>OX465425.1:6308986-7702951 GCA_950005045.1 Agrotis exclamationis | reverse complement strand
GCGCCGGCATGGCGGCACCGGCGTCGATACCGTATTGTGACGGTAGTACTAGAATATTAATGCATAATTATTGTTCAAATTCAAATTCAAATTCAAATTCATTTATTTCGTGAACACATTGTATAACATAACAATGCATAATGGTTCTTAATTGTCATACACAATCATAAAAACCTGATTACTGTGATTGTTTCGAAGTAGGTGGTCCTGAGAGTCAGACTTTGCTTAGAAAAAGGTACCTACGTAAAGTCATGTTTTTAAAAGGAAGTAATTTTGGTTTTGAAAATTTTATTAGTGTTGTCGAAATCCCTCTAGGTAAGGTTATTTCATTTTTGAATCATGACACTACCACCCTAATTTTTAATACTGTTCAGAACGTTAATTATTTATTATAAAACGGTAAAACCTGGGAATTCAAAATTCCAATGTAACGCACCGGATCTAGCTACGAGTATGACCTATGAACAAGTGTTTTTTTAACAGTAACACGGAGGCGTTTTTGCAAAAAAAAAATCTTTCAACCCTCAAAGCCAAAGGGGTAAAAGGGGTTGAAGAGTTGACAATTTTACTGATAAAAAAATCTATCGAACGTACGATTTTTAAGAAAAGGAAGAAAATTAAAGATGATGATCTGATTCATCCTAGTTGCTTAAATAGTGGTTTTGACCTGCCAGCTGGTCATTCAATCAGAGGGTCACGAAACTAATATGTTGATAAAGACATACAGACGATAAAGACGTTCCTATGCTATGCTATTAATTATGACGCAACTTGCAATGCTAGCCGCAGTTACCTCGTAAAAAGATAAAATTATAGTTTTCTCATTATCTGTTAACGTAAAGATAGGAAAAACACTATGTCATTGTAAAACAGACATAAGCTAACTAAATATACCTTCTTTGCAAATTGGTGAAACTGAAACGCAAAAACCTTTTTATTAGACTACAATATTCTTATAATTCTCTCAAATCTTTTACTGAATCTTTTGGACCATTTTTTCTATTAGTTACCTTAAGTACTTATTAATGTTCTTGTTTTCCTTGTGGGCCCTCTACTGAGCTGATGTGAGATCCTATGATAAATGAGATTTAATTTACAAATTGGTTTTGACAAACTCTTTTACACTTTTTAGGGTTCCGTAGCCAAATGGCAAAAACGGAACCCTTATAGATTCGTCATGTCTGTCTGTCTGTCCGTGTATGTCACAGCCACTTTTTGTCCAAAGTATATGAGCTATCCTGTTGAAACTTGGTAAGTAGATGTATTATGTGAACCGCATTAGGATTTTCGCACAAAAATAAAAACAAAACAAATTTTGGGGGTGCCCCCCATACTTGGAATTGAAACTCAAAAATTTTTTTTTCACCAAACATATACGTGTGGGGTATCTATGGATAGGTCTTCAAAAATGATATTGAGGTTACTAATATCATTTTTTTCTAAACTGAACAGTTTGCGCGAGAGACACTTCCAAAGTGGTAAAAAGTTGGTCCCTCCCCCGTAACTTCTAAAATAAGAGAATGATGAAACTAAAAAAAAAATATAATGTAGACCTCAACAAAAACTTCCAACGAAAATTGGTTTGGATGAGATACAGTTAGCAGTTTTTGAGATATAGTACATTTTAAAAAACCGCAAATATAACTTTGCCATTCATACAAACACTATGAAAAACAAAGTTATTTTTGTTGTTTGTGTATATTACTTACTAATCTAAATATAATTACATCCCTAATCTATGCTTGCTACTACGGAACCCTTCATGGGCGAGTCCAACTCGCACTTGGCCGGTTTTTTTTTTTAACTAGATTCGGCTGGTGTTTCGTACTGAGCACTCTGAGAAGACATAGCCGAAACAAACTCAGAGGTCACAGTCTCTTTTAATGTCCACACATTTAGTATTGGTAAAAATCTTACGAGAACAATGCAGGTGTCTGAGATGGTATTTTTAAGAAAGAACGACTCAGTTTGAGTGGACCTGTCCAGTCAGTGCAAGCATTTGTCGGTTATCGTGTAGCTCGACTCATCTGTCCATTGATTCGATTTTTAGTACTTACAGGCGAAGAGTTACAGTCGACGTTTTCAATTTGTAATTTCTCAGATGCAAATCAGAGAGAAATTGTCAGTATGACACCTCATTAAATGTTTCAAGAAATCTTTTACTCTGAATCGTATCGTATCATCGTACCGTAATGCCTTCTCGTCGGACTTTAATAGCGAGGAAAGAAAGAGTGTACACCTGCGATTGCGCACGCACACTCGTTTTCTCCGTGGATGCCTAGTCACCGCTGAGATTGAAATAAATGTTCTTATTGGATCATCTACAATCTACATAGACGTTTCCGTATGTGTATCGTAAAGCTTTTTCAATCGTAAAACCAATTGTAAAACTTACCAAGAAACGTTCAAACAAGGGAATGAAAGATTCGGCCTCGACGAGTGGAGTTGCGATAGCCTAATTGGTATTGGTCTGGCGTAATTATCCAGAAGATGAGGGTTCGAGTCCCATTCGCAGCTGAGCTGAGCTCCACAACCCAGCTATTGATTTACCATACCCTCTGGGACTGATTGATAGATTTTCTTTGATTAGGTTTTTAAAGTACCGACTGTTCAAGGTTTGTCCACCTAACATTGTAGCCTTGTAGGTGCCACCGACCAGTACCACCGGTGGCACTAGTGTGAAACTGAAATATCATGCTCTGTAGGATGCCTTGGATGGATGAATGTTTATTAGTCCATCACGCCATCGCCAGAATCAGAACGAATGGACGGAACTGGACGGAACTTTATTAATACGTTTGGCTCAGATGGCGGCATTATGTTCCCTTGGAATAATTTTCGCGGCGAAGCCGACCAACTGACTGACCCGTGTGGCCACAACCACAAGACGCCTAGGAGATCGGTATCTTAAGAAGTCTCTTAAGATACAGATCTCCTAGTTTAAGAGACAGGGTTCATAAATCTGCATGCATTTAAATTTTTGAACTTACTGTGTATAAACGGACCATGCTCAACATTTTGTATCAATTGTTATAAACTTTGTCTGTATGCGTATTTCTTTCTTTGATTAATAAATAAATTTTATTATTATTCGTTTATTCATCTTTTGTACATATTTCACATATTTTTAAATATTCTTTACAAAAACAAACAAACAAAAAACATTTAAAAATATAAAAAACAGTGTTCCACCGGTGTGGGAGCGGGGTCCAAGCTACCGGTGGTTAGGGCTCCAGAGACAGGAACCTCCTCACAATACGAGCCGTATCAAGAAGTACTGCCTTCTGAATCAGGCCCTTGATCCAACCCCCTAAGGAGAGCCTCGAAAGGTGTTCGTCGAGGCTCTTTGCCATCAGGCCATTGGCAGTAACGACAATCGGCACAATGATAGCCGAGTTCACATTCCACATGTCGACAACCTCGCGCGCCAGGTCGAGATATTTGATTTGTTTATCTTTCTCAGCCTTCACGAGGTTCTCGTCATGTGGGATGGTAACATCGATTATCATTGCGCGGCGCGCTGATCTGTCTATCACTACTATGTCAGGCTTATTGGCGACAATAGTCCTATCAGTAATGATAGGCAGATCCCAGTACAACGTGACATGGTCTTTCTCGAGAACTGGGTCGGGCACATACTTGTAATACGGTACCTCAGATTCCACAAGTTTGTATTTCAATGCAAGTTGCTGGTGGATGATTCTGGCTACTAGGTTGTGCCTGTGCAAGTACTCGCCGTTAGCAAGACGAGAACAACCAGAGATAATATGTCTAATGGATTCACCAGGACGATGGCATGCCCGACACACGTCAATCGTCCCATCCTTTATAATATGTCTCCGGTAGTTGTTCGTCAAGATAACTTCGTCCATAATCGCACAGACAAAACCTTCAGTTTCCCCGAAGAGGTCACCGAAACGTAGCCAGGACACGGACGCTAGAAAATCTACATCGGGCCCATGAAGGGCCCGGTAGAAGCGTCCGTGTAGCTCCTTGCTTTGCCATACCTCCCTGCGGTCTTCGGTACTGAGTATCACAGGTATGTGCCAGTTCTCTTTAGCCATGGACAACGGGGTGAGTCCCTTGTCCACTGTGACCACATCTCGGTGCATACCCACTTCCATTTTCAAAAAATATTCTCTGAGACTGCACACCTCGCGGTTGTGGAGGGTCTTAGCATTTAAAAAGCCTCGACCCCCGCATTTCCGCGGGATGTACAGCCTCATCACCGATGATCGTGGGTGATGCATCCGGTTTGCAGTCAACAGCGTACGGACTCGTCTATCCAAGGCGTCGAGTTCAGTTTGAGTCCATTTGAGTATGCCGAAAGAGTACATTACATTATTATTATTATTATTACCGGCATATTATTTCTTGTAGTTTTCATACATTCTAGTGGCTGCCGGTGGCGACCACCGGCCACAAGTGGCTGCCGCGCGCTTCAGCTTATATCGTGGCGGGGCGTTCTGTGGTTGTGGCCAGTGGCCCGTGTGCGGAGAAAAGATTAAGCTAATTATTATTATGTATTATGATAAATAGAGTCAGGAAAAAATAATATAAGTACTTTATTCTAATATTCTACTCGTATTCTGGTAGTCCATCTGTTGAATATCAATTCAGAAGATGGCGGTAGACTTGTTTGAGATTCTTGCGAGCTAGGTGAAACGTCAACAAATTGATGATGATGAAAGAAAAAAAAAGAAAATTGTTTTTTTGGCATTTAAATTTAAATTGAGAGCAGTGGTGGCCCAGTGGTATTGGCCTCGACTTACGAGTTGTAGGTCGTGGGTTCGAACCCAGTCAGGCGCATTACTTTGTGTAATTTATTTCAACACCACTGCTCTGAAAACGGTGAAGGAAAACATCGTGAGGAAACCGGCATGTCCTAGAACCAAAAATTCGAAGACATGTGACATTTACCAATCCGCATTGGGCCCGCGTGGTAGATTACGGTCCACTCCCTCTCACAGAGAGGAGGCCTGTGTCCCAGCAGTGGGAACATTTAAAGGCTGATGATGAAATTTAAATTTAAACTAGATAGAAAAAAAAAACAAATCTTTTAATGTTAAAAGGGCCTCAGCTTAGCATAATGCCAGGCAGCACAGTTTTGAAGAGATGGTGGTGATGATGTTGTTGAAGAGGTAGGAAAAATTGTTACTAGGTATCACGTGATAAAAAAACAAGTTATCAACAGTACAAAGTTCAAAATATACAATTACAATGCGTCTTTAGTAAGTCACCTTACTGATGAGTGTAGAACTCGATGCTGACTGCTACGAGTTTAAGTAAAGTTCAAAGTTCTTTTCTTAATGTTGTATATCCTTGATTAATATTAACATAATTAGGTAGGTATGTACCGAGTAAACGATCCCTCCGTTGGTTCAACTTATCTACTCTATTTTAACTTCACTATCACTACATACTAAGTCGCTTCCCGCTGTCTGTCCCCATATGTAGGTATGTATGCTTAAATCTTTAAAACTACGCAACGGATTTTGATGCGGTTTTTTTAATAGATAGAGTGATTTAAGATGAAGGTTTATAATATGTATAATACATGCATAATATAGTAGAGAAACCCTGATAATTCGTAGATAAACACATTTTTATGCGCTTACATTGCAAACGCTGGCTGAACCCTACGAGATAGATCAAAATAATGTACTACAGTAGTGTACCCCTTAAAAAGGTCTACAAAAAAGTCCGCGATTGTATATGTCCGTCTATCTCTTAGGGATAACGGGATAACCCACAATAAGCATTTTTTTATCCTTTACAATAATGGCTTATTTACGAAAATACAGCCTTATTCCTTATCCAATTAAGTATCTTAAATAAATAATTGTGCATGTAATATATGTAGATCAATATGGCCCTTTACAGCATGTAATTTAAATGAATATTTTCGAATATAGGTATTACAGATTTAAAATGCAGGGACATAGCGGTTGCGGCGCGTACACTATAACATTTAAGGAATGACGCCTTAGCAAGAGTTGTTCAGCCTGATGAGCACTCTCTGTTGACGTATAAAAATTGAAGATCTGGAACACCTGTTGTAGAATTCCAAGCGCCCAGCGACACTATTAGCATTATATTGGAATGACGTCGTAAAAGTTGTTTAGCCTGATGGACATTTCCTGTTGACTTACAAAAATGTATGGTCTGGAACGTCTCGAATCGTCTCGCGCATCCCGTTATTTTCCTGTCCCCGGGCTCTTAGAATTCGACATCAGACGTTTCAGAACTTCGATATTGATGACCCCGTTGCCGCTGGCATAAGCAACAGGATCCGCGTATGTAGTAGCGGCATTAGGGTAGGGCGAGGTTGGGCGAGTGCCCAGGGCGCAGGATTTAAGGGGCGCCGCCCGCAGGCCTACTTAGCTACTTACTCTACTAAACGAAGAAATCGTTATGTTTGCAACCCTAGAATGGAACGCAGTATGCAAATCGGATCACTGCGCTGCATGCAGTTAATTTTTCTGGGAATCCCCGACCATACAGAAAAACATAACCTGTTTAAAAATTTGGGGTTTAAATTTTCAATTGTCTTTTGGATACTACATTTATTTCAGTCCATGAAAGATTTGCGCAGTTAAATGAGTATTCAGAAAATTGGTATTTTTTATCCAATTTAAAACATATTCCGGAAAGTAACGTTACACGTTGTAACGTTACTAACGCAAAACCTCTCGTGGGGTAACTCAGCCCATGTTACTGAACAATGCTTGTTCTAAGACTTGGAAATTCGCAAAAAAAAAATTAACATGGGCTGAGTTACCCCACGAGAGGTTTTGCGTTAGTAACGTTACACGTTGTATAACCTGGATTAATACATTGGATACTTTTCATCCCGTTACCTATTACGTTTCCGTGGAATTATTATCGAACTTCGCGCGGGAATAAGTATTGATTGCTTGATAAATCTATAAGTACGTAATTTTATGAAGCTAAAGAATTTGTTGGGTTGAACGTGCTAATCTCAGGGAGTACTGTACTGGTTCCAATTGAAAAAACATTTTTGTGTAGGGTAGTCCAGTAGATTCGGATTTCCCCCTGTTGGCCAACTTAAAATAATATTACCCTGTATAAATTTATGATTCAGTAATAAGATGTGTATTGCATCAATCGCAACATCGTGCATAATTTTATTATCATTATAGGTCATACATTCGAATTTAATACCCTATAAAACTCCATAAAGTCAGATTAATACGTACGATTCTTTCGTAACGTTCTAAATATAGTATCTTAATTCCTAATCGTCATCATAAAATTACTCGTAAATTAATAACTGCTGCAAATATTTATTTTTAATGGTTTGACCTTTTTATTGCAAAATTGCAACAACCATCGTTGTGATTTTTACAAGAAATTTATTAATGTGAAAGTTTGTCAAGATGAATGAATATAGGTTATGTATGAGTAAGAACGTACTTGATAAGTCTGAGAGAGGTATAATATTTATCCCGATAAATGCGCAGTTTCTGTTTAAAGCTCTATTCCCATGGTGCGTTACATTGCGGGCTATCTCGCACCGACGACGACGATAACGCCACAGTCCACACCTTGGGAAGGATATTATGTAGTACCTAGCGCAGACATATTTGACTAAGAATTATTTTTAGGACATTTATAAACGTGGGTTTTTAGATTTTTGTTAAATCTGTTAATTATTTTATCATTTTTATCTTTTTTCTTGTTCATCGGGTAAGCTACCCTGAAAATTTCAGCCTGCTAACTTATCGGGAAGTGCCTCAAAGCCTGTCCATATTGGATTTAAGTCACATGACTATTTTTTTCGTATTCCTGACAGCAAACCCTTTCATTTGATACCCATATCATGGGGGTGGATTTTAAACAGCCAGTCTGCCATCTTGGACGTCCGCCATATTGGATTTAAGTCACGTGACAATTTTTTTCGTATTCCTGACAGTTAACCCTTTCATTAGATACCCATATCATGGGGGTGGATTTCAAACAGCCAGTCCGCCATCTTGGGGAGGCCGCCATATTGGATTTGTTATGACGTTTCTTAGCTAGTCATGTATTGTCATCAGAACTCAGATCGTGTGCAAAATTTCAGCCTACTAGCTTATCGGGAAGTGCCTCAAAATTGAGTTGCAGAAGTCCAACCGGAACGACAAACAAACAAACATACAAACAAGAAAAGTGAGTGTATAAAAACGTGGGAAAAAAAGTGAGTGTATAAAAACGTGGGAAAAAAAGTGAGTGTATAAAAACGTGGGAAAATAGCGGTGCATGGCCTTCCATTGTCGTCGGCCATATGCGATTCTCCGCAATATCGTGCACTGTGGGAAACTTTAGAAAAAGCTTTAGAAACCACGGTTACGAAACTATGCCTAGTCTCAACAAAGTAGGTAGGTTTTACAAAGTATGTTTTATAACCCATAATAACGACATCCTGGTTAATAATTCAATAATAAACGTCACTGTAAAATTGTCAATAGCATCATTTTATGATTATACAACATGTTTTTTTTGATTTCCCATAACTCTAGGGTATGAATGAGGGCATATAATAGAATCAATTGGCATAAGAATTATTTTTCAATCGTGTAATTTTTTTTGTTTTCATTTTTCATACAAAATAATTCGGCAGAGTCACAATATTTAATGTAAAACACCCTTACGTGAAATGTGACAACGTCGCATTTTCTTAGCTTTAATATGAATGATTAGTTTGAAGAAAAATGAATTAACTCGGATTTATCAATGAAAGTTAGAGTAAGATACGCACATTGAGAGGCCGTTGTCCTGAAGCAGGAACCTACTCAATAGTTCTATCTTATTTACGCAAAGCGACAAGCACCAATGAGAGAGTGAAATATCCGAATCATAACAGCTACACCTCACCGACTTGCCTATGTTATATATTTCGGGCGTGATGCAATGGGTTCTTCTCAATAAAACTCAGGGAGACAAGGACTTGTATAATGTACGTAAAGCAGACCTGACATGATGTATATCCATAGACAATATTTCTTTTCTTTTTTAAACTAAGATCATAGACTAATATGAAACATGCCACTTTAAAAAAAAAAAAAAAATATGACAAGTGACATTGACAACTGGGCATACCCTTAAAATGTTGTTTACAATTTACACAAATAATGCTGAAATACAAATTACATTTATCATTAACTTATGTTTATCATTTAAGATAAAGTGATAAGTAAATTATACAATAATAAATTGATTACATTAATACATTTATAAGCAATACAATAGAGTTGTCCTGAGGTGAAATTATTACAATACAATGTTTAAATTTATAGTGATATTGAATTTAATGTATTACATTGTGAATAAATTATATTATAAATCAAATTTTTGTGTCTTTTTCAGTAATCTTCCTCTAGAACTATACTTATTTACATTCTCTGAAACATAGTTTCTTTCGTCAGGAGATATTATAGTATTAGGCATTACATCTGAGCATGACTGAGGAGGACTAGTTAAAATTAATTCATCTTGATATTCATAGTAGTCACAAAGACTTTGACTACTAGATACATCATCATTTACATTGACAAATTCTGGTGACTTTATGACTGACTGATTTGTTACATTTGATCCAGACTGATTAGATTCCAAAGATTGATAATTTTCAGATTCAACATTAGATTCTGTATTGTTACAATAAGAATTATTATGAACTTGACTAGGACTTGAGAATGAGTTTGTTTTTCTACGAGTTATTATGTATGTGTAATTCTGACAACTATCATCATCCCTTTCATTTTCAAAAGACTGACCCGACTGTGACTGAAAGTGTGACTGTGATTTTTGACCATTAAGATCATCAAACTTTATAGATTTTTTATGTTGTTTTTGTTGACAATAATCAGGTCGAATGTGTTGAGAATTTCGCCTATATGTTTTACCAAAGTTGTCTTGTATTATAAAAGATCTAGGGAGTTTAGTCTTAGAGATAATTTGACCTTTTGTCCAAATAATGTCTTTAGGATTTTTCTTGAAATAAATGTTATCATTGACATGAAATTCTTGATAATTTTTACAACCTTTATTATAATAATTTTTAGTTTTTTGTAAGTTTTTGTCTTTAATGTTAGAATATTCAGAAAATTTGACAATTTTAGGTTTTAATTGACTAATTTGACTCGGTAATTTTGTTCTCAATTGTCTTGACATGAGTAATTGAGAAGGGGAGTACATGTTTGAACCTTGAGAAGTTCTATGTTGTAATAGACCAATGTGAGGATCAGTACCTGATTCTTCACATTTTCTTGAGATATTTTTGACTGTTTTGACTGAGACTTCGGCTAATCCGTTTGATCTTGCCATGTATGGACTGCTGACAATGTGTTGAACATCCCATTCATGAAGAAATTGTTTGAATTCTTTTGAGTTATAAGGTGGTCCACCATCACTGACTAATTGTAATGGAATGCCATGTCTTGCAAAAATACATTTTAAACAATTTATTACTGATGAAGATCTAGTATCATTTTTTAAGTTAGCTATCTCAATGTAGTTAGAATAATAGTCTACCACAAGTAAATATTTTTGATTTTTATATTCAAATAAATCAGTAGCAAGTTTTTGCCAGGGGAAAATTGATTTTTCATGTGACAAGAGTGATTCTTTTGATTTATTTAAACTATACATAGCACAAGTTTCACACTTTTTTACTTTGTTTTCTATATCCTGATTTATGTTAGGCCAAAATACAATACCACGAGCTAAATTTTTAGTTTTTTCTATTCCTAGATGTCCTTCATGTAAAGTATTCAAGATTTCAGTTCTCATTGAAGTAGGAATAATGACAGAATTATTCTTAAAAAGTATATTATTTATGACATGAATTTCTTCTTTGACATTCCAATATGGGAGTACTAAACTATCGCATAGATTTTTTGACTGAGGCCATCCTTGGAAAAAATATTGTTTTAATTTTTGTAAAATTACATCATTGTTTGAATGTTCTGAAATTTTATCTAATTTTTCTTGAGAAATTGCTAAGTTTGAGGTTAGTAAATTAATATGAATATCCAAGTTTTGCTCAAATTCTTCTAAATTATCATCAAGATTGTTATCATTATCGACTGGTGCTCGAGAAAGAGTATCTGAAATGTACATTTTTGAGCCTTTAGTATAAGATACTATTAAATCATAAGCTTGCAAAGTAATCATCATTCTTTGAAGTCGTGAAGGTACTTCAGATAATGGTTTTTTGAAAAGTGTGACTAGAGGTTGGTGGTCCGTCTCTACTTGAATTGGTTTTCCATAAACGTATTGGTGGAATTTTTTACATCCAAAAACAATTGCATATAGTTCTTTTTCAATTTGTGCATAGTTTTCTTGACATTTAGTTAAAGATTTAGATGAATAAGCAATAGGATTGTTACCATGAAATATGACTGCACCAACTGCACTTTTAGAGGCGTCTACTGACATTCTAACAGGTTTATTGACATCATAATGAATTAGAACTGGGGACTTGCAAATAATTGATTTTAATTTATTAAACTGATTTTCCTGATTTTGTGTCCAAGACCATAAATTTTGTTTTTTAAGTAAATCTCTTAAAATACTAGTTTCTTCAGCTAAATTTGGAATGTATTGACCTAAATAATTAATCATACCTAAGAATCTTTGAAGATCTTTGACATTTTGAGGAGAAGGCATTTTAGTAATTGCTTCTATTTTTGACTTATCTGGTGACACTCCATGTTGGTTAAAAATGTGTCCCACATAACAAATTTCTGAAAGACCAAATTTGCATTTTTGTTTATTAAATTTTAAATTGACTTCAGAAGCACGTTTGAAAACTGACTCAAGCCGTTCATTATGTTCGGTCTCATTTCGTCCGTGAACTAAAATATCATCGACAAATATCACAATACCAGGCAAATCACCAAAGAGATCATTCATTACTCTATGAAATATTTCACCACTAGAATTTATACCATAGGGGAGTCTAAGAAATTTATACCTACCAAAAGGTGTGTTGAATGTACATAAGTCACTGCTCTCTTTATCTAATTTGATAGTCCAGTAGCCAGAACTTGCATCTAATTTTGAAAATATTTTACTATTAGTAACTTGTGACCTGAGATCATTAAATGTAGGATAAGGATAATGAGGTCTTCGAATAGCAACATTTAGGTTTCTCGGATCGAGACATACACGCAACGAACCGTTTGGTTTTTCTACTAAAACAATAGAATTAACCCATTTTGTAGGTTTGGTGACCTTTTCAATTATTTTCATCTTTTCCATATTTTCTAATTCAGACTTTAAACGATTTTGAAGAGAAAATGGTATTCTACGAATAGGACATACTTTTGGTTTCACAGTTTCATCGATATCTAAATGAACTTCATTTGGAAGACATCCTATACCTTCGAATGTATGAGAATATTTAGATACGACACTTTGTACTGACCTGTCACAATCAAGTTGTAGGTTATTTTGAATTTTATAAATTCTTTTGACAATTCCAAGTTTTTCACACGTTTTCCAGCCTAGAATTGTTTGGCATTTACAGTCAACTACAATAAAATATATTTTAGTCTTCAGTCTATTTTCAAATTCACATTGTATCACACAGCTACCTAGATTTGGAACTATTTCTCCTGAAAATGAAAAAATCTTATTATTTGTTCTTCGAATAAATATTTTCCTATTAGTCTGAGTCATTATAGAATTAAGTGTGTCTTTAGAAATAACATTAGTATCGGCACCTGTGTCAATTTGACATTTTATCAAAATATTATTTAAATTTACATTAATTTTCCATTCATCATTCCTATTATTACATTTATTATTGTCAGTCAATTTATTAATTATAAAATAATTTTCAGTACAAGAAGAGTCATCATAATTAATACAACTTACACTAGATTTTTGTTGTCGACCCTTGTTCTGTCTGTCCTTGTTGAAAAAACAGTAGTTGGCAAAATGGTTCTGCTTCTTACATATTTTGCACGTTCTTCCTTCCGCTGGGCATTTATAAATATGGACTTGTCCGCATCTCGTACAAGGCTTCTTCGATACTGAATTGTCACGTCTTTGCACAGAGTTTTGATTATAATTTCTATTATTTGACTTGCTTCTCTGTCTATAATTATTGAAATTGTTTCTTGACTTTGACCTGCTTCTGTGGGTTATTTTTGACACTTGCTGAACTGATGACATATTTTCTGAAGATTGATGACTTTGTGACTTTGTTATTTTTGTAGACCTTTCTTGAGATAATTCCATACTTTTTGCAATTTTTAAAGCATCTTCAAGTGTTAGTTTTTCTTGCTGTAATAATTTTTCTCTTATTTTTGAGTTGTTTATCCCGATAACAAACATATCTTTGACTAAAGAATCTTTCAAGTTGTTGAATTCACATGACTTGGCTAAATTATTCAATATCGTGACGTAGTTATCCAAAGATTCGTCTTGTTGCTGTAATCTTGTAAAGAAATTATACCTTTCCACTGTAATGTTGCTTTGCGGATTGAATTTGTTGTCAAAGTGATTCAGCACATTTTCTATAGTTGTAGATTTTCTATCGATATTTAGGGAATTGAAAACTTCTAATCCATATTCACCAATGAGATTCAAAAATATTGCTATTTGCTTCGTTTCTGTCTGCTTCTTTATATCATTAGCATCGCAGTAAATCTCGAATCTTTGTTTCCAATTTTTCCAATGTTCAGCCATGTTACCATTTTGACTTGTTAGGGGTTTGACACTTACTCAAGAAAATATTGGTCTCCATTCTTTTGTTACCCTGTTGATATCCTCACGATGACACCATGTTATATATTTCGGGCGTGATGCAATGGGTTCTTCTCAATAAAACTCAGGGAGACAAGGACTTGTATAATGTACGTAAAGCAGACCTGACATGATGTATATCCATAGACAATATTTCTTTTCTTTTTTAAACTAAGATCATAGACTAATATGAAACAGCCTAAACATAAACATACAACATTGTTGCAACGTACTTGTAATCGGACGCCGCGAGCTAGGGTATATTCTGTTGTCATCTTTGTAATGTTATCGATGTCGATTAAATCCAGAATTTATTTTTGCTTTTTAAATACTCCGATTGATTTAACGGACATATTGAAGTATTAAACAAAGATTACGATTTCTCTAATCCAGTAGAATAGCGATTAATACAAAATTCGCTCAAAGTAATAATAACCTTAAGACAGTTTACAAAAAACTAAATTTCAACTTTAGCCATAAGTTACCCTTTGTAGGTACTAAAACGTAATCAATAAAGATTTACCTATTTTAATGTGATTTCAATTTTGCTTAGTAATTTTTCTTCAATCCACTTGAGATTTCATCGATAACGAGTAAGTGCTTTCTCTTCACTAGTTTACCTTGCAATGCTGTGAAGAACGGCAACGTCGTAAAAGTAATGATTCGTCATACTGGTGACAATTTTTGATGTAATTTAATTATGATTGATGATATCTTCGAAACTATGCATTTTTGGACCACATAATGTTAGAGTTTTTGTATTATTTTTACGTCTAGAATATAACCCTAAAGTTATGGGAAATAAAAAAAAACACCCTGTATAGTTTCTCCGCTTTCGTAAGGATCGATTTACGAGTATTTATAAGAAACTATAGCTTTCCCCGTGGTTTCACTCCCGGTGCTCGGCTCTTGTTGGTCGTATTGTTTTTTTTATAGCCTAAATTCCTCAACAAAAACAATATAGGTACGACACAAAAATACTTTTTCAATTTTTTTTTTAAAACGTTGCCCCACAATAGTTTGAACCAGCAGTTCCCAAGATTAGCGCATTCTACCGAACAAACTCTTCAGCTTTTTAATATTAGTATAAAATTAATCTTCTCTACGTTTGTTAGGTTAGGCTATCGATTTTTAACCATATTATGCTTTAAAAGTAGGGTAGGTAATTAAAGCGAATAGCAGGCCACAAGCTAATGGTAAACAGCATTAACTGCTATGCTATTCTCTTTTAGACAATTTTGTTGGCTGGAATGCTATTTGTTCTATAAATCTAGAGCCATAAAATTGAAAATCTATTATTACTTACAGATAAACTTGAGATATTATCTCGACACGTCACTATCAGTACCTAGCTTAGTGAATAGGTATAAATAAGCTGACATAAGACTGTATCCTTATAGCTCTTAATCAATTGGAAACGTAGCGTACTCGAAGTAACTATGTGTTATCATATGACAGATGTTCTTGGCTGTACTCAGTACATACATAGGTAGGTACCATCATGTCTGTGATTCCCGAACGGAGATGTAGTGGTGTCCTAATAGCTGCTACATCCAATTTTCGAAGTTAGGTACGTTTAAGTTCGATGTAATAGTGGGCGAACCTATTGCTACCAAGCGGGCACAGAAGTAGACTTCGTGGCTGTTACTATTTCTTAATTAATGACTGAAGAAACGAAATAACTTTGTCTATCATTCTCAGCAATCGCACTTGTGACGTCTAGAAGACCAACGTGGTAGTGGGTAGGAACTTACTAGATGACCTACAATATCTAGTGTAGTCTTTATCTTTTCATCATCATCAGCCGGAAGACGTCTACTGCTGAAAATAGGCCTGCCTCTTAGACCGCCATGCGCCAAGCCGAACGACAATTCGCCACTTGCATCCAACAACGCGCAACGGTTCCATTCTTTATCTTTTAGTTAGCAAATAGTAATATCGGCTTTTATTTGTTTTTCCATAGGGCAAAGACCTATTTATCACGTTTATCTACTCTCATATCGTTAAATTCAAAATACAAAACTCAAAACGAGTTTATAATGACGTACTTTACACACAGTATATCGAAATGAAATTAAAAAATTAAATTATGACACTATTTCTCTAACAAAATAATGTTATAATAAAATTTTTTTTCATTACGATACAGATTACAGATCATAGATACATCCTTTTGATTTTTTATCTGTGGCTGGGCGCGCTGTGGCACATGCGCGGTGATATCGGGAATTATGGCGCCATAGTACTGTGTCAATCTTTATCTTTTATTTGATAAATTCGTGTTCAATGAAAGTAGATAAAGTAGTGTATGAAACTGTACATAACTAGGTATTATACACTCGTGTGATACTTTTAAAAAACTCGCTTCGCTCGTTTTTTAAACTCACACTCGTGTATAATACCCCTCATTATGTACCAGTTTCATAAACTACTATTATACAACAACATAAAGACATGCACTTCATGCACATAAGCGTTTGTCGGGCATGCGTACGCATAACGATAATAACAGCAACAAATGGATTCAACCGTATATCTATGCAATAATATTCAAGTATAACAGAATACACGAAAGCCGTTCCGCTTTCTGTGTTAGCAATCTTCCGGCGAGTTGTATAAAACCTGACTAACCTGTTTTCGCATGCCAACGCCTCCCGAAGTCCCGACCAACCGCTATGTGACGTATTATCCTAGGTCAAAATATTTTAATCAGATAAGTTAGTGTATCACAAGACGAACAATGACGACATACATGTAATGAGTGTTGAGAGATGTCTACTGTAGTGAACTTGAGGAATGATTGTGCTCTGAGATGAACATTATAAACGCAGTTTTTTTTTAATTTGTCCAGATTTTAAGCCATAATTGAATGACTTTTAAATAGACAAAAAATAAGTTGATTTCAAGGCAAACGTCTATGAAAATTGTTTTAACGATTTTTTATGTGTATGTTTTAAACGAAGTAGTTTTAGTGTATATCAAGTTCTCCTACACGATATATACTTAGGTGTAATTATTTGAGTGCTTACAGACGTGTCTAGTTCAAAAAATAAACAAAATAATGAAATTATTGTAGTAATTTTCTGCTTCCATGTGCAAAAACATTGCAATAATCAGTTTTTGTAGACAGAAATGACATAATTATAAATGTTCCTCTACTTATAAAGTAGTACCAACTACTAACTACAACTAACCTTATAAAATGTACATAATTATATTATGTACTAGCTTCCGCCCGCGACTCCGTCCGCGCGGATGTCGATCTTCGCGTGGATGGTTTATTTCTCCATTTTGAGTAACTCTGACAATGACATCTTATAAATATCTATTGGACCCAAATACGGCTAAGCCTATAATAATTAAGGAGATCCCTCTATTGAGCTACTGCTGTTGAGCTCGCGTTCTGTAGTAAGTATTTTTTTCATAGTAATTCCGACCTTGTATTTACAAATAACTGATCGGAACAGTAATCAAAAAGGTCGCGCTGAAAAGCACGGTTTAAAATTACACGCATACAATATTAATTCCACGGACGACTGCTCGCCACACTGGACACGTCCGCTCGCATCAAAATTCAGAATTTATATGCATCGCGCGGCGCGGAACGCGGCTCCTTATATAGGAGTCGGGGAGGCGTGGCCCGCGTGTGCCGCAAACGGTTCAAGCCAAATCCAACTTTCGGCGCTACAGGTTACGGCGCTGAATCCACTGCGGGTAATGCAACGTGTGTTCGCGGTTCTACAGAACAACGTCTATGAATAAAACTGAAAAATAAGACTTTTTTTTCTACGTATTTTTCCAGGATAAAAAGTATCCCATTTTATGCCCAGGATAATAAGGTATAATCATACCAAGTTTCATCGAAATCGAACCGTTAGTTTTCACGTGATGCCTTTATATACAGACAGACAGACAAAATATTTTTTAAACGCATATTTGGGTTTGGTATCGATCCAGCAACACCCCCCGCTATTTATTTTTTCAATATTTTCAATGTACAGAATTAACCCTTCTACAGATTTATTATATGTATAGATTAATTGGTACCTACCTGAAACGGATCTGGTACTGGGGCCATCAAAACGGCCACCTCAGAAGAATCTAATAGAAGAATAGATTTATAATTATTTATTTGCCTGAAATATGGTATTTTATAGATTTTATAAAACATAAACAATAGCTCTTTATAGATAGATTCTTATTAAGATAATATTATAACAATTTGAAAGTTAATTAATAAGTTCAACATAATTTAGGTTCGCACATAATTCATTGTAATATTTATTTACCAATTTACAACGGCTGTGTGAACAACCAATTACAGCAATTTAAGGACAATTATGCATATTAGAATAACGAAAACGAAATAAACACTATAAATTAGAATATAAAAAAAACCGGCCAAGTGCGAGTTGGACTCGCCCATGAAGGGCTTCCGTAGCAGCAAGCATAGATTAGAGATATAATTATATTGAGATTAGTAAGTAATATACACAAACAATAAAAATAACTTTGTTTTTCATAGTATTTGTATGAATGGCAAAGTTATATTTGCGGTTTTTGAAAATGTACTATATCTCAAAAACTGCTAACTGTATCTCATCCAAACCAATTTTCGTTGGTAGTTTTGGTTGAGGTCTACATTATATTTTTTTTTTAGTTTTATCATTCTCTTATTTTAGAAGTTACGGGGGGGGGGGGGGGGACACACTTTTTACCACTTTGGAAGTGTCTCTCGCGCAAACTGTTCAGTTTAGAAAAAAATGATGTTAGTAACCTCAATATCATTTTTAAAGACCTATTCATAGATACCCCACACGTATGGGTTTGGTGAAAAAATTTTTTTTGAGTTTCAATTCTAAGTATAGGGGGCACCCCCAAAATTTATTTTGTTTTGATTTTTGTGTGAAAATCCTAATGCGGTTCACATAATACATCTTTCTACCAAGTTTCAACAGGATAGCTCTTATACTTTCGACAAAAAGTGGCTGTGACATACACGGACAGACAGACATGACGAATCTATAAGGTTTCCGTTTTTGCCATTTGGCTACGGAACCCTAAAAACGTAGATAGAAACGCAGATGACACAACTCTTTTGGCTGCCAACGAAAGTGAAACGGTTCATCTTCTCGGAAAGGATCGTATGGAACTGGGTCTACAAATCAACCACGCTAAAACCAAGTTAATGGTGGTAGATCGTAGCAATAAACTAAAATTAACAGGCACCTGTCTCTAGAAATCATCGAAGATTTTGTCTACCTTGGTGCTAATATTAACACAGGCTCTTGCGAAAATGAGATAAGAAGACGTATAGGGATGGCCAAAACTGCGATGTCCCAGCTGCAACGAATATGGAAAGACCGTAACATCCCTCGGAAAACCAAAATTAAACTGGTCAAATCCTTGGTGTTCTCCATATTCAATTACGAATCAGAGACATGGACTCTCAAGAAAGCCGATCGCGACGCATCGATGCTTTTGAAATGTGGTGCTGGAGAAAAATGTTGCAGATACCCTGGACTGCATTCCGCTCCAATGAGGACTCATTGGAGCGGAATGCAGTCCAGGAAGTGCGGGGAGTGCGGAGAATGGACATTCTCCGCGACCTTAAGATCCGAACCAGGCTTTCTACCACCTGTCTTCAAAGAATCCTGGAGTTTTTCGGTCACATCGTGAGAAAAGATAGCCACAACCTTGCCAGTCCACTTAGATGGTCGGACAAAATTCGCTCTTCCCTGGGAAACTTCACGAAACTTCACGATGCTCTTCATTCTGCCAAGGACAGAAACAGATGGCGAAGCATCGTCAAGCTGAAAGTGCCTTCACGTCGGGGGAATCACGACCCTCAGCAATGAGGAATACGACGCGAGGAGGGAGGAGGAAAAAAAACGTAAAAACACATTAGAATATAAATAAATGTAAAAAAAAATAATTAGGTAATACTTAGCTATATTCATACTCCTAAAAAAAAACATAAAAAGCAAAACACTTTCATAAATTCATCTCACAGTACCTACTTCTGACATACCTACCAGGCTTGACAGGCCTGTTGGTCTAGTGGTTAGTGACCCTGACTGCTATGCCGGAGGTCGTGGGTTCGATTCCCACTCAGGACAAATGTTTGTGTGATGAGCACGATCATTTGTTCTGTGTCTGGGTGTAATTTATCTATAATATTTATGTATTTAGAAATATATAAGTATGTTTAGCAGTTGTCTAGTACCCATAACACAAGCTCTGCTTAGCTTGGGACTAGATGGGGTTGTGTGATAGTTGTGGAATATTGTTATTATTATAATGAACAACTTTTACTATGGGACCAAACCCGAAATCGTGAAAAAAAAAACAGGTGTTCCCTACATTTTGACGAGTTATGCGAACATAAAGTACGGAACAGCTGATTTTTTTTTTCGTGATTTCAGGTTTGGTCCCATAGCAAAAGTTGTTCATTATAATGGAAGGTTGTTGGTGTTTTTCAAATAACCCTGTATACTTATTGTCAGTTAATAAAATCAACAGTTGGGTTTACAAAAATAAGGAAATGATAAATTGTGTGAACTGTACATCAATAGGAAAACCTTGAAAAGTTCTTGCAATGGTGTTCTGGTTGAATAAATTCAAGGTTAAAATGGGGGCTTTATTACTAAGCCACAACACAACAGTAAACCTTAAAAAAATCACAAGACTTGAATTTTCAAAGAACATCAATAATTACCAATTAATAGATCAGACAGTAAATAGGTATGTATTTTATGTGAAAAAACTAAATGTTATTCCGTTAATTAATGGAAAAACACATAAATTCACAAAACATATTGAAAGGTCATCAAAATACGTAAATGTATCCATTGTCAATAGATTTTTTGTGTACCTGATAATAATTTCGCAAATCGGTCTTTGGCCCATAAGTAGAGATCATTGACCTTTTGTTACTTACATGCTAACTTACTGGCAAGACAAGAGTTAATGAGGAAAAAAAATCCACATAGGTACCTCTACTTACCTAAATGTGTCGTGAAAATTTTATTAGCAATGCTATGCGTAGTATAAACAAACCGTTGCGTGATTAAAATTAGCCCAACGGTATAACATTTTACGTAAGCAAGCAACATGAAGTAGATACATAAACTTGATTTTGCTACTCGCCTCGTGCGTCATGGTCCAAGAGGTCGAGAATGCGTGTGCCAAAGTCGAGTAGTCGACGCAATTCCGGTCCCAAAATTCTCAAAAAAATACTTAGTTTTTAGGAAACGGGACGGGACTAGGGTTGCCAGGTCTTAAAAAGCCGGACAGACCAGTTAATTTATTAGGTGAAAAGAACGGACATCTCTAACTTTTTGTCCTAATATAATATAACACGACCAATTTTTAAAACAAAAGGAAGGTTCGGTTCAACTATAAACGGTTCCTCTCGTCGTGCAAAGACGAAAGCAAGCGCGGCTAGTGCTAGTCACTCGCTTGCGCTAGCCATTTATGGTGGGTAGGCAGAGAGGAAACTAAATCATGACTGTTTTAAAAAATTATGAACGATGCCGATCAGGCCGGACACGGGCTTATTTGGCCGGACACGCAACCAAAAAGCCTGACTGTGTCCGGCTTTATCCGGACGCCTGGCAACGCTAGACGGGACCCTATAACTAACATTCTGCTGTCCATCCATCGATCTGTCTGTCGGACACCAAGCTGTAGCTTGGATCCGTAATAGACATAGTTTACACAGATGATGTAGGTATCCTATTGCTGCTATAACCAAATAGTAATCAGAATAGCTTCAATATTTTGTATAACAAACATGATTGTTCAAGGCGATTTGCTGGATGTCGAGCTACAGTGAAACTTGATAAATTGGGAAATGTGGTAAAAGTGAGGCGTGAACATTTGCATGAACCGCCGCGCTACATGAAAACTGCTTCTGGAAACTACTTATATTAAAGTTTAAGACTAAAATGATACACCTAATGATATTTAAACAGACTCCTTTAAAGAATTTCTTGTATAAGAATGTAGTTGTGATTCAAAAAATCACAATAGCCATATTTTTTCCGTTTCATAGCTTTTGCCAGCGGCTTCGCGCGCTTACCCCCTTGCCCATGTCACTCAGGACCAAAGCAGATTTCAACGGGGTAATAATATGAGTGTAGACGGTACGGAACCCTATTTGGAATTGCACTTATTTTATATTATAGTTAGATCCGTTTAGAATTGACTGAAATGAAAACAGGCTTGGCCTATAGAATCTGGTCGATAGAATATTATTGTGGGTGTGTCAAGTCGTATGATAGAGACTTTCTATCAAGCCTACTTGACGAACATAGTTGACAGGACATGTCCATTTCAACCACGCGGCCTACTCTTAAAACTTGATGAAACTTTGCCAGGAGTTAGTAACGATTTGTTACTACACACTCCTCATTTCCTGTATTTGTTGCAAAAAAAACTAAGACGCTATGACCAAAAATAGTTGGCCGCTAGAACCGCCACTTGCCGTAGGCACCGCCTGTGATAACACAGAAACTTGATAATGCAGATAGGCGAATGATATATCAAAAGAAAGGTCTTGTTCACTCGTATTTGTTGCAAAAATAAAAACATATCAAAACGTAAATAAACAAAAAGTTTTGCTATGTTAAGTTTCCAGGTTATGGGTAGGTAGGTATTTTACCATAAATATCGAATAAATAGAGGTTTATGCTTATGGACAGTTAGTTGCCGATTTGTTGCAGCGAATAAACAAGAAAAAAATACAAAAACTTGGTCCAATATTTTTTTTATAATCGATTTTACTTGGCCGCTCGGACGGCTATATGCCTAAAATACAATGGCGTTTATTTTTTTATTAAAAGTAAGTTCAAGCTTAGTTATAGTACTAATCGACAGGTAACGTAACCTAGTTTGGATAAATATGGCCAAAATAACTGTAAAAATCATATTTTAGGAGATATTCACTAAAATGTAGTAGTTTGAAACTGTATGAGTGTAGGGTGACCATGATGACATAAATACGAAGGCATGTTTTTAAATATGGCAGGTAGAAAGGTATAGTATACCTTTACTACACACTAATTTAAGTAGGTACCATAGGGTACTATAGGTACCCTATGGTACTTACTTAGATTAGTTTAAACTAGCTACTACATTACACAACACTTACATCTATTTGTCAATCTATGTTTTACCTACTACGGCAAAGCCAAAAGGAGGGTTATGATTTTGACCGGTATGTATGTTTGTCTGTTCTCTCATAACTTCTAAACTATTATCATTACATGACAAATGAGATGTCGTTAGAATCGTCTCAGTTGTCCGCTGGTTATAATGTAATAATCCAATACGGCGTCCTCTAGGGGGATGTAAAGATGTAACCGAAAAACTAAATTTTTGCGCAGTATCGACATCGGTATCAAATTAAAGGGCTTGATGAGCACATTTGAAATATAATATAAACATTAAATAGCTTTTACTAGCTAATTTGCTGTTTCTAACAATGTCAACATGAGTATCAAATGATAAATCTTAAATTCGCAACTCAAAAACTATACCTACATAATATGACATAAATTACTTACTTCAAATAATATAACCCCAAATTAGTGTAAATTAAAAAAAACTTAAAAAAAACCGACTTCAAAACCTAACACAAAAAAGTGTAAAATAACTTTTCTTTCGGAAGTCGGTGGCTTTGTTTTTTATTTCATTAATTATGGCCACCGACTTCCGAAAGAAAAGTTATTTTACACTTTTTTGTGTTAGGTTTTGAAGTCGGTTCTTTTTTTTTTATTAAAATTTTTATTTACCCTTTTTAGTTCAGATATTCAACAAAAATCTTCGAATAATCGGGTCTTTAGAAATCTATAATCCAAGTGAGCAACAAAAACGGATCTATGCGGGCAACGTCACTAGATATCCATTACTGTTATATACTACAACCTTTCCCAGAATGTAAAAAACAGTTTTCTGAAAACCTTATCAAAATCGGTTCAGCCAAACGCGAGATAATCGCGAACAAACATTCAATCGACTTAGAAAATCCACAATCCAAGTAAGCAAAAAAATCCCTATCTCAAAAACTACTCGACCGATTTTGATGAAATTTGCAGTATTCCCTAAGTTGAACAATACCTAGTACAACAAAAGAATTACTGAAATCGGACTTATAGTTCCGGAGATATGCGAACACAAACATAAAAACATGCATACATACATACACTTTTGAAATTCCGCACATTTGTTCAGACGCTGATATAGACTAACATATACGAAAACTGGGCAGTTCTGGAAATATTACATACATACGGGTCGAATTGATAACCTCCTTTTTTTTTGAAGTCGTTAAAAAATAAGTTAAAAATAACTAAAACCTGACTACGAAATGTGGTTATTTCACACAATCGTTAGGTGCGTCCGTCCACACAGAACGAGCAGCCTCGCGAGGCATTTGCCGCGCGAAGCAAATGCCTCGCGAGGCTGCTTGCTCTGTGTGGACGCACCTAAGGGCTAGGTAGCATACGACCACGGCTATTACTCGGTCAAATGAATATTGTTCTTGTTTTATACTTTTCAGTGCGAGATTTTTTCGTAGTCGGGTTTTAGTTATTTTTAACTTATTTTTTATTTACATTAGTTTGGGGTTATATTATTTGAAGTAAGTAATTTATGTTATATAATAGGTATAGTTTTTGAGTTGCGAATTTAAGATTTATCATTTGATACTCATGTTGACACTGTTAGAAACAGCAAATTAGCTAGTAAAAGCTATTTAATGTATATATACACTTCTGGACACATCTATTGGCCCACCTTGTATTTTCAGTTTCGTTTGGTCCTAGCTAAAATTTTATATTAGGTCGAGCAAAAAGTTTTTATGCAGTTTTGAACCTGGCATATTCACAATTTCATTCAATAGTTTTTTTTTTTTAATTTCGAACACAGAATTTAAAGAAACAAAAGACAATTTGGAGCCTCTTTGTTGATATCATCAAACAAACGAATACTAAGAAAACTTGGTTTTATTGGTTTACTTAAATTTAATTCTTGAAAAAGTGATTGATATCTTTGGTTTTGCAACAAACATTAATTATTCTTAACATTAAGGTGAGGTTCTATCAATAATCTATGGATACTTCACCGCCCAAGAAGTCGCCGCCCAAGCTGTGGCACTTATTCAGGCCGGACACAGCCAAAGAAACGTGAGGGCTCAACTTAATTTAAGTCGATCTGCGGTCCGAAATGTTTATCGGAGGTACCTAGAGACTGGCGGCTTTGTTCGTCGCCAAGGAAGGCCACGATCTCGGGTCACAACTGAAAGGCAGGATCGATTCATCGTGACGACCAGCTTGAGAAATCGTCACCTTACCTCCATTGAGATACAAAACCAACTTCGCGACTTCCACGGAGTATCTGTGAGCGCTCGAACTGTTCGGAGAAGGTTAAAAGAACGCGATATGGTACCACACAAGCCAGCTAATGAGCCCAAACTAACGCGAGCCCACCGAACAGCGCGCCTTCATTTCGCACGCAGTCATTTAAATTGGACACAGCACGATTGGAGCCGTGTACTCTTTTCTGATGAGTCTAAAATTGTGTTACATGGCAATGATGGAAGGAAGAAGGTCTACCGACGTCAGGGAGAGCGTTTCGCACAATGCTGCTTTGAAGAGAGGGTTGCTTATGGCGGTGGCTCATGGACTGTCTGGGGCGGTATATCCGCGAGCGGCAAAACTCAACTTGAGGTTGTTACAGGACCACGGCTGCCAACATTAAATGCTGAAAGGTACATTCGTGAGTGCTTAGAACCTCACGTGATACCATACGCGGACTATGTGGGCCCAAATTTCCTTTTTATGCATGATAATGTAAGAGCCCATGCGGCCGGCATCGTCAGGGAATATCTTCAGGATGTGAACATCACAGTTATGGACTAGCCAGCCAGAAGCCCAGACATGAACCCCATTGAGCACATGTGGGACGAGCTAAACAGACGTGTTAGGGCTCGTCAGCCAGTTGCCCAGACGATGCAGGAGTTGAAAACTGCCATAGAAGAGGAATGGGAAACGATCCCTCAAAATTTCATAGAGCGGTTGATAAACTCTATGCCTAATCGTATGAGAGCTGTGGTAGATGCCCATGGAGGCAACACGCGTTATTAAATTAAACCTTTATTTGATAAAACATGTTTTTTATTCAAAAATCAATTGCCTTTAACAAGGCGCATATCCGACTTGTTAAGCGTAGCTCCATGTCGTATGGTATTCTGAATTCAAATTTAAAACAATACGATTGAAAAAGATGGTAAAATGTATCAGGTTTAAAACTGCATCAACAGTTTTTGTTCAATCTAGCAATCATATTTCGGTAGGGGCCATCGAAACCTAAACTCTAAGGTGGGCCAATAGATGTGTCCAGAAGTGTATTTCAAATCTGCTCATCAAGCCCTTTAATTTGATACCGATGTCGATACTGCGCAAAAATTTAGTTTTTCGGTTACATCTTTCCATCTCCTAGGGGACGCCGTATTGGATCATTACCCTATAACCAGCGGACAACTGAGACGCTTCTAACGACACCTCATTTGTCATGTAATGATAATAGTTTAGAAGTCATGAGGGAACAGACAAACATACATACCGGTCAAAATCATAACCCTCCTTTTGGCTTTGCCGTAGTCGGTAAAACATAGATTGACAAATAGATGTAAGTGTTGTGTAATGTAGTAGCTAGTTTAAACTAATTTAAGTAGGTACCCTATGTAAAATAGTATACCTTTCTACCTGCCATATTTAAAAACATGCCTTCGTATTTATGTCATCATGGTCACCCTACACTAATACAGTTTCAAACTACTACATTTTAGTGAATATCTCCTAAAATATGATTATTACAGTTATTTTGGCCATATTTATCCAAACTAGGTTACGTTACCTGTCGATAAGTACTATAACTAAGCTTGAACTTACTTTTAATAAAGAAATAAACGCCATTGTATTTGAGCATATAGCCGTCCGAGCGGCCAAGTAAAATCGATTATAAAAAAATATTGGACCAAGTTTTTGTATTTTTTTCTTGTTTATTCGCTGCAACAAATCAGCAACTAACTGTCCATAAGCATAAACCTCTATTTATTCGATATTTATGGTAAAATACCTACCTACCCATAACCTGGAAACTTAACATAGCATAACTTTTTGTTTATTTACGTTTTGATATGTTTTTATTTTTGCAACAAATACGAGTGAACAAGACCTTTCTTTTGATATATCATTCGCCTATCTGCATTATCAAGTTTCTGTGTTATCACAGGCGGTCCCTACGGCAAGTGGCGGTTCTAGCGGCCAACTATTTTTGGTCATAGCGTCTTAGTTTTTTTTGCAACAAATACAGGAAATGAGGAGTGTGTAGTAACAAATCGTTACTAACTCCTGGCAAAGTTTCATCAAGTTTTAAGAGTAGGCCGCGTGGTTGAAATGTACATGACAGGACTGGTATAGACTATAGAGCTATTATTATTAAAATTGAGCAAAAGAGTTTGTTTTTTTTGAACGCCCTAATCTCAGGAACTACAGGTTCGAATTGAAAAAATATTTTTCACACCACCTGCTCGAAAATGTCAAGCAACCTTAACCTAAAGTGAGTCATTAGTGGCCGAGGGCACAGCCGGTCAATAATGTTGTACTGGATTTCATTATTACCCGCTGGTCAATAATGTGATTTGAATTTGGAATATGTTTATAAACAACAAACACCCTTTGGTGCCAGAAAGATTTTTTATTTTTTTTTTCTTTTCCCTTTTGGGAAGACAAAGGGATCTATCTAGCCCATGCAGCCTAGATTTTTTTTTTGGTTCTTTTCGTCCCTCTTTGGGGCAGGCAAAGGGAGCTGAGCCCATACAGCCAAGTCTGATTTAGTGTGCCAGAAAGAGGAAAGCTATTCTCGAAACCCTTACTACGCGTGGATGATATTCTCGATTTCCTAAAAAATCATAACGATTGCTTCTTCATATCGTTGCCATGTTTTCGAAGATATAATATTGTAAGAATAATTAGATAACTACCTACGAACCATTTTTTAAAAGGAATGAAATAACATTAAAACTGGCATTAATAATAACAAATACCGTACCGCGCCGTAATACCGTAGGTAATAGTAATTGGCTGTAACATTAGTTAATTTATTTTAAATAAACTGCACTAAGATTGCTGTGGATTTTGTAAATAAATAAATAAATAATAAAACCTATCTATAATATAGTCGATTTATCACATTTTATCAAAAATACTCTATTTTCACGAGCGTCTCCAATGACGTTCTAAATTCAAAATGCATACAGCCAATCATCCAAAACCATTCTACCAGCCCTGTATAAAACTTAGTTTACACAAACGCCACATCCATGAGAGTGATATCATTAGGACAAACACGACAAAACCATAGAAGATACTTTTTTTTTCGAAAATCGAATTGATCTTGTCTTGTCTTTGTTTTTCGTACTATGGCTATTATTTTCTCACAGTAGGTGTAAAAAGTAGAGTATCCTCCTCTGGGCTAAAGGTGTCTTTGCCTTGGGCTAGCTTGAATCCCTCGCTGCATTCAGGATTCTTGTATTAACTCCCTCGCTTCGCTCGTGAGTTAAACTCTTAACTCCCTCGCTACGCTCGGGAGTTAAATCCCGAATCCTTCATTGCGCTCGAGATTCAATATGACGCCCGTGACATAAGACACAACTTTAGCCCCTCGGTGCATAATCTACTATTTGTGTTGTGTAGGTAGTCCATTTATTGAGGAAAGCTTTAGGCTATATAACTCACGTTACGACCAATAGGAGCTGAGCAGCGGGAGTGAAATTATTATTATATTAATATTTATGTTATTTTGTTCACAGGGCACTGTTTTACATTATGTAGAGAGCGGTGACTCCTCCAAGCCTCTGATGCTGTTTCTACATGGATTCCCTGAGTTCTGGTATTCATGGAGACATCAACTTGTTGAATTCCAAAAAGATTATTGGTAAGTATCATTATGTTGTTAATTTTTGAGTCTTGAATAAATAAAAGATGCTGGCCCAAAAAAAAATAGAGGGGTTAGGGGTAACAGAACAATTTAAAAAAAAAGTTAAAATACATAATTAGGTACCGTTTAATTAGTTATCAATACACTTTTCCTCCTGCAGACTCACGCGATTAATCGCGCTGCGACAACGAGCCAAGCTAATTTCCACTCTAAAAATACTGCAAATGTACCGCGACATGTCGCCCCGAAAGCCTATAAAATGCTGGTGCTGACACAATAAAAAAACTTTTTCAAAAAAGTAACCGACTTCAAAAACAACAACAAAACAAAAAAGGGTGAAATAACCTAATTAATAACTTCTTTCGGATGTCGGTGGCTTTATTTTTTATTTCATTGATTTTTAGCCACCGACTTCCGAAAGAAGATAATTAGGTTATTTCACCCTTTTTTGTTTTGTTGTTGTTTTTGAAGTCGGTTACTTTTTTGAAAAGTTTTTATTTTACCCTTTTTAGTTTATTTATTAAATAGTCAACCCAAATTCTTGTAAAATACAAAATTTTCTTACATATGCACTAATCTTGTAATCCGTCACAACATAAAAATCCATATCTCTAAAACTACTGAACCGATTTTGATGAAACTTGCAGTGTACCTTAAGTTGAACAATACCTAGTACAACAAAAAAAGAATTACTGAACTTGTATTCCGGAGATATGCGTGCACAAACATAAAACATACATACATACACTTGTGAAATTTGGCACATTTGTTCAGACGCTGATATAGACTAACATATATGAAAACTGGGCAGTTCTGATAATATTACATACATACGGGTCGAATTGATAACCTCCTTTTTTTTGAAGTCGGTAAAAAGGATTGCCGCTTTCTAAATCAATTTAATCTTTTGGTAGCTAATTAATTGCCAGTACAATTTTTGAGAACTGTTTCTATTAGAAAGCTGATATAAATTCTAATTCCAAAATCAAGTTCGTTAAACAGGACATTCTTTAAATAATATTGTGGTCAAATACATTACAAACAAAACTCGAAAACATATACAGGATGATTGGTAATTGGGTGCATTCCTTGAAATCGGTGATACTAGACTTAGTACGGACCGACGTACTCAAACCTACCACAAAACTTTAAAGTTCGATATCTCCAAACTGACTCGGTTTTGGAGATATCAAACTTAAAGGTTTTCCGAAAATTTCCACCTCTGTCTATAAACTGCTTATTGTAAGAAGTTAACGACGGTCACTACTCTGAATTGATACTTTTTTGGTAGCCTAAGAACAAACGAAACCAGTGAAAATAAGTTTGTTAAAAAAACTAATTAAACCTTGGGAATTAAAGCGTCACAAAGTTTCTGTATTGAACTTGTCTTCCTCTAAATTTTTAAAACTTCCCTTGACATCATTGTATCAACCTGTAGATAGCTGACCATGACTTTGGCTCAAACAAATCTTGTACTCACTATTAAAAATACGAAAGATCGTGAGGACGGATGGATGGATAGATGGATGTTTGTTACTTTCACGTCTTTTTAAGCTAGTAAGTAAAGGCTGCTGCATACGTGACGGGTTTTTTCACGGACGGGACGGGACGGGATTTTTGGAAATATACACGGACGGGACGGCAACGTGGCACTGACGAACGAGGCAGCCACGTCCCGTTCCCGTGCACGCCCCGTCCGAGGTTTTATCTCATTACATAGGCATGCCTGCGGTTTGAGCTTTGATAATAATATCCCATGGGAACTTCATACTGGGATTAAAAACCTGTGTTAATCCGTAATAAATTATTTGTGTACTGAATTTTGTCCAAATCCGTTTAGTAGTTTTTGAGTAACAAACATAGACAGGTAGGTACAGACGCCAGCACATCAACCTATCTCAAACTGTCCTTTAATAGATTTTCAACCTTATCACGATTTACACCTCCATCCAGCCTCACAAACTTTCGTATTTATAATAGCAGTAAGTTAACATTTTTAAAATTTTATCCAAAAAAATCTTAACCATTTATGTTAAGTTGTGTTAGCCAATTACTTTATCTCACTGTACAATCCGCATAGCAACAATGATACACTAGCTAGCGCCAGACCTAGCTTAGCAACATTTTTTTGTGAGCACAGATGGCTCTTAAAACTATTACGTGCGTCTGCGCACTACGCTGAATATTTACGTAGTCTGTTAATTCTGGCTGTTTTTGTTTACTTTAACTCTCTCGGTCAGCTTTAAATACTTAAGTATTTTCCAAGCGAGAGGAAAAAGCCATCATTGTGAAATTGTGGAAATGAAAAGCTGCGCAGGATCATCTCATAGGCATGTTTGCTTTCGTTTTAATGTATGGCAATATGGCCATTACCTACAATTGATGGCTCATCATGACATGAAACGGATGTTGCTGTTCATTCTTTCGCAACTTTTACGGCCAGACGAAACGAAAGCCTTGGGGTTAAAATAATGAATTCCATGAATAATGAATATTCTATGTTATGAATTTTGTAATTAGATCCTCTTGTCCGTTCCAGAAATGTAAAACTGTATTTCTTGTACCCTCAAAGCTACTAGATTATAAATTCGAAAGTAACTTCCTACATCTATATGGCTGATCGATTTCGAATTAAATTTGGCAGACGGACCGAACACGTGTTTAGGCAATGTATGAAACTTTTTTTAAAATCAATTTTGTCCTAGTATGCCTAGTAGCCTATGGTTAGAAGTATGTTCCCGTAACGTTCCTGCCCCCCAATCAGTGAATTGGTTTCTTTTTACAGGTGCATCGCCGTCGATATGAGGGGCTACGGAGATTCAGAAAGACCCGAAGGTGTTGCTTCATACAAGATAGAACTCCTCATAGAAGATGTTAGGGGTCTCATTAAAGAATTGGGTAAAGTTACTAGCAATTAATATGTAGGTAATAAAAATTTCATATTTGAGAGAAATCCGTGCCTTTGCATAGGCACATGAATAATTATTCAGTTTAATGAACTTCGTAGTCTGAGGCACTTCTATCATATAGTTAGTCATACGGTCCACAGAAAAGGTCTATGCGAGCATGTATTATTTTAAGGGCTGATTTTTCAATAGTCGGATAACTTTTATCTGAGGAATAAAAATGGCGGTTTGACAGCTTATCTATAGAAAATATGTCAAACCGCTATTTTTATTCCTAAGATAAAAGTTATCTGACTATTGAAAAATCAGCCCTAAGGAAATTGATTTAAAACAGATATTCTAAAACTAGAATAGATTTCTTAAAATCACAATACCAAAACCGATAGAGTATGTCTTTGCAGAAGGTAAAAAAGAGCGAATCATGCAGTTGTTCAAATACTTACCTAAAGATACGATCGTAGCGAGACACTGTGTGCTTTGATATGCAGAGGGCATATTGGCGGTTGCATGATATGAGTAGCGGTCAAATGGTACTTATAACCATTAAGTGTATGGCAAACACGTGAGTCGTTTCGAATGAATAATAATGTTGTTCAGAAGAGACGAAAATCACAATTCTGAGAATTTTAATTGGTCTAGTGGACCCAACTGCTGCTAAGCATTATTTATCTAGGGCTAAATTCCCAGATTCCGAAAAGGGGCGGGTGAGGTTCTTGGGTTCTTCATTGATAATTTCTCAATAGCAATCTAGAGTTAGGCCTGTTGATGGCATTAGGACTCTCACTCTCTTTTACATGGGAGTTAAACATAATTGGCGAAATCTGGGTATATGTTAACGGTGCTCTTATGTTTTTTTTATGATAAACTAAAACTGTTATCAATGGAGACCATAGGTACTGATGTTTTCTACATGTTTTAGGTCGTGAAAAATGCATCCTGATCTCCCACGACTGGGGTGGTCTCGTCGCCTGTCAGTTCCGCAACCAATACCCTGAAATGTTGATTGGCCTAGTCATGCTCGCCAGTGTTTCTGCAACGGCTTGGGTGCGCGAAATTTGGAGCAACCCTGTCCAGAGAAAACAGTCATGGTAAGTTTGTACTACAGATCTTCGAACCACTACACACACTATTACACTCAACATATGGTGGTTCGACAACCTGGTGAATCAGAGGATAGAGAAAGTGTGATTCGGTCGGACCGGTCGCTGTAGCCTCCGCTGTTCGGTAATACCACTGGATATAGGTAGCCCACAAGACCCAGCAGATGATTTATCCATGGTAATTTTACCATAGATAATAGTATATTTTGCAAGTAGTGAATAAAGAGTGGATTTAAAGCGAGGGCCATATATGAATCACGAGCAAGCGAAGGATTTTAAAGATTGAATCACGACCGTAGGGGGGATTCACGTATTTAAATCCTGAGCGACGCGAGTGATTCAGGCCCTCGATATAAATCCGTTTTATTCAAGAGTTGCAAACGATACTTTATACCATGACTACGAGAAAAAGAAAGATTTGAGCGATAAAAGATACATGATTATTTAACGAAGGTAAAAAAAAAATGTTTTTATTAAGTAGTAGTAGTGCTCCACACACACGTGGTTGCGTTTACAAACATCTTAATTCACATACACAAACACCCAGACCCGAAACAAATAATTGTAGATCATACGAATATTTGCTCCGTGCGGGAATTGAACCCGCGACCCACAACGCAGCAGTCCAATTGCTCAGTCACTGCGCCAACAAATTAACATTGAAATCGGAACAATGACTTGAATTAAGCGTAGGGTACCTTTTTCCTAATAACACGGGGGTTGACCGCATCAATGTGTTCTTAATTCAAACACCAAAACAGCGAGTAAAAGAGTAATAGCGGCCATACACCATACTGCCTATCGTACAATCGGCATGACGCTGCCGATGTGATCAGTTAGATTTGACCGTCTGTGGGCGTGGAATCCATCAAATTGGCATGACAATAGGCTTGATCATGCCGATTTGATCATGCCGATTTGATCATGCCAATTTGATCAAATCGATTTGATCAAATCGGAATGATCAAACTTCAAATCGGCAGCAGTGATACCAACTTAGCAACTTTATAGCTAGATCTAGCTAATATTCGGTAGCTACTTTTTAACCGACGTAAAAAAAGGAGGAGGTTCTCAATTCGAAACGTATATTTTTTTGGAACGAAGTTCCTTATGGCGCGTTGCGAAAGGGGGCTAGGCGGAAAAAATTGTAACGACACTTTTTACAGACTGCGCGACGCAAAGAAGGGTAATGTGTGTATTACCATGGAATGGAATGGAATGGACTGGACTGTAATGGAGTGGAATGGAGTAGAGTGGAGTGGAATGGAATGGAGAGTCGAAAATTGCCTGAACCTTTTTTAACTTGCTATCGTCAAGCAAATGTTTTCCGACCTTCAAGCGATTTTCGACCTTATTGACATTCAAAATTTAGTTTGTTTTTTCTCACATTCTCGTTAGCTAACATTGCTCCTTCATTAAAATCCGGTGTTGGCATAAATGTCAATAAAGTCGAAAATCGCTTCAAGGTCGGAAAACATTTGCTTAACGATAAGCAAATGTTTTCCGACCTTCACTTGTATTACCAACTGATTCCCACTAGTGGGATACTTAAATCGGTAAAAAAACAAGTCGGTAAAAAGTAGCTAAAAAGTTAAGCCACAAGTTTTATAAAATTGTAGCTGTCGGTCACCGAATAATAGCTAGATCTAGCTATAAAGTTGCTAAGTTGGCATCACTGCTGCCGATTTGAAGTTTGATCAAATCGATCGTCATGCCGATTGGACGATAGGCAGTATGGTGTATGGCCGCTATAAGTAACTTTTTGAAGGGGGAATGGTATAAATCAAATTTTCTGGCAGAAGATAACAAAATCACAAATTATTTCTGACGAAGAAACAGAGACGTTGCGTTTTATGTGAATCTACTACCAATTGTCGATACTTTGCAGATGTAAATTCTACTCAATCTTGATCGTGATTTTACTCCATAATTATTATTGTCTCAAGTGTTTTATGATTAAAATGTTGTCTGGCGTTCACGGCCTCCCATCAATATCAATTGAGGTTCATAAATCTGCATACAAGTGGCTCTCATTTAGAAACTGGTGGTTGCTACACGCATCTGAAACATTTGACTTTTGTATGCCTAAGCCATAATAGTCGCAAGATAAAGTGGAGAGATCAAAAGAGAAATCACGTCACATAACGTTCTGTCATTTTGTTAGATTTTTTTGTAAGACTCACGCGCAAGTTGTGTTAGTACCATTAGGTACATATTGTTACGTTGTTGCGTTGAATGACGTACTTCTAGGTATTGTGCGGTTAAACGTCCTTCGGGTTAAATTCTATTTACCACCTTAGATATCAACCGATGTTAGGCAACCGATGGATGCAAGTGGCGAATTGTCGTTCGGCGTGGCGGTCTAAGGGGGAGGCCTATGTTCAGCAGTGGACGTTTTCCGGCTGATGATGATGATGATGATGATGATGATGACCTTAGATATCATCCTAGATACTTAATTGGGCAAACAGCGTGGTTTTTCCGTAGTTCTCAGTATCGTATTAATAGATCCTTTGTTCTATGGTACCTACATCTTGGAAATATGTAGTTGGGTAAGGCGTTCCTATTTTTGAAGATACTTATCATCTTTTTTAATTCATAAGACCATGACAGTATGACAGCGGTCACCTCAGTCCAATGCCAAGTGTGACCTAATCGTATATTTAATTGTACCTACATATTATATCACTGCACGCAATCACCAATTGGTTCTTATTCGATTTTTTCAGGTACGTTTTCCTGTATCGCGCACCTATCATTCCGGAGAAAACACTCCTCATGAATGACTTGGCCATCTACGAGAAAGCTATGCTGTTCCCTGGCAAGAACTCTACGGATAAAGAAGATCTTGAGTGCTATAAGTACTGGTTCCGTAGGCCTTGTAAGTACCTATTTAAAAAGTTTGTAGCTGTTGAATTTGATAATGATTTGACTGGCCTGTTGGTCTAGTGGTTAGTGACCCTGACTGCTATGCCGGAGGTCGTGGGTTCGATTCCCACCCAGGACAAATGTTTGTGTGATGAGCACGATCATTTGTTCCGTGTCTGGGTGTAATTTATCTATAATATGTATGTATTTAGAAATATATAAGTATGTTTATCAGTTGTCTAGTACCCATAACACAAGCTCGGCTTAGCTTGGGACTAGATGGCGTTGTGTGATAGTTGTGGAATATTATTAGTTGTGGAATATTATAAAGCTTGGTTGATGATGGGTAGTCAGCCCCGCTCCCAACTTCTACTTTAAGTCAAAAACCGGCCAAGTGCGAGTTGGACTCGCCCATGAAGGGTTCCGTCGTAGCAAGCATAGATTAGGGATATAATTATATTGAGATTAGTAAGTAATATACACAAACAACAAAAATAGCTTTGTTTTTCATAGTGTTTGTATGAATGGCAAAGTTATATTTGCGGTTTTTTAAAATGTACTATATCTCAAAAACTGCTTACTGTATCTCATCCAAACCAATTTTCGTTGGAAGTTTATGTTGAGGTCTACATTATACATTTTTTTTAGTTTTATCATTCTCTTATTTTAGAAGTTACGGGGGGGGGACACACTTTTTACCACTTTGGAAGTGTCTCTCGCGCAAACTGTTCAGTTTAGAAAAAAATGATGTTAGTAACCTCAATATCATTTTTGAAGACCTATCCATAGATACCCCACACGTATGTGTTTGGTGAAAAAAAATTTTTTGAGTTTCAATTCCAAGTATGGGGGGCACCCTCAAAATTTGTTTTGTTTTTATTTTTGTGCAAAAAACCTAATGCGGTTCACATAATACATCTACTTACCAAGTTTCAACAGGATAGCTCATATACTTTCGAAGAAAAGTGGCTGTGACATACGGACGGACAGACAGACATGACGAATCTATAAGGGTTCCGTTTTTGCCATTTGGCTACGGAACCCTAAAAACGTAAAAGTCATGATGATACAGGTATATTAAGTATAGTTTAATATACCAAATATAAAAAAATAAACTTAAACAAAAAAATCTGTAAACAGTTTAAAAAACGAGTCGAGCCTCCGGGTTACTTTATAATAGTTTCCAAGAACAGCGGATGTAAGACGACACTTTAGCAATGCTGAAAAATAAATGAAATATTCTATTCTAAAACTAGAATATTAAATAAAAATGAATATTCTATTCCATAATTGCTCAAGCAATAGAGTAGATACTCGTAATGTCGCACAAGCGTGCATTCGAACTACGGTAAGTTGCACTAGGTGCAGTATTGTCGCACAAACGTTGTTCGCACATGCTTTTGTCGAGCTCATGCGTATAGGCCGCTTTAGACTTCCAATAGGATGGGTTGTAAGCGGCCTGCATCCAGCGTGATCCTGTGGCCTTCATAAGATCGTCTGCCCACCTAGTGGGTGGACGTCCTACGCTGCGCTTGCCGGTACGTGGTAACACACATTGGTCGAAAACTTTCGACTTGAATTGATGCTATATTAACATTTAATGCCTTAACGTCCCATCATTTTGTTGTTCAGTCTCACGTATCCAAAGCAACATTGTTTTCAACTTACACTGTTACTAATAAATAACAGGTTTTAGAAACCTAAAGGTAATCACTAATATTATATACATATATGGGTTTCTGTAATTTTCATACAATTATATGTATTGGAACCTTCTTTGAATTCGGAGTGCAAACGGAATTCAGACCAGTTATGTCTGCTCAACATTTATTTATTTTTTTGAGTAAATTGAATAGTAGCATCATAATTCAAAATCGGCCAAATAAAATGGCTTTTTCTTGAGGCAGATTGAGGCTCTGTCTGCTCTCAGTCTGGAGCAAAACCGCTATGACATCACACGCGCGTAGAGCAGCTGCTATTTTAGTAACGCAACAAGTAACCATCTCTTGAAGCATCGATGGTGCAAGGGCGGACCCATTCAGAGGACGGCAGCTGCCCTAAAAAATCTGACTTGCCCCCCCCCCCCCCAGGCCAGAAGCTGGGTACGCCCTTACGATGGTTTATAAAATGATCCCAAAGAGAATTGTACTAGTAAAATACAATACAATTAATTATAGTAGTATCGTTGTTGTAGACTCGTGAAACAATTACGTAGGTACAGGACTTCCTTAAAGTTTTTGTTAGTTGAAATAGTTGACCACATTTTTTGCAGATAAAAATCAACGTGTAGCAATATTTTTAAAACAAGATTATACCTATCTGGAAATTATAATTACCAGTGAGGTAAATAAAATCTTGTTTTAGCTGGCTAATATTCTGGGTTTTTGCTTTCAAAGCTAGGATATGAATGTCGTAGTTGTATTTATAGTCCGTCTGGCGTCTAGCTAGAGTAGGTACCTATATACCTTCGTAAAATATAATGTATTTGACACTGAAATTATTTCTGCAACATTATGTATTTTTTTATATCGCGTGTGAAGTGATAGCGAATGCTTCTCAGACATGTCATAGTCTAGCAACACACTATCCCCATCCCCTAGTTATTACTCGATCATGCTGAAATACTTTAATCCGATTTTCTATTACAGTTGCCATTACTCCCCCAATAAACTACTACCGGGCTAACTTCAGATTCGACATACCAGAGATCGTCGAGTACAAAGAGAACGTGCCCATGCTAGTGGCCCATGCTGCTGGCGACCTATACCTAAGCCACAGCCTCTTAGATGCCATGAAGAAAGAGTACTCCGTCATAGAGACCACTATTGTCGATGGTTGCAGTCACTTCCTACAGCAAGAAGAGCCTGAGAAAGTGAACAAAGTTATTCGTGATTTTCTTAATAAGAATAATATTTGAATTTCGAATTTATTTAAGTTTTTTTGTTTATTGGATCGTCTGTGCTCGCCGTGTATTGAAGTTCGGTCAAATCGATACGGACATTGCAGACGTGTTTCTATCCTAGATATCGGACCCTCACGGATACATATATGATTCTGTGATTGTCCGGTGTCTGTCCGGTCCGCAGTTTGTCTGTATCGAACCTGCACAAGCTGATTTGTGAGTGTCAAAGATTTACTGTTATTTTATATCTGCTTGTGTTCGTATTTTAAAAATGTATTAAAATAAAAATGTGTGCCTTCGTAGTCAGTATAATTATTATGTATTAATATTGTAATGCGATAGTTGCTTTGTGTACCTACCTACCTATTATAGTTATTGTATTACAATAACTTGATTAAAATATGACATACTTTATTAACACGGTTACGTTGTTTTAATTACCTATTTATCTAACATTTGGACCCTAGTCGATAAAGGTAGTAGAAAATTAGTCATTTAAAATGCACATAAAATGCACATCTCTGCAGTTACCTAACTTATTAGTAGATTACGTACCTACGCACCAAGGGAGTAAGGGCTCCCACACAAAATGTGTGTTAGCGATGCGACGTCGCATCGCTAAACATGCGAATTTTTGCGATGCGATTTCGTGCGGCCTATCGTAAGGTTCAGGCACGTATTATTATTGAGACTTCTATAAATGTTTTTTTTTAATAATTTACAATTCAAAACTTAATAATAACATTTTTAATAATTTTAGTAAATAAATTCAGTACAATATTATTGCCCGGCTCGAGCGGGGGGCAGCAATGACTTGCTTTACGGCCGGTTTGCATGACATACATTGGTGCGTAATCTACTTACTATTAGTGTCTAAACACACTATGCCGAAGTTACGCTACCGAAATTCGGCACAATTACGCCTGCAATGCTATTTGAATTACTGACGACACACTGTGCCGAAATTACGTCGCGTCATAGCGTACAGCGTAACTTCGGTCGGGCGTAAGTTCAGCGGCAACTTATTCTGTGACCACACATTATACGCGACCGAAGTTCGTTGGATTACCGACGAAGATCCGGGGGCGGGGAGCAGCAGGGAGCCGCCCGCGCCACCCGCACCGAATTTCTGCCGCGTAAGTTCGGCACTTATGGTGTGTCATATCAGCCAAATACGTCGGAACGTGAAATCAGCCGCCGAACTTCGGTCGCGTAACTTCGGCACAGTGTGTTTAGACACTTTAATGACGCAGGCGTTATTGCGTATGAAAAATATAACTTTACCTAACTTAATCGCAAATTGCCAATACGCCATAAACTGAAAGCAGAATATTTTGTTATCAAAGTACCTATATCCACTTACTCATCACTATTGTAATTTCGTTTAAGAAGTCTCAGGCATTACCATAATCCATTTTTAGCGATAGTGTAGGTACGATGTGGTCATCGCACAATATCACGCGACGGAAGGCTAAAAATGGCCCTGTGTGTCTAGCATTAATATTCTCCTCACACCAAATTCGACATAATTATTCGTACATCTAGTTGATTTTTAAATAGAAACTAGTGTTTGCCCGCGGCTTCGCTTGCGTTAATTTAGAATTTGAGAAACAATACGGATCGTGTAAGTGGCGCCATCTGGAATATGAACTTAATTGTTTTTTTCGTTACTCATACTCTGAAAGTAGGTCATTACATGTCTGATTAGCCGTTTGAAAGTTATCCATTGCCGCCCTAGGGAAAATCACTTTCAACTGACAGCTGCCAAATTTAAGAAGAAAAAAAACTAGTTCTATTTTGACATTTCTATTATATATAATACTAGCTTCTGCCCGCGACTTCGTACGCGGATCCTGTTGCTTATGCCAGCGACAACGGAGTCGTCAAAATCGAAGATCTGAAACGTCTGATGTCCAATAGAGCCCGGGTAAATAATAAATGGGAGTTCTGGCCAGTAGAGTCAGATTTTTAATGATATACCATCGTCATCGAAAATCAGTCCTAAAGTCTTACCGCCTTCACCGCGTGGAGGTACTCCCAGTAAACTTTCAAGCATTGGCCTTGTGATTTGTTAATGGTCATGGCGAATGCAAGACGGATCGGAAATTGAGGTCGTTTAAACTCAAACCGCATATCGTTTGGGATCCTAGAAATGAGAACTTCCTCACCTTCGAATTTTCCTTTGAGTATCGTCGCGTAAATCACATTGTTCATCAATTTTCTTACCACCAAACGCGTTCTGTTGCACAGCTTTGGTTGGTTTATGTTTCGAAGCACGATGACTACGAAGCCAACCTTCATGAATCGTAAATTGTGCGGTGGTAAACCATATCCAAGGAGTTTTAATTCAATTGGAAAGTTGGTGCCTAAACGCAACTGAATATTTTTTAGCGAGGTAACATCATCATGTGAGTCCTCCCACCCACGGCAGAGCGGGAGGGACTGTCAGACTTGTACTGACTAAAATCCACGGTGTCCTTCAATAGCCCTTTCCGTTCCGGGGTCACGGTAAATCGTAAGTCCCGCGACCCCGGCAGGCTTTGGCCTTCTAAAGGGTCATAATGCTGACACTCTGAGGCGCGCGTGGAACACAACGCGCCGTCGACCCGGGCATGGTCCAAGGTCGGACAGCGAGACCCATTACTCGCCGCCCGCATGCCCGAGTCTACGGTGGCTGGAGATCGTCTGGCGGCGTCCGTCACCCGTCACCGTAGGCTGTAGTGTAGTGTAGTATGTAGTACCACTGCGGCTGGGGTGGAGGGAGGACTCTGACCTCTCCCTCACGCGGTGCGCCTCCTCCTTCCATTGCATGACTGCTACGCAGAAGGAGGCGACCGCTTCCCACTCCGTCTCGCCCCGCAGCATGACCTCGACCAATGCCGGGCGCTAGAGGTCTCCGCCTATCGTCGCCGTGAGGACACGGCGGTGTTATGCCAACAGCGGGGCAGTCCTGCACCGTATGCTCCACCGTGTCCCCCGGGCGATCCTCGCAGTGGCGACACCCAGGCGTTTCTTCATCGTACCTATGGCTGTATTGAATTTATGCAGTTCTAGTATATTTTTTGAGTATTCAGTATTCGCCGAAATACTTTTTTAGCATTACCAAGACCGGTGGGCGTTGGGCGGCATGAACATAATTATTCTTCATGTTTTCCTAGTACTTTTTGTTCAGATCCCTTATTCAATTTCGGCACCAACACCTTCTTCGTGATCATGTTACTACGTTTTATGTCACGTCTCACGGAAACAGGATAAAAATTTGATCATCTTGGTGGCGGCATCGCATTGATAATTATGATAATATCGGCACAATAAGCTTAGAAACTCAATACAAACACATCGACCAGTCAATTGATGTTTTGATTGATACATTTTTCATTTTGCTGTCATTCCATGTCAGTTGCGTTTTATGTCACGTCACACGGAAACCGAAAAAAACAAAAAAAAAACAAAAAAAGTTAAAAAGTATCCTATATGTTATTCCTGGTTCTAAGCTACCTCCCCACCAATTTTCAGCCAAATCGGTTCAGCCGTTCTTGAGTTATAAATAGTGTAACTAACACGACTTTCTTTTATATATATAGATATACACCGTGTTCCGGACGATATACATAAACTTCGACCAGATGTTCAAACCACGGAAGTAAGCATTTTTCATTATGGACACATTAATAAATTCTTATTTTTTATTTTTTGTTAATTTTAAAAAACTAAATACCTAGACGTAAATAACCCGATATGCATGCCTCTTTATCCGAATTGGCAACGTCGTATTTTCATTCATAACATTTGGCGGGCTGAAACTTGTCAAAACAAAAGTTTCTTTGATTTTTGATCTCGTTCCTCATAGCACTGTCAATGTATTATACTTATCTAAAGAGAACGTATAAGGCTACCAAGCAGGTAGATACGTATTTCGAATTGTCTTTTTAATTGAGGAATAAAAAAAAAACAAAATTCCATAACCAAATCATGATAACCTCTTCCCACGACATGCAGCCTTCGCAAAACGTTTCTGCAGTCCTTATTTTTAGTCTAGGCTTAAAGCAACGCCGGACCTCCAACGACGGGAAGGGGAGTAGGCTACCATAATTATCTTCCCATTCTGCCGTTTCGGCTTAAGTAACGAACATTCAATCTCAAAATTATTGACTAAAAGAGGGGCAGCTCAACACGCAATCTGGGGACCACGCTTAGAGCTCACGTACATTCGTAAAAATACTCTCAAAAGATAGGTCTCGGTCAAATTAAGATAAATGGTAATCACAGCATTTTTTTTTTATGCATTTGAGTAGAATAATTATAATTTATAAGCACACTTGTTGCGTGGGCAACATCAGAACTAACGCCACCATCTTATTTTTCAATACATTTCACAAATGAGCGCTCTCCTGTCAACCTCAATGGAGTGTCCAAAGATCCAAACACTGTAGGTTAGACAACTACGTCAGCCGTAATGTCATTCAAAAATATTTTTATTAATAAAAAATAAACTCTAAAAAGCAAAAAATAAATTTAATGTAAAAAGTTTTCGAAATGACCACCTTCTTTTTCGACACAAATATTCAAACGAGTCCTAATTTGGCCATTTAAATTTACAGACATTTGTCTTATTTGTTCAGCAGCCTGAGATATTCTATCTAAGAGCTGTTCACGGTTCTGAATTTGTACGGAGTACACCTTCTCCTTTAAGTTTCCCCAGACATAAAAATCTAAAGGAGTCAGATCTGGGGACCTAGCTGGCCATGCGATATTTGTGCTACCTCGTCCAATCCAACGGCCAGGAAACGTTGCATTTAAATATTCACGCACGTGTGTGCCATAATGTGCAGGGGCCCCATCATGTTGGAGCCACATGGTTCGCAGAGTTTGAAGATCCACTTGTTCGAAAAATTCGAAGCTAGTGACGTTTCTTAGGAACTCTAAGTAATTGTCAGCATTTAGGCGGTGGGGAATCTCAATAGGGCCGATCAGCTGATTGTTAAAAACACCAGCCCACATGTTTACAGAGAATTCAGTTTGATGTGACGCCTGCCAATGTAAATTCGGGTTGCTCTCATGCCACTGCACTTGATTTTTGGAATTGAATACTCCCGCTCTTGTAAACTGGGCTTCATCCATCCAAAGAATTTTTTGAAGCAGTATTGGATTATTTATCAGTTCTTGATTCATTCTCTGGCAAAAAAACAATTCTTGAGAAGTGATCAGGTGGTATTATGCCTTGGGATTTTCTGTAGTGGTAGGCATGCAAACCATATCTTTTCCACAGTTTCCACACTAGCTTATGAGATATACACCCACGATTCTCCCAACGCGTCTCGTTGAGAGTGTAGGATCATGAATAATAAGGTTCATTATTCTGTTTTCTTGAGCGACGCTCAAATTGATTGCTCGTTCAGGGCGGCGTGGTCTAATTCCGATCTCACAAAATCTCCTGTGTATGTTAATAAATGTTCGTATATCAGGAACGCGCCGACCAGGGAATCGCCGTTGGTACTCTCGCACAGCTGCTGTAGCATTTCCGTCACAGAAACCGTAGACGAAGTGAATATCAGCTTGGTGTTGAGCAGAATATTCGTGCGGCATAGTGAAAGTTGTAATCAAAATGATTGATTAAATTAGTCGGAAACCCAAAAGCAAATTACAATAAACAATAATCCTGACAGTTAAAATCATGCATGACAAACAATGACAAATAACAACTTAGGTATCCATAGCGACCAGTTTAATCTCTTTGAAAGATTCGTTATCGCAAATGATCGTATTTCTTCGCTAACTCTCGGGTTCCTCTCGTACGTGCAAATGAAATGCAAATAGTATTTGATAGATTTATCATTTTAATTGCACTAAGCGGCAACATAGGCCAAATTAAGATACTTTCTCACTGCATAGCTCAATTAAAGGAGGATGCTCAAAAAAAACCCAGCTCCGGCAGAAACGAGTTGTATCTCAAATTAACAATAGTATAGTGATCCTTACTGGCAAACATATAAAAATTGCCAATTTTGTTATTCAGTCGTCCATAGAAAAAGTACTTCGTAGTAGTAGTTCATTCCCTTATTTCTCAAAGACGCCTTTACCGATTTCGAAAATCCTTTTTTTGTTTGGAAGGATATACTTTCCAGGTGGTTTTATAATCAAAACCTCAGACAAAAAAAAATTTTAATTGTGGACCAATTTTTGAATTCTTTTTTTTCCAGCCTGGTCGTTATCAATGACTGGTCATAAACGATACAATACTATACAGCTCGGAAGACGTCGGTGTACGCCTGCTTCCTAGATCTCTCCAGGGCCTTCGATCTTGTCTCGTATGATGAGCTCTTTTTTTTTACGTGGTAAAATCATCGGATGAGTCCCAGGGCAGAGCGGGAGGGACTGTCAGACTCGTACTGACTAAAATCCACAGTGTCCTTCAATAGCCCTTTATGTTCCGGGGTCACGGTAATGAGATAAGTCCCGCGACCCCGGCAGGCTTTGGCCCCCTAGAGGGGGGCCCTGTCATTATGCTGACACTCTTTGAGGCGCGCGTGGAACACAACGCGCCGTCGACCCGGGCATGGTCCATGGTCGAACAGCGAGTCGCCCATTACTCGCCGCCCGCATGCGGAGATCATCTGCCGACGTCCGACGCCGTGGGCGTCTACCACTGCGGCTGGGGTGGAGGGAGGACGCTATCCTCTCCCTCACGCGGCCCGCCTCCTTCTTCACGAGCATGACTGCTTCGCAGAAGGAGGCGACCGCTTCCCACTCCGTCTCGCCCCGCAGCATGGCCTCGACTAATGCCGGGCGCGAGAGGTCACCGCCTATCGCCGCCGAGAGGACACGGCGGTGCTCTGCCCAAGCGGGGCAGTCCTGCACCGTGTGCTCCACCGTGTCCTCCGGGCGATCCTCGCAGTGGTGACACCCAGGTGTCTCTTCTCTCCCTATCAGACACAGGAACCTCCCGAAACTTCCGTGTCCGGTGAGGACCTGCGTCATGCGGTAGGTCAGGACGCCGTGATGCCTATCCAGCCACTCCTCAAAGAAGGGTCTTACCGCCGCGATTGCGGCGTGCCCGGACCTCGGTTGCGACAGTCGTCTCCTCCATATTGCCCTGAGATCGCGCCGGAGCTCTTCCCGCCGCGCCTCGACTTCTCGAGGCAGCGGGGATACACCCCGGCGCTGCGCCTCCACGCGCCACTCATAGACGCACTGAAGGGCAGTCGCCTCCAGATCCCAGGACAGTAATCCGGCAAGGAGGTTGGTTGACTCGCTGGCGATCGTGCGGTATCCCCGGATCATCTGGATAGCCATGACCCTCTGGCATGCGACCAACTTTAATGGTCGCGTCCGGATGCTCAGGGCCCACACGGGGGCCCCGTAGAGGGCCATGGACCGCACGACACCAGCGTACAGCCTACGGCAGGAGGCGTTTGGCTCGCCGAGATTGGGCAGGGAGTTGCCATTGCTGCTGCCCGGTTCAGCCTTGGGGCCAAACTCAGGAAATGCTCCCTGAAGTTCCACCAGCTGTCGAGGACGAGTTCCAGGTAATTCATCGCCCTCCCGACGCCGATGCAAACCCCCTCCACCGTTATGTGGGACTCAAACCGTGGCGCGTTAACGCGGCCATGAAAACACATGGCCTCCGTTTTGTGCAGGGCTACTTCGAGTCCCAGCTGCCGGATACTTTCGACGACTATCGCAACCGCTTGCTTCGCCTTCTCGGCCGCCGCCTGATGCGACTCTCCCTCCGCCAGGACGAGCGTGTCGTCAGCGTAACATATTACGCTAACGCCGTCGGGGAGGTCGCCGCGCAGCACCCAGTCGTATCCGATGTTCCACAGGGGCGGCCCCAAGACCGATCCCTGTGGAACACCGCACGACATCTCTCGCCGGTTCCACTCTCCCCGGTGACCGGGGTAGATGACGGCTCTGTCCGTCAGGTACCTAGTCCTCGACTGTACGACGGAGGTATGTCGGCACCCGGTGATACCGGAGTACTTCCCTGATGCAACTCCAGGGCAGGGTGTTGAAGGCATTGGAGATGTCCAAAGACACCGCCAAGACGACCCTGCCCCGGGCCACCGCATCCCCCGTCGTGAGGGCTCTCACGCGCATGATGGCGTCCACCGTCGAGCGCCCCCTGCGGAAGCCAAACTGGCTCTCCGCAAGATCCGGACCCACCCGATTCTTTCAAAGAGCTTGCCCACCTCGTCGAGCAGCACGATGGGCCGGAATGCGGACGGAGAGTCCGCAGGGCGCCCGGGCTTCTGGATCAGGACCAGTTTCCCCGTCTTCCAACGAAGCGGGAACTGGCCCCTCTCCAGGCATGCGCTAAAGAGCCCGCCCAATCGAGGCCCGAGAGTCCTCGAGGCCAGGACCCAGGCTTTCCCTGGCAGGCCGTCGGGTCCTGGGGCGGTATTTTTGGCCTTGAGCCGTTGTACCGCCACTCTCAGGTCTACCTCGGTCACCTCTGGAGCGTCGTAGACGTCGTCGTCGCTGTGGTCCGCGTTTGCGCCAGCTTCATCGTCAGATTTCGTCGGAGACGGAGCCATGAGTATGCTCCCCTCGCGATGGGAACAGGGCGCTCACCACGTCCTCCAAGAACTGAAGCTGGAGACTCTGCGTCAACGGGGGAGTATGATGTGCTCTGGGATAAGATGGTAAACAGGGGTATACCGGCAGAAATATGTGGGATACTGCATTTTTGGTATGGTAACCAGACCAATCATGTGAAGTGGGACGGTACGCTTTCTGAGCCGTATAGGTTGGAGTGAGGGGTGAGGCAAGGTGGCCTGACATCCCCCAGGCTCTTTAACCTATACGTAAATGACCTCATAGAAAGACTCAACAGTATGCGTGTCGGAAGCAGTGTTGGTGGAGTAAGAATTGGCAACATCAGCTATGCGGACGATATGGTGCTGCTGGGTCCATCTGCGGGAGCAATCAGGGAGCTTCTTAAGACTTGTGAAGTCTACGCTGCCGCACATGGTTTGTCGTATAATGAAAAAAGTGTGAATACATGGTTTTTAAGGTCGGTGGCAAATGTCGGGAAGAAGGGCCCGAACTACTTATAAACGGGTCAGTAGATAAAAAAGTATCAACATTTAAATACTTAGGTCATTTTTTGTCCGACGTCCTTAAAGACGATGTACAGAGGGAGCGCAGGACTTTGGCGGCCCAGTGTAACGTGTTGGCCCGTAGATTTGCTCGGTGTACGAATCAAGTCAAAATTACCTTGTTCAGGACTATTGCCAGAGTTTGTAAACGAGTAATCTATGGGTCAGTTACACCAAAAGATCGTTGGATGTCCTGCGCGTCCAGTATAATAATGTTTTCAGATTGTTGATGTCTACCTCGCTACTACAGTTCGTCGCAGATGTTTGCGCAAGCTCGTACCGACGGATTCACGTGATTGTACGCAAGAAAACTGCTTCATTACTGAGACGAGTGAGAGACCGAACAGCATCCTGGGAACTGTTGCGGAGAGGTTACGCTCTCCGCTTATGAAGCAATTTGTGTGTAGAATAATTTTTACTAACACTAGATATAAAGTTGTTTTAATGCTTAAGTACTAACACTATATGGATTTTGTAGTCCGAAATAAACGAATTTAATTAATTAATTAAAAAAAGAATGCCCTTTCAAATGAAAAAAGAATTTTCCAAATCGGTCTAGGCGTTTTGAGAAATGGGGGAAGATACTACTATTTCGTACTACTTTTATATGGACGACTGCATAACAAAATTAACATTTTTTTTTAATGTTTGCCAGTAAGGATCCCGATCATTCCTGGTTATTATTTTATTACACTATACTATTGTTAATTTGAGATTCAACTCGTTTCTGCCGGAGCTGGGTTTTTTTTCTATGAAGCGTGAGCATTCTCCTTTCATTAAATGAAATTACAAATATCTTTGTAACGAAGCCTTTTTAAGTACTACTTCCTTTGTTGGATTTGATTTGTAAAAGCCATAGAAGTATTTGCTCAAGTTTATGGATAACGTGAAGAACACGGTGTATAATTTGTGAAGTTAGGGTCGGTAGAGTTAGGCCGTGTAGATTCAGAAGTTTGGCTTAACATGAGATCAGTACCCTTAGCACGAATTTTCAGTATTTGAGACGTAAACTGGAACTTTGACAATTTCAAATGGGTGCGTCTCATTTCATATAAAGTTATTTGATATATTTTCATTTCAATAACGTTCACATGATATAATCAACGTGAGAAATACCCAACGATTGAAATAATTTCTTTACACATAATGTTTGTGTTACTCTAAAACTCATTTCATATAATTTTATTTGGTATAACGTTTATTAAAGCGAAAATCATTATGATAACGTTTGAAACATATAATTTAACGTTTAAACCATTTTCTTTGATGACTTTGGACAATTCCTTTGGACTTTGATTGTTTGCCTTCACGAATGCTATTGTTATTAGAAAAATTTAGTATCCAAGAGCGAGCGAAGCGAGCTCGGGATTTGGGACATCCCGACACGGACAGGTTAGGTTCGAAGGGGTTGGCGGGGTCTGAAAGACCCTTGCACGCAGAAATAGGAGCCCCGCGAAGCGGGGCTCCGTCGAGCCAGCATGACAGGTAGTAATCAGTTATTTGACCTAGGATGCAAGAGCGAGCGAAGCGAGCTCGGGACTTGGGGCACCCCGACACGGACAGGTTAGGTTCGAAGGGGATGGCGGGGTCTTTCAGACCCCGCCATCCCCTTCGTGTTAGGTTACTTTAAACCTTGCACGCAGAAATAGGAGCCCCGCGAAGCGGGGCTCCGTCGAGCCAGCATGATAGGTAGTAATCAGTTATTTGACCTAGGATGCAAGAGCGAGCGAAGCGAGCTCGGGACATGGGGCACCCCGACACGGACAGGTTAGGTTCGAAGGGGATGGCGGGGTCTTTTAGGGGATGGGGGGGCGAAAGTTATAAGCTTATCTGGGGGCATGATAGTGTTTTTAATAACTTTTTTTTATAACGTCCACCCCCCCATTTTAGGGGATGGGGTGCGAAAGTTATAAGTTTATGAATTTTTTTGTTGGTTGTATACTAAGCTGAGATTACATGCCAAATTTCAGCTTACTAGCACTTCAGGAAGTAGCCAAACATTTTGATGATCATCAGTGTGTCAGTGACGAAATCGGTGTATTTTAGATATCAATAAAATCTAAAGTATTAGGCTGCGTTTCCACTGACGCGGAGTGGGGCGGAGAGGAGCTTAGCGGTGCACGAATTGACCAATCACTATGCTCGAAATCTCCGCTCCGCTTCAATGGAAACAGCACGAGCGGAGTGGAGCACAGCTGAGCAGATATTCATAATAAAAATACACAGCGGGGCGGTGCTGTGCGGAGGACAGCGGGTCGATGCTGTGTGGAGGCCAGCGGGGCGGTGCAGAGCGGAGGACAGCGGGGCGGTGCTGTGCGGAGGACAGCGGGGTGATGCTGTGCGGAGGATAGCGGGGCCGTACGGAGCGGGGCGGTGCGGAGTGGGGCGGTGCGGACTCGCGCGCAGTGTCTCAGTTATCATCGTTACGTCATTAGGTGCATACGTATCAAAATGGATGAGAAGTTCATTGAAAGTGTTAGACAATATCCGTGTTTATGGGATACGCGACTGGCTACCTACAAATGCAACGAAACCAAAGACGCAGCTTGGGCAATTATAATAAGAGACACTGGTTTAGAAGACGGTAGGTTTATTATCAATTAAATGAGCGATAGGAATAGATTTATTTAGTTCTGTTAATTAATTAATAATTATTTTTTTTTTTTTTTTTAGGTGGTAAAATCATCAAATGAGGCCTCCCGCCCTGGGTGGGGCGGAAGGGACTGTCAGACTCTTACTGACTAAAATCCACCCGTGTTCCTTCGGATGCCCTTTACGTTCCAGGGCCACGGTATCCTGGGTTAAGAAAAACCCGCGACCCCAGCAGGCATTTGGCCCCATAAGGGGCCCCGTCAGTTTGCTGACTACTCCCCGAAGGCACGCGCGAAACACGACACGACGCGCCACCGACCCGGGCTTGGTCCTTGGTCGGACGGCGAGCTACCCATTGCTCACCGTCCGCAAGCCCGCTCCGCCGCTGTGCCCTCTGCTAATCAGAGGGACACGCGTTGGAGCGTCCACCCGACAGGCTATTCGCATACTGGCAAAGAGACCCCTTAGGCACTCAGTGCCTAAGGAAGAGTTTTTGCCCACATCCCAGGGTGCACCGGCCCCGAAAAACTGGTCTTCCCCACGGACGTATCCGAGAGGGAACTCAAGTGTAGGGCGCACGTGGAGGTTTCCTGTCTTAGCACCCCAATAATTATTTACTTAGTATTATTATATGAAATAACGGGATATTTGCATTTCGAACTCGATCGTGACACACTATGACACTACACACACAGCTCTTCTCCGCTCCTCTCCGCCCAGCTCCGCTCCACTCCGCTCAGATCCGCTCCACTCCGCCCAGCTCCACTCCACTCCACCCAGCTCCGCTCCACTCCGCCCAGCTCCGCTCCACTCCGCCCAGCTCCGCTCCACTCCGCCCAGCTCCGCTCCACTCCGCCCAGCTCCGCTCCACTCCGCCAAGCTCCGCGTCAGTGGCTTCACCAATCACATGGCTTGAAATCCACATCTCTTCTCCACTCAAGTAATGTGATTGGTGAATCGCGGCACGCTCGATCTGTTACGTTACGCTCCGCCTCAGTGGAACTGCAGCCTAAGGCTGCCTGTCCATTGAAGCGGAGCGAGCTGGCGGAGCGGAGAAACGAGGAAATATTAACCAATAGGATTGCATAAAAACTCCGCTCCGCTCCAGTGGGCATGGGTCTGTGAGCTAGTTTTTAAAATTCATACATTTTCGGGGCGACAGTGAGGCAGCGGGGATGGGTATAGGCTCCGCTGGGCTCCGCACAGTCCGCCCCGCACAGTCCGCTCGCTCCGCTCCGCATCGCAGAAGTTCTCGTATAGGTAGCCAGACATTTCTCTGCGTGCAGCCAATGGACAGGCAGCCTAAAGGGTGACGGGTCCGATCATGACCGGTTCGACGGTGCGTCACGTCAAAGAGCTGTCAGCAAACTAACGAGGCCTCCCTTCGAGGGCCAAAGCCTGCCGGTGTCGCGGGACTATCTCATCACGTAACCGTGACCCTGGAACGTAAAGGCCTATTGAAGGATCACCGTAGATTTTAGTCAGTACAAGACTGACAGCCTCCCGTCCCGCCCTGGGTGGGAGGGCTCGTTTGATGATTTTACCACGAAAAAATATACGTATAGGGGAGCACCAAAGACTTCGATTGCTTAGCATCAAGTACCTAGTCTTAATCCGGCACTGTGTGTAGGCTATAGTATAGTAGAGGTGTAGAACCATAGATATCGACGGGTAAAAGGCAAAAGGGGTCAAGCACCACAGATCATATTGTTCAGGAGAATAAAAAGAAAGTTTTAATAAAAAATATCTCTTTATTGCTTTATTGAATCACATCACAATCTTCAGAAAAGTTTACTAAAATACAATGTTCTTTAATAATTTTACATCAAAATAAGCCTGAGATCAATAGTTTCAAAGATAGATGTCGTTTGACTCCAGGTTTTTACCATGTTTATCGCATTTGCGAGGGGTCAAGTAACAATATTTAATGTTGGAATATTTAGATTTTGGCCTAAGCTTCATGTTAATAAAGTAATATTTTATTTTATTTGGCACAACAGATCATAGAACTAATTCAGATTTTGGCTTAAGCTACCATAATCTTAATAAGTATTATTTTATATTTGGCACAGCAGGTAGGTAATAGAACTATGAATTATGTATTAAACTAAAACAATACAAGGAACAAAACTGAGATCCAAAAAACAGCAGTTACCTAACTGTTAGTACATACAACAGCATGTTATCACATTATTTGAGTAAATAAACCACAATAATTTAGTACTTAATCTATACATACCTATAATAAATTTGTAGAAAAGTGGTGTCTGTACAATGTAAATATATAAAAAAAAGTAGCAGGGGTTGTTATTTTATCGATGCCGAACCCGAAATTGTAATTAATTTTTTTTGTCTGTTTGTCGGTTTGTCTGTGTGTTTGTGCACGCTAATCTTCGGAATTACTGGACGGATTTGAATGATTTTTTTTGTTGTAAAGGTATTAAGTCCGATTAACATAAAGGCTATAATTTATCTTGGAAACTTGAACACCTGATGCAGAACCGCAACAGACCTGCTAAACTATAAGAGATACAAAAATGGTGCCATAGCAAAAATTGTTCCACGTGATGAGCATTTTCTGCTGAGAGAATAAATTTGAAGATCTGGAACACCTGATGTGGAACTCCAAGAGCCCAGCTAAACTATAAGTTATAACATTTATAGGAATGACGTCTTAGCAAGAGTTATTCAGCCTGATGAGCACTCTCTGTTGAGGTATAAAAATTGAAGATCTGAAACACCCGTTGTGGAACTCCAAGAGCCCCGCTACACCATAACACATATAGGAATAACGTCTTAGCAAAAGTTGTCGGTCTGATGGGCATTTCCTGTTGACTTATAAAAATCGAAGATCAGAAACATCTGATGTGGAAATCAAAGCTATCGCTAATTTCACTATACAGGGTGAATTTTTCAACTGGGCGTGGATGGCTATTTCCGAAACTATGAGGAATATCAAAAAACGATGAAAGGAGTCTCGAGGCCGATTCTGATGAAAACTAAAACTGCATCATTGGATTTTAGAAAAATTAATAATCCTGGCCAGGAATCGAACCCGCTGATTTTGGAAAAAAAATCACACCTGTGTTATTACATATTCGATAGTGTTGCTAATAAGATCAAATTCTGGGAAGTAATCATATACGGCAAACTTAAGGAAATTACAGATTTTTATGAAATTACTATTTTATATGTTACTTTTCTTCTACTGATCCATAATTAATTCGAAATTATAAAATTTCATTGTTTTCAATGTTTCACTGGATTTGACGTCTCAACAATCCCACTGTATTCAGCAATTAATACGAAATTATTGAGTTGAACAAGTACAGTCACAACAATAGTTTACATCAAAATCGGCCTCGAGACTCCTTTCAACGTTTTTTGATATTCCTCATAGTTTCGGAAATAGCCATCCACGCCCAGTTGAAAAATTCACCCTGTATAATTAATTATAAAATAACATAAACTGGGAGTACCTCCACGCGGTGAAGGCGGTAAGACTTTAGGACTGATTTTCGATGACGATGGTATATCATTAAAAATCTGATTCTACCTGGCCAGAACTCCCATTTATTATTTACCCGGGCTCTATTGGACATCAGACGTTTCAGATCTTCGATTTTGACGACTCCGTTGTCGGCATAAGCAACAGGATCCGCGTACGAAGTCGCGGGCAGAAGCTAGTTCTTAATAAAAATAAAAAATCAACAATTATTCGGTCTAAAATACGTCTCAATTTCACGTTTTCGGGAGTTGCAGACATGTTTTATATAAAATGTTAATCTGTGTTAAAAACTGCGATCGCGTTTCAAACACGCGTGAACTTGCTTTCACGCACACAAAACATACACCCACTTGCAACGGCGCTGGCGCGCGTACCGAGTGAATCAAATGCAACGTAATGAAAATAAAATTATTTAAGAAAGGGGCCAAGCGCCAATTATGTTTATTTGACAATCTTTACTATTGATACAAACGACATATTTATTTCTAATATTGTTTTTAAAATTATGCCAAATGACAAGGCGATACAAAAACGTAATATACAAAATGGTCCTTCAACCAAGCAAGGTAAAGTCGGTGTCGCTTGAGCACTTTTGGTAAGTATCGATTTAGCAATTCAGTACAAATAATTCTTTGGTGCAAGTGACTTTTTTTCTTGCTAGAAAAACGATACTATGACCATTCGAAAGAGAAAAAATAGTGGAGTTGGGGTCAATAAAAAAGTTAAGATCGCAAAATGTGGCGCTTGACCCCTTTTGCCTTTTTACCGTCGATATATTTCTGTGTGTAGAACGCATTCATCAAAGACCTTTCTTAGTAGCTGTCTAACACCTAAGTTGTAGCATCTTTGAAACTGTGTAGCAGCAAAAATTCTTCATGTGGGGTAGACTGTAGGTATGATACAGCACTGGATCGGCAGAAGCAACCATTTTCAGTACTAGACTAGAAACTTACATCTATTCCACTACTCTAGAAATAATTAGGGAACAACACAACGATGATGAATAGACTGATATTTGAATGAACACTGTCTAATTTTGAAAGATTGTAGAACTAAGTTATTACACCCAGTCTGAGAATCTGCCTGCAGTTAAAATGAGTGCTCATCGGGCAATATAGCAACTAAAAGTATTCGTTGCACTATTTGATATTCAAACTAAAATTGAGTAAAAAGCGAAGACAAACAAAAAAAATCTAAATTAAAAAAAATGGGAATTAAAGTACAGCAGGGCAGTAAATCTGCGGCAGCGGCAATTATTTAAAGAAATGCGGTCATTAAAATGTAATGCACGTTTAGATTGAAGACTCTTCATACCTACCTACTAGTTTGGTGTTGGCGCTACTGATGGATACAGCGCTGTCAAGTGAGAATTTTTGGTAAGTGTTTGACGAAGTGTTTTTGTAGCAGTTTTACAACAACTTATATTTTATTTAGATTAAAAAGGGGGAAAAGATTTGTCATAAAATTGTTTTTGATAATTATATTCGTAATAAAAAGCTAATAGAGAGGAAATATTTTTAACAGCAACGTACTTGGCAACACTGAACCTTCTTCGATTCTCTGTGATCAAGGTCATGTCACAGTATAGTCGTCCTATTTTGTGAGCTGTTGTGGATATGTTTTGTCTCTTTTCTGTAACGCAACAAATGTATACAACAACCTCAAACATATAGTGCTATCTTTTTCCATCCCGTATCTTTATATTTGGAAAGTTAATACTTCGCTTCAAATGAAATGAAAGCTAATGGCTGCTGTACTTTAATCACGAAACAGCTGATATGCGTCTTTTAGTTTTACTTATAAAATAGTGTTTTCCTTAAATTTATCCTTTGAAATTGTTTAGATGAAACGTTATTCGTGTGATAACTTTGTGTGGATATCAGGGTTGGTGTAGTTCTGTTTTAAAATCGATTTTTGAAGTGTTCTGTTGTGAGTTTTCTACATTGCTGGCTTTTTCAGATGTCACTGACCATACAGCAGATAATTTTGGATGCTAAACGACTTGCGGGACGTCTCAAAGAGCGCGAGACAGAAGCTGATGCTTTGCTGACTGAGACTCAGACCGCTTACAGACAAATACATACAATGAAACAGGTAGGTTGTTGCAATGCTATACGAGTACATATCTGTGACGCTCGGTCGTGTCTATTGTCTGAATACCAAATTCATTGGGCCAAGATCCTACCGGGAATGTGTAGCAGACTAAATAAACCGTATCTCTAATGAGATCTACGCGTATTATTAGGTATAGTTCCCTGACCTTGTTTGTTTCGCTCGTGTTGTGTAAACAGTTGGCTTTCACATAATGTCATTAGCCACCTTCTTAGCTGGCTAAACAGTTATCAATCTAATTTGCAACTTTTAAAAAGGTCAAGCGTTTACAAATAAATTAATGTGAGGGAAACTAAAATGAAAAACCCAATTAAATATCCACTAAGTATGTTACATGTTTACAAACAATAATTTATTAATGATGAAACAAACAAACACTCAAATAAACGTTAAAAATACATGTCTATTAGGATCAACTCTACACCTGCTTACCATGAAAACATCATGCGCAAATAACATAAATATATGGAGTTAAGTGAAAGGAGTCCATGGTATGCTATAAAAAAAGATGAGCTGGCAACATGTCAGTTTTAAATTGGGTTTCTTAGTTTCTGTTTTTATGAATTTACAAGTAACTTGGCACTACTGGACCGAACTGCAATTGTGATGGTAATAGTGAATATGTGATAGTCAGAATTTTACTATAATGGAACCCAATTTTAATTGTTCATCCTTCAGGAAGATAACAAAAACTTATCAGGCATTTCGGCAAAACTGTAAAAAGACACTTATAATACAAAACTTTCTACAGTGCATTCCAAAATATTAAAAAAATTAAAACATGGAACATTACAAAATTTACAATAAATAGACAATAATTCAATTATAGCAGACAACAAATTAGAAAGGAAATCATCTATATTTTCATTCTAAAGTTAGCAATTACAATTTCTTGATAATTATATCAATGAATGCTTTCAACAGTAAACCATAATCATCAATAATAGCTTCTCCTTCTCATTTCTTGGAGAATGTCATAATTTTAATAGAAATAGTTCCCTAGAAACAAGTTCCATGATATTTTTTATTAGGGAAATGAACCTATGATTTTTTTTGTGGATAAATAATGGAAATGTTTGCAGTGCAGATGCGAAAACCACCCTTAGTACTTGAACATAAAGCAGCTTTTCCTATGAAACTTTCTAACCACTTCCACTGGTTTGGTTATAAAGGTTCTGATATTGGCAGGGTATGCTATCATCATCAAACTCATCACAAGATGAGAAAAGAGAACTTTATTAAGTAGTTTATAATTGTAGCCATAAACTATTATTTCAGTATAAAGAGGAAGTCGACACGCTGAACGAGGCATCTCGCGAGCGCCCTAGAGGGGCACTCATCGCGAGTATCGAGCGAGAGTCTCGTCTAATGCGAGATGTACAGCGCGAGAACGGCGAGCTCAGGGCAGCCTTGGAGGACCACAGACGAGCACTGGAACTCATCATGTCTAAGTACCGACAGCACACTGAGAAGAGAATATGGGAGTCCAGAATAGACTTCACAAATGCTATCAATGAGAAACAGCAAGAGGTATGCAGAATTTAATTAAGTTAAGACTGCATTGGCACATTTATTGGTGTGTAACTGCAAAAAACACTTGCATTCACTGTCACTCCTGGCTTCTTGACAAATGGTCATGGTCACACTACTCAGTCCTTGACACAGGAGAAATTCTTTGAGTGGGGCAATGTTTAAAAAAAAAAATAGAAAATACTTCAATCTACCTTTGTCAATCAGTATTTAATTGAGTTTTAATTACAGTTGATCAGACAACAAGCAGAGAGGATTAATGAAATGACCAGTGTCATGTACAAAGCTGTGACTTTGGATGAAAATAGTGACGCAAGGAAAGAAGAGGAGGTTTACCAAAGGCTCATTACAGAAAATAAGGTAATATTTTCTTTCCATTAGAACCATTTATACATTCTTAGTTGAAGTTTCAATGTAGGTAGTAAGTTCTTGGTAATCATGTGGTTGTCATCAAATTGCAGGGATTGAGAGAGATGTTGGATCTATCAAGGAGATACGGGTCGGACCGTCCGTGCGTGCCGTTGACGGAGGATAAAGACGTGCAGACGGACGGGCCGCCGCTGAGCGGAGCGTGACGGCCCGCGCCCGATCCCTGCCGCCTGTGAACCGGCGCCGGCAGCTCCGGAGACGCTGCCTCGCCGCGACACTCTTATAGGTAGACAACACACCTCCTGTCCGCACATTTGAAACCTTACAGCACGGACTCTTGTACTCGATAGTGTGTACATACTTACTTAAGTAACTATGTAACTCATGTGTCCAAATCCTTCAAAAGTTTAGATGCAGTACCAATGGATATATTACGTGTAGATGTTGACTTTATTATTATACTGTCTCAATGTAAGTTTGAGGCTGCTACCTACCTTATGCTGGCAACATGCATTCGGATTCAGTGACTGATGGTCTTTGATGGTACCAACGTAACTGTCGGGCTTCTCGCCCTTCATTTCATTACAGTAATCTTTAAACCGACTGTAATACAGTTGTATATACGATTGTGACGCACTTGCTGTGATAAGCCTAGCAGGATATCATCCACTTACTACTAGTAGGTACTTATTGTCCATATTTTGTGGTGCATCTATGGTTGCAAATGTGATGTTGGATCAAACTATATCAGATGTGCAGGCAGGGTTGTATGATTTGCTAACAACAGTCACCGTTCCAGTATACAACTTGTATTTTATTGTTACTCACAGGTTTTGGATCTTAGGTCTTTTGACATTATGTACCTTTCAGATTCACATTTATTTTAAGAATGTGAGTGTTACAAAATAAATACAGCGAAAAACTACAATGTAGCTATTAAACATTTGGTTTCTCCCTTGGTTGTATTTGATGTTAAATATTACAAATAGGAGTATATTTAAATGGCGTTTCCAGTTAGAGCTCATGTTATATCTATACTGATGAAATGTATCGTGTTCACATAATGTCTCTAGTAATAATGCCATGTTTGTGACACCAATCACTTTATGGCAGAAACTGTGATCTTTAGTATTGCGCTGTTAAGTTGTACCTAGATTGTTTCATTCATTGTGCTTATTGTCTAAAGACTCAACCACTTACTAGAAATTTGATGATAATAATCAAATGTGTCTTCATTTGTCTTTGATTCATATTATAAATTAGGAAATTAATGATTATCTTCTTATTACCTATAATAAATGCTTGTAACATCATGACATGTGTGGTTGGACTTTTGTTCTATTTGATTACAATTTAAAGGTACTTATATATTTATCTCAATACATAATCTATGATTTAATTGTAATACTCGATGTGTACCTACCAATATTATTATGTTTTAAATTCTAGTAAAAGTACTTTGTTTAGTATGATATTAGACTTTTCCAATTACATTTAGAATTAAAGAAATTTTAACTTTGATTTGTCATTGCAGTACTTTCATGGCCTCCCTGATTCCTGCAGTAGGATGTAATGGGAATGGTTGTAGCGAGTATATCATTACCTAATCACATGTTAACTAGTCAATTCATATGAGCAGATCAAGAACTGTATTTACACTGCATAAGATAATATATTTTATTTCATGTTGTTGAATTGTAGTTAAAATAGAAAAATACATTTAACACGCCATCTGTTATGATTGTTGTGGTGCAGATTGACTGCATTAATACACAGTAAAGTATTACTTGAACATGCAATATAGTTTCATGTAATTATGCGGGATCCGCTTTGAATGTTAGCATAATGGTAGAAGTTGTAGGCGAGTCTTTGTAGGGAAATTCGTAAATTCTTAATACTGCCAGAGGCAAACGCAAGCAATACACTGTGAACTGTTACATGTAAGTAATTTTGTTGACTCGATTCACTTCATGCTCATTATATTAGTGTACAATAGGGTAGCCGTGCTTGTCCTACATTAAATTGAAAATTCAGTGAAATGATTTACTGTTTTAATGAAAAATGTACTTTCGTTACTATAATTTAAAGTTTGTCAAGGATCATTTAGGTGATTTTAAATCTTAGTTATTAGTAAAATGTATTGTTATCAAATAAACCATTATCTGTATTTTCCTTTTAGGTACCTGGTTGTGTGGTTTACTTCACTAGTAGAACAATTTAACCAATCACCAATGAAATTTTAAATGAGAATATTATTAAGTTCTTATTTTCTTTATGTAGTTTATAAGTAACCTTGTTAAGATAAATTTAAGAGTGCTTACTTGTGTTTGTTGACTGTGTTTAGTGGTCTCGGAAGGCCGACACATTTATACACTTGCACAAATAGCAAAATAGTAATGAAAATCTTTTTTTTTTTAATTTCCTTCATTTTTGGATTTTCCAGTTGTAGATAATCCTTATTAAACCAATAATAAATCCCTATTAAAATTTACGGTAAAACAATTTTGGATGGAAATAAGAGATCTTTGTTGGAGAACTATTTTTACAGTTAATTAGATATTAAATTATATTTTAAGGGTCCTCATAATATGGCTCCAGAATATAGAAAATATAATAATTCTTAAAAAAAATATATATTATTGTATGTTTCTTAAATGTACACGCTTGTATGAGGTTTAAAAGTAAAAAAAAACACGTAGTTGAAAAATAAAAGTTTAGAGTAATGTTTCTGCTTAGTTATATGCATTTATATTGTACCTCAATATTGGAAATTATTATACCTCCTGAGTATTTTGTTAAAACTAGATGGTTTCATAATGAACCTTTAATGTGCTAAAATGTTTAGTTAGAAACAATATGAAAAATTCTAAGTGATAAATCCAGTGCACTTGAGACTTGTAATTGTTTCATATCTGGTAATGCCGATTAAATTGGCGAAATGTTTTGAAGACATAGATACCTCTATTACAAGCAATGGTAGATAGAGGTCACTAGTTTTTTCTGCTGTAGAACAACACTGTAGAGCAAAATGATTAATGTATGTTTAATTAAAATGTAATTGATAATTATATGATATAAAATCTACCCTTTTCTTTTAATTGTATTGTATTAGTGTCCTATCATGTTTCCCTTCCTTTTGTACAGGTTTTGTGGATTCTGAATAAATGACACAACTAAAGAACATCAGTTTTATTATCTAACAAATAGAATTTTAATATAAAAACCATGCAATGCCACAACAAAATTGATATTGTTGACACATCTTGTTTAAAATGTACCTATTATTAACTCTATTTAACAATCTATTTGGGTTATATGCTCATTAACAGCTAATATATGTTTTAGAATTATTTATATATTTTAAGTAAATTGTTTTTCGTACATCCTGACAGTGTTCACTTCACAGTTTACTTGAGTCCATTCCTTTGATCTAAGTAAAAACAAAAATTAAGTGACACACAAATAATTATCTAGATTTTCTACAAGTAGCTACCTAGAGATATTATGTACAATTTAAACAGTAAGTAATAAATAAAATGCACAAATGTGACAAAGCAGTATATTTCCACAATCTTAATGTAACACAACACTATCCAAACTCCTGCTATGCAAAAAGCACCATTCAGATGTAACTTATGGATCATACTCTTGTCTGGGTGTAGTCTGTGGGGAACTTGAAGGAGTGTTGACCAATAGCCTGGATGTTTGGCAACAAGCCTGCATTTGGGATGATGTTCCAAGACAGAGTTAGTGTTACGTTGCTGTGGCCCCTGGAAATTAAAAAGATTAGATTAACACCTAGTGAAACTTCAGGCAATCATTTTTAAATGCTCATATGAGTTTCTATGAATGCAACAGACAGGCAAATGATCTTCATTCACAGACACATAAGAGAGTAAGTAGCATCCAAGTGATAGTCCTTTGATGCAAGATATTCTAAGGCAAGTCTAGTCTCAAAGGCTTTAAAAACAGTAACAGGCAGAGGTGGATACATATCTTTATAGACTGGTATGTAGATCATAAAATCTGACCGAGACTGGAGTGAAGAGCAATTCTATCTCAACCAGAAAAAAAGGTGTAAAAGTACCTTTGGTTTAGACCTTTTTTCAGTGATAGATTACATTGACTTAATGATCCTTCTTAAATGATTGTGTTTTCAATAAATATACTACATTATTGATAATATTAATGTATGAGGAAATAAGGAAACACTAAATTATAACTTACTTCAAACCATTGCCATCATCCCAGAAATAGTACTTGGTGTTCATGTTTTTGAAGTCCAAGATAGCATTTTCACCTCTGAGGATAATTTTGTCCCATAATACAACCTGATTTAGTTCATTATTGGGTGTGATGTACTCAGCAGTGAGGTAGAGGAACAATTGCTTCACGTTCCAGTTGAACAAGTGAGAGAGATCAGTCTTGAGATCGAAAGTTAAGAATCCAAGATCATTTCTTTCCCTTGATGCTCCATAATCTGGCACGTTTTTACTGTAAACACCATCGATGATTTAGTGTCAACAAATAGGAATAAAAGCACAAAATATAATTATGAATACTCACACGACTACTTTTACTGTGTTCATTTGGGCAGCAGTCCTGTAATCCACAGTCAATGTGGACAAAAAACATAGAAAGGTTAGACATGCTAGAACGCTCAGTGTGTAAGTCAAAATCGCATTCCCTCTGGTCAACACGGAGTACATTTTAATTTTGTGTTTTTGTTAACTTTTAACTTTAAAAATCTGTAGCGGTGGCATAGAAAAACCACTGCAGTGGTAGGCTTTTTTAAAATATTGTTTGACGTTGCTGACTGATGACAGATCGGACACGTCACAAAACTTGTCAGATAATGGTGGACTCGATCATTTTCGTTCGGATATTTGCTAACCATGGCATTATTAAGTTTTTTAAATGAATCACTATTTGGATGAATTAAAAATATACATAATCTGATTAAAAAAAGAAAAGATTTGCCTAATTATTTGCAGCCAAAATTAAATGTTGTCAAACATAGCTCTAAAGTACAGTCTGTACAAATTTTCAATAAATTGCCATTAGAACTAAAAATGATTAATAGTCCAAGAATATTTAAATTCAAATTAAACTCATTATAAATAGTATAAAATACGATTATTAATTCCAGTCAGTAAAAAAAATGACATTTCCAGTGTTGCAGGTTTGTTTCATTTTGTTTGTATCAGTGACAGTTGCACTTGTCATTTTACTGACTGGAATTAATAATCAAACTTTAGAGGAGTTTTTTAGCGACAAAAATAATGCCACAGTGTAAGTTTGTTTAGGTCTAATTCGAGATAATGAGGGATTTTATTTTATTTTTTTTAAACTCTTCCCTAGTCGATGGATAGATGGCGCTGAACTTGGTATGTTACTGCAATGAACGGAACGTCACGTCATTTTTTTGTTTTTTTTTCACTTGGATGTAATTTTGAGATCGTAAGGCCGTGCGCTGCGTTAAGCGGGCGACCGCGACGGTCCCCGTCGCGGAGACCGATTTACGCAGTGTCGCTAGTTCATTTGAACGGTGTGCTTATATAGTCGTCTCGATGGAGAACTTAATTTATTATTACTTAGCAAAACGACGACGACTACGGTTTTTTTTTTTTTTTTTTTTTTAGCGTGGTAAAATCATCAAATGAGTCCTCCCACCCCGGGCAGGGCGGGAGGGACTGTCAGACTTGTACTGACTAAAATCCACGGTGTCCTTCAATAGCCCGTTATGTCCCGGGGTCACGGTAATGAGATAAGTCCCGCGACCCCGGCAGGCTTTGGCCCTCTTGGGCGGGGCCCCGTCATCGTGCTGACGCTCTTTGAGGCGCGCGTGGAACACAACGCGCCGTCGACCCGGGCATGGTCCATGGTCGGGCGGCGAGTTGCCCTTTACTCGCCGCCCGCATGCCCGCGCCTACGGTGGCCGGAGATCGTCTTGCGACGTCCGACGCCGTGGGCGTCTACCATTGCGGGTGGGGCGGAGGGAGGACGCTGTCCTCTCTCTCTCACGGCCCGCCTCCTCCTTAACGAGCATTACTGCTTCGCAGAAGGAGGCGACCGCTTCCCACTCCGTCTCGCCCCGCAGCATGGCCTCGACCAATGCCGGGCGCGAGAGGTCTCCGCCTATCGCTGCCGTGAGGACACGGCGGTGCTCTGCCCAAGCGGGGCAGTCTTGCACCGTATGCTCTACTGTGTCCTCCGGGCGATCTTCGCAATGGCGACACCCCGGCGTTTCTTCCTTCCCCATCCGACACAGGTACCTCCCGAAACTTCCGTGTCCGGTGAGGACCTGCGTCATGCGATAGGTCAGGACGCCGTGACGCCTTTCCAGCCACTCCTCAAAGAGGGGTCTTACCGCCGCGATTGCGGCGTGCCCGACGACGACTACGATAGCAAAAAAAAAAAAAAAAACGAAAGCCAGTACTTAAGCCCGTTTATTGAATCGAGGTTGTTGTGCGGGGAATTCGTTGTAAAGTTTAATAAATTAAGAGAAAATGATGACTCATTTTGTAGAGCAATTTTTCACTAGAAGTTACAGCGCGGGGTGCTAAGACAGGAAACCTCCACGTGCGCCCGTGGACTGGAGTTCCCTCTCGGATACGTCCGGGGGGAAGACCAGTTTTTCGGGCCGGTGCGCCCTGGGATGCGGGCAAAAACTCTCCTTAGGCACTGTGTGCCTAAGGGGTTTCTTTGCCCGTATGCAAATAGCCTGTCGGGTGGACGCTCCAACGCGTGTCCCTCTGAAAAGCAGAGGGCACAGCGGCGGAGCGGGCTTGCGGACGGTGAGTAATGGGTATGCTCGCCGTCCGACCAAGGACCAAGCCCGGGTCGGTGGCGCGTCGTGTTTCACGCGTCACCGACGGGGCCCCTTATGGGGCCAAATGCCTGCCGGGGTCGCGGATTTTTCTTAATCCAGGATACCGTGGCCCCGGAACGTAAAGGGCATCCGACGGAACACGGGTGGATTTTAGTCAGTAAGAGTCTGACAGTCCCTCCCGCCCCACCCAGGGCGGGAGGACTCATTTGATGATTTTGCCACCCTAAAAAAAAAAAAAAAAAAAAAAAAAAAAAAGAAGTTACAGCGCGATATGTAAAAAGTTGATTTGGAGTGACACTGAAATCGAAAATTTGTTGGATGTTTATACTTTCCTATTCTAACTTATAGTTTTTTTATTTTTCATATTATTTCATTTAAACAAATACCTACAAAAAAATTTGAGACTGAGGAATTTTTCGCAGAGAGTTAAATAAATAAGCACTTTTCATGTTTTGGTAAAAAAAAACAGAACTTCTCGGCTAAAACAATTTTGGATTATTGTGCATCTATAATCTGTATCACCTACTCTCACCATATTCCAAATTTCAGCACCGGAGGAATTTTTCGAAAGTCTTCATACAAAAAAAAATTGCTCTCTGTTTGCTCCTGTTACATGCACCGTGTATAAGCACCCTTATTGACTGAACAAGCCCGTGCGTGTTACCGCTGGCAGGCACCGCGCGTGGCACCGCGCGGACGTCCGTCGCACGGATGCGGGCCCCGTTGCGTGGCTGCGGGGCGCACCGACCCGCGACGGACGCCCGGGCGGGGCTCCGCGCGTGGCCCCGCGACGGAGCACTTTTGTATAGAACCGCGCGGGCATCCGCTTAACGCAGCGCCCGGCCTAAAGCGTACCCTGAGAGCGTACCTACATTTCATGTCATGTCCTCAGGTCATGTCATTGTCAGTCACATCGTCACATCACATTAAACCAATGACATTTTGAAAATAAATAACAACAAGGAAAAAGAAAAAAATATTCATTTACCAGTCATTTTTAATTTACGAGTTTTCCACGCCAGAAAGAAAATGTCCCAAGAGAAAAAGAAGAGAAGTCTGTGCCTCGCGGATTTGTGCAAAAATTAAGGCATACATCTTTTTCTTAAAGATGAAAGTCATAAAGCGCAATGGGTACAAGCCATCGTACATTTTAAGCCTGGACGTAGACATTCGCACATATTATGCTCAGCACACTTTGAACCAAATGATTTTATAAGAACGCCTTTATCCGTGCTTTGGCACCTAGTAACGTAGTCAGTTCAACGCCATCTACAGAGTTCTCGGAAACTCCTTTTTTTTTTAATACTCAAAATGAAACGTCTCATTATGATGTTACTTTTTGATTAATTTGAATGTTTGTTTTTTTTTTATTCTGATTAGGCTTAGTCAAGCTGTTTTTTTTTAATAACCTACCTTAATTCTTGATTATTACTTAAATTTTGACATTGTATCGATATTATTGATTGTAACTTTTTTTTCATCTGACTAGGCTAGAGCTAGCCAGACAGAGACCAAACACAGCTGTTTTTTTTTTAAATATTAATTTTAACTAAATTCTTCATTAATACTAATTTTTAATTTTGTCATTTTTTCCATTGTAACTTTTGATTATTATTATTATGATTTATGTGTGATTATTATTAATCCTGTATTCGACACAAATGTATTTTTGTTCAGAATAAATAAATAAAAAAAAATATGATTCTATATTATTAATATCTAACGCTTTTTTGTCCACTTATTATAGTATGAATGATCTCCATAATTATCCGTAATTTTAGCGACTGTTGTATTAAGAGCGAGCAGTGGTGGCCCAGCGGTATCGGCCCCGACTTACGAGTTGTAGGTCGAAGGTTCGAACCCAGCGCATTTCTTTGTGCAATTTGTTTCATCACCATTGCTCTCAAAACGGCAAAACGGTAAACCGACATGTCCTAGAATCAAAAAATTCGATGACATGTGACATCTACCAACACGCACTGAGCCCGCGTGGTGGATTATGGCCCATTCTCGAAATACGACGGTTCAGTCTCACGGTACATTCAGCTCTGCAATCTGTACATATTTTTTTATAATCGCGTTATTCCGCCGCGGCATGCCGTCGTGCACGGTGCCAATAGGAGACTGCTCAATATCTTTCATCAGGGTAACATTTCAGATTATTTAAGAGTGAACATAGGAGCTATTTTCTTATTCTTTGTGCACACTGCTCATCAGGTAGGTAATATTGCAAATTTTGTCAATAGCTGGTAGGTACAATGTCATGACATACGAGTACAACGAAAAATTAGTGTGGTACCTAAAGTAAAAAAAACCACGTAATTTTTATGTAATTATAAATTTATTTTACCAACATCTGAATTATATATTACAACAATAGCAACAAGAATGAAAAATATAATATTTATATGTGACATAAAAGCATTGTTGCAAGGCATTCCTCCGGGAACTGAGCGACAGAAACAGGCTCTGGTGACAAAACTGCCATTTCTTTGTTCGAAACAACCGCTTGTTATAGCATTTCCATTGATGTCGACTGCTCTCGTACACATGTATGTCGAATTGTCAACTGAAATGAAATAAAACACATTTTAATCTCAAAACTTTATAATAGGGAGGCTCATCAGTGGGTGGAACGAGGCTAAAAACACAAGGCCTAAGCCAATGAAGAAAAAGTTGGTGGTTTACTGAGAATCTATACATATAATGAATCTGTAGAAGGGTCAATTCTGTACATAGAAAATATTGAAAAATAAATAGCGGGGGGTGTTGCTGGATCGATACCAAACCCAAATATGTGATTAAAAAAATTTTTGTCTGTCTGTCTGTCTGTCTGTATGTGCAGGCATCACGTGAAAACTAACGGTTCGATTTCGATGAAACTTGGTATAATTATACCTTATTATCCTGGGCATAAAACAGGATACTTTTTATCCTGGAAAAATACGTTGAAAAAAAAATCTTATTTTTCAGTTTTATTCATAGACGTTGTTCTGTAGAACCGCGAACACACGTTGCATTACCCGCAGTGGATTCAGCGCCGTAAACTGTAGCACCGAAAGTCGGATTTGGTTTGAACCGTTTGCGGCACACGCGGGCCACGCCTCCCCGACTCCTATAAGTATAACCAGCCGCGTTCCGCGCCGCGCGATTCATATAAATTCTGAATTTTGATGCGAGCGGACGTGTCCAGTGTGGCGAGTGGTCGTCCGTGGAATTAATATTGTATGCGTGTAATTTTAAACCGTGCTTTTCAGCGCGACCTTTTTGATTACTGTTCCGATCAGTTATTTGTAAATACAAGGTCGGAATTACTATGAAAAAAATATTTACTACAGAACGCGAGCTCAACAGCAGTAGCTCGATAGAGGGATCTCCTTAATTATTATAGGCTTAGCCGTATTTGGGTCCAATAGATATTTATAAGATGTCATTGTCAGAGTTACTCAAAATGGAGAAATAAACCATCCACGCGAAGACCGACATCCGCGCGGACGGAGTCGCGGGCGGAAGCTAGTACGGTAATAAAGACATCATTGTTAGGAACAGTTTATACGAGTATAACATCTACAAAAAAGAATACTCGCTGAGCTGCACTAGTGGTGTTTGTGCCTCGCCGGACACATTTCAAACACTTGTTAACTATTACTTATAAGGCCTACCATTATAACAGTTGAAATTATACTTAGGTCACACAATCAGCTGTTCTGGATCTGAGTGTTAATGTGTTTGTAAAAAGGTTTGTAAACGCACCCACAACACATTATTATTTTATTCTTAGTGACGGGCATTGTTTAAAACAAATAGGTGAGAAGATTTGATTTGATATTTTATGTTTATTTCTAATGGGTAAACTCAAAACCTAGGTGTTTTAATAATTTTATGAATTTTTTCACCTAAAAAAACTAAACTAACAGTTATTTGACATGTGCTGTATTTTATTTTGAAAGTGCTACCCGAGCGAGCTGGGTGTTAGATAAATAATTCTCACCTTGTCCGTCGAAGTAATATGTGTACTGCGCACATACGTCATTGTTAGCTAGTAAACATGAGGCATTTCCCAAGTGGTTTCTCCAAATGTAATCCACGTCCGGCCATGTCCCATCATCTGAAATAGCAAATTAGGTTGAATTGTAAATTGTGTTTTGAGGATCAGTAAATAAATGTTTGATAATGTAACATTCTTTTATTTACAAAGTGGGTATTACAATTTTGGACATTTATTTAAAATAAGGTGGCACGTTTTGGGAGACCGTATTCAGGACAGGAATTGCTAATTTTATTCGGTTGCAGCGCTAGATCCAAGGCGAACGTCATTTGACATTTTGACTATTCCATTAATCGATCATCGAAAGTGTGACCAACTGCAGATTGACTTCTTCAGTCTTTTGTTTTAACGATTTTACAACAGAACTAGCTGTTTCTCATGGTTTCACCCCCGCTGCTCCTGTTGATCATAGCGATATGTTTTGTTGCCTATAGCCTTCCACGATGGACTATCCAACACAAAAAGATTTTTTCCATTCGCACCTCAAGATCCTGATATTAGCACATTCAACCAAAGAAACTCTTCAGCTTTATAACATAATTGGCGTACACATTTACACAAACTAGCAATATTTGAACACAACTAAATAACTTACAAGAGACGACGAGTGGTTCCACACAGGGCACCCCACTAGCGAGACGCGTCGCATCCTGGCACGTAGCGTTCAGAAATATACTGTCGTTATTCCATCTGGGACCCAGCCAAGTGAATCGGAAGCATCGGGACACAAGGGTGGTTTGACTCGTTTCTGTGGTTTCCGTGTTTCCCGTGTTTGCTGCTATAAATACTGCGCCTGAAGTTATAGAGAAGCGTGTGGTGGGTTGTGAAATTTTCTAGGGTCGTCATTTCTTTGTCGTTAGTGTAGAAAACGTAAGTGGGTCAACTCAAACATTCGTTTTTCTTAGCTATAAATTAATCACTGCAAACAGGCAGGACTATTGTACATTTCATTACTGATATTTAAATATCCACTTATTCATATCCTTTATTTATCTCCAATCAGTAAATTAAAGAAACTTACACGACACAATGGTGCAAATAGAAATTAAAAAATGGTTTCGAGACATTCTTCAAATCCTTTGTCCGGTTGTTGATGATTCTATTGATTCTTTTGAACACACAAAACACTTTATATTGAAATCATTGCAAAATAAAATAAACACAGAACTTTATTGTTCTCGCCGCACTGCTCTTTTTATTGTTTATCGTGGAGGATCGTTTTACGTAGAATGATTTTTTATCACACAATAATTTAATCAGTGTTAATATTATCATCATTATTCATTACCGGTAAAATTGGACTGATAACTGATACTGTAAGATAAGATATTAATAACTCAATCCTTGAGTACATTAATTATTTGTTTTTCCTTCATAGCTTGTCGATGGTAAACTTTCATGTTATATTTATTACCTACTAGCATTTCGCCCGCGACTTCGTCCGCCCGTATTTCGATCTTTTCCACTGGGAATTTCTACTTCCGGCCACCCTCTTTATGGGATACTTTTGGAAAATCTATCATCCCCAAAAACAAACCCTGAGGGGTCGCATTTCGCAAAAGTCCTTCTAAGTTATCACCTACATCCCAAAAAAACCCTCATGCTACTCGTAGTAATTAAGTTTCATACAAATCAACCCCAATAACAAACCCTTAGAGGTCGAATATCGCAATATCCCGTCTTAGTGAGCACCTTCGTCCTTGAAACCTCTATGCATATTTTGAGACTCCCAGCTCTTGTAATAACGAAGTTTCATGAACAATATCAACCCCAGATACATCCCCGTAGGGATAGAAATTCAGAAAATCCCGTAATAAGCAGCACCTACGTCCTAAAAATAATCATCATCAGCCGGAAGACGTCCACTGCTGAACATGGGCCTCCTCCTGGAAAGAATCCCTATGCAAAATTTGAGACTCATTTCTATGAACCCCAAAAACAACCCCTTAGGTGCCGAATTTCGCAACATCCCGTCTAAGTGAGCACCTTCACCCTTAAAAGAATCCCCATGTAAAAGAAACTCCTAGCACTTGTAGTAACAAAGTTTCATACAAACTATCAAGCCCAAACACATCCTCTAAGGGGTCGAATTTCGCAAATTCCCGTCTTAAGTAGCACTACACTACGTCATAATGAGAACCCTCATGCCACACATTTTAAACTCCTAGTACTTGTATTAACAAAGTTTCATACAAACTATCAACCCAAAAACAACCCCTTAGGAGTGGAATTTAGCAATGTTCGGACTTAGTGAGCACTTACGTCCCAAAAGGAACCCCCATGCAAAATTTGAAACTCAGTACTTGTAGTAACAAAATTTCATACACTCTATCAACCCCAAAAACAACCCCTCAGTGGTTGAATTCCACAAAATACCATCTTAGATAGCACCAACGTTGCAACGTTCTAAAAAAACTCCCACGTAAAATATGAGACCCCTAACACTTGTAGAAACAAAGTTTCATACAAAGTATCAACCCCTTAGGGGACGAATTTTCAAAATCCCGTCTTAAGTAGAATGTACGTCTTAAAAATAACCCCATGCTAAATTTGAAACCCCTAGTACTCTTAATGAAGTTTCATACCAACTATCAACCCCAAAAAATAACCCCTTTGGGGTCAAATTTCGCAAAATCCCGTCTTAGTGAGCACCTATGTTCTACAAAGAACCCCTATGCATAATTTGAAACCTCTATCTATCAACAACAAAAACAACCCCTTAGGGGTGGAATTTCGCAACACCCCGTCTTAGTGAGCATCTAAGTCCTAAAAATAACCCCGATGCAAAATTTGGGACTCCTAGCACTTGTAGTAACGAAAGTTTCATACAAACTATCAACACCTAAAACAACCCCTTAGGGGTCGAATTTCGTAAAACCCCGTCTTAGGTAGCGCGTACGTCCTAAAAAGAACCCGCATGCAAAATTTGAAACTCCTAGTACTTGAAGTAACAAAGTTTCATACAAACTATCAACCCCAAAAACAACCCCTTAGGGGTAGAATTTCGCAAAATCCCGTCTTAGCGAGCGCCTACGTCCTATAAGGAACCCCTATGCAAAATTTTAAACTCCTAGCACTGGTAGTTTCCGAGATTTCGTGTCCTATGAGTGAGTGACCTTTTGCTTTTATATATATAGATGTTGGTCCAAATTCAGCTACGCGAATTCCGCTCACTGATGCAGTCATGATCGTCATGGGCGCTCCCCATTCAGTGGATGATAGGCATTGCAGAGAGTTTTTCTGGCAAAATTGTTCGTAACACATTCATGGTTATGGAGTGTCTTACGGAAGCGTCTAGTACGGATTACGCTTGTGCGATATTCTTAATCTCTATTACGAGCCATTCCAAGATCACAATTTTAGACAGACAGCATACAATATTAGTTGTGACTACCGTGGCTCTATTGTCAGTTTTCATCACTGACAAAGTCTCCTCGATCTCGTTAAGTAGGTAGCTTAACTTCCATTAGTTTGAAATAATTGTGTTTCTCATGATCGTTATCAGACGGCTCTTCTTCAGATTCAGGACTAATGAAGTTTTCCTTTATTCATTTCCTATACATATAAATTACATTTTTAATGTGTTGGGTGTGTCAGAAACTCACACTTATTCTCTAGTCTATAGAATAGATACTAAATCTCCATTATAAAGTAGGCTACTAAGCTTGGCGTTGTGATTCAGAATTAGTCAACTGTTGGTACAACTGTTGGTAGTAACGTAGTTAGTTATTGGAAGGCCCATATTCACTAGTGAATGAACTTTTACGACATCGTATCAGCTTTTTGTGAGGCAATGTTTTGGTCGATGTGTCGTAAAAGTTGAGTGGGGTTGAGAAGTTTTCATCATGACAATGGGGTCGATGGCGTTTGTACCTTCTATTAATCACAGAGCCTTATTTTTCTTGACTGTTTTTATTTTTTAGCTGAGACAAAACAATTATCCCGTACCTACTCATCATACGTCTATTTACGTTTTATGTTACCGTTTATTACTTGAGTACTTTTTTATAATGAGTATTATATCGTCATGATCCACATTGTTCTAAACACAGAAAAAGCATACCATATACACGTCCACTTTCTAAGATGGTGGCTCAGCGAAACATTTTGCTATTACATATCTGCTACTTCGTAACTTTATGCACCATTTTCCATCAACATGATATGGAAAAGAAGACTTCACATAAAGGCACATTGTCAATTTGCATGACAGTATGGCAACCGGGAGTGCGGGACCCACAGGCAGCGTGGCCAGTGCATGCCAAAATGAAATTATTCCCCAACCCCTCCCGCATGCCATCGGCGAACGATAAGCCGATTTCATCTAACCTCGTTCAATCAGCGAGCGCTGAATCCGAATACACTCGCACAGATTTTCATGAGAATAGATAGGAATAGGTGCGTCCACACAGAGCGCACAGCCTCGCGAGGCATTTGCTGCGCGAGGAAACTGACAAGCGAGGCTGCTTACTCTGTGTGGACGCGTCTTTTGTTTTTCGACCGAGACACGAAACAATAAACGCGAGCAAAACAAAAGCCGACACTGGATGGCTCGGGCGCTCAGTCTCTCGACCGCGGCAGCGCTGTCACTTGTCTCGCCCGAAGCTCGTCCACACCAACCGAGCTGCTTCGCGCGGAAAATGCCTCGCGAGGCTGCGCTCTCTGTGGGGACGCACCTAATGGAACAATAGGTAAATGTTTTTTCACTTCAGTAGCTCAAACATGTAGGTTTTGCTGCCTGAAATCAGTGAGCAAAATGCGATTTTGCTCACTGAGTGAGACAAAGTAACTTTTTAATTTTTGTTTTCAGAAAGCCGCGAATAATATCTTATTCAGCCTTGGGTTAATCATACAATTCGAAACATTTACACTCCATCTCTTTCCCGCTATTAGAAAGAGAGAGGGACAAAGATCAGCCCTTTCGAAATTCCGATTTTGAATTCGGCTTCAAAGACAAACACGCTCGGTTTGTACTAAAGAAATTTTGCAAAAAGATAATTATGTCATAGTGTAATTTATTGAATTTTCAACTTATATGTATACGTAGTGTTTGAACGAAAACAAGTATTTTTATTACAAATAAAACTGATATTTAACCTGTAAATATTTATTTCTAGTTTCAATAATGTTACGTAATTATTTTGAATAATAAAATATCATGGGTGCTATAATTTCTGAACACGCCTTAATTTAAATAAAAGAGCGGGAATAAAATTTCGTGGCTGGCGTAAAGAGTTGAATAAGTTAATAGTTATTTCAATCTATTCCTGTTTATTATTTTATCTCCTAAACTGTTCTCGCTGCTGAAGTGAAAAGTTATGTGTGTTACACGAGAGCAAAGTTTTTTGCATCTCGTGCCTTTGAATCCCTCGCTACCCTCGTGATTCAATCGTTGAATCCTTCGCTTGCTCTGGATTCGAAATCAGCACTCGCAGCAAAAAACGACTTTGCTCTCTTGTTGCACAAATAACTATTTTATACCAGGGTGTGCGGCATAGTTGGTGCACTACTGCGTTGCGCGTCGCGCGGGTTCAATTTTCGCACGGAACAAATATTTGTATGGCTTAGGTTGTTTTGGGTCTGGCTGTTTGTGCATGTCAGTGTTTGAAGGGTTTTTGTCAGGAAAAGTGTGACAGTCCAAAAGAATAGAAATAGTTATTGTGACCAGAAAGCGAAATTTTAATTTACCATCATCTTTATAGCGTTTGTTCATAATTCTCCTGACTTTGTCCCAATTTACATTATCATACTTCATCATTGTTTGATTCTTCGATGTTGCGTGGACTGTTTTTGGTCGTTATAAATAAGGAATCCAAGCTTGGCACAGTCAAAACTATTTTATTAATATTTTCACACACGGAGACACGTCTTAGTTATCGCAGCGTATAGGAAGAAGAGAGGGAACGATTCAGAGACAAACAGAGCTCTCCAATACAGATTATACATATAAAATTATCATAGACAAATTACTTGTGTTGCTAGCAACAATCATCATCATCATAATATACACACATCAAAAGTGTCTAGGGATCAAGCATTTTTATGCGGATTTCTTGAGATTGAGATGTGGCTTTGTAATAAATTTATGATTTTATAAATTTATATGGATCCTTTTTGGTGCATTTCATAATTTGAATCAGGAACTGTGAATCAAATTCGAGTAAAAGATGAAAATCAGCTGTCAATATTTTCCCTATAAAAACATACAACGCATTGAAGACATTATTAGTGCTACTGTTTCCCTACTACTGATTAAAACCAACGTTATTATGGAGCGGCGACGTCATTTAAGCAGGGAAGAAATGCTCAGAGCCGTGGGAATGATAGAAGCTGGTTCCCGGCAACGTACTGTGGCTTTAGCTCTGAATACAAGTCAGAGTGTTATCAGTCGACTTTGGACACGTTACCGAAGCACTGGTACCGTGGCTGAGCGCCATGGAGGACGGTATCGCTGCACCACACGGAGACAAGACCGATACATTCAAATCTTAACTCGAAGAGCTCCAACAATAACCGTCATGATGTTAGCCGTGAGGCTTCATCACTCTTCAGGGAACTTAATTAGCGACCAAACAGTCAGAAACCGCTTGCATGAAGTGAACCTTCATTCCCGAAGACCGCTACGGGTACCACCTATAGCAATGCACAATCGTAGGATTCGATATCAATGGGCTCTTGAACACAGAAATTGGGCAGAAGAACAATGGCGTTTCGTGTGCTTTTCTGATGAGTCTCGTTTCGGTATGAGACCGGATACAAGACGTATACGACACTGGAGAACCCCTGGACGCCAACAGCGATTAAAATCCTGCCAGGAAGTCCATCCTTATAGTGGTGGAACCATCATGGTATGGGCGGGTATTTGGATCGGCGGAAGAACTGAGTTGATTTGGATCAGAGGCAACCTCAACGCTCAAATTTATGCTGAGACGATTGTATCAGACGTCATCGTTCCTCTACAAGTGCAAATCGGTCCCTTATTTCAGTTAATGCATGATAATGCACGACCGCACACCGCAAGAGTTGTAAGACAGACTCTCGCCGCAGCTAACATCAATGTCCTGCCCTGGCCTGCTCAGTCGCCAGACTTGAATCCGATTGAGCATGCATGGGATATGCTACAGAGAAGAGCTCTGCCGAATATGGAGGGTATCCAGTCGCAAGAAGACCTTTTTTTGTTGTTGCAACGAACATGGGCGGCCATTCCACAGCGTGATTTGGATGAACTCATTTTGAGTATGCCAAACCGATGTTCTTGTGTTGTTAGTGTACGCGGTAGAAACACGGATTATTAATTGTTTAAGTTACCCAATAAAATTTTAAACTGTTATTTCAGTCTTTTTTTCGAACTTTTGTGTTAGTGGTTCAAATGTCAAAAATCCCTTTATTAGGAAAATGGCAAATTTCTTTATTAATGCAAAGGTGACTTGGTTTATCGTTACTGTGACAAACGAAAACACTTTATTTGATGAATCCTTAAAGAAAATTTTAATTAATATCAATCAGGAGAAAAGTTATTGCAAAAATATATGTTGATCCCTAGACACTTTTGATGTGTGTATCTACACTTCTATCTACACTAATAATATTATAAAGAGAAAAAAATTGTTTGTTTGTAATGGATATACTAAAAAACTACTGGACCGATTTTAAAAATTCTTTCACCATCAGAAAGCTACATTATCTGCGAGTAACTTAAGCTATAGAACATCACGCTATTACTAATAGGAGCGGAGCAGCAATGAAAAATGTTTCAAAATCGGGAAAATGTATTCCTTTTCGAGAGCTTCCGTTGCGTGCGCTGCGTAAGCGGTTAGAGTTACGCAAAAAAGTTACGCAAATTGTGTTACGGAATTATTCCTCATAAAAAGTCCTAAAATAAAGTCCACGAGAGCATATCGCTGCTTAAATTCAAAACGGCCGCAATTCGAAATCTGACTTTTTTACAGGAGAGCCCGTCAAAGTTTTCATTTCGGTTTTTGGTTATTATTTTGATCAATCTACATTGTATATCTATGTGTTATATATCATCGGATGCAGATTTCAAGCCTCTATTAGTTTGTTATTTTATTTTTTCTCTAAGTTTCACCCAGTAAATATAACATCACATAAGTCCCTTTTCATTATAAAAAATCAAATTTAATGTTTATGAATTTTATAAATAAAGCAGCCATATTACCGCTTTGGAAGAGTCTCTCGCGCAAACTGTTCAGTTTAGAAAAAAATGAGGTTAGTAACCTCAATATAATTTTTAAAGACCTATCCATAGATACCCCACACGTATGGGTTTGGTGAAAAAAATTTTTTTGAGTTTCAATTCTAAGTATGGGGGGCACCCCCAAAATTTGTTTTGTTTTTATTTTTGTATGAAAATCCTAATGCGGTTCACATAATACATCTACCTACCAAGTTTCAACAGGATAGCTCTTATACTTTCGAAAAAAAGTGGCTGTGATATACGGACGGAAAGACAGACAGACATAACGAATCTATAAGGGTTCCGTTTTTTGCCATTTCGCAACGGAACCCTAAAAAGGGTGATAACACCTTGTTGAAGAATTATAGAACAATCTCACTTCTGTCCCATGCATACAAACTGTTCTCGAGAGTCAATACGAACCGTCTCGAACGCAGGTTTGGTGACTTCCAGCCTCCCGAACAAGCCGGTTTCCGAAAAGGTTTTAGTATCATAGTTAATAGACCACATACACACGCTCTGCCAGATTATAAAGAAGACAGAGGAGTATAATCGGCTATTATGAATAACATTTGTGGACTATGAGAAAGCCTTTGATTCAATCGAAACCTGGGCAGTATTGCAGTCCAACGATATCATATCGACTATTGGGATATCGAAGAGTTGGAGTGTTTATTTAGAAACGGCACCATGTCCATCCGACTTCAGGAAAAGAGCACGAAACCAATCCAATTGCAGAAAGGAGTGAGACAGGGAGACATTGTTTCTCCGAAACTGTTCACGAACGTTTCCCAACAGGTGGGCCTTAAAATGAACATGGAAAAGACAAAAATCATGTCAAATGTCCATGTGGCACCCTTACCGAAAGTTGTAAAAATGTAGGCCATTGTACTACCCTTGGACAGATTGTTCAGTTAAATCCAACTTCAACAAAGAGGTCGCCCGAAGAATCCAACTCGGATGGGCAGTGTTTGGGAAGCTACGTGATATCTTCTCGTCGAGTATCTCACAGTGTCTTACGACAAGGGTGTTTAAAAAGTGTGTGTTGTCAGTGAGGACATACGGCTCTGAAAAGTGGTAGTTGACTGCCGGCCTTTTAGAGAGACTAAGAGTCACTTAACGAGCAATGGAAAGAGCTAGGCTCGGAGTTTCTTTACGGAATAAAATCCGGAACAAGGATATTCGGCAAACAACCAGAGTCACCGAAATAGCTCGTAAAATTTGGGAGTTGAAGTGGCAATGAGTATAATGGGTAAGCCACATTGCTCATAGAACTGATAACCAATGGCGAAGAAAAGATCTCGAGTGGCGACCACAGACCGGAAGATGTCTAATAACTTACAGTAATGATTATTTTCCCATTTTGTAATAATTCAAAAGTTCATTGTTTACATTTTCCACTCCCAACCACTTGCCACCAAAATCGTTAAAATAGGTATCTCAACAGTTGCTCTCGTAATACTAAAAAAATAATTTCTTTAATACAAACAAAGAGTTAACAGTGTTAGTATCAACAAAGTAACTAACTAGTGTTAATATTATGAAGACTGTGAGTACGTGCGTCACTCACTGTGACAGAATAATATTGCTCGGCTCGTCCTTTCTCCTCAATCGCCTACTCGGGTAGATCCACCGTACTTAGATAATTATGTTTTTATACAGGGAGTGAGACAGGCCTGGTTTAGGTTGTAATTATAGTGTTAAGTTTTAAATTTAAACATTATTTGCATATTTGTTTATAAAAATACTGGCACAATCACCGTAATTTTATATGCAAAACAGAAGCATTCCAAAATACTGCACTATTCTTTAATAGAATAATAATAAAACACGTTTTATTCAAACTCAAAATGGACATATCACAAAATACGGTACTTTTCTTTGTAAGATTATGATATACTTATAATGTAATTTTAAAACAATACGGTTGTATTTTGAAATGTGGCCCTTTTTCACATAACAAACGTGCGCTCCCGCTGACTGCAGGGTCGCAATCCGGAATATGGCGGCTTTGATCTGAAGTTAACCATCTAAGTGACAAAATGTAAAAAGGGCGGTTGTGTGATTTGCTCATTTCTAGTGCTAAAATACTGGGTGTCTTTTTGGAATATGAAAATATAGGCAGAATAGATACGATTTTTGCTTTAAAAACGATTTGAATTTTTTTCGATTTGCGGCCGTTTTAAATTTAAGCAGCGATATATCTATCTTTTAAGGTTAAGTCACTATAACCTTTTTTATGGAAATCAAATTTGTTTTAAAATAATGCCTTATTTGAGAAGGTATTTTCATTAACATGATATTTATTCTTATGGATAAATTAGTTAATCATCACAAGCATTTAACTTTGAACGAAATTGCCCTTGACATCATTTGATTTCAATGAATATTTTAGCTTAGGAGATATCACAGTTTCAAAATATTACCGCAAAAAAAAAATTATGACGGGCTGGGCAATGGGCATGTCACAATTGCGGCGATAAGATCCCTCTTTGAGGAGTGGTTGGAGAGGCGGCAGACTAGGGGAATGGGGAGCAGTCAGAACGCGTGAGGGAAAGGACATCCTCGACCTCTCGCCCCAGCCACCGCTGACGGCGGACGCCCGGGGCGTCGGAAATCGCGGGGCATATTCCAAACGCTTGCGGACGAGGAGTAATGGGTAGCTCGCCGTCCGACCAAGGACAAGGCCCGAGTCACGGCGCATCGTGTTCCACGCGCTCCTCAAGGGAACTGATGGGGACGGGACCATAGTAAAGAATTATTATGAATGATCATACTAATGAATAAACTCAAAAACTACTGTGCCGATTTTAAAAAAAATCACTTTTAGAAAGCATTCACCTTGAGTATCATAGGTTATATTATCATATCATGTCATACTAATAATATAATAAACGCGAAAGTTTGTTTGATACTCCTTTGTTACTCTTTCATACAAAAACTGCTAAATGTATTTGAATTATTGCTCCACAGATAGTTTATAATCTGGATTAATACATAGGATAGATTTTATCTCGATTTTCCCGTGGGATAATTTTTGAGTTGTAGTGGGTGAAACCACTGGCAACACCTCGTCTACGTCATTTTTAAAGTTTCCATAGTTTCTTTTTTTCTCACTCTCACAGTGTCTCATTCTTCGATGTTCAAGCCTACCAGTTTTGCACTGGTAGATTTTGTCTGTTAGGAAAACGGTTTCATTCTACAGTTCTAAACTTAAAACATGAGTTTATTCTGAATTTAAAACTAAATAAAATACTTCCTGACATCAAAAATATACAGCGTGTGTTTGTCCTTAGCTCTCGTGTTTGCCTGACACTGGCGAGAGGTGCAAGCTTTTATATTTCCCGCCAACAGCAAGGTACACATGGTCACCAGCGTCTAAAAGGATAGGAAAATATACCACTGGACAATATTTGTTTTAAAGTTGCTTCAACGCATTTGTTCATGCTTGAAATTTTTGTATGTGTATTTTTCGAGATTCTGAAAGAATACTTTTGTTATACATATATTATATCTTAACATAGTATAATAGGGAACTCGGTTCTAGAAGTTGTTGACTCGTATGTCTACCTGGGACAAACCGTCGCACTAGGTAGGTCCAACTTCAAGAAGGAGGTCAACCGCCGAATCCAACTCGGCTGGACAGCGTTCGGGAAACTGCGTAACGTTTTCTCGTCCAAAATACCTCAGTGCCTCAAGTCGAAAGTTTTCGACCAATGTGTGTTACCAGTGATGACGTATGGTGCCGAAACGAGGTCCTTTACTGTAGGCCTCATTAGTAAGCTCAGTATAGTCCAACGAGCTATGGAGAGGGCTATGCTTGGAGTCTCTCTGCGCGATCGACTCAGAAATGAGGAGATTCGTAGACGAACCAAAGTTACCGACATAGCCCAACGAATTAGCAAGTTGAAATGGCAGTGGGCAGGCCATATAGCACGTAGAAATGATGGCCGATGGGGCCGTAAGGTTCTCGAATGGAGACCACGCACCGGCAAGCGCAGCGTAGGACGTCCACCCGCTAGGTGGGCAGACGATCTTATGAAGGCCACAGGATCACGCTGGATGCAGGCCGCTTACAACCGGTCCTATTGGAAGTCTAAAAGGGAGGCCTATGTTCAGCAGTGGACGTCTTACGGCTGATATGATGATGATGATAACATAGTATTAAAGATAATCGCGAAAATCTGTCTCTACACGCATAACTTCCGAACGACTACACCAAATTGGATTATTCTTATTTTGTTGCATTCGTTATGGCGGAAGGCGCCACGGCGGCGTTCTGACCTACCTCATGACGCAGGTCCTCTCCGGACACGGAAGTTTCGGGAGGTATGTACCTGTGTCGGATAGGGAGGGAAGAAACACCTGGGTATAAATACCGGCACGGATCTTGAGCGCTCGGCGTAAGAGTGGGGATCGCTTTGCGCATCGTACACTTATCGACAAATGAAACGCACAAGAATAATAATAAAAGCCTTTATTAACAATCTAAAATAATTTTTTTTACAGAGTTTTAAATATCGACACATTATGCCTGCGGCCGCTTTTAAATCTTCGTCCCATCTTTTCAATGGTCTTCCTCTCTTTCTTTTACCCTCTCTAGGGTACCATTCGGCCACTTGTTTTGCCCATTTGTTTGTTCTGTCCCTAATTAGAACGCACAAGAAAACACACAATAAAACAAATAAAACGCACAAAACAACGAATCCCGAGTGGCGGCTATGACGCGATTCGCTACGGCACGCTACGCGGGCCAATCACTACACTTTCCCCGGCCCCGTTCCTCACTTCATCTACCAAAGGGAACTAATAACTCACTTCTGCGCAGGTGAAGGTCAGCGCTCAAGATCCATGCCGGTAATTGTATCACTGCGAAGATCGCCCGGAGGACACAGTGGAGCATACGGTGCCGGACTCACGACAGCGAAAGGCGGAGACCTCTCGCGCCCGGCATTGGTCGAGGCCATGCTGCGGGGCGAGACGGAGTGGGAAGCGGTCGCCTCCTTCTGCGAAGCAGTCATGCTCGCGAAGGAGGAGGCGGGCCGTGAGAGGGCAGTGGTAGACGCCCACGGCGTCAGACGTCGCAAGACGATCTCCGGCCACCGTAGGCGCGGGTATGCGGGCGGCGAATAATGGGCAACTCGCCCCCCGACCATGGACCATGCCCGAGTCGACGGCGCGTTGTGTTCCACGCGCGCCTCAAAGAGCGTCAGCAAGATGACGGGGCCCCCCTCTAGAGGGCCAAAGCCTGCTGGGGTCGCGGGACTTATTCCATTACCGTGACCCCGGAACGTAAAGGGCTAATGAAGGACACCGTGGATTTTAGTCAGTACAAGTCTGCTGACAGTCCCTCCCGCCCTGCCCTGGGTGGGAGGACTCATTTGATGATTTTACCACGCTAAAAAAAAAAGGTTTATATGCAAGAAAGTATCGGAAAATCCACCGAGTCCGGGTCGAAAAGAATCCGTGAGAACCCGGGGCGGGCAGTTAGTTTTTTTTTTAATTGATTAAAAAAGAATATATTCATCATCATCATCGGTCTAGTCACTTCTCAAACATTTTAGGGTCGGCTATCAGTCTAGCGTAATGCAGAATACACATACGAGTACGAGAGATATAGATATGAATACCATTATTACATGGAGCGACTGTCTCTCTGACCTCCGCAACCCAGTTAGTACTAAATAATGGAGGATATAGGATACCTATTTGTAAGACTGGTTCTAGATCATATTATTCATATATCATAGTTGCTTTTGTAACAAAACCACAACAACAAAGAGCTTTTCTGCAAAAATTTCAATATAACGAGCACTCTATTCCAAATACAAAACAGTGTAAACAAATACAGGCCCACATGAAAGGTATAGACAGATTACTGACAAAGGTACGAGTATTCGAAACCTGATAACATGACAAGCAGACAATAAGCCTTCATCGGCAGACCCTCCATCAAGCCAGCTAAGTATAGTTCGAATTATAGAATGGAATATTTTGAATTTAATGGAGGTCTGACATGTGTGTCTTTAAAGGCTATCAAATATCCAAGCACATTTTACTATTGTATTTGAACAGTATTGTAGCAAGAATCTCAGTTTAGGTATGTCTCCATTTTTGATAACCTAGTTGTACAGCGAGGGTTTTCGTAGCTCGCATGGAATCTTTTTCATGTATAATAAAATTGATTAAACGCTTTTGTTACGACTTGCATAACTATCAGTCTCTCGGAATTTATTGTTGCTATTTGAGAATGCTTCGTGAGCGAGATTTTTAACAGCGTGTTCTACATATTCTGCGAGAGTTTATGTTTTCCTATTTGCTTTATTACAGTTAACTTCTGTGATGTAACTTGATTCTATGTATGCACGGAACTTTGCATTCACATAATGTGACTGAAGTAAATTGTAATTTGTGTTTACAACGAGGGTTAGACGTTGCGACGAGGGTTAATATTTCTATTGGATATACACCCAATGTGTTATTCCAGGTTACAGTCTGAGGCCTTATGAGAAGATGTCTGTATAATATTTACAGCGTACTTGAAGGATTTACTGCGTTTAGTGTAAGGAAAATTGAAAAAAAGCGTACTCTAGTGTACCCACGAAAGAGGAACTAATTTTTTTCCATCCAATTAACGGCAAAGTTCCAGTTTATGACACAAAAAAGTCATTTTAGGGCTTTTGAAGAGGCTTTAGATACTTCCTTGAATTTCCTTCCTATTTTGAATCTGCCGCCCTGCCGCCCCTGCCGCCACTCGCGACATAGACAATAAAAACATTGACAGCTGTCTGTCAATGTTTTTATTGACTGCCATCTGACGGCGCTTTCAAAAACTAATAGTTCGAAAATCCGATTCTATCTGGGGGTATCTTTAATTAAATTCAAACATTTCAGCGTGGAAAAGTAACAAACAACACCAACAAGCGTTTGTTTTCAATACTTACACAATTCAGACATCGATTGGGATGACATGAAAATCTCCGCAGCACATTTTCATCTTGATCTGTATAAGTTTTTATCCCAACAAAGTATTAAAAAAAATCCAAAGTCCCTTAGAAATATTAAAACAAAGAGTATTCAATGATGATGAAAAAGTACAATTTCAAATTCTAGGTTAGATAACTTATTAAGTTTACAAAACAGCTTCCATTAATCTTAGTTTTATAACTTAAAGGCCTCTTTGTTTCTTTCGGCGCCTTGCTTAGTATGAAATGGCTTTAATTAAGATATCATGGGAAATAAACCTTTCAGCTCTGTGAAATATTAGTCTCAGGATCTTCTCGAATAAATTGGATTTTTTGTTGAAGAAATGTTGACTTTGTATTTTCTGCGTCTTTCTGCAGGTATCATTAGTAAACCTGTCTGTTGAATCTCCTGGTAATTCACCATTGATTTGTACCATCTTGCAAGATTAAATTTTATAAGAGAGCAGATATAGGTACTAGTAGTTCCCACCTAAATCCGGGTACAACCGATCCTACTTTTGAAATGTAACAATCGGCGTGGAAAATAATTGTAGACGGTATAAATGCAATCTGGTTACGCTGCGTAGAAAGAACGGTTAGGTCTTTTATCTATAACTTCATGTCATTGAACGACGAATCTGATTGGCTGTGGATGGTCCTATCCTCTATCCCATTCCCGCACATATCTTCTCGCTTTAGTACGAGAGAGACCGCTTAAAAAGCGGCCGCAGTTGAAACTCGTGGCCAATCGGTTACTCACATCGCGCACCTCACGTCAGAGCGCTCCAGTTGCCTGCACTCGACAGCCGCTCCTCAGCCGCGAGGACGTCCCCGGAGAATTAAGGTATTGTGCAATCCTTCCTATATTTCGATCTGCATTCTGTCTTGTGTTCCCGGCAGAACGTAATTTCCATGTCTTTCGTTCACAGCCAATTAGCAATTAGAAAAATTTAGCCTAACCCGCGCTTCCATTTGGTCCTAACGAGCCTGGATAGTTATTGAAATCAGTGATAACCATTCGCCATTCGTAGTCGGAAAAAAATACTCGTATTCTAATTAGTTTTGTACCAAACACTTGTCTCGCCGACAGGTGTGGGTATATAGTTAAATTCTCGGTAAAACCGTTGTATATTCGTAACACCAGCTAGTAATCGTTACTATAACTGGTTATTTCGCTTAATCCCGCATTATTTTAAAATATTACCGTTGAATTACCGCTTCGCGCTCAATCACCGACGCATTATTGTAAAAATAAATACCCACTTAGGTAAATTATTCGCTCACATCGCTTTCACAACGTATTTCGCGTGTTACATATTTATTTAATTATCGTTATTAGAAGGTTGCTAGATGGCGCCTACAGATATTACTCTTAAACGATTGTTAGGAAAAAGAGATCGAATATTTTCTCGTATGCAACGTATTTGCGATAAATTGAAAAATATTGATTCGGAGGAATTCGATAAAGAATCGTTCTTGTGTGACTGTGAAACAATAGATTCGTTGCGTACTGATTTTGAATGTGCGCTGGACGATATAATCGCTCATGAACTTAAATTAAATCCTGATTATGTCGTCGACTATCAGGCACTTTCTTCATTCGAAGACTTACTGGGTAGGGTGAAGCGGGCAGAGAAGAAATTGCAGGTTCAGGCACCTAGTGAATGTAAGAAATCTCCTCGCTTGCCCCCGATTGAAATACCCGAATTTAATGGGGATATTAAAAATTGGCCGCTGTTCATCGCCAGTTTTCGAAATGCCGTGCATAATAATAGTTCGCTAACAGCATGCGAGAAATTATATTATTTAATTGGAAAATTAACAGGCAAAGCTCGTTCGATATGTGCAGGAATTACTCCGTCAGCTGATAATTACCCTCTTATATTCGATTCACTTTGTGAAAGGTATGAAGATAAACGGCAATCGGCAACTTCATATCTAGATCAATTATTTGAATTTAAATCTATTTCGTCAGGTTCGCCGGCTACTTTAGAATCATTTCTCGATAAATTCGCAACGTCGGTAGCCGGGTTTAAAAACATAAAGGTCCATGACCACGCTGATTTTATTTTATTGCATATCGCTCTTAAAAAACTCGACATAGACACTGTACGGGCATTCGAATCTAATCATCAATTAAAATCAAGTAGTTCCGAAATTCCATCTTTTAGTGAATTAGTTGAGTTTGTTCGTGAGCATATAAAGGTGTTAGAACGAACTTCGTCAACAGTCTCTAACAATAAATCACCTGCAAATCGCAAACATACTAATGCATACACCTGTATAGCTGATAACGAACCTACCGCGTGTGTTTTGTGTAAGGAGAAACATGATCACGTATATAAATGTAAAGTATTTAATAGTTATAAACCCGATCAGAGATTTAAATTTGTGAAATCAAACAATTTATGCATTAATTGCTTAAGTCCAAAACATCGTGTGTCCGCTTGTGGGTCAAAGTCCACTTGTAAAAAATGTAGCTCTAAACACCATAGTTTGTTGTGCTTCGGCAATAAATTGAGCGACGCGCACGGTTCAAGGTCGACCGGCGCTCGCACGCCCTCTGCTGAGAGACTTACGAAGCAGACTGATATATCGTTGTGCGCGACTGATGAGAACCGTATTAATTCTTTATACCGGGGCCCAACCACCATATTGATTGCTACCGCGCAAGTTATTGTAGTAGATTCTTTTGGCAAAGAACATATTGTTCGCGCAATATTAGACAGCGCTTCTCAAAGTAACTTTATCACGCGGGATTGTTGTCAACTTTTGGGTTTGAACATAAATAATAAACCTGCCTGTGCAACCGTCAGGGGCATAGGAGGTGCTAGTAAACAAATACAGGGTTCCGTACAAATTAAATTTTATTCTCGTTTCAATCGTAATATAAATTATAATATTGAGTCATTCGTAATAGATAAAATTACTGAACGTTTGCCAACTGCCACGGTTGACGTTTCGCTTTTGCATAATTTTAAAAACTTACAGTTAGCAGACGATACATATTTTTCTTCAAATCCGATTCAATTATTGATCGGTGCTTCGACTTTCCCGCACTTACTCTTATCTAACAGAGTTCAAGGTCAGCCTACACATGCGTCTCCAATCGCCTTGCAAACTGTACTCGGCTATGTAATTGTTGGTAAGGCGCCGGTTCTCATCGATGACAATTCGACCGTTTCGTATTGTTGCACCGCGGAGCCGTTAGACGTAGCGATACGAAAATTCTGGGAATTGGAAGAAGTAAATGTCCCCCCGGTACTCAGCCTAGATGACAAATTATGTGAGGAGTTTTATGCCCGCACTACCACTCGAAATAGTGACGGACGATACGTAGTCGCTTTGCCTTTCAAGGGTGATGTCGAATCCCTGGGCAACTCACGTCAAGCAAGTGAACGCCGGTTTCTCTGCTTGGAAAGGAAGATGCAAGCTTCTCCTAATTTAAAGGCCGCGTACGACAACGTCATCCTAGAATATTTAGAGAAGGGCTATATTTCACCTACAATTCCTGATCCTTCGGAACCTTCGTACTACATTCCGCATCATGGTGTGATCCGAGATGATAAGGTCACAACCAAACTTCGTGTCGTTCTCGATGGTAGTTGTAAAACTACTACCCGCGTTTCGCTTAATGATCTCTTGTATGGTGGACAGAACCTACAAGGGAATTTGTTTAACATTATAGTTAATTTTCGTTTGTTTTCGATCGCGCTTTCATCAGACATTCGTCAGATGTTTCCCAGCATTGGAGTCCGAGAACCTGATCGGCGTTTCCAACGCATCTTGTATCGTTTTTCGCCGCAGGAACCTTTGCAAGTTTATGAGTTCAATCGTGTCGTTTTTGGACTCAAATCTAGCCCCTTTCACGCGCTGCGAACTATTAAGCAGCTGGCGGAGGATGAGGGTGACTCGTACCCTCAGGCTAAAGCCATTGTCGCCACGGGATTGTACATGGACGATTTTGTCCATTCCGTCCTCACGGAAACCCAGGGCATTTCTACCGCTTCAGAGATGATTGGTCTCATGAAGGCGGGTCAATTCGAGTTGGTCAAGTGGACCAGTAATTCACAAGTAGTATTGAATTCTATCCCGCTTTCGCATCGTCTGCCAGCTGACAAGGAGTTCGACGGGTCCGACCAACATAAAGTACTTGGTTTGTGTTGGTCGCCCACGTCAGATCACTTCGCCATGAGAGTAAACACTCCCACTCAGACTTGTACTAAGCGTACAATATTATCGTGCATCGCTAAAACATGGGACGTCATGGGATTTGTCGCGCCTGTCGTCTTGCATGCCAAGCTTCTTATCAAGAAGCTTTGGCTATGCAACTGTGACTGGGATGAGACACCACCTGAAGATATAGTCAGGTTGTGGACTCGCTTTAGGGAAGAGCTTCCTTTGCTCTGCAACATAAAAATCCCACGCCACGTTGGTATTGTCGCTGATAGTGTGGTCACACTCTTAGCTTTCGCGGACGCTAGCGAGAAAGCATACGGGGGAGTGATTTATTTCCACGTCCACAATAGCGATGGCAATACAGTCAATTTGATAACAGCTAAATCTAAGGTCTCTCCCAAAAATGTAGTTTCTCTCGCTCGTCTTGAGCTCTGTGCTATTCTTGTGTTATCCCAGCTAATAAGAAATGTCGTGGTCGCTTGTCAAAACCGAATAGTTTTCCGTGACATATTCGCATTTTCGGATTCGACGGTCGCGCTCTGTTGGGTACATTCGTCGGCCCATCGTTGGAATACCTTTGTAGCCAACAGAGTTTCGAAAATACAAAGCGATTTGTCACCGCAAAATTTATATCACGTGTCCGGTGCGGACAATCCAGCAGATTGTCTTTCACGCGGACTCACACCCTCACAAATTATAGACCATCCGCTTTGGTTCAGGGGACCCCCGTGGGCTCACTTGGACATTTCACAATGGCCTGTCGCTCCTTTCAATCCCTCCTCAGTGTCTGAAGCACCTGAAGAGAAGAAAAATTCGTTGTTAGTCGCTGCACCTAACGAAAGATCTTCTATTCTTTGTTTAGTCGATCGTATCTCGTCTTGGAGTAAATTACTTAGAGTGGTAATTTACGTTTGTCGTTTTGCTAAGTTGTTACCGGTTAATAACCGCATGTCAGCATCGGATTACGATTTCGCTGAACTACTCATTCTACGTGAAATTCAACGCTTCTATTTCTCAAAGGAAATTGCCAGACTCAGAGAAGGCAAGGATTGTAGTCATTCTCTTCGGCACTTGAAACCTTTCCTCAAAGACGGACTCATTAGAGTCGGAGGCCGTTTAAGAAATTCAGATTTGGGTTATGAAGCGAAATATCCAATTCTACTCCCAAGAAAAGATCCTATTCTGAATTTGCTTGTCGAATACCATCATAAATTGAATTGCCACGCGGGTCCCGACCTGCTGATGTCACTGTTACGTCAAAGATATTGGATACTTTCTGCACGCAATTTAATTAGGAATAGGATTCATAAGTGTCTTCCCTGCTTTCGTCTCCGTCCCAAGCCAAGTTTCCCTGAGATGGCAGATCATCGGTCTTGTCGTGTAGTTCAAGCAACTAAACCGTTCGTTCACACGGGCACGGACTACGCTGGTCCCTTCAAGGTTACCATGTCTCGCGGCCGAGGCATTCGTTCTACCAAGGCATACGTGTGTCTGTTCGTCTGCATGACTACACGCGCGGTACATATCGAACTAGCCGGTGATCTTAGTACAGTCAGTTTTATGAGTGCTTTCAAACGATTTCTATCAAGGCGCGGCCCGGTTAGTAGGATTTACTCGGACAACGGGACAAATTACATTGGCGCTAAGCGTAAACTTTCGGAACTTCACGACTTCCTTTGTTCGAAATATCACAACACCGAATTTGGTCACATGTTAGCTGAAAATCGCATAAATTGGTCACTTAATGCCCCGACTGCTAGTCATTTCGGCGGTAATTGGGAGGCTAATATTAGAAGTTTAAAGATTCACTTATACCGTGTAATAGGTGATACCATCCTTTCGTTTGAAGAGTTAAATACCGTTCTTACTCAAGTCGAATCAGTAATGAATACTAGACCTCTTTGTAGGACACTCTCTAGTGATCCTTCAGAACCACTAGCTTTGACTCCAGCGCACTTTCTGAATCTCACCCCTTTAAAATACTTGCCTGCCGAGGAGATAGACGAGAGAACAATTGTTTCGAGACATAAATTGTTAGACCAATTAGTACAATCGTTTTGGAAGCGCTGGAGAAGCGGATATCTTCACACTTTACAATCGCGTCGTAAATGGAACACGCCGATCGATCCAGTCACTGTCGGTACGGTTGTGATTCTCATAGTAGATAATTCGCCCCCACTTCACTGGCCTTTGGGTGTCGTGGAAGAAGTTTTTCCTGACTCCACAGGAGTCACTCGCATCGCCCGAGTTAAGACATTGACTGGATCCTACTTGCGTCCCGTCGTTCGTCTTTGCCCATTGCCTAAACAATAAATTCGGCTCTCGTCATCCAAGGTTAGGTTAGCATTAGTAATTAATTATTTGATTTCATTGATATTTACGTATAGATAATAGTTTAAATTGTAGTTTAATTTCACGAATTTCGCCTTCAACTCTTGAAGGCATCCCTTCAAGCCCGGGGGGAATGGTTACGCTGCGTAGAAAGAACGGTTAGGTCTTTTATCTATAACTTCATGTCATTGAACGACGAATCTGATTGGCTGTGGATGGTCCTATCCTCTATCCCATTCCCGCACATATCTTCTCGCTTTAGTACGAGAGAGACCGCTTAAAAAGCGGCCGCAGTTGAAACTCGTGGCCAATCGGTTACTCACATCGCGCACCTCACGTCAGAGCGCTCCAGTTGCCTGCACTCGACAGCCGCTCCTCAGCCGCGAGGACGTCCCCGGAGAATTAAGGTATTGTGCAATCCTTCCTATATTTCGATCTGCATTCTGTCTTGTGTTCCCGGCAGAACGTAATTTCCATGTCTTTCGTTCACAGCCAATTAGCAATTAGAAAAATTTAGCCTAACCCGCGCTTCCACAATCAGTTATAATATTTCCTTGCTTTAACAAGTTTATGAAGATCCTCATGCTAGGCATAAACACAATTCGTATTTTATATGGCATTCCGTTCTTCAAAATATTGAGTCAGCTCTGTTTATTACAGGAACATACCAGTTAGGCATGGATAGGAGTGCAGAGAGTATAATCACAGCCATAACTAATCTTTGTCTGCTGAGCATGGTGATTTGGGCGATAATTAGGTTCCCTACGGCAATTTACCGATCGCTGTGCGGTCATTTGAGAATTCATATGCAGCACTCGACTATAACCTACATCAATTAGTCATGGATAAGCTAAGTCATGAATTTACCCCTATGTTAGATGGAAACGGATCTTTGTAAAGGGCTGTCGATGAAAAATAAGGCAATGTACAAATAATTTTGTTATTTATCTGTTTAATAGTATAGAACCCACTTATTCTAAGCAATACATGTACAAAAGTATAAAATACATTCTCGGAAGCTATCTACAACTATAGCTATAGGTAGGTTTACAGTTATGTACAAGAGTACTAATCATAAATAATAATTATTTACAAAGCAATTACTGAATACAAAGTAAATTGCGTTACATTTTAATTCTTTTACGCGTCGGTAAACATTACCTCCACGTAAGGCTTATAAGCGAACGCTTCGCATAGCCGAGCTCACAAAACTTGAAAGAAATACAACTTCAGAGTTTTCATGTTTCCACAAAGGCTATAAATCCCACTGTTCTGCTGCTTTTGCACTGTTTACTGTTCACCTACTCGCAATACAGTTTATCACGTGCACTACAACAACGCATTCACAGTTTAAAGTTTCTCGTGCAAAAGTTACGTGTTATCATCACATACACTAGTGAACACAATTTTTAACTTATAGTCCGCACTTATTGACTTTATTTGCAATATTTACTGGTCTACTTATCCTACGTATGGGAAGGGTGCGAATGGAGGCTGGTAGTATCCAGGGTACCCGGGGGGCGGGGCAGTCGCCTGCACCGGGATTGATGACGTCACGTAGGATGTCACAACAGTAGGTACAACTTGCGTAGAGAAGAGTGTCGTGTACACTGTCTTCGCACCAAATGTTAACTTCAAAACTTGACTGTTAGTAGCTGTAACTTCCGTGTTCACGACGACTGGAGTCGATATTACAGAGAACTGCTGCGGGAAAAGTGGGTTCATCGTCTGTAACGGTAGGGCAGGAAGGCTGCTGGTTCCAATTTCGTATTCAGTTTTGGTAATGGTCGCTACTGGTCTAGAGATAGTACTTTGAATTGTGTTCTTTCCATCGAATAGCGGGATTACATGGGACTCATAAATTGTCTCGTATTTGAGAACAGGTTTGGATGTGGTCACGACATCAGGTATTTGGGCAGCAGCCGCTGGGTTCAGGAGTCTCAAAAGAGCCAGTTGTTGCGCCTGTTCCGGAGTCAAAGCCGGTGTGGCTGGGTTCGGAGACTCGGTAACATGGTTGCCTTTATTTTGACCGTGAGCTTTCTTAAGTCTAAGGTGGTTTTCATGCATTCTGTATTTATCTACTTCAGTAAGATCAAAGTCTGATCCAATGTTAGCGAGGTCTAAATCTGGTGGGAATACGCGTCTTGGAACTCCATCTTCATCTTCGTTACTGTCTCCAAAGTCCAACTCCAGATGTAACTCGGAACCAGCCTCATCCAGACGGCTATTGAATTCTTTTAGAGTTTTGCTAGGGATGAATTGGAAGAAGTCCATAGGGGGCAACGTTTTAGTCGCTGTTACGAATCTGGTAACTTCATAAGTTTGGATGAAAGTTAAGCTACTAGTCAAGTTTACGTCTCTCACTACGGGCAGAATATGTGTTTTCAACAGATGCTGTGTTGTGCTGAACGTTTCAGTAATTGTTTCTAGCGGTGGTGTTTCCATGTCTGAAGATAATGTTATCGCAGGCAGGGTAGCTATACTTGAGTCTAAGAGATTATGATCCTTTTCATAAGGAGATGCTGTCGCTAATATGTTTTCTGTCAACGGTTCGTTGAGAGAACTTTGCGAATTGACCACCAGCGTGGGTTCTATACGCTTTTCAATTGTAGAAGTTACAGTAATAATACGAGTGTTTTTCACGCGTCCAACCTGGAAATCAAAATACGGGTGTTAGAAAAGATTCATTAGAATGAAAATAAATGTCAATTTGAACAATGATTACCTGGAAGGTGTAAGGAGACCTGATGGTAGCAATTTCATAGTAAACATCTCGGAAATCAGCGGGCGTAGATATTTCAACTTTTAAAGTTTCCACGGGCGGGGGTTTCTCAATGGAGTTGTCCTCGGTGTCATTTTCAAGGAGAGTACCAGGGCCGCTCTGTGAACCTGATAATTCTAAATCATTATCAGACCTTGCTTGTGGAGATAAATCATTGATTTGCGTATCATCAAGAAGCGGATTTGAATTAGGCGTGGTTTGCTGTTCGTCATCAGTATTTTGTTTGCGAATAGTCACTTTAGGCTTAGGGCTTGTTTTGTATTGCCAGCGACCAGATCCAGGGGCCCGGTTCAACTTAAATTTATACACACTGGTAGAGGCAGCTGGTGTCACTTGCTCAACAGGTGTGGGTTGGACCCGAGGTTTGAATCCACGTTTAGACTGGTTGTCGTTGTTGCTCTGGGGCGTCACAGTCGTCTTATGTCCTGAGTTACGGTTGCTCTTTCTTCTATTGGTAAAGGATGAGGTCGCTGTTTCACTGAAAACAGAGACGGTTGCCAGTTGAGGCGTATTCACGGGTCGACCAAACCGTGTACTGAAAATAAAATTATTTACAATTGCCGATGATCACAATCAAATTCGTGTTTAATACTGATGAAGCTTTAAATGACAAGTAGTTTTAGTTTAACAATGGCAGCAAGCTTTAATGTCATGCAAATGCGATAGTCAATTCAGATATGATAGTCGGCAATAGTACGACGTTTGTATGTGATGTGCAAGTATCATGTTATAATATACGTATACAATGAATGCATGATTTAAATGTTACGAGTCTTGTACGTAATGCCTTATGTCTATCATAGGCCAAGGTCATTATGCACAGGACCAACCAAAATACTTTTAATAAAGTGTTGTGTGCGTACCTTTGCGTTCGCTGCGAATTGTTCCTATTTTTGAACTTTTTGCCCTGGGGTGGTTGTGGTGGTGGCGGGCTGTGGACTTCACTTTCTGATTGTTGTTGGACTCTGTGACGATTTTTAAACGAGCCTCCACCGTTATTCTGTCGGCGCGTTTTTCCGAAATTGGAATCGTCGTCACTGATTGACGGCGTTGGCTCCAAGTGCTGTTGTCTATGATTTTTAGATATGGATGGTCCTACAGTCTTCAATATTCTATGTGTAGGACTAGGAGATATCTTTGCTCTATGTCCAGATTGAGGAAGTACTTTTGAGTTGCTGTTTAGCACTTGAGCGTATTTACCGGATATAAAAGTACCAATCACGCTAGTTTCATGAACTGTTGTTAGTCCGTCTTTAACGATAGTGCCTCCAAGAGTAGTAACCAGGCCGAGAGGATGATCATCATCTTCTGGGGGAGGAGTTGGGTGATGCCTGTTCTTGTGACCATGTTTTGGTTTATGACCGGGTACTTTAGACGGGCGTATGTTGATAACCTTATAAGTCTCTTCAACAAATTCAGAAGGCTGGCGTGAAAGGAAGTCATACTCGGGCTCACCGATATTATTGTTAGTAATCAAAATTGCAGGTTCCTCTTCAGCTTGGCTAGATTTTACTGCGACAACGCTACTGACTTTTGAACTTATAATAGATGGAGGAGGGCCTTGTTTAACTTCGACTTTACTGCTGACAATATTAGTGACAGATTTCACACCATCGTTTTTCTTGTTTTTGGAATTGCTGGGTTGTTTGTTTGCTTTCGGGGCGGATTGTTTAGGTTGGCTGCTTTCAACGATTTTTGAGGGCCCGGCGACTACTTCTACTTTAGTAATGATTTGTTTTTGTTCTTTCGCGGCAGACTTGGGTGCGTTTGCAGCTGATTTAGGTGCGTTCGGTTTGTTTTCCTTTTTCGGTGGAGAAGATACTACTGACACAGCGCTGGATAGGACTGCGGGAGCGGCGGGTTTGTTAGTTTTATCTTTATCAGATATTTTGCTTGGTTTGATGGCTTCAGGCTTGACGCTTGTGACTGATGGCGGAGGAGGTTTTGTTTCGATTATGTTTTCTTGCACGGACTTCTCGGTTTTCGGTGGTTCTGAAATTTTGGAGAAAACATTTGTGAGTTCGCTTTTTATTACGAATTTATAATGATATTGATGTAGATATTGATTGTTGTGTAGAAATAGGCGATTGTTATAAGTATTAATAAAATTATAATTTATAGTTAAGTAAAAATAATTAAGAAACGACCTGGTGGCGGTGCCGACTGAGGCGAGAAGACCATGACCGTGTTGCCTATCGTAGTGGTGAAGTCCAGGAATCCGTATACTGTCTGTGTGAGGAAGTTGTTGGCAGGGGCAGGGTTGACGGGATTTCCTTGTCCATCGAAGACTGGTCCATCAGCTAATACTATACTACCTGTAAATCAGATATACAGTACTTGTGAAAACTTAGTTTTGAAGATCGTTTACTGGTTGGCTTTCATTACATTAAAATCGTTTTTAATTGTTGTTATTTCTATGTGTAGGTATTATGATTCCATAATTTAAATATCAGAATAAATAAAGTTATAGCGGAAACTGTACGTATTAAAATGTTTTCATATCCGAAAATAAACTTACATGTTTGGAAACTGAATCTTTATCTTATTATATGTACTAGCTGTTAACCCGATAAGAGGGTAATATGACACGTCTTCGTTTCTATACTTTTCTTATCCCTAAACATTTATCTGGAAATAAATCAACCTAACTTTGTATTCTCTAGCACATCAACCTCACATACGAGAGCTTTTATGACGAAAACTCAGAGCAGAATGTATCGATAAAGGCGAAAAGTCAGGCGTTACTTCGGTACCATTGGCTGGCAAATGATCTGTGATAGTACCTTCATATGGCTTAAAAAAGAGAGGGTGTTTACAAACAAAGTCATTGACAAGATACGAGTATAGTTAAGCTAATGACGTGTGAACGTTATGAAAAAGTTGTCTATATGAAAACAAATGTTGAGCGTTCAATGTGGGCGGTGACTAACGACATGGGTGTATTCGGATACGTAGAATCAGTATATTATTATTTTCCACTGTGAATAGGAGTATATATTATACGGCACGCTTAGCGCACTGACAACAAGACAACAACATACACAAAACATAAAATATCTGACATAGAAAGCTATTTCAGGGTGATCGGTACCTAAGTAACAAAAGAGAAGTTGGCTCCGTTCCCCTAAAACAAAGACCATTGAAAACAAGGTCGCTTTTCGTAACATACATAGATTTGAGCGCTACAAAAAGGGTCTCGCAAACTATGTTTCGAACCCTAATCTGCCACATATAATTAAATGAGTTCCGTAACCCATTTGTCTATGGCAGGTTAACATTTAGAGAAAAGAGCATGACCGTGAACCAAAACGTTTTCAAATGCAAATAGTCCCCATTCTTTTATGTCGTTTCAAAATTTATAAAGCCATGCAAAATAAACGTATCTCTGAAATATCGTTCTGTATAATGTTGGCACCCTACGTATTTCAGCGGGACGTACTAAAAAGAGTCCTATATTCGAGTGCGCGTAGCAATATAAAATTTCAATTGTGCCTCTGGCATTGGAAAGTGAGTAACAAATTCCTGGCTCGTGTCGCTATATCCTTGTTACTTCCGCGCCATTTGCTAGCAAGTGGGCTGAGATAGTCCACCTTAGATACGGATCGAGGCCTTCACTCGCCTTCCACTATTCCAATCTACGTACTCTCAATTACTTTTCCCTAAACCTTTCTTTGTTTTTTTTTTTAACTCAATCACACTTTCACACATATTATTATTACTAGCGAGCTTTTAGTCGGTGATCCTTATTCATGAGCTCCGTATTTACGAATTCTGTAAGTTCTATTCAAACTTTTTACATGAATACTATGAATTTATTGGATTATTTTTCCGACCCAAATATCGACCAATAGAATTGCACCATTCGACGTCACGTGGTACAACCTACATGGTATTATACTGATAATTTTTTGAAAATTTTCTCTGGTCGTCACGTCAAACTGACAGGTTGAATTCAATTGTGAAAATTGGAGATGGGTCGCATTTGGGACGGAAAAATAATCCCCTGAATACCACACGAGCTTCAAAATTATCTGGCATTTCCCTCAAGGTTCCCTGCAAACAAATAAAGTCGTCAAGTTTTTCAGGAAAAATCACTCGCGCTTCGCGCTCGTGATTTTTTAACCTGAAAAACTTGACTCCTTCATTTGTTTGCAACGAACCTATCGGAAAATACCCGATAATTTTGAAGCTCTTGTGGTATTATATATGAATATTTTCATCGAAAATATCTGTGGGGGAAATATTTTCTAAACAAAATCACCAGGATACACTCCTATGATACCCCGCTAAAGGAATTCGTGATATTAGTTCGGATATTGGACTAGTTTTACCTATAGTTTGCCTTTTATTTTCGTAAAACTTCATACATAAAATGTCTATTGAAATCTCCGATGACAAAGATCAATGATTACAATAGTCTATTTTACTGAAAAAATGTAATAAGACCGAAATTTCGATTATCAAAAAAATTCGGAACAACATTTTTTATTTTGTAAACCAAAATTGACATAGATATTATGCTTCTAAAAATCTCAATACATCACGCATTGGCATAATTTTCGAAAAGTTATTTTGTAGGTTTTTTTTACCGTTTTTTATGGTTGTTTTTGAAGGCGGTTACATTTTTTTTTTGAAAAAAATTTTTATTTTACTCTTTTTAGATTAAATATTCAACCCGAATTCTTGTCAAATAGGTACAACATGTGCACTAGAATTTTGTAATCCATAACACCGGTAATAACATCGCTCATGTACACAATAAGCTAATAAAATTCCCTATCTCAAAAACTACCGAACCGATTTTGATGAAACTTACAATATTCCCTAAGTTAAATGATACCCAGTAAAACAAAAAAAGAATTACTTAAATCGGACTTGTAGTTCCAGAGATATGCGAACTCAAACTAAATCAGTCGATGCCTACTCCTTACTATTAAGGAGTTCTACCTTCCATCATCAGCTCAGCTACATAAAATTATGATTACCATACGCAAGTACTTAAATTACTTCATAAAATTTGCGAAAAACGGTGTGTCGGCCTATAAAATTCGAGGGTTGCCCTCGATTTCTCCAGGATCCAATCATCAGATCCCAACTTGGTGACTATGGGACCACCTCAGAAGTACCTCCTTTCGAACAAAAAAAGAATTTAAAAAATCGGTCCACAATTGGCGGAGTAATCGCGTAACAAATATACAAAAAAAAAAAAAAAAACAAAAAAAAACTCCTCCTTTTTGAAGTCGATTAAAAAAATTATAAATACCCTATTGTCACTATAATTATTTATTATTTCAGAAACATTCCTAAATATTTATGTATTGGGCCTTTTGTCTTTTGAGTTTTTAGTAAGACGTAATTTAATAAAAGTCGCAAAAACAAAGCTACGAGTATACTCACATAAATGGGCGGTAACCGCCAAAACAGCAATAAGTCTTCGATCCATGGCGTTTGACTGTCTATACTATCCGTATACTAGATGGAAGCCTGGTTTGGTCGCACTCTTCCTCCGCAGGACAACCTCATTCTGTGTTGAAACCTGAAACAATTGGAACAATTAATTAGCATATTACCGTACTTTGCTTTTTTTTATAAAACGTTAGAAGGTAAAAACCGGCCAAGCGCGAGTCGGACTCGCCCTTAAAGGGTTCTGTTGCAGCAAGTAATATGTATAATATAAAAGTTCTTGTAGTTGGTTGTAACTTTGAAAGGTAAATTGCGGTTTACGATTTATGACGTATTAAAAAAAAAACTAATTACTTGATCTCGTTCAAACCAATTTTCGCTAGAAGTTTACATGGTAATGTACACATCTTATATATTTTTTTACTTTTATCATTCTCTTATTTTAGAAGTTACAGGGGGGGGGGGACACATTTTACCACTTTGGAAGTGTCTCTCGTGCAAACTGTTCAGTTAAGAAAAAAAAATTATATTAGTAACCTCAATATCATTTTTAAAGATTCATAGATACCCCACACGTATGGGTTTGGTGAAAATTTTTTTTTGAGTTTCAATTCTAAGTATGGGGGACCCCAAAACTTGTTTTTTTTATTTTTGTGTGATAATCCTAATGCGGTGCACATAATTCATCTATTTTGTAAGTTTCATCAGGATAGCTCTTACCTATACTTTCGAAAAAAGTGGCTGTGACATACGGACGGACAGACAGACAGACATGACGAATCTATAAGGGTTCCGTTTTTTGCCATTTGGCTACGGAACCCTAAAAAGGACATGTGTAGTATGTCTCTAACAAATGTATTAAAAAAAAACTGGCCAAGTGCGAGTTGGACTCGCCTGAAGAGTGTTCCGTACGATTTATTTTTTGCCTACCTATAATTTTAACCGCAAATAATAGATGAATTGAAATTTACGAATAATTGAAGATTGGTACGCACAATATTGAGTGATTTACCATGTTATTTTAATAACATGGACTTCTTATAGGTTTTCCTATAATCTACAGGGTGATTTGTTATTCGATGCGGTCCTTGAAATGGGTGATACTAGACCTTATTTGCAACAATTTTAACCCCGACAACATGGGGTCTAAACTGACTGGTTTTGCAGATATCGAACTTTAAAGGTTTTTCGAAAAATTTCTACCTCTCCATCATTAAGTGCTTATTGTTAGAAAGTAACGATAGTCACCACTTAGAATTTATACTTTTCTGATAGAATATGAACGACTGAATCTAGTGAATACAAGTTTGTTATAAAACTAATCATATCTTGGGAAATTAAGTGTCATAAAGTTTCTGTTTTGAAGTATTCTTAAAACTTCCCTTGTGTTTCAAAGCATATTTAAAAAAATAAATGTATGACACTTGGTTTACAAATTACAGGAAAAACTTTCTTGTCTCATTACCTTTCTAAAATGGTGCCACAGTACCCACTTTTAGTTAGTGTCTGACCAGAAAATTAGGGTTGTTACTGATAAGGTAGTAAATCAACGAAAATTGGTTGTAAAGTTTTTTCGACCCAACATTTTTTTTCTGTGGTTTTTGTCCAAACTGTTATCTGATATTAGCTTTTTGAGTCAATGCGCTAAATCTTTGTCGATGACATCAGGCAAAATCGCGCTTTATCTGGAGTATTTTTACCTGTCCTACCAGTAGGGTGACCTAACTTTTATGCACGCCAGTTTAGTTTTTTTATGAAACCAGAGTTTACAAACATTCCGTTATTGTACTTATGTTTCAAGTAGCTGTTTTAAATGGAAGAAAATTGATGGTTTGTCTATCTGGTCCATAGGTAAAATACTCCAAATAAAAACCGACTTTGCCTGATTTGATTATGTAATTACGGCCAGGAATAAGCGCATTGACTCAAAAAACTAATATTAGATAGCAGTTTGGACAAAAACCACAGAAAGAACAAGTTGGGTCGAAAAAACATTGCAACCGATTTTCGTTGATTTACTACCTTGTCAGTAACAACCCTAATTTTCTGGTCAGACACTAACTAAAAGTAGGTACTGTGGCACCATTTTAGAAAGGTAATGAGACAAGAAAGTTTTTCCTGTAATTTGTAAACCAAGTGTCATACATTTATTTTTTAAATATGCTTTGAAACACAAGGGAAGTTTTCAGAAAACTTCAAAACAGAAACTTTATGACACTTAATTTCCCAAGATATGATTAGTTTTATAACAAACTTGTATTCACTAGATTCAGTCGTTCATATTCTATCAGAAAAGTATACATTCTAAGTGGTGACTATTGTTACTTTCTAACAATAAGCACTTAATGATGGAGAGGTAGAAATTTTTCGAAAAACCTTTAAAGTTCGATATCTCCAAAACCAGTCAGTTTAGACCCCATGTTGTCGGGGTTAAAATTGTTGCAAATAAGGTCTAGTATCACCCATTTCAAGGACCGCATCGAATAACAAATCACCCTGTATAAGTAGAAAAGTAAATTTAGTATTTTTTTCAAAATTTTAGGTTCAGTAGTTTCAGAGATAAGGGGGGGGGGGAATGGTCAATTTTCGTCTTATTTTCTTGAATAACTTGGAAACCATTTATTATAAATTACAAAAAAAATACATTTAAGATTTTCTCAACAAGACCTTTCATTTGATATGTCACACGATGCAGTATTAAAAAAAAAAAAAACCCCTTCCCCCCCAAAAATTGCCTCCCATATACAGATTCCATCTATTCACGTCTCACCTATGTGCTTGGGTCACAGGAATTGATATGTGTACCAAATTTCAACTTAATCGGTCTAGTAGATTCGGAGATAATTGACTGTAAGCGGCAGACAGACGGACACACGAGTGATCCTATAAGGGTTCCGTTTTTGTATTCAGACGTACGGAACCCTAAAAAACATCTTATGTTCCAAATGATTGGATTTTAGTCAGTACAAGTCTGACAGTCCCTCCCGCCCCAGCCTGGGCGGGAGGACTCATTTGATGATTTTACCACGCAAAAAAAAAAAAAAAAAAAAAAAAAAAAAAAAAAAAAAAAAAAAAAAAAATGTTCCAAATGACGAAAAATTCCTATTATACAAATTCAGTCACCAGTCACCAGAGGGCACACCAGCGATGCTCTCAATAGGCAGATCCAAGTCGCTGTGGCCGAAATCGGTCGGGATCATATATAATTATATATTATTATACAAATTATTTTTTGTTACTTTTAAAACGTTATGGCATCGATTGAAGGTGTGTACGAGACTTTACACCGATAAATGGCTTTTAGTAGATTAACTGCGCTTCATTGCTCTGTTCATTCATCTAGGAGGAAAAAAAGTAGATCTAATCGCTCTACCCGTATCGAACAAAATATGTTGTTAAAACGTTTGTCATCGTGTAACAAATGAAATTGTTTTCATGAAGGTTTTGCAACGTAAGAAACGTTAACAGAATCAAAATTTACAAGGAGAGACAGTTCTTTGTGTGACTGAATGTATTTATTATGTTAATGTCCATATAAATGAATACGAAATCAACCTGCGAACCACAACGCACCGACCGACGGACAAAATAATCAGTCGATATGCAAAACGTCAGGCCGCGGTCACCCGTCTCATTTCGCCGGCCAACCGATTTCATTGCACAAAACCAATACAAATTTTAATACAAACATGTTTGACCGATTGCTCATTGCCTTCGTAATTATAATGGCATACCCAACACATTAAAACGTTGTTATTTTAATTCAATTCGGATATATTTTATTGATATTCATTTACGGGGGTGACAATTTTACATTGATTTCATTTATGATTTGTGTGTCGAGTCGGGATCACGTATTTTGGTTTTTGCGGTGATACTGTGAATTTCATTAAGGTTACATTTTCATGTAATCGTTCACGCGGATTCTGAGTTGTTGAAAGATAATTTCATATCTTTATTAAGCTCTTAATTCCATTCGAGTCATAAAACGTTGTATTTCAGTCTCGCCTGTTTATAAAGCTGTATAATTTACGATGTTCCCGATGATTGCGGCTGGCAATTCACGATCGGCATCCTTTGTGGGGTTTTGGCATTTGAAGGCGCCTTTCGAGGGACTAATCTTAAGGCTGCTAATATTAGAGAGAATTCTTAGAAATATGGGCGTCTATAGACTCTTGGCTAACTGTTGGAATAATTTGAATCGTGGAGAGTTTATTTGGAACTGCATACGGCACAAAGTCCTTGGGATGGGGAGGCAGTACATGTAATTAAGTACATACCACACCTCTCAACGTGACATCTCTAGGGGCCGAGTGCTACGTACATATGGTTGGATGCGTCCAAGCCAAATTCCCGGGTAGATTGGCATCCATTGTGCCTACCACGGGCTCAGACAGGGCTGCATAGCGGAACGTATTGAAACCATTTGAATGCTTAGTGAGTTCCGATTGTTGGCACCGAGTGCATTGCAATGGGTAAGAGAATTTATAAAGTATTATTATGTAGTGACTTGCTCAGAACGTAGCCTAGGCGGATTGGGCTCAATCGTTACATATTTGATTATTTCATTTGTGACGCTCTCGAGTTTTATTAGGTTCTACAGTCGCTTTTAACTATTTATTTTTAAAGTCTATTTGGTTTATAAGCAAATAACCGAGGACTAATTTGATGATTTTACCAGATAAAAAAGTCTTTTTGGTTTCATCCCTGGAATTTTTCCCAAATAATATGTGATGAAATATCTTGGAAAATCCAAAAAATCTCATTCACAAAAAAGGACTCAAATTATTCTTTATTTTGGTAATTCTATGACGTGAATAAGCAGCTGTTACATACTCGATCATAAGACAGGACTCGCGTCGTGAAAGAGCCTCCTTTGTGACCGCGCTAAGGGTTTACTATAGCCAACTATAGCGTTACTATAGCCTCTATAGCCCACTATGGCTTTTCTATAGCCGTGTGTGTTTGTGTGCGTGCGTGAATGGCCGACGGGAGTTATGCGAGTGTTTGCTCGCGAGATGGCGCGGTGATGGAGCAGTGATGTTTGTGGCTCCCTCCCGTCTGGAACTATTCAGCCGATGCTCCTATGCTGGGTAGGGTCAGCATAAAAATAAGCTGCGTTTTTCATTTTGATCGATTATTTTTATGAGAGGAGGATTTTGCTCTGCTTTGAGACGTAAATGTAACAAAAAAACGTAAATTTTTGAAATGGGAGAAACGTTTTGAATTAGTCGAAATATTTTAATTTTGCATCTAGATAAGGGTTTCCTCCTATTCTGTTAGAAAATGGCATCATAATTTTAACTTATAACGAAAAAATGTAGCTTCTAGGAAAGTATGACTAAAAACGACTACCGAGAAACCTAAAGTTGACGTAACTCACTTTTATGTGCATTAGTCAATCTAGAAGACGGAACTTGAAGTCATGTCAAAGTAAAGTGCAACATGTACACACAATTATTGTACTTGAGAATGACTTGTACAGACATAACGAAAACCGGTGTAACTTGTGAACGTTTATTCCTATTGTGTTTTGTGACAACGTAATAGATGTTACTGCGCTTTCCGGTAAGTGTAGTGTAGAAGGCCGTGTGGTGTTAGATCATTTTGTTTATCCTGTACTTATTTGTTACTAGTTTTTGTCCGCGCGTTTATCAGATTTTACAATTAATTCGGGTTGTCCTCTGCCCGTGATAATATAACTAATTCATGATTCGAAAGACTTGTGTAGATGAGGTTTCTATAATAATATAACCCCTTACTTTTTCAAGATACCCCCTTTTAAACTGTCTTCTTTTTTGGTTGGAAAATTTTCAACCTCAAAAACAAAAATAATTCCCCCAAACTCTATGGTTACCATCTGGTAACCGTAGAGTTTGTACTATTATTTATTCTATTTTATACCAATCATCTAGTCAGTACAATAAACACAAAAATAATACTGCATCTGTTTTGTACATAAATAATTTGAATAACTTTTTTCCTTATTTCCGTTACATTCTTGAAGGGTCAGCTGTGACGTCACGGCCGTCACTCGGTAGAACAACGTGCTCACCAAGTCACGAGGATGGGAAAACGTGACAAAAGTGGACGGTTATTGAAATAGTTCAATTACATAAGCCATTCGATTCCTCTAGAAAAATGGTAACGTGGATCTATTGTGAAAGGTCCTTTTAACTGAATTGATATGGGTTACAAAGTTTTTTTGTAGGAGTTCTGTGAAACTTGTGTTGTTTGATAAAAATTTACTAATCCACGTCATTTCTTTCAATTTCCTAAGTACACGATATTAATTATACGAGTACGAAAATTCTGATGTAGTTTTACTGTATTAAGGCTTCCTCTCATCCAAGGACTCGGGAGTGACCAGGGTCAGTTGCTAAGCATTGCTATTGCCATACTGTGAGGCAACTCGGGCACATTACCAGTTTAGTTTTACTACATTTCAGTAAATTATATTTTAATTATAAACTAACAATTAATTTTGTTTTTAGCAAATTGAATAAATGACAATAGATTGCTAGATAACAGAACAAAAAAACTATTGGTCAGTAGAAAATACATTTTACCTATTTCTAAAAGCTTCGTGTTTGTTGACGGTACAACCTGTATCTGACCAAGTAGGCAGCCGGTCGGTTCATCCCTCTATTCAAACAAAATTTAATGAGGCGTGCGCCCGTACAGGAGTGTGCGCACTCTCACACGGCCTCCAGACGTACCACGATAATTATACGCACTGTACAAACGAAAATCGTAATTATAACCATCAGAAATAGAACAATAATAATTAAATGTTTTGCTTCAGGGTGGCAAAAAATGCTGTGAATCAGACGTTCCTTGCGTTAATCCAAACAAATTAAATTATAATACCGTGATTTTGCTGAAAAATAATTTCAACAAAAACAGAGAAATATTTATGTTTCCGAATGCCGATCGCGTCCGCTGCATTTTTGTTAAAGATGTTGATTTAATTGTACAATTATTTATGCGAACTCCATTATTTGAGGCAACCTTAAAATTGCACAAAAGAGCGGAAGGCAATGGCACGGACGGAAGGTAACGAGTAAATAATATTTTTGTTCAGACTTTCTCACAAAAGTTCCACTAACAAGCGATCGCTAATGAGGTTTAATTGAATTACTGGATATGCGAGTTCAAAATGCAATTACCACTGCAAGGTTGTTTTAAAAATTTAGATAAACATTGAAGAAAAATAATAAGAAAATATTATTGTTATAAAGTATGATTGTCAGAAATATCTCGCTGTTATGGTAAGTTACTGAAGTATGTATATTGGATATCCATTGCAAGTCATCTCCATCAGTTGGATATTGAAGTAATCATTAAGAACAGCCATCATCATTTCCTTTTCTCATTCACGAGATATAAGTGAGAGGATTTCGTATGTATGACTTTGGATTTCGTTCCATAATATTATTGACTCGACTCGGACTTACGCGAAATTTAGTAATGATTTCCTTCCTAAAATGACTTAATGATTCACTTTTATAAAGATAAATATGATTAAGATTTCTAGGTGTATAATTAATCACTTTAAGACTCATGAAATGCTACTATAATAACTTCATGCCTGGATCATATCACGATCTTGAACGACTAATGATCGCATTAGTCTCGCAAGCATCCAGATATAATAAGAGGAGAGTTTATCGCCCTATCATATAAATAGTAAAGTAGTCCACTATTTTACACAGGTGTATTATGGGGACGTAAATCGGGATTCTTCAGAATGTTTTTCGAGTTTCTATTCAGTACCAAAAGCGTAAGCCTCTTTTCAGATTTCCAGACGTCTTATAAAGGCTTTAATCTTCGCGTTGGAAATGTACGGATGCGCGACAATGCATCATTTCTTCACATTGCTTATGAGGAAAAATGTCTTCAATCCTATTTCTTACCCTCCGATAAAGTTTCCCTACAGATAGATAGATGGCTTTCCCTAAAAGCATATATTATTATTACTGAAATAACTCAACGGAGAAAGAATATTTGGTTACAAAACCCACAGAAGAATGTACCTAGCAAGGTATGTAAATATTTGGCGATCGTTGTCGGTAAACTAGAGACGAATGTTGTCCGATAATTTATGTTGGCAACCGTGCCTATTGTCGGACAAACAACGCGCAGGCTCGTGGCCAAATTTATATTTCAAGTTTGGGTGAACAAGGGCTGCCCACAGAAATGCCGTCCCGACTGAAACCGATAAAGAACTTACTAAGCAAAAGTGATACAAATGACCGTAAATATACAAAAGCTCAATGTTTGTTCTTTGTTTGTGAATGGAAGTGGAGAAAGTTCGCAATGTACTGGAGAGTCTGAATTAGATGCATTTGTAGCGAAGGTTTTTGATTCAATAAAACGCAAGGATACGAGTGAATTCGTAGTCCGCGCAGAATATTATGTTAAGTAAACAAGCTCTCGAGGACGGGCACTGACGCACCCTGCTACCAGTTCGACACTACGCTATTGGGGATTTCATGAATAACTTTCGAATGTTTTCCTGTGTAAAAGGCAGTAAACAAACCTTTTTGGGTTATTTGTTTTTCTTGGTTGTATAACGATTTTCTATAAAAACTATTGGAATTAAAAAGGAGAAGTAGGTATTTAGCAGTATCTTCCAACTTATTAACACCGCTTGTAGTATTCATGGAAACATAACACGTAAATTGACAATCGGCGCGCCGAATCTTAACTACTAGATTAACAGTTGGCTCTCATAATTAGCATTCATTACGTAAAAAAAAAATAAACAATCCATTTGTATTCTCTTTAACAACGACATTTAAAACAATAATCGCGAGTTCAAATCCAATCTTCGACTAATTCAATTTAACGATACAACTTGCAAAACAGAATGAGCAAAGTTGCAAGCGCATACATTAGATACTCGTTCATTCTAAATCAGCAGTTAAGTTGATTTCCGTGTAATAATCTGCGCTGCATACGAGTATGGCAACTAGTAGGTAATAAATAACGGTTTAGTTGGGAAAGCACAATTTTCCAGATGAGAAGGGGCCGCGCTCGAGCCGTTTTGGCTGCATCCCAGACACGTTTTGCATTTTATTCAAAACGTTGACGTGGAGGATAAAGTTTTATTATTTTACTACTTTGACGTGATCTGACTGTACTTGAGTGATGGTGTACCTGCTGATGTGATCGTATTCAAATCGGAAACCTGTGAACATTTTGACAATTTCTTTGCTGTGAAAGATATTTTCGAATTTAATATTGGCGACTGTATTAGTACTAAACCGTATTAAAAGGATATTATATAGTTGGAATCTATTCAACCGATAATCTATTAAATAAAAAAGGAAATATTTTGAGGTTACAGGTAAGACTTTCGAACATTTCAATGCCAGTGTACTTATACACTGGCATTGAAATTGCTTTACTTATCCAGAAGACGCGAGTTCAAATCCCACTTGCAACTGAATTTTTCTTTCTTCAAAAATCATCTTTATTACAGTGCCAATAATATTAGACTAAGTTATGATCTCATTTTTACCAAAAAAATACCCAGTTATACCAGAAACAATAAAAACATTAACGGGTTACCACTATCATTTATTAATTGATCACCCCATTTAACGACCGCATAACTGACTTATCTTAAATAATATACACTTAAATATCAATAATCTCATTGTCTCGCTTACATTGAATGCAAATTGTGAACATACAAAACGAAAGGTTCAATACGTGAACATGTTCAACATACCTAATGACTAAACAGTCGTGTTCGAATGCCAATGTTCATAGTTAATAGATAAATTGATCATGTATTGAATAATGGACCTTAGACGTCTGACCTTTCAGTTCCCTTCGCCTTGGCCGTGGATTAGTTCTTGTCATTCACTTTTTTACGTGGATGATATAACTTTAACATCTATTGATGATGATGTCACTTCGACATTTCATTGTCATACGAAGTATTTTAAGGTATGTGGTGATGAATAAATTCCCTGAATTTTTACTGATGCAGACATCATCATCTGCCTTTTTCCAACTAAGTCAACAACTTCCAGTATCTCACAGACAGATCATGTCAATCTGACCTCCACGACCCATTTACTGTGAATTGACAACCTCTTTATCTCTATCTTTATGATTATATTATAATAGTTAATGGTAGCTAAAAAAAGCTCAAACAATTAAAGCTAGTAGCATTGATTGTCAAACAAAAAGTCTACAAGAATCAAAAAGAAATAATATCGAGTGCTACGCCGATGACGGTTACGCGCTACGAATCTGCTACGCGGCGCTACGACGTTGACCAGTAGACCTACTGCACTTTACCGTGACGCGACGCGACGCGACGCGGCGACGTTTATGTCACAAAGTTTTTCTTACTTCCACTTACTTTTTCTTACTTTCTGATTAGAAAGTTAGTAAGTGCTAATTAATTTCTTATATGGCTTTCAGCGCTTCAATAGCAAAGGCACAGGGGCAATCTTAGTAATAATTTTTGATATTGCGCATTGTTTAGAAAAAATAAATGTGTAAAAAAAAATATAGATTCGTTAGTAAATTCATTTATCTGGGCCAACCGCCAAAAAATCCTTGTAAACTTACATGTCGTGATGCATTAATACAAAGGTATATACCGACACTATTAACTACCAGCACAAACCACGAGTTGAGCAATAAATTTAACTTTACGAGCCCTAAAATTCACTTCTCGCCTGTTTGCCACTAATGCCGTATTAGCAGCAAGCAGTCAGCGAAGCATTGTTGCACTAATGATACGTAACTATGTTGATGGCGTATCCTATATTACGCAACGATTTCATGTTGGACTAACCTAACATATCCGTTTCAATCCTTGGGGACCTTGCAAACGCAAGCACAATAGTTCAAATGCTAAGCATGCATGTGAAATTGCAAAACAAAACCGTGAGTAACTTCCTCAATGAGTGCAAGTTAAATGGTGCTCCTTGGAGATTTCGTAAGTCGAGCCCACGAGGCATTCTGATCAGCATCGTAGTGAGTCATGGCACACACAGTCGAGGCACAAGGCACGAAGGCGCACCGACACCGTTTACAATCCGAGATAAAGAACAATGGATACTAAGTACCATCACAGCTTACGGTATAACACCCGCCCACGATAAAACCCCGCATTATTCACAAAAATACAGTTGATCGATGTGACCTCGCGTAAGGTTAGCGGAGGTCACGTTAGTCACAACACTATTATACGTTGGGCGGGAGTGGTACCTAATACGTCTTGCTAGTAGCCAATTATATGGTTTACCAAATATAAATAATAAATATATGCCTTTTCAGATAAGACCGTGAAATATATGCAAAAGCTATTTCGAAGCTCATTATTTTTGTTATATCATTGTTTGAATCTTAATATGTATTTATAGACGCACAATATAATTTGAAATAATAGCTTTTGTATTTCCGCGCTAGCCCAAGAAACAAACAACTCGAAACAAACAAATATTTTTGCTAAAATTAATTCAGTTGTTGTTTCCCGACGTTAGCATATTAGGACAAAATAGGTAGCTATCCCAAATAATTGTGAGGCTGTTTACAGGTTTCCTAATAAAAGCGGCTGAGTACAAGCTCCTTGTTTATGTATTGTGAGTTAGAAAACAGAAGCACCTAGAGCGCGGTCTGGGAGGTATTGTACCCTCTAACAATGCGATCGATGTCGTCCGCGGCCACACCGCCACCAGACAAAGGACAGGGGAATATTGTTTGTCACAAAATTTATTATAGCAGTAGACAGAGTGGGACGCGGTGCGGCCAACATATCCAATATATCAGCGGCAACAGTAACGCGGCTGAACGCAAACATACGTATGTTTACGTGCTGTGCTGCGACTGTCGGCCCGCCTTAAACTGTACAATGTGTTTGTGCTACCCAAATACTAACTATGGCTCTGTTGGTAATGGGAAATCATAGCTGCATTGTTTCAGAGCATCACTAAACCATGGTTTTATTGAGTGCTTTAAACTACGCAATATGTTTGTGCTACCAAAATACTATGAGTCTTATTGGCAACGGAAAATCATGGCTACATTGTCTCACAGCACCACTTAATCATAGTTGTTAATGGAAGTTATAATAGACACCTCCCATACCTTACCTACGTGTAATCATTATACACATTGTCTTGTAACTTTGCCAATAATGAAGTAAGACCGTGAACACAACGTATGAATTATGTACGGAGACGGTAAGGACTAGACTCGACGGCGGCGGCCGCCACATTCCTTTCACACCTTCACAGAAACAAGGCGATAATGAGCAAGCTTAGGTGTTAAATAATACTAAAGTATTATCCGATAATAATACGCTAAACGATATTTATTAGCATTGAGTCACGAGTTAGGATATTAAAAACAGGATGTATTGTATTGAAAGTTTTATTATCTTAATAACGTTTGATATTTGCAATTTATCATTGCACTTGAGAATGTTTTAATGAATTCTAATTGTCTACTAAGTGCTCTTATCGCGGGATCGTAAAAAAACATTTCGTAATCGTGTGCACTTAAAAGCAAAATTATGAATTTGTTTAATTTGATAGTGTGTGTGACAAAATTAGCTTTGTAAGTGACAACGATTGTTTCAAATGTGATTGGTTACGCTGCGCAGAAAGAACGGTTAGGTCTTTTATCTATAACTTCATGTCATTGAACGACTAATCTGATTGGCTGTGAAGGGTCCTATCTCTATCCTATTCCCGCACATATCTTCTCGCTTTAGTACGAGAGAGACCGCTTAAAAAGCGGCCGCAGTTGAAACTCGTGGCCAATCGGTTACTCACAACGCGCACCTCACGTCAGAGCGCTCAAAGCTGCCTGCTGTCGACAGCCGCCCCTCAGCCGCGAGGACGTCTCCGGATAATTAAGGTATTGTGCAATCCTTCCTATATTTCGATCTGCATTCTGTCTTGTGTTCCCGGCAGAACGTAATTTCCATGTCTTTCGTTCACAGCCAATTAGCAATTAGAAAAATTTAGCATAACCCGCGCTTCCATTTGGTCCTAACGAGCCTGGATAGTTATTGAAATCAGTGATAACCATTCGCCATTCGTAGTCGGAAAAAATACTCGTATTCTAATTAGTTTTGTACCAAACACTTGTCTCGCCGACAGGTGTGGGTATATAGTTAAATTCTCGGTAAAACCGTTGTATATTCGTAACACCAGCTAGTAATCGTTACTATAACTGGTTATTTCGCTTAATCCCGCATTATTTTAAAATATTACCGTTGAATTACCGCTTCGCGCTCAATCACCGACGCATTATTGTGGAAATAAATACCCACTTAGGTAAATTATTCGCTCACATCGCTTTCACAACGTATTTCGCGTGTTACATATTTATTTAATTATCGTTATTAGAAGGTTGCTAGATGGCGCCTACAGATATTACTCTTAAACGATTGTTAGGAAAAAGAGATCGAATATTTTCTCGTATGCAACGTATTTGCGATAAATTGAAAAATATTGATTCGGAGGAATTCGATAAAGAATCGTTCTTGTGTGACTGTGAAACAATAGATTCGTTGCGTACTGATTTTGAATGTGCGCTGGACGATATAATCGCTCATGAACTTAAATTAAATCCTGATTATGTCGTCGACTATCAGGCACTTTCTTCATTCGAAGATTTACTGGGTAGGGTGAAGCGGGCAGAGAAGAAATTGCAGGTTCAGGCACCTAGTGAATGTAAGAAATCTCCTCGCTTGCCCCCGATTGAAATACCCGAATTTAATGGGGATATTAAAAATTGGCCGCTGTTCATCGCCAGTTTTCGAAATGCCGTGCATAATAATAGTTCGCTAACAGCATGCGAGAAATTATATTATTTAATTGGAAAATTAACAGGCAAAGCTCGTTCGATATGTGCAGGAATTACTCCGTCAGCTGATAATTACCCACTTATATTCGATTCACTTTGTGAAAGGTATGAAGATAAACGGCAATCGGCAACTTCATATCTAGATCAATTATTTGAATTTAAATCTATTTCGTCAGGTTCGCCGGCTACTTTAGAATCATTTCTCGATAAATTCGCAACGTCGGTAGCCGGGTTTAAAAACATAAAGGTCCATGACCACGCTGATTTTATTTTATTGCATATCGCTCTTAAAAAACTCGACATAGACACTGTACGGGCATTCGAATCTAATCATCAATTAAAATCAAGTAGTTCCGAAATTCCATCTTTTAGTGAATTAGTTGAGTTTGTTCGTGAGCATATAAAGGTGTTAGAACGAACTTCGTCAACAGTCTCTAACAATAAATCACCTGCAAATCGCAAACATACTAATGCATACACCTGTATAGCTAATAACGAACCTACCGCGTGTGTTTTGTGTAAGGAGAAACATGATCACGTATATAAATGTAAAGTATTTAATAGTTATAAACCCGATCAGAGATTTAAGTTTGTGAAATCAAACAATTTATGCATTAATTGCTTAAGTCCAAAACATCGTGTGTCCGCTTGTGGGTCAAAGTTCACTTGTAAAAAATGTAGCTCTAAACACCATAGTTTGTTGTGTTTCGGCAATAAATTGAGCGACGCGCACGGTTCAAGGTCGACCGGCGCTCGCACGCTCTCTGCTGAGAGACTTACGAAGCAGACTGATATATCGTTGTGCGCGACTGATGAAAACCGTATTAATTCTTTATACCGGGGCCCAACCACCATATTGATTGCTACCGCGCAAGTTATTGTAGTAGATTCTTTTGGCAAAGAACATATTGTTCGCGCAATATTAGACAGCGCTTCTCAAAGTAACTTTATCACGCGGGATTGTTGTCAACTTTTGGGTTTGAACATAAATAATAAACCGGCCTGTGCAACCGTCAGGGGCATAGGAGGTGCTAGTAAACAAATACAGGGTTCCGTACAAATTAAATTTTATTCTCGTTTCAATCGTAATATAAACTATAATATTGAGTCATTCGTAATAGATAAAATTACTGAACGTTTGCCAACTGCCACGGTTGACGTTTCGCTTTTGCATAATTTTAAAAACTTACAGTTAGCAGACGATACATATTTTTCTTCAAATCCGATTCAATTATTGATCGGTGCTTCGACTTTCCCGCACTTACTCTTATCTAACAGAGTTCAAGGTCAGCCTACACATGCGTCTCCAATCGCCTTGCAAACTGTACTCGGCTATGTAATTGTCGGTAAGGCGCCGATTCTCATCGATGACAATTCGACCGTTTCGTATTGTTGCACCGCGGAGCCGTTAGACGTAGCGATACGGAAATTCTGGGAATTGGAAGAAGTAAATGTTCCCCCGGTACTCAGCCTAGATGACAAATTATGTGAGGAGTTTTATGCCCGCACTACCACTCGAAATAGTGACGGACGATACGTAGTCGCTTTGCCTTTCAAGGGTGATGTCGAATCCCTGGGCAACTCACGTCAAGCAAGTGAACGCCGGTTTCTCTGCTTGGAAAGGAAGATGCAAGCTTCTCCTAATTTAAAGGCCGCGTACGACAACGTCATCCTAGAATATTTAGAGAAGGGCTATATTTCACCTACAATTCCTGATCCTTCGGAACCTTCGTACTACATTCCGCATCATGGTGTGATCCGAGATGATAAGGTCACAACCAAACTTCGTGTCGTTCTCGATGGTAGTTGTAAAACTACTACCCGCGTTTCGCTTAATGATCTCTTGTATGGTGGACAGAACCTACAAGGGAATTTGTTTAACATTATAGTTAATTTTCGTTTGTTTTCGATCGCGCTTTCATCAGACATTCGTCAGATGTTTCCCAGCATTGGAGTCCGAGAACCTGATCGGCGTTTCCAACGCATCTTGTATCGTTTTTCGCCGCAGGAACCTTTGCAAGTTTATGAGTTCAATCGTGTCGTTTTTGGACTCAAATCTAGCCCCTTTCACGCGCTGCGAACTATTAAGCAGCTGGCGGAGGATGAGGGTGACTCGTACCCTCAGGCTAAAGCCATTGTCGCCACGGGATTGTACATGGACGATTTTGTCCATTCCGTCCTCACGGAAACCCAGGGCATTTCTACCGCTTCAGAGATGATTGGTCTCATGAAGGCGGGTCAATTCGAGTTGGTCAAGTGGACCAGTAATTCACAAGTAGTATTGAATTCTATCCCGCTTTCGCATCGTCTGCCAGCTGACAAGGAGTTCGACGGGTCCGACCAACATAAAGTACTTGGTTTGTGTTGGTCGCCCACGTCAGATCACTTCGCCATGAGAGTAAACACTCCCACTCAGACTTGTACTAAGCGTACAATATTATCGTGCATCGCTAAAACATGGGACGTCATGGGATTTGTCGCGCCTGTAGTCTTGCATGCCAAGCTTCTTATCAAGAAGCTTTGGCTATGCAACTGCGACTGGGATGAGACACCACCTGAAGATATAGTCAGGCTGTGGACTCGCTTTAGGGAAGAGCTTCCTTTGCTCTGCAACATAAAAATCCCACGCCACGTTGGTATTGTCGCTGATAGTGTGGTCACACTCTTAGCTTTCGCGGACGCTAGCGAGAAAGCATACGGGGGAGTGATTTATTTCCACGTCCACAATAGCGATGGCAATACAGTCAATTTGATAACAGCTAAGTCTAAGGTCTCTCCCAAAAATGTAGTTTCTCTCGCTCGTCTTGAGCTCTGTGCTATTCTTGTGTTATCCCAGCTAATAAGAAATGTCGTGGTCGCTTGTCAAAACCGAATAGTTTTCCGTGACATATTCGCATTTTCGGATTCGACGGTCGCGCTCTGTTGGGTACATTCGTCGCCCCATCGTTGGAATACCTTTGTAGCCAACAGAGTTTCGAAAATACAAAGCGATTTGTCACCGCAAAATTTATATCACGTGTCCGGTGCGGACAATCCAGCAGATTGTCTTTCACGCGGACTCACACCCTCACAAATTATAGACCATCCGCTTTGGTTCAGGGGACCCCCGTGGGCTCACTTGGACATTTCACAATGGCCTGTCGCTCCTTTCAATCCCTCCTCAGTGTCTGAAGCACCTGAAGAGAAGAAAAATTCGTTGTTAGTCGCTGCACCTAACGAAAGATCTTCTATTCTTTGTTTAGTCGATCGTATCTCGTCTTGGAGTAAATTACTTAGAGTGGTAATTTACGTTTGTCGTTTTGCTAAGTTGTTACCGGTTAATAACCGCATGTCAGCATCGGATTACGATTTCGCTGAACTACTCATTCTACGTGAAATTCAACGCTTCTATTTCTCAAAGGAAATTGCCAGACTCAGAGAAGGCAAGGATTGTAGTCATTCTCTTCGGCACTTGAAACCTTTCCTCAAAGACGGACTCATTAGAGTCGGAGGCCGTTTAAGAAATTCAGATTTGGGTTATGAAGCGAAATATCCAATTCTACTCCCAAGAAAAGATCCTATTCTGAATTTGCTTGTCGAATACCATCATAAATTGAATTGCCACGCGGGTCCCGACCTGCTGATGTCACTGTTACGTCAAAGATATTGGATACTTTCTGCACGCAATTTAATTAGGAATAGGATTCATAAGTGTCTTCCCTGCTTTCGTCTCCGTCCCAAGCCAAGTTTCCCTGAGATGGCAGATCATCGGTCTTGTCGTGTAGTTCAAGCAACTAAACCGTTCGTTCACACGGGCACGGACTACGCTGGTCCCTTCAAGGTTACCATGTCTCGCGGCCGAGGCATTCGTTCTACCAAGGCATACGTGTGTCTGTTCGTCTGCATGACTACACGCGCGGTACATATCGAACTAGCCGGTGATCTTAGTACAGTCAGTTTTATGAGTGCTTTCAAACGATTCCTATCAAGGCGCGGCCCGGTTATTAGGATTTACTCGGACAACGGGACAAATTACATTGGCGCTAAGCGTAAACTTTCGGAACTTCACGACTTCCTTTGTTCGAAATATCACAACACCGAATTTGGTCACATGTTAGCTGAAAATCGCATAAATTGGTCACTTAATGTCCCGACTGCTAGTCATTTCGGCGGTAATTGGGAGGCTAATATTAGAAGTTTAAAGATTCACTTATACCGTGTAATAGGTGATACCATCCTTTCGTTTGAAGAGTTAAATACCGTTCTTACTCAAGTCGAATCAGTAATGAATACTAGACCTCTTTGTAGGACACTCTCTAGTGATCCTTCAGAACCACTAGCTTTGACTCCAGCGCACTTTCTGAATCTCACCCCTTTAAAATACTTGCCTGCCGAGGAGATAGACGAGAGAACAATTGTTTCGAGACATAAATTGTTAGACCAATTAGTACAATCGTTTTGGAAGCGCTGGAGAAGCGGATATCTTCACACTTTACAATCGCGTCGTAAATGGAACACGCCGATCGATCCAGTCACTGTCGGTACGGTTGTGATTCTCATAGTAGATAATTCGCCCCCACTTCACTGGCCTTTGGGTGTCGTGGAAGAAGTTTTTCCTGACTCCACAGGAGTCACTCGCATCGCCCGAGTTAAGACATTGACTGGATCCTACTTGCGTCCCGTCGTTCGTCTTTGCCCATTGCCTAACCAATAAATTCGGCTCTCGTCATCCAAGGTTAGGTTAACATTAGTAATTAATTATTTGATTTCATTGATATTTACGTATAGATAATAGTTTAAATTGTAGTTTAATTTCACGAATTTCGCCTTCAACTTTTGAAGGCATCCCTTCAAGCCCGGGGGGAATGGTTACGCTGCGCAGAAAGAACGGTTAGGTCTTTTATCTATAACTTCATGTCATTGAACGACTAATCTGATTGGCTGTGAAGGGTCCTATCTCTATCCTATTCCCGCACATATCTTCTCGCTTTAGTACGAGAGAGACCGCTTAAAAAGCGGCCGCAGTTGAAACTCGTGGCCAATCGGTTACTCACAACGCGCACCTCACGTCAGAGCGCTCAAAGCTGCCTGCTGTCGACAGCCGCCCCTCAGCCGCGAGGACGTCTCCGGATAATTAAGGTATTGTGCAATCCTTCCTATATTTCGATCTGCATTCTGTCTTGTGTTCCCGGCAGAACGTAATTTCCATGTCTTTCGTTCACAGCCAATTAGCAATTAGAAAAATTTAGCATAACCCGCGCTTCCAGTGATAATTATTTTCAGGTAGATGGTAAAAACTCTTCGAGAAAATGGTTTCATCCAGTCCAAGCAAAGATAAAAAAATAAATATAAAATGAGGGAGATTTAAAGAAAAACCGTACAAAAATCTCGTCAAGTCAGTTTAAAAGTAAATGTCGTCTTTCCCATCAATTTGAGTTCTCCCACAATAGTTACATACAAGCAATTTAGTTGGTTTGAATGAATGCGTGTAAAACGAGCGTTCACCCCCCGGACAAACACGGGGTCTTCGCTTCGTTTACTGTTTCCCTTTATAAGTCAATTCCGAGCGAATGGCGACTACGGGACGTGTTTACACCATGGTTTTATGTTTCTTTGCTATTTTCGATTGGCATAAGCATTGCTTTGTCTCTGGTGTGTGTTATTTTCCTTTTGCCATGTCAGTAAATTGATGCTGCTGTTATTGTCTGCTTCAGTTATAGGTTTTTTCAACTTGTACCTTTTATTGACGTTGTATCTTAGAAGTTAGAAGTCGTATATTTACTGTTAAAATAGGTGCCAATAGTATTAATCTGTACTTTTTAGGGTTCCGTAACCAAATGGCAAAAAACGGAACCCTTAGATTCGTCATGTCTGTCTGTCTGTCTGTCCGTCCGTATGTCACAGCCACTTTTTGGCGAAAGTATAAGAGTTATCCTGTTGAAACTTGGTAAGTAGATGTATTATGTGAACCGCATTAGAATTTTCACACAAAAATACAAAACAGAAACCAATTTTGGGGGTACCCTCCATACTTAGAATTGAAACTCAAAATTTTTTTTTTCGCCTGACCCATACTTACGTTTTATCTATGGATAGGTATTTAAAAATGTTATTGAGGTTACTAATATAATTTTTTCTAAGCTGAACAGTTTGCGCGAGAGACACTTCCTAAGTGGTAAAATGTGCCCCCCCTGTAACTTCTAAAATAAGAGAATGATAAAACTAAAAAAAATATATGATGTACATTACCATGTAAACTACCAGCGAAAATTGGTTTGAACGAGATCAAGTAATTAGTTTTTTTTAATACGTCATAAACCGTAAACCGCATTTTACCTTTCAAAGTTACAACCAACTACAAGAACTTTTATATTATGTTACTTGCTGCTACGGAACCCTTTATGGGCGAGTCCGTCTCGCACTTGGCCGGTTTTTTATATAATATGTTGTTTATCTTTTTTTACGCAATTTATTTACTTTTTTTCTTCTTTGCGTGCCGATGGAAATCTAGATTGAGTCGGCCTAGAATTAGGCTATGAGTTTAGCGCCCTTAGAATTATCCACTTAGTATCAGTTCCTAATCTTCTTACTTAGAAACTATTTATAAATGCGAAAGTTTGTCAGGACTGATGGAAGTTGAAGTGACGTGAAGTACCCTCTCACGCAAAACTACCAGTCTTATCGGGAGCTAAGCTGCAAGAAAATGTTTTTATTTGTCCAGTGTCCACTCCTGGACTATAATATGGAAAGGAAAAATTTAGTTGATAATATTTTTCGAACGGCTTAAGAATATAATAAAAACAAAGGGTTCTTAGCAATTTCATGTACGATTATCACACAGAGCCCCGTAGATATAATTAAATTATGGTGTTGTTATCTACGTATTAATTAAACAGGTACCTACTTTTCATTATAAACTGTATTATTGTAATAATGAAATAAAATTGAAGCGTGAAACACATGGAAAATTAATAATAGTTTTTTTTTAAGTTGCCCCACACTTCGCAGTACGCACTGCGTTAGAAAAGCATTTGCATTTGGCATTTTCCTCTTGCAAATACCTACTACATTTTAGGTTATAAAGATGGAGTTACATCTATTGCCTTTTGTAAACTAAAATGCAGGTAAATTGTAACCTTAAAGTAAGTAGAATAGTCGTACGTATACAAAAACGTCCAAAAATGTTAAAAAATCGCACGCGTTGAACTTTGTTTCACAATTGGTGGGAACCGCCATTAAGTCAGCAAGAGGATGGGATGAATTGTCGTAAAAAATAATTAATTAATCGTCCCCAAATCTCGGCTACGAGGAAGGCTGGCATTCTTTTCCACATTAACATTCTTGTGGTGAATTATTCATGTGCATTTAATTGAATAGCATTTAAATTCATTATTCTTGCTCCACTCCTATCTAAGGAGAGTTCTGCCATTATCATTTTGGGTGTTCATTTTTCATGGAAGGAGTCGCGTACTGCCTTAATTTGAAAGATTACTTTAACACTGGTTGCTTAAATAAATAAATAAAAAATTGGACAGCGAAGCTAACTACTGTGTATTTAGTGACTCACTCACGTTATTCAAGGACTTTAAGCTCCCATATTACAGTTTCCACTGGATTTACGAGAACTATTAAGTTACGGCTATAAACCCAAGGTGAGTCAAGGTATCGCCTCCTCATCATAAACATGGGATAAGTCGGTCCTTCGCCGCTGAAACTGCCCACGTGCCCAACTAGATGGCGCTAGTCGTAAATATAAGTCTTAATACCGCGATATCCTAATAAATGTCGGGACAGAGCACTTATGATGTCACTTTACTGGTAGAACACCTGAATTTTAGAACACTATAGGTACGATGGTTGTAATATCATTTTATCATTTCACATAACATGACAAGTGTTTGCTGTCAGCTCATTCCTTCCATTTATCTGTTTCAACAAAAATTTTGAATTTTAGATCATTGAGTGGCACGTCGCAGCTTTTAATGGATGAATAATACCGTTCTCTCAGCGGTATCCAGTAATGGAATCTCGAATATACTTCTGCATTCACATTATTTTGACATCCCGAGTTGTTCGCGACGGCTTAGCAACACAAGACAACTTGTGATACAGTTATCAATGAAGTTAAAATAATAATTGAAGTTACCTGTGGGTAAATACTGACTAAAGCAATAAACTTTGAGATGAATAATAGCGGGCTAGGAAAACATCCAAGTGATATCGCCCATCATCGCAAGTTCGTAACTTAACAAACGAAAGTTGTTGGCAAACTGTGAACAGATGTAACAATTCTATTGATCTTCTAGAATGGCGGGGTTATCAAAATAGTTAGTTATTTGTTTTAATATTGCTTTGTCAGTGGCTTTGTGAAGTTGTTTTACACGAACTAGATTAGTTGTTATCCTATTAATTGTAAATAGACTTTGCTAAGTATAGGTAAGTCCAAAAAACAAAGGGTATTGAAACAGATGAATATGTGGGAGCCTCCAAATCAGGTAAATTGAATTGAAATGAAGTAGACCAACACTCGATATTGGTTGAGTATGGATTTCTTTATTTACTAGAAGAAAACACAGACTTAGTAGAATGAACAAAACATAATCCAACTAATATTACAAATGCGAAATTATATTTTATGAGTGTGTGTTTGTTATTCTTTCACGCAAAATCTATTGAACGGATTTGGAAGAAGTTTAGTACACAACAAATAGGATTTATCCTGATTTTATGTCCTGTGGAATAATTTTCAAGTTGCAGTGTGCGAAGACGCTGGGAAAACCTAGACTTACATACATTACTCACTACTATTAAGGTACTTTAATAAACCAAACAAATATGATATTTCTTTATTCTAAAACCGACCCTCTTTTATTTTTCCGTAGTATCTACCTATTACAAATTGTTTGATCTCTTTATCAGATAAACTCCACGGAAATCCTGTTACAGTATTGTTATTTATAGAAATGAAAACTTGGAATATAAGCAATATAAGTGGCAGTAAATAATTGTCTAGGTATATTATTCTGATTTGCGATTACTATTTCCTTTTGCGAGGTAAACAAGTTTCCATATTCTTCTTAGATTTTCTATCTTTAGTTATTATTGCTTATGGAACCTTCACTGTTTATACATTATGTACATGCTGTTTATACTCATGTCTTTTACCATTGGTAAACCCAATGGCAGGCTGTGTTTAAATCAATTTTTAGATGAGAATTGCTTAGTTTAGATAAATTACAAAATGATTGGCGTTCGTTCTAGGTTTTTTGAAAAATGTAGAATAACCTAACTTTTAGTAAAAAATATGAGAAAGTGTTAAATAAATCTTTTTTATTTTCCTTTTTAACAAAAATTAAACAACGGCCAACATTGATAAGTACCTACATAATTAAACAGATGAAGTGAAAATAAAATCAGTTGAATAGATAACCTTAATTTTTTGAAGGCATTATGAATGAGACCACGGACTAGCAAGCGCAGCGTAGGACGTCCACCAACAAGATGGACAGACGACCTTATAAAGGTCGCCGAAAGACGCTGGATGCAGGTCGCTTCCAACCGGTGTATGTGGAGATCTAAAGGGGAGGCCTATGTTCAGCAGTGGACTTCCTATGGCTGAGATGATGATGATGATTATAAATGAGAGATATAATAAGCTTTGTTAGTTGTACCTACTATTTTCCAGAATTTTCCGGGAAAGTTCTCCAATCACACTTAGTTTACTCTCTGTAGTACCAAATGTAGTTCAGTCACCGTCTCCATTAAACCTGAGCCATTTGATAAATTTATAAGTAGATGTCAAGCAGGTAATGAGAACTTGACCTTTCAGTACAATCATATTAAAGAGGTTACACTTCGTCCTTGACCCCTCGTTCCACTACGGAACGGTCTTTACCGAAAAATACATAAGAAAATGTTGAATGTTAAAATCGTGATAAATCTCTTTGATGGGTTGACTTGTTTATTTGATTTTTTTCCATTGTTATAGAGTGTACTTTATCTAGTTTTGTGGATTGTTTTTAATGGCGCGGTGAAGAAATGTTTCTTTTAAATATTTATTTTGGGGTGTCTTGTAGAAATAAAGGAGCTAAATATTTTATCAGTTCGATATGTTTTTTTTTGCATTGACGAGTGACAAAGGCACAGCGTACGTATATGGAAAAGTCTTAGTATCACATTGTAAAGTTATTTTTTTAAATGCATTTTCTAAAGACCAATTTAATTACGGTATGATCGTCAGACACAACGCGATGGAATGGAATTACAAAAATAAAGCCTCCTGCAGTCACACGCGATTAATCGCGCGGGGCGACATGTCGCGGTCCATTCACAGTATTTTTAGAGTGGAAATTAGCTTGGCTCGTTGTCGCAGCGCGATTAATCGCGTGTGTCTGCAGGAGGCTTAAAGGAGCTGTTTATTTAGCAGTAGAACAAAAAAAAATAGATAGATTGTTAGGTGATCGTCTTTAGATATATCTCTGTTGTTGCAAAAGTTGAAAGTAGATTATGATATCCAAAGTACTCGTCCATATAACATTACTGAATGCATTTACATGCTAACGACATTTATACGATTACGATTAAGTTCTCTAATTTAAAATATGTGGGAACGGTAGCAATTCTCACTTCATTTCTTGAGATTATTTGCAATACTTTGATATCAGACGAATTGGGGTTAAATATTGCACCATTGAGTAGTACTTTTCGTGATGAGCTTCGTAATTTCTACCTCAGAAGTTTCTATGAAACTATGGGATTACAAACTGTTGTTTTGACGACGCGGTTGTTGCAGTGGCATAGTGATCAACTGCAGTGCGTGCCAGAAAATCAATGTCAGGTAAGGTCAGAGCTTGGCATTATGGCAGGTCAGAGCTTGGCAGATACTGGTCTAATTGAAAACTCGATACCAACGACCATTTTATATCTAGACGCCTCATGCACGATCTGACTAACGAAAATTTTCTGCCAAGTCGCTGAGGTACGACGTAAGCGAGGGGGACGGGGTACTGCGTTCTGATTGGCTAACTCAAGGTCAGTGCGACGAGGGGACTCACAGGAGTGGTCGAAACTAATACGAACTTAAGACTTTTTTGCCTAATGTGTTGACAGACATCGGTCGCCTGTGATTAGGAGTCTAGATATAAATGGTCGTTGCTCGATACGTAAAGAAACAAAAAAAAAGAAGTTTCAAAGTTCCAATCTAATTATCAAATTGTCTTCTAATATCCAATTCAAAAACTAACTTACAATACTCAGAACAATTATATCTGATTAAATGATGAGCCTAACCTTGCTTCTAATATGACAATGACGAGATAAACGTTTCTATGACATTTACTATAATTATACCCATAATTAGTTTAGCTGATTCATTAAGAATACATTGTCAATCAAGAACAAGCAAAGCATCATAACCTTCTTTGTGAAACCTTCGAGGTCTCAAAGACTCTTTGTTGATTGTTTTATCTTAAGCCTCATTTAGACGATCCAGAAAGTTGCATGCGAGTTTGACTGCAAAGCGGTATTTGTTTGTTCAACTGAATTTATTGTCCATTAATAGTTAGCAATATGTCCATTAACAGCATGCAAATCGCATAAATGCAATGTCTGAATGGGCCTTTACTATACTTTTATGTGCAAAAGTTTGTGAGGATGTATCAATGTTTGTTCCTCCTTCTCATACAAACTACTGAACAGATTTGGATGAAATTCTAGGTTTTCCTAGAGATCAGATTGATGGTCAGACTAGTCTTTTGAGGATGTTTTTCCCGTTTGCCAGATTTATTTGACAGCTGAGAAAACAATTGAAAAAAAATAAACCCAAATATTAAAAAAAACTGTAAAAATGGTCATGATAATTGCTTTTTTATTATAACGAATAGGTATATCAGTCGCATACAATTATGCGGGCAATCCCAATACCAAATCCGTGTCTCATATTCGCATGTATAATGCATGTACGCATTTGACCAACATTAGTCGTCCGAGATTACAATTGAACATGCTAATATGCATTAGACCCAGACGCCGTGTAATGCAAGCTTTGAGCTGTAAACTGTGCAAACATTCCGTGTAATGATAACTGAATTTGATCAGTTGCGTGATTTGGTTATATTGGATAAGTTGATGGAGTGCTTTTGGTGTACCTTAAACTGCCCCGATAAATGAAAACACAGTTACTTCAAATCAGGTATTCTCTTAAAGTCAATTTCATAGGCTGTACGCTACGGCGAGTCTCGACGTCAAGAGACAGATTTTAGAGATAGTGTGGCGACACATCGCTTTTATTAGCTTAGGGAATACCAAACTGGAGGTCGCGTCGTCGACGATTGGATAGTGTTGCATACAAGGCTTTTTCCTAAGAGACTGCACTGCAGATCTTCCCGGGCCACAAGGACATGGTGGTAAACGAAACAGTGGGATTTTTATGGTAAGAGATCGATCGATTTTTCCAAACAATAAAAAAAATCCGGGAAAACTAGTCAGTTCGAATAGAGACCGGACTTAGTGCAGAATTTCGTGGAACATGGAGGTTTTTTTTATTAAACGTAACTGATAATAACCACCTCGTGAATGATTTTGAATTTCATATTTCTTTCTTTATTGATTCTGCAACATTTTGGCTTTGTGTCACGTTCAGAAACGCAAAAAAGAATGACTTAACTTTGTAGTATGCCAGATTGCAAAAAGCTTAAAGCGATTCCAAAATCAAAATTTGTTTAGGTATTCCATTTTCAATTCTCGCTATTACTATTTTTCCGATTTTCATGTTCGTTCATTTCTCCAATTCACTTTTTTTTTTTTTTTTTTTTTTTTTTTTAGCGTGGTAAAATCATCAAATGAGTCCTCCCACCCCGGGCAGGGCGGGAGGGACTGTCAGACTTGTACTGACTAAAATCCACGGTGTCCTTCAATAGCCTCTTATGTTCCGGGGTCACGGTAATGAGATAAGTCCCGCGACCCCGGCAGGCTTTGGCCCTTCTCCAATTCACTTAACAAATCTTTTCGACTATCCCGACCACAAATCTATAGGTATGGGAATGCATTCAAACAGTACTAGTCACGTCTCCCTTTCATTTGCGGTGGCCACGTATTGGCCTATTGGCTTCGTTCCCGGCCGGGCATTCTCGTTACTCGCTCAGTTTTGCGGTCCGAACACCACTCATTCAAATAAGCTGGCTTATCTGCATTGAGGGTGACCGTACGTCTGCGGGACGTATGCTTAAAGTAATGATAGCCAATAGTTACGTGATCGTTAGCCCTGTATTCACGCCGCCGATTGAGTCTCAAAGGCGAAGCTCAGAATTGAGTGTGACCAATTTCGAATAAGCTACAGTTATCTTCTAGCAATTAGGGATGGGACTAATGGTTTTAAGTTGTGAATTATGATTATAATACTTTACAGTTAACCAAGATACATTGGCTCATCCAATTTCGAACTGTAATTCGTGCTTATTCCAATACTGTAATTAAATTGACTATAAATGTATACAGGGTGATTAAGCGCGGATCGACTGCATTGGATAGTGACATAATCATTGTCAGTGACCGGAATGGCTCGAGTGGTTTAGAGATCGATACTGTTAGGGGTTCCATTCTTTAGGATTTTATACTAAATATTAATAAAAGAGAAACTAAAGAAATATTCAAACTGTTTTAAACACTTATTTGTCGGGTAAAAAGTTGTAGTATAATGTTTTATTACATCTATCGTATAACTTACACGGCTGAAAGTATTCGGGACCAGTTCGGATCTTGGGCTTTCCGTCAATACCGGTCACAGATCACAGCAGATGGACAGCTACTGATAACGACGCCCCTAGCGCGTACTTTCCCGTTTTTGTGTGTAACTCCACGATCCGAACCTTTGATATGGTTACCCTACTTACATTATCTACCTGTAGTTATTTGCTCCCGCTCCATAGAGCGAAAATCAATATTAGGAATGGACTAAGTTAATTAACTTGTTTTTGCGAGCTCAGTGCATATTTGTATAACACAAAGCTATAAAAACACAACGACACTGTACACAAATGCAATTTCAAAACTGACTCCATTTTACCCCCTAATCTGTGGCTACTTAGTCGTAATTGAAAAACGTGGCAGTAAGGAAATTCTTTTTGTTTATGTGAGCATAACGAAACGTATCTAATTTGTATAATAATCACGCTTCCCCAAACAAAATGATGTTTTATTCTTATTTGTGAGGAGAGTAACAGCACCTCTGGCATTAATAACAAAAGCTATGGCCGCCCGTTAAGGAAATTTCGTTTAGATTATAATCAAATGGCAACGTAAACAAACTTTTGGTGCCACGTGACGAGCATCGGAACTGCTCGGACGATTCTAATTTCACGGCGTGACGAAGAGGTCTCCTCATTTTCCTGACGGTTGCGGATATTTTCAATTTTCCCGACGGTGGCTCCTTTTTATTAGTTGTTGTTTCGCCTTGAATACTAATCGCTGAAGAATTAACATTCACGTGACATCTCCTTTGCTTATCCGAGACGTTGTGGCCGAGCCGGGGTTCGCATCAGTGGCGTGCCTAGAGTTTCAAAATAAGGCAAGCCCAATAAAATTTCAACCGATTTTTATATACAAATACACTGATCTATTAAATTTTCGTTTATGCGATTTACTATTCTGAGAAATACATAGATTAGGCGTCGGTTTTAATGAAGAAATTAACTGTTTTTTCTGAGAAAAGTTTAAAGATTTTACCTTATCTTCGCCAATCAAAACTTGAACGCATTTTAAATCCTCACAAGGTACAATTACCTCCATTGTTGTAGGTAAGTCACCAAAACAATTGTATCACTGAGATAATCTAATAAAACTCTTAAAAAACTTTAACACCAAAACTTTTCCCCATCAAGCAAATGAGACTGAAGTTAGTTGCACAAATACCGGCACGGTTCTTGAGCGCTCGGCGTAAGAGTGGGGATCGCTTTGCGCATTGTACACTTATCGACAAATGAAATGCACAATAAAACAAATAAAACGCACAAAACAACGAATCCCGAGTGGCGGCTATGACGCGATGCGCTACGGCACGCTACGCGGGCTAATCACTACACTTTCCCCGCCCCCTTCCTCACTTCATCTACCAAAGGGACCTAATAACTCACTTCTGCGCAGGTGAAGGTTAGCGCTCAAGATCCATGCCGGTAACTTGTACGCAGAGTTGCAGTGTTGTCATTTAGGCAAAAAAAAGTCGCCAGGTATATGAAAATTCTAGATAGATGTCGCAATTTTTTTTTATTTTTAAGATATTTTATTGTATTGTACAGTTCCTCAATTTTTAATATTACCCGAACAATGTTAAATTACCCACAAAAATATTATTTTCTGTGTTCATTGTTCAAAGTGTAAACATGTTTTTGAGATAAATTACGATTATTACATTGCTTGAATATTTAATTTCGTTATTTTAAAAAGTCGCTAGTTTTTATTGTTGCTAAATCTTAAAAAAAGTTTCCAAACACGTTAAAAATTTCCAAGATCTCACAACGTCGCTATAAAACAGCAACACTGCGTTGGCAAGGCGACACAAGAGGCATAAGGACCTGTATCCATTGCCGTTAATAAATTAAAAAAAAGGCGACACAAGGTCACGCATACGCGTCCTTAAACAAGACTAGGCTGTATGGCTTTGTTCCTTTGCCTGCCTTTTGGCGAATTTTATAAACAACAACAGCATACGCGTCCAACTTCAGACGCATCAAGCCTGGCTTAAATGTTCCATACTGATCGATTTGTAGACGCACAAGGTTCTAACTCGTTATACGGCACATCGCTTTAGGTGCGAAAGAGACAGAGATAGTATTTGAAAGCCCGGTATAAGCCGGTACGTGTAAGCGAGATAGCTATATGTAGACGATGGCGACGCGATGTGTAGTAGTGTGCGTGACAGTGCGTGTGGCATAGGTACTAGGTAGATATTTTGTGTTATTTTGATAAGAATTAAGCGCGCGAACTTTTAAATAGTTCGGGTTTGATATTGAATCTCTATCGAGCATTTTAATTAAGGCATGCCGGGCTTTTGGGCTTATATGAAGGTACCGCCACTGGTTCGCATCTATTCTAAACGGTGCAGCATTACTTTATTTGTTTGTTGTTGATTCTTGTTTTTTTCCTTTGTTCTTGGAATACTAATTCTTTTTATTCACAGATTTTCTTCTGTTATATGGTATCATATTATTTTTGGCGATTGAAAACAAGGACGATATTGATCGACGGTACTTTAGCACTTTGTGAAGTTGTCTATGGAAACTGTATTGAAAAAGAAAATGGCAGCATCAGCTCCTATTAAAGATACGCGAACAAGAATCATTCGGTTACTTTTCAAGTGCAACTTTTCAGTCATTACCGAATGCTTCAAACGTCAAATTAAAACATTATTCTACCAAACTTCGATAATCTAAAGATGGATGAGAAACCACTTCATTACTCGAGTATTAACGTGACGTGAAAACAGGGTATCGATATAGTAGTTTATCCATCGACAAGCGTTTTAATTAACTTGGAGGTTATTACAGGCGATGTCACTTGCCTTCACAGTAACATGTATAGATATTCTGTCGCTGCATCCAGTTATTAGCTTCCTTGCCAACTTGTTATGATATTCACTTTGCTCGCTTTAACTTCAGCCAAGCATATAAAGCTTGAGGATAATTATGGAGTATTTATGTTTGCTGTTCTACAATAATATTCTATGCAGTTTATTTATTTAGATATCTGTGTCTTCTCTCTCAGTTTAGATCTTTATGTGTTTAAATATTATGCTAGCTTTAATGAAATAACTAAAAATATGAGGTATTCCCGTTTCCCTAGGTATAATTCGGTTCGATGAATCAAAAAGTAGTTTGCATATATTAGACTCCGATAATGCATTCGGCTATAAATCCAATGTAAGTGCGGAAATAAGGTGACGGTTAGTTCGTGCTGGGCGCTCCGGTAGACAGAGCACTAGCCTGTGCACTGGCGCGCCAGTAAAATAGCAAGTTGACTGGAATAGTGCTGGCGGCGTAATTAAAGCTGAATTTAATCTCCTGTCACCGTTTCACGCTGAAGCCCCGCGCCCACCGACTTAATTAGATTTTTGATGAATTGTTCCACCCAATAAAGCCTATGCGGATAAACATGGTGGTCGTGGTAGACATGCTCTAGTGTGTGTGGCGAGTTGAAGCTAGTTAGAAATACAAGTTGCAGTTCGATTAAAATGTTCATGTGTTTATGAATAAACTTGTTAGGCTAGGTTAAGTTATCACATTAAAATGAAATTTCAGAATTTAGAAACCCTATCAAAAAAGAACTGTCTAGTGGTGTTACTTTTTAAAATAAAATAACTGACAGTACGACTAGTAAAGAATAACTACCCGTCCGGTAAAGACAAGGCAGGCTCGTGTGTTTAACTGACAGTCAGATAATAGTTACAAAGCCCAAAGGTTTTCTCCAAAAATAAAACTACTCGTACCTGTAAGCCCAAAAACTTAAAGTAAACTGTATCTCTAAATCGAATCGAATTGGCACGATATAAACAGGCGTTCAACATCTGGATCCTTATTCAATGTTCAATCGACCATGACTCCAATGGTATTCGAAGCATCGATAAGTGGATCGAGTACTTTTGACGACGGCAAGTAGGAGCCGACACAATGCCAGGGGATCTCCAACGACCCAGGGAACTTCGCAGATAACCTTTGCCCCCAATATTTTGATTGAACCGATGTAATACTCCAAGGCCGACATCATTGTAGCTCTATTGTGTGCAAGCTCACTCGACGATCCTATTCAGAACAACCAATTATACAGACCGGACCATTTTGAAACCAATCCATCATTCCAATATAATAAATAGTAGTAAACAAAGGGTCTCCATTGTGAAATCAATTTCAACTCGATATATTACAATAGATCGTGCACGTGGAAATAGAACGCCTTAATTTAATAACAAACAATATGAAAACCTTCTTTGTAGGTCACAGAAAATTAAAGTCCTTTATTTTAACTTTATTCAAACGAGTGAGTTTTAATAGGGAATGTTTCTTTCGCCAAATTGAATACAAGTTTGAGGGCTTCGAACTCGCGACGGAACACTTATCGCGGCTTGAATTACGATGTCAAGGAAACAAAAATAAATTATTTATGAAACGCTTTATTATCAGTTACATTTAAGGATAAGTGATCTATATCACGTTAAAGTGTATCAAGCTTCGTTGCCATCGCTAAGTGCCGCACACGATGATTCAATAAAGATATCTTTCAAGATTGACTTATTGATTCACCGTGTGAGGTATCTGTTCAAAAATGTATGAAATAAATCACTAATTTAATAAAAAACCGATGACATTGATTAATGGCGGAGCTTGACCTAAGTCTTGATTATAACAACATTGATAACGGTTGATTAAATTATGAATGGAAGTCACGTTTTTGTTGAAAAACTAATTGCATTTAAAAATGACCCGTGTCTTTCGAGTAACGGAGTAAGTGACAACTTTGATAAATATTCGAATAAGCAAAGGTCACAAATTAGACAGCTAATTTTATTGTTAATAATTGTTGGCAATTTGTTGTGTCACGTTGTGTTATCGTGTGCATCAGTTAACTATTCGGAATGACCTTTTATTTCATTTCATGTCGTCTTCATGTTCAAATTAACTGTGAAGGACTAAAAGTACTTCGATTTATTTTTTACAAATGAATGATCTGCATGAATGAGTTACTCAATGATTTGTTTTGACGTATGTCTGATATGATGTAGGTATGTGGATTATTTTTAATAAATCATAGAGCTTTTTGCAATTGTATTTTAAGATTTTTTAACTTTAATACATGAATTCCATCATTTGATTTTAAAGATAGCACTGTTATGATCATTCTACACTTTTTGTTTACTAAGTGTTTATATTTTATTATTTATCTAAGCTTTGAGTTTGAACCATTATTATAAAATTAGCTAGTAATCTGATGTCACGTTTTTGCAAATAATTAAGAACAAAAGCTAACCTTCGCCAAAATTCTTTGCAGCCAACATCTTTATCAATAAAATCTTCATTACATGATAAACTCTTCCTCAAATTCCTTTCAAAACTATTGTATAATACAGCCATTATGACCTAACCTCGGCTTTAGTATTCAAAAGTCAAGGGTAGATAGTAAATTTTATTGTTTACTAAACGGTGCTCGTCATTTGTGTACGAACATTTTTTTCAATTGCAGAGCAATCAATCATTTAAGTGTCAATAATTGGATGGCCCGTGTTATTATTACTGCTGAATAGTCAATATTTTGCTTGAAAGCTAATAATAGAGCTGTCAGAATTCAAAAATGGAAAATTGTTTATTGCCTTCGAGAAAATGTACTTGTTTTTTTTTGTTTGTCTATGGTATTTCATTTGTTGTGTGAAGAGTTCGATGTGATCTTTCGGTGATCATCGGACCTAAAGCTAATAAATCTTGTTTTCCTTTTACATTCATTATAGATAGGTATAAAAATTAATAATTTTATTATGATACTATTTCTAAGGGCTATTTAAAAACGTTAATTGAGATGTCTTTCTGACAAAAATACCATGACGCACATAAATAACTAAATGTTGCCATTGTTTATAAACAATTATTTTTATGGTTCAAACTTTAACATTAACACGCCTTCAATTATTTGATCACCGAGATAGCACTTTTTATTACATATCGAAAAGCCTTATCCAAATAACAGTAACATTTATTACGAGGTTAAAATTAGTTTTATTTTTAATTCGTGACCAACATAAGAAGGATATAGGGCTTTAGTTCCGTCGTTCGCCATAAGTCGTGTTTAACCTTGCTCATGAGATATGACACGTAATACCATTCACGATTCTCGACCAATCAAATATGATTATTGATGCGAATTGAATGTTTAATGCAATTATGTTCAGTTAAATCCATTTGTTGAGGACAACACCTAGCGATTATTGCGACGATACCGTCATTACTGGCAATGGCTTTAATAGACACGGTTTGAACATCAAAATAATTTCCTTGATGTTAATATTGCAATAAAATACAGTCTTCTTTGTGTAAGTCTTGATTGATCAATTTAGTATGGTAAAAAGACGCCTAGACTAAACGAGGCATTAAATAAAATTGAATTTTAATAATGAGAATCATCGAAGCATGTTTCAATAAAATAAAAACGAGCGAGCAAGTAGTTTTCAACTTTAAAATTTCCACTTTTCTTGACATTAAAACTGAAAGCTTTTCAGGAAACAATCTTAGATAAAGTACAGAGCAACAAGCTAATGAAAACCCCGGTTTCATAACCTCTTACTGCCAACGGCAACGTTGAAACTGCAAGATTGTCCTTAAAAATCTAATCACTTTTTCAATATCCGTAGCGACATCTACCCTCATTAGCACGGTGTTCGTAACCTCCCTTCTCTTACAGACTAAATTAAAAGTACATAAAGAAACTATTATTAGACTTTTAATTGCTCAATTCAGTGCGACTATAAAAGGGGTCGCTTTGGCGTTACTTTGCATACTTTGTGGAATAAGCACGAAGGGAAAAACCGGACTGTACTTTCATCTTTCTTGGCTAATAGATTTTTTCATTCAACTTACGGCGACGAGAATAAATGGGAGGATTTTTTTGAATTAAAATTTACATAAAGAAATTTCTATTAAGACGAGGGTTAACTAGAGTCTGGCTCTGGGGCATTAGTATTTAGCTTAACTGCATTTATGTTTAACTGTGCGTTATTAAACGCAAGTTAATGAATTTTATATTCAGCCATTAACAGCACATGTTGCTATTTCGTTCGTGAATACACTTTGAATAAAGTAAGTGTGTAAGTAAGCATAAAACGTTAGTCCAAAAAGCCAACAGTTTTACCAGAGTGATTAACTGGCTTTTGACCCGAGATTTCTTAATAAACCTCTGACGTAATAACACCAAGAGCTTTATGAATGTTATATTATTAATTTGATCTGGTTATTTTTCATGTTGATGTGGGGATTAAGAGTGGAGCAGTTTATTTCAGCTGCTTAATTTTATTTAGCGAAGGGAAAATAAAAATAAGAATTAAATTTCATACTGCAATTTGTGGAACTTTAAACAAAACAATATGAAGAAGAAAGCATACAAAACATAATAATATTCACATGCTAACAACCAGCTTGTTACATAAGCACGTATTATTTACATTTCCCTTTACACAGTTATATTTCCTGTACAAAGGTCTTCCGTGAAGCTTTTCGTCTGTATTTTGTATCTGTAAGTTAATCCTATTGCAGAAAAGCTATTCAAAAGTCCTCTAGCTCGATGTACAGAGTATATAAAGGGTATACATGTATGTATATTTGCCTTTGAGAGGGCACTAACGAGGAGGTCGGCTATCGACTTCACTGTATTTGCATACGCAGTGCCCCGGAACGTAAAACGGCATATTAAAGGTTATCCAGAAAGAAAAGCCACTGGAAAACGTGGATAACAGACATTGGACTCGGGCTATCATTTGGCTAGTTTGTGGGCGAAGTATTTTTGAGATAAAAAGTTTTAGCTGCATGATTATTTTGTTGTTTTCACTTTATTTTATCGACTAATGATAGGGTGGTGTCTCAGTCTGCTTTATTATCCAATTAAATGCTATTTTGTTCAAAAATGTTCAAAAAAAAAACAATTTTGCCTATTGTGTGTCCGCTGTAGCTGAAAAATTCCGTCTCTGACCAATGAACTTGTCTTATGGTTTAAATTAGGTACTTTATTAAACAGCACTTTTCAGCGTTAAATGTCTGTTCAGGTTCTGATTCATGAGGAAGTTTTGGGTGTATTATTTTTTAAAGTTTTGTGTTAATTGGTTGAAATTACGACAAGTCGCGAGTTTTTACCGAAAAGGCTGCCTAATTCTTGTGAGACAACAAAACATGTAGGCTTTATGCTCTACTACCTGTGCGAAGCTTTGACAGGGTCGCTAGTGTCAAATAAACACTTCAATTATTCCAAGAAACATAAACAGTTCACTCTACAAAGAATGCCGCAACGCAGCTGAGTAAATTATTACGCAGCCACTTAAGGTCGAAACTAAAGACTTCCAGAGCGCTATTAGTTATGTACGTAACAGAGGCGCATCATTACACGAACGAGTTACATGAGGACTAGGAAGAATTACCTCGCTGCGGTCGATTACCCGACACCCTATGGACACGTGTGTTCCGACTAGGGATGGTACATACTTATTTTTTTAAGCTATTGCATAGCTTTTATCGCGGGCTCTGAGCGCGGCGCGGCGACCGAATCAAAAAATTTCCGAAAACCTAACGAAAAAACCTAATGAAAATACCTGACACCACGCATCGTCTAACATCGTTTCAGTTCGGGAGACTTCGGAAATCATAAAAATATCCGTCATAAAAACAATTTACTTTTTCTTACTGATTCTAAACGGCCAGCTACAAAAGGAGTTTTCACAATGAAACCTACTTATAAAATTCTCCTACAACAAAGAAGTTCTTTATTACAGTATAGTGAACCACAAACATTTTAAATAATTATATTCTCGTTAGATACCTGCATCTCGCAGGTCATCCTAGAAGAAGTTGTGAGCTGCTTAACCGGACTTTTCCGTGGATGCCTTAAATGAAATGACTACATACATGAGTGTCCCTTTTTCAACTGATTTTTTTATCAATGAAGAAGGTGAATTACATTTTTGATTTCCAAGTTTTTTTTTTTTAACCGTGGTTCTAGCGTAGTGCTGCGTATCACTTCACCAAGTGTGTGCCAGCCCTAAAGAAACTAAGAAATACGAATACCCACAAGTTTTCCACCCCAATGATTCATTTGGTTAAGTTTTCTATTTTGTTTTCCCTTTCATTACAGTCTAGATGTTTTTGAAAAGGTTAACCAACGGAACGTAACCCTCTGTAGGATAATGATGAAACTTCACATAATATATTTTATTTTTAATCGCTATTTTCTGTACCATGAATTAATTTATCTCGTAAATGATGTCACATTTTATAGCAAAAAGAATTGGAGCAAATGTAGAGGCCCTGTTATTACAGTATTATTGAACCCTCTAAGCGTGTGAGGGGTGGATGGATAAGTAAAGCAACGGATGGGTCAGAACTGTATGACCTCTCAACTTTCTAAGGGCAAATTCGTCGAATACAACTAGTGCCCTGTTGAACCAATTCAGCCCAAGTATTTTGGGCTGAATCAATTTAGGTTGCTATCGATACGCTAAAAACGAGAAGCTGGTAATATCATAATTGTTATGAAATTTTGTCGTCAAGTTTCACTGGTAAAATTCCAATTTTAAACTGTGAACCAATATCAGTACCTTCTTTCTTCTTTAAAAAACGAGTAAAGAAGTAAAACTAAATGTAATTACGAAAGTTTCAATACAACGAGGCGAGATGCGGCCAGCGTGCAACGTCGATATTTGATATAGCGAGGAAAATGCAAATGAAAGGACCCCCAGTCCCCCAGTGTACTGCATACGGCCCCGGGGCATCACACTATAGCGTAGAATAAATCATTATTTTAAGCTCTCCCCATTCAACCGTGTACACGTTAGGTAATAGAATGCTTTCAATTCAAGCACTTAAGCATCGTTCGAGCGTATTTAATGCTCGAAAATTATGAAATATGAACTATTATATTACTTTGCAGTCAATACGGTTATGTTCTACATCAAAACTAATGAGTCTGTCATCAAAGACTTATAATGAATTCATTATGAAGAGACTTAAGAACAAAACTGTGTTTAATAGTGTAACATTTTGAGTAAAATAATATGTGTTTGAGTGTTTATCTTCTGGACTGTCTCACTTGAAATATTTTGCATTAAATTAATAATAGTCAATATAAGTCATTCAATTGAAAATAATAGTCAATATAAGTCATTCAATTGATATGGTAACTAACTCTATCACTATAGAACGAGATATTTAACCGTCATCATGGCGCTTGCAACAATGCCGAAATATCGCCATATACGAAGAAAGGATGCTCACTTTACAGAAGAAAACAATCTTCCACTGAATTACTATCGGGAAACAAAAGTATTTTGGGGATTTGGAAACGGAGCATTAGAAGATAATTTAGAACTGGGTTATGGAGCGCGGTAATCTAGGCGTTTATTCATCGTCACGCGTGTCAGCGCGGCCGCATCATTATTCGTAGACATGCATGTTTCAAGAGAACATGCTTTATAACATGCTGCATAGTACGGTCCCGTCGGCCCCGCTAAGGGCCCTTCAGGCTTCGCAATTTACGTTCGCGACACGCATTTGCGAGATTTGCGATGCTTTTATTAAGTGCACTCTGCATATTTTGACATACTTGCACATACATAGTTAAATGTTGACTTAGCTATGTATTGTCGAAGTATGTTAATGCACATCTATTACATTCATTGCCTTCATTTGCATTGAATATTATTCAATGAGTATTCTTATGTAATTATGTTAAACGGCTGAATTCTTCACTCATGAGATGTTAACAAGACGTGACTAAATGTCCAGTGATTGCGAAATATGACATGTGGCACTCCAAATCAAGCGTCGCTTTTGTGATACACGAGGGTCATAGAAAATGTAACAAGCGCTTTAAAGCTGTACTTTTTGTCCGACACTACAGTTGATCGCTGACAGAATAATGCCAGGTCACCGGTCGGTGGCACAACCCGGCCTGTCGTTCATACTTGATCCGCATCGATTATCCAGGTTCAATACCGGCGAGCTATTCCAGCTCGACTGGCCTTTGTTGCATTCCATTGTTGGACTGTGAAGCCATGTGGCCGTATAAGAGACACTTGACTTGTACTGGAATCACGGCATATTAGAACTTGCAGCCGGTGACTCGCTTTGTTCGTGTAACAATCGAGCTGCGATCGTCAACTCGTTTGATCTCAGATTAGGTGTGGTGATATGTCTTGACTTAACAAGGTTGAGAGATTGCTGATTTTGAACGACAATTTTGTTATGATTGGGGACCAGTTATTTTGGTTTAAGTACCAATTTATTGATTATGGGTACGCCGACATAGTTTAATTTTAGTTTGTAATTTTCGACCACTTCGTTGCATATTTTTCCATATTAATTGACCTACTAACTAACATAATCCTGTTTAAGACTTAATTAATTTTAGCTATCGTTCATATATCGACAGTTAAGTAAACACATTGCCCCGATTGTGCATCCAAACAGATCGGAAATTCGGTAACATCGGGAGCATAATGTTTGATCCAGACAATACGGCATGCAGATGAAACAAGACGGCGCAATCAATCCAATAATTCACTGCGGGCCAACGCGGTGCAATCGCATCATAGTGTTGGGATTCGCATCAGTCCCTGGTTCATTTGGCGGTCATTATTCTGGGGCACGTCTCGTCGTCACGTTCGCCGACACCCATGTCACTCATTGCTCAGTTGTTCACAGCCATTTGTAAAGCAGTCCCGTTAATTACACATGTGGAGCGCAATTATTACAATTTGAATTTTGAATAGAAGTTTAATTTTGAATTAATCACACTATGGAGGCAGCGTTTCAGAATACAGCCGTATTTGTTATGCGGCACGCTCAAATAAGTATCGTTATTCGCGTGGGCACAATTTTCTTTTCATCTGTGTAATTTACTTGGGCCTATGTTTAGATCTCAGCCTCTTTCTCTACACGTGTCGTTTAAATAAATAAGTTATGTGAGTTGTATACCAATTACTGAGTAACTAAATATATTTAGGAGCTTGTATTTTATGTTAAGTACATGATCTCGAATACAAAAGGCTTCGTTGATGTCTTGTTAATCGGATCTCGTCAGCCGAAGCATATTCATTAACCCAAAAATAATTATGTGAAGATTAAATTAAATTACTATTCACAATACAAAGCTTATTGGAAAATCTATTGTGGAGCCTTCACTAGTTGAAACTGTGATGAAACATTTGACATATCACGTAGGTATACTTCGAGCTCGTAATTAATCAGTAGTCCATTCACGAATGCGAATTCGCAATGTAGATGCACTCATAATTTTGTGTGAGAATTTCAATTTCGATTTTGTTCGTACTTCTATGAATGAAATATCGGAGTTGATGGATTCAAGAAGCAATATTATGGTTCAATACTGATCCAGCAGGGACACAATAAGTTGCTGTTATTGCGTACGATAGATAACAGTTTGTTGAATGTTATATCGTCTTTCCACGACTGATTTAGATTTATTGCTGAACTAAACATAACGTCAGATTTGCTCGTTGTTATTGTGACTATACACAATATTGACTAATTGATGGATAACAAATGTATAGGTATTAACACACAACCATAAAATAACAGGGCCTCGCGGTTAATAACAGAAAAAGTATTACAAACAGTTGGAATACTTAGATAATGTTTCAGTATATCGAATATTTGTTTGACAAAACCAGTGACCACATTTTATATGAATGATGAAAATCAAATAATTCAGGAAATCAGGATGTTGGCGGCGCAACATCCCTTACTTCTATTTATGTGAAGTGCGCAGCCATTGCGTGATTCAACTATAAATTGGAAGTGTTATCGAATTGAGTTTTGATTGTGTTTCCGTAGCAGCCGTATCGAAATGTAGGTCGTGGTTACACATTCGACACACGCCACTCGCGGCCCTTTGCACTCGTCCGCACGTTAGAAATCATCCACTTAGGGTCACATTCACACTGAGACGCGACGCAGCGCGCACCTTCTCAAAATCTAGCTTTATTTACTACACGAAAAGATTCACATGTCACCTATGATGCGACGCCCGCTGCGCGCTCATTTTAATAGCGACTTAAAATCTAAGTTTATTTACTACACGAAATGATACATATTTCCAGTATCGTCGCGTCATGCATCATAGCGTCGCGTCGCGTGATCGCGTCTCGTTATGAACTGACCCTTAGCCTTAATGCGGATTAGAATTCAGCATGGAAAATAAACCTCGTTTATTTAGAAACGAATATAAATGTGTTTATTCCGATAGTCGTATTTCAAAATATAATGTGTATATGCGTTCTTCGCACCCAATCAAATGTGAAATATGGATTATTGTGATTTGTGACGTCTGGAGTAATTCATCGGATTTCAATTTGAATTGCTTGTGTGCGAAATTGAATTTTCTTCGTTTCGATTTGTGTTTACAATCAGCGATACGAAAAAGTAAAATAAATGAAGTATGTTTGGGACTTTTCAATCGATTTCAAGTAGGATTATTTTAGGTATAGGTACGTCTATTTTTTTTCAAGAAATCGGTTTTCAAATCATGCCTACGTCTACGTCGACGACGACTACGTCTGCCAAATACTTCTAAAATAATTCGCTTTGGAAACATAAAACCTGTTTCTATAGAGAGTTATCAAACACACGGTCATTTTCACTCTAAATTAATATGACAAGGTCCCAAACGCTCAGGCAATCCTTCAATAATAATCCCAGTGATTACTACGCGTCTGATTGCATACATTGGAGATAATTTGCACCTGCCAGCATGATAGGCAGTACACTTATGGAAATGAGCTTATAAGCTGACTGCAAACGTGTTATGATTTGCTTTCAATTTTGTATATAGGTCGCGATGATTGAACCATCTTACGTCTACCGAATCATATCAAAACGCTCTGTAGTCCTTAATAAATTTTCAACTTTATTCTGTAGAGTAAAACGTTGAAAATCGGTTAAAGACTACGAGACGAATGAACTAAAACGCTCTGTGATTTTTTATAGATTTTGCACCTTTATTCCGTAGAGTATAAAGTTGAAAATTTTATTTTAGTTTTATTAATGAATACAAAGCGTTTTCATCTTTCTATCTATATATATAAAAATCAATGCCACTTTTCGTTTTAACTTTATACCTCAAGAACGGGCTCACCTATCCAAACCAAAATTTTAGGCTTTGTTCGGACTATTTTGTAGATTATTTATGTGAAGTTTGCACAAAATCGGTCGAACGGTTCTTCATTTATCACATTTTTTGTAACACGCAGCGAAGCACGGGGCGGGCCGCTAGTCGGTATATATTTAAAAATCAATGCCACTTTTCGTTGTACTTTTATAACTCAAGAATGGGCTCACCTATCCAAACCAAATGTTTAGGCTTTGTTCAAACTATTTAGTAGATGGTTTATGTGAAGTTTGCACAAAATCGGTCGAGCATGGAAATAAATGCACAACGTTAATATTCAAGTTTTCACTTCTGCCGGCACTCCCGGACTGCAACCTGTCGTTTTTATCTTCAATATTAATATTGCTTAAGTATTAGTATATTGGTATTTTTTTATTTTAACGACTTTGTCCCATTATGCTGATAACATAGTAGTTATTTGATAAACGACCATAAAATAAATGAGGAAAATTATTACCCAAGTTTCCTAGCCTGTTAAAATGTGCTGTTACAGGCTGAATGTCCACAAATTACTGTTTATTTTGGTGAAACACTATGTTGTATGTTTGTAAATGAATTTTGATATCCACTAGCTGTTAGTACCTACATAAATCCTGGAACACAATACTAATGTTAGTAACGGTGTTGCAAAGCACCGTATAATTGCATAAAATATTCCTTGTTGCTGTATCACGTTGCTGTAACCGTGTGAATTAGTACTGCTAATAACAAAAGCTATTTGTAAATTGTCAAGCAGTTTCAGTTTTTGATTGATAGGTGATTATTGTAGTAATTAAAGTTTTATTGTAAAAGTATGGATTTCATTTGTGTTATTCAATAGTGAATGGCTTACGTTTTCATTGCAAAATAAATGTCATTAGATATCGCTACTGTTTTTACGACTGTAAACTAAATTAGTTTTGATTGAGTGGTCTACATTATTAAACGTATTCCTATTTTTAACCGACTTCAAAAAAAGGAGGAGGTTCTCAATTCGTCGGAATCTTTTTTTTTTTATGTATGTTCCCCGATTTCTCGAAGACGCCTGGGCCGATTTGGAAAATTTTTCTTTTGTTTGAAAGGGTATACTTCCCAAGTGGTCCCATAATCATCAGGTCAGGATCTGATGATGGGATCCCGGGGAAATCGAGGGCAACCCTCAAATTTTATAGGCCCGCACATCGTTTTTCGCAAATTTTATGAAGTAATTTAAGTACTTGCGTATGATAATCATCATCTCATGTAGCTGAGCTGATGATGGAAGGTACAACTCAAGGAGGTAAGGAGTAAGCATCGACTGATTTAGTTTGTGTTCGCATATTTTCGGAACTACAAGTCCGATTTAAGTAATTCTTTTTTTGTTGTACTAGGTATTGTTTAACTTACGGAATACTGCAAGTTTCATCAAAATCGGTTCAGTAGTTTTTGAGATACTTAGGGAATTTTATTAGCTTATTGTGCACGTGAGCGATGTTGTTACCGGTGCTACGGATTACAAATTTTTAGTGCACATGTAAGAGAATTATTTATTTGACAAGAAGTTGGGTTGAATATTTAAACTAAAAAGAGTAAAATAAAAAAACTTTTCAAAAAAAAATGTAACCGCCTTCAAAAACAACCACAAAAAAGGGTAAAATAACCTACAAAATAACTTTTCTTTCAGAAGTCGGTGGCAAAAAAGACAATGAAATGATAAAAAATAAAGGCACCGACTTCTGAAAGAAAAGTTATTTTGTAGGTTATTTTACCCTTTTTTGTGGTTGTTTTTGAAGGCGGTTACATTTTTTAAGCACTTTGTATGTTTCTTCGTATTCACTTCTAAAAATAATTACTTAATCTTTTTTTTCGTAGATTAATTTATAGTCATATCGGATACATAAGCATTTTAAGCATAGAATATAATTATGTGAAATAGAGCTGTTGTCCGAAATACCGATACATAATTATATTTTTATCTAGTTCCGACACCGATTACTTCAGAGAGTAGGTATAGGCGTCATAAATATGTTTTTCAACGTTCTCTGTGCAATTTTTTGGATAGAATTGAATAAAAAAAATGCAAACACATAATCATATTGCTCACATTATATGACCCGATCCAGCTTTTAGAATTAGTTTTCATTCTAAAAGCAGCATCGGCTAATTAAGATCTCAGAAATCCGAAGCGCACAGGTAAACGTATTAATCTTAACACAATATCTGAATAACTTCGCTTAACGGGTATTTAGACCTAATCTATGGAGGTTTTCCACAATTATCGGACTCAAATCGAGGCGTGGCCGAATTTATAACCGCATAAACTTTCAACGAAAAAGGCTAAAGCTTGCGTTATATTAAACTACTCGGTTTTAGTGCGCCGTAAATCTAACCGCGAAACGGTAAAAAAGTTGCTACAGATGATATCATTGTAGAAACCTGCTGTATATTGCTTTTATAGCATGTATGACATTAGTAATGTACACTCGGGGACAAAAAAGTTACTACATTTCTTTCTCGTAAATTCCCTGTCATTTGTTTTTCGAATCAGAAAGAAAACATCAGTGCTTCACATTTTCACCTCGACTGTACATTCAACCTGTTACAGTACATGTTACTGTGACAATTACATTACAAATAATAAAATTAATCGCCAGAATATTGCGTTCGTGTCCCAATTTATGGGTTAACATTTTAATAATTATTTTGTTTACTTTTCGATGTTCGTTTAATTGAAAAGCATTTTTATCTAACGTTTTAATCTTCTGTAATTAAATTGGTTCCGTAGGACTCGCTGCACGAGGTCGGAAGACTTACTAATGAGAAATGAAATTGGTCGTTTGGATTACCGTTTTTCATTCGGATGCTCTATTTGTTTAATGGAATTAGTGATTTTCGTTTAAGATCAGCTTCTTTCAAAGGCTGATGATGATTTAATTTTCCGGTGAAAGAAATTTTTTGAAAGTCGGCCCAGAAGCTTTTTTTTTTGTCAACGCAGCTAGATGTAGGTAGGTACCCATAATAAAATAGTCTCAATGGATGGCAATTTTCGCCCACTTTGTTTTTGGCGTTTAGTTACGACATCATCAACTAAAATGCAAGTAGGTACCAATAGTTACAGAAATAGTCCAAAAGCTAAGCAACTATGCTAGTGTACCGCCTCCAGTATGCTTGAGGAAGAGGCCATAGCTCGCCGTCTGATCAAGTATCAGGCCCGAGTCGACGGCAAGTCGAGTTCCACGCGCTCCTCAAGGAGCTGACAGGAGCTGACAGCAAACTGTCGGGCCAATACAGGTCCAAATGCCTAACGGGGTTGGTGGAACGCAAAGGGCATATAATGTAATGGTGGTTTTTAGTTAGTAAGAGTCAAACAGTTTCTTTCGTTCCATCCAAGACTAGCGGACTCATTTGATGTCTTTAGCGCCAAAAAAAGCGTTAACTATACCTATAGATTTAAGTAAATAAGTTGGAAACGTTTCCTTGAAAGTAAATAGGCAAGTTAATAGATCGGGTCGGAAGCCTACCAGCGTCATTACGCCCACCAAGTGTCAGGTAAAGTTCCCTAATTAATTTCATTCCTCTCCCCCCTGGACCTCTGAGGAGCTCAGACGCTTTTAAGGAGACCCCCTGTGTTAATTATTTTTAATATTTAAATACAATTTCGGCAATTAAATCGAGTTAAAAAAATAGGAGTCCATCACTATCAAGGAGATCTATTTCTACACAAACGTCGTACTCTGTCGTTGAAGTGACGCACCGCTCCAGCTCCGCCTGCACTACCCCGCCCACTGCTGCCAGCAGCCCGCCTCCTGAGGCGTGACGAAAATCAACCAATTTGCAGCGCTCGCGCAAGGACATCACAACCACCGCTGGGAGGTACGTAGTAGTGCTCCTAGTACTTTGCGCCGTCACTGTCTCGCTCAGGTGTCCGGCTCATCGACACCTCTAATACAGTGCTTGTACCCTGGTGCGTCGATTAATTCGAAGATACAAAAATGGCAATGGCGCTTAAACGTACCCCACCGAAGAAACAATTACTCTCGGAGACTGACTCTGAGACTGTTGAGGGAAGCATGTCGGATATTCAAATTCCTAATGACCAGGCTAACATAAATTCGAGGCGTATGCTAAAACGTAAACAACAAGAAAACGAACTTAGTAATTATATGCAAGAGATGCGCGACTCGTTCACTAAATTCTCTGAACAACATAATTTAAAATTACAAGTTTTGGAATCATCTTTAGCTGAAATAAAACAACAGAATGACAGTATAAACACGTCTATGCAGGCCTTGTCCTCCAATTACGACGACTTACTTAAAGAATTAGAAAGCCTTAAGCTGGAACGAAAGGATCACTTGGCTTATATTTGCTCTCTGGAAAGTAAAATAGAAAATCTTGAAAAACAGTCCTGTTCAGCTAAGATAGAATTGAGAAATATTCCGAAATTACAAAACGAGTCCAAAACTGAGCTGTGCAATGTAGTGAGGAAAATCGGTAATGTTCTCAATCTACAATTACAAAATTCGGATATAAAGGACATTTATCGTCCTTTTGCAAAACCGAACGTATTGAAGCCGATTGTCGTTGAGTTCACCTCAGTTCTCACAAAAGAAAGTATCCTAAATAATGTAAAAAACTTAACTCTGACACAGAAAACCGATAAGTTAAATACTGGCTTAGTTGGCCTTGATAATCCCCATAAACCGATCTTTATATCTGACTGTTTGACACCAAAGGGTAGAAGATTGTTTTTCCTGGCGCGTGATTTTGCAACTACGTTTAAATATACCTACTGTTGGACTTCCTATGGAAAAATTTATTTGCGACAGAAAGAAGGTATGCCACACATCCGTATTAATGAAGAACAAGACCTGATTAAACTGAAGAATGAACACAAGGAATGACTATATTCAGATTACTATGCTTTCTATAATCAATCTCAATCCTTTTCTAATTTATTATATTTAGGTTTTTTATTGTTGCATGATAATTACACGAAAAATAATATTTTTTATACTAATATTGTAATCCACCTTACACTGAAACACTCCACACTAATACCTAGCTATTTGAAATACTGCCTAAAATACAAATTACGTATTTCTGCATTTGTTCATATTAATAACCTGTTTAAAGCTAGCCGATCGCATGAAATAGTTACATCCTGTTGGAAGAGTTATAGCAATGTCTACGAAACACGTCTTGCTCGCCTCCGGAGTAACACCATTATATTCTTTAGTTGCAATTATTTTAAGTTTCATCGAATTGATCATATGCCTAGTTATATAAACAAAAATGGATGATATCTCGACCGATATTGATAATATATCAGTGTCTAATTCAGTTATGTGTAATGTTGACGAGTGCAGAAGTTTGATTCCTTGCCCCGATTATTGTTTAACTGTTGTTACCCAAAATATACGCAGTTTATCTCGAAATTTTGACTCTTTTACGGTGCTTCTGTCTAGATTAGGTTTCGATTGTGACATTATTATTCTGACGGAGTGCTGGTTATCATGTAACCCCATATTGCCTAACCTTGACGGATATAATCGCTTCTCTTCAATAAAAAATTCGAATCAAAATGATGGAGTTACAATCTTTCATAAAATTAATCTCCATGTTATTTGCGAGGAGCCGCTATGCCAGGACTGTAATTGCCTCGTCATTAAAATCGGCATAGAAACTGCAATAGTAGCAATATATAGATCTCCGTCAAATCGCAACACTGATGCTTTTCTTTTATCTCTTAATAACATCTTAACTAGTCTCAGTACCTTTAAGAATATCTCTGTCATTGGAGATATCAACATAAACATCTGTCCCGAAAGCCAAGCCACTATTTCCCTAGAGTACTTAAATCTTTGTGCATCTCACGGTATCTTGCCTGCCCACACCCTGCCTACGAGAAGTGGGAAGACGTGCCTTGATCATGTGATGCTTAAAACACAATGTCAGGCGCTCACCGCTGTACTGCAATCAACCATCACTGATCATCAGGCTGTATTGTTATGTCTTCATCGTAAGCAGGCAAGAACTTTTGCCCACATCTCCATCAACAAAATAAATTTAGAAAAAATTAATGCTAATTTATCCCAAGTTAACTGGCAACACGTCTACTCCATATCTGACGCAAATGCTGCAATGGAATTTTTTATTAACACTATCCAACATGAAATAGCTGCAAACACTAAGGTCCTGAAATTATCGAACCGTAATAAAATAATTAAACCGTGGATCACTCCAGGACTGATCCGTTGCATGAGACACCGAGATAAATTACATAAAAAACTAAGAAACTCGCCTGAAAACAACATACTTAAATTGATCTACACAAGGTATCGAAATTTCTGCAACCGCATACTAAAAAAGGTTAAAACATCGTACGAAAGGAATTTATTGAAAACTGCTGGAAACAATAACAAAAAAATATGGGACGCAATAAAAACGATAGCTGGCACTAAGAACACAAAAACTTCCGCGACAGAATTAATTAACTCCAACAACCCTAGCGAATCGGTATCGCATATAAATCATTTCTTTGCCAATATAGGTAAAAAATTAGCTGATAATACTACACAATGTGCGAATCCGGGCCACTCCCAGTACGCGGCAGTTAGCGCGAGGCAGAGTTTGGAATCTTTGGTCTTATCTAGCACAGATGAGAAGGAGGTGGAAAATATGATTATGGGTCTAAAGAATATCTGTTCTGTCGGTTGGGACTCCATTCCAAATAGCCTTCTCAAGGAAAATAGACACATACTTGTGCCCATTCTAACCCATCTTTTCAATACTTGTATGTCCCAAGGTGTTTTCCCTTCGGTCTTAAAAAAGTCTGTGGTACACCCCATACACAAATCTGGTGATAAAGACCTTATAACCAACTACAGACCAATATCTATCCTACCCTCGGTCTCCAAGCTCCTGGAACGTATACTCAATAAAAGACTCACAAGTTACTTAGAATCAAATAACCATCTTTCGAATAAACAATTTGGTTTCCGAGCAGGCAAGTCGACAAATGATGCAGCTCATGAGCTACTGGATTATGTGGTGAGGGAAGTGGATGCAGGGAAAAGGGTCATAGGTGTCTTCGTAGACTTAGCTAAAGCGTTTGACACGGTCTCTGTGCCATTGCTTTTACAAAAACTGGAACGATTGGGCGTTAGAGGAGACCAGCTCAAAATATTCAAAGACTATCTTTCTGGTCGCACTCAATGTGTGAAAGTAGACGATTTTATAAGTGGCGACTTACCTATGTCCTCTTTCGGTGTCCCTCAGGGCAGTATTCTGGGTCCAACACTTTTTCTCGTCTATTTAAATGACCTCTGTGAGTTAAATCTTACTGGAGGTAAATTAATATCGTATGCGGACGATACAGTGCTTTTGTTTTCTGCTGATACTTGGGAAAGTGTGTATGAGAGTGCTCAGCATGGTTTTAATATAGTAAGCCACTGGTTGCAGAAAAATATCCTCACACTGAACGCAGATAAAACTCAATACCTCACTTTCTCTATGCGGAAATGTAATCCCCCACCGCCAAGTCTCTCTTTAACAGCACACAATTGCTGCAATAGTATGAGCTGTTCCTGTCCTGCCCTAATGAAAGTGGACAAGGTTAAATATTTAGGAATCATTGTTGACAGTAATCTATCCTTTCGACCTCACATAAACATGGTTACATCAAGGGCAAGAAAACTGATATTTGTTTTCAAAAATTTGAGGAATTCAGCCGAACCCAAATTAATTAAACAAATATATCTAGCTCTTGGCCAATCAGTGCTGCAATACTGTATTTCTGTATGGGGAGGCGCGTCAAAAACTATTCTCAAGCCATTGGAGATTGCACAAAGAGCAATACTCAAAGTCAGCACATTCCGGCCCTATCTCTTCCCAACATACCTTTTGTACCAGTCGTGTGAAGTCCTTACTATCCGGCAGCTCTTTGTCTTGCATGCAATCCTGAGATATCATGCAAATACGAAGTATGTTGGGTCGTCCTACTTATCTAATCGTAGACGAAAGATCACTGCCCACAACGTTCGACCACCCTTTAAACATCCATACGCTCGCAGGTATTATTGTTTCCTTGGCCCTTTTCTATATGAGAAACTTAACAACATCGTAGATATATACCCTTTGAATAGGAACAAATGTAAACTTGCAGTAATAGACTACATTAGTAAGCTTAACTACAATGAGACCGAAAGCCTGTTGTCTATAGATAGCTAGGTAATTAATAAAAATCACTCATCCTCCTACACACATACACTCATCTTCATTCTACTCACCGGAGGCCACAACTACACAATTATTTTCACTTTGTTTTTTTGAAGATTGCTGTCCTACATTTGTGATTTAATTTTATTTTTAAGTTATTTATTTTGCCATTTTCATATTTTACTAATACATAATAAATATATTGATCGATCGTTGAAATTAAATGTGAATACAGATAATCGTTATTTCTAAATGTACATTTGTGATTTAATCTTATTTTATTTTAATAATTTATTTGTCGAATCTTATTCAATTCTAAATGCAAAATTTTATATTGATTGATTGTCATTTTTTTGTAAAAAAAGGTTTAAGTTATCACTGAGTGTCGCCCACAACCTGGGGTAGAGCGCTGATGTCTGAAATACAGATATTTTATATCTAGTTCAGACACAGATGTTTTCATTATCTGATTTAAGTAAAGTGATTTAAAGTGTATAACCATAAAAATCAAATGACTGTATATTTTTGTGCAAATAAATATTATTATTTCTTTATTCATTTTTTATACTTATAAATTACATTTTTAAATATTTTTACAAAAAACAAATAAAAAACATTTAAAAATATAAAAAATAGCAGTTCACCAGCACCGGGAACAGGGTCCGGGCCGCCGGTGGTCAGGGCTCCTGAGAGAGGAACCTCCTAACAATACGCGCCGTGTCCAGAAGTACTGCCTTCTGAATCAGGCGCCTGATCCAGCTGCCAAGCGAGAGCCTCCTCAGATGTTGTTCGAGGCTCTTGGCAATTAAGCCATTGGCAGACACGACTATCGGCACAATGACTGCTGTATTCACGTCCCACATGTCAACAACCTCGCGGGCCAGATCAAGATACTTGAATTGTTTATCCTTTTCTGCCTTCACGAGGTTCTCATCATGCGGGACCGTTATATCAACAATCATTGCGCGACGCTCCGATCGATCTATCACCACAATGTCAGGCTTATTGGCAACAATAGTCCTGTCAGTGATGATAGGTCGATCCCAATACAACGAGATATTGCCATTTTCGAGAACTGGGTCGGGCGCATACTTATAGTACGGCACTTCCGATTCCACAAGATTGTACTTCAAAGCAAGTTGCTGGTGGATAATCCTGGCGACGAGGTTGTGTCTATGCAAATATTCTCCGTTAGCCAGACGAGAACACCCAGAAATAATGTGTCGGATCGATTCTCCCGGACGGTGGCATGCCCGACATATGTCAACCGTGCCATCCTTCACAATGTATTTCCGGTAGTTATTCGTCGTTATTATTATTATTATTATCATTACAACCTTTCGTAATTGGATGCAAAGGGCAGAGGGGCTGTCACAATTTTAACATTCTAAAAGGGAATTAGATAGCTGTCGAAGTGTCGATACATTTCTGTAACTTCATTAGTTTTTATTGTGGATTTTAATTAAATAATACTACTAGCCTAAAAGATTTTGCTTGGATTTTGTTTGAGCTTTCTGTTTGTAATTAGTTTAAAAGTCTGTTTTATTCTTATGATCTGAAAAAAATATAACATTTTTGACAACTTTCAAAGTTCCTTGCACAACTGTGTGTAGAGACAAAAAGCGGAATAAAGAGTTTAAAATATTTTTTTTTCACAGTTTCGCATCTGCACAGCTAGATTTGTTTCCTTTATTATAATTCCGATACATTATTATTACCGGAACGGCAACTTTACCTGAAACAAAAAAAGAAAAACTTCATTAAAACCGATTCATTAAAGAAAATATAAGACCTGTTAAACCAACCTCATTCCATTCCAGATTCATAATAAAGTTATGCCTGAGTGCAATAAAACAAATTTTATGTAAGTAAGTTAAAACAACAATAAATAAATTGCAATGGCGGCCACACACAGACAACACTGGGAATAAAACTCAATTAGAGATTATAGCGTTTCGCAGTTTTACTCCATTTTAATGCACTCCAGTGTTTTTGTTCGCGAATCCAGTTACAAATATACGAATACAAATGTTTTAAAACAGGTTTGGTTTATTTTTATTGACTTTATTGCATTATTGTGGGGTTTTGTTGTAGATTTTCTGTTACAATTAATGTTTCATTGTGTAGAGGCGTACTGTGTTTTCAAAAAATAATGAAATTAAACTGGAAAAGCTTTTCGGCGATTTAGAGTAATTATTCTTTTGAATAGCTCGAATTTCCTTTGATTGGTGATCGTATTTAATTTTAAAAGGCTTCTTTCAAAAAAAAAAAAACAATAAAATAAAAGCGTGAAAGAGTGTACATAATATAAATATACGGTTTGAAGACTTATTTACGCTCTATATTAAAACAAAAATAAAAATTTTATTCGTTGGTTTAAAAATCCACATTCGAGTCTTGAATTTCGCGCTTATTTTTCTCGTCCATAGAGAAATGGATCAGTAAAAAGTTATTTATACGTTACGTTATACGCTTGCTCGTATTCTATGTACATTTGGGCTCTTAAAAGTTAGCGCATTATTGTTAGTGTTAATACTATGACATCGTTAAATTATGTTCAATAAGCTGGTTGGATGTGTTCGTAGTGTTAAATGGAAGCTGGATTATGGACCACAGTGATAATGCAACAAACAAATTGTGCTAACGTTAATGATTATAATAGATTGTTCTTTGTTGAGTCGTTAAAGCTATTTGCCCTGTTTGCTTAAATGATTTATTCTTTGACTCTATTAACAGAGAAGCATTTATGATAGTATGCTGTTTTGAACGAAGTTTGTTGCAGCAGGTATTCATACGGTGAACAATTACCGTCGTAGCACAAAAAGTTAAACATCTAATAAACACTTGTCTAAAAAAGTGTTACTGCAAAACGACCCTTATGTCAACGTCAAATGCCGTTTTGAAGTTGACAGTTTTTTTAGATAAGTGTTCAATAGATGTTTAACTTTTTGTAGTAAGAATGGTTAAATGAAAACGTTTAAAATGTTTTGCTCTCATTTTTCAGAAATGGAATAATATTAACCTGATTCTTCTTCACTCCATAAAAACAGACAGCATAAAATCTTTGACAGTATCAGATAACTTCCCACCCCTGTTTTCGCAGAGATCACACAACGAAAAGAGGGAAGAAAAATAGAGAAACTCCGGAAACTAACATAATTTATCATGACCGTACAAAATTCCCGGGTATTTTTGGACACTTCGATTTTCAACCCTAATCGGTGCTAGTGGTCGGTTTAAAAAAGAACGCCCGGTTCTCGTGCACTGTTGACGTTACCCGGGTTTAATCGGATTACGGAATTCTTTCACGGGAACCGATCGTGATCCCCGGTTTAACCGTCAATAATCAACTGTAAAGCGAAAGTAGTAATTAGTGTCGAATCAGCAAGGCACAAAGGCCGGCTTTTATTCCGTGTTATGCGGTTTTAGAGATTCTTTTTAATAATCCGTGCTTTTGAAGTGAATTTATCAAGCGTGTTATGTTTTAGCAATGTCTTGGAATCTTCATTAAGGTGTGGGTACGAAATCGTGATTCAATGCTTGTACCCACATATTTTGTCAGCCCTATTCATCGCAAACTTCATAAATATGTTGATTTATTTTGAAAGGGAAATTCCTATTCACTATTTTAACTACGTCTTTAATACTTAATTTAAGGCAAGTCACGTCTCCCAACTCATTATTTCACCATTGTTTCCGAAGGCGCCTTAACGAGCTGGCAATACGAAATAGCAACTACATCGACAACGCAATAGGTAATAAGGGCGTCTATCAGAACCGACGAAGCCAAAGAAATTACTTTGAACGTTAACACCGACTTGATTGCTTTCAAAGCGTAGTTTCCTGAATTCTCTTCAAAAGGACCCAGTGTTGCCGCTTGAAAACATTTCACATGAACGGATGCAAGCGACTAAACGTGACTACGTACACAGACTAAATTATTCAGATTCCCTCTAGTGAATTACAAGCAGTGGCTCAGCTCACTAGTTATCCGTCTTATTTTAGCAATTTACTGCTGCTTGTGCTTGTAGAATTTGTGTAAAAAGTTGCTGTTTTATCGAGCCGCCCGCGGCAAAATGGCGGACGAGTGACCCAGAATTTTAAGTGTAATGATACAGCTTTAAACTTCGTCAAAAGGAAATTGAGACGCAATAATTAAACACGGAAGTGTTTAATCAGTTTAAGGGACATCGGAATCGTTATTCAATTACGAACACGAAAAGTAATTTAAACCCAAAATTGGGCTGGGAGTTAATGACAAAGTGAAATGAACTCGCTGAAAATTCACCTCGCCTTGTTGCTGATTGCGCAGACAATGCAGTGATTTTAAAAAACAATGTAATAATCATCGAAGCTCATTTTCGCGTTAATTATTTTCGGATTACGGATTATTTATTGAGTAATCGTATTCAGTGTAGTTGGTGACTACATTGTTACCGCAAGCGGCGCGGCCGGCCGAGGGGGGTATTAACACAATTTACGCGAAAACAACGTTCATAGCATTCAAATGTGAAATTGAAAACTGGCGAGCTTCGCGCAATTCGTAGTGAGATTAACTTAACTAAATTATACAATCAAGTGTGCATTCACTGTGGAGGCGAGCGCCGCCGCGCCGCAAAAAATATAGCCCCGAGTCTCCCACGCCATTCAAATAAGCACAGGACCATCCTTCTCGACTTAGATATTTCATATGAGAAAAATGCAGCTTCATCCCCCTCTTGCGAACCTCTACTGCACCCTGTGGACGCGTTCGCCGATAAAATAAACACTAAAGCTACGTTAGTTTACAGATTCCTTTCATACAGTATCATATGCAGCCACATTATACAGCATATTTTCTAAACAAATTGTTTTATCTCCACTTCTTAAGTGGATCCGCTCCGTTGCACACGTAATTCTTCTCAGTCCGCATACAAACAGCCCCTAAGGAGGCGACAATCCTCACCGCAAACAATAAAAATATGTATAAAAATAAATTTGATAGTTCCAAACCGCGGACCGCGAGGAATATGCAATGGGCGGCGACACGGCGCGCGGCTGGATGACGCCGAACATATTTCATAAAGACGTTACTGTACGAACTTGTCAGTGTTTCGAGACGAATGCATCAATTCAGTTGTCAATAGTCTCATTCACATGAGGAATGGCGTCATCTTTATGTCGTTCCGCGAAGATGAAAATGGGGTGTGTTGGAGAAATACGGGGCGCATGTTGAAACGTCGACTGGTAAATTGCATTGTGCCGTCCTATCCGATAATTTCGATCGTGATTTTCGATGATGATGGTCGTGACAGTTAAGTTTGCAATCACGCCGACTAATCGGTAAACGCATTTCGCCAATATCACACGTATGAGTATGTCGTATGATTATCGAGGTACGTGTGGGAAATAAATGATTTATTTTGTAGATTAGTTTTGAGTATTATCGAAAGTACTAATTCGAAGTTATTACCTTTGAATTATTCAATAGTGTCAGGTTAATGAGATTTTAATTTATACTATAGGCTTACGAGTATTAAATACACATACATATTTATAGACTTTAAGTCGTCCTAAATGCATGACACCTTCGGGCTTGAATAAGATTAGCGTGCGCACAAGCAAGAACAATGAATTATGATCCTGCGCACACATCAGTCACTGATATTGTACAGATTACCATAACAAATTGAGTCATTAAACAACTGTCGTAAGTATAACACGTCGATCAGTCTCCTGGCGACAGGCATAGTAGCTGACAAATTATGGTCAAATTATGAAACTTGTTGAAGTATTTGAAGTTACCCTTTTAAACAATGATTTATAGTTTTTAGTTAAAATAGAGCGATTTGTGTTCTTTTCTAAGCCAAGCAAGGTGCAAATCGTTGGCTAACAACTAATTATTAGGCTCTCACAGCACGTGGGAAGATCCCACGACTCACATAGCTGCCTTTGATCGAGTTTACTTTTTAGCGATAAGGTACTCTGCTCGCGCATTCACTGGCCAGAGACAATGACTGCTCGCATTGTTTCATTTACTTTGACGTACATATTCGAGCTTGTTTTTGATTAATGGCTCCACAAGATGCAATGTACTTAAAAAATTACAGAAGGGTCCATAATTTAGTTTCTAAACAGTATTGCTACATTCGTTAAGCAAACGCCCTGTACTGTAAAAAAATGGAAATCAGTGTTCTCAAGGAGAATTTTGCCTTTTCGTTACACTTCTGTGAGCACAGATTAATGTTTAGATTGGCGTTACAATTATAACGATTATCTAGCTAATTTCCTTTTACTTTGTAAAGGATATGTACGTCATGATTACGAGAGAATCTTTTGGAGTGCAGTTCGATATCTTGAGGTTTAATGGTTTAATTGGCGAGTAATATGTTTGTGTTGCTTCATGTAATGAGAGTACTTTGCAGCCAGTACTTGAAGATTGCTAGAGCGTGGCACAAATACACTAAGATCAATCTACAGTTTCTTCAAAACCACGCAATTGCGTTCATCGTACGCACTCTCGTAATTACTGAATGCATTGCTGCAATAATTTATTGATATATCCCACTTATGATTAACAATGTTTAGCATACAATACCGCATTAAATGCAAACGCAGCTATGTTCGGATATCGTATATATTTGGCAACAGGTTATTACAAGCAGTTAGTAAACAATTAATAATGTTTAACGAGTCACGTAATTGCGATATCGAGCCGAGCTTTGGCATTGACGGTTTAATTGTCACGATGTGAAACTATTTGGTTTTTTCGGGATTTTCTATTAATTTCTATCCATAATTAATGTTTGTTGAAGAAAATATTAACAAGCACTTAGATCGGGACGACTCTGGTACATTGTTACGAACAGTTTATCGATTAATCTGAGATTATCAATCTCAATAAAATTAGTAATTGTATTATTCTGTAAAATTACAGACTAAGTTCGCTCTAAGTTAAAAGACAAAATTAATGTCCAATCAGAAGTATACCAAGTAAGTAAGTATATTATTAGTAATACATAGGGGCCACTTAGTCCAAAATTCGGATACCTACTATAAAGAGAGATAATAATATTTCCGGTCTTTTTAAGAAAAAATCTTCCTTAGTCCCACCTAGAAACTGACTCAAGAATCACACGCTAAGTATTGTCATTTTCCGGCAATTAGACTAATGATGAGATAGATTTTTTGTCAATTTCCGTTTTAATATTCAATGACAAAATATTCTCTACTCGTATTTAGTTGACATTTTGCCTAAAAGCAATGTTATCACGATTCGTTTACGCTTCGCCGACAACGTGGCAGTATTTTATGAAGTCTGAAAGCCATGTTTTTCATGAACAAGAATAAAATTCCTGTTATTTTTCTATTTTATTATTTGTATAGCTTTTGTTGTCACTCTGTCGTATTGGCGGTTTTATTATCTTTTATGAGGTCATTATTTTTATTGTATCGAGCTTTATGTGTCTCCAGAATGAGTCTACCTCTCATGACAATAGAGTCTTCCTACTAAAGATAGCATTGACTAAAAGCCTTCTCAAGAACATGACGTATCTTTCTACCTCAGTTCTCCTAGTTTGATCAAGCAAACTAACCCTGAAACGACGGAGGAAGAGATTCGTATTTCAACAAATGTTTAGACTTAGGAACAAGCCGAACAAATAGCGTCGCAACTCTACAATCCTTTTGTTACGTCGTGTATTTGTTTACCAAGTTTTTGAGCCAAGGATGCGGTGCCGTGCGCCGAACATAAATCACTGTTGACAAGTTGCCTATTTTCACAACCGTCGTCCTCGGCACTCTGCAGTGTCTCGGCAAATGCCGAACGTTCGGTATGCATCGCTATGCACAATAAACAATGGGACTATTGCTAAACATCATTTGTTTACTTCGCATGCACGATCAGCTTATTTATGTCCGAAGGGACCAAGGACTCACGAATCCCGTAAACTAATCGCTAGTCGTCTCTGTAATTAATTAATTACACAATGCACCGCCGGGTTTCTTATACGCGGCCGGTTTCTACTTTGAACAAAAGACGTGCTCTAGTGGCAAATTCTCAATTGTTGTGCAAGCACATTGGATTAGATGCGTTCTACAAGGTTAAAATTTAATTAATTTGCATTAATGTTTTAGTCGCACGGAGGTTAGTTATAATTAGCTGTAATTATCTGTTTATCTAACGTAATAATTTACATCATAATCCAGTGCTTTCGGAACAAGCATGAATCTTAGTTAAACTGACTGGGATTCCTACTACTTTAAAAACAAACAGATGATAATAATTAATAACTTAGTGATGTCAAATACCGCAGGTATCGCAGCGGACCAGACAAAGATTTAAGTTATGCAGACCTGAATGTCCAACTAGCATGTCAAGTTTGTAACTTCAATAAAGCCTTGAAATGTTGTGGACAGTTCTGGGGGCAGACTCGTCTAATCAGGGGTCGGGCCCGCATCGGACGCAAAGTCGGGACAAAACAGGACTGCAAACGGCAAAGGAGTTACATCTATTATTCTAGGCGACATCTGTTTTTGAAGAAGAGTACACAATGGATTCAGAGGCAACAGAACTATTGTCGGGTCTACACGCTCGGTTGACTTATTTACACGTCGCGAGTCGAGTCGCGTGTTGGTAGTAGCATTACTCGGCTTTGAGCCTAGGTGAACGTCTACTTAGTTTGTTTACTTATTAAATAGACGCGTTATTTGTCTCCTTAACGTTTGTGAGAAGCCACGGGATGTTTTATTACTTGTTTGTGTCTATTTGTTTCTGGGATTTAGCGCGTGAGGATTATTCAGTTGTCTATTTTTACATTGTACTTCTTCGTGCGAAACAATATATAAGTTTATTTCGATAAATATGTAGAACTTAAACTTACTTTTTTCATATTGAAGCATACCTGTAGAAGTTGGGAGAAAAAATATATCCAAGGTTATAATTTTTTTTAGGTTAGATCGGTGGGCGTTGTAATTTGTATGTTTTGTTAAAATAAAGCATTAAAGCAAACTAAATTATGTACTATGATACGATGTTTTTGGCGTAGAATAGAAATAAACTAGCTGGCTAGTTATTGCCTGATTTCTGACAGCATCATAAACTAACATAGCATCTATCAGTCATATATTATCTCCATTGTGCTAACAATGCTTCAATAAATTTTGCTCAAAGCATTTGGATCGGATCAGAAGTCGGGTCAGATTATTATGATGTGACCTGACTTCTTGCTCGTTACGTTATTATGAATGGATTACACATTGTTAATGGTGTTACTGTGGTAGCTGATTTCTCTAAGAGATAACCTACCTACTAGTTAGAATTACAAATATTTGAATGCGTAGTATTTTTAATTACTGAGGCGAGCTTTGACCGCTTTAACAACATAATAGATACAATCGGATAGGTTGGCAAAGGCGCACGCGTCCATCATTAAGGTTAAGCCTCACCTGCCGAGGTCGGAACGCGGATGGTAGACTTGACTGTCTGTCTAGGACAGCCATTACGTAGAGTCAGTGGCCTGGAAGGCTGACAACCAGTCTAACCAAGAAGTATGGTATTGCCTATATTACTAACTAGACTTATTAGTCAGATATGCGTTCGCTCGTATTCAGTTGCATCTGGTTAGATTGGAAATCGACTCCAACATAGTTGGTATGGGTACCGGGGTACTGTCTCCAGGATCGCGGCTATTGAACCGACAAAGAGTTTGACAGTCCCTCCCTTCCCACCCTGGGTGGGACTACTCATTCGATGATTTTACCAAGTTAAAAAAAAAACAGTTGGGGACAGGTTGTGCGAATGATGAAATACAGTCGCTAGATGTCCAAACTTTGTAAATGAATGTACCTCCACTGAACGTAAGAGGAAGTTTTTAGTAAAAATAAACAGTCTTAAACATTTAAAGATGATCTCAATCCCCATCAAGATAAGAGATGAGAATGTGGCGCTGTCACTGCAGCGGAAAGTTATCAAGTTATTGTATAACGTGTTGTTCCGGATTGTATAATCGTACAACTTTGTATTAAGGTGCGGTGTTATCTCAATATTCCCAAAAATTGGTTTCTTAGAACGTCGAGTATGACGTAATGTAATAAAAATAAGTAACGCCAAAAATACAGTGAACAGAGAAGGGTATAAAGAAGAATTTAAACCCAACAGAATAATAAATAATAGTTTGATATTCCCAATAAAAAATTGGGAAGTTGTAGCACAAAAATAAACTTTGACGTCGAAGATCTCTGTATTTCCAGCGATAACAACAGTTTTTTTTTTTAAGAATTGAGTAGGTTTTCCATTTTTTTAAAACTTTAACCAAGCCATTACTTAATTTTATGCCTATATTTTAAATAATCTAAAGAAAAGCAGTAAAATAAATGCCCATTCGCAGCTTACGTCACATTTCAATTTTCAAATATCATTTTTTCAATTTTCAATCTTATTGACGCTCCATAGTGGTGACAATAGTTTACGCGGTCATAAGCGATTAAAATCGTAGTCAGTCCGCGCCTTAACAAGCTTCCGATAAAGATAACAAAATTGGAACGTTGCTTACATATTAAAGTCTATACAATTGATGTTAAGGAACAATATAGATAATATCTTCGAAGACAAGGGTTATCCGCGACTCAAAAGGTATTTCTTTGGAGATTAAGAAGTGAGACTTTTATGAAACATCTTAACATTCACTACATATAATAATAGTAATATAATATGATATAATATAAAAACTTGTGGGGGAGGAATGGAGGTAATGGTGGACGGAACCGCGCACAAAAGCTAGTTCTGTATAAAGCTAAGAACTAGCACATTCAGGTAACAAACAGATTAAATTTAGCGTGAAAATGAGATAATATTAGTTTTGAAATACGTAATGCTTTGGCTGCGGTCATTTTGTGTTTGGGTATAACAAATATAGTGGCTATAATGCACGTGCTAAGCTGGTTGAATAAATAACAGTTTGATGCTATCTTCCATCATTATAGTTATCAACTAGAATTGGCAAGAATCACAAAAAAAAAAAAACAATTTGATGTAAGTTCGTGATTGCTCTAATTTCCCTACGATCTTACCTACTTCTTTTCATAAAGGAATGTGGAAAAGATGTCTCACACATTCCCTCCATCTAAAGAATTCCAATTCTGCTCTTGATAATAATTTATCAATTATTACAAGTGTGAAAATAACGTTCTTCTTCTGGTTTCGTATTCTATCCTTAATTGGGGTCGGCAATACAATACTTTATTTCTCATGTTCGCCATTGGGCTAATAGGTACCATTATTGTGTATGTCTTTCTCAACTAAGTACAGACATTTAGGTACGTAAGTGATCATAATTTCTTTTCATTTTCTTAAAGAAGTACCATGCTATCCTTAGTATTGGCGTGTTTGTACAGCAATAGATAATTCTAGTCATTCAATATGTTAGATTACGATATTAATCTATGATCCTTCTTATTGAAAGCACAAGTAGAAACGAGTATTTACTCTATAGAATGAATTACTATCACGATATACATTTGTGTCCCTTTCAGGATTAGCAGGCATTCAAGTGTCTAACGGCCTCGATGTCGAGGAGCTCAACTTAATGCGGTCTTCATAAACCTACGTCTAGATCTCGCTTCTAATGTATGGGTTTGCTAATAATATTTGCTATTATCATTTAAAGCTGTTAATAAATCAATTTTGTGTGCGTGAGCGGAGCTGGGAATCACTGGTTGTTTGATGTCACACGTTTGAAGGTTCCACGATAAATTGAGGGTTAAACAATCTTGTTATTTCAATTGTAAATTCAAGCTAACTTTGCAAAGATAGCCTACTTTACTATGTATTTCGTGCCTTAAGCTAAACAATTCGGCTCCGTTTGTTTATCGTGATGGCAGCAACGTTTTTTCGACAACTTTCCTTCAAGGTGAGGCCGCGGGCAAAACTCCTTACGTAGAAAGAAGCACGTAAATTAAACTTTAATTTATCAAGCGTCTGTATCTTGACGAAAAATCCCATTTGCATTCTATTACGTGAGACTGACAGAGCGATTTACTTCATTTAGAAAAAAACATTTATTAAGTTGTCTTCTTCTCAATTACGAATAACGTACATATATTTTTAGGAACGGCACTAGTTTTGAAACACATTTGCTCTCAATACGCATTGAACCGTTAATTTGATCGTGTCAAATAACAATACGCATTAAAGGATAGTACTGAAAATCGCGTTTAACGTTATGTCGAAATCGCAGGTATATGCGCGCTCCCGTGCGCTACCTTGTTATTTCACTCGTTATGAAAATTGGACCCGTGATGCGACCGTATAATTTTATGTCACGTTATCCAATAATTTGTAATATTATTGCCTCATACGTGAATTATCTGTCGTATTACATGTAAATGTGGTCCATAATTCGTAAAGGCGACTGCGCAATAATGGAATTCAGTGTTATTGTTTGTGAAAATTGGATTAAAGTCTTAGTAATATTTTAATACTTCCACAACGCAAAGTTTAGTTTGGCGGCATCTTCGACAGCCGTTGCGAGTATAATTAATGGGTTAGCTAATAATGGCGTTTAGAAGGGACGACGGCTTCACGATCTTATGTAATTGTTCGAGATTAGTGAAGGAATTTCGGCAGAGAGCCAATGCCACTGGTAATGGTGCTTGATGTCGATGAACTGACAATGTGTCATAACTGTTGCACTATATCAATCACAAATAGTAAATGAGTTATATTTATTGCGCCTTGAATGAGTACACTTATGATTGACAATGACCTCGCCTTATTTATTGTTATTATGATACTCTCCGTAAAGGACATTGGGCAAAGTTGTATAAAAAGTGCTCTTGGAACGGTGGCCCATATTAGTAATGATTGATGTTACGATTTTACGCTAAAATCTCATATCGTTAACTCAGAATATCATCAAAATCGTGTAACATAAAGGCCTCGGATCTCCAGCATCAAGCGGCAGTGGCAGACGGCAGCGATCGTATGCGTGTCAACCAGAGGCTGAATAATGACATCGGGTGACATTTAATTTCGGATACAAAAGGCTCTTTATACTGTTTACCCTAATCCGTTTAGCCCCCTTCGCCCCAATATTGACAGCCAACCTTTTAACTCCTCCCGCTTAATTACATTGACGGGATTATCATCGGGACCTTATTGGTATCGATATGTGCGGTTATTAGTTCGTCGGTTTCCTTTTCGGGTTTAGGTTTTTAATGGAAGGGACATCCTTATGTTTATGTTAATGTGTTACGCCCTTTTTGTGCTCGGAATTTCAAATAGTATGGAGAAGGGCCATCCTTGACGTTATGCTCATATACCGTAGTTAAGTATTACAGTACCTAAGATAAAAGGTTTGTGTAATCGTAAAAGAGCTATGAATACTGGACTATTCATAGCTCTTTTACGATTACAAAGCGGCAATATTACTAGGCTTAATTAAACAGTATAACCAAATTTAAATTTGCAAGTACAAAGAGAATTTAGAAAAAAATAAAGTACATGTTAGTCATTAACTAACTAAAAACTTATAAACTCTAATTTTGGAACATCGTTATTAATAAACATTCTTAACTAAACTATTTCAAATAGAAAATGCTTCAATTATAAATTTAATTAAATCACAGAATTAAACAAGAGTATTGTTAATTATTAATTGGCAAGACTCTTGGGATTCTCTCATAGAATTTATGCCATAGATTGAATGTTACATGATTAAAATTAATTACTGAGATCAAAAAGCATTGCTAATTTTAATTAGTGATGCTTTATGGTGAAAATTATGTAATGATAGATTTTTTTTTAATAATAAGTAACTTAATATTGGGAAAGCTTGGTCAATTTCGACAAGTTCTTATTTTGTAATTCTTAGAATCAATATTTTTTTATTTATTGTAAGTATCGGAACATGGATACTATCTAGCACGCTTTAAATTTAGCATTTCTAGTTACTTGTTATAACAAAAAAACTGAATACATAAATATAGGTATCTCGACTTGTTGGGCGTCGGCTTACAAAACGTTATAATTTAGAGAATTCTCACAGCGTTGTGTTTTAACCTTTAGTTTAAGAGCCTAACCTGCGCCTTACCTATAGCAATAATAGCTTCACTTAAAGTTCATTTAAGTTACGACATTATAACAAAGTACTTTGGTACATTTCTTGGTAAAATTGACTATTGTTCTTTATGTTAGAACCATTTTTGCTTCTTAAATAATTAAGCAGACGTTCCGTTCTCAAGCAGAAGATAATTTGGGATTTTTTCTCGCCTCTTCTACAGAAATGTAATTTTTGCGATTATTTTTTATTTATTTTATTATCATAGTAATGAATGTCCATAATGAAATCTGAATTGATTTTGAGGACAGAATCACAGAGACATATTAAAGAGGACATCAGAAAAGTTGTGTAGGAACTGTACAACTAAAACAAAATGAAATTGAACAATGTTTTTTTGTTTAGTAGGTAAACCGTTGCCGCCGCGTCGTAAGGAAATAACATTAAAATGAGATCCCCAATAATCACTAGAATATCTACTTACTCATTTATATAGTCACAATTTACTAAGCAATCATAATTTTTTTTTTTTTTTTTTTTTAGCGTGGTAAAATCATCAAATGAGTCCTCCCACCCCGGGCAGGGCGGGAGGGACTGTCAGACTTGTACTGACTAAAATCCACGGTGTCCTTCAATAGCCCGTTATGTCCCGGGGTCACGGTAATGAGATAAGTCCCGCGACCCCGGCAGGCTTTGGCCCTCTAGAGGGGGGCCCCGTCATCATGCTGACACTCCTTGAGGCGCGCGTGGAACACAACGCGCCGTCGACCCGGGCATGGTCCATGGTCGGGCGGCGAGTTGCCCTTTACTCGCCGCCCGCATGCCCGCGCCTACGGTGGCCGGAGATCGTCCCGCGACGTCCGACGCCGTGGGCGTCTACCACTGCGGCTGGGGCGGAGGGAGGACGCTGTCCTCTCTCTCTCGCGGCTCGCCTCCTCCTTCACGAGCATAACTGCTTCGCAGAAGGAGGCGACCGCTTCCCACTCCGTCTCGCCCCGCAGCATGGCCTCGACCAATGCCGGGCGCGAGAGGTCTCCGCCTATCGCCGCCGAGAGGACACGGCGGTGCTCTGCCCAAGCGGGGCAGTCCTGCACCGTATGCTCCACCGTGTCCTCCGGGCGATCTTCGCAGTGGTGACACCCGGGCGTCTCTTCCCTCCTTATCAGACACAGGAACCTCCCGAAACTTCCGTGTCCGGTGAGGACCTGCGTCATGCGGTAAGTCAGGACGCCGTGACGTCTTTCCAGCCACTCCTCAAAGAGGGGTCTTACCGCCGCGATTGCGGCGTGCCCGGACCTCGGTTGCGACAGTCGTCCCCTCCATACTGCCCTGAGATCGCACCGGAGCTCTTCCCGCCGCGCCTCGACTTCTCGGGGCAGCGGGGTTACACCCCGGCGCTGCGCCTCCACGCGCCACTCATAGACGCGCTGGAGGGCAGTCGCCTCCAGATCCCAGGGCAATAATCCGGCAAGGAGGTTGGCTGATTCGCCGGCGATCGTGCGGTATCCCCGGATCATCCGGATAGCCATGACCCTCTGGCATGCGACCAACTTTAGTGGTCGCGTCCGGATGCTCAGGGCCCACACGGGGGCCCCGTAGAGGGCCATGGACCGCACGATACCGGCGTACAGCCTACGGCAGGAGGCGTTTGGCCCGCCGAGATTGGGCAGGAGTCGCCTGAGGGCGCCTGCTGCCCGGTTCAGCCTTGGGGCCAAACTCAGGAAATGCTCCCTGAAGTTCCACCGGCTGTCGAGGACGAGTCCCAGGTACTTCATCGTCCTCCCGACGCCGATGCGAACCCCCTCCACCGTTATGTGGGACTCGAACCGTGGCGCGTTCAGACGACCATGAAAAGACATGGCCTCTGTTTTGTGCAGCGCCACTTCGAGTCCCAGCTGCCGGATCCTTTCGACGACTGTCGCAACCGCTTGCGTCGCCTTGTCGGCCGCCGCCTGATGCGACTCTCCCTCCGCCAGGACGAGCGTGTCGTCAGCGTAACATATTACGCTGACGCCGTCAGGGAGGTCGCCGCGCAGCACCCAGTCGTATCCGATGTTCCACAGTGGCGGCCCCAAGACCGATCCCTGTGGAACACCGCACGACATCTCTCGCCGGTTCCACACTCCCCGGTGACCGGGGTAGATGACGGCCCTGTCCGTCAGGTAGTCCTCGACTATACGACGGAGGTAGGTCGGCACCCGGTGATACCGGAGTGCCTCCCTGATGCAACTCCAGGGCAGGGTGTTGAAGGCGTTGGAGATGTCCAAAGACACCGCCAAGACGACCCTGCCCCGGGCGACAGCATCCCCCGTCGTGAGGGCTCTAACGCGCATGATGGCGTCCACCGTCGAGCGCCCCCTGCGGAAGCCAAACTGGCTCTCCGCAAGATCCGGACCCACCCGATTCAGGTGCCCGACGAGGCGGTCTGCAATTACTCTTTCAAAGAGCTTGCCCACCTCGTCGAGCAGCACGATGGGCCGGAATGCGGACGGAGAGTCCGCAGGGCGCCCGGGCTTCTGGATCAGGACCAGTTTCCCCGTCTTCCAACGAAGCGGGAACTGGCCCCTCTCCAGGCATGCGCTGAAGAGCCCCCCCAGTCGAGGACCGAGAGTCCCCGAGGCCAGGACCCAGGCTTTCCCTGGCAGGCCGTCGGGTCCTGGGGCGGTATTTTTGGCCTTGAGCCGTTGTACCGCAACTCTCATGTCTACCTCGGTCACCTCTGGAGCGTCGTAGACGTCGTCGTCGCTGTGGTCCGCGTTTGCGCCAGCTTCACCGTCAGATTCCGTCGGAGACGGAGCCATAGGCGGGGGAGTATGCTCCCCTCGCGATGGGAACAGGGCGCTCACCACGTCCTCCACGAACTGAGGCTGGAGACTCTGCGTCAACGGGGGAGCCCAGGGGCGGAGCTTTTCGCGCACCCATTTGTAGGGGCGGCCCCATGGGTCCCCGTCCAGAGTCCCCAGCATCTCCGCGCGGGCCAATTCCTTGGCCCGCCAGATTTCGTCGCGGAGGACGGTCTTCGCTGCCCTGTAGCCCTCGTACAGCTCCGCCTCCACAGACGCCGCATCCGGAGGTCGGGTGCGGCGCCTGCGGAACCTGGTGTACCGGCGTCGCGCGGCAACGCACGCCTCGCGCAGCGCTGCTAGCTCGCGCGACCACCAGTACAGCTGACGCCGGGCGCGTCCTTGCCGGACCCGGGGCATGGCCATGTCGAAGCAATCATAATATCATATTTTTATAGAAATCTCCTTTGAAATGAATTCAAACGCTTACCTTTATGAAAAATACTCCAGTAAGGCGCCTCTTCGTGAAAACTGAAAAAATAAGAAAAACATTATGTTAATCTTTCAGTAAAATATACAAGAATTTTTATTTATTTGTCAGGTTGCCCGTGGATCAAGGGGGATTTTTTGCCCAATTAATATTCTGACTGTGGGCACAGCTTTGGGGTATACTCGGATACTTATTTTTTAGAAGGCGCGGAAATTAATTTTCATATCCGTGGTTTGGCCAGATTGGATTTTAAAGACGGATGTTATTTTTGGTACCTACCGAGCTACCTTATTAAATTGAATCTTAATTTTCGGCTGAAATGGATATTTATTTTTTTATTTGGAATTGGTATATTTGCTTGAATATTTATTTGCGTTTTATTAACTTTGTTCATTATGTGATGATTTGATTAAGCTTTTACCAATGTACAAGTTTAAGTTCTTAAAACAGTCTAAAGACAGTCTCAGTTACTTAGGGTAAACGATTCTGACTGCGATATAACTTTCAGATTATTTCTTGTTTAGAATATTCTGGTCTTAATTCTATAATTCAAAATAAACTAAGAAAATAAATGCATTTTCTATACGTGGAAAACTCTCTATAATCAGACAAAATATTAACTTATAAAGAAATAAAATACGTTGATTTATTCAATCAGCTATACCACGTGATGATAGGCTAGGGGCGGGCGGCCCAGTGTCACAACATCGAATAATTCATGAGTGTCTAGTGATGTGAACGAAACGCGGACGTCCCACTTTTTAGGGGATTAGTTCAGACCTAGCTACGTTGGAATGAAAATTGGCCGACATTTTCCTTCACAAATTTTAATCAAAACACGGCTCGGTCCATGTTCATTTTGCATAACAATTAAGCTATCTCTGGACTAGGTGTCGCTTTACAGGAAACCTAATAGTTGACGCCTTAATACTGGATTTTAAGACAGGTTATAGAAAACTAGAAGCCTAGCCTAGAACTACAGTTCTGATACTTGTTTGCTATTGAAAGTTGGAACTGGCTGTTACCGCATATCTGGACAGTCGGCAAAGAATTTGTGAAAAATATAGGTACTTTTTGAGCATGTTCGAAATTTGAATTAATGCCGCCATCTCGTTGTTCTACAGAACAACTTCACTTGAGTCCGCGTCACGATTGAAGCCTGTGGTAAATTCGTGGTGCTACATTTTTTTAACGCAATTTGATGTAATGACATGAAACTAACGTTAAAAGGACTCTAACTAACAGCGCTCATACAAATATTAGGGTTTATACCGGGTTATTTACCATGTTTATTACTTGTTTTGAGTTTCCGATATTTTGGCACTGTTGCAAGCGCCTTGATCACGGATCTCCGTGATCATTACGCTTGCAAAAGCTTAAAAGTGACCATGTCAGTTTAAAAACTTATAACAGCGCTTATGTCAATGTCATTCGCGCGCCAAAATATCCTTGTAACTCTTTTTCCCGTTCCATTTCTCGGATCTTCGGAGACATCACTAGTGACGCGGCGTCAGGGCGGCGCTACCAAGGAGGTGTTTCTTTTACGTTTTGTAACATTGTTTCGTACCACTCCAACCATTGTGCTATTATTATGCAAAACTGTGACGACTGTCGATCGCAACAAATGTTTCTAGCGAACACTGAACTACATTTCTTTGTGTTAAAAGGTTATTAGAATGTAGGTCTCGATGTAAACATTTTCAAGGTTGCCTAGCTGTTTTGAAAATTGATTATGTTTAACTGTTCTAAGCAATGCAGGTGGTTTTTACAGTGGTACAAGGATATTTTTGCTCTTTAATGCCATTCACAGTGGGGCATTGTTCGTAAATTTGTGAGATTGTTTCGTAATATTAAATTGAAAAAAAAAAAACAGAAAGAGCCATTAGTTTTGATATTGCATGTTATTAAAAATGTTGCCCCACACTAGTGTTTTTTTCTTGTTTGCGTTTACAAACATTGTGGAGAAAAAGTGGGATTCCATTCCCTCTTTGTTTTCTGTTATCTACATATCGACCGAAATTACGCGACTCACAACAGAAAAATTTACTATGGTCTGTATTTAGCCTTACACGTCCCTCGCTAGTTTGGTTTGTTTAGGCTTGTTTTCTTTGACATGTTCCTAAGCGAGTGTAGTCGGTTTAGCTTGAAACAGAGCTTGCATACGGGTGCAGACGTTGCTAGGCTTGTTGATGACGCGACACAAAAGACGAAAGCGTAATTACGTATCGCCACACAGAGCCTAAATGGGGCTACTTTTTGTTTCATTTAGAACCGTGTGTAGCTACGAGACAAAACATTCGAGGTTATGTTTTTTTTTATTTTGCAGTAATTTTAAATTTTGGAAAGATAGTGCTACTTGTCTTATGTCAATGTCTATTAAAAACCAATAAAGAGAGAATTATAACGTTTTTATTTTAAAGTGCAGCGATTTTATTCTTAAAGGCATAGAGAATTAAAATATTCGTATTTTAAAGTGCAGAGATTTAATTTTTAAGGGCGAGTAGAAAATGCTTGCTAACATAGTACTCTACAAGGACTTTTGCATAAACATTAGCTTTTGGTTCATTTTTTTTTTGCGGTTTCTTTTCGAATTCTATATTAATTTTGAATTATTGCATTGTTTTCGCTACCATTGTCTAGCCATTCGAATCTACACAGAAGACAATGTAGCTCTCGAAAAGCTTTAAAATGTTAAAATTACAAACATAAAAATGGTGAGAGAATTCTGGCACGTTGCCTATATGTCACCCATTTCTTTTAGTCGACAAGTGCAAAATGCGTGCTTGCAAGCAAGCGAACAGATGTCCTATATTTCTGCATGCACATGAAAATAGTATTGTGTAAACAATACACGACTTAGATTTATATGATTTTGTAATAATGTCTCCTCCAATTTGTAAGAAAGTATGAGCTTGCTTGCTTATGAAAATGACCGTATAGCTACTCAGACCAAATGACAAAGAAACTAAAACAAATTCGTTTACCTAGTATTATTTTCTATCGTCAATCCAACGTTAATTTATTTTTTCCAGAAAGTCTGATATTATATTTTACAGACCACGAGTTCAGCCCTTAATAAATACTTGTCCTTACGTAGACATTGAATGAAAGCTATATTTCAATCGATCATTCCTTTCATTCATTTCTATGGAATCGATAATTGAAAACGAGTCTGTTCGAAGCATGTTCGGAGTTTAATTATTTTGCCAATAGATTGAATGTCACTCCTAGTAATAAAAGGACAACCTTAGTTCAATAATTCTCTTTGATAAAGGCATCTGTGGTCGAAACTATACGACATAGTTTTGCCTTCAAAACTTTAGCGATAGGTATACGTATAGTAGATATTGAAAACGAGAAGGTACTTAAATAAATCGAATATTGAAGCAAGCTTTTGTAATATCAATTATTTGTAATCGAAATTTGAATTCTGGGGGACTTACAGGTCTAATATGAAGTAAAGTTCTATCTGATTGCCCTCTAGGCGTACCTATGAACCTATTGAGACTTCGTGACTTAGTATAGGTATAGTGATGTAGTTGGTAACAACACCTTAAGTTCAGAGATTGTTATATCGAGAAGGGCACAAGAGTGGCAGTTGGTTGCTCTATGGTAGCTATGTGAACCTTCATGGTAGATTGGTAGCTAGATAAGTAAATGTAAACGGCGATTACTTCATTCTTTGTGGTCAGACGGTCAGAGGACACTGTGTTCCTTTTACAATTTATCTTGCTCCTTAACTTATCTTACTAATTTCAAAAATGCGAAGGTTTATAAGGATGAATGGATGGAGGGATTTTTATTACTCTTTCACAGATAAAAAAGTTTTTATCCCGATTTTATCTTTCTGTGGAATAATTTGCGAGTTGTAGCAGGCGAAACAGCTGTCCACACTCCACAGCTAGTACATAATAAAGGTAAATCAGTCATCAATCATAATTAAGCAGTCACAATAAAAGCAGCGTCATGCAAGTAAGTACCTATTTAAATATGTTTTCAGTGTTCACATCCAAATCGATTTTTGACTTCTTTAATGTACAGTTTAGACAAAATATAATAAAGTGTTCAGGCAACTACGTAGCGTGATTTTCAATTATTTTATTTAAAAAAGTAGCCTTATTACCACTGATCAATAAGATTGGAATACTAAGGTTGGTAGGTACTTAGTTACTGAATTACATTTGCGGTTTGGACATAGCAAGTTGCACTCTCCCATTAAAAAATGCATTAGTTTCAAAAGCTTAAATAAGGTTTGTTAAAATTGCATGATTAATATTATTTTGTGCTACACAATATTCTAATTAGTATGTCTGTGATATTGCGGTGTTACATGCTTTGTAGAATACCTAGTATTTGTTTAGTGTTCATTAATTTTTATTTGGGTCTGTCTCTTACATACTACTTATATCTTTTGTCCATATTGGCAAACAATTTATATGTCAGTTATTATTTATTATGCAAATATATGAACTAAAGCAACGGATAACTTTCTTTTTTTTTGGACATTCGTGTAAAAGAGTTCTGATTTAGCAAGAAGGATTCAGATCACAGTTCCAGATCTTGATTATATAGTAGCTATAATTTAAAGCACGTTTCTATAAAAAACCTACACTAATGTCAGGAGGTAATTTTGATAATATTACATCACCTAGGTATCATCATCATCAGCCTTTAAAAGTTTCTCACTGTTGGGACACAGGCCTCCTCTCTGTGAGAGGGAGCAGGCCGTAATCTACCACGCGGGCCCAGTGCGGACTGGTAGATGTCACATGTCTTCGAATTTTTGGTTCTAGGACATGCCGGTTTCCTCACGATGTTTTCCTTCACCATTTTGAGAGCAGTAGTGATGAAATAAATTACACAAAGTAATGCGCCTGACTGGGTTTGAACCCACGACCTACAACTCGTAAGTCGAGGCCGATACCACTGGGCCACCACTGCTCCACCTAGTATATTTAACAACAAACTTACAATAAAATTATTCTTTTATCGCAGAAAAAATATCCAACTTTTAACTGCGTTCTGCGTTTGGGCGCTCCTTGCGGTGCTCCACATCGCTGTCAGTGTGGCGAAGCAGTCGACGGCCTCGGGCACCATGGCCTTTCCTGCAGCAAAAGTGCGGGTCGGTTAGCACGGCACGCCAGCTTAAATGACATTATCCGTCGTGCTCTTGTCATCGCCGGGGTGCCAGCTGTTTTAGAACCCAATGGCTTGGCACGCGACGATGGGAAGAGACCAGATGGGATGACTATAATGCTATGGAAGTTGGGTAGACCTTTGGTGTGGGATGCAACATGTGTCGACACCCTTGCGCCATCCCATCTTCGCGGTACGGCGTGCTGTGCTGGTGCGGCTGCTGCAAGTGCTGAAAACCTCAAACGGCGTAAATACAATGGCTTGACTAGCAGCTATGTATTTGAGCCGTTTGGGGTTGAAACACTAGGGCCATGGGGTCCGAGTGCTCACCAAGTTTTTAAAGAGCTTGCTAAACGAATAGTCGACTCTTCGCGTGACCAGAAGGCTGGCCTATTTCTTGGTCAAAGAATTAGCATTGCCATCTAACGTGGCAATGCTGCCAGCGTTCTGGGCACTTATCCCGTTGACAGCGATGTGGATGAATTTTTTGATGCTCTTTGTTAGTTGTAGTAATTATTATTTATCTTAATTAAACTTTAAATTATTACTTAAATAATAAAAGATGTACACTTTTAACTCAAAATAAAGAACAATACAACCACATAATTATTCGAAATTATAAATTACATTGTAATTGAGGCATCGTTACCAAACAATGTTAAATTTATGTTCGATGGGAACCACCCGCGAGATTGATGACGTCATACCTATGAATAACGTAGAACTCGGTATGTTAGTTTCAGTAGCTAAATTACAGTGTAAATTGTAATTGTATTGTTAATTTATAATCCTAGTAACACATGTTAATATCTCATAAGTTTCTCTGTGTTCTGTAGTGCGGAATTGCGTTAATTTTACTAATGAACTTTGAATAAATTAGATGTTGTGACGTTTGAAGGGAATTGCGTCTCTGTCTGTTGGTTTCGTACTAATTGCGATACGTTGCTCTGAGCGGCTTAATTTTCAAATCAAGAAAATGTTACTATATTTTCTCTTTTATTTTCATAACTTAGGGCCTTACTTATAAACATTGATTAGACGTTACTTATCTTAAATAGCTCTTAAGTCACTTGCCATCTCTATTCATTAAAATAGAAATGACAAGGACAGGTGATATTTAATCGGTAGCTAAGCAACACAAGTTTTTATAAGTAAGGGGGTAAATCTTTTGTTACACGTTAAGTGATTATCAACTATTTAGGTCTAAGTAAGTAAACTAGTCAGCAAAAAAGTTTTTTTTGTTTTTTATTATAGACATTTCAGTTTTATCTTCCAACAAACCACAATTAAACCTCGTACATCACAGCCACCACCGAAGCTTGAAAAATGAATAGGTACAGATAATTAAATCAGTAGCCATGGAGTTAAGCGTGCTGGGGGGACTAAATGCCCAGGGGAACGGGACGCGGGATCAGGCGTGCCAATCAAACAAACTGATACAGATTGATGTCCCGCTAGTCTCGTCGAAAATAACGGGACATGCATTAACCATGACTACGCATTTATTGGACGAATTCGGATTGAAACGGTTCGGCAGCGCCGGTTAGCGGATCAAAGGACAATGGATGCAAATATTTTGTTTAGGACTTTATTGTGAACTGATTTTGCGTCACGCGTTCTGGTTTATTTGACAAAAAAGGATGGTGCGATTGACAAAAATAATACTTTGTTGACCGACGTTGATTTCACTGTACTTAGTTTATCAATAGACTTTTTTATTTTATCAGCGAAGGCTGTCGAAGCTAATTTAATTTTGGGAATCATTTAAGAAGACAAAATGTTTCCTGTTTATTTCAAACTTGACCTTTAGCTTCACGAGTTTTGTTGAGTAGCTTAGTAGTCAAATGCTTTAAAGCGGAAAGCATTACAGGGGCTTTAAGCAGGCTTACAACAAAATAGGATTGGTTGCTTTTTGCTCAACATTTACGTTAAATTAAGCAAAAAGATACATGATTCGCAACGCCTCTTCAAATTTTATTATCCTTATTACGTTATCGTTTTTAACCGTTATTAATCATAAGCTGCAAAAAATTGTATAGGATTTTTTGTACCGTTTTTTTTTTCTATTTTTATTCAAAGCTAATCGTAATTGTAAACAAAGGTTACGTAAGCATATGAATGATATAACTTTTAGATGACTATCTCACGTTTCTGAGAATTTGCATTCGAATTCAACAGTCATTTACGATTTAAATAAAACTGTAAACTTTAATAAAATTCATAATAAAAATCTGATATTTTTAGGAAGGACAGGTCGAGTTTCAGCTGCAAGAGTCCAAGCTGGATTACTTAAAACTAGGATCAGGAATGGCCAACTCACAAGAGAAGGCCTGTTTAGGCCCGTAGGACTGTTTGCATAGGGAACCTTGACAGTCCCTTCCGCTCCACCCATAAAGTGATGGCCTATTTGAGTTCAACCCAAGGCTTCACTTGGGGAAAGCTTCGCAAACCAGGCCCGTAAGGGGCCTGCACAGACTTGCCTAGGTCACAAACGCCATCTTAACGATATGCCTAGACCGAGGGTGACCATGGATATCACCTAGATGCTGTAATATAAAACCTGTTGCAGTTACTTCTACTTTCAGGTGACTGAATTTTATGATGAATAAAATGCCAATAAAATGAAGTAGTACTTATCTACGCTATTTTTAATTCAAATTAGCTGTTCAATAATATTCAGATTTCTCAACGTTGTTATTCGAAACTAACATTACTCCAAAGGAAATCGATTCATTGGAAAGTGATACTCGAAATTGAATTCGACTGTTCATTCGTTGTCTAATAGAATACCCTTGGAGGTTTTAATCAAAAGATTTGTAATGTGCTTTATTTACAGTCTCACAGCCCAGTTTCAATTACTGCGGTCTGATTTTGTAATTTCATTAAGATAGGTAATTTATTATGAATAATTAATAATGAGCTTTTTTCTATGGTTTCGCCAGTGTGGTAGTAATTATACTTTTGGAAGTGTGAGCATACAGATAACAGCACAGTACGTCAGGTTACCCTAATCTGCATTTTTTAAACAGATTTTCAACTCTATGACAAAGGTAGAAGATTCATGTTCCGTGGGAAAAATTGGAGGTATGTGCTGGTCTCTGTGCCATCAAGATGAAAAGTTTCTGTACTACACTTTAACTTTATTTTCATCCAAATCGGTTTAGTGGCTAATGCATGACAAAGGGATGGACAGACAGAACATCTTTATATATTCGATTGGAAGTTATGCTATGGGAACCTTCCGTTGGGATAAATCCTCAATTTCATCCAAATCCGTTCAGTCGTTAAAGCCTCCTGCAGACACACGCGATTAATCGCGCGGGGTGACATGTCGCGGTCCATTCGCAGTATTTTTAGAGTGGAAATTAGCTTGGCTCGTTGTCGCAGCGCGATTAATCGCGTGTGTCTGCAGGAGGCTTAAGGCGTGAAATGGTGCCAGACGAACAGACAGAGCTTTCGCATTTAAAATATTAGTATAGATTTTATAATAATTAATGTCGTGCCCAACAATAGAGGGCAGTGTCAAGCTCCAAGACAATGTCAGGTCACGACAGATGGACAAACCTCCATAGCACTCCGTTTCAAGGTTCATGTCAAATGTCATGACTGGAATGCCGGATCAACAGGTACAGTCGCGAATAAATTTAAATAGATCGTAATAGAAGTACCTAAGATATATTTTTAGTCATACTTATTTGCTCATTGCTTTGGATTGTCAGCCCCTGACCTTTATTATGTAACTGGTGACTGATAGATTTACTGTTTGTTTGAGTAGAACTGAGCTAGTTTCTCATAGTAGATCTTTATTAATCCACTGGATGTCGGCCCGCCCCGGTTTCACACGACTTCAAATTTTCGACCTACCCGGTGGATTTTTCGATAACTTTATTACATAAAAACATTGTCCTAACATATTATAACAAAAAAAGAATTAACCAATTCATCGGTGCAGTCATTCGGAATTTATGCGCATACAGACAGACAGACATAAGCGACTTTGTTATATACTATGTAAGTATGTGTACCTATTGCATTATCAGTTTATAGGAAAGGTTTTGGCTAATGGGGCCCGAGCCTCGTCTCTATATTTGACTTTAGAGTCACGCTGACGGTCGGCTCTAGCAAACCAATTATGTATCAATCAGCGCTGATGACCGATCGGTGTTATCCATACACATTGGCTTGATATTACGGTATCGTCACTATGGTTTCCTTCATCATTTTAGGTGCAGTACACAGAGGTTTGTGAAACATGGGCTCGTAGATACGGATTTAGATTATTTTATTTCGTGGATATTATTTTCAACACTTCATTTTTTGCAACCTCGATAGTAACAGATTTCAATATCGAGATTATATTATTTCAACTTGCATGTTTTCGACGGTTATTTCAACTTAATTCGAATGAACCTATTAATAGTAAGAAATCCAATACTCCAATTGGCGCCTAAAGTTTAATGAACTAAGCGAAGTAACAACCTAGCTACTTTATCGTATTGTTGAAGTATCTAATTGTTGTACAGTAAGTCATTAAGATAACAGATTAATATACTGCTGAGATTTAGCCGCCGATAGTCGACGCTGAGACAACTAATAACACGATTCAATACAAATGTTTGATACAATCGTGGTAGGCGCTAATTTTTAATCACGTTGCGGTCTTGTGGTTATAACGGAGAATTATTGTTTTGATTTGTTAGGCAGAGATTTAGAAGACCGACACTTATTCGAGAAGAAACGATATTTAGAAGATACTAAGTACAAGATAAGAAGAAAAAGAAAAAGGAAAATGAGTGTATGATAAACAGGAGCGAATGTTAATATCGTGTGGCACGATGTTCAATGCAAATGGAAGAACGGGAGCTGAGATGATGATGATGAAAGCATCGATGAATACAAGAAGAAGATATTTCTGTATACATTTTCTACCTCATTAATTCAAGGGGCAGTTTTAATTTTCATACTTTGAGCAAGTTAAGAAAGAAAGATAGATAAGTATTTATCAAAGTAATTATAAAATAACTGAAAGTTTTAGGCCTTGTAGTGGAATACGGGCCACTTGCTTCTCAGAGAGGAGACCTGTATTCCAGCAGTGGGAATATTATAGGCTGATGATGAATGAACTGGATGTGTTTTAAGCTGAATTTGAGCGGAAGAGACGAATTGTCATACCGGTGTTGTCATGCCCGAAATGGTGTTACCATATATTCGGAATGGTGTTGCCGACGTTGAGGACGTCATAATGCCTGGAACGCACTTATTAGGCGTTAACACCGTGGAAACAGTTTCATTTTACAGAAGAAACAACCAAAGGCCACAAACTATCGGTGGTGGACGGCGACAGACGTCGCAAGACGATCTCCGGCCACCGTAGGCGCGGGCATGCGGGCGGCGAGTAAAGGGCAACTCGCTGCTCGACCACGGACCATGCCCGGGTCGACGGCGCGTTGTGTTCCACGCGCGCCTCAAAGAGCGTCAGCATCATGACGGGCCCCCTAAGAGGGCCAAAGACTGCCGGGGTCGCGGGACTGTCTCAACTGGTAACCGTGACCCTGGTACGTAAAGGGCTATTGAAGGATCACCGTAGATTTTAGTCAGTACAAGTCTGACAGTCCCTTCCGCCCCACCCTGGGCGGGAGGACTCATTTGATGATTTTACCACGCGAATTTTTGGTTCTAGGACTAGCGCTTTTGTCACGATGTTTGACGTTTTGATGTTTTCCTTTACCGTTTTCGAAGCAGTTTTGATAAAATAACACAATTTGTAGACTTTCGACTATATCACCACAGAAACGTAGCATAATTGTGGGTTTTACATGACTGGTGGAATGCCTAACATATTAAAGTCTTTCACTGACGCTTAGATGAACTTAATGCCACGACGAGATATCAGGAGCTCTCTAGAGGGCCAAAGCCTGCTGGGGTCGCGGGACTTATCTCATTACCGTGACCCCGGAACATAAATGGCTATTGAAGGACACCGTGGATTTTAGTCAGTACAAGTCTGACAGTAAGGTGGGAGGACGTATTTGATGATTTTACCACGATAAAAAAAAGGCCACAAACTATGGAAACATTTCAGTGCTAGATTACTATTATAGCTGCTGTGACAATAGGCGATATTGAGCCCGCTTCTACAAACTGAGAGATTGCTAATTACTCCCCATTAACATAAGCGACAGTATACAAAATAGGATGTACACACCTAGTACATAAAGTAGGTATTTTTAGCTATGTTCAAGGCAAGTATTGAGTATTGTATTGTCTCTAGTTGGTGACTAAAGCTTCCCGTATTGATAAACCTAGTGCCAATCACCAGTTAAACCAGCTTTTAGAAGGAATGATCAACTGCCAGTCAGTCATTACCATTGAACTTCAAAATCCATCCTTGATGCTACCGTAATAAAGACGCTATCAGATTCTTCTTGCTCCTTGGACCTTTCTGACCTATTGTCGGAAGAGCTTCTAAATAGCAGGATGCACGTTTTAACGTTTACTTTTAAAAGTCAATACGCACGATTACAAAATATTATTTTATAGGCCCACGTCTGCCTTGAAACCTACATAAATGAAAAATAAATAACTGAGAGTAAACAATGATTTTTATTATGCAATTCGTTACGTCAATTACGATGTAACGTATATTATTTAATTGTTTAACATTGACCCCAGAGCCAGGTGTACATCGAATGCAGAACATGTAGATACGCCCCTATATATGAATAGTGTGGCAAGGTGGTGTGGGTAGATGTACTATTGTTCTAGCTGTGACAATATAAGCATTGCATGGTTGTGGCAATTGCGAAAAGGTCTGGGTTTCTTTTTTTTTGTTGCTGCGTTACTACATGGAATGGTTCATAGGACAGACTTAACGATTCTGAAACGTTGGTACATTTGGCATTCCCTGAATAGGCAGCTCCGATACCTCTTTGCAGGCAGGCTAATAATAAGTCGGTGTCTATCATAATATAACCAATCTTATACGCCAGAATAATGTTAAGGTGGGTTTAGTAATTTTTTTTAAAAAAAAAACGTCAGGGATCTTAGTATTTTTTCTCTAAAATTAACTCGTTGCCCCACACTAGGAATTTCTCCTGCGTCGTGGGCGCGTTTACAAACAAAGAAACTCACATACACAAACGCCCAGACCTCCGGGTCTGGGCAAACACCCAGACCCAATATTTGTTGTTTGAAACTCACATACACAAACGTGTATGTGAGTTTCAAACAACAAATATTTGCTCCGTGCGAGAATCGAACCCGCGACACGCAGCGCGGCAGTCCAATCGCTCAGCCACTGCACTAACCGTGTCGTCAAAAAAAGTAATGTCCACCGACTCAGATATTTTTTTAGTGCCTAAGAAGTTTTAGTTAGTAGTTGTACACCATCACTGCACTCTCCGTGTAATGTCTTATCGCTCCCTTTAATTTCATGGCATATGTATAAAAAAATAATATTACTTAGATATATGAGGCCCATTTCAAATCATAAATGGCACTTAAAGGGCACAGAATAAATCGTGCATAACCAATACCCACCATCAAAATTAAAGACCCTCTATTTACACCCACCAATAAAATATAATTGCATTTCAAAGCCTTATTTTGTCATATCAGATCTAAATTCCACGATAAAATGCTCGTGTGCCCTTTGTTTTACAACACAAGTTCAAACAAAGCGGTATTAATCAAACGGGTATCGAAATTAATGACAAGAACTGGCTACTAGCCAGTACTCTCGTATCTAAATTAAATTCATGAATCAATTGTCCCTGTGACAGGTCATTTGGGTACTTGTGTTTGTGGGTCTATCAGCTGTTATCGTGATTATGTTTAATAACTGGCCTGAATACTTCGGTACTAAGTACAGAGGGTCATTCGTTGACAATGAACTCAAACTGTCTAATAATACTTAATTGATCGGCGTGCTTGTCATTTGAAACGGTACTGTTATTATAATAGTTTGTTTAATACTACTAGTTTAATAATACTGTTACTGGTGTTTGAAGATTGTTTAATGAAAGCTACTATGTCATTCTTTTTAATTGAACTTTGAGTTGAATGAAGTTTACTATGTTGTAAGTGGCTTAATTTTTAAAAGTACGCATTGCCAATTAAAAGCTACGAGTACTAATATCGATTTATTTTGTAATTAGAAATCAAGCAATAGGTACTCACAGTAATGTATAATATTAATCGATCATTAAATTAAATTAAGGCGGGGTTTCATTAGAATTGAGTAACTATTTACGCGTATACGCCAGGTATACGCCAAATATTTCAATGCTAACCGTGCCATCGAACACGTCCGTATTGTTTTGAAATTCGTATTCTGATATTCTTTTGTTCATTATCAACATAATAAAAGGTTAGAAGAAGAATACAAAGCGCGCAAAATATCAAGGTGATAACATCGTGATATTTACAGAGGGGTATGTTTGATTGTGCCGCCTCCCATAGATAGTTATTTTGATAAAAACGCAGTGTAAATTTGCGATTGTTATCGAACAATATAAATCAATCGGATATTGGAATGTATCAGCGCTTCAGATATTCCAAATGTAGATTGGGCTATAGAGATGTATTCGCGCGTACTTGATTTAGTATTGATATTAGTTGATTTTGTGAAAATTTAGCTATTGTGTGAAAAAATGACGCATTTCCTACGTACTACCCTAGTCTCTACAAATAAAAAAGTAAACCTGCACTCCAGGGGTTACAAGTACACACACAATCCGCCAGTGTAATTAATCACGTTATTAATAGAGAGCCCTATACCCGGTTAAAATTAATTCTCTGTGCGGCTAAAAATGCCTACCTACCTAATAGAACAATCCAACAACCAATGTTATTGGATTTTTTAGAATAATAATTCGCACTGGGATCTAGGACACAGGACCCAGGACTTGATGTTTCTGAATTTGGTAGATAGTAGATGCTTTACATAAACCACAAGATATTGTGTCCTGCGTGACCTGGCTTGTTCATGGATGAATGCCTGTGAAGGTGTTCAACTGGTAGCCAAGTCCTGGTCCGACTCTCTAGGTTGATACGCCAGGGAGATGAATGCTCAGCCCCCCTAGCCAAGTTACAACAAGTCGCAAACGATAATCGTAAACGCTCGGTACTCCCCCAATAGATTTTCAACTTTATAGCCTAGCTCCTAAAGTTGAAAATCTATTTAAGATTTCTGAGCGTTAGCGTCAGGAAACATCGGAAACGATATGCAATCTTCACTAGATATTCAACGTTATACCAAAGCACATAAAGTTGAAAATCTATTAAAGCCTACTCAGCGTTTGCGTTTATCGTTTGTAACATGGCTACAGGGCCATGGGGGGTATTACAACGTCTTAAATTAAAATCAAGCTTGTTCCGGCGAGTGAAAGTGACAGAGCTATACAAGTCGTCTAGCGCCATCTCGTTCACTCACAAGAATATGCCTGGTTTTAAGATGTTGTAATACCCCCCCAGCAACTCACTACATCAATAAGCCAACTATGTACAAAATAATCCCTACTCTCTTAATAAAAGTTTCTTTAGTACGATAAGGTAACAATTAAAAGTTGCACAGGTACTTTAATTAAGCACAAAATACGGATAGCTGATGTTTAATTACTGTATACATTTTCTAATTGATTACACGAATAGGTCGAAACTGTCACGGTATCGTGTGTTGTACGAATAACGTACGACTCACGACTTTACATTAATTTATGGGATTTAATCTGTGTTGTTGACTAATTAGTTGTTTTGTTTTAATATTATTCGTAATGTAAACTAAAGTTTTAACTTTACCTACGCATACAGGCCGGGCGCTAACTGGTAACTTATTGTCACGGTGACTTTTTGTCAGTGACATTTTGCCTCCTCGTCAAGTGCTATAGAGATATATGGTAGTGCGCTGATTAAGTGACAAATAGTTTCTTGCGGCTGCGGTACATTCAACTGGGTGACAAAAAGTCACCTCGACCAAATGTCTCCAGCGGTAGCTCTAAGAGACCTTACCCGACCAATGCCGTCAATGTGGCAGAGTTGTGCAGTGCTATACTCTAAGAAAAACTCTTCTTCTTCTTGCAGCTCTCTTCGTCTTGTGTGCAGCGTTGCCTCGACATTATCTCAAGGCTTTGTGTCGATGTCGAGCTCGTCATAGTGTACAGCTTAAAGCCTTTTACAGAATAGCTGAATAGGTCGAAGTTAATTTAATTTTATTTAATAATAAAGGGAATTATTGGTATGGCGAAAACGAAGAAGAAAATAGAGAAGGGGATCATAAATGTCTGAAATCATCACAAAAGGCTAAATTAAAAACGTAATAATTTTTCATGAAACATCTATGTATATTATATATACCTAGTGTCATATCTACAAGCTATGACAAGAACTGTTTTGATTAACACTTGGATTTAGAAAAAGATTTAAATCAATCAAAGATTTATCGTTTGTACCGTGGTATGGGTTTGTTTCGTTGTATTTCCCAAATTAAACGCTTGAGACATTGCAACCGATATTTTTGGGAGTTAGTCGAATGCCTAGTCACGATGCTATTGTGAAAAATTTATGCAAGTTACAGTTTTCAAACTATTTATGGAATTGAATAAGCATTTGAAGGTTGAAACTTAAAAGGTTCGAACAGAACAGTGAATGGTTTTTCATTGTCAAAGCGGAATTGTTAAATAGGTATTCTTTCATTTTGAAACTTGATTTCCAAATATTTTGTGTGCAAATAGTGCTTTGTAGTCGTGGTTGTGAACTATGCAAATATGAATTCATTTCGGAGTTTAAAACTTGTTTTCTTTTTTGCACTGTTTTTTCGATTTTAATGTTTATAATGAACGCTAAATTAATCAGCAGAAATGACATTATGTTCTTTTATATTGCTTAGGGTCAGTTATTTGATAAGCGAACAAATAGTTGAAATTTCCATACAATTTTTAACCATTATTAAACACTTTTTAACAAATAATTACTTAGTAATCAGATCAAACAACTCGCCCTTACTCATAGAAAAAAAACGTGAGAAGTGTCAAGGGACACCCGGTGGACCGAAGCTACTGTATACACTCAAATAAAATAATCGTCGCGACACCACACTGTTCAATGCGAAATAGAAAGAGGAAACGAAAATATCTGGCTTGCTTTCTATAAGAGAGAGAGAGAGAGACAGACAGACAGAGAAACATGCACACGCCACACGACTTACTTTCGTCTTATTTTTTTCCGTCTAGCCCCCTTTCGCAACGCGCGATAAGGAACTTCATTCCAATAACAATTATTGTATTTGAACTTCTGTTTTTCGTTATTCAAAAATGGGTCTGTTAGTTAGCTTGCCTTACTGTGTTGCTTGCAAAAGAAAAGTCTGGATTGTCACTAAAAAGGTTCGTGATTTTTTGTTAAAAATTCAATTTATATATTAATGGCCAGTCAAAAAAATCCTCTATATTTGATTTCTTACTAACAAAACTACGCAAAGTTATGAACATAAAAAGTAAACAAACAGTTGAATGACTTATTCGATTCACTGGTTGAATAAAAACGAGTTGTTTTTTTTTTTGATGCTCTATTGTAGCGTCGACCAATCGATCAAAGTGTCGACGAACAATGTAGTCAAGTAGGTATCGATATAGTATCGATACTAGAACGAAATGTTTTAAGAATTATGTAACGATAGACCTTGAAGCTTGACCCTAATCGTGATCCGCGGCGGTGACCGCGCGTGGTCCAAGTGTGAGAGGCAGCGATTGTAACTCCTACATTTTTCCTCATGGCCTTGATTCTCCTTGCAAAAAACTGCAACTAGAATGTTCTAAACTGCACCCGTGTTTTGGTTTTTCATAAGACATGGTTGGTTTACTTGCATTGTTCAGGGTAGTTTAAATGCATTTGTGACTGTGTATTTTATAAAACAAACAAAGGATAAGTTGATAAACTAAAATTGGATACTTAACTTTTTAGAAAAAAAAAACATATTTATTTGAATGGGGCACTGTAAATTGCTTTATTGTTCTCTGTTTTTGTAACTTGCACCACAAAAAAGCAATGACTAGGAGTAATCGTGATCGTATGCATTTTGAGTCATAACTTACGTCCATGTTTACGTCCAGTTCAAAGCCAAGACTGCCGTGATTGACAACTGAAAGTGTTACGAAGGGCACACCCCAGTAAAAGGCACAGTATGACATAATAAAGTGTCACATATCACGGAAATAATGTCACCTTGAACTTTTGTTTCAGTTACAGTGACAAATGGACTATTTTGTCTAAAACACACATGCCTTGTGCATACCTTATTAAAAGTTACAACAATTTGACAGTGGTTTTATGAGTTTTGACATTTACAAATTGTTCTTTAACGTGTGCATGTTTCCTTATCGTTGGTTTGAAGATAATTTGGCTTAGATATTAATTACTATTTATGTTCCTGGGAAGGAAAATAATTAGGTCTGGTTTTGAACTAATTTGGTTGTTAAAAAGATTAATGGTCAGTTGGAATTGTAGGTATCCGCAACTATTAACTATTTTTTAGTTGACGTCATAGGTTTCTACGAAATTCAGGTTTGTAAACCTAATGATGTTTTAGCAAAGTCAATGTTTAATGATTCATTAACACGTCTATGTGACCTTGTGTTTGAAAGTGGGACTTATGTTTGATTTTTGACTATTTGTCATGTCTTTGACCCTATCATCTTTGCGGAGATCATTATTTTTGTCTCTAAAAAGAACTTGGCGACAACGATTGTTTTTCAATGGGTGAATAAATATTTTCTTAATGATTTTGAGATTCTTTGAGGTCACAGTATTCAAGATTGTCTTTAAAAATGTGTTCAGGATATTCAATTTTCAATTCAATAGAATAGTTGGCAAATGAGCTTTGTGGCCTACTCAGCATTCAATGCAAAAACCACCGCCCTTGAACAACTAGAATAACAAGGGAAATTCCAATAAGTTGAAACATTAGGTATAGCTCCACCTCAAATACTTTGTTCGAAAAACGATTTTGTTCAACAAGGTACCATTGTAAACCTATAGAGCAAGTCATCCACAACTTCTGACTCCACATAAATCTTACACAACATTGAACTTTGTTTCAAATGTTTTAAAGTTCACAATGCATTCCAGAAGGTTCTATAGCTAGTGAAACCAGTAATGCACGTAGTATACAGTACAGTCATGCACAGTCACAGCATTTTCTCGCGAAGATGGTGAACAAAAAGTCAGAAAAACTATTGTCAACAAAAAAATCTGTGATTTGCTGTTTTTTTATCGTTATCGAAGTTTCGTATTAATTAAATTAGGTATCGGTATTTCCTTGACAAGTATTGAGAGTTATTTTAGTATAGTGTTTTTGTTTCATGGCTGATAATAATAAATACTTCATAGTTTTTTTGTTGACTTTATTAGGTAATTATACAAAATGCCCGTGAAAACTTAAAGCTTCAATAAAACAATGTAAGTGACGATATGATTCAATATTTATCTCCTGTCCAAAAATTGACGACTGATATTTTTTTTGTTTTTTTTTTACTTTGTTTTACCAGTAAGTATTGATTTACTTTCCAATTTCACGAACTGTCACAAACTGGAAAGATAGTGTGAAAATTCACCCTGTCACATTTTGTATTTTTTTCTTTACAATGCCTTTGCTGCTAGCTGTTATTATTTCGTAAATTTTAAAAATATTTTTTAATTAACATAGCTTAATATGTGTTTAATAACCAGCTGTTAAGTAGGTAAGTTATGTAAGTTTTGCGGTAATTCACGAAAGAGAGAATATGTCTCGCGAAATTAAAACTAAAAATAACGTTCAAAACATTTAATAAGATTTTATTTTTCGTTAATAATTTATACATTTTCTTAGTGCTGCTTTTAGCTTAATATCGACTTACCACGTTTAATTAACCAGAGTACCTAAGAAATTAATATGCATGTATGAACGTAAAGGTTTTGGCGTTTCATGCCTCGTTTATCTCACGATTCTGACACAAGATGACACATGCGTGTCTGAAAGGTCGAAGGTTGATAGGTTATCAGGCTGTGGTAACATTAATCTTACCTGGCAATTCACACCTATACTGTGAGTACTTCTTTATATGATTACCTTTATTTTAAGGAACAAGGGAGTGTGCCTGCTAGTTCGACATTCAAAATAATAGTTACAATAGGCTATTTGACAAAAAAAAAACTTTAGTCCGTCAGTAAGATTATCAAAAAATATTCGCCTCGTATTTTTTCTTTTTGTACGACTGCCAAAATTGACGGAGATACAACGCTTTCAAAATTGGCAAAACGTCACAATTTAGTACAATTTCTACTGAATTCTGACGTCACCAGCCCCCACTCTTGAGTTTCGCTGCGTTATATCTTGGTAAATGTTCATTGAATTTACAAAAGAAAAAAACACGTGTCCGTTATTTCTAAAAACTCTCTCTAAATGCCGGACTAATTAGATTTGTGATATATTAATACTGTCAAATAGCCTATTGACAGTGTGTAATAGAGAGGGTGAATGCTCTTGGTCGATAGAGAGGAAGAGGAAGGCAATAGAAAAAATGGAGGGATTATGATGTGAGAAATTATATGAAAAAAAAAGACGGAGAAAGGAAGAAGCTGTTGCGCTGACCTCAAGTAAAGTGGGATGAAGGCAGGAAGATAATGATGATGAACAAAATGGCAGAGGTATTCTACAGTCAATTTAAGTCAAGAATCTTAGTTTTTTTCTTAAGTTGATTGGTTGCCCCCACCAGGAACTTCTCCTGAACCGTGGTGCGTTTACAAACATGCGCATTGCTTTTAATTTGATCTTCTTCTCTTTGTTCATCCATTAACATTCATAGAGCTAGCTTATCTGTTGTCATAAATCGAAATTGAGCAATTTTTAGTTCGTAATGAACTAACAAACTAATAACTAGCAATTAGTACAGTTAAAATACCTTCAGAGGGAAAATCATGATACCAATTATAAAGTAACATGATTCAAACCGTTGTATCTAAAAGGAAACTTTAGGGTTTAATTACCTTTTACATATATGTCCGTATGTAGGTACTTTATTTGGGGAAACATGGACTAGCTACTAACCTACAATAATTTAATTTTTGAATTATAATCCACCAGTTTGGTAGATTTTCATTTTATTGGTGCTTTTGTATGTTAATACAATGCATTTTTGTGAATACTTGCACACCTATATAAAAAGGGAGATAAACTAGTATTCGTCTGTCTGTTATCTTTGCGCTTACGCAACGCTTTTTTTTCCGCTGAGACTAAAGTTTGCTAATTACCTTTAACCTTTACCACTAAGCTACTGAAGATCGCAAAGCCGCCTCGTCGTATCGCAGATTCCAGCAATGACTGAATTTCTTATAGAGAATAGCATAGCTGATTGGAATTGCATAAAATGTCTCATACTAATAAACCATGAGCGGAATTAGAACATAAATGCTATTCCCAGTAGTACGTTTCTGTGGAATAATTACTGAGCATAAACCGCAAAAGCGCATTTTTTTCCACTAAATTTAAAGTATTTTGACAAAATAATATATTCATGCGCATATTAAAGTGTCTAATGAAACATTTAGGTAAGTTTAACAATAATTATAATACCTAAATTACGTTTAGAGTATATGTTAGTTATAAAGGTTCGTGTACCGAGACGGGGACATTAATTAACACTGCAACTAACGTGAGGCTTTGTTTAACAAACGCATTACACGATTTAGTCTTCGCTTTGCTAACGTTCCCAACAAAAGACTAAAGAACATGGAAGAGCTTTAAATTTAGGAAGTTTGTTGGCCATAGATTTTTTAGAAGACTATATGTTCCTAACCGATTATGGACTAAGAAATTATCTATTCACGCCTACACTATTGAACCGATCATCCTAAAATTTCGCACATACGTTGTCAAGTGTATAGAGACGGATATAGGGTATCGGTATCTGTAGGATATCCCGAGAAAAACAACTACAACGTTCAAATGATACTAGATGGCGCTACACGTATTATCTGAATTGACGGTTAAAATTCTAAATGAAAGCCAGCGAAGCCGCAGGCAAAAGGTTATTAATTATGTAATTTTTTTATGTCTGTCTATTTAATTATGTGTATAGGATCATACGTTTAAAAAATGTTATTTTGTCTCCAAAACTAACGCACTGCAACAATTAATTTGATGTGATAAACGCTTTCAAATATCGCATATAAAAGTGTTCTCTGACGTTACCTACATGATACAGAATAATACAGATATGTTTCTACAAAATAATGTATAGTTAAAAGTAAATCAGATTAAAACACTTCCTAGACAGTTGATTATAGTGTGCAGTATTTACTTACGTAACTTATGCAGTGTTAAAATTCCAAGAAACATCTTCATAAATAAATAATAAAGTGTACACTCGAATGAATCGTTTCCGTAGTATTAGTTGTAGATTCTAAAAGTAATTTACTTTCTATTTTACACGTTTCCGTTTTTGTTTTAAACATTTATTGCAATAATAAAGATAGGAGTATTCTTTTATATTTTGTTAAGAATGGTAGAAATTCTAAGAAGCAACTATGGCAATAGCGTACGCTACAAAATGAGTAACGGAACTCTCTGCACGTTTTGTGCTATTAAATAATAAAATAACTAAGAAAATGTTCGTAATTGTTGTTTTATCGTTTAAACACGAGTTGAAAGCGGCTAACTGAAGCTTGGACTTTCTTCTTTAAACTTAGTAAAACAGCTAAATCATAAACTTTCACGAAACAAGATAATTAAGACTTAAAAATCAAACTATTTAATGTTTCTAAAGTTAAAATTTTGACCTTTGCCCAGCAGTGAGACACGGTATAAGGCTATTAAAAAGAATGGTTAATAATGACCATGCTATAATTTAATTTCTTGCCAATGAATACCTAGGAGGGCCTTTCAAAGAACAGTCTGCAGCCATAGTGAAAACAGCAAAATGAGTCTTTTGAAAGCAGCTGGGACGAGAAGTAGAATAAATTTCAATACGGTAAAAATCTTAGGTTATGAAGTAACTAGTTAGTTCTGAACAAAAAGAATTAGCGGCATGTATAATAACGTGGGTAAATTGAAAATCTGCAAGGCTATATTTAAGTATTATTATATATCCTAAAGGTGACAAACAAGCATAAGTCCCACCTGATGGAAAGCTGTAACCAAAACCTGTAAGTTGTGAAGAAAATGGGAAGAAGCTAGCCGGTTCTTGAAGGGTTTTGACTCTTCGAGAACCGGTTTTTTTTTTAGCGTGGTAAAATAATCAAATGAGTCCTCCCACCTTTTACTGTCAAAATCCACGGTGTCCTTCAATAGCCCTTTATGTTCCGGGGTCACGGTAATGAGATAAGTCCCGCGACCTCTTTGAGGCGCGCGTGGAACAACGCGCCGTCGACCCGGGCATGGTCTATGGTCGGGCGGCGGGTTGCCCATTACTCGCCGCCCGCATGCCCGCGCCTACGGTGGCCGGAGATCGTCTTGCGACGTTCGACGCCGTGGGCGTCTACCACTGCGGCTGATCCGTACATACTAAGGCAAACGCACTCATTTATCTGATCTTATTCCTCCTACAGCTAAAATTGAACAACAAAACAAAATCAAAATACATTTCGCTTCAACTCTAACCATATCCAGTGAAAATGTTCAGATCCAGGCGAGCGAATTAAAGTATTTGTAGTGCGCTCTCTCTCTGTGTACCAAGCGCGGCGATACCTAGCTTTGACTGTAAGTACAACGCATCTCACGGCGCTCAAACTCATCGGTGTAAGGGTGAGGGTACAAAGAGAGGATTTAATGTATTGGAATAATGAGAACTGGAACTAGGAAAAGTCATTTACGATCTAGACAGTTGTGTATATACTCCGGCGGCCATGTTTTCGCAGCTATGTGGGAGGGTGAGGGTAGTAGTGGTATGTATAGCTTACCACAAGTAAAGAGAGGCGTATGCCCAGCAATGAGTGATGATGTATTTACTTCTAAGCTTTTTATCGAGCTGAGAGCCTACAACCTACGACCCTGATAAGTCATACTACTCTTGCTGCATTAACGGTCCGTTTCAGCTAGAGTAGCAAAACTTATCAAATATCAACTTACGACACTACAAGGTAATGCTACGCGCTTAGCTCTACGCGATGATGCTACACGCGTAGCCCTACGTGATGATGCTACGCGCGTAGCCCTACGTGATGATGCTACGCGCGTAGCAACATGCGTAGCACTACGTGCGTAGTAGAAATATACTTTTTTTACCGTGGTAAAATCATCAAATGAGTCCTCCCACCCAGGGCAGGGCGGGAGGGACTGTCAGACTTGTACTGACTAAAATCCACGGTTTCCTTCATTAGCCCTTTACGTTCCAGGGTCACGGTAATGGTATAAGTCCAGCGACCAGTAGAAATATACTTAGAATGAGTAATTTTATTTTAGCTAATTTAAAATTGCACCACCTGCACTATTTAAGGTACCGCCAAAACAATACTAATCATTGGCTAATTTCCAAGCCACATTACAGTCAAAGCCGCAGCAATTATAAAGATATCGATCCTGTCTGGCTTTTAGTACTTAGCTGCTATTTTTGTTCGTGTGATTAGCCGCAATTAGGTTCGTGCCAGTAAGCAAGCTTCGTAAGAACAGCTGTGAAAGGGGAACGGAAAATACTAGGGCCACGGACGAAATTACGGCTATATTGGGTTTTACATTGTTAAACGCGATGAGCCGAAGCCTACATCGGTTATTTAATTTTTCTTAATGAATTTTAATTTAGTCATAAAATATGTTTTTTTTTTCACTGGAAGACGTCTTCGTTGTCTAATTAGAATCGCATTAACTTTTATAAAAACAAATGAAATTCTCTGTTATATTACTCTCAGTAGTAAATAATTTAATCAGCAATTTTCAGAAACGAATACTGATATTCAAGAAAAACATTTTAAACTGATTTTTTTCAGGGGTCTCTCTCGTAACACAGATAATAATTAGGTATCCAGGCTCATGAAAATATTAAATTGCGCACAAAATCTCAAATAGCAGCATCAACGCTGTATCCCAGCAGAAAAACCCATTAAAAATAACTATTTTTTCTTTTTTTTAATATATTATTTGTTTCTATTATTTTCTCGGATTAAATTTTTCTTTTATTTTCTCAATTTGTATTTTTCTTTTATGTTTATAATCTTGCCGAGTACTAAGTAAAATGTATTTTCTTTTGTATTTAGAGTCCCTTTCATAATAGACTTTACAGACTTATTTACCAACCCGAAATCGTCATCATCATCATCCGCCTGTTATATGTTCTCTCTGTCATAAATGTTCTCACTGCTGGGTGACTGGCCTGCTCTCTGTGAGAGGGAGTGGGATTTAATCCACCATGTGGGCCCAGTGCGGGTTGTTCGATGTCACAAGTCTTCAAATTTTAGGTTCTAGAGCATGCCGGTTTCTTCACGATATTATCCTTTACTGGCTCGAGAGCAGTGGTGATGAAATAAATTACTGACAGTAATGTGCTTAGCTGGGTTCCACGACCAACAACTCGTAAGTCGGGGTCGATACCACTTGGCCACCACTCTTCACTTCACTAGCTCTTCCGAACCCAAAATATAAACCCACTAATGCACTCGCTGTGCATAAACCTTAACCAATTCGGTTTTCCGTGTGCACCGTGTGTAAATACGTTTGTTTACGGGATTAATCAGGAAACTGTTTTGTCTCTAAGTCGGGTGTTACTTTACAATTCGACTTTGTAAACTTTGATTGCATCAGATTACTGCGTCGGGTTCCGTATGTGCCGTAAACAAGGATTTATGTTGATTTGATCGTGCGGCTTCGAATTGGAAGGCGGTTTTTGGTTTTGTGTTACGAAATGTATGGTATAGAAAGTAAGAAAGATGATGGTTTTGAATAACAGATGTGAAGAGCCAGAACAGCAACTTCAATTCATTATTACATATAAACCGTATCTATTTGCACAAAAACCTTTATTTTGCCATATGCATATGAAAGTAACTAAAGCCTCCTGCAGACACACGCGATTAATCGCGCGGGGCGACATGTCGCGGTCCATTCACAGTATTTTTAGAGTGGAAATTAGCTTGGCTCGTTGTCGCAGCGCGATTAATCGAGTGTGTCTGCAGGAGGCTTTAGGGCAAATTTCCCAGTGAAATTGAATGCCATAACGGTGACAAGAGTTGCTAAATACTTCTCCCAATGTCAATATTCAATTAATTATGACGCTGACAGCTTTTGAAAAATATGGTCTAGAGAGAAAAATCCGCGCTAGAGTTTAATATACATTTCAAATAAGAAAAACTATGTCACAGCAAGATTTTGGTAGAGACCTTGGTTACACCGCAGTAGAAATAATGTGCCAAAAGTCCCCGTCGTCCAATATATCCAGTCTTTTATCATGTACAGTAAGTAAACAATTTTGCTTCCGATAATAACAGTGTACACTTCCTCTTGAGAGAAAGCCTTAGTAGGTAAATAGCATTACATTACTATGTAAAATCAATAACTCTGTAGGCCACTTTCTGTTATAAAAGTGTAATTATGCTCATTAAATTCACAGTACACACTTTTCCCTGCCTCGTAAAGTAATTTAAATAATTTATAACACTTGAGTTATATTACCCAAAAAAAACATGGTCGCTTGTTAAAAAAAGAAAACAATTTCTATTTTCTGTGTAATATGATTCAACTGGAATCTAGAACGAGACATTATCTTGGGAAGAAAGGTTGTAATTATAAATTACTACAATTAGTTTGCTCAATTCTGGGGTCAAAACTAAAATGGCTACCATTCAGTAGGGATTGGGTTCCGACACTTCCGACCCCACCATGTACAAAAAATTTATTGACAGAATTGAGCAAGCTCCTCTCCTTTAAGTTTGTACATACCGTAACCGGACACATTATTTATATTAAAAAAAAAATCGGATATTTAAAAAGAAATAAGTAAATTCATAATACTTTGTCCCCTAACAACATGAGACTGACACCTACCTAACTGGCCAAATGTGGGTGCACACTGTACTGTACACCTTTGAATAACCCTTCAGGGTATAGTCGTGATATCATAAATTATACTTAGCTACGAGTATCACAGAGCATGCACGTAATTGCTAAGGGCTATAAACAATACAAACAAAAGTTGATCTATAAAACACAATTACAAATTAACTTATAAGTTTAATCAAAAGGTCAACACCTATGGCAACAGTAATTAAATATGCGATAACAGTAGTTTTATTACCTTTACACTCCATAAAAGCGTCAAATAAATCATTAGTTGTGAAAATGTTAGCCTAAAGTACTAAGATGCAATTACATTAGCTAAACCTTGGATTATAGAGATAGTTAAGCTCTAAACGGTCATAAAACGAAATAAAACAGTTTGTAATTACAATTTCGACGTTTGTTAAACTTAATTACGCCTTTGGACTTAATATGCTCTAATTCTAAATAATAATTTAATCTACTATAATTTATTTAATTATGAATTTATGTGGATTATCACACTACTTCAAACTCGACCACATTATTTCTGGAAATGAAAGTTTAAGCTATTTTAGTTTGGGGTTTTAAAATGTAAAACATTCCGTGCCTGGCCCGTACGTACGTTTTGTTAGAAATTATTGCACTCGGATACTTGGATTTACGTATGCGGTAAGCTCTCGGAATGGACTTTATCTTGCTAATTGCACAAATGAGTTATAGTCTAAAATAAACGGGAACGTATTTTACTAATTAGTCGCGCAGTAAACTTACGGATTAGACCGTCCATAATATTAAAACAATGTCTACTTACTACGGAACAAATTTTTTTCCCTTTTAAGAATTTAAAGAGAAATTTCGTGTTATTGTGTTAAGGATCAACATAAATGTTTTCGGCGAAAGTTTCTCAAAAGAAAGTAAAACCTTCCAAAGATATCTCCTCCATCTACAGATTTGACAGCATCGCGCTTTCTGCATCCAACAAAGGTTGATAACACCGCATTTACTTGTTACGTTATCGAACGGACACTTGGCCATGACTCGGAATGCATCGGAAAGTTATTGACTTTTGATAATGAATGAAACCAGTTTGCGGCGAGCTGACCGAGAGCCCGCGGCCTCGTTCAATACCAGATGGACATACCTCGAGGCTGCCTTAATACCCCAAAAAAATATTAATACAGCATACATTAACATTTCTCTTAAAGTTTACTCGCGACCACAGCGTATCGGACACGAAGTGTAAAGCGCTCAATCCAAACAACCAACTTATAATCCCAACTCACCTCGCCTTTGGTAAAAGGCAAGTTTATAGTACGCGACAGGTCTCAAGTTTGCCGGCAGAATTTTGCCGTTACCTCTTTGTGGAAGCAAAAACTGATAATAGGGAAAATTATAAAGTCAATTTTACTTGATAAACCGCCCTGGAATTTTATGGTGAGGAATTAACAATAACAGTTAAATTTTATGACCTCGTTGCCTTAAATAGGTTACCACCTTGGGTGTCTCTATATCTTGCTTATTCTATATTGAGCTTTTGATTGTTCCTTTATATTTATTAAGAAGCTGTCGCCTTTTCCAGGTTGATTTATTTGTTGACACCACAAAGCTAGATTAAGACTTAAGTGTAAACTTTCTAAGTTAAAGTTGTGACGTAAACGGTTAGACCATAGAGCGGTGTCATATCGGGCTTAACATCGTCACGTATGCTCTAACCCGACGTGTAATAAGCATTTGAAATATCAGCGGGTAAGTGGGCGCGTATAAATAATAAAATTACTCGACGCGGAAAGTTGTGGTTGTGCGATCACGACAAGTTTCGTAAAGCATTCGCTTGTCTTTGACAACGCAGATTTGTTGTGCAAGTTAAAAACGTTTTTTGTCGCTTTTTAATTTCCCTTTTTCCATAATGTACGTAACAGGTCACGTCCGAATTTGGTTTGGTTATAGTTGATTGCGATAAGTACTTGAAAAGTTAGGCAAGGGAATTTAGACCATACTGTGTTTAACGACTAGTAGTTTTAGTACTAATTTTCGCTCACAGCGCGGCCCTAGCAGTAACCGCGTGTAAATGAGTTGTCTCTGCTTATTCATTGTTTATTTTCTCTGAGCAATGCAATTAACACTTAGAATTGTGTTCGTAATTATAATAGTGAAAACAGAAAAGAGAAGTAAACAATTATGGGTTTTGTTTACATTACATTATCTAGAAAATTAGTTCGTTTTCAAACGAACTGGATTGTATTTTCCTGATTGTTAAAACTGTTTGCTTTTTCCTGAACAGTATTATCGTACATCAGAGATGATATCGATCCAATTTGCAGTATTCTTTATTACTACAATATTTTTATACGACTAGATCTATCTCATTATCACACAAAAAGAACATCAATAACAGTGTTTGCGGTAATAAAGTAACTCTAGCAGTAATGTGACGCTAGCAGCGTATGCGCATGTAAAGTGGCGATGCTAAAAAGAGATTATGTTATTTATCTAGTGAGGGGAACACAACGCCACACTTTCTCGCCGCACAGGGAAGGAAGCCATTGTTCTTGGCCCGGAGGCGTCCGCACCGGATTTATCAAAGCACATCACTCAACGCGTACACATAACACCTCGCATTTACATACCTGTACAATTTTAGCTAACGATGAACATAACAAGTTTGTTATTCAAATTCACGTTATCGCAAACGCTTGAGTCCAGTATACAATGCATGAAAGCTCTACTAATATATTCATAGAGGGAACTGTATTTCGTTAATGACAGTATTTGAGTTAACATCGCCGGACCGACGCGCACCGTTTAATTTTCTTGTAACGGACGACTTGAAAATTGTCTAGTTTGGTTGAAAAAGGTATTTCTTGCTCAGAATTTCTCGTCTGGCAATAAACTGTTACTTGTTTAAGGATGAAATGAGGGGATGCGAGACGCGTCTAAAGACTGGAGATAGTTTTCTTAAAGTTGGTTAGGTCTCCGGCGTCGGGTACGAGCGTGCATTAATAAAGAGATCTCCACCTCCGGGCGGGCAATCTCGGGATCCGCTTGCAGCGCTACCTCGCCTACCTAAGGATACTTGCATGTTTCACAAGCTACATGCACACTGGTCAAAGAATTTTCAATCGTCCAATCTATCATTTATGTCTCAATTTTGTACACCACGTCTCCTTTGATTGATTGATTATGTCTCTGTACATCATTTATATATTAAAGTCATCAAAAAGAACATTCAAAGTGAAAGTGGTTCCGCATGTTTGTAAATAAACGATTATCCGATTATGAGAATGAATCGGATGTGGAACGATTTTAAAGTCAAGTTCGGTATCATTTCGTTTCGAATAACTTCACGTAGAGATGGTGATCGAGTGACAGCGATACGTAACGCTTGTTTACAAAATATTTTCTCTATTTGACACGTTATTTACCCAACTGCTACGTACGGAGACGTAATGAAAAGTTTAGTGTAGGTTCGTAAATCATCGTCTGCTAAAATCCAGAATTTTACATGAAATATTTAACAACCATATCCCAATTACTGGGTTACCAGAATCCCAGCGTTTAAATGTTTTCATTTTGCATTAAATCTTCAAAACAGAAATATACACCAATCGTAGTTGTAATACAAATAATTTTATTGTATCAATTTATGAGCCGTGTTTGAACCCGCACAAATTTTACAATGAGCAATGTAGTTATATCTTAGTTTAGCAAATAAGCTATTCTTGATATCCCAATTAACCAAACGGTACCTACTACAAAACCTTCAAAACCTCTCAGTACTCAGACCCATGTTCTTACTTTTTGCCCGACCAATATGAACACGGCTGTAGTCAACCGGGTCTTAACGAGCTGTGTTCGGGTAAGCAGCCTCTAAACTCCACTCACCCTTAACAAAGTTAGACAAATAGATTGTGCAGGAAATACCTTTTTACCTTCAGGAGACATTTCCAGTAATTATCGCCACTCTTTGTGAAAGAATTGCAGGTTGGAAGTTGTACTTGAAGGGTTTTTAATTGACTTCTGTTCAGTTTTAAGTTGGTTCAAGGTGATTGCGTAGAGGAATCCTGGGTGGAACCGCGCCAATGTGCTTATCTTGTTTAAACATGTTTTAGTGACTCTCATACTCTTTCTCAGAACGCTGACATAACTTTTTTTTTTCGACAGGTCTAATGTTGAGTACTCTAAACCTGCCTGTATGTCAAGATGTATGAACGTGGAGGAAGTAAAAAGAGTAAATAAGAGAGCAGATATATGTCTTCATGTTTATCACTAACGAGATAGAGTTCAAACGTGAGCTTATTACTAAATAAATAATAGGAATAAACTTAAATTGGTCAAAGACAGGAAGCTTCATTTAGAGAAAAAAAAACTGACGACTCATAAATTTGCAGTAAACCATCATCAGATATACCTACCTCAATAATACACCCTTCGAAACTCTCACGATGAAATAACCCATTACATCAATTCCATCGTATCGTAATTCGAAAACCAATCAATCTTTTCATTCCTTTTTCAATAAAATAATAATTCCGTACGTCATTATACCACCCTCCCGTGAAATCACTCATAAAGAAATCGGAAGTCCGATTAACAATGGCGTCCTCTTAATATTCACGTCAATTGTGATTACATATACCCACGTATATATTGAATGCTTGATTGGGAAGCGAAGGGAAATGCTCCAGTTTCCCGAGTAGATTCAACCTGAAAAGGAAATTGAATGGTCGTTATGAATGAGTACGGAGCCTTCATAAATTCGCCAATTGATAGATGATTAGTGCGTTGGTATTTATAGAATTTTGGCCTGTTTTGGACAAGCTCCTTTATTGTGTTTTTCCTTGGAAGCAACAGCTTTTGTTACTTGAAGAGTAGCCTCTTAAGAATTTAGCTTTGGAAAATAATTTTAAATATCTTGCTCAAATTAATGGTCTCTTGAAATTACAACACAAGAGATTTTTCGAAAGGCTTTCAGTACGTCCAACATTGACCTCATTTTCTGCCATAATTGTTCTTTGTGGGTATCAATTATTCACACACGTGATAACCAATCGTTACGATTTATCGATAGTACCTAAATTATTTACGAAATATCGATTATTTATTTCGAGTTACCAGAGTGTAGCTCCAAATTTCTATCTTGGCATTGACTTTCGAAGTTATTTTTTGTTCTTTTGCAACGATTAACTTTAAGAGGTAATTGAGGGTGGTCACGGAAGCGTGAACTGATACGTGTGGCGCGTGCGCATTGAGTAATGGTTGACGAAACTTACAAATTGAACGATAAGACTACAAGTGATGGGCGTGGTTGGAGTGCTTAGTACGTAATGTATAATGTGCTCTACAAAAAACGACAATGAAAGAGAGAAATACAATAACATTTTTTGTGCATAAAATAATTATATTGAATTGTATATATTGCTTGAGAATAGGTGCGTCCACACAGAGCACGCAGCTGCTCACTCTGTGTGGACGCGTCTATTGTTTTTAGACCGAGGCACGAAAAAATATACGCGAGCAAAACAAAACCGACATTAGATGGCTCGGGCGCTCGGTCGCTCGACCGCGGCAGCGCTGTCACTTGCCTCGCCCGTGACACGTCCACACCAACCGAGCTGCTTCGCGCGGAAAATGCCTCGCGAGGCTGCGCGCTCGTGGGGACGCACCTAATGGTGTTTTGTGGTGAACTATCTTACACTATTTTGACTCACAATAAATACTGATTTATCTACACTAATAATGTTATAAAGCTGAAGAGTTTGTTTGTTTGAACGCGCTTATCTCAGAAATTACTCGTTCGAATTGTAAAATTCTTTTTGTGTTGGATAGTGCATTTATACAGGAAGCTATAGGTGCTGAGCGGCGGATTGAAACCACGAGGAACGGCTATTTATATGACAACTTGAGAAGAATATTTTTTACCCAAATACCTATAGTTAGAAACTCAACGTTCCATATTCCACATACATAAGTAAACTTGTCATTGACATAGGCTTAGTAATACGCAAACGTTACAAATCCCCACACATTTTTATAGCCAAAAAATAGAATGAATAACGTTCATTTTCGCATACAACCTTAATCCTTTAGGCACAGTTATCTCATAATCGGCTCAGACCGTATTAAGTACCTCGATTTTATTAAAATTAAAACCTCTGAAATCCGAAGCAGCCAAATTACGAATATAATTAATGTAACATCATTACACAAAAGTAAATTCTTTTTAATAAAATTATTTGTATAAAACAACGCCTTGAAAAGAATTACCTACTTGCATCCGTCACTTCCCTTTCCTGCGCTAGTCTATAATCATAGACTAAAGAGCGCAATCAGACTATCAGACTCATTAAAAACTCCGTGAAGGTTGACTTTTCCATTTTTTTAGTTCGATCATAAAAACGTAATTTGGAATGCAATTATCTGTTGTGGCAACACTGTTTCAGTATTTTTTTGAGCTATTTAGCTGGTGTAGCGTGAAAAGTGTACTTATGGTGTTGGTTGACCTGTTTTCAATATATTTGGTAAAGCTGAAGTTCGTAGTGCAAAGATGAGCTTGACGCATTTGTTTAAAAAATTCCACGATATTTCTAAATTTTTCTATTTGAAGCGCCACATTTCAAATCAATCAATTGACAACATCTTTAATAAACATTCATTAGACATTGTTCTACGGATTTAATTCTAAAATTAAAACTTATTTGGGCGACGGTAACTGTGACTAATATTTTATATCCAACCAATAATTTTCAGGGTTGATAAAAGGAGTAAATAACTCCACAGTTAGTGAAGTTATTGATTTGTTGGATTTTATAGGATATTTTCAGACAGTCATCATCATCATAGAGAAAGAGATTAGATAAAACAGATCTTTAAATTATTAGTAAAATTAAAATCGCTGCCGTACCACAAAAACTATCTGATAACAAAAAGCAGCATAGAATTAGTATTAATTTAATGGGAAAACAAGAGAAACTGACCACACTGACCGACATAATTAACTTGTCACCTACTTACTGGAATAAAACGATTATGTCAAACCTAGTTTCAACTCATACTTTCTTTAACATAAGAGATATTTAACATCATCACCTAAATATACCAGTCCGTTTAATATTCAATTTATAACCTTAAAAGTGTTAAGGGGATACGTGGCCACCAAATCATAGTTCGATGGGCGGGGCTTAAAAGTAAAAACCGCTTTTTCATCAACATTACACCTTAATGCTATTATCAAACAAACAGGCGAAGCGAACGCGAAGCGAAGCGTTTTTGTTTGTAATGTATGGAATTGTTTGAAGCCTGTCACATAGACTATGGGACCGCTTTCGCTTTTCTATATGACAGGATTCGGATAGCATTCGTTTCGCCTGTCTGTTTGACAATAGCTTAAATAAATGAGTCAAACAAGTCGAAACAGTGATTTCACGCGATTTGTACCCAATGTATACTATTCATGCGTTTAGACGTGGTCTGCATAAGTAATCGATTATTTTGTTTTTTTGAAATGCTGGCTTCGAAAATGATGATAGGTATTAGAAATTCTTGGAAGTTCTTTTGTGTATGTGTATTTTTAGATAGGCTTTATTTACATACAATGCAAGTTCTTGGTTGTGTTCTTTCAAGTTTTTGTTGAACTTATTTTGTTTTACGCATGGGTTTTGTAACTGAATTTAAACCAGTTCCCTTAGTCGACTGAGCTAAAATTTTGCACATGTGACCTGATACAGATCCCAGGATAGTCTTCTCACTAGAAAATTAATCAAGGTTAAATAAGTAAAGATTAAAAATGATTTCCTTGATCTCATTTTCAAAATACAGTATTTTTTAAGTTTCGTTTTACAAACACACGTAATACACGTTTTATTTTCTCTGAAGTAGTCAGTACGAAGTGTCGGAGTCTCCTATAACCCAGTAAATGAGTTGTGGAGTTCAGATAGGCAGTCGCTTTATGAAAAAGACTGGTATTCAGCTGCGTCCGATTAGACTGGAAGCCGACCCCAAGATAGTTGGGAAAGGATGTGCAGATGTTGAGGCAGTATGAAATCGAGTTGTTCGTCATTAAAGCTACACCTAAATTATAAATTTCTACACATAAGAAGTGCTACATAAGAATGAGTCATTCTTATCAGCTAATCTATTCCCACAACTTGCGTGCAACTTGTCAACCACATCATGTAACTTGTTACAAAAAAAAAACCACAACGATAACGATTTCACTAAACGTCTGATAAAAAAATTAGACACTTGTCAAAGTCTACCAATTAAGAACTTTCAAACGTTGGTTGTCAAATGTTTGCATTCGATTAATATTTTATAGTATATAATAATCATTATGATAATGAAAGTAGCAAAAAAGAAGTTGATGTTTCATTATGATAACAGTCTTATGTATTTGCATTATTTTTAAAACGCTTTTAAAAAAATTATTGCAATATATAATTTGCAAATGAATTTATTCCTATAATTAGGATTGCAGTTTTGATAATGTAACTATTTTTTAAAAATTGTATTAAAATTACGATGTTTCTAAAATGTAAATTAAAACTCAATACCGTGAGAAAAAACAAGCATCAGAATTATTTTTTGTTGTAATGTAAACTGATACTGACCAGTGGCTAACATTAGTCTTGAATCGGAATACTTGGAAGTTATGAGAAGAGGCCTTTGACCAGCAGTGGAATGACTCAGTCTGACAGAAACAGTAGATAACAGTAACACTCATATTATCAGTGTCCTTGTCTATCCTATTAGCCTAGCTCTGACCAGCGGTTGCGTTGTTGAGAATAAAAATCACATAGATAAAAATGCACCTCGTTATTTCTGACGATGCATCTCGGTGAGCAGACCTCAATTCAACATCAGTAAGGTCCATCATAAATTGTACAAGGACTCAGTATGTGGTCGTGCATAAGGATCAGTTCACACTGAGACGCGACGCGACGCAACGTGACGCGATTATACCGGAAATGACTCTTTTCGTGTGGTAAAGAAAATTAGATTTTGAGTCGTTGTTAAATTGTGAGCGCGGAGCCGCGTTGCGTCGCGTCATCGGTAAAATGTGTAGTAAATGAAGTTAGATTTTCGCTATATTGAAATGTGAGCGCAGCGTCGCGTCTCCGTGTGAATTGACCCTAAATGGGTACATGATCACTACACTTTATGCAGCATAAAAGAGGTCATCGTGGTGATTCGTCACCCATGTCTCTTAGACATTGACCCACTATGTACTCTGAATATTAATTACACGATTTTGAGGATAGTTTTCATGGATACTGGACAAAAATTGCAAAACTCACTTCGTTTCTTGCATTTTTACCTGCGAGCCCCACTAAACAAGTTTTTTTTAAATGAAATTAGTGTCACGTGTCAAGAATTTACTTTAAAAGTATCTATTTTTTATATAAAATAAAACGTATGCGTGCGTATATCACAAGTTTCGAAAAAAATCGAAAATTCATCATTGAGATACAACACTGCACTGGAGTAAAAATAAATAGCTCCATAAAATTCATAAATACTTTATCGCCTGGTTTTTTAACTGTATAATTATTGAAATAAACTAGAGATGCTTGATTTATTTATTATTTCAAGTCAAAAAATTGCTATTGACAAGGTGATTTAAAATTCTTTATTTAATTTTCCAATATTTTTTCAACCTTTTATACAATTTAATTTTAGGACAAAGCATTGAAATTTTTTACAATGTGATTAGTTTGAAATGATATCTATTCTTTTTAGTATTATACTTGACTGTTTTACAAAGTTTCTTAACTATTTTTATGTGAACATTCTCAACGTTGTTACACATAATGTTTTATTATATTACCTACACCTATTTGTGTAATATATAAATTGTTCTCATTCTACAAAAGGAGCTTGTTTCGAAAGTGACATTTCCTATATTTATGTGACCATAGAAAACATACTTAGTATACGTTGCATCTTGAATGAATCTATGTTGTTGTTTCACAATTAGTTGGGAGTGTCTTCACGCTTAAAGCTTCTAATAAAGTTCAAACTCTGGGTTCAAATCCCTTTGTTCCTAAGGTTAACAGTTCATGATATACCGTGCTATTAATCGCTTGATCTTTACTATCTCAGTGCAACGAGAAATGCAATAAATAAATGCAGTAAAACTTGCAGATTAAACTGTGCAGCAGGATTTAAAAAAGCTGCCATTTTAAATGTGGCCCCGTAACGTAAGCTAAGTTTATTTTTTCCAAATACCAACATCTATGGGTGAAAGCGTTCACTTAAGTCTCGTCATTCCGCTAAAGAGGAACAAAATGACATTTGCGTACAAGTTTGTCATATCTATGATTACGTATAATGAACAAAACACTTTCTACCAAACTCAAAACCGTTGCTATGTGTTTGTTCCATTTTCTTTGAAACTAACACCTGTTTTATATTTATGCTAATACTTTTTTGTTTAATTAACATTATGTGTTCTTTTAAAAATTCTTTAAACTTGCTATTATGCAAGGCAACACGTGAGCTTAATGACAAAACGTTTTCGTGTTCGAAAAGTAAAATTGTAACAGTAATACATCGTAGTTCACAGCCTAGGCGAGTACTGGGTAGCTTGATAGCCTATCAGGGATCAGTCCTGACACGCTCACTTCAAAGAGCTGTCATACTGACGGGGACCAATGGCTGAAATTCTTGCCGGGGCTGCGGGAATGGCTTAAAAGGTTACCGCGGCCCTAGAACGCTTAAAAAACTGAAGGAATTGGGTGGATTTTTAGTCAGTCAAGCCTGACAGTCCATTTCGCTCCAACCAGACCAGGACATTTGTTGATTTTCCTCTCAAAAAAGGGTCTATATGTATGGACTAATTGAAGGTGATAACTACTCTATTTCCACTCAACGTATGTGACCGTTGGTGCTCCATATCCAGACAAAAAAACGACTTCAATTAATTCAGTTCTCAGCATTCTACAGCGTATTAATTAGTGGAATTTCAAGGCGTTCCTCACTTCGTTACACTCCACTTGCGGGCAAAACTACATTTTTGCCGGTGTATTGCACGTTACACAAATAATTGGAGGATTTTCGTCACTTTACTACTTTATGTAATGTTTGTTTCCTGTGTTTGAAACTGTGTACTGTAGTGGCCAATTACCATTATTGTTTTAACAAAAATAAATTAGTAAGTAAAAGAAAATGTGTAATTTCGTGATGAAATACTTTTTAATGTGGAGCATCATGAGTTCATGACGAATAATACTAAATGCAATTTTTCGTAAAATTAATTTTGCAAAGAACTCTTGAATCAATTTTCCGTAAAATTAATTATTGACGAATAACTCTTGACGCAATTTTTCGTATAATTTATTATATGTGTTCATTTATCTTTATTATGTAGCTTGTAAGTACGTTAGTACAGGTATTGGAGTTGAATGACTGATAAATGAATTGACTGAAAATTCTTTCTAATTTGAAACGTTACATTCTACCCGATCTTGGTGATCGGGTGAAATTTAACGTTTCAATTTCGTTTTAAAACGTTCCCGTGGGATTATTTTACATTCAATATCGCGGTGAAAAGGTTGTTGAAAAGTTTTTCCCAATAAACAAAGAAGGCTCAATTAATCCAATCCTTATCTCTTTCTACTTGGGTTCAGCGCAACACGTTTTCTTCTTCAATTCTCCTCTCATCTGACATAATAATAATAACAACACAACAACACAAATCTACCTTTATTAAAAACAAAACACTGTGTTGGCACCTTGTTCCCACAAAAGCGTTTCGCTATAGAGATAGAAAAGTGAACAAAGGCTGACGTTGCCAACTTCTAAGCGTCGAAAAAGTTCCACGAGGAGCGAAAACTGAGGGTTGAGTACAGAGGACCATAAAAGCCCAACTATTATAATGATGTGACGCAAAGAGGCCTTTAAGCCATGGAAATGACGGTATATTTAGTTAATGTTCGCCTGCTATGCAACCATATACATAGTCGTTCAGAACTGTATTAGAATTTAGTGTTAGTACCGTCTGGTTCGTTTTCAGGGTTCAGTTTTAATGAAGGTTCCGTTTTCTGGCTATTATTGTGAGAAATCTTGATGAGACAGTTACTCGTTATTTTAAATGTTTCTTTTAAAAAACCTTTCGCAAAACCATCTAATAACCAAAAATTTTATTCTAGAATTTTTAGCGAACTACAAAACATGCAACATACATTTTCTGCACGATATTCCGATCGCCAACTTCTCTATAGATGTTATCAAAATTTATAAAAGCCGAATGGACACGAAAATGCGTCGTCCATATTCGGATTGTCACTTGCAATTTCCGTGTATGGTATTGAGACGGAACCCTCGGCTCGTCTGCCTCTAGGACCGTTTTGTGTGACCTCGCCTTAACCACTCAATTTTAAAATGGACACACTCGTGCCCACAGCATTATATTTGAAGCCATATGGCGTATAATAAAATATATTTTGAACTGAAAATATGGTAGTAGTAAACCCTGTTCATATTTTCATACTGCCTAAAAACATGATTTATTTACATCTGCTTTTATTTTCACAAAAAAAAAACAACATAAATAATTTCAAACACAGCTTTTTAATCTTCTTACCTTTAATGTCGAAAAGCACATAAAAAAAAAACAATTGTAATGTACTTAAGAGCGACGAAAGCATTTAAAACGTTGTCAACTTAGCGCTAATGCAATATTAAGTACGTTTACACGGATGTTCAAACATAATAAATCATTTTTGTTCTGAGCCCGTACCTGCACGATAGAAAAAAAAACATTTTCCTCCTTTCAACCCTTGTTGACTTGCGCGTGATGTGAAAGCCACTGCCTCGGATTTGGGGGAACAAATTAATTTATGAATCGAGCATAAAATATGTGATGATTATGCAATATTTTGTAGCTCTCAATATTTCGATGCTTTTGAAATTATAATTTAGAATCGATTTGTTTTGTATCGTTGTTTTGTCGATGGTTTTTTTTTGTTGAAAATACATAGATATTTTTACTAAAATTTGAGCAAAAACGTCAATGACCTCCATCTGTCAACTGTCACTTCAAAACAAAGTTTAGCAAGAAAATACTTTGTGAAAATTATTATTCAATAATATTAATTATCGTTATTGTCTTTTTAATGTTTATTTAGGGACCCTTGCACCCTGGGTTAGAATTTACAGATTTACTTATCATTAGTAATGTACCTAATAAACTATTGTTTGTCAATAAACTAAAATAAACTTTTGCATGTGTTGTACAGTTGATTCTGTCTACTTCATTCATGTGAAAAAGGCATGACTTTACGTGGAATATTAAAATTAATATAAACATCTGTAAATTAAATTCACATATATTGCATTCTGACAGTTTGAAGTACTTATCGTTGCGTTTATTTACATAACCATTCATTATGAATGAATGAAAAATTGTTTATTATTTTTACTCCACCTTGAATATCTCAAGAATAAAATAACTTTACTGTAGGTCATTCATGTACCTTTTAATATAGTAAAGACAGATAAGAACTTCACTTAATAAATTAATGAAAAAGATGTTTAAATGAAATAAGACTTCACCAAGTTTTATTCTGCTGGGATATAACCAACAGGTGGTTAATGTATTGCCATTTCTTCGTCGCCATTTTGTTTTTCTTTCTTGATAGAACTCGTTTGAAGTAAATGGTACTTTTGCCTATTTCTGTAACATCTTAGGTCACGTAAGCCAGTTTAATTTGTTCCTGTATTATTCAGGGACAAAATTTGAAAAAAATAAGGATCGTGTGGAAGATGTCTAACATTGCTGTATTTAATTAAAAACTTTATTACTGAAAAAAAATGTAATCATACATGTATTCATACTTTTTTCGTCAAGCCTTACTTCTCTTATTAATAACCTGATTTCTCTTATTATATATTTAAGTTCCAATCAGTTGCTATTATTTGTATAGATTGTCTGCGTCTTTGTATATTATGAATTTATGATAGTCAATTAGTCAGTTACAATTCTTGATAAAAGTGTCGTTTATACTTCCATGTTTTTGTAAGAAAGTTGTTATTTTCATGTACCTGACAAACATGCTCTTTTTATTAAAGAAAATTTATTTATTTCATACAAATAGTTATATTGCGTTACCACTATTAAGAGTACCTACTAGGGGCGCAGTAAATTGTAGGAGTCTTTAGCACCGTTATCTTCCCCCATTTGTACGGAGAATTAACAGATGGTTCGGTTCAGTCTTCTGGTTGCCAATGGACGTTGACCATTGACAGAGTTCACCCCTTCATTATTTAGTTTAATCCATCAATCTATTTGGGATTCCCTTAACAAATAGTTGCGTCCCTTTTCCTAGTAAGATCTTTGGTTTGACGTAGATCTCTATTAGCTAGAAGATATCTCTAACCCAAAATACAAATAAATACTGGAATAGAAATACAATTTTATGTAACGGAATTTAAAAAATAAACTCAGCTACTAAAAACTTTTTAGACAGCCGTTTAGTTTTCCATGTGGTGTGGCTGGTTGCTATAAAAATGATAAACAACTAAAGTTGGACCACAACGTCACATTTCACTAGGTGATGTATGCCAGCAGTTAAGGCGATAACATAACATTATAAATGATATGCAACGCATTATGCGCATACTCTATGAAATATGCACTGACAGATAAAATTGATAAGTGAATGCGACGTTCCTTAGAAGTGGGGCTTTCTGTTGGCCGTTTGCGTGTGGTATTAAACATGTTTAATAGAAATTGAGCAGCTTTTATAGCAGTCTTATAAAGGGGTAATTACCCAGTAACGGGATTGTAGAGGTTAGAAAGGCAGTCATTTCATGTTAAATACTGATATTTAGTTCTCTTGTGGGATTTTTCAGAGGATGTTGATGGTCATTTGGCAGCCCAGAGCTTTACAAAATGATATTCCTCAGTAACTTAAGAAATTTCCCTAATCTTCGATGAAACCTTGTAATGTATGCAATTTTGCGCTCTAACAAGACAGACGACATGCACAAAATATTGCCAATATTTTGTATAATCGAAGGAACGTTAAATCGAATGAAGAAGGTTTTAAAATCCGAATTCGAATTCGGTATATAACAATATTGCCAATCATTACATTCGGATGTGCTTTTTCGTGTTTCTTATGTTTTGTTCGCGGAATTTAAGATAACAACAATGCAATAATTACTGTTTCATATATTTCTGATGCACAACAGAATGAGGGCCAATATCACGGTCAGTGATCATAATAAGAATCTACTATGTTACGGCATAACTAAAATTCTGCACAGACATTAATCTAGCGGTAATGTAAACATTTCTGTTGATAATATTATTACCTAAATGTTTCGCTTCAAGTAATTCGGCTTGTGGCTAACGTGCTTTAGTTTTCAAAAGATTAATAAAACAAGCTCAAATGGAATTTTTGAAATGAATAGTAACTTTTTATTTAATTTGGTTTTATATTTTGTTTTACACTAAGTACCTATACTGTATAATACAGATTTTCTTTTTTTCTACTAGTGAAACTGTCAAAATGTAGGATAAAATAAAATAGTACAACAATATGTAGAAATGTGGTTCCATTTTAGGTCTTTGTGAACTTATTAACGTCAAAAATATTCAATGTATATTCATTCATTCATTCAATTCATTTCACTGAAAAGATTACAACACATTTGTTTAGAACATCTTAATGAGTGACTCAGTATTATATCACAAGAAGATCTTTTAACATGCTCATTAATATTTCAATCGATCTTTAACCTACCGTAAACCCGTGTAAAGCCTCCTGCAGATACACGCGATTAATCGCGCGGGGCGACATGTCGCGGTCAATTCGCAGTATTTTTAGAGTGGAAATTAGCTTGGCTCGTTGTCGCAGCGCGATTAATCGCGTGTGTCTGCAGGAGGCTTTACCCTCAACCATAAACAAGATTAAATAGACACGAAAAACTCCGCCATAAACAAGACAAAAAAAAAACATTCAAAATCCCATGACAAATAATTCTGTCCAATAATTGAAAATAAACGTGAACAGTCACATAGGTACCGCGGACTCAATGTCGAGACGTGGTCAGTGCCAATATCTCGTTTCCTAATTTCCCCTGGGATACTGCCTTGCTTTCTCGACAAATCGAAGTGTTCTTACGTTGGTACATGTCATATTGCGACTTCTTATCGAATTATCTTTGTAAACAATGATGATTTGATGGCGAAGGTGTATTAGAGTGTTGCAGATTATTTGATGTAGTGCGACGAGAAGATATATATTTTGCACTGTGTTTTTGGGAAAGTTGTGCCACTTTTTTTCTGTTTGACTCTATTGCTACCAAAATGGGTAGCGTACACCATTAAATAAGGGATGAGAGAACCCCATAATTTGCTATGACCTTCATTTAGGAAGTATTGGAACTAAAATGGGTACAAACATTTTAGTTCCAATACTTCCTAAATGAAGGTCATAGCAAATTATGGGGTTTTCAAGCCACGACGTCAGCGATGAGAAAATTTCAGTCGTGTTATAAGGTTTTTCTTTTGTTTTATTTTTTTCTTTTTACTATGCCTATGCGCATAAAGCGTCGATTAGTTTTTAGACAAAATGGGCTTTAAAGTTTGTATTTCGCTTTTAGAATAATTCATAATAGTGTACCTATTTCATGTTTATCGTTACATATGACTAAATCGTGATGTCGTCATTCATGCAATGCATAAGTAATTTTTAGTCTTTACTTAAAAAATAATGCACATATTCCCAGCGCCCAAATTCTACACATAAATATTTTATTTGATACTCCATACGTGACAACAGCAATGTCAGACGAATTTGTTTCAATTATTTCGTTGTGTCTTGAATTTTTTACTAGCCAGACGGTATTATACTCATTTTTTGTAACTAAGCATAATTAAACGGTTAATTACGTGCTGACGACTTATATTGAGCACTCACTTATTTCTTGTAACTAAGGCTGCTTTTCCACCAGAGATGCGCTATGTAGCCGTGCTGCGAGGATGTGAAAGCTGAGCTACAAAACTGTGTGACCGTTTCCACTGATGCTACGCTATGTAGCTGTGCGGTAAGATGTGCTATGAAGATGGGTAGCTGCGCTACGAAGATGCGCTGTCACAAGGTAGCTGCGCTACGAAGATGTGCTGTCACAAGGTAGCTGCGCTATGAAGATGCGTAGCTGCGCTACGAAGATGTGCTGTCACAAGGTAGCTGCGCTATGAAGATGCGTAGCTGCGCTATGAAGATGCGTAGCTGCGCTACGAAGATGTGATGTCACAAGGTAGCTGCGCTATGAAGATGCGTAGCTGCGCTACGAAGATGTGCTGTCACAAGGTAGCTGCGCTATAAAGATGCGTAGCTGCGCTACGAAGATGTGCTGTCACAAGGTAGCTGCGCTATGAAGATGCGTAGCTGCGCTACGAAGATGTGCTGTCACAAGGTAGCTGCGCTATGAAGATGCGTAGCTGCGCTACGAAGATGTGCTGTCACAAGGTAGCTGCGCTATGAAGATGCGCCGCCACAAGGTAGCTGCGCTATGAAGATGCGCAGCTCGAGTTATGCGATGTATCGATACTAGGGAAAGCGACCCATAGCACGCATCCATAGCACGCAGCCATAGCACGCAGCCACAGCACGCATCCACAGCACGCAGCCATAGCACGCATCCTTACATATAAAAAACACATCTTAGTTGAATCCGTTTCCACCAGTGCTGTGCTATGTAAACCAATGAATATGATTGGTGGATATCAAACGCATCCGCAGCAACGTAGCATAGCGCATCTCTGGTGGAAAAGCAGCCTCAGGTGGATTTTCGTGAATAAGGGAAAGAATAATATACTCGTATTTCTTGTTTTGTTTTAAGTAACCAGAAATTTCTTGATTAGTTGTATTTGCATTAACATACAGGAAGTGAGGCCTTTGTCCTGTAGTGGGATGACATAATTATGATGTAACTCTAACAGCCTTACAACAAAAACTTAAGCATCTGTTGAACACTTGTCTAAAAAAAAGTGTGACTGCAAAACGGACCTTATTTCAACGTCATAATCTGACATTTTTTTAGACAAGTGTTCAACAGACGTTTAAAAGTTTTTGTGGTACGACGGTAAATGTTTTTCATTTATTTTGTTAGAAATATTTAAAAACGTCATTAGAAAAAAATGTGTGGTAGTGATGCATATTCAGTGTACTGCATTGCCTGACTGTGATCTTACTCTTGCAAAGCAGTTCAGAAAAGAAAATGGATCAATTAATGTCTCCGACTAGTACTAGTTTCGTAGTAAATATGACAGAAAACATATGAAGAAAAAAATGAAAAAGACAAACATAAAGTCTTTATGACATGCTGCGTCTGTTTTAATGAAAAATGTTATAGGTATTATACATAATTATAACATTTTTCATTAAAATATACTCCAGTATTTTACTCCGTCTCTGCTAGAAATAGCCTTTATTCTTTGATCTCAGCTTTTTACGAACAAGGTATAGCTTCGCCGTAAAAGAAAAATTGCAATTTTGCTTGATGAGATTTTTTTTTTGCCTGCGTTGACTTTCTTTGAATATGAAAATCGTAGCTTATGAGTACCAATGTTATATTTTACTACACTACTATATACTAGGAGGATTTGTACGTGATAAAACTATTATACAAAGATCAGAAAAATGTAATTGTAATAAACATTTTCAACAGGCTTTTTGTAGTTAAAACAAAAAAAAAGTACAATCTAGGTCATGTTATTATTAGATTAAGTATTTCCAGAACTTCTTATTCATTGACATTGCAGATTAAATTATAGGTAAAAACCAGTGCAACCAATTGCAATTGAAAAACACCAAATTGCTTAGACACGCAATTGAGACTGTCAGTGTGTAGTTAGCCTCAACTTGATACTTATTCTGTGTAGTAACAGCCTATAAAGTTTTTACTGCAGTTAAAGAATAGTTTTTGTGAAACGATCACTCAAATTGATTCACGCACTATTTACTTTAAGTATATGAAACACTTTTAGTATAGTTTAGTAAAATATTTATTTTTTGCATCACCGTTTTAGCATCTTTTTGGTCTGATTACAAGCGCTAACTGGCGAAATATGGATGCATTGTTACCATTTGTAGATAGCAAGAACGATGCATGTTTCTTATTTTGTTAATTACCCTTTACTGTCCAATATTTGGACAATAGTCTCCCCAATTACTTCCAGGAATTTTGTGCTGGGTGGTGGTACTATCTAAGCAAGATACCAAGGCCCTAGAATGCAAAGGGCAATCGAAGTAACAGTTGGTATAAATCAGTAAGAGACCGATATTCCCATCCGTTCCACTTAGGGCGGGAGGACTCATTTGATTATTTTATCACACAAAAAAAACTTCTATACAAAGTTCTATTTTTCACGAAAAGTTATGAATTCTAGCCAGATCGAAACCAAACAGATAATATACGTCGGCACTCAAAGCCACGTCTGATAGTTACGTGTCGGGTTAAAGATCACACAGTTTCTCGGAATTAACCGATCCGAATTCGATTTCAATTCAAATCCGTTTCTAAGCCACGGAATCTATTTAAATTGCGGCGATATAAAATATGGCGACCTATCGATATGATTGGTTGTATCTTTTTTAAGTGTTTCCGATTTTAAATACTATCTTTTGAAATATACTGCACTTATTTATTCGCTTGATGAAAATATCTGTAAGTAAATAATTTATTTAAGTGCAAACGAACTCACGTTTCCAATATTATCAATATTTAAATTCCTGTATTAAACGCGAAGTGTAAGTTCTCTCCAGTCATTAACATTCGAATTAACGAAATAATTTTCGAAATTCGATTCTTCGGGAAGTTGAAATGAGTGCCTCGAATAATGAAGTCGTTGAGAACGGGTTTAATATTAAAAAAAAGTCCGTTATCCGTTCAAATAGCCGAACACGTGTCGTGCTTAGCTGAAATCCGTTATCGGGAACGACTCTCAAAGGATTTAATTTCCTGTCGGGAAAATGAAAATCGATTAGTTTGATTTCCGCAGTCCGCCGGCGCCGGGGGGTCGATAGTTTCCGATGTAGCCCGTGCCAAATTAAATAAGACACGCTAGTTCTAACTGGGACACCTACCTTGATGCCATTCATTATGTGGACTCAATGTTGGTTTTGTATCTCGAACGTTTCATTTGGTGCCATAAATCGGTGTGCGAGAGGGCGCGCGGCATAAAATAGACAATGTTTTTCTTGTCTGATTTTCTTTATTGCATTGACGTTTTCTTTTTTTAATTGAAAATTGTGCTTAATGTTTCCGGGAAAGCAGGCCTGATGTTGTAATTTTTTTTGTAATTCTTAATTTTTAAAGGACAAGTATTGTTATATTTAAAGTTTCAGTTTTAATTAAATTGGTTTAGGACGGCCCCTGCCTAACAGTAGGAGAGGATAAAGTGATAAAAACGGTTATTATTTTGTTTTTGTTTTGTTTTAATTTTTATTTATTGTTTTAAATTGTTATATTGCTATGGATACGTTTGCCTGATATAAGTATACTAATCATTCATTCATCAAAATATCTCGTAGTACGAACATGGTGGGGTGCTAAGACAGGAAACCTCCACGTGCGCCCGTGGACTGGAGTTCCCTCTCGGATACGTCCGGGGGGAAGACCAGTTTTTCGGGCCGGTGCACCCTGGGATGCGAGCAAAAACTCTCCTTAGGCACTGTGTGCCTAAGGGGTTTCTTTGCCCGTATGCAAATAGCCTGTCGGGTGGACGCTCCAACGCGTGTCCCTCTGAACAGCAGAGGGCACAGCGGCGGAGCGGGCTTGCGGACGGTGAGTAATGGGTAAGCTCGCCGTCCGACCAGGTACCAAGCCCGGGTCGGTGGCGCGTCGTGTTTCACGCGTCACCGACGGGGCCCCTTATGGGGCCAAATGCCTGCCGGGGTCGCGGATTTTTCTTAATCCAGGATACCGTGGCCCCGGAACGTAAAGGGCATCCGACGGAACACGGGTGGATTTTAGTCAGTAAGAGTCTGACAGTCCCTCCCGCCCCACCCAGGGCGGGAGGACTCATTTGATGATTTTGCCACCCTAAAAAAAAAAAAAAAAAAGTACGAACATGGTACTTACCAAATGTACACCGTGAATGGCACTTCGGTTTATCTGTAATAAATAATACAGTGATTAGAAACGTTACATAAAGCATTAAGTGTTGCATAAAATTAATCGTATCTTGGTTATTAATTTTGATATAATTTATGAGCCGGTTTATGGTAAATAATAACGCCAACTGACTTATTAAATAGTGACTACCTAAATATTTTAATAGAGCAATAGAAATTATAATCATTAAATTCGTTTTGGAATGTATGACTATTATTAATTTTAACTACATCATAAAATAACTGTTAAAAGAAAAAGTCAATGGCAAAATCGACCTAAATAATTTAACATGACATGCAGAATGTCCCACAAAAATTCAGTCTTTCTAATAAACAAAATATATAAAATCATTTGAATAAAGTAGGAATTTATTGTAGTCGGAATCTTTGTATTTATAATTTATTTATTTCCCTCAGTAGGTAAAAATAAAAAATCTATACAAAAATCGACCTCAATAACTCATCTAAACAAAATCTTGCAGAATCTCACACAAAATGCCCGTTTCTGAACATTTTCGTTCAAAACATAAACGCTGATAATTAACTTTGTCACTTTACCAAAATTATCTTTGCATGTCCCTGTATATCACGCTTCGCGGGAAAGTTAATAATATTCTGTTTAAACTGACAGGGCCTTAGGGCGGTTGTGACTTTAGCGATTAACTATGAAGATACCTCCAGTTATGTTATACTCAACTATTGTGTAATCAAGGGAAAGGCAAAACGATAATATTTGTTCTATAAAATTGAGTTGAAAGTGGCTGTCAAGAATCTTTTGGGTAAATGTCATTTGGTTGCGTAGGTTGTCATACTTAAGCAGGTTGATAAAACTTTTATTTTCATTAGTGAAGCTGCGAAGGTACAGTTGGACAGGATTTGCCGAGATTAGATTCTATGTAGCATATACTTGGAGAGACTCAGATCAGTACCCATACCATGAGTTGTCACTACGATACTCGATCATCGATATCGACCGCGTTTGGCGCTCTTATTGGACCGCTCCAAGGTTGTATGAACTCTCAATCAAAATGAGAGCGCCAAACGCGGTCGATGCTTATGATCGAGTATCGTAATGACAACTCATGGTATGGGTACAGCTATACTATCCTTGAAAAGACCCTATGATAGCCAACGTAGTTTCAGCACTACCCCGACGCTGAGTCGGGTAATCGTCGTAAAATGCTGCGGAAATTCAGAGGGACACGCGTTGGAGCGTCCACCCGACAGGCTATTCGCATACGGGCAAAGAGTTTTTGCCCTCATCCCAGGGTGCACCGGCCCGAAAAACTGGTCTTCCCCTCGGACGTATCCGAGAGGGAACTCCAGTCCACGGGCGCACGTGGAGGTTTCCTGTCTTAGCACCCCTGCGGAAATTACTTTGGCTGCATCTGAATAAAAGATCTCAAAATAGCAAAAATACTTAAATATTCTCACGCTGCTTTAAACATTCCAAATTTCATTTCAGAAACTAACTAGTATCTATTTGAATATCCCAATCTCATTTCTTAACCCTCCAATGGCCCTTTTATCAAGGCTTAAAAATTCAATTCGACAGTTGAAAGAAACCCTTAATCCTTTTGAGGGTAGAATGGGTAGATAGATGAATCTGTTTCTTTACAGGTTTACTCATTAATCACCCTAAACCGATTTCGTAGAAATTTTAACACTATTGTTAAAGATTTTTTATATTCAGTTTTATTGAGTCTTATTGTATCGAAATATATTTTCTTTTGTAAAAGCTCCATATTTTTTTCGTCAATATTAAAGTTGGTGTAACTTTTAGCTTATTCTGGATCTGTTATTAAGCAATAAATATTTAATATTTTTATTTGTACTCAAAAGAACTCAGTTTTGATAACATCTAAGAAAGCAGATGAAATGTGAAAACGGTTTTGTGGGGCATGTATCTCATTTTGAAATTATTTTCATAAATATACATTAATTCAGCCTTTTGGGTTACGAATCACCTGGCGTAGGGCTGAGTCTCAACAGATCGCAGCACGACGCTGCTCTACCGAGCACAACACCCCGCCAGGAACGGAAGTCGTCTACAGACTATTCCGAGCCCCGACATCGAACTGAGGTAAATTCGGACCTTCGGAGCCGTGATGCACGCGTTAAACGGACAGCATCGATCTCCGCGATCCAAATGGGCTTCGACGTCGCACCTCACGTGGTGAAGCGCGACTAGTAAAGTCACATTGTTTAGAGCCTCCCGACTCTCGGGGCTCCACGGTGAGCATATCCTTGCCGGATTCGGCAAAAGTGGTCGTCGATGAGCGGATTCGAACTCGGAACCTTTCACACCGCAGTCGACACGGTTTCAACCGGCGCTAACTCGCTTTAGCCTTTTGGGTTAAGGAGAAATTACTGAAAACCAGATGCTATGATTCTTACCTACTCTTTTCACCATGTCCACACATCTCGTCATACAAATAAATCATCATCATCATCATCATATCATAGAAGTGTTTCATACAAAAATAACTATTGAAAACCTTTTAATTCAAAAAAAACACTGCATCATTAGCTATAGTATTAAATAAGCATTTATCATCGAACCCTCACTTCTCAGTCATGCAGTCATGATGAAAACAGAAATAATAACGTAATACCTGTTTAAGTATACAATAACATATTAATAGAGTTAATAAGAATAGGGGTTGTACGATGGGGTGCTAAGACAGGAAACCTCCACGTGCGCCCGTGGACTGGAGTTCCCTCTCGGATACGTCCGGGGGGAAGACCAGTTTTTCGGGCCGGTGCGCCCTGGGATGCGGGCAAAAACTCTACTTAGGCACTGTGTGCCTAAGGGGTTTCTTTGCCCGTATGCAAATAGCCTGTCGGGTGGACGCTCTAACGCGTGTCCCTCTGAACAGCAGAGGGCACAGCGGCGGAGCGGGCTTGCGGACGGTGAGTAATGGGTATGCTCGCCGTCCGACCAAGGACCAAGCCCGGGTCGGTGGCGCGTCGTGTTTCACGCGTCACCGACGGGGCCCCTTATGGGGCCAAATGCCTGCCGGGGTCGCGGATTTTTCTTAATCCAGGATACCGTGGCCCCGGAACGTAAAGGGCATCCGACGGAACACGGGTGGATTTTAGTCAGTAAGAGTCTGACAGTCCCTCCCGCCCCACCCAGGGCGGGAGGACTCATTTGATGATTTTGCCACCCTAAAAAAAAAAAAAAAAAGGGGTTGTACGATAAGTAAGGAGGGGTGCATTTTAAAGTGGGTTTCGCACAAGAAAGGTGTCGCACCCTTAACCCCTTAGGGGTTACAAAGGTTAACGGTCGCTTAGTGCCATAAATAAAATATTATTTCTTTATACTTCAATGAGTTTTCTTGCTAAACTGTTAAGAAAATATCCTTTGAAGAAAACTCTCGTCGATAAATAACTTAGTGTTTGAAATACATAGAAAATGTATGCCTTATTTCGTCAAAAGGAATTGCAAATCGTATTATCGGTAAATAGGTATATGAAACGTAGGCATTTTTATGAATATTCTTTTAGTTATGAAACACTTTCAATTCAACGTTATTTTAATTAAACTTAATAGAAATGGCACAGTTGGTTAAGTGACTAAGCGATTAACTGCTGCGCAGCGTGTCACGAGTTCAGTACCCGCACGGGATTAATGCATTTTTATGACCTGAGAAGTCTCAAGTGTGGGGAAAGTTAAAAAAAAAATTAAAAAATCTATCAAAACAATGCGGAAAAAATTGTTCTTAATTTTTTCTGTATTGCTTTTTTAAATACTTTAATTCCATAATGTGATGTTATGGAACATTATTGAAATCGTTAACCAGGCTTGATTACCTATAATTTACTCTGAGAATAATTTTCTAGTATTTCAATAAAATGTCCAACACTCAATTACTCCGTCAAATGGGAAATAATTCACAGACATCGGTAATGGAGACATTTTAATGAAACTTAAGTATCTTGGAATGGGTTCGATTGCAAGTATATGGCGTATTTGTAACGCTATTGCATAGACATATTGTATAAAAACTTTTATCTACTCTCATATCGTTAAATTCAAAATACGAAACTCAAAACGAGTTTATAATGACGTACTTTACACACAGTATATTGAAATGAAATTAAAAAATTAAATTATGACACTATTTCTCTAACAAAATAATGTTATAATAAATGTTTTTTCATTACGATACAGATTACAGATCATAGATACATCCATTTGATTTTTTATCTGTGGCTGCGCGCGCTGTGGCCCATGCGCGGTGATAACGGGAATTTTGGCGGCATAATACTGTGTCTTTATCTTTTATTTGATAAATTCGTGTTCAATGAAAGTAGATAAAGTAGACACTCGTGTGATACTTTTAAAAAACTCGCTTCGCTCGTTTTTTAAACTCACACTCGTGTATAATACCCCTCATTATGTACCAGTTTCATAAACTACTATAATTTTAATGCCTATATTTATTAGCGTGTCGTATTTAAAGCTAAAACACATAAATACTTTTAGGTATTGACGATCAGAGATTTCGCAGTAAATTGCGTTTGGCTAAGTTCGTTCGACTGTTGCATCTAACTTCTAAAACTAATGAACTTAGTGGAGTTAAAAAGTTTATGTTGTGTTCAGCAGTTTAAACGCGTAGATGTTGTAGGAAAGGGACATTTGGGAAAGAAACGTTTAGAGATGGGGACATTTTGGGAAAGGGACATTTCGGTAAAGGGACATTTTGGGAAACGGACTATTTGAAACGGAGAGACATTTTGGGGAAGGGACATTCTGAGCTGGAACGGTCCTAAGTGATTGATGTGTCTTTAAAATTCACTTTTATGTTAAAAAGAACACATTCTAAATGACATTACATTGTTTTAAGCCAAGTCAGAGGCCTGCAGAGTGAAAAAAATTAAATGTGAAAAATTTGAAAATAGCGTGTCAGTCTACGTCGTCGGAATTTACCTGAATTCTCATGAATGATGTTTTAGCGTAAGCGTAAACATTATGTCACCAAAATAACGTTGCTGATCTGTTTATAATGTGTAAATAAAGGTAATTTGCATTCAGGAAAGTAGGTTAACATTACCCTTTTTCTGGGACAACCAGAAATAAGACTTTTACACAGTTATGTAAGGGTCAATTTCCACCATGGCTAAGTATTCACATGTACTCGCTTGTCGAATTTTATTAAGTAGGACAATACTAATACGGTGCTTTTCTTCAGTGAATTCTTTCACTTTCTGGAAACTGACCATAACGAATGATCGAAACACGGTCTCATTAAGTTTGTAAAAAAAGTGTCAAAGTGTTTGTAAACCTACTTGCATAAATAAATAAATATCATTTAATTTGAAAGATATTCCGACCCCGAGTAAAATGGGATAAGATGATAATGATGTCTATTTCGGTACAAAGTCTCCTCCGCATAGTTTAAGTTTACAAGATATTTCACAGAAGGACATGTAGGGCTTTAAAATCACTAATATTAAAAAAAAAACAAACTGAAGAGTTTGTTTAGTTAAATGCTAAACGCATTTAACTAAACAAACTCTTCAGTTTGTTTTTCTCAGAAACTACTGGTTGGAATTGAAACATTCTTTTTGTGTTGGATAATTAATTTATTAAGGAAGACTACAGGCTATGTAACATCACGCTACGATCATTAGGAGACAAGCAGTGGTTAAAAAAATGGGGATTAGCTAGTAAAAACTATTAAAATAATATTTCCACGAATCATTGGCGACAGTTTAATCAGCGCAGTAGCCCATGAGATAGCCTCAATTAGACACATCGCTTTCTCTTTCACCAACGATTAAGTAATCCGATCTCTTTGATACTTGATTTGTTGTTATTTTTAGAGTTCCGTGCTATATGGATGCCAACGGACTTTATTAAGTAGGTACGTCTGTCACAGGGATGTTTCTTTAAAATTGAAACTAATGGGTGGACTGAAAAATTGAAATAAAGTAGATTTTTAAACATTGTGATGATAAAATTATATTATTAAAGTGGTCATCGGAAAATAGGTATATTCAAAATGTGTCAGTGTCCACCGGTCGTGCACACCGAAAATACCTGCTTGTGCTAATGTTTGAAATCATCTTGCTGTCCTCTAATGGTGATCGTATCACTGTCCCGCGGTGGTAACCAGAGTAAAATTTACGCAAATTTTCGCAAACTGTGATCATCGGGAGTCATCGATTACGGTGTCCGGGAGTGGGTCTTCACCAATTTTTATCACAAGCCTAGTACCTAATAGCAATTTATTAATTAGTAGGATGGTACGGAACCCTCGATGTGCGAGTCTGAATCTGTCTTTGTTCTCAATATCTCTGATCTGTTGTTATTTTTCTAAACAAACACAAAATGATAAATTTCCGCGGAATCACCGTAATGTATCAACACGTAATAGTTACGTCAAAGATGCGCAGGAGTTATGCGGGAGTCAGAGGTCGTGGAGAGAGTGGTGATTGACCCTGTGGCGTGGTGACGTCACCACAAACCCGTCGTGGTGCTGGTGATAATGGAATACTATATGTATACCATTTAGGTCGTCGAGAAAGTTACAGATCTTTATTTATTGTTTGACATTTTGCGGCGGAATTTTGCATTTCGATTGGAAGTAAAAGTGATACGGTAAGTATCTTGTTTTTATTATATTATGAGTTGCCGAATATGGATTCCTAATTCATTCGGTTTACGGTTTTGCAGTCAAATGATTAATGATTCTTCGAGAGTTTTTTTTTTATTTGTATGGGTATGCTCTTAACTCTAGTCTCATGGTAAGGTGACATAGTCACGTAAGTAAGTCTACGATGGAGTTAGCTTACCCAGAAGATGCCTGTTCATTTTTACTTTGAAGAGGTTCGGGCTGTACGCGTTCAGGAACACAGATGCAGGTAGTGAGTTCCTCTTATTTGCCGTGCGCATTATGAAGGATTTTTTTAAGCGCTTATTGCGAACTGGTGGAATGCGAACTGAGTACATACTTTACGTTCCACAGTTACATAACTGTGGAACGTAAAGGGCTATTGAAGGAACCCTGTGCATTTTGTAGAGTCTGACAGTCCACCCGTAAAGGATACAGACTAACGTATCGGACCAGCCACCAAGACTAGCCAAGTTCCGTCTGACGTCAAACTAAATTAAATTAGCACATTTTATAAAAGAGTAATTATACCAATAGGATATAATCATATAAAAGAATTCAATTACTACGGTACTATTAGGAGGCATAATTAGAACAAATCCTTGACAAATAAAAAAAACATACGATAGAATGTGACAAGTTACTAATAATTTAAAATTACTTAAAAGTTTTTTTTTGCTAACAGTTTGTCAGCACATTGCTTGACCTAATTGTTACTAGGTTATTAAGTGGTAATTAAAAGGCGACAGTGGCCTAATAACTAAGTTTAGAATGCCAATTGAGAGGTCGCGGATTTCATTCTGTTGAACTATTTCTTTGACGTGGATTGTTTATCCGACCTCAAGAATTTATTATTCAGCTTTTCAAAGAAATTGATGATGGCCCGTTATCTTAACCGCCTTAATATTTACGACTTAAACTTTCCTTTTAAGGAACTTTTCAGTTTCCCGGATGTCATGAAACATTAATTTTAGTTTTCTTCACAACATTAAAAGCGTTAAGTAGTATTGCGGAAATATAATTAAGTAGGTACATCCGTATCGAGTTACTTAAAAGCAAACTTTAGCCTTCTTATTTCAAATATTTGTAAGCGAAGACTTCTCAGTTACTCGGAACATGGCTGAACTCAAACAGTTATAATACTTATGCGAAGTCCCAACACTGAACTTGTTAATTAAACTTGTTTCATTCAATGAGAATGAGTTCCAAAAATTAATCACTGAGTGCCTATTTGAATAAGTCTGAGAAAAAGAAACTTCTAAACTGGCGGACTTTGTGGAGAAATTAAATTTCATTCTATTCGCAAAGTGAGGATGATTAGCATAATACAAGGCGAGATGAAAACGAAAGATTCACCTGACGCTCGAGAGCAAACCGACGAAGACGGCGGAGTGTCGACGGCCACGATTTGCACCTCTATAGGTGGCAGTCGTATGAATGTGAATAATAGAAGTTACTATTGTGCCGATGAGGTTCTTTATCTTTCTCAATGCTAGACTGCGCAGTGCATTCGTGCGTATTGACAGTGATAATGATACTACGCCCAGCTCCTTCGTACAACGCGACGCAAGTCTCTGCTACCTTATTTTATTTTATTTCGGTGGTAATATCATCAAATGAGTCCTCCCGCCCTGGGTGGGGTGGAAGGGAGTGTCAGACTCTTACTGACTAAAATCCACCCGTGTTCCTTCGGATGCCCTTTACGTTACGGGGCCACAGTATCCTGTGTTAAGAAAAACCCGCGACCCCAACAGGCATTTGGCCCCATAAGGGGCCCCGTCAGTTTGCTGACAACTCCCCGAAGGCACGCGCGAAACACGACACGACGCGCCACCGACCCGGGCTTGGTCCTTGGTCGGACGGCGAGCTACACATTACTCACCGTCCGCAAGCCCGCTCCGCCGCTGTGCCCTCTGCTAATCAGAGGGACACGCGTCGGAGCGTCCACACGACAGGCTATTCGCATACGAGCAAATAGAACCCTTAGGCACACAGTGCCTAGAGTTTTTGCCCGCATCCCAGGGTGCACCGGCCCGAAAAACTGGTCTTCCCCCCGGACTTATCCGAGAGGGAACTCCAGTCCACGGGCGCACGTGGAGGTTTCCTGTCTTAGCACCCCAAGTCTCTGCTACCTTACGACTTTGGTATCTAGGCGACTATTGTAATACAAATTCATAGTGGTTCGTACACAAGCACAATGGATACCAAAGTCGTAATGTATCGGAGACTTGCGTCGCGTTGAGTACGAAGGGGCTAAGAGGTGGCGAGATGACTTGAAAGCGCACTGCGATGGTTGCGGCGTAAAGAGAGCCTGTCAAAGTTATGGGGTATAACTTTGCCAGCGTTTGGATATCCATATGTATTATAAAAAAAACACTACAGTCGTGAATGAGTAGCAGATCTCCAATTGCGGAAACGTGAGTAAAACTGCGTCTTGGAAAATTATTACTAATTTAATTAAACAGATTTTGAAGACCAGGAAATTGTTTTAAACAATATAAATTTTGTATTAATGAGTAAAAAATACAAAATACTAATCAAAAGTATATTTTAGTGGTCTGCACGAATACACAAAGAAATGTAATCAGCCACAAATGAAAAATAAAATTTTATAGATTTTCCTGAGAGACGCAGACTGTGGGAACATTTGGACGCCGGCTTCACAAGACAGCCGGGTGCTTTGTTAAACTTCCAAAGAACATTGCTTCAGCTGACAATAAAAAATAAAACTGGAAATGTTATTTTCAGAAAACACTGCACCTGTTACTCGGTTTTAAACCGTATTCCATTGTGGAAAACACTTATTTTATCGTGCGTACAATTAAATCTATTGAGGCTAACTGTATAACGTCGAACGTGCGTAGTAGAGGGACACACACACATGTCAGAATACTATTATAGTTTGGCGCCGTCCCTTCCGCCCTATTATGTCACTTCCTTATCTTATGTCAATATATCCTCGACCAATCGAACCCTTTTAATTATTTGATCCCTATGTTATATAAAATTCTTTATTGTCAAAGTAATTCGTTAAAACTTGTGATTTAGTTTCAAAAGGCGGAATTGAATGGAGCACCGGGAATCCGACTTCCAGTCTGAAAATTTTAATGAGAAATTCGTATCTCATTGCTTTAGAAACAGCTATGGAGGGCGGCAATCTCTCGCGTCAATTATTCTGTCTCGACCGAAGTTTCAACTGTTTCAATGAAATTCCTTTCGGCAACATCTTATTTGTCTGTCGGGGGCCAAATTAAAAGATAATGTGTTGAAGTTTGGCCGTTTTGAAGTTGTGCGGATGGTGCAGATTGGAATTATTACCTGGCCGTTAGGGCCGGTTGGCCGAGGGCCGCCACTTAATGTTAAAACTCCGCGATTTATTTCTACGCCCAGATGCCGACAACAATCACTATGATAAATTGTTTTTGTGCGTGACTTAAAATTTTTGCAACCACTTCCATAGAAAAAGTTTGTTTTAATGTTCATTTGTAAACAAATGGCAGAAAGTTTTCGTCTCTAATTCAGCTACAAGAATATTTTTTGCGAGTTGCGTAATTAAAACGGTCTGATATTTTTGCTTCCAAATATTTCTTTTGCGATTCTCTTTTGATAAAATGTGAAGTAATTTATTTTATTTATAATAATGTCTGCTATCGAATTGGCGATCTTGCAAGAAATTTAAGGGATTCGGAAAGCCTTAAGAATGAGAAATGATATCAGATTGTAGTTGACATCTGCTGTATATAAAAACATCGATTTTATTTTTTATCGATGATGAAAACGACGCTTGGACAATTCACATCATTATCATTATCACAAACACTATCAATCATCAAAATTACTGTAAAAAAACACACATGGAAGCCACAACCTGCATAATAAAACAAATGCAGTAGGCAACATTAATGTTGACAGGCAACAATAATTCATATTCTACTACAATGATTCTTAAGCCACAAAGGGTTTATATCTCTATTAAGACACGGGTGAATAATAAATTAAATTAATTGTTAAAACAAGGAAGCTGTGTCAAGTCAAATAAGATCGTTGGGTAATGTTGTCTTGCTCGTGACATGACCTCACGTTTGCACCTCAGTTTTTGTTAAATATATTTACTGAGTTTTATTATACAGAGTGTTTGGTAGAAAGGCTATATTCTATACCCACCCATGGTATGGGTGGGTACATTCTATACCCACCCATTTTTTCACCTTTTAAAGCTATTGTATAGCTTTTATCGCGGGCTTTGAGCGCGGCGTGGCGCGGCAACCGAATCAAGAAATTCCTAAAAACCTAAGGAAAATCCTTGACACCGTCGTCTAACATCGTTTCAGTTCGGGACACTTCGGCAATTATAAAGGTACGGACAGACGTGCTCATAAAGGTATGGAAAGACGTGCTAATTACTGCTATTGTTATATTCTTATTATTGCTCAATAAAAGCATGCTTTCCTGCTAATGCAGGAATGCATGCTTTTATTGAGCAAGGGTCAATTTTATTGAGGGAGAGGGAGAGGGAGGGGGAGGGGGAGAGGGAGAGGCTGACCATAGCCTTATTAGTACAGTAATAAATATAATAAATAAATAATTATATTTGCATAAGTTGATAAAAAAATGCTATGCAATAGCTTTACCGCGGCAGTCCTCGAGTGCCGCACTTTTTTTCTTTTCATTCCATCTAGAGAATCCAAATCACAATTGCGAAACATTTTTAGTCGTCTAAACTTTTTTGTCGTTTTAAAATAACTTTGTATTGATTATTCTGATGTACATAAAACAATATGTGCATTAAAAATTACTGAAATACTTAAGTGACAATTCACAATTTCAATTCGATAACAAGATTGACAAATTATGTTATTAAAAAAAACAATACAATGGTAGAAAGAAACACCCCTTATCACCACAATTTCTACCAAACACTATACAGTTGCTAAAAAGCAACTCAAGGAACCATAATGTCTATTAAATGTAGTTCGTGTTAGCAACGCGTGTCTTCCGTATTTTTAATTGGTACCCACCTTTGACATGCTAATCAAGTGCGTGTCTTGTATTATTACAATAATTATTAGATTGAGCGTTAAAATATTTTGTTGCTCCTATTATTATTATTAATTAAAGTGTTTAAGTGCCTTGAGCCTAACGTGGATTATTGCTGTTCATGTGGCTACTTAATAAAAGCCTTAGTCAAATCACCTTATTAAGGTTAATGTTTGAAAAAAACGCATTTGTTTTAATTATATTAAAGTTTATTTTGGATTTCATCTTAGCGGTCTTTTGTTTACGCTTTTTTTAATTTGGTACGTTCAAAATTGACAGTATTCTAATAAAGCCGGTTTCCTCACAATGTTTTCCTTCACCGTTTGAGGATCGCAATTGTGGTATAAACATGATGTATGTGGTTTCTGTTTTAACACGTATCTGTTCTCAATTCAAGGTTGGCATTACCTTGCACGCCGTACTTATATAGATTCTCTAGGTGTTCCCATTTAACACGAATACAGTGTAGTTTCCCAACCACTAAACACTGCGGTTCCCCCATCCGACTAACGTTCTCATTGTGGCTGTACTACAACCATTACACTTCTTTCTTTCTAAAAATAAACGCGGAAAGTAAAGAGATACTACTTTCTTTACCTTTCCTTCCCATATACGAAGCTGTAATTAGAGCCTTCAAGATTTATCAGATCTACTAACATTGTTAAGAGAAAATATTGTTTTATGTATGTTTGTTTCCAATGGGTTAACTAAAACTGCTAAAAAATATAAATTACACAGATATATACAGCTACAGTCCTTTGTCTAAAAAACAATGTGATGTGATGATATTTCATCTTCGTAATTTTAGGAACACGACTTTGACTTCCAGTTAGACTTTGACTTCGAATTTTACAATAGACTTATCCACAGATATACATCGGCAAAAGTTGATTAACTTTTTGATCCATTCAAAAGACAGACCTTGACAACAGTTGCTTAACTTTGCTCACCCATCCAAAGACAGATCTGGCCAAGAGTTGGCCATCGCATTTGACCAATCCTCTTCTACATTACACACTTGCGTAACACATCCTGAAATCTCTCAGAGAAGTGATAACGTGCGCTGTATATTTTTTTCTAGGCTAGGTACTTCTATCCATGCGTATATTAATTATTACATTTTATACGTATTACATGCTAGATCCGCAACATACATGACGCATAGTAACGAATATGTAATGTAAATTGTAATGATTACGATTCTATGTGCAAACATGTGTTGCGGAAAAATACGAAAATAAAGATAAAAATACTGTTAGTTAGGTGAAGGATGTCTGAGTGTTTGTGGTCGAAGTGACAGGTCAATACAAAAGCCTGTAGTGGTTTTATTAGTCATCGCTGATTTTAAGGATCATGAACATATAACAGCGGGTCTTAAATGGCCGCTTTAGCAACGTTGCTAATATTAATGTTGCTAAAATTGTTTATTAATTACCTAACGTAAGCAAACATTCCGTATATACTGGGTGTAAGGGACAGCCCTCCGAAAACTTTCAGGGCTCTTTTTCACTGCTCAGTAGACGAAACTGAACAATCTTCCACAATAATTTTTTTTTCAGGACATGGCAAAAAAATCAGCCTCACCATACAAACTGTCCAATCAGGTTTAAAATTTTGTATGGTGAGGCTGATTTTTTTTTTCATTACCTGAAAAAAAATGTATGGAAGATTGTTCAGTTTCGCTTACTGAGCAAGCCCTGAAAGTTTGCGGAGGACTGCCCCTTACACCCAGTATAATTATATAGTCATGTATAAAATGTATTGCTATAAAACTCGTTACTTTTTTTTATCTTGGTGAAAATATCAAATGAGTCCCCACCCAGACAGGCGGGATGGGAGGGACTTTGAGAGTCGTACTGACTAAAATCCACGGAATCCTTCAATAGCCCTTTACGTTCCACCGTCACGGTTACCTGATAAGACAGTCCCGTGACCCCGGCAAGCTTTGGCCCTCCATAGGGATCCCCGTCATATTCCTGACAGCTCTCTTTGAGGCGCGCGACGACGCGCCGTCAACCCGGGCATGACGGTCCACGATCGGACGGCGAGTCACCCATTACTAGCAGCCGCATGCCCGCGAACAAAAAAATCATAACATAGAACATCAGCACTATTATTCAAGCAATAGAATAGAAAATTGATTGAAGAACAATTTTAGCAACATGGATATTAGCAACGCTACTACTTTTAATAAAGTACTACATCATCAGCCGTTCGTTAATAGCTTGTGTCTCGAAATTTCGTCAAAATGTAGCAGTAGCACAAACATTTACCCCTAATTCAAGATCGATCATCATCAGTTTGTATTCTTTCAGTGCTGGAGACATAGGCCTCCCCCACAGATTTCCAATAGGACCAATTGGAAGGGGCTTGCATTCAGCGCGATCCTGTGGTCTTCATCAAATCCTTTGGCCGACAGTGGAAGATTGTCACCATAGAATTAGCAATATTTTAAGACTGATGTGTAACAATTTTAGTGTACTCTATTTATTTATGAAGTCTAAATAATTCGTTACACTCCACGATACGAAAAGATAGATTATAAGGATACATAAAATATAATACAAACGTATGTTCTACATAATAATTTTATAAACACCGGACACACCGTGCCACTTAACAACACTATCCGTGACTCAAGGCTTTTAAATGTCTTAATAATTATAAAATAAATCAGTTTAAGTTATAAATAAATGCTTGTATAAATGACGGCTGAGCTAATTTTAGTCTAGCCTTAGCTTAGACACGATTATATTCGTCATTATTACATAATTACAGATTAAAAGTTAAACTGGGCTGTATTTTTCAAGGTAATTCCTATTGTGTAGCCTGTTCCTTAAAAAGTTAGTTTTTCTAGAAAATTCTGTTATGTACTTTCTGAGTTAAGACGACCTTGTAGTAATGTCAGTTTATTTACTAGTTCCTGTCTTATTTATAGCGGCCATACACCATACTGCCTATCGTACAATCGGCATGACGATCGATTTGATCAAATTGGCAGTTCGTCCATATACACCATACACCATACTGCCTATCGTACAATCGGCATGACGATCGATTTGATCAAACTTCAATTCGGCAGCAGTGATGCCAACTTAGCAACTTAATAGCTAGATCTAGCTATTATTCGGTGACAGACAGCTACAATTTTATAAAACTTGTGGCTTAACTTTTTAGCTACTTTTTTACCGACTTGTTTTATCCCACTAGTGGGAATCAGTTGGTAATACAAGTGAAAGTGAGTTCAATCGATTTTCGACTTTATTGACATTTATGCAAATACCGGATTTTAATGAAGGAGCAATGTTAGCTAACGAGAATGTGAGAAAAAACAAACTAAATTTTGAATGTCAATAAGGTCGAAAATCGCTGTTTTTTAACTTGCTTAACGATAGCAAGTTAAAAAAAGGTTCAGGCGATTTTCGACCCTCCATTCCATTCCACTCCACTCCACTCCACTCCATTGCAGTTCGCAACGCGCCATAAGGAACTTCGTTCCAAAAAAATATACGTTTCGAATTGAGAACCTCCTCCTTTTTTTACGTCGGTTAAAAAGTAGCTACCGAATATAAGCTAGATCTAGCTATAAAGTTGCTAAGTTGGTATCACTGCTGCCGATTTGAAGTTTGATCATTCCGATTTGATCAAATCGATTTGATCAAATTGGCATGATCAAATCGATTTGATCAAATCGGCATGATCAAGCCTATTGTTATGCCAATTTGATGGATTCCACGCCCACACACGGTCAAATCTAACTGATCAAATCGGCAGCGTCATGCCGATTGTACGATAGGCAGTATGGTGTATGGCCGCTATTAGACTTCAAATTCTGTAAGTTAGTCGTGCAAGACCAAGGGCAAAAGACAAGGCCTAAAATAAGGATTTTATTTACCTAGTTATCGATGAGTAATAATAACTTTTCAATATAAATTCATGAAAAAAGAAGTCAGTGTAGTCTTAGAAGCTTACTTTGAAGTTTATTAACATGAATTTTTTTTTGGTAGTAAAATCATAGTAAAGAATGAGTTTATAAGGGGAAGTTTGAAAGTGGCGCCTGTTACAGACAAAATGGAAGGGAATCGTCTATCTTGGTATGGACATGTGATGAGGAGGATGACACCCATGTGACTAAGAGAGTGATGAGTATGAATGTTGATGGATGGAGAGGAAGAGGAAGGCCAAAGAAAAGATGGATGGATTGTCTAAGGAATGATATGAAAGAAAAAGGAGTAAATGATACTATGACGTCTGATAGGGGAGAATGGAAGAAGAAAACGTGTTGCGCCGACCCCAAGTAGAATGAGATAAGGGCAGGAAGAAGAAAGAAGCTATTAACGAACGGATGTTGTGGTACTTTATTCAAAGTAGTAGCTTTGATATTAATGATACTGTAACGTCTGATAGGGGAGAATGGAAGAAGAAAACGTGTTGCGCCAACGACCCCAAGTAGGTTCTCGTAGAATGGGATAAGGGCAGGAAGAAGAAGAAAATCATTTAAGAAGTTCTCCCACTCTGGACGGAGCGGAAGGAGCTGTCACACTCGTACTGACTAAAATCCATGGTATTCCTTCAATAGCCCTTCACCTTCCAGGATCACAGATACCTGGTGAGACAGTCCCGCGACTCCTTCCACCGGGGTAGAGCGTAAGGGACTGTCAGCCTCGTACTGACTAAATTCTACGGTGTTCCTTTAGTAGTCCTTTACACTCCAGGGTCACGCAGCGACCACATCTTTGAATTAATTAGAAAATCATTAAGGAATTCAGAAGTTCATAGCGTGTGACCAACCATAATCGTTACGTCTGACAAGCTAATAAATGCTCACAATACAACCATTATAACATATACCAATGCTCTTCCTGATACAATTAGTTAGACAATTACCACACGGACACTCTAGGTATGAAAAGGTTAAACCGTTTCTAAATACATTTCCTTGCATGCAAAGCGGGTACATGTCGTTCGTAGAATTATCTTTTGTTCTATCGTTTCTATGTTAATATGACTTATCAGCATAGGCCGGAGTAGTTTTTTTTTTAGCGTAGTAAAATCATCAAATGAGTCCTCCCACCCAGGGCAGGGCGGGAGGGACTGTCAGACTCGTACTGACTAAAATCCACGGTGTCCTTCAATAGCCCTTTGTGTTCCGGGGTCACGGTAATGAGGCAAGTCCCGCAACCCCGGCAGGCTTTGGCCCTCTAGAGGGGGGGCCCCGTCATCATGCTGACACTCTTTGAGGCACGCGTGGAACACAACGCGCCGTCGACCCGGGCATGGTCCATGGGCATCTACCACTGCGGCTGGGGTGGAGGGAGGACGCTGTACTCTCCCTCACGCGGCCTGCCTTCTCTTTCACGAGCATGACTGCTTCGCAGAAGGAGGCGACCGCTTCCCACTCCGAAGCCGGAGTAGGTAGATTGATTTTATGTACGAGTAATTGTATCACAAACTGTCATAGAAAGCATAACATGGATAATCCTTTTTACAGGGATTTCATTTCAGTACTTACGAGATTTAATGGGCGAAGCCGCGGGCAATAGTGAGTGCTTATATGTCTTCATCCTACATGTTCCTAACAATTTTTAAATTCCGGAAAAATCTCTTTTAAATCCCGGAATCCCGGAGGCATGTCCATATTAATATACACGTTTCGGGTTATTGACTCCAAATCATTCTAACTATTCCGTGCTTTGCTTATCAGCCATCGGAGGTCCTGTAGGTTGACAATAACCGCAGTTTCTGAGGTGTCTTTAAGGCACCAACCCACTTTGGACATTTCAACAGTTGGGCTAAGATCTGTTCGGGAGTACCACAATCAAAAGAGATGGATCTTTAAACTTGTATTTTGCTAAAGTGTTACTGCAATTTCTAATCATTGTAGTGCAAGTATTTTTTCTCTCCCAGAATTTAATTTTTATTCGCCGCTACTGGCAGAGGGCCTAACAGGCCGCTTCATCCGATACATAAAAAACATTATATGATTCTGCTAAAGTGGCCTTTATGAATCCTCACGAAGAGACGAGAAATGTTACATGAAACAGGTATTATGTAGGTTAGTCCCATTGGCACTGAGAATTCCTTGGTTGCGTCTTATGAGATCTACAGGAATTGATATCCGAGAACCGCAGTGTTATATGTAGGAGCGCAATTACCCATTGAATAGAGTTGTGGGTTTCCCTTATACATAGATATAGCTTACTGGTGATAGCATATCAGTTTTGAAGCCGCTTTTCAGTAGTAGTAGCTCCTCAGTAGATACCGATTTTAAATTTCTCCCTTTAAAACTAAGGTCAACAAACCTTAAAAAAAGTACGATTTATTTCACTCGAAATGGCTAGCTTCATTGCCATGTCGAAGTGAATTGCTTTGATACTTCTAAAATATAATGTTCGTATTTTAATTTTATTTCTATTGGCAGTGGTAGGCAAAGTAACATTTTTCTCGAGAATGACTACCTTTCTATACGTTATAATTGCAGATAGCTTATTCCTATCTTCGATATATTCCAACAGTTCGATGTACGGAAGAAAGCGAACCAGTTGCGATCACACTGCCTCCTCTAAACGGAGAGAGCTACGAGTACAAGTGACACTATTTATCTAACGCCAACTTTATCTAACCGATCGCTCGTATTACGAGATCATTTAGTTCCGGTTATGTCATATGTGGTCTGGTCTCAGGTTTTTGTTAAACTGTAATGTGCTGGACATATGTGGTACCTTGGTACGTGAGTCAAATAAATGTCTATTAATTTCATAGTCAAGGATTTTTTTTTTACCTAAAACCGCAGCTTGTATTTCTAGAATTAAGCTAGCATTTACATGGTGCTATGTTTAGTCTACAAATATAAATTGTTTGGATTCTGTAAAAAGATGTGTGTTTTTATTTGCTCATTCGTTTCTTTGTTTGTGTGTTCACAATGTTCTCAGTAAGTAGGTTTTTATTTGAAGAATATAAAAAACTTTTTTTTTAAAAAAAGTACCGACTTCAAAACAAATACAAAAAGTTTAAAATAACTTTTCTTTCGGAAGTCGGTGGCAATAGTCAATGACACAACAAAACAAAGCCACCGACTTCCGCAAGAAAAGTTATTTTAAACTTTTTTGTATTTGTTTTGAAGTCGGTACTTTTTTTAAAAAAAAGTTTTTATGTTACCCTTTTTAGTTTATTTATTACATATTCAACCCAAATTCTTGTAAAATACAAAATTTTCTTACATAAATGCACTAATCTTGTAATCCGTCACAACATAAAAAAATCCATATCTCTAAAACTACTGAACCGATTTTGATGAAACTTGCAGTGTACCCTAAGTTGAACAATACCTAGTACAACAAAAAAATAATTACATAAATCGAACTTATAGTTCCGGAGATATGCGTGCACAAACATAAAAACATACATACATACATACATACATACATACATACATACATACATACATACATACACTTATGAAATTTGGCACATTTGTTCAGACGCTGATAAAGACTAACATATATGAAAACTGGGCAGTTCTGATAATATTACATACATACGGGTCGAATTGATAACCTCCTTTTTTTTGAAGTCGGTAAAAAGAAGAATAAATAAGAATATAACTTATGTCATTGATGAGCAATTCGTAAGGAAATAATATTCATGTAGGATCAAAGTGCTTTGAATTAACCTACCAACAGTATTTATTGTATTTGAGTAATATAATACTGAATAATGGATTTTCTTAATGGCTAATTACGATTAAAATTCATTAATAAATTGAAATTATTCGTTTACCATTATTAACTTCGCTTCTACCAAACCGTTCAGTAGTGATAATGTGTATTTTTGTATACAAATTACATTTTTTTTTACTGTTGAAAGGGTCTAATAAATCCTCCTGGGCAAATATGAGTGATATTATAAATTATAAAATATTATCACATAGTGAACAAAATATACAACAGTTTATAACACATAAATTCTCAAAGAATGTTGATACGAAAGCTAATTGTGAATCACGACGCGTGCGCACCGCAGAGGTGTGGGCGCGTGCGTTGAACTCTTTTCCACTAGAGCGAGCGATCTAGATCGATTCGCCGTACTTGCCAACTATTAGTACAAGTTACGCAAGTGTCATTGCCGTGATTTGCATCAGTACCGAGTTAATAATCACCATCGCAATTATTGTATAACACTTTGGAAAATTCCTTGACAGTTGACTTAGAAATGTTAACGGGTTAACTTGTTCACAGGATGTGATGACGGCTTTGTAGTTCAGGAGCTAGCAGTTTGTTGCTAATCATAAAAAATATATATATTTTAACTAGCGACCCGTCCCGGCTTCGCACGGGTACAATCTCTACTATATTAGGAATAATTAGCAATAAATTAAAATTGCGACTATAATTTGAGATTTAAACTATCCTATCTCTCAAGTTGGATTGAACTGCACATGGTGTGCGAATTTTATTATAATCGGTTAAGAGGTTTAGGAGTCCATTGAGGACAAACATTGTGACACGAGATTTATATATATTAAGAATTTGATTTTTTTCAAATCGGATGTTCAATAAATTAAGTTTTTTAACACACTAATTTACCTAATTACACCATTTTTTTGGTTGCGGGACTTATCAAATTACCGTGACCCTGGAACGTAAAGGGCTATTGAAGGACACCGTGGATTATAGTCAGTACGAGTCTTACAGTTCCTCCTGCCCTGACCAGGTTGGGAGGACTCATTTGATGATTCTATCACGTAAAAAAAAATTACACCATTTTGTAAACCTGGATGACGTCATGAGGAAATGAGTAACTGATTTCGATAAGTACCTATAATAGTGTAATTGCAATGACCTATTCCAATGAATCCTGCTATTTATTAGATTCCATTGCCTCCAATGACTTCACAATTGCTGCACATAATACGTAAATAGGCATATTATTGTTGTCCATAATGTACGTTAATCATCATAAAAAACAATAAGTATGGTGTTTGTAAGCACTGCTAACATTACCTATACAAAGGACTTTATATTCAACATTTAGGTCAAGGAATGACAAAGGATAATCTGAGATGTGCTTTTTGCAGAGGAAAATTATTATGTGGCAATAAAGTAAATATACTTATTATTTGTTTTTGCATGATTACAGTCAACTTGGCAACAGTTTGTACTTCGAATTAGTCACAGTTTTCGCGAAATTATTGGTTAAAAACTGTGAACAGATAAGAATTCATTTGATACAATTTTCTTGTATATTTTTGTAACGTGAATTATGAAATAAAATTTACTTAAGTATGTATTTTTGATTAAAACTGTATTTAATTTAACTACGTAAATAAAACTAAAACAAATTTGAAATAAGATTATTTCTGGATTCAATTATATACTACGATTTTCTTGCAGTTTCTTTTTATATTTACAGAAAATGATGAATCGTAAAATAAAGTGTTAGATTGTAAACACACCGGGAAGACGAATAATGTATATTTTTTATTATATTAAACGATGAATGCCTATTAGTTTCTATTATGCAGTGAGCATTAAAAAGAGAGAGTATGAAGTAGCCTAGTAGCGATGATTGATTGATAACATACCGTATTTATAACCGTCATAACATCGTTAATCTGTTGTATTAAGATTGATAAATTACAGTCATCTAAATGTATGATCTTTAAGCAATTATTTTGGCTTTCATGAACATAATTTTGATTACGATTTCGTTTAGAAGGCTCGACTCCTACACTTTTTAACCGGAAATTGTACCCTGTGCAAAAATAAAATTTAATAGATTAATTAAACGTTCGTATGAAATAAAAATTAAATAACATGAAAAATTGCGAGTCGACTCCCCGACTTTTTGATTGGAAATAATGTTTCAATGAATATTAAAAAGCTTTACTTATGCAATGAGTATTAACAATTTTATTTTATTTTCAACTATATTTTATGAGTGAGTGGTGCTGTAAAGTATGTTAATAGTTAAACATGTGCTGTTTGCAATAATAAAGGCAATGAAAAATTATTTTCTGTTCGAATATTTTAACGGTGCAGTGGGCGAGAAAATTGCCTACTTAAACTGCGTTGCGTTAAAATAAATTGAAAGTGGCCCTATTATTTTAACCGTTTTCCATTCAAATGTCACCGTTTAGAAACAGAATCTACCAGAGACAAACAAGCACAAGTGGCCCAAGTAGTGGACTCTCAGAGTAAACACTGGCTGAAAAAAAAAAAAACTAAACGTCCCAAACATGGCTAATACGAAAACGAAACTTAATAGACGTGTTGCAGCTGCTAAAAGGGGTGGTTTGTTGAAATAAGTGGCCAGTTTGCTTCGTCCCGGCTGCCAGTTTTAATCAAGTTGGTTACGAGGCAGAAACATCTAGCTAAGAGCTCGCACGGACGTCGAGTGCACTTTGAAAGCGGCTGATTAAGTCTCACGACGCACTGAGAGTCTCGCGACGTTCCAAACTTGCTTTTTGTTTCGATCGGGACTTGAGATACGTACGGGGGACTTAAATAAGTTTTCTGCGCGCGACGATTCACAACGATTGTCTTTTGTTTGCCTTGATAATGGAGATGTAATGAAGATAGGCAGGTATGGCGTGGATCGTATTACGTTTAATACATTTACATGTAATTGCTATGTGAAGGAAAAACAACTAGGAGACTGTTGTTTAATTAAAATTCCTCCATCGTACTGTCTACTGCATCTTTATGGAAATAATTTTTAAATTGGCATCGCCTTTGTTTCGTCGTAGGTAGTAAAAGTTCAGTCAAACCGGTGCGGATTGGCTGTGGAAATTACACATTATAAAAGATAAAAGATTTTGTACAGGTTTCAAAATATGTATATTTCATAACCGATTTTTCGAGAGTTTTTATATGACAATCATTGTTGCGTTCCCTACTGCCGCATCATAACAATTGCCTCTCCATCCAATCTACACAACAGTTTATAACAACATGAAAATCTTGCCAAAACAACACAACTTTAACTCCAAAGTAATATCTAGTTCACTAGCACTATAAGAACGACGTGACGTGCCAAACAGCTGGTCTATAATTACCTTACTTCGGGTGTGCCCGGACATCGTACAGCGCAGCGTTCGAGGCTCCTTACTGAGCAACCGTTCGAGATAATCACTTGAAGTTCGAATGAAATATGCTGCATTAGATGAAGTAGTGACCGGTTGAGATTAGGGATTACTGTGCAGTATTTTCATGGTTGTATTGGCTTGGAGAATGGATGGTAAGTGTTGAAAATTATGTTAGTGATTGCCTATTTGGCTATCGTGTTTGTAAGTTGGGTTAGCCAATTTCTGGGGCGAGCGGCGAGTGATAGGTAGCTCGCCGTCAGATCAATAACCAAGTCTGAATCAACGGTGCATCGTGTTCCAAGCACGCCTGAAAGAGCTGTTAGCGATTCAGTAGTTTTTAAGTTTGTTAATTACAAATATATTAATAATTTCTCTTTTTATTATTAGTGTAGATGTACATTAAATAGTCATTAGTGTATTGACTAGAATAATTATAATTCAAATTAATGTTAGCTTGAATTATAGGAGAGAGTTCACACTCTAACGCTCATAATCACGATTCTTCGCTAGATCGACTAAATAACTGTTTCGAATGCAATATTTCTATTTATTACCTTACAGCTTTATACCACGCTACAAAAGCTACAGAGTCGAGATTTAAAAACAACTCTATTTACAGTGAACTTACAATACTTACCTTTCTACTTAAATTGTAAATAACACAGCTGTTGTTGTTGTAAACTGTTGTTACTACAACTAGTTTTATCTCGAACAAAATAAATAGTTGTTCACTGTTGTCACTGCAGCGATTGATTGTTGCTATGCGTGTCGCGGGTTCTATTCCGCGTGAGTTCTATGTGAGTTCATATATCCTAAACGCACTCACATTACAGGAAATTTTAAAAGGGAAAAGACGACTACTGGAAAGACGCTGTAAAGAAAAGTAGTGATAAGGGCTCAGCAGTGGTATGACACAGGCTGACAGTGACAGTAAAGTTAAGCGACAACAACAAAAAATGCCGTCTACTTATTACGGATTTTAAGGTAAAGCCTGCTAACAGACAAACCTCCTTCTGTGACATATTACTAGATCCCGTAAGTACCCTTCGGGTACCTACGGAACCCTCAAAACATTAATTTGTAGCCATCGTGCGCAAGTTGCACATCGCATGTAATCACAATATGTAATAAGGTTGCGTATTGAACATCGTTATGGTATTTGCTCTTAGATCTAGGTATTGATGCAGTGTTAGTGTTACTACTTTCTCAAACTAGTCACTGAATAAGTACTAAATTATTACTAAGATGTTACTGGTCATATAAGGTGATAGCGTAGAGGTAGGTAACTCACGAAATTTAAATTTACTTGTGATTTTTGCAACTTTCAGGTCGGTGTCAGGTTGTAAATTGATCAAAATATCTGATTCGTGACAATAATAGGTATGTATTTACATAATTATAAATGTAAGAAATTAATGCTTCTTCGCTCTAACGGAATATTAGTTATAATTCGGGAATATTTTGTTCAAGTTACAATCTGACACCGACCTGAGAATTGCAAAAATAAGACTATTTGAAATTTCGCAGGCTACCTTTCGCTTGCCCGTTTTACAGACGCAAGCACAAAGACCTGCTGACGTCTGTACCTTGTAGGAACTGCTACCTTAAGAAATGGGTTCCTACAAGGTATAACGGGCATCATCAATTGGGATATTAGAAGTAACGCAGCTTATTTAGCTTTCTTTTTTTACGTAGATTCTTTCATACTTCTTTTTTGTGAATGTGAGAACATTGTAGCCTTCATAAGGACTTCTCCCTTGTTACTAGGCCTACGTTTTTCTCACATATCTAAGTACCTATTCAAAATTGTAACAATCGGTTTGTAAAACAAAACCATATTTTAAAAGAGTAACCATGGAGTTTCTTGCCGGTTCTTCTCCATGGAATCGACCAACCCGAACCGTGCACCTGTTGTCGACGTTTTATAAGTGCCCTCATGGGCCTATGAGAAATAAAAATATTTGATTTTGATTTTGGGAACCCCAGTTCTAATAAGCTGCTTTTAAGATGGGTACCCATTCTACCCATATAGTGAAACTGACCGTACCAACTACCAACATTGATGTAAAAAGAAATGATTGCATTCAGTTCCTTCTCTCAATTTTCCTTGAAATAAAAAGAGTTTTTACTAGAATAGATACAAAGTATCTTCAGTAGTTTAGGTTGTTTCACTACCAAACTTACTGATTGACTATTCCTTTTGCGACTGCTGTAACATTGTGCAGTCGGTCTTCTCTGTCGTTTAGTATCTAAACAAAAGAAAGATAAATTAAACAAAATAATTGCTTTTTGCTAGTGGCTTCGTAGGCATAGTAGGTAAAAATTATCCCATTGAACATAATACCGAGATACACATACAAATATCTTAATGTTGTTTTTCCAGACTATTATTTATTTATTTATTAGTTTGGGAAAACAAACAGTTACACACTAGAAATACGAGTAGACATAACAGTAGGTAGACATAATAAATATTATAAGTCTGTAACTCACTACGTTATCCACAGTTATTATAGGTATTATGTTCTATGGATCGCGCCTTAGAACGCAAAGGACACGTAAGAGGGTGTTTTTAACAAGTTAATAGAGTCATTGCATCAAGGGCAGTACGACTAATTCGATGATTTTTACACTAACGTCGAGTCATGATAATTATCATACATATCAGGGGTACTTGCCCATTTGAAATATTAGTTAGATCATCTTATAAAAACAACTATCATTTAAAACTGCATCAATTTTCTCATGCCAACAAACCACATGTGAGCGAGTTACACTGTTATACAACATATTACTTACATTGAATACAGATTCAGTGAGAGTCGCCGTCCGCTTGACTGGATTGACTTGATTGTTTTGTTCATTTTACATAGAAAAAAAGATTGTAGTGGGAATCAAATAAACAACACGTTATCATCTGCCTAGCCTTCTCCCAACTATTTTGGGGTCAACTTCCAGTCGAACCAAATGCAGCATCATCATCATCATCTCAGCCATAGGACGTCCACTGCTGAATGATCTCCACATATACCAGTTGGAAGCGACCTGCATCCAGCGTCTTCCGGCGACCTTTATAAGGTCGTCTGTCCACCTCGTTGGTGGACGTCCTACGCTGCGCTTGCTAGTCTGCGGTCTCCACTCTAGTACTTTTCGCCCCATCGGCCATCTCTCTGCGAGCAATATGGCCTGCCCATTGCCACTTCAGCTTGCTAATCCGGTGGGCTATATCGGTGACTTTAGTTCGTCTACGGATCTCCTCATTTCGGATTGCAGCAATGCAGCAGCATACAAATATTTTACATGGCGTGAATACCTATCTGACCTCCAAACCTCAACGGAACAACACAGCAGTCCCAAGCAAAGATGATGAGATGAGTTGGATCGCTTAATGAAAGACTGGACCGCGGCCGCAAGAAGCCGAGAGGAGTAGAAAGAATGGAAGGAGACCTTGGCCCAGTGGGATATTTAATGGGCATCAGTATTTTTCTAGCAGGATTATGTAAAAGTACCACAGCATAGGCAGCAGCTCACCAAACTCAAAAAGTGTCTGTTTGAAGGATTCTTTTTTTCCGTGTTAACATCATCAAACCTCACCCAGGGCAGGGCAGGAGGGACTATCAGACTTGTCTTCGTTTTCAAACGGTAATCTTTATCACCAGGTAGATATCTTTACACACTGTTACTTATGTTCTTAAACATTCAAGGTATTTTCTTTTAAAAACACAGCAAGTGTAGTTTATAAAACCTTTTGTAAACGTACTAGTTTGCATCTAAGAACAGGTTTGCAGGTATTAATTTCACTGCAGTAGACAGATGCTGATATCGTTTATCGTTGATGTCAATCACACTGTCCAACAAATCAACTACATTTAATTATTCTGACTGACAAGCTTATAACTTCATTTGGAGGGTTAGAATTAGAAAAAGTCATACACATAAATTTAATTAATATTTAGACTCAAGACTTGAGAAACATTTTAACTTTTGTAGGGTCGCGGAAATGTCTTGGTCTTATATAAATATAAACAGGTATCCAGGACCCTGGAACGTAAAGGGCTATTGAAGTAACTGTGTAAACTGTGGATTTTAGTCAGTGCTACTCTGACTGAGTTCCTTTCGCTCCATCCTGGGCAGGAAGACTCATTTGATGATTTTACTACCTAGATATACACTACAGAATGCCAACCTAGGCTACAGAATGCCAACACGCAGAGAAATATCTGGCTACCTATACTAGAACTTCTAGTTGCAACCGTGACAGCAAGACTCACTAGTTGACTTTACAACATTTATAGTAATAAATACTAAGTAAGTAGTAGAGATAACAATTTAAGGACTTAGTATTTATTACTAGAAATGTTGCAAAGTCAACTAGTGAGTCTTGCTGTCACGTTTGCAACCAGAAGTTCTCGTATACATTTCTCTGCGTGAACCTAGGCTACAGAATACCAACCTAGGCTACAGAATGCCAAGTTCATAATGTATACTGCTTTTGGCATCGGCTTCGCCCGTTCATTCCCCGCCTCATAGACTATTTCACACAAGACCAATGCAGCTTTCTACTGGTGACAGATTTTTTTAAATCGGTCAATTATTTCCAGAGATCAACCCCTAAATACAAAAATACATGTGGCACTCGGAGACTGCCGCGGTGAAGCTATTGCATAACATTATTTTTTATTTTAAAAGATAAAAATCGCTTACCGCGTATATTTAACGAGAATATAATTTATTTAAGTTTGTGGTGCACTGCTGTAATAAAGAACTTCTAGTTAGAACTTTCTAGTTTTTTTGTAAGAGAATTTTATAAGTAGGTTTCATTGTGAAAACTCCTTTTGTAGCTGGCCGTTTAGAATCAGTAAGAAAAAGTAAATTGTCTTTATGACGGATTTTTTTACGATTGCTGAAGTCTCCCGAACTGAAACGACGTTAGACGATGTGTGGTGTCAGGTATTTTCCTTAGGTTTTTGGGAATTCGGTCGTCGCACCACGCCGCGCTCAGCTATGCAAAAGCTTAAAAAACATATTTAAATGTTAACAACATTAGTATAGATACAAAATCAGTAAAGCAATTTAGGAACTGCAAAGACTGCGCCAAGTGTATCCAATCATCCATATCTACTAAATTATGCTAAAAATACCGATGATTAAAATTGCAATCACCATCAATACAGATGAGCATTGAATAAATTCCCTAAAGGCGTGTTCCGTGAAGCGTTTGTCGCTTTCATTGGAAAGTCGCAGCGTCCGGAACTGGACGAGTCGCGTGGGCACTTGAGCAGGCACATGATCGTAACTCACCGCATTCATAATCATCTTGAGAGCATTGCGATTGTAAATTTTGCTCCTTAGTTAACATTTTATTAATGAGTTTCATTGTAATAATTATGATCTCATTATTATATGCAATCTATACTACTTATATAATCTATACTAATATTATAAAGCAATACCGCCGTACCACAAAAAAAATTTAACATCTGTTGAACACTTGTCTAAAAAAATGACAGATTATGACGTTGAAATAAGGTCCGTTTTGCAGCCACACTTTTTTTAGACAAGTGTTCAACAGATGTTTAAGTTTTTGTAGTAAGGCTGTAAGAGTTTGTTTGTTTGGTTAAACGCGTTAATCTATCTGGTTAGACTATCCAATACAAAGTAGTAGCAGTTTCTAAAAACTGCTACTACTTTGTATTGGATAGTCTATTTATCGAGGAAGGCTATAGCCTATATAATATTATGCTACGACCAATAAGAGCCAAGCCGTGGGTGTGTCTGTGTAACTACGGGGAATAGAGGCCTTACCACAAGCTCTTTAACGCGGTCCAGTTTAGGCTGTGGGAAAGAGACAGAGCTATGCAAGTCGTCTAGCGCCATCTCGTTCCCTAAGCGTGAATTGGATCGCGTTTAAGAGCACGTGGTAGGCCACCAGCTAGTAAAACACAAAAGAAAATTAATGAATGTTGTCATGTTGCAAGTTAGTAGTTAGTATAAACGGGACAATTTTGTTAGCTATCGGCAAAACATTGTGTTCGTTTTATAGGCCGGCTCGTGGCAAAATTCTTCTTCTTCTGCCTCGCCACGTCCCGTTATTCGGGGTCGGCTTTCCCTATCATGCGTCGCCATTTACTGCGGTTTTCGGAATCTTCTTTCGCCAGGTTTAGCATCTTCATGTCCTTCTGGACAGTCGTTAGCCATGTTGCTAGAGGTCTTCCTCTCCCCCTTTTGCGTGTTGCGATGGAAAGGCACTTCTTCACTACATAGTCTTCAGGGCGTCTCATCACGTGACTCGTGGCAAAATAAATTTAAAAAAATATCTAGTGTCTATTTTATGAAACAGGCAATAAATGTACTAATAGAATTGAAGTTTCTAGAATTAAAACGGAGATCATGGTTGATTATAAATTGAATGACTATTTTTTAAGGGATATGAGTTGTACCGCGATATTACTTCATTTCTGACTGTATATTAAAAAAATACCTACTTATTATTTTATGTGACTGAATTTATGAACAGTATAAAATTTAGTCCATATTTTATAAATTATATGTATTTTATAATAGTTTTTTCTTAAAAGTGGGACAGCATTATGCTAATTATTATTAAAAATACTTAAGTTTCACTTGATAGATTTATTTCACAAACAATCAAACCGTTTGCTAACATGTAGGTACATATCTACTATCAACACAGTTGTTAGAATGTTGAAAATATATCAGATAGAAATACAGCGTTGCACTAGGGACGGGTATGAATTACTCTATTTGTATTCATAAGAAATTGTATGTTACAATCCTTTCAGTTATTATTTCAGACTTGAAACGAAGTTTGGAATTGCTTCGTCCTTAGATATGTTTGTGTTCGTACTCGTACTAGATAGCTTTCTTGCTAAAATATACTGAGTATATTTATGAGAAGAAACTTTTATTAAGTCTCAGACTAATCTTACCAAGGGTTCGTTTTACTTAGTACTAACTGGGTTGTGGAGGTCAGAGAGGCAGTCGCTCCTTGGAAAATGATGCTTATCTGCATTCGGTAAGATAAACAGCCAACCTTAATATAGTTGGAGAAACACCATATAGATGATAGGGACTCTTATTATGTCTAAAATATAAGTAAAGGACGAAAAACGTTCATTGAAAGCCAAAGTGCATACAGTTTAAGAAAAACAGGAAAAAAGAACTTTAAAAAGAATTAAAAAACTGAACAAGAATATACTGTGTAACTAGCCATATTACTTACATTGAATACAGATTCAGTGAGAGTCGCCGTCCGCTTGACTGGATTGACTTGATTGTTTTGTTCATTTTACATAGAAAAAAAGATTGTAGTGGGAATCAAATAAACAACACGTTATCATCTGCCTAGCCTTCTCCCAACTATTTTGGGGTCAACTTCCAGTCGAACCAAATGCAGCATCATCATCATCATCTCAGCCATAGGACGTCCACTGCTGAATGATCTCCACATATACCAGTTGGAAGCGACCTGCATCCAGCGTCTTCCGGCGACCTTTATAAGGTCGTCTGTCCACCTCGTTGGTGGACGTCCTACGCTGCGCTTGCTAGTCTGCGGTCTCCACTCTAGTACTTTTCGCCCCATCGGCCATCTCTCTGCGAGCAATATGGCCTGCCCATTGCCACTTCAGCTTGCTAATCCGGTGGGCTATATCGGTGACTTTAGTTCGTCTACGGATCTCCTCATTTCGGATTGCAGCAATGCAGCAGCATACAAATATTTTACATGGCGTGAATACCTATCTGACCTCCAAACCTCAACGGAACAACACAGCAGTCCCAAGCAAAGATGATGAGATGAGTTGGATCGCTTAATGAAAGACTGGACCGCGGCCGCAAGAAGCCGAGAGGAGTAGAAAGAATGGAAGGAGACCTTGGCCCAGTGGGATATTTAATGGGCATCAGTATTTTTCTAGCAGGATTATGTAAAAGTACCACAGCATAGGCAGCAGCTCACCAAACTCAAAAAGTGTCTGTTTGAAGGATTCTTTTTTTCCGTGTTAACATCATCAAACCTCACCCAGGGCAGGGCAGGAGGGACTATCAGACTTGTCTTCGTTTTCAAACGGTAATCTTTATCACCAGGTAGATATCTTTACACACTGTTACTTATGTTCTTAAACATTCAAGGTATTTTCTTTTAAAAACACAGCAAGTGTAGTTTATAAAACCTTTTGTAAACGTACTAGTTTGCATCTAAGAACAGGTTTGCAGGTATTAATTTCACTGCAGTAGACAGATGCTGATATCGTTTATCGTTGATGTCAATCACACTGTCCAACAAATCAACTACATTTAATTATTCTGACTGACAAGCTTATAACTTCATTTGGAGGGTTAGAATTAGAAAAAGTCATACACATAAATTTAATTAATATTTAGACTCAAGACTTGAGAAACATTTTAACTTTTGTAGGGTCGCGGAAATGTCTTGGTCTTATATAAATATAAACAGGTATCCAGGACCCTGGAACGTAAAGGGCTATTGAAGTAACTGTGTAAACTGTGGATTTTAGTCAGTGCTACTCTGACTGAGTTCCTTTCGCTCCATCCTGGGCAGGAAGACTCATTTGATGATTTTACTACCTAGATATACACTACAGAATGCCAACCTAGGCTACAGAATGCCAACACGCAGAGAAATATCTGGCTACCTATACTAGAACTTCTAGTTGCAACCGTGACAGCAAGACTCACTAGTTGACTTTACAACATTTATAGTAATAAATACTAAGTAAGTAGTAGAGATAACAATTTAAGGACTTAGTATTTATTACTAGAAATGTTGCAAAGTCAACTAGTGAGTCTTGCTGTCACGTTTGCAACCAGAAGTTCTCGTATACATTTCTCTGCGTGAACCTAGGCTACAGAATACCAACCTAGGCTACAGAATGCCAAGTTCATAATGTATACTGCTTTTGGCATCGGCTTCGCCCGTTCATTCTCCGCCTCATAGACTATTTCACACAAGACCAATGCAGCTTTCTACTGGTGACAGATTTTTTTAAATCGGTCAATTATTTCCAGAGATCAACCCCTAAATACAAAAATACATGTGGCACTCGGAGACTGCCGCGGTGAAGCTATTGCATAACATTATTTTTTATTTTAAAAGATAAAAATCGCTTACCGCGTATATTTAACGAGAATATAATTTATTTAAGTTTGTGGTGCACTGCTGTAATAAAGAACTTCTAGTTAGAACTTTCTAGTTTTTTTGTAAGAGAATTTTATAAGTAGGTTTCATTGTGAAAACTCCTTTTGTAGCTGGCCGTTTAGAATCAGTAAGAAAAAGTAAATTGTCTTTATGACGGATTTTTTTACGATTGCTGAAGTCTCCCGAACTGAAACGACGTTAGACGATGTGTGGTGTCAGGTATTTTCCTTAGGTTTTTGGGAATTCGGTCGTCGCACCACGCCGCGCTCAGCTATGCAAAAGCTTAAAAAACATATTTAAATGTTAACAACATTAGTATAGATACAAAATCAGTAAAGCAATTTAGGAACTGCAAAGACTGCGCCAAGTGTATCCAATCATCCATATCTACTAAATTATGCTAAAAATACCGATGATTAAAATTGCAATCACCATCAATACAGATGAGCATTGAATAAATTCCCTAAAGGCGTGTTCCGTGAAGCGTTTGTCGCTTTCATTGGAAAGTCGCAGCGTCCGGAACTGGACGAGTCGCGTGGGCACTTGAGCAGGCACATGATCGTAACTCACCGCATTCATAATCATCTTGAGAGCATTGCGATTGTAAATTTTGCTCCTTAGTTAACATTTTATTAATGAGTTTCATTGTAATAATTATGATCTCATTATTATATGCAATCTATACTACTTATATAATCTATACTAATATTATAAAGCAATACCGCCGTACCACAAAAAAAATTTAACATCTGTTGAACACTTGTCTAAAAAAATGACAGATTATGACGTTGAAATAAGGTCCGTTTTGCAGCCACACTTTTTTTAGACAAGTGTTCAACAGATGTTTAAGTTTTTGTAGTAAGGCTGTAAGAGTTTGTTTGTTTGGTTAAACGCGTTAATCTATCTGGTTAGACTATCCAATACAAAGTAGTAGCAGTTTCTAAAAACTGCTACTACTTTGTATTGGATAGTCTATTTATCGAGGAAGGCTATAGCCTATATAATATTATGCTACGACCAATAAGAGCCAAGCCGTGGGTGTGTCTGTGTAACTACGGGGAATAGAGGCCTTACCACAAGCTCTTTAACGCGGTCCAGTTTAGGCTGTGGGAAAGAGACAGAGCTATGCAAGTCGTCTAGCGCCATCTCGTTCCCTAAGCGTGAATTGGATCGCGTTTAAGAGCACGTGGTAGGCCACCAGCTAGTAAAACACAAAAGAAAATTAATGAATGTTGTCATGTTGCAAGTTAGTAGTTAGTATAAACGGGACAATTTTGTTAGCTATCGGCAAAACATTGTGTTCGTTTTATAGGCCGGCTCGTGGCAAAATTCTTCTTCTTCTGCCTCGCCACGTCCCGTTATTCGGGGTCGGCTTTCCCTATCATGCGTCGCCATTTACTGCGGTTTTCGGAATCTTCTTTCGCCAGGTTTAGCATCTTCATGTCCTTCTGGACAGTCGTTAGCCATGTTGCTAGAGGTCTTCCTCTCCCCCTTTTGCGTGTTGCGATGGAAAGGCACTTCTTCACTACATAGTCTTCAGGGCGTCTCATCACGTGACTCGTGGCAAAATAAATTTAAAAAAATATCTAGTGTCTATTTTATGAAACAGGCAATAAATGTACTAATAGAATTGAAGTTTCTAGAATTAAAACGGAGATCATGGTTGATTATAAATTGAATGACTATTTTTTAAGGGATATGAGTTGTACCGCGATATTACTTCATTTCTGACTGTATATTAAAAAAATACCTACTTATTATTTTATGTGACTGAATTTATGAACAGTATAAAATTTAGTCCATATTTTATAAATTATATGTATTTTATAATAGTTTTTTCTTAAAAGTGGGACAGCATTATGCTAATTATTATTAAAAATACTTAAGTTTCACTTGATAGATTTATTTCACAAACAATCAAACCGTTTGCTAACATGTAGGTACATATCTACTATCAACACAGTTGTTAGAATGTTGAAAATATATCAGATAGAAATACAGCGTTGCACTAGGGACGGGTATGAATTACTCTATTTGTATTCATAAGAAATTGTATGTTACAATCCTTTCAGTTATTATTTCAGACTTGAAACGAAGTTTGGAATTGCTTCGTCCTTAGATATGTTTGTGTTCGTACTCGTACTAGATAGCTTTCTTGCTAAAATATACTGAGTATATTTATGAGAAGAAACTTTTATTAAGTCTCAGACTAATCTTACCAAGGGTTCGTTTTACTTAGTACTAACTGGGTTGTGGAGGTCAGAGAGGCAGTCGCTCCTTGGAAAATGATGCTTATCTGCATTCGGTAAGATAAACAGCCAACCTTAATATAGTTGGAGAAACACCATATAGATGATAGGGACTCTTATTATGTCTAAAATATAAGTAAAGGACGAAAAACGTTCATTGAAAGCCAAAGTGCATACAGTTTAAGAAAAACAGGAAAAAAGAACTTTAAAAAGAATTAAAAAACTGAACAAGAATATACTGTGTAACTAGCCATTATACTTACATTGTGAGAAAACTAGGGAACCGTATCCATTCAATTAAACTTAAATCGGTTTTAACGTAACAAAATATATCTTCACGAGGCACGCGATCCCATAAACTTCCACAACAGAGGAAAGTGCAACGAGTGAAAAATATTCTCACAATATCAAAGTATTAAAGTAGCTGTTCATCAAATTTAAAAGTTATAGCGGAGGTGCTTCTGGCTCATTTTGTTCTGGCTGTATATAAAAGTGCATGGTTCAGGTCGAACCGTCGAACTTGTTAAGTAACGGAATGGACAGACTATGTAGTCTGGGTACATACGGCGAAAGAGTTTAGTGTGCAGGCTAATCATGGATCTGTTTTCTGCGAATCATAATTTATGTTTTACGAAGCAAATGGAGTTTTCGTTCACTGTTAATTTAACCTCCGTTTACGTATCAGGTATCTGGCGGTCTTCTCTCTTAGTCCGTTAACGAGGATATGGGCCCTTACTAAAGTAACTCGAAACTTTTGTATGAACCCTACTCCCTATTAGTTTAGAACTCATAAGTTCTGGCTACACATCAGAAATCGGGACAACTGTCCAATAATGCTGTCATAAATTTTTAGTTCATACCATGCAGTGGTTTAAATCCGTAGTTTCTGAAGAAACTGTTTGTCATCAGAATAGTTAGTGAACTAATCTGATGATAAACAGTTTATTTAGAAGCCACGGGTCTCGTGCTGAGATAGTAATAGCCCTGTTACGCCAATTACAACCCAGAATTGGACAAAGTCCTCTTCCAAACTGCGCTACAACGGCCATGAAGCATAAAGCATTTTTTTTTTACGCATGAATGTATAATTTTATGCTATGCGTTCTGTTACGATAGTGTATAATTATTTATGCACCATTTAGCATCTGTCATTGATATTGCATGCGCAATATTTAGACTCAGGAAAGGGAAATTATTATTATTAGGAGTGCAGAGTGGGCTAAAATGCTCTCAGTAAATTAGCATCTCTGCGAAATAAATACAAATAATATGTTACGTAAGTATAACTGTTCTAAATGTTTTGTACAGATAGTTCTCTAAAGATTTATCCTGTAAGCTTGTGTATTTCACCGAGTGTACTAGATAGCCCGCTGGCTCCCAGTAATCTCGAGTCGAGATTAAGTCTCGAACTTTACTAGGTATCGACTATCGACTCGCCATTATTTTGTGTTATCCGCTGTACAAATTGGACGCAATTTGTAAGTTATTCTAATAGTTGGTTCGCGAATATGCCTTTTGTATTTTAGATTAAGCTTCGGTCTTTATTTAAGAATAAGATTTTATTCTTGTTATTTTCATAAAACATCTTTAATACATACAAATGTAAAATACATCACATAAAGTAATGATTAAATACTGTATTGGAAAAGTTTTTGCTCGTAGTTTTTATTTTATATCGGAAACGTGATGTAGAATTTAATTGTACAAATAACATAACTATAAAAAACGTGTGTTCGTTAACTACCTAGTCAATAAATGAAAAACTCTACCTACATTTATGAATAAATGTAAATGAATACCAGTAGTTTCGCAAACAAAATGTTAATGGCTTTTTATCAATCATTTCTCATCTTTCATCTCATGCATTTTTGTGGGTCAGTGACGTCCGTAAGTAAACATAGTTTGATGACTAACAAACTTGTTTTTATTCCTTGATCTTGACATAGATTCAGAGTAGAATAAATCCTTCTGAGCAAAACCTGTTCATTGGCGCGTATTTGCAAATGTTTATTGATATTAATGGTGACTGTTGAGGGACTAGTTTGTCCATGCATGTAGTAAAGGATAAATGTTCTATTTGATTTCTTTATTGTATCCTGTGGTTATGTAATATGCTAGTACATGGTACGAACTCCTTGTTAAAAGCGTGATAGAAGGATTGTTTTGTTTATTGGAGTTTTTGTTACGTTAGAAGTTGGTTTGAATCGCGATTGATGGTTTGTTGTCAGGATGTTGTAGCTTTAACAGTATTTATACTATAATAAACCTACATGATATTGCACCAAAAGCTTTTAAGTTTTGGGTTGGAAAATCGTTAAGTGAGTCCTCGCGCTCTACGTGGAAAGGATTGTCAGAATTGATTGACTAAAAACGGCCCTATTCTTTCAAAAGCCTTTTGCATTTACCTGTTAATTAATTTTCGTGTAAAACAATAATAGGCAACGTTACTAATTAACAACAAAATATATGAAATCTTATAAACGCCAGGTTAAATTGAACAATGTGTCTTTCATCAAGAAAACGTGACTTTGATCATATTAATTAAAGGGATTCAAGTTATGGCTACAGCCTTCAAACCTGTGCTTAGTTTACCCGTTGATTTTCCTCCTTATATGTCGCTAGTGCCTTTAAATGTATTTAATTTTAATGTCCAATCACGGGCAATGAACTCAAGTTACATTATTTGCATTAATAGAATATTAAATTATTTGATTTATCGTTTACATGATTTGAATATCTGTATTGTACGTGTTAATTTAATATTCAAACATGTCTTTCAATATTTAAGCAAATTATATAATAATGAACTTTAAGACAAGTGAGTGCAATAGTAAGGTAATAACGAGTTTTAAAATCATAACGGTGGCAGTTTTAATGTTCAATTATTGAAAATAAAATAACCCTCTTTAAACTAAAAGGCAGATAATTATTATGCCTTATTTATACGAATGAGTGCGCTTTCATGTTTACCTTTTAAGCACCATAAAAAATAATTTATTGCGAAAAAAGAGAACATTGGAATCGTTTTTAAAGAAGAAAGTCGATTCAAATGTAGGTAAACATTTCAATCGGCTTTCTTCTTAAAGATTGCAATATTTACTTTTTGCTTGTTAAATATAAAAAATAAAAACAAAATATCTTTCCATATAAAATACAATTTCAATATCTAGAGTAGGTACTTGAAGAAAAAACGTAGCCAATTTTCTGTTACGGATTAATTGCGGAAACGCAAACAAGACTTTTTACCATTTTTGTATATTTTTTCCGTCGTGGAGAGATGAGAAACTTTCACTGGCTGTGTCCAGACTAAAAAGTACAGCCTTTTAATGAGGAACTTCAAAAATAAAAGAAATGCGGTCGGACGATGTCGCGGGGAAGTGCTATTGAAGGCTTACTCTTAGGTTGTTTTTGGTTGAGAAAAGTAGGCGCACGACAGATTCCTGCAAAACTGACGTTTAAAAAATTACTATTTTATTCTGTAGCTAGATTTTTTATTGGAACGAAGTTCCTTATCGCGCGTTGCGAAAGGGGGCTAGACGGAAAAAATTAAGGGAAAAAATTGTTACGACACTTTTTACCGACTGCGCGACGCAAAGGAGGGTAATGTGTTTATTACCATGGAATGGAATGGAATGGACTGGACTGGACTGGAATGGAATGGAGTGGAGTGGAGTGGAGTGGAGTGGAGTGGAGTGGAGTGGAGTGGAGTGATTCGGTCGCATGGAACAGTGTGTGTCGCGACGATTATTTTTGTTGAGTGTATACAGTAACTTCGTTCCATCCGGGTGTCCCTTGACACCTCTAAACTTTTTTTTTTGTTTTCCTATTCGTATTTATTGATACACCTAATATTTGCTGGGCTCACGTGACACCTCTCTCTGCGATTTTCTCATTGTTCTTTGAAAAAGTAACAGATTGACATCAAAATATTTATAATGAATATCGATGACTTTAAGATCATCTAAAGTTGAATAACCCACCTTTACCTCCAAAATAATATCTACATATAAATCAAATATGCATACATAATCTCATAAATAATAATTTATGCCCAATATTATTTGAAGTTAATGCCAATTTTATATACAAATGCAAAGCTAAGCGATATTGATGAGTCACGTTATTCGTGAAGATGTATATTTATAGATGAAGTTACGATTTGTTGTTAAATAATACGTCATATAGGCACATTTAATAGCCGAATAATTATGACGAGGGTCAATTATCGTGGCCTGTTGTGTAGATATTTTTAATTATAGTAATAAAATAAATAGGGGAACAGTGTATAAGACGGGGACACGAGGTATGATGGGAAATCACACACATAAGGCAAACTTAACACAAAACTAACGTAGCACAAGCGCCAACAAAACGCCATTTCCGTCTGGCCGCTTGCAAATGACATCCTGATGGCGCTTGCTCTACATTAGTGTTGTGTTAAGTATGCCTAAAGAGTGTATGTCCCCATTATACCTCGCGATTATTAACGTCCCCGTCTTATACACTGTTCCCCTATTTCAAATTAATGATTGATGGAAGTGTAATATTTGCGATTTAGGTTTGTAGGTTTTAAAAGTGTTTTATGATTATTTTAATCGTCATTTCCTCACTGGTCAAGTGGTCATTCATTGACTCGTTAACTTATATTTCTTATCATCATCATAATCTTTCTGCCCTTATCCCATTCCATTCTCCCCTATCAGACGTCACAGTATCAATTACTCCTTTTCCATCATTCTAAAAAATAATTATTCGATTGAAATATCTTCTCTATTCTTAACTAAATAACTATCATTTTCTTCCTATTTTAGTTGAAGGTTTCATGAAATACGGTGACGAATATTTTACAAAATGCAAGGACAGGCTGAGCGTTTTCCCAAACTGTTGGCTCCATGTAAATTTCCAATTAGTCGCTTCGTTACTAGGATATCAAGATGGCTCCGACGCCACTCAATTTACCTAAATTAGTTTGGCAGTTTTTAATTTAAATTATAATTTTGAGACGGTTCAGGCTGATGCCGAAGTGGGCTTCAGTGCAAGAGCACGGAATAATGTAATAAAGCCAAACTAGATTCGCTTTAAAATGTGGTTACATTAATTTATGTAAAAATATTTCCTTACTCAAATAATCGTGTAAATGACACTTGTTCAAAATAAATTCGTCTTTTTATGTCTTTATTGCGTATTTTTAACTCGAAAACCAGTTAACGCTAGGAAAGTTAGGGTCTAGCCACATAATCTTTATTTGCATCTTAATCGCCATTCAGGCGAGACTAACTTAAAACTACTTTTGCATAATTTTTACGTCCATGCAATGTCTACGTAAAAATGGTAGAAGTGTACTATTCTTACACAATATTGCAAGATAACTGAGCCCACGAACATATTTGCGTTAAATGGGCATGAAGTGCAATGAACAAGTTAGTGCACGATCGAATATTGAATACAGTAACATGATTGTTTTATTTATTTTTTCTTTAAAATACTACATAATGTTTTTTTTTGACATGTATGTTTGTAACCATCGTATGATGGAATTTCTTCATTTGTCAAAGTTTAGAAATCTCTACAAAAAGACAATGAATGGAGCTTTATTTTTTCATGTTGATTTTTGTTATTTACAGAACCAGTGCAAAATAACATGTTACTAGATCAAACGGTATAGGCCTTTTTTTTTAGCGTGGTAAAATCATCAAATGAGTCCTCCCGCCCCGGGCAGTGCGGGAGGGACTGTCAGACTCGTTCCGACTAAAATCCACGGAGTCCTTCAATAGCCCTTTGTGTTCCGGGGTCACGGTAATAAGTCCCGCGACCCCGGCAGGCTTTGGCCCTCTAGAGAGGGGCCCCGTCATCATGCTGACACTCTTTGAGGCGCGCGTGAAGCGGTATAGGCTGGGCCTTCGGTCAGTGAGTATAAGTAGGTACACAATTTTTTTATATTATAAGCCCGATTGAATCTTTCTCAAAGGCGTATAATTTTATGTAATAAGCACCTTTTCTTTAAGCAAGAATATTAAGTTTCTAGTGTTAATCGTAGAGAGCCTGAGGCTACAGCCATTAATGATGGGTTTAGGAAGAAACCTCATGGTGATAAACTACCATGAACGAGAACTAGTATAGTAATGATATCCCCTTGATTGTTTCTCATAACTTTCATAGAATGAGAAGCACTTGATTTACGTGCCTTTTCACTTGGATTTGTTACATAACTTGAGAAATGCCTTGGAGAAGACTTATGGCGAGTTGTCTGATCACTAGTTAAAGTAATTATTAATGTTAAATCCTAAATACATCATCTAATCATGAAACATGAAACCAGAAAATGTATGGGATTTAAATAATAATAGTTAATTTGTGTGTGTTAATTGGTAAACATACATAAAAACATATATAATGTACAAAACCAGGAGTACATAAATATCACAGAGGTTCCCGACGCAAATTGTGTTAGTGCCTACACAACGCACCCAGTGTTAATATGGACATCACTTCACTGGTGATATAAATATGAAGTATCTTCATGTTAATTAAAATTTCATAATGAGCGACTACGCGTAGTGTGCTAACTTTGTAATCAGCTATTCGTACCATTTGTATGTGAACTGGTAAAAAAACATCTTAAAAAAAATCATAAGTCATCTCATAAAACTTCAAGTAAAATCATGTACTAGGACCACATAAACATCACAGAGGTTCCCGAACACAAATCGTGTAAGCACAACGCGTTCATTGAATGCACCCAGCGTTAATGTGAGCGCCGCTTTGCTGGCTCGCTAGTTATAAATGTTTATTTATGTTAATGTCCCGCGTAAAGAATGGGAATGTAAGGCTTCGGGTGCACGCGAATTCTCTTACAATGTATTTTGCATTGCATTTTATCTGCAGTTACTTTTCGTTCAATTATAGGGTGATTAAATTTGTGTTCGTCGTTTTGTTACTTTGTATTTAAGGCTTTCTTTTTTAAAAGCAAGACATGCGGCTGTAATCAGCAATTCTGATGTATTTATTACTACGTATGTTATCTACTACGGGTTTACGGTTTCCTAGAACTGGCCCAGAACTTGGTGTTTGGCAAAAGCAAAGCGGATTATACCTAACAGTGGAGCTGAATATCATTATTTCGCATAGAGACTACCAAGATATCCCTTGGTAAGACTTTTGAGCTTCTAACAGTAATGACTATCAAAGAGATACAAATGAAGACTGGCTTAATAATTGCCGCCAAATAACAGGAAAAAATAACGAATATTCAGCTAAAAAAATCTGTGAATTCACGATCGATTAAACCAAAATTATTCGATAATTACAAATGCGTGATAAAATTTAAAAGTTACGCACGGTTCTGTTATCGTAATAGTACACGATTGTTAACTCATAGCCCGAAAGCATAACAATAACCTAGTTCTGTTAATTGATTTTTGTTCGACCCATTAATTAGCGTATCTCTGCAAGCCTACCATGAACTAATTAAAAACGATTAAAAAGCAAGACATTTCAGTTTGAGTTCATAAACTGCATCGCTGAAAGTCGTACCCTGAACCCTGAAAGTGAATGAAAGATCGCAATTTGTAGCTGAAACGCTTTAAGTGAGAAAGAGACAACGCTAGTTATATCAAATTGACCATGCCATCTGACAACGATTGTGCCAAACTGAGTCGCAAGTTTTGGTTTCATTCATTCAATTTTGTACTGATTTGGTACCTTGACGTCGTATAGCAGCTCAACTGAAACGCTCAAACTGTCAAAATAAGCAATCCAATAAAAGTTACTATTTCTTTAACATAATTGAAACGTTTAGTGAATTATTGATGAATATCAAGTTTTTTAGAGGATTTTTTACAAAAACCAACTTAAGTGTACTTTAATCTTTCTTTTAAAGTTATAATACCTATCCTACATACATTTTTTCAACCGCATTTGGTTTTCTCTAATAGTCTAATGATTTATTTTTATTGAGTTTTTGAACGTAAGAGGCTCCAGTTTGGCGGTCAGTTGGACCCCTTCAATAACGATGATGCCGAATTCATTAGGCGCTGCCTAGGCTATCCAAAGAAATAAAGTCTGTCAAAGTCATTTGTAACGTTTTTGGCGAAAAAGAGACAACGCTATTTAATAATAGCGTTGTCTCTTTCTCACTTAAAACGTTTCATCTACAAATTGCGATCTTTCATTCACTTATAACAATCGAAATATCGCTGAGAATATTGGAAGTCAGGGTACGACTTTCAGCGTTGCAGTTTATGAACTCAAACTGAAATGTCTTGCGTTTTGATCATTTTTAATTAGTTCATGGCGGGCTTTTTTTTTGCGTGGTAAAATCATCAAATGAGTCCTGCCACCCCGGGCAGGGCGGGAGGGACTGTCAGACTTGTACTGACTAAAATCCACGGTGTCCTTCAATAGCCCTTTATGTTCCGGGGTCACGTAATGAGATAAGTCCCGCGACCCCGGTAGGCTTTGGCCCTCTAGAGGGGGGGCCCGTCATCATGCTGACGCTCTTTGAGGCGCGCGTGGAACACAACGCGCCGTCGACCCGGGCATGGTCCATGGTCGGGCAGCGAGTTGCCCTTTACTCGCCGCTCGCATGCCCGCGCCTACGGGCGGTGGCCTGAGATCGTCTTGCGACCGACGTCCGTCGCCGTGGGCGTCCGCAACCGCGGGTGGGTTCATGGTAGGCTAGCAGTTGTTTTTTTAAAATACGTTAACTAATATTTTTAAAGTAATTTTTAATACAGGTGCTCAAAAAGTGGCATATTGCAGGGAGGTATAGTGTTCGGGAAGTGGGCTATTACACACTAGTGCTTTTTTTTACCTTTCCCGCACTAGTGCGTTCTCTTTCCCAACTGTCAAAATAATGTGTATTAAAAAGAAAAACCAACCATGAAGTTTTTATTAAAGAGTTTTTGTGATTCAAACAAAAACGTATATAATGTTATTTCTTTATGTATTTTCATTTTTATTTTCTGTAATATTTTCTAACAGTCTTGTCAAAGTTTCTTCCGTAATACCACCAGAGGGAGTCACGTTGTCCGCCTCTGGAACAATCTCTTCTAGGAAATAACCCATAAATTGTATGTTCCCATCTTCATCAATATACACATTTCTTATTTTTGGAGTTAATGAGATCCAAATTTGTCTCTTTTCATGTCTTCTTTTCAGCGTATTTTTTACCTTTTTAAAAGTTTCAGTTTTTGTAATTTCGTCATGTGACTTTATTGATTGCCATCTTTCTGGAAATAGGTTTTTTGGTTTGTATCAGTCAATGTTGTTATGCATATAACATTGGTTTTTGGGTCTTCAGTAACCTTTACTTTAAATTGGAATCTTAGTTTTTCCATATTGATGTTTTAGCAATATAGCTAAAAAAAATGTTGTTTTATAATGTTATTTCTTTATCTATTTAGGACGGAAATAAAATAGCTGAATTTATTGGTGTTGCTCTATTTTATTAGAGAAACAACATTTAAAAGCTATTTGTTTCACAATATGTACTATGTAAAAATTATTAATAATATTTTATGAGACAGACTTTTTCAAATGACATTGACGTGTTCGTCAATGTCACTCTTCATAGAGCAATAAAAAAAAAAGATTCGATGAAGGTTTGCTTCATTTACACGTATTTCTAAAAAGAAGCTACTAATTTATTTCAATGTCAGATTTAATGATTTAATTGAACGAGTTAGGTTAGGTGTCATTTCATTGAATCTCATTTTCATTTCATCATCATCATCATCATCAGCCTTTAAATGTTCCCACTGCTGGGACACAGGCCTCCTCTCTGTGAGAGGGAGCAGGCCGTAATCTACCACGCGGGCCCAGTGCGGATTGGTAGATGTCACATGTCTTCGAATTTTTGGTTCTAGGACATGCCGGTTTCCTCACGATGTTTTCCTTCACCGTTTTGAGAGCAGTGGTGTTGAAATAAATTACACAAAGTAATGCGCCTGACTGGGTTCGAACCCACGACCTACAACTCGTAAGTCGAGGCCGATACCACTGGGCCACCACTGCTCTATTTATTTCATTTCATATCAATAAAAAAAAATCTACTGAAGACTAAGCTGTAATAATAAGAAGAAGTCGGAAAATGTTAGTTTCAGTACATAAAATGTGTTTATTTTAAAATTCATTTTTCGAAGTTTTCATTTTTTTTAATGGGGATGGCAACCGGGGAACTAATGGCGCTAGCATAGCTTGTTCCAAGCATCGTCATTGGCTCAAATCTTATAGGTACTTCAAAATAGTACTACCCCATTGGTCGGATTAGGACTTACCTATGGTGGCGCCATCTACAATTAGCTTTGACCGGCCTTCCCCATTTGTGATGTGGGCCAATCTCCAATATTTGAGACTTCCGTTTTGACGCCCGATCTTTTACCTACTAGTGCACTCCACTGACAAAAAACAAAAATATAAATTATTTTAATTTCATTTAAGTTAGATGTAATTAAAATAATTTATATTTTTGTTTTTTGTCAGTGGATGGTTGCACTAGTAGATAAAAGATCGGGCGTCATTATCCAAAACGGAAGTCTCAAATATTGGAGATTGGCCCTGTTACTAAACGAAACGGTAGCCAAGGCCTCGAAGCCATGCCAAAAACATTCCAAAAAAAAAAAAACGGTTGCCTCCATGATATTGCGTCATTGCATCTTGTTAACAGCCGACTGTCAATGATAATCGATTAACACAGCCAAGAACACAGCAAACTGATTCTGACGTTATCAAAATGGCGTCAAGCATTTGTCTCAACTTACGCGCGAAATATGAAAATCAAATTATCAAATGTCATATGATTATTTTGACAGTTTGAGCGTTTCAGTTGAGCTGCTTTATAAGACGTCATTGTACCAAACCAGTACAAAATTGAATGAATGAAACCAAAACTTGCGACTCAGTTTGGCACAATCGCTGTCAGATGGCATGGCCTACTAGATTGAACGTTAAGCTGGTGTCAAGGTACGAATTAGAAGAACAGTTCAGTTTAGGTCATAAACTGGATCGCGTTAAGAACATGTGGTAAGGCCCCTGATTAGATAATTATGGCTTTTGACAGCTTAAAGACGTGTTGGTGAGATGAACTGATTAATCTTAATAGCTCATAGTACGCTACTGGAAGATGAGATATTTGTATCTTGTAGTACGTAGTTTCATTTTGAAAATCACTGTTAATGGAATATAGACCTTATGTCCAGTAAGTCAAGCATACAGACATTTTTACAACAAAAAAAATACACAGAACCTGTACCTGTATGTAGTCCACGAAGGGTTAGAAAGTACTTTTTATTATTATCACCCACATTATGGGCAGTTATGTCTCATTCTCATACAATTTAAGGCAAACCTATTGCCATTAGGTACATGACTATAGGTTCAGGCTCTGTGACTGCCTCTAAAAAATTTTAATGAAAAAATCCAATAACACTTTTTCCGATCGGGAAATCTTACACAGGATCTCGCTTGCCATTAAACTAAAACAGTCATCCGGACAGGAAAACTAAATGTAACCTGTCTGTAAAATATACTTTGTTTACCATTTGATTAGTGGTAAAATAAAGTTCAGTTTTTGTTTGTAATGAAGGATAGATCTTTTCAGCTTGTCACTTTTTATGGAAAAACTTTCCACTCTCGACACATAGTTAATGACCGTAAAAAGCACATTTTCACATGTTGATCCTGAATCACAGCATGCAAATTACATTTAATCCAATTAATAATTAAATGTATTAATTGAATTAACGTAACTGATTTCAACCGACATGATGAATAGATTTACACAATTAAAATCGATTCGTTACTGCTCGCAATTGTTCACTAAAATCTGGGTCTTTGGTCTGTCGTTTTTACACTAGAAACCGGTTTAGATTATTGGTTTAATGCCTAAATCTCCCTGAATTTAGTCAGATTTATCTGTAAAATTTCTTGCAACAAGTGATTGTTCAGTACTAGCTTATTAGACCCGGTTGGCAATGATTTTGTAAAGCGATGCAATTTACTTGCATATAATTCAACACAACTACAAATATATTTAATTTCAGTGAAAATCACTTAGAATCACAACATAAATATGATATATTTATTGCTTATGGACTTTTGGTCGCTACTTTACTTTATTAATTAAATTGAAGATTCCTGCATAAATTACTTACTTATTTCCTTTACGTTAACCGAAAACCCTTAAAATGCAAGCTCATAAATAAAACGAAGGTAAAAACCCAATCGCGATGTTCAATTGGCATCCCACTTTGGTGTGAATGCACTTTTCACCCGCTGTTTTATTTAGTACCTAAACCACGTTTGTACCCAACTCGTCTTCTCCGAAACTGGTTACGAAAGATTCCCTTCGAATTACGTCACTGGCGGAATCGTTAGCCAGAAATATACGCTTAAAATAAACATATAATAACAGGGTAGATATAAAAGGTGTTAGCCTAATCATTACCAAACACCGATTAGGTATCGAAATAATCGTTAGCGAAATATTGACCCAAACTGCAAAGTACTTTGCTCCAAATTCCTTACTAATAGCAGTCTACAAATAAACTAGGGTTTCGGCGAATAATTACAGCGCTTGCTTTTATGCTTAGCATGAACATAGTCCTTTGGATATGTAAAACAGGCAGCTCGAGTCATGTCGTTGATGTTCGCCAATTTTGGGAAAATTCGCTAATGGAAATATGTTCTTTTTTCGTATCATGTTCATTAAAACCTAGTCTAATATCGTGGCTTGTATAAAAAGTAATCACTGTTTTATTCTTTCGAATTAAATGTCGTTGCTGTCATTCAATTCTAAAACATCTGTGAAAAGTCGGTATTTTGTTAGTTAAAGTGTCAACGGACGCGAACACCGACTTACTCTCACTGAGAACTTCACAAGATGTACTTCACAAAATAATAGAAGTTAACGAAAGAAAAAGAAACTTTCTAATAAAGTGTAATAGAGAAATCTATGGACATCGAAACTGAATAAATCTTTTGAGAAAGTGTTTCCAACTTTAACCCCTATAAATCGTGAAAGCAAACGTTTGACTCCTAGTCGACCTAGGACCTCATTACGTTAAGCTGGGTTACCCACTCCTAATTTCATTCAAGCCAATTTTGTTTAAGCCGTTTGTTTTACTAAGTATTCTCACTAGAAATATGAATGACAACGTACATAATTTTCGTATCTTATATTCTCAGAGTAGCGGTTTGCCGCTTTTGGTATCAAAATATTTGTCCTAAATTAGAACAACTTTATGGGTTGGTTAAATTTACTTTAGATCTTGTATTTTAGTCCGGGCTGACATTAACATTTTCGATTCGAGACGAAAATTATTATATCTACAAATAAACAAACAACGATCGTTTATAATAAGTAATAGTTACTAAGCCTTATTTATATTCCTTTTGATAGCGATAACTAATGAGTTTCTGAATAGAAGAATAATTTTTTTCGGTAATTTCGATGTTTGTGTTCCAAAGATGAAGGCAAAGGATAGGGCCCATAGATAATTACTTTTTGAAGGTCTATTTTACATAAGAGTTTAGAGTGATGTGATCTATTTTACATGAGAGTTACTAGAGTGTATAAAATTTTAAAAACGGTATCAATAAAAATCACAAAGTTATAAGCTTGTGTATTACCTGGTTGTCCGTTCAAAAACCTGCTCATTTCGCGGTACACCCGCGTAAACTGCGTCTCCTGTATTATCCACTCGTGATAATAGTTTGGGGTAGTTCTTCAGAGACAAAATTTTCGATGTCTGTGGGTATATTTCCGTAACCAACTAACAAAACGGCATGTAATATTTTTTTCTGTATACTTTAGCGTTAGATCTAACTAGGACAAATTATATTTTTTTAATAGTAGCTATCTAGATACAAAATAAAAATTTTTGAAGTCTGTTCTCCTGATTCATATGTGGCGTCCGTTTCCCATTTTCCGGAACAAAATGGTCGATGGTCGCATTTTCCCTTTGATTCATCAATATAAATTAAAGTTATATCGAAAGGTAATGAATTGACCTCTCACAAAAAAAAAATGTAATAGTTGTAACTACGTTTGTGTGTTTATAATTAAGTAAATAAGAAGTGTCCGGCGTAAAATACTGATTAATATGGAGTAAGCTTTGCTTGACCGTACTTGGTCGAGGAATGATAATGAGAGTCTGGGATCCCGCATGGGGGGAAGCCTGTCGTACAACGGACATGCTAGAAAGCGGACGTGAGGCTGGTTGGCTTAGAACCCGGTGAAACAAAGGTAAATATCTGATTCATCTGTGCTTGGTTTAGGTACCTTGCTGATTACAATGCCTCATTTATTAATTTTATTTTGCTGTTTTAAGACTTTAATCTGAGTTTCGTGTGATGCTTTTGCGTTATAGATTCGTGTAGAAAAATTACAATACTGAAGTCTGTATGAATTATGAGTTAAGCATAATTTTAGGCAAAATCATGATTCATCTGTGCCTGATTGATATGTTCAAAAGCCCATATGAATCTGAAAATAAATTAGTTTTCCCACTTTCCAGCAAGAAAGGAACACTTTTGTTTACTTTTCCAAGTCAGTAGAGTGTGTGTGAGACAATTTTGACATTATTCTTCGGTATTTATTCATAATTCAAACTCTGTTTGTTTTTATTTTGATATTGCAGTTCACAACAATGCCACTATCAACAGTAGAAAAGAAGGAAAAAAAGAGACTCATAGAACGTACGAATTTTTTATCCTTCTAGGATGGAAATTAAAAAATAAGAAAAGATCCAGACGAGTATGCTGCGTGGAAATTAAAATAATTATATTTGAAAAGACAGGGAGAAAAAGCCAAAGTGAACTGAGAGAATGTTATAATGTAGCATTAAAATAATTATCTGGTACCTATTAATAACAAAATTCTTGCTTTTCTGTAAGTATTTATTTCTGTATAAATATTATTCTGAAAATCAAGAATTTTATAGTTGAATTGACCAGATGTTTTCCTTGATATGATTACTGATAATTGTTTTTATAAAAAAATGTTATTGTTGTTATAATATTTTGATTATTTTCTTAATACAGAGCCCATTTTTATTTAAAGTTTTCCATTTTTAATTCTGTTCCTGATTCATCTGTATAAAATTCTGATTCATCTGGGCACTAAATTTTTAAACGTAAATATCTTAAAAACTACTTTGTAAAAACGAGTCCCTCATACAAATATATGTTATTTGGAATATCTATTTTCATATGAACATGTGTTACTGAGCTGAAAGTGAAATTAAAATTTGACCATATGAATCAGTCAAAGAATCGAATTTCGAAGAACTACCCTTTGGCAATAGGTACCTAAACGTACGGTGATTGTATTGTAATTAACTGGTAATAAAATTTTATTAAAATATTTTTGAAAAAAAATATAACATGGTGTAAAAATTATTGGAATCGAATCAGTTATGATTCTGAACATACTATATTCAGGTTTCGCATATACTAAAAACAATGTTGTATAATATTAAGCTATTATCGGTTTTCCCTTTCAGTAACGCCCAAGAAACTAAGTAAAATTAAAAGACAATAGATCTACGCCACTAAATTCGTGCTTAGAACTCAAAATGCAAAACAGTAGAGCTGCAAAATAGTCCATCATTCCAAACTTACGACCTATGGGCTTACGTCTTTTGCACAATCGTCCCCCAGTCACACGATCTCGGTCTAGATTTCTCTGGAGTACCCTCACATGACTTATGAAGGCAATCTTGAATATGCAAGATCACTGCATCTTGTTATACCATAGACGGTTGCTTCGTAAGCTTAACTTGTGTATAAGGCAAGATAGTCCTTTAGTTATCGATACTTTACTTATAAATCCAAAAGTATGTGAGGATGAATTAATGGATGTTTGTTACTCTTTCGTACAAAAAATTCTGAATGTTTTTTTTAAACATATTTGCAAAAAGATAGTTTATAACTTTTTTTTATCGTGGTGAAATCAGTACTAAATAAGTCCTCCCCCACCCAAGGCTGGCCGAGAGGGACTGTCAGGCTTATACTGATTAAAATCCACGGTGTCCTTCAATAGCCCTTTACGTTCCAGTGTCACAGTTACCTGATGAGAGAGTCCCGTGACCCCGGTTAATGTGTGTTTCTATGTTTGTAAACGCACCCATGACATAGGTGAAATTCCTAATGCGGTTACTCCGGGTTTAAAAAAAACGTAGCACCACAGGCTTATGCTAGTTTCCTACATAAATCAGTAATTTAATATCAAGATTGTCATTATATGTCAATGTCATGGACTTTTGTTTCGATAAGAAGAAGATTTTGCTTTGTAGTGCGAATTTTTCGTGACAGCTGGGATTCTGTGACATACTCGACCTATCCAGTTTAACAGTTCGACGATATTCATTGCATTCTATACATTGACGAACAGACGGTCTTTCTAAACATATGCAGCAGTGGTTTATGAATATCTGCCAAAATTCTTTGGATTTAGATAGAAAAGTTTAATAGGCATTTGGGTTGCTTCAGTTATTATGCCCTATCTAAGACTAGGGTTATGTCCAGCAGAAGATTATGGTTAGCTTAGATTGTAAATGGTCACATTAGTTAAGATGCTTTAAGGAATCTCCATAAATGATGAGCCAATCTGTGCACTACCTAAACCCTAGAGCGAAGAAAGAAGATATGTTCACAAATGTAAATAATGAGTAATTGGTGATTAAGATTACCATTTAGTAGAATCCTGGAAGGATCACATTATATCAATATTTAACAATGATGACATCACATAACTCATGGAAATATTTAGTGATGTTCTTTGCTCACTCACAAAAAACAATAGGTATGTAATGGCGGTTTGAGAGTGGGATGCTAAACAAATTATTAACAAATCTATTGCGAATTATGATGTCATCGAAGTACTAACAATATTACATTGAGTTAAGTCAATAATCCTGTGTAATCCTTCCTAGACTTAAACTAAATTTAATGAAATACTCATTAAAATATTTCATGCTTACCTACTGCATGATCAACTGTTTTTCTGCTGATTATACATACCTGTAAAAAAAGAGTAAAGGGATTAGAACGAGTTTATAGTGAGACATACAGGAATTAAAGAAAAAAAATAAAACGACGGGTTGCACTCCGGGAGTGCCGGGAGAAGTAAACATTTTTTTATTACTGTGTTATATTTTAAAACTGTAGTGGTACAGATATGAAATTTACGAATTTTGTTACATCTTGTTAGTGTCGTACAGATGTCAAATCACAAATGTTGTCATATTTGCTGGATAGATGGCGTTGCACGATTAAAATGCAAGCTATCGTTTGCCTCTTCGTCTTACGAATTTTAGATCAGGGTCACATGATCCTGACGCGAGTTTAACAGTTTCTACCCATTACAATAAAGTGTACAACACCGCTAAAGAAGTTTTCGCTTCAAAAATAACCAGCAGGCAAACAGATCAGGGGATCCAACCGAATTAAATCGCGTTTATGACCATTTGAATTCCTTTACTGACGGATTTAAGTCAGTCTTCTGGTAAGACTTTAAGAAGAAATATTTTGTGACGGCAAAAAAACTACTTGGAAAGAAAATTAAAGATCTGCAAAATTATTTAAATAGTTTTTCCAGAGAAAATCGGTACTTTCTAAGAAAATTAGCACTCAGTTTTTGAATTTCGTATTCGTTATTATTTTGTAGCGTAAATATAATTTGTAACTTAAAACGACATTGTTAACTTTAGATCCAAGCAGATCACCTGACATTTACCTTACATTACAAACATTATCATAAACTTTTATGTGCAAGCTTCTTGTTTTACGAGACAAACTTGGTATTTTCTCAGAATTTACCTAAATTAAAAGAATAATAGTACCCACGGTGAAGACGTTAAGTATGCAGGTAGACACCATATATTATAATGCATGATGCGAACGCGAAGCGAATGCGATCCGAATTCTGTCATATAGAAAAGCGAAGGCGTTCCGATAGTCTATGTGACAGGCTTCAAACAATTCCATAGGTACATTACAAACAAAAACGCTTCGCTTCGCGTTCGCTTCGCCTTTCTGTTTGACAATAGCTTTAATGTCCGTGATAACTTTTTGTGCACACAATGTATATCTTGAGCACCATAGCTCCCTTAAAATGCGACTAACTCATCAATTTGCAACAATCCTCTGCTGGAGATATGCCTCTCTATTCGCACGCCATTCAGCTTGATTCTCAGCAATTATCATCCAGATGATTTCATACAACCTCCATAGGTTTTTGCTCCACATGTTTGCCGACGCCGTATCCACTTTAGAACACTTCTACTCAATGGCAATCGGTTCTACAGTCAATTTGGGCTATATCGTACCACAAAAAGCTTCTTAACCTGTCTGCACACTAATCCCTTCGACCCATGGTACTTATATTCCTTTTTTGTCTGCAGTATTATGTAGCTATTTAACCAAGGTGGAATGTCAAGAGCAACGCAGGAATGCATCCGTCGACTTGACCGACTTTGGACCTAGTTTCTTCTTTAACTACGTAGGTACAGCAACCTTGCGCCTTTTAAGTGACTTACGACTAATAATATTGCCGGTTTATGACAAGAAGTACAGATTATCTCTTCATTTATTGCCTAGAAGGGCTTGTTTACTACAAATTAACGTGTAAGACCTTCGTTGTCTTGTGTATGTAAAAACACGTGCTGTGTCTTAACTGTACGTTTATGTACCTATGTTTATTATCCTTTTATCCCTTTAGGCCTTAAGGGGTTCGCAAAGTTATATCAAAACATGTGGAGCGTTGGTACCGCCTAAGGCTAGTCCTAAGAAACTTACAAAGTTTTTGGTTGATCTTCCAACAGCATACATTCCTTAAGGATCCATTTGACTTCTAAACTGGAAAAGGATTATGTGATGCAAATTTATAGGTAGGCATAGTTCCTAAAAGCTTTTTTGCTTCCCGATGAGCTCATTGGTTACGTCATTCGGGTTTTGGGCAAAAAAGTCTCAGAGGAAATAAATTAACTAGGATCCCTAAGACCGCGCAAGAAATGCAATGTTTCTTTTTGTTATTTTTCTCGCGCACATCGCGAAGAAATAAATCAAAACTATTTTTCCACGACTTCGTTTTCCGAACACGCTTTTAACACACGCTAGTTGATAATAATAACCAGTCACACAAACTTAATATGACAAACATTTATGACAAATATTTTCGAATCGAAACTCTCCAACGACTTTAATATGAGAAAAATATGTGGTCGGAGTGCTTGGCCCCGATTCGTCTTTAGAACTTCAATTTCCCAAATATATTTCTGGAGTGAATTCAAAAAGTTGTTCAGTAAAACCTCAACTGTCACATACATTTACGCGATATATAAGTTTTAACATTCAGCACGTGGCTAGAATATCTCGGGAGGAGCACTGAACTTCGTTGTGGGTGCATTGACTCCCCGCGCGACCCGTACCTACCGAGTACTGTGTCCTCGAGGACATTATACAATTTATGTCAACGCTAAAAGCAAGGAGTGCCTTGTACATTTTTGTTCCTCTTTTGTAAGGGAGCACGAACAAAATTAAAATAATTACTTTATAAACAAACTACATAATTGAACAAAAGTGTTGTTAAAGTCATCTTTAACTACTCAGTTTTTCTTTATGATCTTGTTTCGCGTATTTACATAACAAGAAATGTTCATGCGAAACTGAACCAAGAACTACATTAAAATGGAAGTTCGATTTGCAAAGCTTGTCTGAATATTAATTTGTTTGTTAAATAAATACGCCACGGAGCCGGGCCGACATTTCTTTTATTTATTTATGTTGAACTATAATTAAATGGAAATGGATTTACTAAACAGAGAATATTTTGTTTGGATTTAGTGTCGTATCGTGTGACGAAAATTTATTTAATTTATGTATTCGACTTATTGTATCGCGATAATGCTGACAAAAAAGCTAGACTTTTTCTTTACAAAACAATAAGCTTAAAAAGTCTTTCTATTCGCTCCTCACTAGCATTAAACTGACCATTGTCTTCCATAGATTTCTCCTAGACCTTAACAAAAAGGCGACTGAAGACGTCGCAAAAGAATCGCGTGCGTTAAGTATTACGTCGGACTTTCGCTTCGCTTTGTCGATCGCCAGGTCGATTCGTCTATTGAGGCGTTATGTATAATTAGTTGCGTCAGTCCCTGTACGTGATCTACCGGTCCCATATTCTCGCGTGCCGTGAATATGTTATGATTGCTACTTTCACATACCGGTACGAATCTTCGGACTTGGATACGGATAGTTTCCGATGTCTTTAGTGATGTACGGTTTTCTGGTGTTTACGGTTTGTATGATGTAGCGGTTTTCGGTGTGTTACGATTACGTCACTAGTCTAGCGTGTTTTTTGTTACGGTTGTTGTTAGTCGGGATCGGTACAATGAAGGTTTGAGACGGTGTGTATAATTAAAAGTAAATTAGGTATTTGGTGGAGTCATCATCACTCCGTTTAAAGCTTGTGGTTTTTTTTATCAGTTGATTATATAGTTTTTTTCTTAGAGGTTTGAGTCACTTATGGTTCTAATTTGTCTCTCACATTATAATCGAATTGTTACTAGCCCATAACATAACATTAACTAACGTATAAGTACGTTATTCTACGTCAAGTTAAACATTTTTCTTCACTCAATTCAATTATTTCAAAAAACTTGTTCAACTAAATTGAATATTTTCAGTCACGCTTAGTTGACTGTAACACTTACTTTCGTATGTCAACCGAATTAGAACAAACGATGAGCTCAAGGCACAACGTTTGTCACTGACACACATATTTATTTAGGTTATGTAACGTAACGAAGAATAACGTAATGTAATAGTTATAATAACCGTTATAACTGCTATAATTGTTGCTGACATGTGTTGATAACTTGATAGCTTTGATGTGTGCAGTTGTGTTTTATTGCTTTGTGAATTTAATAACTATTGTGTAAGCGAGAATCAAGGGCAATGATATTGTGGGGTTTATTGGTTTCCATTTGTGAGTGTCACACCTCTATTCTTCTTGTCTCCTGTAGATAAGATGGTTCATTGTTAAATTACATATTTAGATATTATAGTTATTGTTAATTATACACATGTTTAATTTCGGTTTTGCTGTTTCCTTTTTTAAAGTCTGACAATAATATAGCCTCCAACATGCCTTTATAATGCCTTTTGTATTTTTTAATTTTGGTTTTCATTTTATGGTTGTGACACTTCTATTTTTATCATTTGTGGTACCCTGACTCGACATGGTCATTATTTAAATCTATGTCCTAAGTTTTGTCTGAGAATAATATATCCTTTTCCATCACTTTAAGGTTGGTTTCTTAGAAATATTATGGGTACATATTATGTCCAGAGTCGGACTGTACCAGAGAGGCCCTGGTGGCGGATGGTTTCACGTAAGGTCTGCTCAGGTTCAGGCATTTTTCGAATTTGTATGAACGAAATTAATGATATTGTTTACATTTCGGTCGTTAGAAGCTTGCTCGGGCTTCAGATCCTACCTACCGCCCTGCAACTTCTGAAAGTTAGGACCGTAGGGGGCCCGCACCGGTTGGGGCCCGGCTGGCAATGCTAAATCAAAATATATTATTGCCAGTACGGTCCTTGATAAGTCTTCTCTAGTGTAAGGTAGTGGGTGTTATAGGCATGGACAATGCCATCTTCTAACATAGCTTGTTCGTCGTCATTTATGGTGCAGTAAATTGGCAGGATTTGTAGGACCAAGCAAGATAGCTGATATCCCTTCAAGATCTTCACTCCCACACAAAGATTGCTAAGGGTAGTGAACTTTGTAGGCGGAGTACATGTTTTGCAGACGATTTATGAGAATTTTATAATAAGCTCTGTTGTATTTTTTGTGTACATCCTTGCCTCCAGCTTGTCTTGCCGAATCTTTTGAAGACGTCAATGACCGAGAGTCGTTATTGTGTGAGGATTATTTAAGAGTAATCTTTAGGCGGTACATCAATTAGTATGATAACTATCTTTACTATATGCTAAGTTACACATTTCTCTATTTATATTGTAGGGTTACTGTTTGAAATCTTATTAAAACATTGAACAACATTGTTATAATAACATTTCATGTGGAGTGATTCTTGATTTTTTTTCAAACAGTTCTTAGTAGTTCTTTTTTTAATAAATCGTTTCCCTACACAAACATTTAAAGTAACATACACAAACACCTAGACCCGGAACAACAATTTGTAGATCATATAAATATTTGTAACGTGCGGTTATCGAACCTGCAGTCCATCATTCAGCCAGGAGCTCAGTTAAAATGTTTTTAGAAAATTAATAAGTAAAAAAACGTTTTAATGAATATTTATAATGTTTACCTACAGCATATTTGACTCAACAACTTACAAAGTATAACAGGGGCATTGGGTCAATGTTTTATTTATTTTTAAATTATAGACTGGGTCATTATTGATGCATAAAAGTTTGATCTTTGAACTTGAAACATACCTACGTATCGGTACATTGAGCTTCGTCTTATTGTATTATTTATTCGAGCAATCAATTATTGTTTTATTAAATTACTTATTGAAAATGGCCTGGAATTCGATTCTCATATCCAGTATCGGCAGATATTTTGGAGTCCTTGCTCCTTTTCAACGGCCTTAAGATATGATTCCAAACTCCGCTGTACACGGCAGCGCTGTCTCAGCAATTGTGGTCTCATTGTATTCTCTATAGGTTTATATGAGAATACATGCCGAGCTCCGCAGCGATATCGCGGCAGTAATGCAGCGGCAAACTTCTGGACGGTAGTGTTGCCTTGCCTGTTGCACTGCTCGCATTCATCGCGGCAGGCAGCACTGCAGAGCAGTAGAAGAGAAGCGAAATGCTACGGCAGTACTGCTGCGTACTTTCGAGAACGTAATCATTACTTAAATATGGGTGTTACTATTCATCACTATCACCATGCGACCATGCTTTCCAGGTGGGTAACGACAATGACGGGGCCCCCTTAGAGGGCCAAAGCTTGCCGGGGTTTAACGAGCTACCGTGACCCCGGAACGTAAAGGGCTATTGAAGGACACCGTGGATTTTAATCAGTACAAGTCTGACAGTCCCTCCTGTCCTGCCCTGGGTGAAAGGACTCATTTGATGATTTTACCACGCTAAAAAAAAAGCGGGGCGCTTTTTAAAGAACAAGGTTTGTGTTAAGTGGACTTTTTCTATAAATATAAATTAATTAGTAGGCTCATATTTGTACGAGTTATATAAACTGATTTCCGAATTTTTTTAATGTCTTATTTTGAAGACAATGTCATACGATGGGAAGAGACCAGATGGAATGACTAAAATGCCATGGAAGTTGGGTAGACCTTTGGTGTGGGATGCAACATGTGTCGACACCCTTGCGCCGTCCCATCTTCCTGGTACTGCATGCTGATCTGGTGCGTCTGCTGCAAGTGCCGAAAACCTCAAACGGCGCAAATACAATGGCTTTGGGGTTGAAACACTATGACCATGGGGTCCGAGTGCCCACCAAGTCTTCAAAGACATCGCCAAGCGTACAGTCGACGCCTCTCGTGACCAGAGAGCTGGTCTATTTCTTGGTCGAAGGATCAGCATTGCCATCCAACGTCAGTGTTCTGGGCACTTTCCCTATTGACAGCGATGTCGATGAATTTTTTGACGCCCTGTAAATTTTTAATTTTAGTTTAAATTTTTTTTTTATGTAAATATTTTAGTTTTAATTTTAGTTTTTAAATGTAGTGTGCATAATATATAGGTATTTTATTAATTAATTAATGGTTATGTAATAGTTGTAGTAAAAGGATACAATGATTGAATCTATTTCTGTGTAACAGCTTAATAGCGCTATGATCCTATTATGTCTAACGCAATTAAGTTCAATTTATTTTATTGTCTTTTAAAAGTAGTGCAACATGTCAAACTGTCAATGATTTTAAAACATTTCCTAGTGACAACGATCAACGTAATCTGAGTGATCAGTTTGGACACAGACATCATCGATTTGCGTTGTTGAAACGCTTAACAACAGTTTCATCCGATTTAACTGTCGCAACGGATTCAAACGGCTTTTGTTTGCCGATCATATTAAATGTTCCTGTAATTTGGATTTTTTAAGGTTGTGTCAGTAATGTTGTATCATTGTTGCAACATTCAGAAATGTTATGCACTTTTATTACAGACAACAGCCTATAAGTCACTCGTCAGACAGACAGTCCCTCCCATCCCACCCTAATGACCCGTTTGATGATTTTACTACGATAAAGTAGAGCCCAAGTCTAAAATGATGTACCTCCTATCACCATCATCATCATCTCAGCCATAGGACGTCCACTGCTGAACATAGGCCTCCCCTTTAGATCTCCACATATACCGGTTGGAAGCGACCTGAATCCAGCGTCTTCCGGCGACCTTCATAAGGTCGTCTGTCCATCTCGTTGGTGGACGTCCTATGCTGCGCTTGCTAGTCCGCGGTCTCCACTCTAGCACTCTAGTACCTCCTATACTACAGCCGAAAGAATTTTCAAAAAATGTTGAATAGTTCTATAGATTACTTCCTACAAACTAATACACATAGGTACTTCATCTCTCTATTATGTTGGTGTACCTATCTAGGTTGATATTTTAAGGTTATTTTTGTATGTCTATTAAATACATTGTTTGGGTTCTAGGTAGGTACATTATTATCATGTTGACGTAGTTTTGGATAAAGACGTTTATGAAAAAAAAATATACGTACCTACATAATTATCTCATTTATTTCTTGTCAGATTTAGACAGAGTAAGGATAAAGGATACTGCTTAAAGAAAGGATTTGTTTTAAACATAATTTTTACCTACAAATAATTCCTTACTTTGACATTTCGTTACTGTGAATTTTTTCACCGGCCCAGTTTTAACCTTCTAGCATAATCAAATAAATTGATTATGCTAGAAGGTGAAAAAATTTTTTATTGAAGACCAGAAAAAACACGTTTAATGAACGTAATGAAAATTTGTTTTCCCAAGGGTCTTAGGTATAATAGTAATATGTATAGTACACCAGTTAAGTTCCAGACACAATTCGAAACTCGATGTGCTATTGAGAAAATTGCACTTTGTGTTCTTATATAACAATAAAAATATGCAAAAAGGTTGGAATAAACGGGCGCCCATCTGTAAAATTTCTTTAACAGATTTTCAACTTAATAACAAAAATAGAATGTTCATATTCTACTGGGAAACTTTGTACTATAATATTAGAAATAGTTTACTAATCCAACAGTTTCAGGAATTCAATAAGTTTTTTCGTTTGTATAAATGAATAAGCATGACAGACGGTAGCAATTGCCTGAAGTTTTAACAAATTATCAAGTACATGAACATTAGGTATATTTATTCAACACGCTACGTGTTCAAATAAATCATTGATCATAACCGTCAATTATGATAAAGTTGGTAATTTTTTGTTCATATTTTTTTGAACTTATAAAAAATTATAACGTCAGCTCTATCGATCATTTAAAGGCAGACTTCTATTTATCATTAAGATACTAGGATCTATTTTTTCGTACAGACAATACCAAAGAATAGTATAAGAAAATACCTTCATTTAATTTAAGAATTCTATTACGTGACTTTAAAATATTTCGATTTAAGGGGAGTGTTTTACTTGACGTTAAAGTATTCTTGTATACATCTTACCACAGTATTCCTAAACCGCTGCAACTTCTGATAGCCAAAGCGAAAAGCGTCGAGGTAATGAAGGTTGACAAAGTTCCGGAGCTCTACAGTCCACCTATAAATTCATGACTGCATTTCAAGACATTGTATGGTATAATTGCATAATTTGTAGAAAAAAAAAAAACATTTAACGGCCAGTTAGCTGCCGTCCGAGCACCCTTCATAATTAACTCTTCCGTTTGCCTCATTTTCCTCAGTTCCTTCGCTTACCCGACAACTTCGTTCCACTTACACAACTACGTACATAGGTAGTTACATACTAAAATAGAAAACCTGTCCAATTTCAACGTAACGTCTCATATATCACACTCGCAACACAAAACGGTAACAAGTGGTTGCAAAAAAGCCAAAAAATTCATAGTACCCATTTAAGACGTTGTGAAAATGGTCATCCTCCTTTACACACGCAGTCGACCAAAGACAAGCAAGGTCTCGATACTACAATTAGTTCACTGATTAAATAATTAATTCTAAAATTGTGTCATCGTTGCAAAACAGTACAAGTGCAGTTTAGAAATCTCTGTTTAGCTATTATAAAGTTACTTCAACGCGCTTTACCTTCGTTATTGGCCTTTGTAGTAACTCGTCTATGAAATATTCATAAAGTTGTAATTAAACAATCTGCAATGCCATTCTGGTTATAAAAATATTAGTTTGTTTTTCAAGTAACATAACTATTGTAACGTCACGTCTGCGTAATCCGCAAAGGGTTGTTAGGTTGAAGCATATAAAATATTCATTGATTATTTATTAACAAAAGAAAAGTTTATTGGCACTAATAATAAAAATTTAGTATTAAAGTAATAATATTAAAAGTAATTTTGGGTATTTAAATGTATTGTTCTAAATATACTGATTCTCAAACTAAGCTAGATAGAGCTTGTATTTTGAGAGACCCAACATTACACCTACATTTATTAGGCGTCCTATTTAATAAGAAAACTGAGAAATTCCGTTAAAAAAAGGCACTTGAACGCTTGTGACCAATCACCGAGCCTCACTTGTTTTTTTTTTTATTATTTTATTCCAAGTAATAGGCATGTAATGTAAGCTGTTTGCACTTTGTCTATTCTGAACGTGCACTGTAATACGTGGATGATTTATGCGAGATGCAAGCAAGCATAAAATGAACGACTAAATAAACAGGCATAAATTATGTGTGAGAATGTAGATCATAGCGCGCGGTCAATTTCGGTAAAGAGCTCGTAATTGAGATGTGATGTAGTTTATATTTAAATTTAACTCTTTTCTTTTGCATTGAGTCATGATGTTTCTTTTTTTAAATTTTGATGTTACATGATATTTTTTATTGGTTAATAAATCAAGCACGAATTAAAGTTGAGTGTAATAAAGCTGTTATATTTTGATTGATCTATTTATTTCATTATGGTAATAAAAATAAAATAATTATAACGTCTAAAAATGTAAGACAAATTCGTTGATCGTAAAACAATAAGAAAGCGAAAGCTTGGCTAGAAAAAAAATTACCACTTTTACATATTTTAATTAGTAAATAGGAACCTACATTTATATTTTCAGATAATTTGACATATTCAATAGCTATCTATTATTAGCATACAATAATGATCACGAATACAATTACTTAATTAATCAATTGTTATTTCCGTTGCCATAAAACGAGCCTAGCAACTAAAATTTAAAATATTATTGTAATTGCGTATATTGCATAAGGCGATTCTCCAATCTTCGTGACAGTGAGAGTATTTCTACGTTTTGTAGGTCGCGATCATTGTATTGAGTACATCGAACACCGAGCGTGGGATATTTAGAACAAGTGAAAACTAGACACACTTTGTTCATGTTATTTTACCTAATTATACGTAGAACTTCATTTGTCTTGGGATTACTGAGATTGCGGTTGCAGTAATTGTGTTCGTTTTCATTGTTGTTATTTTAAATTTAAATTTTCTAGATATTTATTTTCTTAATATAATTATGGAATTTAAAAACGAATAATGAATTTACGATATTTCAAAACAAATCAATAAGTGGTAAATATACTATTTAAAATTTTAACTACCTATAGGTATAAAAATTTAAATTTACTTAAAAAAAATATTTATTTTAATTTATTAAATACTAATAAATAAAAGTTTGATTTATTCGTAAATTTAAATTTAACATTTCCAATCATTTTCAAAGTATCCAATGACCTAGTCATTTACAGTGTTATGGTAATTACGGAGGCGGGTATTACAGCTGAAACTTGACTCAAACAAAAGGGTTAAGCCAGAAGGTCATAATTTTCACCTGAACTAGTAAAACCCGCTAATAGGAGTCGACGGTATGGCTCAACGATGTTACACATTTAGTTCGAACCGTATCGAAGTTTCGCAGTTATGAAATGAGCGAAAAAATTCATTGACTACCGATTGTTACAAGCATGCTAATTCGAACGAAATATTGCAACCGTTTCGACATTTTTTTTGCTAACAGATTTACATTTTTCCCGTTTTTCGTTTTTTAATTGTTTTGTTTTAGACAAAATAAAAAAATATTTTAACTTTATATAAAAAGGTTTTGCAATACTTTAAAATGTTAATTTATTGCATTCGTTAGAAATAATTAAGGCGTTAATTATAATTTCCTTCATTTGATAATACAAATGCTAGACTTCATTCCTTAATAAAAAAATGAGTAGGTTTAATTTCGCGTCCTACAGATTTTATAGGGTTTCAAAAAATCGAAAGACTTTTATCACAAAAATATAAAAGATCATTTCACGTCGTAAGACGCGTATCTATTTACGCAAGCTTTTTGTGTCTCATACCACATCAAAAACTTGTTTTCGATCACAATAGACAATCGATCAAAAATTTTATTGCAACTGATTTATTTCACATTTTCCATCACGAAGATAATAGGTTGTTGGTCTAACACAAAACCTACCTATTAAGATACCTACTATTTTATAGAAAATATTAAATTAATATTCCGCGCGACAGCACTCATCCTAACATTAAAATAATTTGTCAGCCGGCACCGGCTCGCCTAATCACAGCTTTCTTCAACTGTCGCGGAGAGAGCGGTCGCTATTTTATTTTAAAGAAAGTTTATTTCTCTCTACATTTACTGAATCTATCATTAAAAAAATCGACTTACCGTTTAAAATGCCAAACAAAACACAAACACAAAATAATTGGCACAAGAAAGTCCGCAAGTTCACAGTTCACAGGTGTGGCGGCGCGCGATCTTGACGCGGTCTACGATTCGAGGTTCTAAGTTCGTTCTCGGCCAGTGTCGTAGTTGCACTGAGCGTTCGTAACGGAAGAGCAGTGCGTGGTTGCGCCCGCGCACGCTCACCTAAAAGTAAAACCAAATACGCGCGCGTACGCCGCACAGCGTAAATCAGTAAGATATCACTGCCGATCTAACACCCTACACAATGTGTTGTATGAACGACTGATTTATTAAGGTTAAGGATAGGAAAGTACCATTAACTATAGTGTTATGGGCATAATTTTTGCGTAAATCGATTCGCTATAGCGTGCCTAAATAACGTGACTCGATTTTAATGCTAATTGAGTTTCAGTAAGATATAATTGGAGCGTGAGAGTATCTCGATAGTTAGAGGTCTTAATTAGCAAGTAGCTGTTTGAAGATGAGTGCTTACGTGTGCTTGTGAAAGATGCATTGTTTGTTATAATTACTGCTCGAAAAATGTGTTGTTATCACAGTGACTGTATTATTAAACTCAATTCTTATAAAACAAGTTCTAAAGTAAGTTGAAAGACCTGTCAGTGGTAGCAGGAGACAATTATTTCTCTTGAGAGAAGTCATTATCTTGCCGCCGAAGTCTTACGAAGCTGGTGAAAAAATGACAAGAAAATCCTGACTGTTCGCGAGGATACGTGCACTGTCAAAGCGCTCAGCTAAAGTACTGGGCGACTGGGGTAAACATAAGACCAAGGTGCAGAGGCGTTTTGCCTGCAATCGTGCGCCTTACTAAGGAAATCCTTACAAAGAACTGTAATATGTATGCATTTGTAAGTATTGCTCATGTATTTTCTATTGCAGATATAAGATTAATGCATGATTCATCTAAGAATGATATTGATTAGGTTGGTAGTACTGTGTTTCTTGGTCAACAAGTTACAGGTTGCATATTCAATAGCTACGGAACGGAGGCCCTACCATAAGTTTTACAGTTTTTGTGACGTAGTACCTATACCGGAACTTTGAAGTTAATTGGAAAGAAATAATTAGCTTCCCGTTCGTATACTATTTCCATACAATAAACGCAGTAAATACAATACAGAAATCTTGTGATAGCTTATTTTTTGTGTCAGATGTGAAAACTAAACTTTGATTATGTTATCGAAAAAAAATTAAATTTTTATTAATACAGTACGTATTTTACGTGTCTGCGAATTTCACCAAGGGCTGTCGTATTACCCAGTAGTAACTGAGGCCTTACCACAAGCTCTTAACGCGATCCAGTTTAGGCTGTGGGTAGGGGACAGAGATATACAAGTCGTCTAGCGCCATCTCTTTCCTACAGCCTAAACTGGATCGCATTAAGAGTTCATGGTAGGCCACCTGGGTTGTGGTGGGTAAATATGCAGCATTTATTTGCTAATAATTGGGTAATTATGGTAATTATACAGAGTTGTAAAAATAGAGCATACTTCAACCATATTACGCCTTGAACTTGACTTTAACCCAGTTTTTTTTAGAAATAATAATAGGAACACAATATTGGTAATAATAAGTACCTATTCAGCTATGTCAGGTGAGAATGACAGCCGACTTTAAGATAGTTGAGAAAACGGTAAGCTTTTTAAGTTTATTTATTAATATTATAAAATATTGATTGTATTATAAATAAATAAAATTTCGTAAACGTTTATTATTAAAAAAATATTTTAACATTTTCTTAACTCTGTTATACAATTAAACATTTTTATCGATAGCTAGTTTACAATCTTTTGAAATTGGTTTTAGTTTTTTTTTAACGTTGCTTTAAAAATATGAGTTCTCCCGTCCTGGGTGGAGCGGAAAACTGTCAGACTCCTGCTGACTAAAATCCACCGTATCCCTTCAATTGCTCTTTACGTTCTAGAGTCACATTTAACCTGCTTAGACAGTCTCAATTTCACCTTGACTCTTCTTTTCAGTTCAATAACGATAACTTCCATTCCCTTTTATGTTACAAAACCTAGATATTTGCAATCAATGAAAGTGGACACTTATCCCCTTCACAAGATGTGTAATATATGTAACAAAATAATATATAAAAATAACTTAGACCAAGACAATATTGTCACCACATCAAAGTCTATGCTGTGGTAACCGCCTTACGACACCAAACCGATTTTGACTCGTGTGTGAAGAAATTTTAAACTAGTACGTTTAATATCGATTACTCGAACCATTTTGGTTGTTATAAACTCTACGTGAACATATTTCTGAACGTAATCGATCAATTGCGAAAACGGTGCGTAGAAAATATATGTTTCTGATTGGTTATTTATGACCATTGTTGATCTAATGAAAGTTTTATACTGAGACACAAATGGTATTTCAATTCGGTAATAATTCTTTTGAAATATTTGCATAGGTCCCTATTTTGTCAGCCTATTAAAAATGCAGCTATAAATTATGTAGAATGTCTGAATTGGGGTGCTAAGACAGGAAACCTCCACGTGCGCCCGTGGACTGGAGTTCCCTCTCGGATACGTCCGGGGGGAAGACCAGTTTTTGGGGCCGTTGCGCCCTGGGATGCGGGCAAAAACTCTCCTTAGGCACTGTGTGCCTAAGGGGTTTCTTTGCCCGTATGCAAATAGCCTGTCGGGTGGACGCTCCAACGCGTGTCCCTCTGAACAGCAGAGGGCACAGCGGCGGAGCGGGCTTGCGGACGGTGAGTAATGGGTATGCTCGCCGTCCGACCAAGGACCAAGCCCGGGTCGGTGGCGCGTCGTGTTTCACGCGTCACCGACGGGGCCCCTTATGGGGCCAAATGCCTGCCGGGGTCGCGGATTTTTCTTAATCCAGGATACCGTGGCCCCGGAACGTAAAGGGCATCCGACGGAACACGGGTGGATTTTAATCAGTAAGAGTCTGACAGTCCCTCCCGCCCCACCCAGGGCCGGAGGACTCATTTGATGATTTTGCCACCCTAAAAAAAAAAAAAAAGAATGTCTGAATTGCTTTAGAATTGCAAAAAAATACAGTACCCATTTTTGTACCCAAATATTAATTTGCATATTTTTATTTGACAACTCGTGGAAAGTATGGTATGTAAAGTTTTTTTTTTACTTTTTTAACTGGGATTTTTAACAAAATACGAAAATTATGTTGGTGATAAAATAATTCCGCATTTAACAATGTTATAAAATAGATCTGATGGATTAAAAACACTTTTTATTCTTCAGGAATCAAGTGATAGTCGAGAGACGGAATTGGGATCCTGAATAAATTATGTTTGAAAATGTCAATGCTGTTTTTTTTTGTTTTTTTTTTCCTTTTTTTTATATGAGATAGATTCATGCTGTATATAATGGACGGCACAGTCGGTGCAGTGGGTATGTGATTGACTGATGTGCTGCCTGTGTCGGGATTGATTCCACGGAACAAACATTTTGTATAGTCTAGATTTACAAGAAGTTGTTCCGAGTCTGAAAGTTTGTGTTTTTGAGTCGAAATTTTTGGAAACGCATGCAATTCTAATGAATGCTGTGCATCGTGTCGCGGGTTAGATCCCCGCACGCAACAATTATTTATATGTTCTGCAAGTAGTTGTTCCGGGTCTGGGAATTTGTGTATGTCAGTTTCTATGGTTTTAAACGCACCCATAATACAGGAGAAATTAAAAAAATATTTTTGTAGGTATTTAATTAATTAGAATACGTACAACTTTTATTTTATTAAAAAAAATATTTTATGTTGTATTTACTCTAGCTCCATAGCATTTTAAATTCGATTGTTTTCCAAATTCTATTGTAAATAAAATACTGTAATTTTATAAGGTGTTCTTGGCATTAGTCGGACCAAGTTTAAATGTAATTGACGTACTTACCTATCTAGATTGAGAGTAATGATAGCAACCGTCTAGAATTGATTACAATACAACTGTTTGGAAATATATTCTATCAGATTTTTTATTGAGTGTAACGATGTTGTTAATCATTACGAATCAGAAAAAATGATTGAAATTTTATTCTCATGAATGTTAGTTAAAAGCTAAATGTTCTCCACTGTTGGGACACAAGCCTCCGCTCTGTGAGAGGACGTGGGCCATAATCCACCATGCGGGCCCAGTGTGGGTGGGTAGATGTCTCATGGCTACGAATTTTCGGTTCTACGACATATTGGTTTCTTTACAAACTTTTTTCCCGTACCGTTTTGAAAGCAAGGGTGATGATATAAATTACACAAAGTAATGTAGGTAGCGCCTGATTGAGTGCGAACCCACTAACTACAACTCGTAAGTCAGAACGATACGACTAGGCCACCACTGCTGATAAAAGCTAGAAAGTCTAACTAGTCTTACCAAAGATAAAGTCATCATCATCATCAGCCTATAAATGTTCCCATTGCTGTGACACAGGCCTCCTCTCTGTGAGAGGGAGTGGGCCTTAATCTACCACGCGGGCCCAGTTCGGATTGGTAGATGTCACATGTCTTCGAATTTTTGGTTTTAGAACATGCCGGTTTCCTCACTGTTTTCCTTCACCGTTTTGAAAGCAATGGTGTTGAAATAAATTACTCAAAGTAATGCGCCTGACGGGGTTCGAACCCACGATCTACAACTCGTAAGTCGAGGCCGATACCACTGGGCCACCACTGCTCTCAAAGGTAAAGTATAACCTAGTTATTGGGTTGTGGAGCTCAGTTAGGCAGTCGCTCCATGTAAAATACTAATATTCAGCTGAAACCGGTTCAACTGGAAGCCGATCCCATCATAGTTGGGAAAATGCTTGGCAGATGATGATGATTTTTAGTTCTCATTATTAATTATCCTAATTAATCTAGTAAGTCGATTACCTTAATAGTCATAGCAATCACTAACTAATTAGGTACAATTAATTAATTAATTTTCGATTTGCGTAATTACAATTAATCTAATAATTACTTGAATTAACAGTAACAAAACTTTCACCACAGTAGGCATTTGCTGCGGCCCTAGAACGTAAAAGGCAGCAGAAGGAACAGGGTGTTTTAAGTCAATTTGAGTCTGACAGTCCTTTTCGGTCCGCCCAAGGTTGGAGGACTCATTTCATGATTTTCACCCTCCTAAAAAGTAGGTGGTTACTTATGTTTACTTGCAAAAAAAAAAAATGAAACAAGATATCTTAAATTTTACCAAGCTTTAAAATGGATTTTGTATGTTAGATTATTATAATCGCTAAGGCAAGTTATATCATCCACCAGCAAAACTGTCAATATTGAAACTTCTTTTATTTAACCAACATTGATTCCAAGATCTATCAACATTGCTCGGTTCTTTTTACTTATTTTATTTACGGTTCTCGCTCAATTTGCCTACAACATTTAAGAAATGGTTGAATAAAGAGCGTTACTAAATAGTGGTCACAGCTGATTGTCTGACAGAAACCGGAGTTTTTATCTTCTTTATTTAGGAACGTTTTTAATTTAAATGTGAGAAAAATGTATTTAAACAGTTAATGAAGCATTACGATAAATCAATCTACAATATTTAATAGCAAATCATTTGAGACCCACACAAAACATTTCATCAGAATCAGTTTTTTTTTAGCGTGGTAAAATCATCAAATGAGTCCTCCCACTCAGGGCAGGGCGGGAGGGACTGTCAGACTTGTACTGACTAAAATCCACGGTGTCCTTCATTAGCCCTTTACGTTCCAGGGTCACGGCAATGGTATAAGTCCCGCGACCCTGGCAGGCTTTGGCCCTCTAGAGGGGCCCCGTCATCTTGCTGACGCTCTTTGAGGCGCTCGTGGAACACAACGCGCCGTCGACATCAGAATCAGTTAGAAGTTGAATTCACACACTTACAGAAGATAATGGGTAAAGGTGATAAAGTCATGTGCAATAACAGGACAGCTTAGGAGAATGATAACGAGAGTATGCAAGTAGGTAATGGGTGACTCGCCGTCTGCTCATGGACCATGCCTGGATCGACGTCGCGTCGTGTTCCACGCATGCCTCAAAGAGCTGTCAGATATCCCCGTTGAGGTTCAAAACGTGACACTGGAATGTAAAGGGCTATTGAAGGAACACCGTCGACAGTTCCTTCCACTCCACCCAGGGTTGGGGGCACTTATTAGATGGCTTCACAATGTAAAAAAAGTATAAGTAAGCCACTGGCGAAGCCGCTTTACACAATATACCCAATGAACGGGATTCTGGTAAGCTGGTTATGTAAGTAAACTATGCATAACTTAGTAATGGTGGTAATAGCTAAAAAAAATGTTGGTACCAAAACTGCACCCCGAATAATTGGGAACAATGTTGAAATTATAATTTCAACTCTTGGCTTTTTGAAGCATTTAAGAACCACCTTTGGACCAAAACTCAACTTTCCACCGTCCATAATGCTAATTTAACTAGTATGACCCGGAAAATAGTGCCACGATCGCCGCCCGTGAGTTTGCTTTAGCTAAAATTTTAGTACAGCTAAGTATTTTAGTTTAACTATTTAGGTATAGAGCTAAATTAGTGCTATATTCTTATCAAGGGATAACAAGGATATATTTTTAATTAAACTTCGTAAAAAATCTTCGTATCTATTCTTCGTAATAAAAAGTTCCTTCAAAACTATATTTGTTACTAGCTGACCGGGCAAACTTCGTTCCGCCTCACCTTTTAAACCATCCCTGGACTTCCACAAATAATTTAAGACCAAAATTAGCCAAATCGGTCCAGCCGTTTTCGAGTTTTAGCGAGACTAACGAACAGCAATTGATTTTTATATATAAGAAGATTACTAGCTGACCGGGCAAACTTCGTACCGCCTCACCTTTTAAACCTTCCCTGGACTTCCAGAAGTAATTCAAGACCAAAATTAGCCAAATCGGTCCAGCCGTTCTCGAGTTTTAGCGAGACTAACGAACAGCAATTGATTTTTATATATAAGAAGATATATGGGTCCGAATGAAAGTAACTTTTAATCTAATCCCCACTAGGTACTTCTTATTCATTACTTTTGACAACAAATCGGGAGTAAGGACAACTGTTCGATCGTCCTGTCACTAATTTTTAGTTCGTGCCCCTAACTAATCTTATATCCATACGTGATATGAACCAGAAAACGCCCGAAGCTTTTGCCGGTACTACGAGATTCGCGTTTAGAGAGTAGGTACTACTACCCAAGGCCTGAGATGACGTCGTCGCAACGTGTTCCTCCCGCTCCTCAAAGAACTGAGGAGGCCTGACTAGGTCAAATGCTTGCCAGTGTCTCGGGACTGTCCTAAAAATTTCCGGCGGCCCTGAAACGTAAAGGGCGACTATAGGAACAGGTTGGTTTTTTCTCAGTCAAGAATATAATCCGGTGGTTAGCAAAAAAAAAAACGCTAGTATGAACAAACATATCTACTTACTATTAAAAAAGAAAGCCTGTACGGCGATCGATGACAAACACGAACAAGTTTTCAAACAACTAATTATTATTATAAGGTAAGCGGTTTACAAATCACTTACGAATAGATATCTGTTTATTTAATCTATCGTTATGATCTGCCACAGACGTCAGTTTTGTGTTGATACCTCACTGGTCTTACTACTCTCACATTTTAGCTTAGTGAAGATATTTGAGCAGTGGTGGCCCAGTGGTATCGGCCTCGACTTACGAGTAGTAGGTCGTGGGTTCGAACCCCGTCAAGCGCATTACTTTGTGTAATTTATTTCAACACCACTGCTCTCAAAACGGTGAAGGAAAACATCGTGAGGAAACCGGCATGTGCTAGAACCAAAAATTCGAAGACATATGACATCTACCAATCCGCACTGGGCCCGCGTGGTAGATTACGGCCCACTCCCTCTCACAGAGAGGAGGCCTGTGTCCCAGCAGTGGGAACATTTATAGGCTGATGATGATGCTGAAGATATTTGTTAAGATATTTATTTACTTATTTTATTGGTAACAATTACAAAACGATAAGATAACCACAAAACTTTTGGAATTTGTACCTTACCGAAAAATTGTAATGCAATTTTATGACCTAAAAGCTTATCAAGAGAACTGTAAATTGGCCATGATTTATCACTCTAAATTGATTTAATGACTAACAGACGACAAGGCGGTGGCACCAACAGTCTCTTGAGCGGAGTTTCGAAACTTTTACCTTACCGATAATAAATGAAGCAAGTTATGACAGTTGGGATGGAATCGTGACCGTTTGTGCGTGCTGTCAACGACTCCTGCGACGCCGAAAGGCCCGAACAAAGCAATTAACGGCGAGTGGTATTAATATTGTAAATGAAGTTGATGTTATCGGTGTAAGAGGCGCCGGTTTTTGATACGACTGATATTGTGAAACATTGTTTTGGTCGCAATTGAATTCCATCAAGAAAAGTGAACATTTCAAGAAGTTATAAAAAGTATAAACTCTCGTGCTCGCAACGTCAATAATTTCACATTAATTTGAAATGTTTTAGATGCATTTTCTTTCATAAAAGCATAATATAAAGTCGTGATTGCATTGACTCACTTGTAGGTACTTATGAGGTTTTGAGTTCAAACCCGGCAAATTTATCAATGTGTCTTTCTTACTAAAGTTTTTCTTGCTTAGTTTACCTTGGACATCATTGGCAGCGGTGAAGAAACACATCTTAAGGTAATGTGGACTTAAGCCTCCTGCAGACACACGCGATTAATCGCGCTGCGACAACGAGCCAAGCTAATTTCCACTCTAAATGTACTGCGAATGGACCGCGACATGTCGCCCCGCGCACTTAATCGCGTGTGTCTGCAGGAGGCTTTAGATAATACCGTAAATGTGTGTTCCCGAAGGAATAGGAACCCCGAAACTCTTCAAAACTTGATTGAAGTGGCTGCTTCTGGAGAGCTGCTATGCTGTCTACCGCAGACTTTGTATCCCTGATTTTTATCTCTGATCTAGACTGGAGTAAAGAAGAAACAAATCTCACATAACAAAAAACATTGTATAAGTCTAAAGTCATGCCAGAGGCCTGTTGCCACAAGCGGGTTTACAGGCGTTATGACGTCACAAGCCTCACTCCCGTATTTCGAAGCGTTTTATCTTTGTTAATATTCAATAGGTGCGTCCACACAGAGCGCGCAGCCTCGCGAGGCATTTGCTGCGCGAGGAAACTGACAAGCGAGGCTGCTCCCTCTGTGTGGACGCGTCTATTGTTTTTCGACCGAGACACGAAACAATATACGCGAGCAAAACAAAAGCCGACACTAGGTGGCTTGGGCGCTCGAACGCTCGACCGCGGCAGCGCTGTCACTTGCTTCGCCCGAGACACGTCCACACCAACCGAGCTGCTTCGCGCGGAAAGAGCCTCGCGAGGCTGCGCGCTCTGTGGGGACGCACCTATCCTACTAATATTATAAATGCGAAAGTTTGTGAGGATGGATGTATGTTTGTTACTCTTTCACGCAATAACTACTGAACGGATTTTGATGAAATTTGGCACAGAGGTAGATTATAGTCTGGAATAACACATAGGATACTTTTTATCCCAAGAATATGTTCCCTTGGGATAATTTTCGAAATTCACGCGGGCGGAGCCGCGGGCAGAAGCTCACTATAACATATACAGCAATGACGTCTTAGCAAGAGTTGGTCAACTTGATGAGCACTTTCTGTTGACGTATACAAATTGAAGATCTGGAACACCTGATGTGGACACCAAGAGCCCAGCTACACTATAACATATACAGGAATGACGTCTTAGCAAGAGTTGGTCAACTTGATGAGCACTTTCTGTTGACGTATACAAATTGAAGATCTGGAACACCTGATGTGGACACCAAGAGCCCAGCTACACTATAACATATACAGGAATGACGTCTTAGCAAGAGTTGGTCAACCTGATGAGCACTTTCTGTTGACGTATACAAATTGAAGATCTGGAACACCTGATGTGGACACCAAGAGCCCAGCTACACTATAACATATACAGGAATGACGTCTTAGCAAGAGTTGGTCAACCTGATGAGCACTTTCTGTTGACGTATACAAATTGAAGATCTGGAACACCTGATGTGGAACTCCAAGAGCCCAACTACAGTATAACATATACAGGAATGACGTCTTAGCAAGAGTTGGTCAACCTGATGAGCACTTTCTGTTGATGTATACAAATTGAAGATCTGGAACACCTGATGTGGAACACCAAGAGCCCAGCTACACTATAACATATACAGGAATGACGTCTTAGCAAGAGTTGGTCAACCTGATGAGCACTTTCTGTTGACGTATACAAATTGAAGATCTGGAACACCTGATGTGGAACTCCAAGAGCCCAGCTACACTATAACATATACAGGAATGACGTCTTAGCAAGAGTTGGTCAACCTGATGAGCACTTTTTGTTGACGTATACAAATTGAAGATCTGGAACACCTGATGTGGAACTCCAAGAGCCCAGCTACACTATAACATATACAGGAATGACGTCTTAGCAAGAGTTGGTCAACTTGATGAGCACTTTCTGTTGACGTATACAAATTGAAGATCTGGTACACCTGATGTGGAACTCCAAGAGCCCAGCTACACTATAACATATACAGGAATGACGTCTTAGCAAGAGTTGGTCAACCTGATTAGCACTTTCTGTTGACGTATACAAATTGAAGATCTGGAACACCTGATGTGGAACTCCAAGAGCCCAGCTACACTATAACATATACAGGAATGACGTCTTAGCAAGAGTTGGTCAACCTGATGAGCACTTTCTGTTGACGTATACAAATTGAAGATCTGGAACACCTGATGTGGAACTCCAAGAGCCCAGCTACACTATAACATATACAGGAATGACGTCTTAGCAAGAGTTGGTCAACCTGATGAGCACTCACTGTTGACGTATACAAATTGAAGATCTGGAACACCTGATGTGGAACTCCAAGAGCCCAGCTACACTATAACATATACAGGAATGACGTCTTAGCAAGAGTTGGTCAACCTGATGAGCACTTTCTGTTGACGTATACAAATTGAAGATCTGGAACACCTGATGTGGAACTCCAAGAGCCCAGATACACTATAACGTATACAGGAATGACGTCTTAGCAAGAGTTGGTCAACCTGGTGAGCACTTTCTGTTGACGTATACAAATTGAAGATCTGGTACACCTGATGTGGAACTCCAAGAGCCCAGCTACACTATAACAAATATAGGAATGACATCTTAATAAAAGTTCTTTAGTCTTACAAAAATGAAAGATCTGGAACATTGTGAATCGTCTCGCGCATTCCGTTGTTTTCCCGTTCCCGGGCTCTTAGAATTCGACATCAGACGTTATAGATCTTCGACTTTGACGACCCGGTTGTCGCTGGCATAAGCAACAGGATCCGCGTACGAAGTCGCGGGTAGAAGCTAGTTGATTTATAAAAATAAAAATTCGTGTCCATTATTTTTCAATAGTCTAACGGTCAGTTCACACCGAGACGCGACGCGGCGCGACGTGACGCAACGATACTCAAATCAAATCAAATCAAATCGTTTATTTCAACTAGGCCAATTACAGGCACTTTTGAATTGTCAAAAGACATAAAATAAAACAAGTACAAAAATAGTTATGGTGCTACAGTCCCAGTCACAAGACATAAAAACTGTGAAAGTACCGTAGGTGCTCATTCCAAAGCGTAGATCTCTATGGAGAAGAATGAGCAAGAAACTCCATGGACACTCTTTTTCAATCGCCAAAATTATTACAGAACTTTTGTTACATCATTCATCATCAGATAGTACATTATGTGAGAACGATGTGGCAAGTTAATTGTGTCCATAGTAAACATAAAAAAGACAATTCAAAAATAAAGTTAATTATTAATAATTAAAATAGACCGTGGCAGCTGAGAGATGACCAGTCCCAACTGACAGCGCCCGTTCACGAACATGACACATATATCAGCACCATTCAGCTCAACCATTTTGAAGGGAACTAAATGATCCGACATACACGCCACCATCAGCGAGACTTTTGAGTGAGCATGACATACTCTCAACCGCCAGAGTCATTCAAGTCAATGAAAGACGTAGGTTTCTAGTCAAAGATAGCTCTGAAGTACATGGTACTCACACAATGCTGGCTATGACGCTATATAATACTAGATAAATACACTCTATACAATGCAAGTGATAGTTGTACATTCTTCATCCGCTCCGACAATATTATTAAAAAAAAATGAAGGAAACCTACGACTAACGTACTAAAAAATAATAAAATTACACACAAAAAGACAAACAATACAATGTAAAATAGGACAACAATATCCGTTGATCAAAATAAAATAATAAAACAAATACAAACACATAAAATAAAGCAAGATGACTTAATTAAGTCAAAAAAAAATATATATAAACAATTATATGAAATCATATAACTAGTCGGAAAAAAAAGAAAAATAGAAAAAAATAAAAAATTAAAATAAAAAAACATCTGGGAAAGAGCATGAAGGCCGTCTTAACTTCAACAGAGTGACCAGCTGTTATTATCTACTAAGTAATCATTTATGGAATAATATGCCTTAGAACAAAGTATGGATTTAATCTTAGCTTTAAACTCATTAAACGGTAAGTCTAGCAATGACGAAGGCAATTTATTATAGAATTTTATACCAAGGCCTACAAATGAGTTATGAACCTTATGGAGTCGATGAAAAGGAACACGTAGGTGGTGCTTACTTCTTGTGTTAATAGAGTGAAAGTCACTGTTTTTGGTATACAGATGTAAATTCTGCCTAATATATATAATGTTGGCAAAGATGAATTGAGATGCCACCGTCAGAATGCCAATCTCCTTAAACAAATCCCTCAGAGAAACTCTAGTACCCAGCTGGTAAATTGCCCGAACAGCTCGTTTTTGTAAGACAAATATATTTTGAATATCAGCCGCTTTGCCCCACAATAAAATGCCGTAGGACATTACGCTGTGAAAATAACTAAAATAAACTAGTCGAGCTGTATCAACGTCCGTGTACTGTCTTACTTTTCTGACAGCGTAGGCTGCCGAGCTTAATCTTCCCGCTAAACTTGTTATATGCGGACCCCATTGGATTCTAGAATCTACTTTAATACCCAGAAACACAGCTGAGTCAACAGTTTCAAGTTCTTCATTACTTAGAACAATGTTAGGACCAAGATTTGTAACATTTGGCAAGGCGAACTTTATACATTTCGTTTTTTTGGCATTTAGGACTAGGTTGTTAGCAGTAAACCAATCTGTTACCAATGATAATGCCGCGTTAACTTCGTCAAAATCTTGTCTATTTCTATCAACTTTAAATATAAGAGAGGTATCATCTGCAAACAGTACAATGTCACAAATGCCCTTTAAAAGATATGGCAAGTCATTGATGTAGACCAAAAATAAAAACGGACCCAGAATTGATCCTTGAGGCACACCTAGCTGAACAGGTTGACCAGAAGATTTCGAGCCATTAACATCTACGCATTGAAATCTATTACGTAAGTACGATTCTATAACATTAAGAGCTTCGTTTTGGACTCCGTAATGATGTAATTTTCGCAAAAGTGTATCATGGTGTACGCAATCAAAGGCTTTAGATAGATCACAGAAAACACCAATTGCATTCTTAGAGCTCTCCCACGCCTCAAATATGTGCCTCAGCAGAGCAACACCTGCATCAGTTGTTGAACGACCTTTCGTAAAACCATATTGTTCACTATGAAGGAGGCTATTTACATTAAAATGATTAAGCAACTGCTTGAGTATCAATTTTTCAAATATTTTACTAAAAGCAGGTAAGATAGAAATTGGTCTGAAATTACCAATATCATTTTTATTGCCTGATTTAAATAATGGGATGACTTTACTACTCTTCATGAGGTCAGGAAAAGTACCCAGATCTACACATTTATTAAAAGTAATTGCAAGATAGGGGGCGACGATGTCAATTATATTACTTAAAAGTTTAATTGAAATGCCCCAATAATCACCAGTATGTTTAGATTTAAGTGTGTTGAATACATTTATTACATCATATGGTGTTATGTGTTCAAAACTAAATAGGTTACCGCATTTAGGCACACTACGTTGCAGAATGCTTTCAGCTTTAGACGGAGACGAACTTAAGGAGCGAGTCGTAGTTATAGGAATATTTGCAAAGAATTCATTAAATGCGTCTGCTACGCTAGTCGCATTTGTAATTAATTGACTGTCTATCATAATCTCTAATTGATTTTCATTATTAACCGATTTTCCTGTTTCACTGTTGATAATTTGCCAAGTAGCTTTAACTTTGTTAGTAGAATTTTTAATTGTTTCGCTTAAAAGTTTTGACTTAGCAATAGCACAAATCTTTTTAAATAATTTTGAATAATTTCTGACATATTCCACAAAAGGTGTATCAAACCTGAATTTTTTCAAACCATATAACTCGTACAATCTCGCTCTACTTTTATAAATGCCAGGTGTAGCCCATTGATTGAAACTAGCAGAAGATCCATTCTTGTTTATGATTTTGGTTTTAAATGTGGACTGGTATTCATTTCTAACAATATCGAAAAGGGATTCATAGATTACATTAGGATTATCTGATTCAGCTATGGCTGGTGTAAGTTTATCAGCTACATTATTCTTAAACTTGTTACAACGACTAACTGTATAGGGCCTACATTCAATCTTGTGAGGCTTTTTGCGTGATGGCATAGTGAATCTAGCCATCAATCCACAGTGATCAGACGATAAGTCACTTAACACTACTTTACTTTCGGCATCACAATCAGTAAACATGTTGTCAAGACAAGTCGACGAAGATGCAGTAATTCTTGTTGGTTCAAAAAACAAGTTAATTAAATTAAAAGATTTAAAAAGGTTGAGTAGTCTAACACTTACAGGAGTTGCATCTAAAATATTAACATTAAAATCTCCACATAAAATTATACTTTTATTACTTGATTTTAACTTACTAAGTGAATCCTCCATTACAGATTCGAAGCGAGTAAAATCCCCAGAAGGGGGTCTATAAACACAAATTATTATATATTTCTCGAGTTCCACACAAGACAACTCAATAATGCGCTCAACAGAAAGATTAACTAGATCTAAACGTTCTTTACATTTCAACTTGTTTGAAACAAGAACCAAAGAACCACCACGAATAGCGCCCCTTCTGACAAACGCACTTTGGACAGTAAAATTGTTATCATTGAAAAACGGTAATTCATGCTCCTTCAACCAGTGTTCAGTAAGACATAAGACCTGAACCTGATAGTGTTCCATAAATAAACTTAATTCTAACTCCTTGCCAGACAAACCCTGCATATTTTGATGCACAACATTCAACATATTATGTGGCTTGCCTATTGTCGTACCTAACAGTTTAAATCACTAGGTGCATCAAAAGGAGTGCTATGAACACTATCAGTAATAACTATACTACTAAGCTTAGACATACTATTTATGTCAGTGTGAATATAAAAAACTAATAGCCTGGCTATTTCCCGTCTATACATATAAGGCAGATACACGGTACCTCGAGTTGACCAAAGTTTATCCATACAAACATTGGTATCAAAATACATAAGTTTGTCACTATAGAGATTAACTAAGAAATGAAGGTGCTTATTGAGCATGTAAATATAATTGTTTTGACTAGAGGACAATTTCTCAAAGTAGGGGAAAGCACACAATATAATTTTTCGACAATTTAACTTTAATAACTCAGTGATGCTATCCGTTAAATCCTTCTTTTTAATTTTTGAACTATTTCCAATAAATATTGTTATATCAGTGTTATGTTCGTATTTTTTATTATAAACTGATGACATAATCTGCTTAAAAGTTGAACCTGGCATGCAATAATTGTTACAGGAATAACTCAGGTTATTAGTTAACAGTTTACCTAAACCTCTTCCTATACCATCTGAGAACATTACCGAGCAAGAACTATTATCATATAACTCAGGCTGGCTAAGGGTGCAGACCTGAGGTAAATCCACAGCCAGGGATGGGTCCTCCATTACCTCAGGCTGGACAGTACCATGGTTTGAATCTGTCTGACAAGTACATTGACACATCACTAACTCATTTGCAGCAAGAATATGTTCCTTAATTTGGTACTGAGATTTCATATACTTACTGGATAGGGAACTAAGTGAGTCCTGAAGCAATTGTATTTCAGACTGCAAATGCTGAGTGTCAATTTCATAAATTTTTATGCTATCTTCCAATTTTATTTGATAATTGTGCAACTTATTAACTAACTCAACACGCTCTTTCCTTTGTGGAATATATTTAGAAAAAAGTTTTTGCTGTTTCTTTAACTTATAGCATTTTTTAATTATTTTATTAAGTTTGACATATTTTTTAATTTTCTTGTTGCTAATTTTATTATTTCTCAACAAAGAATCTTCAGTGAGATCAATAGTGATTAAGGAAGAGGGGTTACAATTGCTATTCAATAACTCATTGTATAAGCTATTTGTTTGTTCAACCTGAGAACTTTCTTTCTCTTTCTGTAACTTTAAGATACAACTATTGGCATTAATTAACTCATTTTCTAAGTCCCTAACTTTACATAAAGCCTCCTCATACAAATTACTACAATTACTGAACCCATCCAATACCACCCGCAGTTGATCCCGTTCATCAACAACGTCCACGAATTGTTGATGTAGGTCTACTAGCTGACGTTTAAGGCTTGAGTTTTTAGAAATAACTTTATCAACTTCCACCTCACTCTCTTCTCTCTCCTGTAACAATTTTTGGACTTTGAGGTTTGATTCCTTTAGCTCATGGAGAGCTGTTCTCAATTTCAGCTCCATATCCTGAGCAGCAGCCTTACGGGTCATCACAGGCATGGTTATTGAATTGATTACTGAAATTTAGAAATAAAGAAACAGTGAGAACTAATAGAACAGATCAATAAGGGAGGTTAGCGATGAAAGGGGAAAATAAAATATAAAAAAAAGGAATAAAGTGCACAGCTAGAGATTGAATTGAGGTAGGCTACTATGTTAGCTTCTAAATAGTCAATAAAATCTAGTTGGAAATACAATTTTATTGATTTTAATGTTTTGTGTTTTCTTTTTTTGTGTTGTGGGTATATTGTCAAGAACACAAAACTTAGTACATTATAACAATTATTGTTTTTAAAGACAATAATGTTCACTGATCTTAAAGGTTTATTTATGTATATGTTATAGTATTGTTGAAAAATTTCCTAATTAAACTTCACAATGGTAAAAAGTATGTCAACAAACAATTTTGCAAGCAAATAATGTGGGGTAAAAACCAACAAAAAAAATAAAAAAATATAGTCCTTAAAAGTATTAGACGAGTAACTAATATAAATATTATGAATGTGTGCTATTTAGAAAGAAAATAAGTAAACAATACTCCCCGGTTTGGATCCGTAGTGCAAACGTCAGCTGATAGTTAGAGGTTACCGGTGAAAGTTAGGTCACCGAAAACTTTTTATACTTTTCCAATTATTGGGAAAACAATATTCCTGCGTATTTACACATTTACGATACGTTTACACATGAAAATACATTAGATTAAAGCCTAATTAACAATTTAATTTAATTTTAAAACACGGAACAAAAAATTGACATGTCACTCTAGTAGTGTTGCCAGCAAAAAAAAACTGCAAATGTGTATCTTATCGTGTAGTAAATAAAGTTAGATTGTGAGTCGCCAATAAAATGCAGCGCGGCGCCGCTGCCGCGCTGCGCCGCACTGGGTTGTGACAGGTGTATCTTTTCGTGTAGGAAATAAGTTAATAATAATAATAATAATAATAATAATGTTTTTATTGACATAAAAAGATTACACATTTTAGTTTTAAACCCTGACTCCTGAGCTAGGTGAGACCTGTGTTACAGGAGTCAGTGCCTTCACCCATTCTTAAAAATAACAATTTATGAAATAAATCGAACAAGTAATCGAAAAAAAAGTGTGGTGTGTGTTTTGCTTGTGTGTGTGCGCGTATGTCTGTAGAGTGTGTGTGTGTGTGTATAGGTGCGTGAGTGTGTGTGTGTATGGGTGCGTGAATGTGTGTGTGTGTGTGTGTATGGGTCTGTATGTGTTTGTGTGTGTGTTTATTGACCTGTGTGTTATACATACATAATACATAGTATATACATTTTATTATATACTGTACTGTTCAACTGTCATCAATACTGTTCTTTTATAAAGTTTTCTGTCTGCAGGTAGTCTAAGTTAGATTTTGAATAGCTTTATTGATTATGTGCGCGCAGCGTCACGTCTCGGTCTGAGCTGACCCTAACTGAGTGCTCAAACACACTGCGAGCCTAGCGCGGTGGCGGCGGCGGGCGCGGAAATATTGAATGTATGAAATCGCCGCTCGTGGCCACACTGAAGTGACTAAGGCAGGGGCCTAGCGCGATGGCTACAAGCGATTTTGCGAGCCTAGGCGTTGCTAGGCAACAACCGTTACAACAGGCGGGTGTCAGGTGTACTAAACCTTTTCGGTCTTTTAGTAGCGCCATCTAGTTACCAGAACATGCACTAAAGTACTACCGTTGGATATTTTTGTACATATTTAAATTATTCTTACCGTACTTGAGTAGAAAAATGTAGAATGATTGATAATTTACCTGTATGCAATCCTAAACAACCTATAAAACATTTTAAAATGAATTTCTTTAAACAAGATTTATAGAAACTACTTTGTACCACCGGTTTGCAACACCTGAATTCGCCGCTACAAAAACAAACGCTTGATCGGCAGTGTGGACACAAATCGCGCCCGCCGCCGCGCCCGCCACCGCGCCCGCCGCCGCCGCAGTCGCGCTAGGCTTCCAGTGTGGACACACACTGACGGACTCAACATATTTTCACTTATAATACCACAAGAGCTTCAAAATTATCGGGTATTTTCCGATAGGTTCGTTGCAAACAAATGAAGGAGTCAAGTTTTTCAGGTTAAAAAATCACGAGCGCGAAGCGCGAGTGATTTTTCCTGAAAAACTTGACGACTTTATTTGTTTGCAGGGAACCTTGAGGGAAATGCCAGATAATTTTGAAGCTCGTGTGGTATTCAGGGGATTATTTTTCCGACCCATCTCCAATTTTCACAATTGAATTCAACCTGTCAGTTTGACGTGACTACCAGAGAAAATTTTCAAAAAATTATCAGTATAATACCATGTAGGTTGTACCACGTGACGTCGAATGGTGCAATTCTATTGGTCGATATTTGGGTCGGAAAAATAATCACTATAATTACCCTATTGTGAGTATGAGTACCTAACTGTCGAGTAAATTATGATTGTTGCGATAGATGGCGTTGCTTGTTTCAACTTCAGTCGATCATAAGTTTTAAATTAATAAATAATAAGGAAAATTCCAACGCTGCATTTTAAGGAAAATAAATAAATTAATAATAAAGTCCATCAAAACTGCCTTGTTAGTTATTTGAAGTTTTGACAGACATCATTTGACGGCACAATTAGCGCAGTGGTTGCACTGCGTGTCGCGGGTTTGATTCCCGCATCGAACAAATATTTGTATGTAGTTGTTTTAGGTCTGGCTGTTTCTAATATACTCATTCATAGTATATTAACTTTATTCCTAGTGTGGGGCAACGTTTTTTAAATCTTTAGGTACTTATATTTTAATGCTGAAGAGTTATTTGAACGCGCTAATTTCAGGAACTACTAGTTCGAATAGGAAAAATATGATTGTGTAGGATACTTCATTCATTGAGAAAGGCTCTCAGCTATCATAGCATCACGATGCGATCAATAAAAGCTGAGCAGCGGGTTAAACCCGGGGAACAGTATTTCATCCAGCTTATTTACTTTATTGTACTTGTTAATACCTACCAGGATATAACATGGAATTACTGTTTATCTGACTTCCACAGCCCAGTTAGTACCTAATCGGTAATAATTTTAAAACCTATCAGATAGGTGTTAGACTTCTTGTGATATAACCAATTATCACAACCAATTCAAATAATTTTGTAAGAACTGTTAAATTCATGAAAAATATGTCGATTTAATGGTGAGTAATCTCGAGTAATTTGGGCAATAAACTAAAATAATCGTATCAGGGTGAATCTTGAGAGGCTAATTTTACGCTGTCCGAAGAAAAAGACTACCCGTAGTATTTAAATTAGAAACCAAAATATTTTTTATGCCGCTATATTGTATGATCTTACTGTAGCACGTATAAACAGTGCGGTCTCATCGCTACCAGGATTGTTGTAGATATATTTAAAAAAGATACATCATGTATATTTATGATAGTTTTATTAAGATTTACAATATAAAGTTTGTCCGAGACTAAACAGTGATGCCCGTAGCGCGACACAAATCTTCGTATATCTTAGTAGGATTTTCTAGAAGACTGTCTCCGTGCCGTCGCATGTGCGCTGCTGGTAGAGCTTCGAACGTCTTTGCGGAAGATTGCGCCGCTCGTTGGTCCAGGACAAAATTACGAACGTAATTATTTGATTCCCCTGGTTTTGTTTTCGATAGCTCTTTGATTACTCTGACCACGTTTTCAAATGCAATTTGATTTTTAACGATTTGTGGTCGGGTACTGAAAGTGATAAATTGTTAACGGGACTGATTAGTATTATACACCGTGTTCTTCACGTTATCCATAAACTTTAGCAAATACTTCTATGGCTTTTACAAATCAAATCCAGCAAAGGAAGTAGTACTTAAAAAGGCTTCGTTACAAAGATATTTGTAATTTCATTTAATGAAATTTAATTGAGCTATGCAGTGAGAAAGTATCCTAATTTGAAATCTATCAAATACTATTTGCATTTCATTTGTTTCAGCCCGCAAAATGTTATGAATGACGTTGCCAATTCGGATAAAGAGGCATGCATATCGGGTTATTTACGTCTAGGTATTTAGTTTGTATGAAAACTAACAAAAAATAAAAAATAAGAATTTATTAATGTGTCCATAATGAAAAATGCTTACTTCCGTGGTTTGAACATCTGGTCGAAGTTTATGTATATCGTCCGGAACACGGTGTATAGAGGCTACTTTGAAATAGTAATAAAACTTGATTTTTTACCTTGGTATCAACAAAAAAGTATTTTTGTTGATACCCCTGGCCAAAAAAAAATTAAAACGCAATATGTTAGGAACCATCCGGCCAAAAGTGATGCCAATTCATTAAGTGTGTTTGTGTGAATATAAAGCCCCATTTAGACAAAGCAATAACTTGTATGCAAGTCCGTTAGTAATGTAGAGTATTAACGGACAATGAATTCAGTTGATCAAACAGATACCGCATGTCTTTGCATGCAAGTTCTTGCATTGTCTTAATGGGTCTTTACAGTGGCATGCTCGATATTTGTAAACTTATTTATGTCCAAGGTTCTGCTATGCCTTTTAAGAACTTCCACAACCCATTTAGTACCAACACTGTGATACAAGTATCAGTAGTCAATGTGGGGTGGGGTGCCAAAAATTGTCAATGTTCGCAGGGGTGACATATCTTGGGAAGAGCTCGGTGTTGATTTTTTTTTGTATTATTTCCTGAATCTCCTTTAGTTCTATTGTGACCCATTCCAGGGTTGTCCATTCATTGCTGGACGTCCTGTATATAATATATATATTATATATTTACCTATATATTATAGCAAATATATATGTATGTTTATTTAATCTAAATTTATAAGTATTTTTTTAAATTTAATTTATACCTATAATAATCTCATTCTTTTTATGCACCTGCCATGTTATTTCTCCACTACCCTAGGTTGACTGGTAGAGAATGCCTCAGGCATTAAGTCCGCCTATGTACCTTTGGTGTTGCATAAAGTTTAAATAAATAAATAAATTAATAGTAACTATTTGCCTAACCCTTCGGCGATTTCAGGATAAATGTCAACCATAATGTTGACCAATGGGAAATTCAAAGTGAATGACGTCTTTACCTCGACTGACGGTATTCTGCCAACAGTGTTTGAAACTAAAATCAGGAAAAAGGATAATATAAATTAATAGGTTAGTTGTTATTGGCTTTAGTAATGTGGGGATATCCATTAACAGTGAATTATTATTTTTGCTTTATATGGCCAGCATTTCATTGCCACAGAATACCTAACAAAATGAATAATCAAAATGTACGTAGTCTTTTTGACGTGATACACTTGCATATTTAGAGCCCTAGAAATATAGCTAACAGATCTAAAGCCTCCTGCAGACACACGCGATTAATCGCGCTGCGACAACGAGCCAAGCTAATTTCCACTCTAAAAATACTGCGAATGGACCGCGACATGTCGCCCCGCGCGATTAATCGCGTGTATCTGCAGGAGGCTTAACTCCTAATATTGAGCTGTTTTTTACTTACCTAATCTACATAAAACCTTGTCCTAGGATAAGGCAGTTATTACTCTCAAGTACTAAGGAAAAGCATTATGTTGTAGCGTAAAAAAAATCAGTAAATATATCATTATTGGCGGATGAAACTACACACATCAAAAGTGTCTAGGGACCAACATATATTTTTGCAATAACTTTTCTCCTGATTGATATTAATTAAAATTTTCTTTAAGGATTCATCAAATAAAGTGTTTTCGTTTGTCACAGTAACGATAAACCAAGTCACCTTTGCATTAATAAAGAAATTTGCCATTTTCCTAATAAAGGGATTTTTGACATTTGAACCACTAACACAAAAGTTCGAAAAAAAGACTGAAATAACAGTTTTCTTTAAAATTTTATTGGGTAACTTAAACAATTAATAATCCGTGTTTCTACCGCGAACACTAACAACACAAGAACATCGGTTTGGCATACTCAAAATGAGTTCATCCAAATCACGCTGTGGAATGGCCGCCCATGTTCGTTGCAACAACAAAAAAAGGTCTTCTTGCGACTGGATACCCTCCATATTCGGCAGAGCTCTTCTCTGTAGCATATCCCATGCATGCTCAATCGGATTCAAGTCTGACGACTGAGCAGGCCAGGGCAGGACATTGATGTTAGCTGCGGCGAGAGTCTGTCTTACAACTCTTGCGGTGTGCGGTCGTGCATTATCATGCATTAACTGAAATAAGGGACCGATTTGCACTTGTAGAGGAACGATGACGTCTGATACAATCGTCTCAGCATAAATTTGAGCGTTGAGGTTGCCTCTGATCCAAATCAACTCAGTTCTTCCGCCGATCCAAATACCCGCCCATACCATGATGGTTCCACCACTATAAGGATGGACTTCCTGGCAGGATTTTAATCGCTGTTGGCGTCCAGGGGTTCTCCAGTGTCGTATACGTCTTGTATCCGGTCTCATACCGAAACGAGACTCATCAGAAAAGCACACGAAACGCCATTGTTCTTCTGCCCAATTTCTGTGTTCAAGAGCCCATTGATATCGAATCCTACGATTGTGCATTGCTATAGGTGGTACCCGTAGCGGTCTTCGGGAATGAAGGTTCACTTCATGCAAGCGGTTTCTGACTGTTTGGTCGCTAATTAAGTTCCCTGAAGAGTGATGAAGCCTCACGGCTAACATCATGGCGGTTATTGTTGGAGCTCTTCGAGTTAAGATTTGAATCTATCGGTCTTGTCTCCGTGTGGTGCAGCGATACCGTCCTCTATGGCGCTCAGCCACGGTACCAGTGCTTCGGTAACGTGTCCAAAGTCGACTGATAACACTCTGACTTGTATTCAGAGCTAAAGCCACAGTACGTTGCCGGGAACCAGCTTCTATCATTCCCACGGCTCTGAGCATTTCTTCCCTGCTTAAATGACGTCGCCGCTCCATAATAACGTTGGTTTTAATCAGTAGTAGGGAAACAGTAGCACTAATAATGTCTTCAATGCGTTGTATGTTTTTATAGGGAAAATATTGACAGCTGATTTTCATCTTTTACTCGAATTTGATTCACAGTTCCTGATTCAAATTATGAAATGCACCAAAAAGGATCCATATAAATTTATAAAATCATAAATTTATTACAAAGCCACATCTCAATCTCAAGAAGCGTGTTGAACACAACGCGTCGACCCAGGCATACTTACCGCCCGCATGCTCGTGCAAGAGAAAAATCTACGTTTAAACGCCTCTGGGACCTGAGTAGTATGGGCGGGCTCCGGAGCCTGCCCGTTCCTGCCTTTGTCGGCGCTGGCAGTCCCAGGACGTAGGCAGACATGGGCGAAAGTCATTCTTTCAAGGAAACAGGTCGTACCTATGCGTGACCCATCGTATCCCATCCTATCCCATCCTATCCCATCCTATCCCATCCTATCCCATCCTATCCCATCCTATCCCATCCTATCCCATCCTATCCCATCCTATCCCATCCTATCCCATCCTATCCCATCCTATCCCATCCTATCCCATCCTATCCCATCCTATCCCATCCTATCCCATCCTATCCCATCCTATCCCATCCTATCCCATCCTATCCCATCCTATCCCATCCTATCCCATCCTATCCCATCCTATCCCATCCTATCCCATCCTATCCCATCCTATCCCATCCTATCCCATCCTATCCCATCCTATCCCATCCTATCCCATCCTATCCCATCCTATCCCATCCTATCCCATCCTATCCCATCCTATCCCATCCTATCCCATCCTATCCCATCCTATCCCATCCTATCCCATCCTATCCCATCCTATCCCATCCTATCCCATCCTTTTCATCATCATCATCATTTTTTTTTTGTAAGGTGTAAACTGATTACGATGAAATAAAAAACATAATGTTACTTCAATTTAACACCTCTATTACAGATTTTTTTAACGCCATCTACCGTGTTATCGTTGAAATATATTTAGATGAATTATTTGAATATGTAGTTTTTCTATTCGAAGCTAGATCGCGCTACTGAACTGCGCGTCTCGGTGTGAACTGACCGTAATTTTACTTCTGGATCACTTTAAATTCAAATATCTTTTGATAGACTGAACCGATTGCAATGAAACAAAAACTAAATGTTACTTCAAGGTACGCTAAATCGTTGTGTGTAAAAGTTATCTACATTGATTTTGTACATTTTACGTGATGCTTGGCTAACTAAACATACAAACAGACAAAAATTCTAAAAATGCTAGAAATGGGTTCTATTGGTTGTCTTTTAACATCCTGGCTATTTTTTTTTTTGAATGTACCAAAACTTCTTTTCTACAGTTTTATTTTATGTTTAGAATAGATATAGATTATTTTTGTATGGGAGTGGTTATATGATTTTTTTAAAATAGTCCGTATAATATATTATTATACTTACATAATCTATACATATAATAAAACAGTAAAAAAACTGTCTCTGAACATTGAATATATAAAAAAAAATGAGGGGATTTTGAAATAAAGCACGAATCCAAAAAAAAAATCTGTCTGTTTATCTATTTGCTTGTACACGCTAATCTTCGGAACTACTGGACGGTTTTGAATGTTTTATTTTTATTTTGAAGGTTTTAAGCCTGGTCAATATAATTATAGGCTATAAATTTATCTTGGAAACTTGAGCACCGGATGCCGATTTGCAACAGACCAGCTAAACTATAAGAGATACAAAAATGGTGCTTTATCAAAATTGTTCCACGTGATGAGCATTTTCTGCTGAGAGAATAAATTTGAAGATCTGGAACACCTGATGTGGAACTCTAAGAGCCCAGCTACACTATAACATATAAAGGAATGACATCTTAGCAAGAGTTGTTCAGCCTGATAAGCACTCTCTATTGACGTATAAAAACTGAAGATCTGGAACACCTGATGTGGAACTCCAAGAGCCCAGCTAAACTATAACATTTATAGGAATGCCGTTTTAGCAAGAGTTATTCAGCCTGATGAGCACTCTCTCTCGACGTATAAAAATTGAAGATCTGAAACACCTGATGTGGAACTCCAGGAGCCCAGCTAAACCATAACATTTATAGGAATGACGTCTTAGCAAAAGTTGTACAGCCTGATGAGCACTCTCTGTTGACGTATAAATATTGAAGATCTGGAACACCTGATGTGGAACTACAAGAGCCCAGCTAAACGATAACATATAAAGGAATGACGTCTTAGCACGAGTTGTTCAGCCTGATGAGCACTCACTGTTGACGGATAAAAATTGAAGATCTGGAACACCTGTTGTGGAATTCAAAGCGCCCAGATACACTATAACATATTATGTAGGAATGAGGTTTCAGCAATAGTTGCTCGGTCAGATAGGTATTTCCTGTTGACCTATAAAAATCGAAGATCAGAAACATCTGATGTGGAAATCAAAGCTATCGCTAATTTCACTGTATAATTATTATAAAATAACATAAGCTGGGATATATAATAATAACACAAGCGCCTCCACGCGGTGAAGGCGGTAAGACTTTAGGACTGATTGACGATGACGATGGTATATCAAATGGTAAATCTGACTTTACTGGCCAAAACTCCCATTTATTTTTTTACCCGGGCTCTTGGTATTGGACATCAGACCAGTTGCAGATCTTCGATTTTGACGACCCCGTTGTCGTTGGCATAAGCAACAGGATCCGCGTACGAAGTCGCGGGCAGAAGCTAGTATATCAAATAAAATTGTTTTAATTCTTACATTACCCAAAACATTTATCTATTTCGTACAAGATAATTATCTAAAAATTTATTCGCTATTTCTCGAGAGCATGGCAATTTTAACCAGCTAATACTGTGTTCATGCCATTAGTATCATATGGGACAAGCAATTTTATTAGTGCGTGCAACTATTTTACGAATAATAGAAGAATTGCTAATGACGTAGCTTAAAGTGATCGTTTTATAATACACACATCAAAAGTGTCTAGGGATCAAGCATTTTTATGCGGATTTCTTGAGATTGAGATGTGGCTTTGTAATAAATTTATGATTTTATAAATTTATATGGATCCTTTTTGGTGCATTTCATAATTTGAATCAGGAACTGTGAATCAAATTCGAGTAAAAGATGAAAATCAGCTGTCAATATTTTCCCTATAAAAACATACAACGCATTGAAGACATTATTAGTGCTACTGTTTCCCTACTACTGATTAAAACCAACGTTATTATGGAGCGGCGACGTCATTTAAGCAGGGAAGAAATGCTCAGAGCCGTGGGAATGATAGAAGCTGGTTCCCGGCAACGTACTGTGGCTTTAGCTCTGAATACAAGTCAGAGTGTTATCAGTCGACTTTGGACACGTTACCGAAGCACTGGTACCGTGGCTGAGCGCCATGGAGGACGGTATCGCTGCACCACACGGAGACAAGACCGATACATTCAAATCTTAACGCGAAGAGCTCCAACAATAACCGCCATGATGTTAGCCGTGAGGCTTCATCACTCTTCAGGGAACTTAATTAGCGACCAAACAGTCAGAAACCGCTTGCATGAAGTGAACCTTCATTCCCGAAGACCGCTACGGGTACCACCTATAGCAATGCACAATCGTAGGATTCGATATCAATGGGCTCTTGAACACAGAAATTGGGCAGAAGAACAATGGCGTTTCGTGTGCTTTTCTGATGAGTCTCGTTTCGGTATGAGACCGGATACAAGACGTATACGACACTGGAGAACCCCTGGACGCCAACAGCGATTAAAATCCTGCCAGGAAGTCCATCCTTATAGTGGTGGAACCATCATGGTATGGGCGGGTATTTGGATCGGCGGAAGAACTGAGTTGATTTGGATCAGAGGCAACCTCAACGCTCAAATTTATGCTGAGACGATTGTATCAGACGTCATCGTTCCTCTACAAGTGCAAATCGGTCCCTTATTTCAGTTAATGCATGATAATGCACGACCGCACACCGCAAGAGTTGTAAGACAGACTCTCGCCGCAGCTAACATCAATGTCCTGCCCTGGCCTGCTCAGTCGCCAGACTTGAATCCGATTGAGCATGCATGGGATATGCTACAAGGAAGAGCTCTGCCGAATATGGAGGGTATCCAGTCGCAAGAAGAACTTTTTTTGTTGTTGCAACGAACATGGGCGGCCATTCCACAGCGTGATTTGGATGAACTCATTTTGAGTATGCCAAACCGATGTTCTTGTGTTGTTATTATTCGCGGTAGAAACACGGATTATTAATTGTTTAAGTTCCCCAATAAAATTTTAAAGAAAACTGTTATTTCAGTCTTTTTTTTCGAACTTTTGTGTTAGTGGTTCAAATGTCAAAAATCCCTTTATTAGGAAAATGGCAAATTTCTTTATTAATGCAAAGGTGACTTGGTTTATCGTTACTGTGACAAACGAAAACACTTTATTTGATGAATCCTTTTTTTTTTTTTTTTTTAGCGTGGTAAAATCATCAAATGAGTCCTCCCACCCCGGGCAGGGCGGGAGGGACTGTCAGACTTGTACTGACTAAAATCCACGGTGTCCTTCAATAGCCTTTTATGTTCCGGGGTCACGGTAATGAGATAAGTCCCGCGACCCCGGCAGGCTTTGGCCCTCTTGGGCGGGGCCCCGTCATCGTGCTGACGCTCTTTGAGGCGCGCGTGGAACACAACGCGCCGTCGACCCGGGCATGGTCCATGGTCGGGCGGCGAGTTGCCCTTTACTCGCCGCCCGCATGCCCGCGCCTACGGTGGCCGGAGATCGTCTTGCGACGTCCGACGCCGTGGGCGTCTACCATTGCGGGTGGGGCGGAGGGAGGACGCTGTCCTCTCTCTCTCACGGCCCGCCTCCTCCTTAACGAGCATTACTGCTTCGCAGAAGGAGGCGACCGCTTCCCACTCCGTCTCGCCCCGCAGCATGGCCTCGACCAATGCCGGGCGCGAGAGGTCTCCGCCTATCGCTGCCGTGAGGACACGGCGGTGCTCTGCCCAAGCGGGGCAGTCTTGCACCGTATGCTCTACTGTGTCCTCCGGGCGATCTTCGCAATGGTGACACCCCGGCGTTTCTTCCTTCCCCATCCGACACAGGTACCTCCCGAAACATCCGTGTCCGGTGAGGACCTGCGTCATCCGATAGGTCAGGACGCCGTGACGCCTTTCCAGCCACTCCTCAAAGAGGGGTCTTACCGCCGCGATTGCGGCGTGCCCGAACCTCGGTTGCGACAGTCGTTCCCTCCATACTGCCCTGAGATCGCGCCGGACCTCTTCCCGCCGCGCCTCGACTTGTCGGGGCAGCGGGAATTCTCCCCGGCGCCGCGCCTCCACGCGCCACTCATAGACGCGCTGGAGGGCGGTCGCCTCCAGATCCCAGGGCAGTAATCCGGCAAGGAGGTTGGCCGATTCGCCGGCGATCGTGCGGTATCCTCGGATCATCCGGATAGCCATGACCCTCTGGCATGCGACCAGCTTCGCTGGTCGCGTCCGCATGCTCGGGGCCCACACGGGGGCCCCGTAGAGGGCCATGGACCGCACGATACCGGCGTACAGCCTCCGGCAGGAGGCGTTTGGCCCGCTGAGGTTGGGCAGGAGTCGCCTGAGGGCGCCTGCCGCCCGGTTCAGCCTTGGGGCCAAACGCAGGAAGTGCTCCTTGAAGTTCCACCGGCCGTCGAGGACGAGTCCCAGGTACTTCATCGTCCTCCCGACGCCGATGCGAACCCCTCCCACCGTTATGTGGGACTCTGACCGTGGCGCGTTCAGACGGCCATGAAAACACATGGCCTCTGTTTTGTGGAGCGCCACGTCGAGTCCCAGCTGCCGGATCCTTCCAACGATTTGATGAATCCTTAAAGAAAATTTTAATTAATATCAATCAGGAGAAAAGTTATTGCAAAAATATATGTTGATCCCTAGACACTTTTGATGTGTGTAGTTGGTGAATTGTGACAGATTTATCTTATTAACTCATGTTCAGAAAAGTCTCGATACACACAGCCTCCATGATTGGTCAACGTGTCTTTATTTATCTTTTTATCATCATCTGCTTACCCTTTTCTCACCTACCTGTTGGTCTAGTGGTTAGTGACTCTGACTGCTATGCCGGAGGTCGTGGGTTCGATTCCCACCCAGGACAAATGTTTGTGTGATGAGCACGATCATTTTGTTCTGTGTCTGGGTGTAATTTATCTATAATATTTATGTATTTAGATATATATATATATATGTATGTTTATCAGTTGTCTAGTACCCATAACACAAGCTCTGCTTAGCTTGGGACTAGATGGCGTTGTGTGATAGTTATGGAATATTATTATTATGTTTCTGTCTAAAAAAGTAGCCTTTAGCCGTTTTCAGAGTCCCATTTGCATCTGTACTAAATTTCACCAAAATAGTATGCGGCACATTTCTTCGTGAAAAGCGTGTACTAAGCTGATATCATGTTTAGTCTTTGTGTCCACCGGCAAGGCTGGGAGTAACTTTTGTTTGCGTATAGTGCAGCACATTTGTGCGCGAACATTTTTAGTGAACTGAGTTTAGCAACACACACAGTTTACACAGTATCGCACAGTGCCGCACCACGGTACAGATAGTATTACCGTGGCCGCACGGTGGAATCGCATCTAAACGATTGACGTCACAGCGTGTCCGTGTGTCCAAGAGGAAGTGGGGAAGACGCTGTTAGACGATATTCCGTTCACGCCAATTAAAATGATTCGGTGCAATAGTTGCGCGTTCCCTATTCAATGTTACATTTCGATAGGAATTATCTATCGTTTAGGTATCTTTTGTGAGGGAAAAAAAATCATTTTAAACACAAAATTTCTCGTCACTAGCGGGTCTGAAACGGCCACTTTAAGCAATATTACTAATGATTCACTTCGTACATTTTCATCAACGTAATTGTCTATTTTTCCATTATTCATACACGAAGTGAATCAGGAATACTTAATGGGAATGTTGCTATAGGCGCGTTTCCATTAGGCAAGTCTTGTATGACGTCACATTTGTAAACAAGTTGTTTGAATTTGAACCATGTTATCGAGAGTGTCCAAATTGCACGCAGGTTTTACTTGTATACAAGTGGCAATGTTTCCAATTTTGTAGGTTGACAGTTTACATCATGCCTAAAATGATTCAAACTATCTATGCAGGTTTGCTCAAGTTGCATACAATTTGCAATTTACTCTGTAACTTGTACCTATAACATTTAGACCCGCCGATCTAAACCCACGGACTTTTTCTACAAAACCCAGAGGATTACCAGAGGAGCAGAGGTTACTGACTGACTGACTTAGAAAAGCAACATCTCTACTAGCCCTATTGTTATTCAACAATGAATGTTGATAAATCTATGTGTCTTTCTCCTCTATCCATCAGTTTCTAACTTGTAAATTTTACTATTCACACTTTGAGCACATACAAGTATGAGTATGACTATGTAGTAGTAATAAAAGTGATTGCAATCAAAAATAACAATTTATGTTTGGTTCTTGTTTAGAAATAGTACGTACACACATCAAAAGTGTCTAGGGATCAACATATATTTTTGCAATAACTTTTCTCCTGATTGATATTAATTAAAATTTTCTTTAAGGATTCATCAAATAAAGTGTTTTCTTTTGTCACAGTAACGATAAACCAAGTCACCTTTGCATTAATAAAGAAATTTGCCATTTTCCTAATAAAGGGATTTTTGACATTTGAACCACTAACACAAAAGTTCGATAAAAAGACTGAAATAACAGTTTTCTTTAAAATTTTATTGGGTAACTTAAACAATTAATAATCCGTGTTTCTACCGCGAACACTAACAACACAAGAACATCGGTTTGGCATACTCAAAATGAGTTCATCCAAATCACGCTGTGGAATGGCCGCCCATGTTCGTTGCAACAACAAAAAAAGGTCTTCTTGCGACTGGATACCCTCCATATTCGGCAGAGCTCTTCTCTGTAGCATATCCCATGCATGCTCAATCGGATTCAAGTCTGGCGACTGAGCAGGCCAGGGCAGGACATTGATGTTAGCTGCGGCGAGAGTCTGTCTTACAACTCTTGCGGTGTGCGGTCGTGCATTATCATGCATTAACTGAAATAAGGGACCGATTTGCACTTGTAGAGGAACGATGACGTCTGATACAATCGTCTCAGCATAAATTTGAGCGTTGAGGTTGCCTCTGATCCAAATCAACTCAGTTCTTCCGCCGATCCAAATACCCGCCCATACCATGATGGTTCCACCACTATAAGGATGGACTTCCTGGCAGGATTTTAATCACTGTTGGCGTCCAGGGGTTCTCCAGTGTCGTATACGTCTTGTATCCGGTCTCATACCGAAACGAGACTCATCAGAAAAGCACACGAAACGCCATTGTTCTTCTGCCCAATTTCTGTGTTCAAGAGCCCATTGATATCGAATCCTACGATTGTGCATTGCTATAGGTGGTACCCGTAGCGGTCTTTCGAATGAAGGTTCACTTCATGCAAGCGGTTTCTGACTGTTTGGTCGCTAATTAAGTTCCCTGAAGAGTGATGAAGCCTCACGGCTAACATCATGGCGGTTATTGTTGGAGCTCTTCGAGTTAAGATTTGAATCTATCGGTCTTGTCTCCGTGTGGTGCAGCGATACCGTCCTCCATGGCGCTCAGCCACGGTACCAGTGCTTCGGTAACGTGTCCAAAGTCGACTGATAACACTCTGACTTGTATTCAGAGCTAAAGCCACAGTACGTTGCCGGGAACCAGCTTCTATCATTCCCACGGCTCTGAGCATTTCTTACCTGCTTAAATGACGTCGCCGCTCCATAATAACGTTGGTTTTAATCAGTAGTAGGGAAACAGTAGCACTAATAATGTCTTCAATGCGTTGTATGTTTTTATAGGGAAAATATTGACAGCTGATTTTCATCTTTTACTCGAATTTCATTCACAGTTCCTGATTCAAATTATGAAATGCACCAAAAAGGATCCATATAAATTTATAAAATCATAAATTTATTACAAAGCCACATCTCAATCTCAAGAAATCCGCATAAAAATGCTTGATCCCTAGACACTTTTGATGTGTGTATATTCATCTCTGGCAAGTTTTCTTTTGTGGAATCTTGGTTGGTTGTGTCAAATTTAAAAAAACATGTTTTATTTTCCCATTTGTTTTAAGACGCGGACTGACTACGATTTTAATCGCTTATGACCGCGTAAACTATTGTCACCACTATGGAGCGTCAATAAGATTGAAAATTGAAAAAATGACATTTGTGTTGAAATGTGACGTAAGCTGCGAATGGGCATTTATTTTACTGCTTTTCTTTAAATTATTTAAAATATAGACATAAAATTAAATAATGGTTCGGTTAAAGTTTTAAAAAAATGGAAAACCTACTTAATTCTTAAAAAAAAAACTGTTGTTATCGCTGGAAATACAGAGATCTTCGACGTCAAAGTTTATTTTTGTGCTACAACTTCCCAATTTTTATTGGGAATATCAAACTCTTATTTATTATTCTGTTCGGTTTAAATTCTTCTTTATACCCTTCTCTGTTCACTGTATTTTTCGCGTTGCTTATTTTTATTACATTACGTCATACTCGACGTTCTAAGAAACCAATTTTTGGGAATATGAGATAAGACCGCGCCTTAATTATTATTTTTTCGCTCGTGGTTTGACCTATAGGTTGAGGAATGTAACTAATCTAGGGCTTCCAGAAGCCGTTGTCTCTTGTATGTTAATTAACATGGAAACAAAGAAAGAATTATTTAAGAATATTAGTTTTATTTGTCTCAGAATCATGTGCATATAAAAAAAGAGAAAACAGTACAATAATAAAAGAAAATACTTATACACATATCTACTTTGACATATTTAGGGGAAGTCAGCTCAAAGCGGCCATAGGAGGTAAAGCGGCCACGCTTCATTTTTCGGTTATTTGAAATGATCGCGTTACGTTGTCGTTCTATAAGCATAACCAAACCTCCTTTCCACCCCACGCCAGTCATTCACGAGTGTGGCTCTGAAAGTGTGGCTCTAGTGACGACAAATGTTTTTTTGTGTGTTTTATTAAAATAATACAAGGAAAGTTTTATTTATTTATTTATTTATACTTCATGTACAAATTCATGGTACATAGGCGGACTTAATGCCACAAGGCATTCTCTACCAGTCAACCTTTGGGTGTAAGACAACACTGTGGTAGGGTACAAAAAAATAAAAATAAATAATTATAATAACAATAAAAAAAACTAGTAAAAAAAAAAAGCTAAACAATCTAAAAATAAAAAATACGATGTTTTTTAATACTATTACATATACACCGTGTTCCGGACGATATACATAAACTTCGACCAGATGTTCAAACCACGGAAGTAAGCATTTTTTTCATTATGGACACATTAATAAATTCTTATTTTTTATTTTTTGTTAATTTTCATACAAACTAAATACCTATACGTAAATAACCCGATATGCCTATGCATGCCTCTTTATCCGAATTGGCAACGTCGTATTTTCATTCATAACATTTGGCGGGCTGAAACTTGTCAAAACAAAAGTTTCTTTGATTTTTTATCTCGTTCCTCATAGCACTGTCAATGTATTATACTTATCTAAAGAGAACGTATAAGGCTACCAAGCAGGTAGATACGTATTTCGAATTGTCTTTTTAATTGAGGAATAAAAAAAAAAACAAAATTCCATAACCAAATCATGATAACCTCTTCCCACGACATGCAGCCTTCGCAAAACGTTTCTGCAGTCCTTATTTTTAGTCTAGGCTTAAAGCAACGCCGGACCTCCAACGACGGGAAGGGGAGTAGGCTACCATAATTATCTTCCCATTCTGCCGTTTCGGCTTAAGTAACGAACATTCAATCTCAAAATTATTGACTAAAAGAGGGGCAGCTCAACACGCAATCTGGGGACCACGCTTAGAGCTCACGTACATTCGTAAAAATACTCTCAAAAGATAGTCTCGGTCAAATTAAGATAAATGGTAATCACAGCATATTTTTTTATGCATTTGAGTAGAATAATTATAATTTATAAGCACACTTGTTGACAATGAGCGCTCTCCTGTCAACCTCAATGGAGTGTCCAAAGATCCAAACATTGTAGGTTAGACAACTACGTCAGCCGTAATGTCATTCAAAAATATTTTTATTAATAAAAAATAAACTCTAAAAAGCAAAAAATAAATTTAATGTAAAAAGTTTTCGAAATGACCACCTTCTTTTTCGACACAAATATTCAAACGAGTCCTAATTTGGCCATTTAAATTTACAGACATTTGTCTTATTTGTTCAGCAGCCTGAGATATTCTATCTAAGAGCTGTTCACGGTTCTGAATTTGTACGGAGTACACCTTCTCCTTTAAGGTTCCCCAGACATAAAAATCTAAAGGAGTCAGATCTGGGGACCTAGCTGGCCATGCGATATTTGTGCTACCTCGTCCAATCCAACGGCCAGGAAACGTTGCATTTAAATATTCACGCACTTGTGTGCCATAATGTGCAGGGGCCCCATCATGTTGGAGCCACATGGTTCGCAGAGTTTGAAGATCCACTTGTTCGAAAAATTCGAAGCTAGTAACGTTTCTTAGGAACTCTAAGTAATTGTCAGCATTTAGGCGGTGGGGAATCTCAATAGGGCCGATCAGCTGATTGTTAAAAACACCAGCCCACATGTTTACAGAGAATTCAGTTTGATGTGACGCCTGCCAATGTAAATTCGGGTTGCTCTCATGCCACTGCACTTGATTTTTGGAATTGAATACTCCCGCTCTTGTAAACTGGGCTTCATCCATCCAAAGAATTTTTTGAAGCAGTATTGGATTATTTATCAGTTCTTGATTCATTCTCTGGCAAAAAACAATTCTTGAGAAGTGATCAGGTGGTATTATGCCTTGGGATTTTCTGTAGTGGTAGGCATGCAAACCATATCTTTTCCACAGTTTCCACACTAGCTTATGAGATACTCCCACGATTCTCCCAAAGCGTCTCGTTGAGAGTGTAGGATCATGAATAATAAGGTTCATTATTTTGTTTTCTTGAGCGACGCTCAAATTGATTGCTCGTTCAGGGCGATGTGGTCTAATTCCGATCTCACAAAATCTCCTGTGTATGTTAATAAATGTTCGTATATCAGGAACGCGCCGACCAGGGAATCGCCGTTAGTACTCTCGCACAGCTGCTGTAGCATTTCCGTCACAGAAACCGTAGACGAAGTGAATATCAGCTTGGTGTTGAGCAGAATATTCGTGCGGCATAGTGAAAGTTGTAATCAAAATGATTGATTAAATTAGTCGGAAACCCAAAAGCAAATTGCAATAAACAATAATCCTGACAGTTAAAATCATGCATGACAAACAATGACAAATAACAACTTAGGTATCCATAGCGACCAGTTTAATCTCTTTGAAAGATTCGTTATCGCAAATGATCGTATTTCTTCGCTAACTCTCGGGTTCCTCTCGTACGTGCAAATGAAATGCAAATAGTATTTGATAGATTTATCATTTTAATTGCACTAAGCGGCAACATAGGCCAAATTAAGATACTTTCTCACTGCATAGCTCAATTAAATTTCATTAAATGAAATTACAAATATCTTTGTAACGAAGCCTTTTTAAGTACTACTTCCTTTGTTGGATTTGATTTGTAAAAGCCATAGAAGTATTTGCTAAAGTTTATGGATAACGTGAAGAACACGGTGTATACAAATAAAATAAACTAAACAATATTATAACATATAAAATAAATAGAAATAAAGTTCAACCTGTTTTGGTCAAAACTGTTTATATTTAAATGGTTTCATTACACGTTTAATGTTACTTATCTATTTGGCCTTTTTTGTGTGGTATTTGCTCCAAAATATAATAAATAATGTGAGTGAAATTAATATTTTAATTAAAATGGGCGAAAAAGGCAAAGCGGTTCGGGCAAAGTGGTTCCGGCAAAGCGGCCACCCGACCGCTTAAGCTGTTATATGGCTATATGACTCCATAGATAATGCTTAATTATTTTGTTAAGATGGTCAATAACCACAAAATAAAACAGCCCAGACATCATGAGACGAAGCTACGACGATGGCCTGAACATTGAAAAATTCAGGAGATAAAAGAAAAGCGTGACTCAATTAAATCCATCGAAATTCGCACAACCCTGAGAAGACACTTCTAAACAGGATCTCATCATCATCATCATCATTATCAGCCTATAAATTTTTACACTGTTGGGACAGGCCTTCTCTCTGTGAGAGGATCTGCTAAAATAAAACTTGGCAGGTTTACCACAGTATATTTCAACAAAAAAAAAAACAATATATTTCTTAAAAATTTTTGGGGTGGCCACGTTGCCTTTACCCCCATGGCCGCTTCGGGCGGCCACTCGGGGAAAAGATTCTTCATGATAAGTTTTCGTAATCTGCAAATCATACCCTTATTTTCAAACTTGCGCAAATTTGAATTAGCCATTGCAAAAATTCGATAAATTCTCTTAGCTTGTATAAAAATCTCTTCAAAAATCTTTCGTTTAATGGCTTTTTGTTTAACTCAGAGTTAAGGCCGCTTTGAGCTGACTTCCCCTAATCGGAAAATTAAATTTTAATGCAGTATTGGAGAACATGCACGTTTTTTTTCGTCCGAAAAACATTGATAAGATACAGAACAAAATTAATATACTAATACATACTATTAAAATACAATTTTCAAAAAGTATTATTTATAACTTTAATTGCGGTTACAATTTGGCGTCAACTTCATTGTCGTCGTCGTCTTTGTCGTCGTCGTAATATAGCATATCTAAATTCATTGGTGGTTGGTCATATAAACACCCTCCAGATTCTGTTCTTATCCCATTACTCACACATTCAAAATTTTGTCCTACTCCCCCCCCAAGGTCGTTGATATCGTTAGACATATGTGACATAAGAGCTACGTCGTACAGGTACAGTAATATATCTGCTGGAGTGTTCCCTTCCAGTATTGTAGGGATAGAGGGGGAATGCGGGATAACGGCAACAGCTGTGGCGATTGCAACCATGAAGAAAACCGCTCTCATCTTGTACATCCTGAAAATTATTTAATAAAAATTACAAATTAGTATTGTAATCTTGTCGAAACATTTTTGTTCAGTGGCTGAGCAATTGGACTGCTGCGCTCAAAATCAAAGCATTTATTTCAAATAAGCCAGTTACAGGCACTTTTGAATTGTCAAAGACAAATAAAATATTTAAACACTAAAAAATTATGGTGCTATAGTCCCAGTCACAAGACATAATAAAAAACTTTTTCAAAAAAATGTAACCGCCTTCAAAAACAACCACAAAAAAGAGTAAAATAACCTACAAAATAACTTTTCTTTCAGAAGTCGGTGCCTTTATTTTTTTCATTTTATTGTCTTTTTTGCCACCGACTTCTGAAGGAAAAGTTATTTTGTAGGTTATTTTACCCTTTTTTGTGGTTGTTTTTGAAGGCGGTTACATTTTTTTGAAAAAGCTTTTATTTTACACTTTTTAGTTTAACTATTCAACCCAAATTCTTGTCAAATAAATCATTCTTCTTACATGTGCACTAAAATTTTGTAATCCGTAGCATCGGTAACAACATCGCTCAAGTGCACAATAAGCTAATAGAATTCCCTATCTCAAAAACTACTGAACCGATTTTGTTGAAACTTGCAGTATTCCGTAAGTTAAACAATGCTTAGTACAACAAAAAAAGAATTACTTAAATCGGACTTGTAGTTCCGGAGATATGCGAACACAAATATAATCAGTCGATGCCTACTCCAAGCCGTTGAGGAGTTGTACCTTCCATCATCAGCTCATCCACCTGAGATGATGATTATCAGATGCAAATACTTGAACAACTTTAGAAAACGTATGGAAATGGTACTATGTGCCCATAAAATTTGGAGGTTGCCCTCGATTTCCCTGAGATCCCATCATCAGATCCTGACCTGATGATCATGGGACCACTTGGGAAGTATACCCTTTCAAACAAAAGAAAAATTTTCCAAATCGGTCCAGCAGGCGTAGCATGGCGCCGTAGAAAAGGGTTTTGTCGACGGAAGAATAGACAAAATGACAGAACGTAGAAATAATTTTAGCGTTTTAAGCATGCTAATGTAAAAAATATAGAAAATAAACATTCTATTCTTCAATAGTGTACGAATGGTGTCATATTTGTGCAAAAAAACAGTCGATTTGTATAGAAATAACGATGAAATAACTTTGTCTTTTCTTCGTAGAATAGAGATAGAATCGCCATGCTACGCGTGCAGCAGGCGTCTTCGAGAAATCGGGGAACATACATAAAAAAAAAGATCCCGACGAATTGAGAAACTCCTCCTTTTTTTGAAGTCGGTTAAAAACTGTGAAAGTACCGTAGATGCCCATTCCAAGAAGTAGATCTCTATGGAGAAGAACGGGCAAGAAACTCCATGGACACTCTTTTTAGATCGCTAAAATTATTACAGAATCTATTTTAAATCATTCATTCTTAGATGGTACATTATGTGAGAACGATGTAGCAAGTTAAAAGTGTCCATAGTAAAAATTAAAACAAAGACAATTCAGAAAAAAAAAATATCAATAATTAAAATAAACCGTGGCGGCTAAGAGATGACCAGTCCCAACTGACGGCACTCGTTCACGAAGATGACACATGTATCAGCACCATTCAGCTCAACCATTTTGAAGGGAGCTAAATGATCCCACACACACGCCGCCATCAGCGAGACATTTGAGTGAGCATGACACACTCTCAACCACCGGGGTCATTCAAGTCAACAAGAGACGTAGGTGCCCAGTGAATCAGCTCTGAAGTACATAGTACTCACACAATGCCGGGTATGAAACTATAATTATAATACAAGGAAGATTGAATCTATACAATGCAATTACAGTTGTACAATCTTCAGCAGCGCTGTGTCGCGGGTTCGATCCCCGCACGGAACAACTAATTTTATATGATCTGCAAGAATTGTTCCGAGTAGCATTTCATGGAAACAGGGTATGAAAACCTTCTCAATATTCCTAATTACAAATTGGCAGCGTGCTACTCCAGAGATACAAAAAGAGTGCGTATTAATAAAATATGACCATCAATATAAAGAGCTTGAGGGTATAAAGAAACTTTCAATTCAGGGAGTTTTCGAGTGCTGCGCTATGGAATTAACGCAGCACAACATTATCGTTGTATGTATATACAGAACACCTAAATCAAATAATCTTGATACTTTTTACTCAAAATTATTCTCGTACCCAAGATTTGTTACAAATCGCGCAGAAATGTCATTATATGTGGTGACTTTAATATTAATATATTGAAATAAAAATAGGACTTCGCTTGACTTTACAAACTACCTATTAAGTTACAATCTAAAATTGCAAATTGACCAGCCCACTAGGCTACAAAGCAACACATGTATAGACAATTTTGCGCACAATTTCACTCAAAAATGTTTCCAACGTGTACTTGACCTTGAGATGTCAGATCACACAGCCCAAATCTTAAAGATCCCTGTTAAAAAGATTTGTACTATAAACAGTTGGAATATTACAGCACGTGATTACAGTTACGGTAACCTAATTTTTAGATCATGTTTATGTCTTGTATATGTTTATCAAGCTGATGACCCCAATGTGGCTTACGACTATTTCATGGAAATATTCCGGCTGTTTTATGATTTATGCTTCCCATTAGTCAACAAAAAATAAAGTCTAAAAGTAATCCGAATTGGACCCCCGGCATAAGAAGCTGTAGCAAATGTAAAAGAAAACTTCTTCGGCAATTACGAGCAAAACCAAATAACAATAATTTGACTAAACTTAAAAATTACTCACGAAGACTTAAGAAAATAATAAAACTAACACAAAAGGCAAAAAATAACCATAAGATAATGACATCAACAAATAAATCAAAAGATACATGGAAGATCATATATGAAAGTAAATATTGCCCTCCTTATGAACAGATAACAGAAATACAAAACAACGGGGTTTTAATAACAAACCCCAGTGACATAGCGAACGCATTTAACAACCACTTTGTTAATCAGACAGAATTACTTTCGAAGGCCTCAAGATCTGTGATGTATGAGACCCCGAATGCATGTTGTGAATCAATTTTTTAGCCCCAAATACACCTACTGAAATATTTCTAATAATACAGGATTTAAAAAATAAAGGTAGCGTAGGTTACGATGATACACGTATCTCAACAAGAGTATTATTCGTTTCCGATGTGATATCTGGTCCCATTTGCCACATAATTAATGTTAGTATTTACTCTGGAACTTATCCTGATAAACTAAAGCCAGCTGTAACTAACTCTTATTTAAAAAACAAGACAAAACCGATATGAACAACTATAGACCCATAGCCCTAATACCAGTAATATCAAAAATATTTGAGAAAGCTATTTACCACCGTATTAATTCATTCTTCACTAAACACAACATCTTGGTAAAGGAACAGAAGGGTTTTAGAAAGAATAAGTCCATAAATATGGCTATCTATGATTTTTTTAATATTGTAATGACAGAAATTGATAAAACAATCCTATTAGCGCTATATTTATGGACATGACAAAACCGTTCGATCGCGTTGATCTCAATATACTCCTTCAAAAACTTAATGCATGTGGAATAAGAGGAAATGCAAATTCTCTCGTAGAGTGTTACCTAGATAATAGAACGCAATGTACGGAAATAAGACGGATCTCTAAAAAAGATAAAGCAGAAGTTAAATATATTTCAGGAAAACGTAAAATCAATTATGGCGTACCGCAGGGCAGCATATTGGGTCCGCCATTGTTTTTGGTTTACATCAATGACTTTCCAAAACACATCACTATTCCTATAGTTCTTTTTGCTGACGACAGCACGATAATTGTTAAAAAAAATAAAGATAGAAACTATGAACATGACATCAAAGACGCATTGCAACAATCAATTAACTAGCTTGAACACAATAACGTGAAATTAAATTTTAAAAAAGTAAAATTATGCAGTTTAGACAAAGGTCAACCACTCCTGACATGAATATAACTTTTGGCAATAACAGAATTGAAGAAATAGAGTATATAATTTTTAGGATTAACAATTGACTCTAAACTGACTAGGAAACAACATGCATTAACTCTTATCACAAAATTAAGTAAATTCGCTTTTGCTCTTTATAAACTTAACAAAATAGTTAATCAGGCAGCTGTTGTAGCTGCGTATTATGGCTATGTAGAATCCATATTACGTTTCGGAGTAATTTTTTGGGAAAAATCTTGTAAGAAAACCACAATTTTTAAAGCACAGAAGAGGTGTATTATTCAAATCTTTAAGAATATTAACATTGCCTTGTCTTTACATATACGAGACCGCATTGTTTGTCAAGAAGCATAGTGAACTGTTTAAAAAAGCATCAGAGCAACGCTATAGATCCACAAGATAAGAATATCGTCATGAATTATGTCTGAGAGCCTCAAAGATCTACCTTATGCACACGCCCTCGGCATGGCTCCTAAGATTTTTAATAAAATACCAAATTACATTAAAGGTTTAAACTTGACACAATTTAAAAGGAGACTAAATATTTTTTTGACTGAAAAATGTTACTATTCCATTGACGAATTCCTTTTTGACAAGTTGTAATAAACTAATGAACATTATTGTATTTATGTTTGAAAATTGAAATTTTGACTAATTGTGTGAATATTATTATGAAATTATGAATTGTAATTATTTTTTTGAATCCTAATATCAAACTTGCTTTTTCTTTATTATTTTTTATTTAAATTGTTTTGGTTGTTTGCATATTTTACCGACTTCAAAAAAAAGGAGGTTATTGTAATTGTAAAATAGTGTAGGTATTCCCTAATGGGTAGTTTTCTGAGTACTATTATAACCTAACTATAAGACCTACTGTATCACCAGAAAGCACACAAATACTTTGACTTTGAGTCTGGGTGTTTGTGTAGGTATGTGAGTTTCTGTGTTTGTAAACGCACCCACGATCCAGGAGAAATTCCTAGTGTGGGGCAACGTTTGAAAAAAAAATGGATTTCCTTTCCCCTTGATTACTTAACTTGGTAAGAGGCTTTCTGAACTGAATATAAAGACTTTGCCAAAGAGCGAGCTCGGTGTGGCGTGTCCTTGTCGTGCGTACTTATTATGCAATTGCATGTAAGTTGTCACACAAAATACGCCACGCTAGCACCCGAGACGACGCATACCAAGGACACGCCCCGGTAGCGTCGCACCACACCGATCTTGGCAAAGCTTTTACAGAACTAACTGCATTGGCTAACTAAACCAGATATTTACCTAATATTAAAAAATAAATAATTTTACCTAGTTAATCCTTTGTGATATGGTAGAACTTGAATAAAAAACACTATGGAGCTGTAGGTACGTACTGATTATTGCCTACTATGTAATTAATAAATTAATTTATATAAATAGCGAAATAATTTTAGATACAATTACGTGGAGCAGACCGTTGTGTCTGAATGACAAACGATATAATGATTCGTAAAAGTAGGTAATAACGCAATACTGGCAGTAGGAAAATGTTTCCTGTCTATAATATTTGTGATTAATTGGTCAAGTTTATATTACAGTGTAAAGTTAGTCATTTATGAAAACACTCGATTACGCTTCATAGAAGTGAAAGCAAATTCGCAGAGACAGTAACAGTAAGAGCATTCTTTTAATAAAAAAAAATTTTGAGACCAAATGGAAAGCACACTGCATCGGACAAAAAAGAATCACACTAATCGGACTAGAAACCGGCATGTCCTAGAACCAAAAATTCGAAGACATGTGACATCTACCAATCCGCAGTGTAGATTACGGCCCACTCCCTCTCACAGAAAGGAGGCCTGTGTCCCAGCAGTGGGAACATTTATAGGCTGATGATGATGATGATGGACTAGAAACCTCGGAGTAATCGGTGTACATACATAAAAAAAAATACCGACCGCATTGAGAACCTCCTCCTTTTTTTGAAGTCGGTTAAAAATATCTACTGCTTTCTGAATTAAGCCTCTTATCCAGCTGCGTAACGAGAGCCTGCATTGCATAGTCCGATCTTTAGTAAGCACCCTTGCGTGCTACGTCGTCACATTATTAAAAGTGGTCTCATCAGTAGGAATAGTGTCAGTAACGTGCTTGGCTTTGTTATTCTTGAGTAAAGCGTATAGGATCATCAGTACTGAAGCTTTACTGGTACTTGCTGGTGTTCTTCCAGTAGATCTTGAAGTGCAGCGACGTGCTGCAATGTACTTTTCCGCACGGGAGACCACTGACGCTGATTTTCTACCGCAACGTGACCGTGATAAGATATCTAGATTATTCAAACCCCAGAGCGACGTCTGGGAGGATCTTTTATCCGATTGGCAAAGTAGGTGGGATAATTCTATCAAGGGGCGGCACCTCCACCAGTTCTTTCCATCCGTTCGTGAGCGGCTGGCTAGGACGTGGCTGGAGGTGGATCAATGTGTTGCCCAATTTCTCACGGGACATGGTAACTTTAAAAGTAAATAGTTTTCCTTTAAGCTTGATCCCTCGACTTTTTGTCAATGTTCGACACCTGTCTGTGAATATGAACAATCAGCACATTATATTCTTTGGCAGAACGATCGCAATATTATTATGTTGGATACTGTTCAGGCTACATCTGAAGTCATTTATTATTCGGACCTTGTGGAAACTCGAACAAACTTCCGTGCGTTCAAGCGTTTTTGCAATACCTATTATTGGAATCAATTAAAGCGGCTCACAGTTTAGGACCCATTAATATTAGTAGTCATTTTTACCCGTGGTGCTAGGCAACTGGGGTTCTCCCAGTTGTAATGTCCCTTTGTGCCTATTCGCCTTGTTTTTTGTTCTGTCTCCTGCTTGCATGGAGAGAAGTGGAAACATATTTTTCCTACTTCTCCACTATTCGTTTCTGATTAATTTCGTTGCAGGATCCAAGACAGGTAAATTCATTCTCCGGGACACGTCGAGCTTCATTTTCTTGGCGCTTTTCTGGTGGTTGCCACTGTTGATTCTGCCTCTTAGGAGTTGCAGTGGTTTGGGAATAGTATGGTGGGTTTGTCCCAAAAAACACTTGTCTCATACAAAAAATCACAGAATCTGTTCCAGCACTGAATAAGTATTTAAATACAGGGAAAACTGCCAATTATATTTATACACCCCAGAATTGCGAACATGTTGTCATTATAAAATATACCTAAATATGAATCACCGTCCAGGACGAAAAATTCGACACGCTATTTCTGTGTGTTCTCGTCTGGCTGACGCCGGAGAATCTGCATAAGCATAACCTAGTTTCCAGTATTATCCACCAGAAAGCTCTCGTTGTCTAAACAAATCTGGCACACCATGAAGTGCCGACGTTAATGTACCCAGATATATCACGATGTAAAAGATCGACTGAATACACTGATTTCGATCGATTGAATACATGCTTTCGAATACACTGATTTCGATCGATTGACAAACATATTCTGGGTAGGATCGGGAATGGATGAGGACGACATTACGGAACATAATTATAAAGATCGGACTAACTTACCAAGTGACGTTCGATCCTCAATTATGTGAAGTAATGTCGTCCTCATCCATTCCCGACCCTACCCAGAATATGTTTCAGATTCTAACCCTTCGTAAAAGTTGTGAATTCTTTGAAACAATGACAGATGAGGAAGCGGCACTAGGGATGTTCCTGTGAAATAGAGTTGGGCGCGTTTCGTTTTACGAACACACTCATCTTTTAATAATGTGACGACGTAGCACGCAAGGGTGCTTACTAAAGATCGGACTATGCAATGCAGGCTCTCGTTACGCAGCTGGATAAGAGGCTTAATTCAGAAAGCAGTAGATATTTTGAACCGACTTCAAAAAAAGGAGGAGGTTCTCAGTTCGGTCGGTTTTTTTTATGTATGTACACCGATTGTTCGATGCAGTACACTTTCCCATAGGTCCCATAAATTTCATCCAATTTGGTTCAGTACTTTTTGTTTTGTGAGCATTTTTATTGATGGATGATGTGATGATCTTTACTTTTTTTAAGTGTTTGTTACGCGATTACTCCGCCAATTGTGCACCGATTTTCAAAATTCTTTTTTGTTGTGCGAGGAAGTTCACTTTAGGGAACACTGCAAGTTTCAGCAAAATCGGTTCAGCAGTTTTTGATACGGAATTTTATTAGCTTATTGTGTACATGAGCGATGTTAATACCGGTGCTAAGGATTACCAAATTGTAGTGCACATGCAAGAAAATGATGTATTTGACAAGAATTTGGGTTGAATATTTAAACTAAAAAGAGTAAATTAAAAAACTTTAAAAAAAATTAACCGCCTTTAAAAACAACCACAAAAAAGGGTAAAATAACCTACAAAATAACTTTTCTTTCGGAAGTCGGTGGCATAAAAGACAACGAAATGAAAAAAAAAAACAAAGCCGAACCGACTTTCGAAAGAAAAGTTATTTTGTAGGTTATTTTACCCTTTTTTTGTGGTTGTTTTTGAAGGCGGTTAATATTTTTTTTAGTTTTTTTCTAGATTTAGCACGTAGTTATGAGTACGTATAAGGTTTCTCTCTCAAGAGCCCTGACTATCAGCAGCTCGAATCTGATTCGATTCCTGTGGCTGGTTAGCCCACTTTTCTTTGCATATACATTTTTTTAAGTGATTATATTGTAAAATGTTATTGATATGCATATATTTAGCAAATGAGATGAGATACTAAAAATAGAGAAATAAGTCATATAAAGTAAAACGAAACATTACCTGTAGAAGTTAATTCTTTGTCCACTTTGGTTGAGTTCCGATCTTATTTTTGATGTATTCAGCAAAATGCGACAAATTAACTCACACTTATGTCGTTAGTTTACGTTGTCACTTCTGTCCGTGCAGTATGCTTACTGATCAAAACAGTTGCTGCCTCGTAATGCAGTAGAAGAAGGAAAATATTTTAGTGAAAATTGACATAAAATACCGCATAAACTGACGCATTACTCAACAGATAAAATTGTTGTACGTCATTAGTACCTAAATTGTAGAGATTTGTGGTATCCAACAGTAGGTACTTGTTTTGGGCTATACACCGTGTTCTTCACGTTATCCATAAACTTTAGCAAATACTTCTATGGCTTTTACAAATCAAATCCAACAAAGGAAGTAGTACTTAAAAAGGCTTCGTTACAAAGATATTTGTAATTTCATTTAATGAAATTTAATTGAGCTATGCAGTGAGAAAGTATCTTAATTTGAAATCTATCAAATACTATTTGCATTTCATTTGTTTCAGCCCGCCAAATGTTATGAATGACGTTGCCAATTCGGATAAAGACGCATGCATATCGGGTTATTTACGTCTAGGTATTTAGTTTGTATGAAAATTAACAAAAAATAAAAAATAAGAATTTATTAATGTGTCCATAATGAAAAATGCTTACTTCCGTGGTTTGAAAATCTGGTCGAAGTTTATGTATATCGTCCGGAACACGGTGTATATGCGATGCAAAGGTCTCGTACATATATTTTCCGTATACTTACCATTTCTGAGTGATATTCAGATACAGAATGTTGTTTTAACTAGTTTACCTAATAATTGTATAATAAATGTAAATTGATTCCGCTATCTACAGAATAAAATAATAAGCAATTTCTGGCTAGTTTTCCTATAGTTTTATACCAATGTGAAATCTTGTTCAGTTGTGTCAAGTTTAAAAAAATTAATAGATTTAAAAAAATCTAAAAACCCACGTTTTTAAATGTCCTAAAAATAAGAAAATAACCCTACGGGGCTGAGAGAGGGGCCACTCAAAACGTGGGGGCGTATATTTTTTTAAGGGATTATTTATGGGCTATATTTACATGACGGGTATAGATCGTGGGTGTAACTTGCAAATATACGCCCCCACGTTTTGAGTGGCCCCTCTCTCAGCCCCGTAGGGTTATTTTCTTATTTTTAGGACATTTAAAAACGTGGGTTTTTAGATTTTTTTAAATCTATTAATTATTTTATTATTTTTATCATTGTTTATCGGGTTTGAAGCTACACTGAAAATTTCAGCCTGCTAGCTTATTGGGAAGTGCCTCAAAGCCTGTCCGCCATCTTGGACGTCCGCCATATTGGATTTAAGTCACATGACTATTTTTTTCGTATTCCTGACAGCAAACCATTTCATTTGATACCCATATCATGGGGGTGGATTTCAAACAGCCAGTCTACCATCTTGGACGTCCGCCATATTGGATTTAAGTCACGTGTCTATTTTTTCGTACTCCTGATAGTAAACCCTTTCATTTGATATCCATATCATAGGGTCGCATTTCAAATAGCCTGTCTGCCATCTTGGACGTCCGCCATATTGGATTTAAGTCACGTGACTATTTTTTTCGTATTCCTGACAGTAAACCCTTTCATTTGATACCCATATCATGGGGGTGGGTTTCAAACAGCTAGTCCGCCATCTTGGGGAGGCCGCCATATTGGATTTGTTATGACTTTTCATATCTAGTCATGTATTGTCATCAGAACTCAAAGCGTGTACAAAATTTCAGCCTGCTAGCTTATCGGGAAGTGCCTCAAAATTGAGTTGCAAAAGTCCAACCGGAACGACAAACAAACAAACAAACAAGAAAAGTGAGTGTATAAAAACGTGGTAACATGATATATTTTCCCATTTGTTAATTTTCCTTTTCGCTTGTCATTTGATCTTATAGGTTGAGGAGTGTAACTAATCAAGGGCATTCAGGAGCCATTGTATTTTGCATAACTTAATACAGAAATAAAATAAAAGAAAGAAATAAAGAATTTTAAGTTTATTTTGTCTCAGAAACTAGTGCATATAAAAATTAGTGAAATCAGAATAAAATACATCTACTATGTGACAAAATTAACGAGAAAAGCCTAATGACGTCATATAGAAAATACACGCTTTGTTCTAACACTCTTAAATAAACAATCATCATATCACAATAATATTGATAACATACAAAGGTAATAAATATTATCATAAAGTTATTTTCATAGTTTTTTTTTTGAAAAAAAAAAGAATTAAAAAACAGTGTCCAAAATATAGATTATCAAACAACATTTGAAACGTATATTTTCTTTTCTTACGTAAACTAAAATTGACGAGAATCGGGCGCGAGACGCTTCTAAAAATCACAAAACGTCACTCGGTCAGTATAACTTTACAGGCGTTATGACGTCACAAGCCTCCCAGTCCCGAATTTTAAAGCATCTTATCTTTATCAATATTCATTAATTAAAAACAAAAAACGACGGGTTGTACTCCGGGAGTGCCGGTAGAAGTGAAAACTGAAATATTAACGTTATGAATCACAAATGTTTTCATAAAGGCTCGATAGATGGCGATGCACGATTAAAATGCAAGCTATCGTTTGTTTCACTATCCGGTCACGTGTTCGTCCTACGGATTTTCGATCAGGGTCACGTGTCCTGACGTGAGTTTAACGAAATGGAATACATTTTTAACCGACTTAATAGTCAATTAAATAAAAAACAAAGCCACCGACTTCCGAAAGAGAAGTTATTTTACACTTTTTTGTATTTGGTTTTGAAGTCGGTTTCCTTTTTTTCAAAAAGTTTTTTTTGCTTACTTGGATTGTAGATTTTTAAAGACGCCGATTATTATGAAGATTTTTGTTGAATACCTATCTAAACTAAAAAGGGTAAAACAAAAAACTTTTTGAAAAAAAGGGAACCGACTTCAAAACCAAACACCAAAAAAGTGTAAAATAACTTTTCTTTCGGAAGTCAGTGGCCATAGTCAATGAAATAAAAAACAAAGCCACCGACTTCCGAAAGAAAAGTTATTTTACACTTTTTTGGTGTTTGGTTTTGAAGTCGGTTCCCTTTTTTTCAAAAAGTTTTTTTTGTTTACTTGGATTGTAGATTTTCAGAGACGATTGCATGTTCGTCCGCGATTATCTCGCGTTTGGCTGAACCGATTTTGATGCGGTTTTCAGAAAAGTGTTCGTTACATTCTGGGTTTTGGTATATAACAATAACGGATATCTCGTGAAGTTGCCCGCATAGATCCGTTTTTGTTGCTTACTAGGATTGTGGATTTTCAAAGACGCCGATTATATGTAGATTTTTGTTGAATATCTAAACTAATAGAAAGGGAAAAATAAAAAACTTTAAAACTCAGGTTTTACCGGTTTTTTGTGTTTGGTTTTGAAGTCGGTGCCCTTTTTTTCAAAAAGTTTTTTTTATTTTTAGCCCAGTCAACGAATGCTCAAAATAAGGTATAGAGGGAAAGTCTTGGAACACAATTTTTGATTACGCAACTTTGTTTGGACTAGTTAGGAGGTGAACATATCAAAAGTCCCCGCCCTTAGCCCTTGAGCTTTGGGGGGAACCAAAAAATGGTATCTTCACACCCCCCCCCCCCAGGTTTGAAGGTACCATTTTTTGGTTTTTCGCTTATATCTCGAAAACCATGCGTCTTAGCGGCATAACATGTACGAACGAAATAAAAGCTGAATAAATTCCCCATAAGTTTTACTCAGTGAGGATTTCTATAATTATCTTGTATAATTTTCGAGGTATCTGCTCTTGAATGTCTGTAATTTGGGAAAAATCATTTTACCTTTTCACATTTGGAAAGTTGTATTTCATATCACCAAAGATCCAGAAAGCATCAGTAGTCTTTTCAGACCCTACACTGAAAAAAAAAAAACAGTAATACCAACCGAAATAGAGCCTATTGTCCAAAGCAGTAAAACTAACTGAAAAAAAAAAACAGTTGAGTTATAACAGTAGATTTTACTGTCGGTTACTTACAAGGAACTGTTTGTTTCAGTAGACTTTAATGTTCATACAGTTAAAATAACTGTTTAGCTCTTTACGTTTCAGTAGACTTTAATGTTCATACAGTTGAAATAACTGTTTAGCTCTTTACTGTTTTTGCCCATTTCAGTGCACTGTCCGTAATCAATTATTTTAACGTACCTAATAAATATAAATAAGTTCCCGAAACAGTTTTTTTTTACTGTTCAAGAACAGTAGAAAGTCTCGTTTTATTTTTTTCAGTGTAAACGTGATATTTATCTGATATAAATGTAATAATGTAAAACGTTACCTAGTTAATCCTTTGTCATTACGATTGAACTTGAATAAAAAACACTAAGGAGCTGTAGGTACTGATTATTACCTAGGTACTATTTAATTAATGAATTTATTTTTATAAATTGCGGAATAATTTTAGATACTATTACGTGAAACAGACCGTTGTGTCTGGATGTCATTATACTGATTCGTAAAAATAGGTAATAACAGCAATACTGGCAGTAGGAAAATGTTTCCTAACTATAATATTTGTGATTAAATGGTCAAGTTTATGTTACTGTGTGAAGTTAGTCATTTATGAAAACTTTTGATTCCGCACCTTGGAAGTGAACATAATATGTATTCATTCGTAGAGATAGTAAAAGTATTGTTTTAATAAAACGTTGTCCCATCAATCTAACAGTACTTGTTTTGGGCTATAATGCGATGCAAAAGGCCGCGTAAATAATTATATATCTTCCGTTTACAATTTCTGCTTAGTGATATTCAGATACAAAATTTTGTATAACTAGGTTTTCTACTTATTTCATATAATATTAAGTGTATGTAGGTAAATAATTGATTCCACTATTTACAGAATAAATGTCACCTGTATAAGCCCAACATTATTGTTTTTATGTTTTTTCATTGCATCACACGGTCATCACTGTTAACCACACTTGTACAATTTCTGGCTAGTTCTCCTAAAGTTTTATACCATTGTGGAATCTTGGTTAGTTGTGTCAAGTTTAAAAACATGTTTAATTTTCCAATTGTTTTAATAATTTTTTTCTAGCTTGTCATTTTTTTTATCGTGGTCTAATCATCAAATGAGTCTTTCCAGAGCGGGACGGGAGGGATTGTCAGACTCGTAATACCTAAAATCCACGGTGATCCTTCAATAGCCTATTACATTCCAGGGTCACGGTTGACGAGACAGTCCCGCGACCCCGGTAAGCTCTAGCCATAATAATAAATAATAAATTTCTTTATTTTCTCTCTACACAAAGGATCACAGTATAACAATGAATATATTCTAAATTTTCCTTTGTGAGAGACTGGCGTCCATACTAGCCATAGCCGTTAGACTACTAAAAGCTCTTTGAGGTGCGCGTGGAACACTACGCGGTGTTGACTCAGGTATCACCGGGTTGACGGCAAATCACACATGACCATTACTTGCAAACCGCCTGCTTCTAGTCATTTGATCTATAAGTTGAGGAATAAAACTATTCAAGGGATTTTAGGCCGTGCGCTGCGTTAAGCGGGCGCCCGCGTCGCGTGCTGTTTTATGTAATCTCATAGATCAGCGCTGCGTGCTGCGGGTCGCCCGTCGCACGCGGCGTGGGCGGCGGACCCGCCCCGCCGGCGACGAGTGTCCGTGTGACGGAGCACGCGATCGGAGATGTTTCTAGGAAATCAGTGAACGCCGTTGCGTTAAATTTTCCTCACAACAATCTAGACGTGACATATACATGATAACGATCTGTACACCCGCGCGATCATATTGGACTGGCGGCGCTGCCAGAGGCGGGAGTCCGTCGCGGGCGTCCGTGACGGGTAAATTTGTCCGCGACGGAGCAAGGCGCGGGTCCCCGCGACGGACACCCGCGACGGCCGCCCGCTTAACGCAGCGCACGGCCTAACGCAGCGCACGGCCTTAGGAGCCGTTGTCATTTGCATGAAAGCTTAATACAGAAACAATTAGGTTTATTTGTCACAGAAACACGTGCATATATAAAAATAAAGCTATTTTCAAACTGACAGGCGAAGCGAACGCGAAGCGAAGCGTTTTTGTTTGTAATGTATGGAATTGTTTGAAGCCTGTTACATAGACTACCGGACCGCTTTCGCTTTTCTATATGACAGGATTCGGATCGCATTCGCTTCGCCTGTCTGTTTGACAAAAGTTTAAGAGACGTCAGAACACTAATAAAACAAAATACATGTATCATTATGCGACAAAATTACGAGGAAGGTAACAACTGTACGCTCTTAAGTAAACCACATTGATTTATCAAAATAACATAACTAAGATAATAATATTATTAAAAAGTAATTGTTACAATGAATTTTGTTTTGTTAAACTTAATCGTCGTCACATTACGGCGTTACCTTCTCTGTTAATTGTTTTGCATAGTATAATTATTTAATTATTAGAAAAAAAAACAGTTAAATTCGATCAAAACAATCATCTACTACTCATATAGCATATTTAAATCTGATGGTGGTGTTTCCGTTACACATCTTCCAGACAAGGTTTTTTTTCCATTACTTGGACAGAGCGGACTTTCAAGTGTTGGACCCCCTAGATTGTTAATATCGTTAGACATGTGCGACATAAGTACCACATCGTAGAGGTACAGTAACACATCTGCTGGAGTGTTCCCCTCCAGTATTGTAGGGATAGAGGGGGAAGGCGGGATAACGGCAACAGCTGTGGTGATTGCAACCAGGAAGAATACTGCTCTCATCTTGTTCATCCTGGAAATGATTAAAAAAAATTACAAATTGTAAGTAGTGTAAGCATGTTAAAACTAATTCTTTAATTCTATGCAATTTTTGGTATAATTATACATATAATTTTCCGTACTAAAGTAAGGTTTAGAATGGAGGGTTTATTTACAAAGGGGTAATAATCTTATTCGTTGGGTTTACTAATTCTTTGGCATAAATGCATAAATACAACATATTTTCCAGATCTCATTGTCTATTAGTAATTTAGGTGGAGTTCTTGTTAGTATAAGAATCTTAGCCTGTGTATAACACAGGTTAAGGTTCTTACACTATCTTACACGGTGGGTAACGATAAATATGATCACAATATAAAAAAAAATAGAATAATAATGAATACTTGTTTTTGGATTTCTCTAAAATCAATCCAGGTGTAGGTGAAAAAGGGTATATTTTTAACATTTTAATGTCATGGATTACCGCAAAGTAACCCCTGATTCTGTGACTCAACTTGCTTAGAGGCACGCTGAACTCGTCATAAAGGGTTTGCCAAACAGCGAGCTCGGTCTGGCGTGATCTTGGCGTGCTTACTTACTATGAAATCGAATGTAAGTAGTCACACAAAACACGCCACGCTAGCGCCCGGGACGACGCACACCAAGGACACATCACGCTAGCGTCGCGCCACGCCGAGCACTCTGTTTGGCAAAGCCTTTACTGCACTAACTATATTGGCTTACTAAACGTGATAGTGATACAATATAAATGTAAAACTTTACCTAGTTAATCCTTTGTTATTACGGTTGAACTTGAATAAAAACACTAAGGAGCTGTAGGTACTGATAATTGCCTAGGTACTATTTAATTAATGAATTTATTTTTATAAATTTCGGAATAATTTTATATACTGTTATTATGTGGGATAGACCGTTGTGTCTGGATGTCACAGGATATACTGATTCGTAAAAATAGGTAATAACAGCAATACTGGCAGTAGGAAAATGTTTCTATAATAATTATTTGTTATTACGAGTAAATGGTCAAGTTTATATAACTGTGTGAAGTTAGTAATTTATGAAAACTTTTGGTTCCGCATTTTGGAAGTGAACATAAATTCGTAGAGATAGTAAAAGTATTATTAAAAAAAAAAACAAAACGTTGTCCCATCAATATAATTCCTGTAAACGCATCCACCGTTTACAAACATTTAATCTCAAAATCACACACTTGTCCGTTACTAAATATCACAAAATCAGTCCTAGCATTGAAAAAGTATTTTTATACAGGGAAAACTAGCAATTGTACTAACCCAAGAATTGCAAACATAATGTCCTAAACTACTAAAATGAATCACAATCCAGGACAAAAGAAACGACGCTATTTCTGGGTGTTCTCGTCTGCACAACTTGCACAGGTTCTCGTTGTTCAAACAACTTTGGCACACTATGAAGTGCCGACGTATAATAATGTACCCAGATATATCACGATGTAAAAGATCGACCGACTATACTGATGTATCGCTTTTAATAATAATAATTCATTTATTTCAGACTACATAATGTCCATAATTTTGTTAGTAACAATGTAACTTAAAAATATGTTAGTAGCAAATTCTTCAATTGACATTTTTCATATAATTGTTTAATACTTTTGCATGACGAAAACCTCGTGAAGGAAGAATTTTCTAGATACAGCACGTAGGCATGAGTACGTAAAAGGTTTCTCTCTCAAGAGCCCTGACTATCTGACCCTGGAACGTAAGGGCTATTGAAGAATCACCGTGAATTTTAGTCAGGTCAAGTCTGATAGTCCCTCATAGGAGAACTCATTTGATGATTTTATACTCATTTGATAATGTTGTTTTAATTATGTAACCTATTTTTTTATAAAGTGTAAATTGATTCCGCTATTTACAGTTCTTTGAGGCGCACGTAGAACACAACGCGGCGTTGATTCGGGCATGTTCCATGATCTGACGGCAAGTCACCCATTATTCGCCGTCCGCATGACTTCCCTAGTCACTTAACCTAAAAGTTGAGGAATAAAACTAATCAACGGCTTTTAGAGGCCGTTGCCTTTTGTAGAAAACTTAATAATATTTAGAAAAAAAAAACGCATTAAAGAATATTAGGTTTATTTGTCACAGAAACACGTGCATAATTATATAAAAATAAGAGAAATCAGAACAATAATAAAATAAAATACATATATCACTATGCCACAAAATTTAAGAGGAAGGTAACAACTGCACGCTCTTAAATAAACCATAATCATATCAAAATAAAGATAATAAATATAGTTAAAAAGTAATTTGCACAAAGAATTTTGTTTTGTCAACTTATTGTCGTCTCATAGCACTACCTTCCCTGTTAATCGTGTTGCATAGTATATTTTATTTCGAGCACAAAACAGTTAAACTGATTCAGTATGATCTGTGTGTTCTTGTATATCCTGATATAGATCATCTAAATTTGATGGAGGCCCTTCCGTTACGCAGGTTCCATACAAGGTTTTTTTTGCATTACTTGGACATTGCAGACTTTGAAGTGTTGGACCCCCAAGATTGTTAATATCGTTAGACATATGTGACATAAGTATTACGTCGTAGAGGTACAGTAACACATCTGCTGGAGTGTTCCCCTCCAGTATATATATATTCTTTATTGTGTACCATTTTCAAAAATAAACTTAAAAACTAAATTTTGTTCACAAAGGTGAGCTTATCTCTTTAAAGAGATCTCTTCCAGCCAACCTGTAAAACTGATTCACGAAATAAATAATACGGGGACAAGACTGTACACACAAACAATTTCTGCACTTAATTACATAAAAAGAAAGTAAGAAAGTATTTAATTAGTGAGAAGGAACTAAGAAAAAAGACATTAAAATCAATACCTACATATTTATATTATTGTATACCCATAAATAAATATATACATAATTACATATATATATATAATAATATCAAGGAAGTTGCGATAGGAGGTGCTCTTTTAATCGACTTTTAAAAGATGATATAGAGGGAGAGTTTTGCAATGTCTGTGGAAGATTGTTCCACAGTTGTGTAGCTCGAACAGTGAAGGAGTTTTGAAAAAATTTGGTGTATGCTCTAGGACACTCAAGTACTTTGGTGTAACATGCGCGCCTAGGCCTAGGATTCGGAGGTAGAAAGCGGAAGCGGGAGCGGAGATAGTCAGGAGTGGATGGGTTTTTGAGGATTTTGTAGAGAACGGAAAGGATGTGCACATCACGACGAAGACGGATTGGGAGCCATTTTAATTGAGCACGAAATTCAGATGTGTGATCATATTTACGTAGTCCGAAAATAAACCGAATAGCAAGATTTTGTAGGCGCTCTAGTTTATTTAGTTGCTCCTCAGTCACATCCAAGTAACACACATCAGCATAATCAAGAGTAGGAAGGAGAAGTGCTTGAGCAAGCATGATTTTAGTTTGCAATGGCAGGAAGGCCTGGAGTCGTTTGAGAGAATGAAAAGAATAGTGCATGCGCCTGCTCACCTCGCTAATTATCCTAACTAAACTATAAATAATATCCTTAAACATGGTGAATGTCTTGTTTCAAGTTTTAATTTAAAGTTATTTTTTTATTATATATAAATTCCAAAGAAAAGGGCAAAATATTACCTGGAAATGTATCCTTGTGATCACAAACACTGATTTTTTATTGAAAACTTTATTTCAACACACCTGAAAAGTGATGCTGATAAGTTGTACAACGTTGAATCCTGACAAGCCATTAAATACGAATAGTACATTAATTATTTACTTACCAATGACGCAGATGTGTAAGAGGAAAATTAATAAATAAAACACGTACACAATTCTTTTTAAAAGGGAACAACATGAAATAATGAGGACTAGAGATGATATTATTAATATTCACATTATATTATACTTGTTGTCCATAAAAATGAGAACTTTTACACAATGTTTATGGCATAAACATTGTGTAAAAGTTCTCATTTTATCCTCCGCCCAAATGACAGCGGCGGCGAGGTACCTAAGTCAGACTCCTAAATACTTGCTGAAATTACCTAGAATAACATAATATAACAATAACCTGGATCAATACGTAGAATACTTTTACTAGTGATTACTCGATTACGTCTAGGGGAAAACTAGGTAACACCCTAGTTGACAAAACGCCCCGTCATTCATTCTAGCATTTAAACTTACTGCTTGGAACCATACGCGAGGAGTCGTGGGGACTTTCTAATCAGGTAACCGTGATGGTGAACGTAAAGGGCTATTGAAGGACACCATGGATTTTAGTCAGTACGAGTCTGACAGTCCCTCCCATCCCCGCCCTGGGCGCGAGGACACATTTGATGATTTTATCACGATAAAAAAGAAGGTGGCCGCTGTTTGCGTACAACATGTCCCTCGGCCTCGGTCATGTTATACGCCATAAGGTTCCACACAGAGCGAGCAGCCTCGCGAGGCATTTGCTTCACGCGGCAAATGCCTTGCGAAGCTGCTTGCTTTGTGTGAACGCACCTAATAGTGGCAAAATGTCCAGATTCCGTGTTCGAAACAAAACGTAATGTTTTTAGTGAAGCAATTTTTTTTATAATATTACGTGTGCTATATTCTCAGTGGCTACTACGAATTTAAATATTCGATAATCTAAGGTGGCACCACTCGCGTGTGATCTCGAGCAGAAAGTTTAGGAACGCTGGCAGCAATAAAGCAGAAAGATTAATAAATCATAATTAAATCTAAAATATAAAAAAAGTAGCCAACCAGCACTGGGAATACGATCCAACTGTTCCCGATGTTTGTTAGGTAGTCTTTTTTTATTTTCTTAATGTTTTTTATTTTTGTATTTCAATTTAGAAGTACTAATATACATAATTTATATGAATATAAAATGAAAATTGGGAAAGATTTAAGCATAATTTAAGTATTTTCCTAAAATAATAAATCAGTTCGGTATGGTTATTAGGTAAATTATGGTTAAACTGTTTTCCTTGTGTTATCTCTTTTGCCGGTTGTTTCGCGGTAGTAACATCATTTATGATTCCTGTTTGTTTTCCTGTTTTGTCAACAACACGTCCGCCATTAACGTCCAGTAATATTATCCTATTTAATAATATGTATTATTATAAAAATAGAAACGTTAGTCGCATAAGAAACACAGTGCTGCGTTCCTTGACTCGAATGGCCGATGTGGAAGAAAAGCTGAAAAGCCGAAATTGGACTGGGCTGGCCACGTATGTCGAATGTCATAAATTGGCTGGGAAAACAAATATCAGAATGGGTGCCAAAAGGGAGAATTCGAGGTCGTGGCAGGCCCAAGGTTCATGAAGGACTAGACCACCGTCGCAGAAAGCCGCGAGAAGTGGAAAAAGTTGAGAGAGGCTTTTGCCCAGCAGTGAGACACTATAGGCTGATATAATAAATAAATAAGTATAAAAATGAGGATTTATATATTTATTATGACATGTCCCAAATATAACAACAGACGAAAAGTTGCCAGCTACACCATTCAAGACAACAAAAAAAAATGCAAATTCCATCCAGTGCGAAGTGAAACTGGTAAAAAGCAAAACTTTTCTCTGAATGACAAAACTCGCAATGAATACTAACACAGAATCCCTTAGCATTTAAATGAACGAGACCTACCGAGTTCCCGTGTTTCTGAAACTTTTTTAATTTCGTCGAAAGGAACCAGGTGGCCAGCTCACGTCAGTTTCAATTCGACAGACAATCCCTGCCCCCCCTCGCTTCGCTGGAATCTCGTGATAAGGTTTGGCGCTTCGCTTCGGGAACAATCGGAAAGAATCGTTTCGTTTTAATTGAGATTTCGTTTTTAATTGTGATTATATCTGGCCCGGTGAGCTTTTTCAATTTACACAGATGTGCTAAGTTAAAGAATATTAAAAAGTTTATTTTTATTAAGAAAGTCTTTCAGAGACTCAAGGAGCCGTCAGTAAATTTACGACGCCCCAATTGGGCCTAAACTCTGTGCGAGGAACGCGGGACTATTTTAAAAGGAAACCGTGTTCTTGGAACGTACAGGGTCTGAAACTTTGCAGGGGTCGCGGGTCTGTCTAATCAGGTTTTGACTCTGGTATTGACTCTGGAACATAAAGGGCTATTGAAGAATACCATGGATTTTAGTCAGTAGAGTCTGACAGTATAATAAATAATGATTTCACTACGACATTAACGAAACGCTCTGAAACTTAAAGAACAGGTTGGTTAGTTTTTTAATCAATTACATATAAAAGTCCCTTACGCTCCACCAAGGGCTGGAGGTATCATTTGATGATTTTAGATTTTACAACCTAATAAAAAGCAAAGCTAATAAAATTAATAGCAAAGTTTTGTAACACCTTTGTTTTACGTCACTCTTTGTTACAGAGAGTTCATAATGTATTAATAAACAGAAACGCTGGAACAGTCTACAGTAGGCTCTGTTTAGTCTTCTTCAACTGGACAAGTCGAAAGATAAATTAAAATGTAATTAAGCACAAGGAAAACTTTTAGGAGAGCGTTAAAAAGTTGTTTAACTTCGGCTGCATTATTTATTTCTCTCAGGATAATCGTGTTATTTGTTTGTTTTTTTTTGTATTTTTTTTTATTTAAAAGACAAAGTTGCCATATATGTTGCACGTTAACTTAGGTACTAACTTAACTTACTAACAGCGAATTAAGTTAATTTATTCAATGCACACTTACAATTAAGTCAATTAATACGAAATTAAAAATTTCGCGCCCAATGACAAAAAGTGTGTTTTACCAACTGATATTCCATAAAAAACCCATTTGTAATAGAGATTTTTAATTTGTAATAGAGATTTTAATCAAATCATCTTCTTCTCACTCAAGTTTCATATAACTTACGTGCGTGCCATACAGGAGAGAAGTGGGGAAGGCGTGTGGCGGTAGCAGATAAACAAAAAAACCTAAAATGAACAGACAGTTTTCGTCACTAGGCAATGATTTTAAAAGGAAGGGATACGCCCATCAGAACATTTTGCCCAAACTTTCTTCATACAAGCAAAAATAAAAAACTTTTTGAAAAAAAGGGAACCGACTTCAAAACCAAACACAAAAAGAGTGTAAAATAACTTTTCTTTCGGAAGTCGGTAGCTTTGTTTTTTATTTCATTGACTATGGCCACCGACAACCGAAAGAAAAGTTATTTAACACTTTTTTTTTGTGGTTGGTTTTGAAATCGGTTCCCTTTTTTTCATAAAGTTTTTTATTTTACCCTTTTTTAGTTTAGATATTCAACAAAAATCTTCATAATAATCGGCGTCTTTAAAAATCTACAATCCAAGTAAGCAAAAACGGATCCATGCGAGCAACATCACGGGATATCCATTATTGTTATAATAGTTATAAAATATATTTTTTTTTGAATAACTTGGAAACCATTTATTTTAAAATTACAAAAAAAATACTTTTAAGTTCGTCTCAACAATACCTTTCATTTGATATGTCACACGATGCACTTTTCAAATATATTTTTTTTAAATTTCCCCTTCCCCCCCAAAAATTACCTCCCATATACAGATATGGACTTCTTATAGGTTATCCTATAATCTATAAGTAGAAAACTAATTCCTGTATTTTTTTCAAAATTTTAGGTTCAGTAGTTTCGGAGATAAGGGGGGGGGGGGGGGAATGGTCAAGCTTCGTCTATTTTTTTGAATAACTTGGAAACCATTTATTTTAAAATTACAAAAAAAATACTTTTAAGTTTGTCTCAACAATACCTTTCATTTGATATGTCACACGATGCAGTTTTCAAATATTTTTTTTTAAATTTTCCCCTTCCCCCCCCAAAAAATTACCTCCCATATACAGATATGGACTTCTTATAGGTTATCCTATAATCTATAAGTAGAAAACTAATTACTGTATTTTTTTCAAAATTTTAGGTTCAGTAGTTTCGGAGATAAGAGGGGAGGGGGAATGGTCAAATTTCGTCTATTTTCTTGAATAACTTGGAAACTATTTATTTTAAAATTACAAAAAAATACATTTAAGATTGTCTCAACAAGACATTTCATATGATATGTCACACGATGAAGTTTTCAAAACTTTTTTTTTCATTTTCCCCTTCCCCCCCAAAAATTACCTCCCACATACAGATTTCATCTATTCACGTCACACCTCTGTGCTTGGGTCACAGGAATTGATATGTGTACCAAATTTCAACCCAATCAGTCTAGTAGATTCGGAGATAATTGACTGTAAGCGACAGACAGACGGACACACGAGTGATCCTATAAGGGTTCCGTTTTTGTATTCGGACGTACGGAACCCTAAAAACGTAATTAAGGTTCATTTTAAGTTTCTTTGAAAATCCGCCATCGCCACACGCCCTTGCTAAGTCTCTTCTATATAAACCACGCCCTAAGGTCAGCGTCCTTCAGTAGTTCCTTAATCACATAAACAGCTTAAAAATATATCGTATTTCCTCACCTATTTACGAGAAAGTAATCCGAGCGAAACAAGAAAAAGGTGGGATTTAATTGTAAAACAAAATTACTGTGTTACTAGAAACCTGAGAGCTACCGGGGAAAATAAATGCCGCCGCAGTCAACCCGTACCCTTTTTTATTTACAGTTTACTGTTTCGCATTTCCATTACCGTGTTTCGTAGTATTTTTACCGGGACTTATTGGATGAAAATGTGGAAAACATGATTAGATTACGGGCATTTCCGGGTTGTGGGTACTGGAATTGATTTGTTTCTACTAGGATTAGTTTTTTTATTTCATATTTTTAGACTACCTGAAATAGCGTTAATTAAATGTGTAAATCTTCTGCAGACACTTGGCCACTTAGATATCTCACTACTATCAAAAATGCGAAAGTTTGTGAGGATGGATATTTGTTAATCATTTATACACCGTGACTTTTTAGTCGTCTTACACCAATGACTAGAACACGTTTTTAATAAAAAAAATAGGTATTTAAGAGATATGAAAACTTTAAAAATAAAATTTTAATTCATTATTATGACGCAAGGAGTAGTTAAAAACGCCCTTGTCTCATAGAAAATGGAGATGGAATGATCTGCCCGACTTATTGTCATTGGCCCGACTATTGCGCTGGGAAGGTATCCTCTACAGCTTGATACGTAAACATTTTCATATTTCTAATGTAACTATTGATTAATAATAAAAATTATTGTTAACGATTAAAAATAAACTAAAATTCGCATCCCGTATTTTAGATCGGGTACATTTGTAAGACGACTAAAAATTCACGGTGTATAAAAATAATATGGGTGAAGTCTAAAATCTTTTTTTATTTACGTGATAAAATCATCAAATGAGTCCTCCCGCCCAGGGTGGAGCGGAAAGGGTCGCAGCATGTCCTCAACCAATGTTGAGCGCGAGAGGACGCTGTCTCCTCCAACTTGTCTTCCGGCCGATCCACACAGTGGTGACATCCAGGCATTTCTAACCGCCCAATCTGACTCAGGAACCTCCCGAAACATCCGTGTTCGGTGAAGAGCGGCGTCAGGAGGAAGGTGTGGAAGCCGAGGCGTCTCTGCAAAGAGCCACCAGCACCACTGCCCAAAGAGGGGTCTTACCGCCTCGATTGCGGAGTGCCTGAACCTCGGTTACGAAGTTTATACCCTGGGAAAATAGCATCATTAGTTTTCCCGTGTGATAATTAACGAACTTCACAAGGCAATGTAAAAGCTAGTACAATAATAAGTTATAATAAAATTACATTATTATAATTAGAACCCATGATATTTCTAACCTGCACTAGGCCCGCATAGCGGATTAGGGCGTTCTCAATTTGCGTCCAACCAGTGCAATATTTACCTATAGGCCAATTATGCTATGCTGGTCGTACAAGTAATTTGTGATGCCAATTTATTCGTACGTGACTGTCAAAGACAATACTTGCGTTCCCGTAAACGCCAGATGACACTGCATTACGCCAGCCGTGGCAGACCTTTGCCCTCCATACAAAATACAATACAATATTCATAAGTTGCTTAATCTGTCAATCATCGAGACACCGTATAAAAAATGATGCTGCTATGCAATCTTGTTCATTTCCGAATGTGCACTCACACATCAATAAATTGTTTAATAGCTTACGTTCGAATTGAACAAATTGCATGAGTTATTTATTAAGGCCTGAATTCCTTTCACGCTCACGTGTGTCACACGTACATTACATTCACACATTGTGTGTGTTCTATGGAGCAATGTACTTGATGGGATATGGCAAGTAAAACAATAATTACTTGGTTTAGCAGAATTTATTATTTAAATAAACGCAGTGGTCGTGAGCCGTCGCGAGTACAGAGCCAGAGAGAGAGAGACCTAAGTGTGCGAAAGAGAAAGCAGTCATTTTAAAAACTGAAACACAGGCAAGGATCTAAACGCTATACAGCCAACACTCCCACGAAATGACAACTTTCTATTCCTTTACACACTGTTTATATTTACACTTAAAAATTATTATGTAAATACATAGCTTGGTTTACACAATACCTAAACCTTTTCTTAAATACATAAATTGAAACTTACTTATCGGCTTTGTCAAAATATCAGCAATTTGTTCTTTAGTGTTTACATAGTGGCCCGAACCTTGCGGAGAGCCAGTTTGGCTTCCGCAGGGGGCGCTCGACGGTGGACGCCATCATGCGCGTGAGAGCCCTCACGACGGGGGATGCAGTAGCCCGGGGCAGGGTCGTCTTGGCGGTGTCTTTGGACATCACCAATGCCTTTAACACCCTGCCCTGGAGTTGCATCAGGGAGGCACTCCGGTATCACCGGGTGCCGACCTACCTCCGTCGCATAGTCGAGGCTTATCTGACGGACAGAGCCGTCATCTACCCCGGTCACCGGGGAGAGTGGAACCGGCGAGAGATGTCGTGCGGTGTTCCACAGGGTTCGGTCTTGGGGCCGCCCCTGTGGAACATCGGATACGATTGGGTGCTGCGCGGCGACCTCCCTGACGGCGTCGGCGTAATATGTTACGCCGACGACACGCTCGTCCTGGCGGAGGGAGAGTCGCACCAGGCGGCGGCCGACCTGGCGACGCAAGCGGTCGCGACAGTCGTTGGAAGGATCCGGCAGTTGGGGCTCGACGTGGCGCTCCACAAAACAGAGGCCATGTGTTTTCATGGCCGTCTGAACGCGCCACGGTCAGAGTCCCACATAACGGTGGGAGGGGTTCGCATCGGCGTCGGGAGGACGATGAAGTACCTGGGACTCGTCCTCGACGGCCGGTGGAACTTCAAGGAGCACTTCCTGCGTTTGGCCCCAAGGCTGAACCGGGCGGCAGGCGCCCTCAGGCGACTCCTGCCCAACCTCAGCGGGCCAAACGCCTCCTGCCGGAGGCTGTACGCCGGTATCGTGCGGTCCATGGCCCTCTACGGGGCCCCCGTGTGGGCCCTGAGCATGCGGACGCGACCAGCGAGGCTGGTCGCATGCCAGAGGGTCATGGCTATCCGGATGATCCGAGGATACCGCACGATCGCCGGCGAATCGGCCAACCTCCTTGCCGGATTACTGCCCTGGGATCTGGAGGCGACCGCCCTCCAGCGCGTCTATGAGTGGCGCGTGGAGGCGCGGCGCCGGGGAGAATTCCCGCTGCCCCGACAAGTCGAGGCGCGGCGGGAAGAGGTCCGGCGTGATCTCAGGGCAGTATGGAGGGAACGACTGTCGCAACCGAGGTTCGGGCACGCCGCAATCGCGGCGGTAAGACCCCTCTTTGAGGAGTGGCTGGAAAGGCGTCACGGCGTCCTGACCTATCGGATGACGCAGGTCCTCACCGGACACGGATGTTTCGGGAGGTACCTGTGTCGGATGGGGAAGGAAGAAACGCCGGGGTGTCACCATTGCGAAGATCGCCCGGAGGACACAGTAGAGCATACGGTGCAAGACTGCCCCGCTTGGGCAGAGCACCGCCGTGTCCTCACGGCAGCGATAGGCGGAGACCTCTCGCGCCCGGCATTGGTCGAGGCCATGCTGCGGGGCGAGACGGAGTGGGAAGCGGTCGCCTCCTTCTGCGAAGCAGTAATGCTCGTTAAGGAGGAGGCGGGCCGTGAGAGAGAGAGGACAGCGTCCTCCCTCCGCCCCACCCGCAATGGTAGACGCCCACGGCGTCGGACGTCGCAAGACGATCTCCGGCCACCGTAGGCGCGGGCATGCGGGCGGCGAGTAAAGGGCAACTCGCCGCCCGGACATGGACCATGCCCGGGTCGACGGCGCGTTGTGTTCCACGCGCGCCTCAAAGAGCGTCAGCACGATGACGGGGCCCCGCCCAAGAGGGCCAAAGCCTGCCGGGGTCGCGGGACTTATCTCATTACCGTGACCCCGGAACATAAAAGGCTATTGAAGGACACCGTGGATTTTAGTCAGTACAAGTCTGACAGTCCCTCCCGCCCTGCCCGGGGTGGGAGGACTCATTTGATGATTTTACCACGCTAAAAAAAAAAAAAAAAAAAAAAAGTGTTTACATAGTGTACACTTATACTTTTATCATTAAATTTTTCTCTAACATAATGCAATTTTATATCGAAGTGTTTACTTCTCTTATGTAAACTTTCATTCTTAATTAACTTTATAGCACTCTGGTTGTCTATAAACAAAGCAACAGTTTCATTAAATTTACACAATTCATTTAGTAAATATTTAAGCCAAATAATTTCTCTTGTCGCATTACAGGCTGAAATATATTCTGCCTCACAGGTAGACAATGCTACATAACTTTGCTTCTGACTTGCCCAAGTTACAACACTATTATTAATCATTGTTACATAACCACTGGTTGATCTACGTGAGTCTATATCAGAACCAAAGTCTGCATCACAGTATGCTTCTATATTTAAATTTTCACAGTGTGTATACAAAATACCTAAGTCTTTGGTACCCTTTAAATACTTCAAAATTCGCAACACAGCATTATAATGTGATTGATCATGACATTCAATGTACCTACTTACAATGTTTACTGCCAACATTATATCTGGTCTACAGACTATTGCAAGAAACATGAGTGCACCTACCATCTGACGATACAGTATTTTATTTTCAGGAAATTCAGGTCTACACAATTTTATATTTGGGTCAGCAGGCACTGAAACCGGATGACAATCTTCCAATTGAAATTTATTCAACAATGACTCAATATAATTATTTTCTTTGATGTACAAAAATTGAATTTTCACTCATGTCTATTTGCATACCAACAAAACATTTTACATTTTCAGTAATTACAATTTGAAACTTTTCTTGTAACTCAGATAGAAATCTATTCATTAATGTGTTACTTTTACAAAACAAAAGTCCGTCATCTACATACAAAAGTAAATACATTACATCACTGTATTTATTTGATATAAATGCACATTTATCTACTTCACAAGCTGTAAAACCAAAATCTCTCAATATTTCAGTTACAGTTTGATTCCAGCACCTTGGTGCTTGCTTAAGACCAAATAGTGACTTCTTTAGTTTACAAACTTTATCACCTGCTTTTAAACCTGGAGGAGGGGACATGTAAATTTCCTCAGCAATTGTACCATACAAAAATGCGGTTTTAACATCAAATTGTTTAACATTAAGTTTTAAATGGGTAACTAGTGACAACATGACTCTAATGGTATCATACCTTACTGTAGGTGAAAATGTTTCAGAATAATCTATGTCTTTTGTTTGTGAAAACCCTTTAGCACAAAGTCTAGATTTAAATCGAATAGAACCATCTGAATTTTCTTTTACACGAAATACCCATTTACATCCTATGGGTTTCTTACCAGTAGGTAAACTCACAAGCTCCCACGTTTCATATTCTTTGTGAGCTTCCAGCTCTTCGTTGATTGATTTTGTCCAGTGCTCAGCATCCGGTGATACCATGGCTTGCTGGAATGTTGTTGGGACTTCAAAATCTGCTATCAATGCCTCTGCTATATAGGTCATTGTGTCTTCCTCTGGGTGTTCCGAGCACTCTTCCGAGGACTGCTTACCCAGGGCTTTATTCAGGAAATTTTCAAATACGTTCTTGTCAAATAGTGACTTACTACCATGTCGGCTCCTGCTTGATGTCGACGACTTACCACCACTGCTGGTAGCACCTCCGAACACCTTGGCATCACGCTGAGGACTCACCACAGCATGCGTCGTGGCCTGCGGAGTTGGAAGTGCACGGGTCTCCTTGGCATCACACGATGGGCCACACTCCACCGTATGCATCGGGGCCTGCGGAGTCTCCTTGGCATCATACACGGTGCTGACCGGTGTATGCATCGAGGCCTGCGGAGTTGATTCTGCTCCCTTTTCTGATAGCGGACACACCAAGCTATCTTCATCATCTAGGGGCAGCTGGAACAAGCTCTCCTCAACTTTCCGTTCATCACAGGTAGTAGTTTCATCGAATATTACATCTCGAGATATCTCCACTTTCTTGGTATGCAGATCCATCAATCTGTAGTTGTCTGAGTTATTGTCATAACCTACAAGTGTCATTTTCATACTTTTCGGCTGAAGTTTATTGCGTTTCTCCTTGGGCACATGAACATAGGCTGTGCAGCCAAATGTCCTGAGATGAGAAAGGTTAGGCTTTCTTCCAACCCATTTTTCAAATGGAGTTATGCCATCTCTTTCTTTTCTGTTGTACAAGTAAGCTGCAGTGTTCACCGCTTCTGCCCAGAGACTTGCAGGTAACTTGCTGTCGAAGAGCATCGCACGCGCAGATTCCATCAGTGTCCTGTTCATTCTCTCACTACAACCATTTTGTTGAGGGGTATAGGGAGCTGTCCGACACAACTGAATTCCATGTTCTGATGCAAACTGCTTCATCTGACTGCTTGTGTATTCACAACCGTTATCTGAGTGAAGGGCACTGAGCCTGACACCTTGACTGAGTATTTGCTTATAATAGTCTTTAAAGCACTCAAAAACTTCACTCTTTTTAGATAATAAGTACACCTTACAGTACCTTGTTGCTTGATCAATGAAGGTCACAAAATATCTCTTGCCACTTATTGACCTGACAGGCATGGGTCCACAAATGTCACTATACACCTTTGCTCCAGCAAGGTTAGCACTTCCTTGTGATTGTTTAAAGGGTAAACGGTGCTGTTTCCCTAATATACACGGTTCGCAGAGAAAACTGTTTATTTCTTCTACTTTCATACCTGGAATAAGTCCACTTCGCACCATTTCTCGTATAGTGTGCACACTGATGTGTCCAAGACGCCTATGCCACAGTTCAATGTCACATACATTCGCCTCTTGAGATATTTTAACACTGAATTGCATTTTATATAAGTTATTGTTGCTACTTTTGTTTGCGACCGCAACTAACATTCCCGAACTATCGTATATTTTGGCACTGGATTGTTCTTTCACTATTTTAAAACCTTTTGAGGTTATAACACCTTCCGAGAACAAGTTCTTACATAGTTTTGGCACAAAGTAAACATCGTTTATAGTAGACTCGTACCACTGACCACCGAGTAGTTTGTTTACATTTATTGTCCCTTTTCCACACACTTGTAACTCAGTTCCATTGCCTATACGCACTGTTGATTCGAAGGGAATTAAGTTCGCAAAACATTCTCGAGCATAACACATATGTACGGAGGCTCCACTGTCCAATATCCACACGTATTTACTATCAATGTTTATGTTGTTATCACTGAGAAACGCAGATTTTTGAGACGGTGACGCTTGAGTGCGGCCCGTGCGGTTACTCGTTGGCGCCGGCATGACAGTGGCAGTGACGGGAACACTTTGTTTACAATCACGCGCATAGTGTCCGCGCTTTGAACACTTGAAGCATTTTGCTCGGGAACGTGTGTTCTGCTTGTTTTTAGTTTTTTGTGTTGAAACTAAAGCAGCGGGTTCTTGCTCTTCAGCACGATTAAAACTTGCTTCCTCATCTATCAGTCGAGCTGTCAAGTTGATAATTGTCTGTCTCTTTTCGTCCAGTGACAACCAGGCTTGACGTAGGTTTCGATATCTTTCGGGTAACGATCCCAATATTTTGGTTATCACGCTTATCTCCGAAACCACTTCACCAGCATCTCGAAGTTGTTGTGCGATATTTTCGATTTTTGTAATATGTTTAGCAATTGAATCGCCTTCCGCCATCTTTATGTTGTGGAACTTTTCCAATAATAACATTTTCGTGTTTTCACTTTTCTGCTCGTAAATGGATTCTAATTTAATCATCATTTGCTTTGCAGTAGTACACGTTTCAACCAAACTAATTAGAGACATATCGAGTCCTGATGTTATTATGAACATCGCTTGCGCATCCGCTTGACGCCATTTTTCAAGCACGGACAAACTTCCTTCTGTCTTCACATCGTTTGAGTTATCGTCACTTTTCTCCTCAGTGAGATGATTGCTCAATCCTTTTGCTCTTAACGCGCAGTTAATCATGAACTTCCATTGGCGGAATCCTTGACCGTCGAAACGCCGGGCAGCAATTACGTGCGAAGCGACGTCCATCTTTCCTGCACTTTCCTTTGTCTAGCAACGACCGCGTGGCTGACAAATCTTTGGATAAGATTAATGCGAAATAAACTTTCGATTGACTCGCGACTTTACTTGTGCAAGATACTGGGCCCATAACCTGATGGGATATGGCCAGTAAAACAATAATTACTTGGTTTAGCAGAATTTATTATTTAAATAAACGCAGTGGTCGTGAGCCGTCGCGAGTACAGAGCCAGAGAGAGAGAGACCTAAGTGTGCGAAAGAGAAAGCAGTCATTTTAAAAACTGAAACACAGGCAAGGATCTAAACGCTATACAGCCAACAGTACTGCGATACTGCCGTCAGTGGTGCATACGGTGGTATGTATATTTCTCTGACCAACATACGTACGTAAGAGGAATTCAGGAATTCTCACTCAATATACCTTATATTTTTTTTACGTTAGTAGAAGGCACGCCAAATTATTAAACCAAAGAATCGGCATTGTCATACAATGTGGCAAATCTGCCAGTCTTATTAGCACAGCACTCAATGATTTTATAAATGTACTTGCAATTCATTGTACACAACGTTCTTTGTATATTACACTTTTCTTTTTATGTAAACAACTTTAAACTAATGTATGTATCGTCATAATAAATGACGTACTAAAGGTCGGGTATGTAATACATATTCGCAATTGGAGTGCTTGCACGACCAGACGTATGAATGTGGATGAGGCGAAAGGAATATAATTATACATAGTCGGATCGTGGCAGGGTATCTGAGGACACCTCAGGAAAAAGATGTGAATTTATGTATAAATGAAGCGACACAAATGTATTGAAGATACGATAATATTGTGGATTCAGTTTTGATTATATCATATTATTTTCAAGGAAATGTGTCTCATAATAAGCACTCCACGAAAAGCGAAATAATGTTATAAACACGGAAGTTTGCGTACCGTGTCAGGAATCCGATATTTCGAATTCCAAGAACTACTGATGGTACAAATAAATATTCTCAGATCCGATTAATTGGATACAATATTCTGTGTGCTGTATTTACCTTACACGTATTTGATACTGAAGACGAGGAAAATAAACAAAAGTAATGAGCTTTCTCGTAATCACTGATACACCCACATCCGTGGTATGGACATTTCAACTACCTGCTTTATTTTTAGGCGGAAGCATCATTAATAAGTTCTCCTGCCAGGGGTGGAAACAATTTTTTTTTACTGGGATAGTCCCACCGCACGACTCATTCGTCAACTCGCGCGCAATTAACTCGCTCGATCGAGCGAGTTGGCACATTCCGATTTTAATTATTTTTGTTGTCGTCAACTCGCGACTGAGCGAAAATTTACAGTCGTCTACAAAAGTGTTTTTATAAATTTAACATTTAATTTATTTGAACCTACTTCACATGTTTAAGACATGAAACGTATAGAGTACCTAGGTTAACTGATTGTCAGGAGGTCGTCTTAGAGGTGAAATACTGCTCGCGGTTCGAATCTTTCTTTCCAAAGAAAAGCTTTTGTTAAGTTATCATTTGGCGAAATTACTCAATGATTTTATGTATAATAGGGTACATACTTAAAATATCGATATTCAAAACATCGAAAATTTTAATATCGATTGTAACAAAATATCGAAAAATGTTACATCTACGCTTAAAACGTCGAAGATTGAAATGTTGATTGATTAAAATGTCGAATGATTCAAAATATCGAATGACATTATGCCTAAGTTCAAAATATCAAGGTTTAATACATCGAAGTTCATAATATCTAAGTTCATAATATCTACGTTAAAAATACCTACTAGTTGAAATATATCGGTCAGAAACCGGATAAAAAGTCGGACTTGCTTTTGCATCCTTAGTCAAATTGCTGATTACCACATAAAGGTAAGTCGACGGAACCCCGCTTCGCGGGGCTCCTATTTCTGTTTGCAAGGTTTAAAGTAACCTAACACGTAGAGGATGGCGGGGTCTTTTAATTTTCGATTTTATGGTCGTTCGATATTTTCATTTTCGATGTTTTGAACATCGATATTTTAAGCGCAGATATTTTAATCTTCGATATTCAAATAATTATAAACCCTAATAATTTGCCAAATGGTATCCTCGATTTTTTTTGATATTGTTGATTTTACTTTGTTATATTTGTTTAGTTTATGTCATGTTACATCATCATCATCATCAGCCGGAAAACGTCCACTGCTGAACATAGGCCTCCCCCTTAGACCGCCACGCCGAACGACAATTCGCCACTTGCATCCATCGGTTGCCCGCGACCCTCACGATGTCGTCGTCATGTTACATACTAGGTTATTAACCAAAATCTTTAAAAAATGTGATATTGTTGATAATCTTCAAATGTAGGTAACATAATATGAGCAGTTTTTTATGTTGTAAATTATAAATACAGAATATATCTATTAAAAAAACTTAAAAAAAAAAATGTTACCGACTTCCCACAAAAAAGTTCAAAATAACCTACAAAAACTTTTCTTTCGAAAGTCGGTGACTTTCTTTTTAAATTCATTCACTTTTTTCACCTACTTTCGAAAGAAAAGTTTTTTGTAGGTCATTTTGAAGTTTTTTGAAACTGGTGCCATTTTCGTTGTTTGGCAGGGCCTGTCCAATTGTCCATACTGTATAAGTCAATGACTGCACCAAACTAAATGAAAATTTTATGGGACCAAAATAATGGCAGATATACTGTATCGAACAAAAAAAAATCATGGAAATCGGACCAGAAACCTCGGAGTAATCGGTGTAGACAATGTTGAAAACTTTTTAGGTTTTTTGTTGATTTTTCAAAAAGTGCTAGTCCGATTTCAGTAAAATTTTAATGGAACTATTCGGAAAGTATACCCCTTTCTAACAAAAAAAAAAAACAAAATTTTTCAAATCGGTTGGTAAACGACGGAGTTATGCCCGAACAAACATTAAAAACAAATATATATAAGTATATAAACATCCGAATTGAGAACCTCCTCCTTTTGGAAGTCAGTTAAAAACTACATTTCTTTTATTTCATATTCAAATCGTACGCCTTATAAAGCAGGTTTCTATATTGAATTTATTATAACACTTTTATAGATGACTGTACCATTTTTCGCTCTAGTCGCGAGTTAACGACAACAAAAATAATTAAAATCGGAATGTGCCAACTCGCTCGAGCGAGCGAGTTAATTGCGCGCGAGTTGACGAATAAGTCCACCGCACTATTCCCAAACCACTGCAACTCCTGAAAGCCAGAATTAACAGTGGCGACTATCAGAAAAGCGCCGAGATAATGAAGTTCGATGTGTTCCGGAGGAAATTCATTAATTTAACTGTTTTGGATCCTGCTACGAAATTCATAAAAAAAGGACGTAAGGGACTGTCAGAGTCTTAATAACAATCTACCATGTTTCTTCAATACCCTTTTAACCAGGCTTGGTCCTTGATCGCACGGCGAGTTACCCATTATTGGAAAACAGTGCCTCAAATGAGAGATGTAAACTTTTGAGGAATAGCCAACCCACTCCTCACTTCATCAATTCAGCATCTTTTTCCCGGCTAATCTGGGCCATTTTCCCATTAGAAGATACCGCACGACACTGACATAATCGTCCGGTGTCGCTCATTTTCCCTAGAAATAGGTAGGTACATAAAACTACCGATGACCGCCAAATCTCTCAATCGGTTGCAGGTTCAGGTTGACGTTATAAAAATAATCTGGCCAAATGGTCTATAAATCCATCCCACATACGAGTACAATTTACAAAATAATACGCCACGTGTACAAAACTTAATATCATCAAAGAACATTAATTGTTTACGTAATCACGTTATGCAGTTAGCATGGCTGCATTGTGAGGAACCTTTGATCCCACTACAATAACTTGTAGCTTCGCAACAAGTCCGCCCATTAATGTTATCACATATTCAAATGTAGTAAACCTTATGAAGACTTCCAACGGGGCAGGTATTGTAATAAAGGCGCAGTTCCATTGCTAGACTAAGAAATAATATTATGGGTCGCGGGGATCGCGGGAACGTCTTTGGGTCGCGGGGATGTGTTTTGGTCGCGGAACAGTCTTGGACATCAAGCCAACGATAACGTCAACTGAAGGAAGGAATAGGGTGGTTTTGGTCAGTTAAGTATGAGAGATGCTTCCGCTCCACTCACAGCGGGAGAACTTAATTGATTTTCCACACAAAAAAAGACTAAGCAACATAATACATGTGAGGAACAGGATAACTTAATAAGTTATCCTGTTGTTCTAGTGTATACGCGACGACCACAGAATATGAGATCCTACGAGGCAACTTTTATAGAGATTTTCTATCCGGAATTCCTCGGCAATAGTAACGAATTCTGGATTCCAACCCGGTTAGTGGCAAAGGCTCTTCTCCTTTAACATGGAACTTACTACTACAACTGGCTACATGTCGGCTTGCCTCTGCTAAACGCTTCGGGGATTACAGGCGTGATGTTACAAAATGAAAATGTTGGCGAAATCAGCCATTGAGAGTCTGTGACCCACGGTCAAGCTACGCATATAAATACGTGGTTCGCACATAAATGACACGAACGTAGCTTCCGTGTAGTACCGTTCCATGCAGATCCTACGCAGGAATGGAACTGCATCTTTATAATTTGTGTTACTTATCTAGCGTTGGCTGAACTGAACTGTTTATCATTTGTGATGCGGTACCGAAATGTGACAAACTTAAGTTACAGACCTATGTCCTGATGCCTTATCACAAGATTTCCGTACGGCGGCTTTTATTGTATTTTTTTTCATCAAAGTTTACTTTACGTCACCAGAAACTTAGGTCTACTCGTATGATGTCTGTTTAAAAACTTAAGTGGATTTAAAAATTCCCATTCGTCTGTGTACTTCCCCTTATTCCATTTTTTGGTACCGTGTCCAAAGTTTGTCTTTGCCCAATCAAAAACAAAGGTATGAACATAATTTTAAAACATAAAACCATTTATTCTTGTTATTATACTCTTAGGTCAAAAGTACCTAATTCAGAGCATAATTACGTACCCATTTTGAAATATTTCTTTTCTTTCCAGTTTACAGTGCCCGTAATTGGCTCCCCCTTACAAAGTACGTAGGTATATCTTTAGAAAAGAAAAAAAAATCTTTTCTTTCATTCTACGATGGGGCGGAGTAGGACGTAAACAAAGTCCTTAATGATTACAAGACATCGTTTAGTTATTCATCATGACTTAAGAAGGAAACCTTATAAAAGTTAAAGTGGCTTATTAAAGTGATATTACATAGAGACTGCCTATAAAGGAGATGACATCAACTGAATAACTTCTAGGTACTTTTTGTTTACATGTGTTAACAAATTTTTTCATCACTTTAAAGGTGCTGAACTTGAGCATTCACTTGTAATGAGCATTCTTGCGAATGTTACATTCAGAAAAACCAACGTTAGCATTTTAGCGAGCATTTTTACGAGCCGAGCCGTCTGTTAAGTCTGACATCTTCATGAAGAAATAACTTTTGACAACCATCGACCACAGCGTTCGCTAGAAAGATCGTGACATTTTCACGCTTTCGTAGCAATGTTTGGATCTTGCTCGACTCTGTTCGTTGTTTAGTTGTGCACAATTAAAAACTGCGAATGCTCGATGTTCTGTAACTAGTGAAAGCGCAAATCAATTTTTGTTTCGTGACTGAAAATGAATTTTTTTAGTACGCTTATTGGATTTTCATTTTGGAATATCTTCAGTATTAATAAGAGTATGTGATATGAGCTTCTCAAGTCCTGTTGAAGTGAATGTTGCATAATTAAGTAATTAAAAGGGTTAACTATGAAATAACAAACTTTATTCTTTCTCAATAAGTTGCAATCTTGAAAATAAATAAGACCATAAAATTGGTAACAATCAATTTCAGTTCGCAGTCAACCATCTTGGCGAGAACTTTTAACAAGACAATGTTACTTGTGACCCGAAGACGAATCTGACTTGGACGCTGTCTGGACCAAACTAAACTTAGTTTGAAAGTCACTGATTTGAGATTCAGACCATTGGTTAACCGCTGAAGTTAGCATTGTAGGAATATTTCTGTTTTATTGAATAATATGTTATTTTTACACAAGATCTCTAGACCGAAATTCTTTATAAGCTAGCGTTACATTTTGCTTACTGAAGTACTTAGTTCTTATATTGTTAGCGGTTAGTAGGCACACGTTTAGTTATCTTTATGCCCCATTTAATATACGGAGACAGCCTATTGCCATCCACGGGGCACGAATCCAGAATACATGTCAGTTGAAACACTTAACCCGACACGGGAATCATACCCGATATCTTGCATTAGCACCTGGGATTAGAACCTTCATGCTCAGCAGTCGCACCAAATTTTGAACGTCACTACAAACTCGAAAAAAAACACGGTGAAAAAAATAGTAACTGCAGGGACAAAGGACAAGGAACTGTCAGACTAGCACTGAGTAAAATCCACGGTGATAAGACAGTCCCTCAACCCAAACTCCTTACAAACTTTAATTATACTTTGTCATACAGAGGCAAAAATAGTACACATTCATTATCCATGTTAATCTCCTCGGAAAGTTCGAGGTAGGTGAAATTAGAGCCACAATCTCATTATCTATGTTGCATAATTTGCGCCACAGCTCACTGGATTAATGCCCTGAACGTTCCTAATACCAGCGAATTATTTGAAGGAGTAAGCAAGAATACTGGACTGTAATTTACATTTCTCATCGTCTAGCAACATGCTGGATGTTTTATTGTTGATGTGGCATTGTGTTGGGAAATTATTGGTTTTTGTTTTGATTATTGTGACACAGGCCATATTGCTCGCAGAGCAGGTAGCCGATGGGGTCGAAAAGTGCTAAAGTGGAGACCGCGGACTAGCAAGCGCAGCGTAGGACGTCCACCAACAAGATGGGCAGACGACCTTATAAGGGTCGCTGGATGCAGGTCGCTTCCAACCGGTATTTGTGGAGATCTAAAAGGGAGACCTATGTTCAGCAGTGGATATCCTATGGCTGAGATGATGATGATGATGATGATGATTGTGACACACAAAATTATTTATGATACCTATTTGGATCCATTTATTGGTACTAATATCGGACTCTCTACATTTTCTACACTAATTTACCTACTAATGATGAAGAGTGTAATTTTGTTATCATCAAGTGAGATGTCTTCCCTTGGGTGTGCAGTGGAGGAAGGGACTCAGACCTGACTTAAATCTATTCTGTTGTTTCGGTTGCCCTTTGCGATTCAGGTCTCGTGGTAGGTACCCTGTTTAAATACTTCCACGATTCAGCACTAAAGAACTAAAGTAAACTAAAGTAAAGTTAACTCTTTCTTGTATTATCAAGAAAGAGTTAACGTTATTTTTAACATAAGTTAATTTTTGAGATAGCATGCGTGGTGCTTGTAACATGCACTCAGTAGCTCGCATGTTCTTGTGACATTTACCAATCAGAATTCGTTATGGCACCAAAGCATGCAAGGTGCATGCATTCTTTTTTTCCAGTTACTAGTAGTTTTTTTCGGCTTTAAACCTTGAGATAATAAAGGTTAGAGACGAGATTTAAACAACAAAATTACACTGTCAACTGAGACAGTGGCCTTACATTTTTCATATCATAACATCTCGAGTCTATCAAGGAGGCTGCTGTGAAAAAGGTGAACGACTTTATCTCCCTGATAAGATATTTAATTTCCTCTCCCAGCTAGACAGATGATGTAATAAAATGACATTCCATTTTAGGTTACGGAATAAACCGAATGAAGTATAGCCCTATTTCAGTCGTGGTTTAGGGGAAAAGAAACTGTTTTTGTATGGCGTTCTTTACTTATTCTGTTGTATAAGTTTGTAATTGTTTACATTTTAGAAGTTCTACGAATTTTTTCTTAAGAATACTTTCAAAGAAGACCAGCAAGTAAATGCTTATTGTTGACCACAACTTTGAAGTGTGTCTTTCTAAAGCATAAAGCCTCCTGCAGACACACGCGATTAATCGCGCTGCGACAACGAGCCAAGCTAATTTCCACTCTAAATCTACTGCAAATGGACCGCGACATGTTGCCCCGCGCGATTAATCGCGTGTGTCTGCAGGAGGCTTTAACATTGAAAGCTTTAATTTTTTTTTTCAAACTCAACACACGGTTAATGCATAGACTAGAGAATTCTATAAAAACGCTGAATGGATTGAGTGTAAGTATACCATATTTTTTCCACAAAGAGATGCAATTTGCATTATAATAAATTTTTATTGAAAGCCTTCGGGCACGAAGATCGGTTTGAAAAGCGCGATCCTCAACAGCTTAATACATATTTCTCACGGAATTATTATACGAATATAAGTCTTCTACCTTTTATATACCATTCTAAATGGTAAGTTTTATTGTTATGATTTTATTATCAGATGAGAAATGTACGTGAAGAAAATTTTATTTCTAAAGGTGAGCTTTGTTATTCTATTACTTTGCATGAAATTGAATTTTGATTATGACACCACACAGAAATGGAATAATTGGGGCTTTATGGACCTATTTGGGATGTTAGTTATCATAGAATTACACGTAGGTAACGATGGCTTTCATAAATCAGCGTTATTAAATAGCTATTTATTTAGATACTAATGTTGTATCGATTGTATATTGACATCGCATCGATATTTTCAATCAAAGTCAATTATGTGCTTTGTGGAATTCTTTTCGTAATCCTTTAAGTGTTTTGTATGCACTTCGGATAGAATACATGAAAAATATCATACCTAAACCAGACCCATAGGTATATTTTACTCTGTTATTAGTATTTAAGGCACCTTCACTTTACATTCGTATACTAATGAACCTGAAGTCCTAAAGGAAGGGAAGTGAGGACTTCCTTTCTAAGACGAATATTCTGTGAAATGAAAACCAAAGCTACGTGGGACAATAAACGAAGGCCCTACTGTGCGGTGACTCGCCGTCTTACACAAAGACGATAGGAAGCACGTTTGCTTCGGGTTTTGAGAACTGTGCCCAATAAAGATAAGCTGGGCACACTGGTCGAATTTACTTATTGAAAGCACTTGGGAACTCGCCATTTAGTACTCAATAGGTAGTTCGCCAAATGCTGTTCAGAATTATTAATTTTATCCTCATTGGTACTTCAATCTATTTCCCGACAAATTCATAGTAACGCCATCACATAAAGAAAAAGAGCTCCCATAAATTCAACCATTTATAAAATATGCAAATCTGCAAGGCAGTGTGCGGAGACGGAGAAAAATAAAGTAGCTCGGCCAATCATGTTCGAAGATATCGAGTCAGGAGTCAAAGCGCTAGTCAGTCTTGGCAGTTATGAATGACCAGCTCGAAGCGTTGCCTAAAAGTCACATTACGAATGAAAAACCGCAGGATTGCCGTAATTGAAAATTCCCTGTGTAATATACGACTTGCAATTTCAGAGTGGAGCCGCTCCGGCTTCGTCCTACAGGGCGGCGAACATTTTTCTTGGCTCTTAACGATATTATTTAACGCCACAAATTTTACCATTTTTCTTATGCCCCCTCAGAACTGCTAGCAATTTCATTATGATAATCGCGCATAACCTGAGCTATTTTATACAATAACCGTTCGAGACGGTGTTTTGAATAGAAATTTTAAGTTGGCACTGGCACTCTTAATAGATTTTAAAGGATCTTTTTAGCTTTCGCGGAAATTTCGAGAGGACTCATTAAGGTAAACATTGCGAAATGGCGTTTCATAAGAAGTCAAAACGTAATAGCTTTTTCTTGCGAAGTACTCAAGTACCTGTGTAGGTAGTTCGTTTAAACGGAGCTTAATAAATTGTTTATTTACAGAATACAAGAGTAATCTGGGGAGGCATGGAAAAACTGGGATTAGAAATGTGGATTTCAGAACAACTAAAAATCTAATGCGGAGACAATAAAAAGAACATGTCAACCACGTCATTCTTTTAGTTTCTTATAAATACAGGTGAACACAAACATTTCAGGAGGTAGTCCCTCTAATGTGCCATAAGAATTTACAATACGTGCCTGTAATTTCAAAGGAAACACATTATAAAAATCTTTTCAAAAGACCATTGATTGCCACCGTATTTTTCCTTTACAAGAATTACTGACTGTAAGGTGCTAACTGAGATTGTGTGCATTGAATGTCTTGTAAGCGCTTGAAGCACAGTAATGTATTGACTGTGATAATAGTTTTGGTTTGTGAAACAAATAAATTGAATTAGAAATGGGTTACTCGATAACATGAACTACACACATCAAAAGTGTCTGGGGATCAAGCATTTTTATGCGGATTTCTTGAGATTGAGATGTGGCTCTGTAATAAATTTATGATTTTATAAATTTATATGGATCCTTTTTGGTGCATTTCATAATTTGAATCAGGAACTGTGAATCAAATTCGAGTAAAAGATGAAAATCAGCTGTCAATATTTTCCCTATAAAAACATACAACGCATTGAAGACATTATTAGTGCTACTGTTTCCCTACTACTGATTAAAACCAACGTTATTATGGAGCGGCGACGTCATTTAAGCAGGGAAGAAATGCTCAGAGCCGTGGGAATGATAGAAGCTGGTTCCCGGCAACGTACTGTGGCTTTAGCTCTGAATACAAGTCAGAGTGTTATCAGTCGACTTTGGACACGTTACCGAAGCACTGGTACCGTGGCTGAGCGCCATGGAGGACGGTATCGCTGCACCACACGGAGACAAGACCGATACATTCAAATCTTAACTCGAAGAGCTCCAACAATAACCGCCATGATGTTAGCTGTGAGGCTTCATCACTCTTCAGGGAACTTAATTAGCGACCAAACAGTCAGAAACCGCTTGCATGAAGTGAACCTTCATTCCCGAAGACCGCTACGGGTACCACCTATAGCAATGCACAATCGTAGGATTCGATATCAATGGGCTCTTGAACACAGAAATTGGGCAGAAGAACAATGGCGTTTCGTGTGCTTTTCTGATGAGTCTCGTTTCGGTATGAGACCGGATACAAGACGTATACGACACTGGAGAACCCCTGGACGCCAACAGCGATTAAAATCCTGCCAGGAAGTCCATCCTTATAGTGGTGGAACCATCATGGTATGGGCGGGTATTTGGATCGGCGGAAGAACTGAGTTGATTTGGATCAGAGGCAACCTCAGCGCTCAAATTTATGCTGAGACGATTGTATCAGACGTCATCGTTCCTCTACAAGTGCAAATCGGTCCCTTATTTCAGTTAATGCATGATAATGCACGACCGCACACCGCAAGAGTTGTAAGACAGACTCTCGCCGCAGCTAACATCAATGTCCTGCCCTGGCCTGCTCAGTTGCCAGACTTGAATCCGATTGAGCATGCATGGGATATGCTACAGAGAAGAGCTCTGCCGAATATGGAGGGTATCCAGTCGCAAGAAGACCTTTTTTTGTTGTTGCAACGAACATGGGCGGCCATTCCACAGCGTGATTTGGATGAACTCATTTTGAGTATGCCAAACCGATGTTCTTGTGTTGTTAGTGTTCGCGGTAGAAACACGGATTATTAATTGTTTAAGTTACCCAATAAAATTTTAAAGAAAACTGTTATTTCAGTCTTTTTTTCGAACTTTTGTGTTAGTGGTTCAAATGTCAAAAATCCCTTTATTAGGAAAATGGCAAATTTCTTTATTAATGCAAAGGTGTTGTGGTGGTTTATCGTTACTGTGACAAACGAAAACACTTTATTTGATGAATCCTTAAAGAAAATTTTAATTAATATCAATCAGGAGAAAAGTTATTGCAAAAATATATGTTGATCCCTAGACACTTTTGATGTGTGTATTATAATTATGCCCTGAGATTAATAGGTATTATACTTACATAGATCAAAATAAAATGAGTAGAAAAAAAATCTGCAGAGAAGGAAACAGATTCGTAAAAAATTTAAATCAAATTTCATATTACAGTAAAATAAAAAATACGTTGCTTTGATCACTGCCGCTGTTTTTTATGACCACCAAACTGTTTTTTACGCAACTGCCTAAAAAAGGAGTATTATGTTTTTGGGGTTCATGTATTTTCATCATTCAAACAAAAATAACATACTGATCAGTTTCATAAATATTGTTACAGTTGGACATACAGAACTTATTCCCAAAAACCCAATTTCCCAAAACTACGAACTCTGAACCTCTAACTCTCGACTGCAATTTCGAAGCAAGATGGCGTAAGTGTAGCTAAAATTTAGAGTTAATAAGGATACGATAATTGCACTACACTACGGAGTAACGTTGCCGCTGCATCGTAAAACCCAACGTTAGTTGAATTAACTTACCTAATGGAACTGAGCATTGCTCGTTTTATGTTTGGAGAGAGCACTAAACTTGAAGATAATTTAGAATCATTGAGTATAGTAAAAATGGAAGCATAACTTTTTTCTTAGCTACTATCTGTTTCCCGCAGTTTTAACCTCGCTGCTCGACTCCTTGTGGTTGTAGTGTTTTGTTATTAGCCTTCCTCGATAAATGGATTATCCAACGCAAAAAAAAATTTTCAAGTAATTTCTGAGACCAGCGTGTTTAACCAAACAGTCTTCAGCTTGATAATATTACTTTAGAAGTATAGATAGGCTCGTGTTTGACCATTATGTCGTTAGATGGCTCAATAATTACCACTCTTTACAAGGGCCAGGTGTGTTTTAATTGGATCAACAGACTAAACTTTTGGTATTATAATTAATTAGCATCTTAATAGCACCCAGGTTAAAGTTCTGTTTATTTTAGTTGCTTTGACCCGTACTCGTACAGTGAAAACGTAAAAGGGCTGATTTAAAACACCTACCTACTTTCTTAAAAATTTAAATTTAACCCATTCCCATGAATCACATGTGGTTCAGGACTATTATTTAGGTATTGTGTCTGCTGCGCAAACAGTGAAACTGTAATACACGACGATGATAGACTTAATTTTTTAATAATTATTTCCTATTTATATTATATTATTTCCTTAGGTGAATTGAGTACACCAATGGGTTCACTTTGTTCACCCAGGTTTACAAAGTGGAATAAACCATACGTTTCCCCACACACGATTCACCGGCCTACCGTTGTACTCCATTTGTGCGCTACTCCGTGTCCGAACCCTACGTTATACTTTGTTTTGCTGAACCTTGGTAACCCTATCTCGTCTTAAGTGAGATCAATGTACTCCCTCGTAATTGCACTTCCTGACGAATTCGCCTATCGTCGGTTTCAGGCCACCTTCAGTATTTCTTTCTCTTTTCTACTAGAGGCACAAACATTTACTTAAAGAAACATAAAGTGTGATTTCCTGTTTATTATACGCAAGAACAGTATGACTATTGAAAGCTATCGCTTATGTTTCTGGATCCTTAGGTCTACCACGAGTACGAGTACTTGTATGGATAATTTCATAATATTTTTTTGTTCTGGTTCAGTTGGTACCTAAACGGAGTGTTTAAAGGATACGCGTTGGTCTTAGGCGTCATAAGTACGACTACTGAACAACAGGTCCTGGGTTCGATTCCGAGATCGGACAAAGTATTCTCGGGCTTTTCCTCACCAGCATTTACGGATTCTGGATCTTTGTCTGGTTGATGGCTATAGGCTCGCGTCCTATTACCTGGACCTTTAACATAACTAGCTGATCTGTAATATAGTATGTTCACAGCAATTTTTCGAAGATAATATTTCTTTTGAAGGAAAGATAAGTATGAAAAATGTTCATTCCAGTTAAACTTAGTGTTTTTCTGAAGTGAGAACCCACGTCCCACCGCCAGCGATAAAAATTGTTCCATGCCTTAAAACTCGTCATTAACGGGCTAATTACAGGAGAGAGCTGTTGCTATGCCCTAAGATAAAATAGATGACAGAGGGTACCCAGAATTAACCGTAATTAAGCTGAACGAAACTCTTTCAGGAGAAAGGAAAAAACCGTTCTTAATTAAAACGGGAGACTCCAGAAAAATGCCTTATGTTTTAAATTATTACCGTTTTTTATCTCAAGTGGCGTTTTCGAGTGTCTAATAAAATTGAAATAGGTTGGTAGGTATACATTAATGGCACCGAAAATTCTAAGACGTGCTTTTAATTAAATTTCAAATCTTTCAAAGTTTATTGGCACTGAGAAAACAGTGGAAAAGCTTACCAAAGAATTTATGATTGAAAGTTTTGAAAAAGAAATATAATACAGAATTATTTTGGGCTGGTTCTCGCTAAAGTTCTAGAAAAAGAAATTAGAAGTTTAGTACTTTTTGTTTGGCCTCAATGATTTGGAATCTAATTCCTTCACAAAACACTTAACTTTAATGTTGTAATTTTATTGAAATGGAAAAGAAACTGTGTTATAAAATTGATTTAAAGGCTTTTAAAATAGGTCCTTTTTATTTTTATGACTTGCAAAGTATAAACTACTTCAAACGCTAGAAGTTCCATGCATGACTTGTTTAGTCTTTGATGAAATAATACCTTCATAAAACAATAAAAAACTCACCATAAATTAAAACTTTTAATTTGAGCTTGAATTTCTTAGGCGCTTAAAACTCATTCGTTCTCTGTTATAAATGACCGATTCGTGACCGGGAACTGGGTGGGATCATAAGGTTTTCCATGGGGGCTTGAATATTTTTGGGGAAAACTTCGGTAGGTAATTCAAATTGTTACGGTACCTACCTTTATAATGATAAATTGCGTTTTGCATTTACATCATAAACGTAAGAATCCTCAAATAAAGTATTTCTTGAGACCGCAACGACTTTCTTACTTACGACAACAGTCATTCTTGAAGCTTTAGGGTCCTCGCTGGCATGCGGACGTCGAGTAATGGGTGACTTGCCGTCTGACCATGGGCCATGCCCGGGTCGATGGCGCGTCGTGTTTCACGCTCGCCTCAAAGAGCTGTCAGCAATCTGACGGGGTCCCCCTTCGAGGCCGCGACCGGAGATCGCGAGTTCACGACCGTTTCTGTCTCCTGTCAGTGTCTCGCTCGCGAACTGCCGCTCATACATTGCCTAATTTTAAGTATCAGTCGCTGTCTCTGGTCGGGGTCTCACGTCGCGGTCTCTCGTCGCGGTCTCTCGTCGCCGTCTCCTGTCTCGGTCACGCCCGCGAACGGCCGCCTTTCGAAGGCTAGAGCCTGTCAAGGTCGCGGGACTGTCTTATCAGGTAACCGAACGTAAAAGGCTATTGAAGGATCACCGTGGATTTTAGTCAGTACGAGTCTGACAGTCCCTTCCGTACCACCCTGAGCGGGAGGAATCATTTGATGATTCATCATCATCATCAGCCAGAAGACGTCCACTGCTGAACATATACCTCCCCCTTAGACCACCACGCTGAACGGCAATTCGCCACTTGCATCCATTGGTTGCCCGCGACTCTCAAGATGTCGTCGGTTGAAGGCCTGAGACAGGGAGACGTTATTTCTCCGAAACTGTTCACGAACGCGTTGGATGATGTTTTTAAGTTCTTGGAATGGAACGGACTCGGCATCAACATCAATGGCGAATACATCACTCACCTTCGTTTTGCCGATGATATAGTCATCATGGCAGAATCGTTGGAGCACCTCAATGCTATGCTCAGCGACCTCAGTATCGTTTCCCGACAGGTCGGCCTTAAAATGAACATGGACAAGACGAAAATCATGTCGAATGTCCATGTGGCACCCGTACCGGTTGTTGTTGGGAATGATACTCTCGAAGTTGTAGACCATTTTATTTGATGATTGTACCACGATAAAAAAAAAAAACATTAAAATCCAAGGTTCTTTTTGGTAATAAAGAAGGCGGATTTATTCAGATAAAAAGAGTCTTGGAAAATCCTCTTAAGCAACTATCGCAATGAGATTTCAAAAGGAATATTTCCAATTCCAATTTATTCCAATCCACGCACCACCTTTTCCTTGTCTGCACCAAATCAGTATTTCTTTAACCCCTTTCAAAAGTCCTACCCTCATAATATGCGAGGTCGCTAAAACTAAGTTAAGCCTTTATTGAGATTCACTTCTGAGGCAATTCTCCCCGCCTCCCTTTATTACTTTTTTACTATAGGAAATTGCTCATCGCCGCTAAGAGAAAATAGTGAATGGAAAGTCTCTTTTACTTTGAAGAATTCTTTAGTTTTTTTTTTTAATTTAATCTTCAAGGATGGTTTTTAATACGCCTGTTCATGTTGAGTTTGACGTTCTTTTTCTTTGTAGTGAGAGAGTAGTGTTGTTTTCTTTGATGGCCGGACGGACAGTTACAACAATTGAAGGTGAGAGTGTACCAATGTAAGCAAACTTTCGTGGGTTTACTTCTTCAACGAATATTCCATAAAGCGGTCGTGGACCCTGCACTTATTCACATCCTTTTTTGGGTGTGAATTAAAGTAGTAAGAAGCGTTGGCTTGACGGTTCAATAGACAAAAGTTTGGCTTAAATGTGTTTGTTCCTCTAGTTGTCGGCACAATGACACATTAAGAACTGGTATTCTTTTGAGTTTATTTATAGTCGTAGAACTAGGCTATGAGTTTAGCACATTCAGAAGCTTCCATCAGTTCATGATACTCAGGACACGGTTTTAAGTGCCTATAGAATGGGCTGAGTATGACCTTAACTTCAATATTTAGATTAACACGTGTTCCATTGTTATCCACAACAGAATGACAAATAACTTTATTTCGAAAATGTCGCAACATTCACTGCAGCCTACAGCGATTAATATTTAGTATCTAGACCTTGGCGAGTCGATACCGAATTTTGCAACAGTTCGTACGAATTTGTCAGAAGTCATAGATCTCCAGTAAAATATAGCTGTCAATTATCACGATATCGGTTAACGACATGACCGATTCGTTAATATTTGACCGTATTACTGATCTACACCTAAATAATTTAATTTTGGAATTTCAACTTTCGGCACTGAGTTTTGAGTTGGAAATCAGTCAGCGTCCTTTTAATTAGGTCTTGGTTTAGCTTTAGCTTAGTGTTAGTGAAAATGAGTACGTACATGTATTTTAAATCCAACGTTTAAGAACAAATGTCTAGACAAGAAAGTTGATCTGCAGAGAAGTTTCACTTAAGAGTTCTTAACTTTTAATTGGCACCGACAATGCACTCGAAGTGAAGATGTACTTTGTTTTCTAATTGATTGATAAGCGTCTGTAATTTCTAGTTGAAAACAAAATCGTAGATAATTAAAGTTTTAAGTTTGTTGAGATTTCAGAAAATAGTGTGTGCCCCCCGCCAAGACGAGCCAAGCGAAGCGCAAGGGCACTACCTACTTTTTCTCGAAGTGTTTCATCGTTTTTTGTACCCTCATAGAGTTGTTTTCCAATGTACCAGATAGTTCATATTCTCAGGATAATTATGATGTCAATAATAGACGAATTAAATTTGTATGTTTCATTAGTCTATTGTTGACATCAACTTCACAAATTCTACATATTATGTGTAAAAATGAACTGGCTTTGCCGTTTCGCTACCGTCGTGGAAGTGATGCGAATATTTAGTTTCTGAAGTAAGTAACGAAACAGCCAAGCCAGTTCATTTTTACAGATATGTAGAATTTGTGAAGTTAGGGTCGGTAGAGTTAAGCCGTGTAGATTCAGAAGCTTGGCTCTACATGAGATTTGATATCTTTTTCTCAGGGCAAACCTTATGTCGTCGTCTTGGCAACATTTTACATGAAATGTTTTTGGTGGTATACTTTTGTTCTTGAATATAATTTAACTGTACTGATGCCTTCAATTTTTTCATATTTTATAAACATAGATCTGGCAGGTCGCTACTTTTTACAATTACTACAATTTTACTACACTTGTTATTAATGTATTAATGATTATCTTTAATTTTCTTTGAAAAAAAAAATAGAAAAATAGAGAGAGAAAAAATCAGAATTAATTAATAATTAATTTCAGAATCACTTCCATATTTGTTAGAATGCGACGATGCAAAACAAATAACTAGTGTTAGTTCCAAAAATGTATTTGGGTATGTTTGGTTAGTATCAGTTTTTTTTAGGTAGATAATACAGTTGGGTTATGATTTATTATATGGAAGGCCAGTCCCTTTTAATTCATATCGTATGTTACTATTTAACGATGTCAATCAGATCATTAATAACCCCACTAAATATAAATGTCTAACAACTATTATCTTAATTTGGAAACTAGTGCTATAAGCGTTGCGATAACGAAACTAAATTCATCCATATTTCATTATAGACACTTAATCAAAAAAACTGCCACGACACTGACCACGCACATGACAATGAAGGGTTCCGTGGTAGATAATAGTTTTTTTAAATTATATTTTTCGCAAACATAAACTTAACATTGTAGGTACTTGAAAAACAAATCTTCCAAAAAATGCTGCAAGATTACAAATGAAGAATATTAGTACATACTTTTTCCTTTCCTTGTGCTGTGAGATATATTTCTCTTCATAGGTCTCTATAACCCCAAGGATTTGATTACTAGAAATATGATGTCAGATAAATGGCCGTGGTGGCTTAACTTAGAAGTTTGATTTTTATAGACCTCTAAAAGACCAAAGATTGTGTGTATTGTATGATGTATTTGGTATCAATTTCAAATTAATATCTCTACGGACTATCAGACAAACAATTAAGTAGCCCAATAAGGGTTCTATTCTTTCCATTTTCTTGTACGGAGCCCCTCAAATCACTGTCTGTCCAATGCATTATCTTTGGTGCTTGCCTAAATTGAAAAGCGGTCGCTACCTGGCTTAATAGGTGCAAGTTTATGAGGTCCACTTTAGAAACTATTCTACTAAATATTGAGCCCGTGCCTAACAATGCACGATTTTGTAGGAGGCATACAAAAAGCGATGTAATTTATAGTTTGAATACCAGAAGGTGAGATAATATTCAAAACAGTTGAATTGGATTGAGTTGCTATTTTCACCCTAATAGTGCATTTAATCTAAAGCTGATAAGATGCTTGCTTAAGGTACGTTCACTCGATATGACATAAGAACGAAATTACTACCTCAGTCTACTTCGTTCATTTCATATTTCGATCATTCAGTGGGTGCATAAAAGTTGTCGACAACAAAAATAATGCTTAACTAAAGTTAATTACGTATTCTGCAGACGGTGGATCGAAAAAAAACCAATTGATTTTATAAACTAATTTAATTAAAGAAAACTACAATTTAAATTGGTGAAACCTATTCGATACAAGAATATGGAATGACCAATTTAAATTGTAGTTTTCTTTAATTAAATTAGTTTATAAAATCAATTGGTTTTTTTTCGATCCACCGTCTGCAGAATACGTAATTGGCGCAGTCGGTAGGATTCTCGCGGGCCGGTTCGCGAATCGCGTTAGAGTCATCTCATATCGATAACCACGATCGCGAGTCACCCGGGTGGCTATCAAGTCACGCCACGAGAATCCAGAATCTACGGTATAGCTGCGGAGCCGCGTGGAGAATCCAGACATCGATTCACGAAGAAGAACCAGAGATGAAACATATGTAAGTACACTAGAATCTTTCTCGTGTTGCTTCCTCTCTATCCCTAAGTTACTTTTATGTCCAAGATTTTTCATCGCGAAAGATCTACTCCCCGGGAACCTGCATCACGACAGGCGCGCCGACATATAGTAGATATTAGCAGAGATTTAGATAGTGAATTAGATTTAAATTTAAATAGTTTATTCGAACCTAAAATGCCTTACGACCCTGACGTAATTTTCAAGGCCTTACGCCTCGTGCCCGATTTTGACGGAAACCCTAACGTATTGACTAGATTTATTAACATCTGTGATCGTATAGTAACTCAATATGCAAGCGCAGAACCAGGCAGCGAGCTAGGCAACCTATGTCTTCTAAACGGTATCTTAAATAAGATCACAGGGACTGCCGCATCCACAATCAACTCTAATGGCATTCCTGAAACTTGGGCAGGTATAAGATCAGCTCTAATTAATAACTTCTCTGATCAGAGAGACGAAACGGCTTTATACAATGACCTCTCGTTGGCTACGCAAGGTACTAAGACCCCGCAGGAATTTTACGATCAATGTCAAACCTTGTTCAGTACTTTAATGACTTACGTTACGTTACATGAGACCTTAGCAACGACTATCGAGGCGAAACGGACACTTTATAAAAAAGTCACTATGCAGGCTTTCGTACGCGGACTAAAGGAACCATTAGGCTCACGTATAAGGTGTATGCGTCCGGATACTATAGAAAAAGCTTTAGAGTTCGTGCAAGAGGAATTAAATATAATGTACCTGCAGCAGCGTAATGATGCCCCAAAGGCTCAAACTGCTCAGAGTGCACCTAAAATTTTATTTAAACCTTCTGTGATGCCTGCTATGCCGACCAACGCGTTAAATGTTCCGCGACCCCCAGTACCTAACTGGCCTGCTCCAGCAGGACAGCGTGGCTATCAACCACAGCCTCAGGCCTTTAAATTTAACATGCCCAATCAGCAACAAAACCGAATGCCTACCCGAACCCAGCAAATGTTCCGTGCACCTTTGCCAAATTACCATCCCCAAAGCAACGTTTTTAAATTGCAACCTAGGAATAATAATCCACCACAGAACTCGGGTCCGAAACCCATGAGTGGAGTTCAACATTTTGTTCCGAAACCATTACCCGTGCCGCGTGAATTAAACCTCAGTGAACTTGCTTTGCCTGACAATTCTTACTATTCTGCTGACTATTATTATGAGCCGGTATACGATTACTACACAGACGGTACTGACTGTTATATTGTTTGTGACTATGACTATAGTAATATGACCGACGGAAATACAACATCTGATAATCAGGTAGCAGGTGCGTCAGAGCCGCAACCAGGCCCTAGCGGTGTAAACCAAATTCAGAACCAAAATTTTCAGAAGGACCAGACATCCAAAGAGCAAAGATAGACCTTAACTTACAGACCCAAAGACAATTACCCTACATAGAAATTTCTAGCCCTCCTTTAAAATTTTTAATCGACACTGGCGCTAACCAGTCCTTTATTAGCCCCGAAGCTGTTCAAAGATTTTTCTATGACTATCCCCTTAACTATGACCCTTTCGAAGTGACAAACGTACATGGTGTAAGCAGAAATGATTATTCCATAACGCTACCGTGTTTTAATGAATTTAACGAGACAGATTATATAAAATTATTCGTTTACCGTTTTCACGATTACTTTGATGGCCTAATAGGATTAGACTTACTATCCAAATGGGAGGCTAAAATTGATTTAAAAGATTTTCAGTTAGTTACGCGTACCGCTACAAACAAAATTAAGGTGTATAATTCACGAAATGTAAATCTGTATGAAGATATTATCCCCGCCAATAGTTCCAAATTAGTTAGAATACCTATAAATGCCCCGGATGGCGATGTTTTAGTAAGCGAACAAGTTTTTTGCAACTGTATTATTCACGAGTGCCTTACCACTGTTACTAATAGCCGCGGATATGTAGAGTTAGAAAATCCAACACCTAATGATGTGATATTTTCGTTAGACCAACCAACTCGTGCTGAATTGTTTAATGCTAAGTGCACCCAAGTCGAACAATCGGACCGCGTAGATAACGTATTATCGCGTTTGCGTACGGACCATCTTAATGCAGAGGAAAAGGCTAACCTTACAACGCTTTGCTCTCGATATGCAGACGTATTTTACATCGACGGAGAACCACTAACATTCACTAACAAAATTAAACATCGTATAAGAACAACAGACGAAATTCCCGCGTATACTAAGAGCTATCGATACCCATTCGTTCATCGCGAAGAAGTTAGAGATCAAATTTCTAAAATGTTACAACAGGGTATTATAAGACCTTCCGATTCTGCGTGGAGCTCGCCCATTTGGGTTGTGCCCAAAAAAATAGACGCATCTGGAAAGCAGAAATGGCGTCTCGTTGTTGATTTTCGTAAATTAAACGAAAAAACGATAGACGACAAATACCCCATACCAAATATCAGTGACGTCCTCGATAAATTAGGCAGGTGCCAATATTTTACGACTCTAGATTTGGCAAGTGGGTTCTACCAAGTGGAGATGGACCCTCAGGACATTTCAAAAACTGCTTTTAATGTCGAACACGGGCACTTTGAATTCCTTCGAATGCCCATGGGATTAAAAAATTCACCGTCCACCTTCCAACGGGTTATGGACAATGTTTTAAGAGGCCTCCAAAATAACATCTGCCTCGTCTATTTAGATGACATTATTGTCTTTAGCACCTCCCTTCAGGAGCACATGGATAATCTGGAAAAAGTCTTCCAAAGACTTAGAGAATCCAACTTCAAAATTCAAATGGATAAATCCGAATTTTTGAAGCTCGAGACCGCTTACTTGGGACATATAATTAGTAGAGATGGCATCAAGCCGAATCCCGACAAAATTTCAGCAATTCAAAAATATCCAATTCCAAATACTCCTAAGGAAATTAAACAGTTTTTGGGACTTTTAGGTTATTACCGAAAATTTATCCCCGATTTTGCTCGAATCACCAAACCACTCACGCTTTGTTTAAAGAAAGGTAGTAAAGTCACTCATAGCCCCGAATATGTCCATGCCTTTGAAACGTGTAAGACCTTACTAACCAATGACCCTATATTACAATACCCAGACTTTAAAAAGGAATTTAATCTCACAACAGACGCTTCTAATGTAGCTATTGGAGCAGTGCTATCTCAAGGACCAATAGGTTCCGACAAACCCGTCTGTTACGCTTCGCGCACACTTAACGAAAGTGAACTAAACTATAGTACCATCGAGAAAGAGTTGCTGGCCATAGTCTGGGCCACAAAATACTTCCGACCCTATCTTTTCGGTAGAAAATTTAAAGTTATAACTGATCACAAACCTTTGCAATGGATAATGAACTTAAGAGAACCGAATTCCCGACTGACTAGATGGCGACTCAGACTAAGCGAATATGACTTTACCGTAGTATACAAGAAAGGAAAATCCAATACCAATGCTGATGCACTCTCTCGTGTAGAAATTCATAACGAGGAAACAGATGAGATCACCTCATTGATCACCAACATTAAGAATCTCAGCTCAATGATTAATAATCCACCGGAGGCATCACCTCCACCAGTAAAATCCTTGACTGACGCTGACTCTGTGACTGAAAATACTAATGACCTCAGATCTATGTTCAACAATCCATCGGAGGCACCAGCTCCACCAACAAACTCTTCAACTGAAACCGTGCATACCAGTAATGAACATCCAATACTTGAAATCCCCATTACAGATGATCCTCTCAATAAATTCCATCGACAGATTCACTTTACCATAGTAGGTGACATAAAACGCCGACCGACAGTAACGAAACCATTTGAAAATCATACTCGGATTGCGGTTCAAGTATCAGAATCTAACCTAGAGAGCGACGTTATAAACGTTATCAAAGAATACGTAAATCCTAAAGTCAAAACAGCCATCTTGATCAACCCACCTTTAGCTATGTATTCAATAATACCCATAATCCAAGAAAAATTTAGAAGTTCCTCACTAAACTTAGTATTAGCCAAGACTGAACTCGAGAATGTCAAAGAATATCTCCGACAACAAGACATTATCCGACACTATCATGACGGTAAGACGAACCACCGCGGTATAAACGAATGTCATTTAGCTCTATCTCGAAAATATTTCTGGCCAAAAATGAAAGAACAAATTACTAAGTTTATTAACGAATGTACCATCTGTGGTCAAGCTAAATACGACAGGAACCCAATTAGACCCCAATTTAATATAGTGCCACCAGCTACCAAACCACTTGAAATTATTCACATGGACCTCTTTACAGTTCAAAACGAAAAATATGTAACCTTCATAGATGTCTTCACAAAATATGCTCAAGCGTATCATTTGCGTGACGGTACCGCTATTAGTATAATACAATCACTATTGCGTTTCTGTACCCATCACGGACTGCCTATGACAATTATCACTGATAATGGCACTGAATTCACGAACCAACTCTTCTCCGAGTTTATACGTCTTCATAAGATAATTCACCATAAAATTCTACCTCATAGTCCAAATGACAATGGCAACATCGAACGTTTTCACTCAACCTTGTTGGAGCACATAAGAATATTGAAACTGCAAAATAAAGACGAACCTATAGTTAATCTTATGCCATACGCCATCATAGCATATAATAGTTCTATCCACAGCTTTACGAAATGCAGACCATTTGACTTATTAACCGGACATTTTGACCCTAGAGACCCAACCGACATTGACCTAACTGAACACATCTTACAACAATATGCGCAGAATCATAGACAACAGATGAAGCAAGTTTACGAAATAATTAATGACTCATCTCTAGCCAATCGTACGGCCTTAATTAACAATAGGAATAAAAGTCGCGAACCCGAAGTAGAATATTCCCCCCAGCAGCAAGTTTTTGTTAAAAACCCCTTTGCTAGTCGTCAGAAAGCTGCACCACGTTATACGCAAGACACAGTACTCGCTGATCTACCTATACACATATATACTTCTAAAAAACGTGGCCCTGTAGCCAAAGCACGGCTGAAACGTGTTCCTAAAACAAGTCAATTGTTACAGGATCCTGCTGTTACTGACATTCCATGCGACTCACCCTCAGGAGATAAGACTTGAGACTTTAGCTGATGGACCAGGACTGTTACCTTACAGATTAGGACCAACCAGACTAACCACACATTACCATTCGTTCATACAGTATATACAGTTAACTGACATCGAAGATAAGATAAATTCCGTACAAACGCAACTAAAAACCTTCAGAACTAGACTTACTAACGAGACTTACATGCTTTACGAATATCAGATTGACTATCTTACTGACAAGCTTAGTAAAGTACTGTTACAAGTAAAATCTCTAGAACCTGTTAGAGTCAAAAGAGGTCTTGTAGATGGCCTCGGGTCAGTAATTAAAAGCGTTACTGGCAACCTAGATTATCTAGATGCCCTGAAATATGACGAAGCTATTAAAACCTTACAAAATAATTAAAATAAAATTGTGTCAGAATTTAACAATCATATTAGTCTAAGTAAAGAATGGATGTCCCAGCATGGTACTGTCTTGGAACAGATCACTAAAAATCAAGAAAGAGTTAATGCTACGTTGGAACTGCTTTTACAGAAAAATGCTTATACAGATTACAGTTTAATCAAATTTGCAAAGTTTGCCCAAATTTTAGGAATTATTACCAATAACGTCGAAGATTTAATGCTAGAGATAATTAGATTAGAAAATATAATGGCTTTTATACGTGCGTCCAGCACCCATCACTCTATGATTGACATAGAAGTGCTAAGATCAATGATAGATAGGCTAAGATCAATATACAATACAGATCAAATCTTAAATTTAGAATTACGAGAATATTATAATCTTATAAAACCAGGTTCTTATTTCATTGAGAAGAGAATAGTAATAATATACAGTTTTCCTATAGTATCTAAAGACCCTTATGATTTATACAGATTGTCAATCGTACCTAATAAGAAACAACTTGCCCTTATTCCTTCCTCTCCCTATATAGCAACAAACGAGAAATCATTCGTGTACATAGAGGCTGAATGCCCGAAGTACAGTAACATACATCTCTGTGAAAAGAAGACCAGTCATCAGATCCGGACGAAGCCTGATTGCATCCAGGAGCTCATCATCAACCAAGGTCTAGAAGACACTTGCACATTTACCAAGATTTCACTCTCCAAGCAAGCAGTCGAAAAACTGGACGATCAACACTACGTCATCTCATTGCCCCAACCGACCAAAGTACAGTTAGCCTGCGGCAGAAAAGACTTTAATATTCTACAAGGGAGTTATCTCGTCACCATACCTATGGACTGCTATCTGGAAACACCTGAATTCACAATCATCAACGACAGCAACGAGATAAAAGGGCAGCCACTGAAGCTATCAAAGATTCCTTATAACGACATGAATCAAACATTCAACTCCACTCACATCATCGGCTTCAATTCAGTTAACTTGGAAGAGCTTCACAGCATCCAGAATAAAGTATTGATGGAAAACCCAATCCAGATCGACCAGACTCAGCCGGTCATCTTATATCATACAACCATACCATTCTACATCATAGTAATATGCGCAACCATACTTATCATCTTGGTTATAAGCCGCCGATATAAATGTTGGAATCTTAGAACCAGCGACAAAGAGGAGCAACAGATTCCTAAAATACATACATATGAAGATGTAATCCGAAAACGAGATGAAGCTCCAGCAACATTTTCTCTCAACATGAGCAAATAGTTGCTGATCTGCGGATGGAGGTGTTAAGTACGGAACCCTAAGGCATATCGTCGACCTCGCAGATTCCTACGTGTTTACGCCAGGCGCATAGAAACTGCAGCGTAGACATCCGCCCCGCCACGAGCCGCCGATGCAGCAATATTCAATAATAGCATTTAGTTAATTTTAAGTAATTTTGTGTCATTCCATATTCTTGTATCGAATAGGTTTCACCAATTTTAATTGTAGTTTTTCTTTAATTAAATTAGTTTATAAAATCAATTGGTTTTTTTTCGATCCACCGTCTGCAGAATACGTAATTAGTTAACGATTCACTCAATGATTGTTTATTTTGTTTAATTTTACGATCACTAGACAGAATGACAGAAAGTTCATCTGCTTCTTAATTTCATATTTCGATCATTCAGTGGGTGCCTGAAAGTTGTCGACTACGAAAATCAAACATGCTTGGAAGTGCGTTATAGAGTTTTTATTTTGTGTTTTTACGTTTCACTACTAGTGAAAGGTAAAAATAAACAGCATATGAAGCATCACCCTTATCAGCCTGTATTCGTCGACTGCTGGATATAGGCCTCTCCCATTGTAGGTCTCCTCAACTAGTCTGTGCCGGCTGCCTTCGGAGGTTGTCGCTAAGTAATATAAGTGAATCTAATATCGATTTAAAGATGAACATCTAATATCGATTTAAACGTGAAAATTGCTTGCCGCTTTTTTTTTCAAATATTTGTAGTTCCCTTCTACTGTTACAACTATAACATTTGTCGAACATTGCTTTACCTTTTACAGAAATGTTTAACACGAATAAACGTTTTAATGTCTCGTATAATTTGACATAAAATGATTTACTGACCGGTTAAAATACATCATGGCATAACCAACTTTTAGAGCGTATAAATTAATAGTTTTTTTTTAAGTTATTGAATATGAAATTGTTTTAATTATCACTTGGACTTCTGTTATCAGATTTGTTTTAAATGAATGCTTACGGAAGAATTTGTGGGACTAATTAATTGTAGTCAGTAGTTCAGAAGATTAATTGTTCAGGTAGAATTATACGAGGTTCAGATTAGATCTGAACTGAATAATTTTTTGAAAAGTTCCTTGTTTTGTTCTGAATTCATAATCAGATGAGGAAATAGGATAATGGCGTAGTGGGTTTAGTTTATTGTTAGTTGTTATTTATGTCATTGTAAATGATTTAAATGTTCATGTATCACAAATTCAACATTGTCTTTTTATTAGTTCACTAACAGTGATATGTTAATGTAATACATAAAATACAGATCACTTACATCCCGGTTAAAATAAATAAGAACTTATACTGTATTCATTTTGGTACATTTTAACTGTCCTGAACTCTAATCGTACTAACGGTATGTATACGCTAAGATCAGATAAGATGCGTCTGTTATTGGCAATACGTCACAATGCAGTATATTTTTTACTTGTTTCTGACGTTACGAGCGGGCTACGACGTTTTATCTTTGTTAATTGGTAAATGTCATGTTAAACTATGGCTGCAAAAAAAAAACACTCTATTAATGGCTGACAAACAAAACCTATGAATAAATCGAGATAATCCTGAATGCAATCACATCATTCGAGAGATACGTTGACACAAACAAACACACAGACCAACCCGTCCACCCACACCCTCACCTACACCGACATACACACACTCACATTTTTGCGCAATTTTAACTTTAATTTTGATTTAAATTTTGGTTTTCACTCTGATTTTAATTTCAATGTTGATTTTGATTTTAATTTTGATTCGATTCTAATATTGATGGATTTTTTTTTATTGTGATTTTAATTTTAATGTTGATTTAATTTAAGTTTACATTTTATTCTAATTTCAATTGTGATTTTTATTTTGATCTTTATTTATTTTTGTCTGTTTTTTGTTTTGATATTTTTTCCTTAATTTCTCATATATTGTTTATGTAAACCGAAGAGCGGAAATACCTAATACAATCAATTGCGTTTTTTACACAGTGAAATAAATAAACTTATTATTATTATTAAATGTTACCTTTAAAAAAAATTTAACTGCCTTCAAAAACAACCACAAAAAAGGGTAAAATAACCTACAAAATAACATTTCTTTTGGAAGTCGGTGGCTTTGTTTTTTTTTATTTCGTTGTCTTTTATGCCATGTTTTTGAAGGCGGTTAATTTTTTTTAAGTTTTTATTTTACTATTTTTAGTTTAATGAACCCAAATTCTTGTCAAAAACATTATATATATACATTTTCTTACATGTGCACTAGAATTTGGTAATCCTTAGCACCGGTATTAACATCGCTCATGTACACAATAAGCTAATAAAATTACCTATCAAAAACTGCTGAACCGATTTTGATGAAACTTACAGTGTTCCCTAAAGTGAACTATTCCTCGTACAACAAAAAAAGAATTTTGAAAATCGGTCCACAATTAATGGAGTAATCGCGTAACAAACACTCAAAAATAGTAAAGATCATCACATCATCGAATTTATAAGGGTTCCGTTTTTGCAATTTTGCTACGGAACCCTAAAAATGCTCACAAAATAAAAGGTACTGAACCAAATTGCATGAAATTTTTATGGGACCAATGGGAAAGTATACTGCATCGAACGAAAAAAAAAATTAAGAAAAACAAAAAACCCGACTGCTTAAAAACTAATTTTGAAAAATACGTGAAAAAGTTAACTTAAACAAAAACTAAAAAGAAAGAAACAAGCCCAACAGAACAGCAGGAAGAAGCAGAACAGAACGACTCACAGTCGGGGCCCATTCAAATTTTACCAATCAAAGCCCCGACTGTGAGTCGTTCTGTTCTGCTTCTTTCTTAAAAGGCTCTTTTGTGATAGTATTTTTTTTTACGTGATACATCCGACTGTAGCACCATAACTTTTAACTTTAATGTCTAATTATATTCTTTTATTTGTCTATGACAATTCAAAAGTGCCTGTAACTGGCCCACTTGAAATAAATGCTTTGATTTTTTGATTTTTTTTTTTGATCCCCGACTTTCATTCGGGGATGTAGCCACAATTTTATTCATATCAATAAGCCTATTGTACGAAAGTAAAAAATACGTAAAAGTAGAAATATTTCCTGGGCCATTCACACTCTGTTTTTGTTTCTCTCGGAAACAATACATTAAACAAGATACCATAACTTTAAATTACGGATGGCAATGGTGTTGCATACTAGATTAATGTATTTAAATTTAAACGAATTATTCATTCTAAAATTGCATCCATACCTTCATTGAATACTCTATCATAAACCGGTTTCTTGACTGAGCGGAATTCTAATCCGGAATAAGCGATTTCGTTTTAATATTTCGTAACTTTAAGCAGTCCTTCTGATTTTGTTATACAATTGGGTTTGGTAAATTATAGCCTGATTTTCATTACCTCTTGGTCAATTCTGATTAATTCACTGAGAAATTGTGGCTGCCCTGACTTAATAAGTTGTATGTAGTAGTTGTGTGGTTGTGAGTTTGAATCAAGGCATGCGTGATTCGAACTCCCAACCTATATTATATTTGTAAACATGTATATTTTTATACGAAAAGCGATATCTACAATCCGCATTTGTAATCTACCACGGAACGATATAGGCTAAATATGCTATGTTCTCAAAACCTTAAATGAAAGCATTGTGAGGAAATCTTAAAAATTCGAAGACATACGGCATCTTCTACCAACCTGTCAGCATAGTGGATTACTGTGCATTCGTATAGAGAGGTTTGTGTCCCAGATCTAGGAATATTATAGGTCGATAATGTTTGGTACTAATTAGTTATACTTACAATCTTTTACTTTTGCTGTGTCTACGAGAGATTATAATTTTCAAAGTATTTCATAATTCTACAATGAATTTCTATAGGATTGACAAGTCTTATATATCATTGATATCTCTGATAAAATGTCATTTTATCTAGGCCCTAAAATATCTGATCGAAAGACCCAGACAGGCCCTATCCGGACACTAACTGGTCCTTAGTTTGGAGAACTAAAATAATTTCAGGAATTCAATCATTCTAGATTGTAGATGGAATTAGTAGATATGAGATTAAGGTTTTCCTGTCAACCTGTCAAACTGTTGTGTTATTAACCCGTATTGGATTCAAGTGGCCAATGACAAGCCACTTTCTCTCACGAGAGGAGGCCCTTTTTTCGTAAAATCATCAAATGAGTCCAACCCATACTGTCAGACTCGTACTGACTAAAATCCACGGTGTCCTTCAATAGTCCTTTCAGTTTAACGATCACGGTTACCTGATAAAGGAGGCTTGTGTCTCAGAAGTGAGAACATTATAGGCAGACTATGACTATGCTTATACATTTGCTGTGTAGTTCTTTTTTTTTTGTTTTAAAGACACATACAGTCATAAGGCGTAAGAGAACCCTCGTGCATGCAAATTGAGCTAATAAAAAAATAAGGACCTCATCGAATGGGGTGAGTCGTTTCAAATGAAATAACTGTATTCCCCTGTTAATCTTCGTATTCCTCTGTTTCTCTAAAAACCTTAAATGTGTTCATTTCAGTTCAGTTTTGTTCAGTTTATCGATTTTTTGAGACGTTTTGAATATAGAAATATTTATTACTCCTCTTTCTTGTTCTCTTTGTCCTTGCTACCCCATTTGCAGCTCCACTTAAGAGAGCATGCAAGCAATTGTGTCTTCGTTCAAAGTGTTTTCTTAATTGAGAAAAGCAAAAAGGGATTTATTTACACAGTTTTGTGACACACTGAAGAATAACACATCACGCCTGCTTATCTTCCAAAAATTCAGGTAGATGTGTACAGTTGTACACTTAGGGAATTTATATGAAGTATTGCTTATGTTTTAGTCCCATGTAATGAATAGTCCTATTATCAAAAAGGCTTAAGGTTACATAACATCACGCTACGAAAAACAGGAGCCGAGCAGCGGGTCCACTCGTGCGCAACTTAATAAATAAATATATTATATATTATAAACTGCTGAGTTTATACGTAAGACTACTTATTAGGTACATAGGCTATAAGTTTAAATAATAAAAAAACAATGAACTAAAGAGTGCGAAGCCGTGCCTAGAAGCTAGTACAAAATTAACTCCGTTTACCTAAAATTGTCTGGAAAATATGAGCAAATATTCCTCAACTCGACTGTGACACCAGTTGACCGTCACAACAAGGATCAAAGGGGACCTGGACATAATTGGCGATTATGGCAATTTCCTCCTCGATGTTGCTAGACGATAGAAAGGACGGTGTCCACTTTTGGAGTGGACACTCAAGGTAAAATGCTGTGTTTGAGGGGAAACTAACAAAACGTTTACAAGTTAATAACTTGTTAACCTTTCGTTAGTTTTTTGGTTCGTTGTATGCGTTTTTCCCGCTTGTGAATGAAATGTGTATCTAATGTTTTATCGAAATCAAAAATTTATTTTTACTATAGACGCGGGGTTTTGGAAGCTGTCCCATGAGAAAACCTTCAAAAAGCACTCATCTTAGCCTATATTGAATAAATGATTTTTTATTACACATAATAATAAACCCACTCAATATTAAATTATCTGCGAAAAGCACTAATACAATAGAAACAAAATTTACTTCTAAATGCAAGTTCCTTGAACTTGAAACTTGAACACTAATTACATGTTAGTAGAGGTTGCTCCAATAACGGTGACTGATTGCCATCTTATCGTCGCAATTATCATACTAGAAACCGCGGTCAATCTCATAAACCGTGTCTACCTCTTAATCAGACAGTAATCACCCATTTTTTCCTTTAATCAACCAATTAAAAACATCGTGTACGATCCGAACATAGAATTAGACCCTCAGTATTCCAATGTTTTTACTTCGTTGGCATTAAGTATTTGAAATAAGTATCAATTAAGCTTCAAGTGAGACCATAAATCATTTTAAGGACCACAGAGATTTTAATGTTACAATGAAGCGTAATCAAGTGGCTAATATTTTATAATAAAACCTTTATGGCCAGGATAGACCTTCGGTTGAAGATAATAGATGTATGATTATATGGTTGAGGTTTATGAATGATATTTTTTTGTAGAGCAAGCTGTTAATTTTATGACAGAGCATGAAAGTGCTTTGATATTTGTAACTATCATGCAATGTGTTTTATTACGCTTTATTTTAATATGAAATCTCATAGGCCATGTGCAAAGTCAGTGATGGGGACTATTAAATTGATCGTAGCGAGTGATGTGAACTGGAGTCAACCGGAGGGTGACTGTGTCAAGTTTAATACTTATGCACTTTTTAAGTACTTTTATAGCGTTTATTTTAGGTTTTGATGAAAACGAGCCGAAAATGTTTATTAAAATATCTAGTTGGCGAGAATTAGCAGATTTTATAATAAAATATGTCCGTAAATAATTTGGCCACTAGACGGCGTTGTCATTGCGTACACAACCTATATTGTGTTCGGAATTCCATATTTTTTCTGAAGGTTAAGTTTGTTGCAACGATCTGTTATGAGAACTTATTAGGCCTCTATTAACATCAATCAAATTAATAATTATTTCAGTACATGCTTGTTTATTATGCATGTTAATCTGTATGTTTAATTGAACTATCATTTGTCATGGGCATTTAAATTATTAGATAGCTGAGTACTTATCTACTGTCAGAAATTAAGTATGTATAGTTATGATAATTACAATAGTCAAAAACTATTATAGAAAATTATTTTAGAACGATTAAATGAAATGCACGTGTTAATTATTATTATAGACATTTAAATGTATTTATTTTATTAAAATAATTATATTTATGAATATTTTGTTACTAATAAATACACGTTTCTTAGTCATTGTCCAAATTTAAAGTCCATGTGAAAATGGCATATAAAATAATTATACCACACAAAAAAATAAGTACTAAAGCAAGAGCTTCAACACAATATAGTAGCAAAGCCATATATATTATTGCCAAAGTGCTAATCAATGGCCAGTGAGCATTGATGGTGTATAGAGCCAAACATTAGCCTAATGCAGAATTCGTGTTTCCACACAATAGCCACTAATTCACGCCGAGAGATTTTTTCTTACGCTAGACGTAATATTTGTGGATATTTATTGATGATGAATTTTGTAATTGATGTTTTAATTATGAAATCAATTAAATTAAATTGTAGGCTTGTTTGTTTGTTACCTTTTCACGCCCAAACCTGAACCGGTCATCCTGTAGTTTTGCAAAATTTTCAGATGTGCATGTGCAGAAATGGACCTTTTTTTTTTTTTTATTTTTTTTTTTTTTTCGTGGTAAAATCATCAAATGAGTCATCCCACCCCGGGCAGGGCGGGAGGGACTGTCAGACTTTTACTGACTAAAATCCACGGTGTCCTTCAATAGCCCTTTGTGTTCCGGGGTCACGGTAATGAGATAAGTCCCGCGACCCCGGCAGGCTTTGGCCCTCTTGGGCGGGGCCCCGTCATCGTGCTGACGCTCTTTGAGGCGCGCGTGGAACACAACGCGCCGTCGACCCGGGCATGGTCCATGGTCGGGCGGCGAGTTGCCCTTTACTCGCCGCCCGCATGCCCGCGCCTACGGTGGCCGGAGATCGTCTTGCGACGTCCGACGCCGTGGGCGCCAACCACCGCGGGTGGGACGGAGGGAGGACTCTGTCCTCTCTCTCTCGTGGCGCGCCTTCTCCTTCGCGAGCATTACTGCTTCGCAGAAGGAGGCGACCGCTTCCCACTCCGTCTCGCCCCGCAGCATGGCCGCAACCAATGCTGGGCGCGAGAGGTCTCCGCCTATCGCCGCCGTGGCAGAAATGGACCTAGTATAACTTTCATTACAAAAACAAGTACTGATCCCGAGAACATGAAAAATAATGTTTATATGATAATATATATATGTATATGATAATATATATGATAATATATATTATATCACTTATTAATTAGTTACAATTAGATTTTCAAATTCTAGATAAGTTAAGATAATTTTTATTTGCTTAAAACATGGTATACAAGGTGTTAAATTATTTTCGATCTACATGTTTTGCTTAAAAATGTGGTCCGTGTGGTGTCCGGACATAAAGAATAGCACCACCCCATATCTTCCAATGGGTGTCGTAAAAGGCGACTAATGGACCTTAAGACCCAGTGCATGGTATCAAGCACCTTGGGTCACCCGAATGGTGGCGGGTAAACCACCAACAAATGCATTCCCAAAGAGGGTTAGTGTCAGGCAGGCGGCCGGCTATAAAATCAAAGCCAAAACCCTTAGCAACATGTCTAGAGAAAATGAGATGCGCGATAGGGCTAGGGCGTACCCCGCAGGCGACGCGCAGGAGCAGCACCCGGCCCCTGCGGGAAATGGACAAGGGTTGTCGCACCAACCCGGGCGGGTGCGACGTAAGAAGCGAGCTCGGGAAGAAAGAATGAGGTATGCTAGTTGGAATGTTGGGAGAATGACTGGAAGAGCTAGAGAGTTAGCAGATGTAATGGAAAGAAGAAGAATAAATGTGGCGTGCTTGCAAGAAACTAAATGGAAGGGTACGAAAGCGAGGGAAATTGGGGAGGGATACAAGTTCTTCTACTGTGGAAGTGATGGAAAAAGGAATGGCGTGGGAGTAGTGTTAGATAGTAATTTGAAAGAAAGTGTGATGGATGTTAAAAGAATTAATGATAGATTGATAGCTGTGAAAGTCATGTTAGGGAATGTTGTACTGAACGTGATTAGTGTGTATGCTCCACAAGTAGGATGTGAGGAAATAGTGAAAGAGAAGTTTTGGGAGGATTTTGATACAGTTTTAATGACCATTCCGGTGCATGAGGAATTAATTATTGGAGGTGATTTTAATGGGCATGTGGGAAGAATGAAAGGAAGTTATGAAAGAGTACACGGGGGATGGGGTTTCGGGAATTTAAACAATGAGGGGGAAACTATGTTGCAATCAGCTACTGCATTTGATCTAGCAGTAGCTAACACCTGGTTCCAAAAAGCCGATGGACACCTAGTAACATATAAGAGTGGGGCACATAGTACACAAATAGATTACTTCCTTGTTAGACGCAACAACATAAAGCACGTCAAGGACTGCAAAGTGCTACCGGGAGAAGATTTGGTCTCACAACATCGTCTCCTGGTTATGGAAGTAGCCTTACAAATAAGGTTTCTAAAACATAAAGAGCGCCCCCCTCCTAAAATAAAATGGCATATGCTAGAGAAGAATGATTGTGCTGGAGAATTAAGAGAGCGAGTGGTAAATAAAATGATTGAGATGGGTGATATGAACGACAAGGGCGTAAATGAATGTTGGAATGAGATAGCTCAGTGTATTAGGAGCGCAGCAAAAGATATCTTGGGAGAGACGAAAGGAAGGGGCACGATAGATAGGGATACATGGTGGTGGTCGACAGAGGTACAGAATGCTTTGAGGGGAAAAAAGAAGAAATTTAAGGAATGGCAGAGCATTGGAAATGAGCATGTTAGTTTGAAAGCTGAAAGAAAGAGTGAATATGATGCTCTTAAGAAAAAAGCCAAAAGAGCTGTGGCTATAGCGAAAGCAAATGCCCAAAAAAAGCTCTATGACACCTTGGATACTCCTGCAGGCCAAAAACAACTATACCGGCTTGCTAGAGCTAGGGAGAGAAAGGCGAAGGATGTTTGTCAGGTAAAGTGCGTAAAAGACGATGCTGGAATGATTCTGTCGGAAGATGAGAAAATTAAGAATAGGTGGAAGGGTTACTTTGAAAGACTGATGAATGAGGAGAATGACTGGAGTGGTGTGCTTGAAAGTAAACCAGTAAATAAGGGATTAGTAAGAAGAATAGGTGTGGATGAAGTGAGGAATGCGGTGAGTGGAATGAAGAATGGTAAGGCATTAGGACCGGACGGAATACCTGTTGAGTAAGTGTGGAAAATATTGCGGATGGATGGTTGGACGTGGTTAGCTTTATTCTTCAATAAGCTGATGCTGGAAGAAGCCATACCTGACGAATGGTGTAATAGTTCGCTAGTGCCCATTTTTAAAAACAAAGGTGATGTGCTGGAATGCAATAATTATAGAGGAATAAAGCTAATATCACACAGTATGAAAGTTTGGGAGAAAGTTATTGAAAGGCGACTGAGAGAGGAGAGCGAAATTTCACAGAACCAATTCGGTTTTATCTATATCTATCCGCCAACTGTGCGAGAAATACAGAGGTGCGCATAAAAACTTGCACATGTGTTCGTCGACCTGGAAAAGGCATACGACCGGGTGCCCCGTGAGGTTCTGTGGTGGGCCCTTAAGGAGAAAAGTGTACCTGGAAAGTATGTACAGTTGATCCGTGCAATGTATAGTCGATGCAGTACCCAAGTCCGGTCTACAGCGGGCACTACCGGCAGCTTCAATGTAGTGGTTGGCTTGCACCAAGGGTCGGCTCTCAGCCCGTACCTCTTCCTGATGATAATGGATGCTCTGACGTCGGACATCCAGGAAGAGGCCCCCTGGTGCATGCTGTTTGCCGATGACATTGTGCTGATTGCCGAGAGCGGCCTAGAGGTCCAGAACAGATTGGAGGTGTGGTGGCAAAGACTGGAGAACGTTGGCCTGAAATTGAGCAGAACCAAAACAGAGTATTTGTTTTGCGATTTTGGCGGTCTCTCCAGTCCTGTGCCCATTACTCTTGCAGGAACGCCCATAACAGTCTGTTCCGACTTTCGGTACCTCGGGTCGCTTGTCCAAGGAGACGGCGATGTAGACCGGGATATAACACACCGGATCAACTCGGGATGGATGAAATGGCGACAGGTCACCGGAACAACTTGCGACCCACGGATGCCCCTCAAGTTAAAGGGGAAAATATACAAATCCGTGATTAGACCTGTCGTATTGTATGGATCGGAATGCTGGGCTGTGAAAAAGATGGATGAGAAACGATTGCATGTAGCGGAGATGAGGATGTTGAGATGGATGTGTGGAGTGACAAGAATGGATAAAGTAAGGAATGAGTTTATAAGGGGAAGTTTGAAAGTGGCGCCTGTTACAGAAAAAATGAAAGGGAATCGTCTATCTTGGTATGGACATGGTGATGAGGAGGGATGACACCCATGTGACTAAGAAAGTGATGAGTATGAATGTTGATGGATGGAGAGGACGAGGAAGGCCAAAGAAAAGATGGATGGATTGACTAAGGAATGATATGAAAGAAAAAGGAGTAAATGATACTGTGACGTCTGATAGGGGAGAATGGAAGAAGAAAACGTGTTGCGCCGACCCCAAATAGAATGGGATAAGGGCAGGAAGAAGAAGATGTTTTGCTTAAAAATAAAGCATGCAAACTTACTTACTAAAAATATATTGAAATAAATTAAATTACATTATATTGGAACTCATATTAAAAAAATCATTAATATTATAAAAATGATATTATTGAGCCATTTATATAATTCTATTTTAAATAATTTACAATTCAGTGCTTAGGGTGATAGGTAGGATTTGATTGGATTGGTGGAGGGTATTTGGTATTTGTCCTGAAAGACAGGTTTTTATTAGATCAGGCTGGTCGATGCAATACATTTAGGATTTAATTTAATCTCGCTTATAATAACGGAAATCGTTATTTTTAACTTAATTCTTGAGTAAATATTATTTACTGTTTGTATTTATTTAAAACTCGAGCGAAGCTGCGGGCAAAAGCTAGTTGATTAATATATTATATTTAAAAAAAGTTTGGATTTGATTTACGAAACGTATTTAAAAAGATTTAATGATCGTAGGGTAATTATTAGGGATGCATCGATACGCCTTTTTGCCGATACGATACCGATACCGATACCGATACGCTCATTGTGAATTAAAAAAATAAGATAAAATAAATAAATTACAAGTCAGATTACTTTTATTAAAATTAAAAGTAGTAACAAGTTGATGTTAGATAATTATAAATTTTAGTAATTAAAATTAATGAAATAAGATTTTTGTTTAAAAAAACAAAGTCAATCTTAAATTTTTCGGAAAAATGCGATTTCGCAAATCTCTTTAAATCAGACCTGCGCTGGAAAATAGTCTCTCCGATGCGACAGAACTCATTTGAAAACTACTTCTGCGCAATTTTTTTCAAGTTTGAGTATAAGACGTCATCAGGTGCGTCCACATAGAACGAGCAGCCTCACGAGGCATTTGCCGCGCGAAGCAGCTCGGTTAGTTTTTACGTGTCTTGGCCGAGGAAAGTGCGTGCGCTGCCGTGGGCGATCGGATCGGATGGATCTGCATCTCTAGACATATTGGGAGACCTTTGGTTGTATCTCTTGACTTCTTTTACACTACATTTTTAAATTAAAAAGTATCGTTGAATCGGTCATAAAATATCGTCGATACCGATATATCGGCTAACCCGATGTATCGCCGATATATCGGTATCGGTATCGGCATCGGATGCATCGCTAGTAATTATTGAATGAAGAATTTATATATAGTAACTGAATGGTATTTGGTTTAATTACTTGACGCACTCGTGCGTGACAATAAAGTTAATTATTTGATTTTAAAATTTGAAATTTTTTTTTTCTGGTGGCCTACCATGACGTCTTAAAGCGAGAGATTTCACTGTGGGAAAGGGACAGAGCTATACAGGGCGCCTAGCGCCATCTCGTTCCCGCACTGGTATTACTGATTATATTATTGACTCCATTTATGGACTTATTAAGGAATGCTGGCTGTGCTTTTTGCCAGAAATTACCTACGTTTTAAGAGATACTTGTATTTTCAGGTGAACGTGAACGAGGCGAAAGGAGTATGTAACCTACCCCCATTGGAAAAAGGTAGGAGTTTGTTTATGCATGTATGTGTTACTGCTATATGCCGCCTAAACAGAGAAATGGGTGATGCAGGTGCGCTGACGCAGCTTTTTTAGGGTTCCGTAGACAAATGGCAAGAACGGAACCCTTATAGATTCGTCATGTCTGTCTGTCTGTCTGTCTGTCCGTCCGTATGTCACAGCCACTTTTTGTCGAAAGTATAAGAGCTATCCTGTTGAAACTTAGTAGGTAGATGTATTATGTGAACCGCATTAGGATTTACACACAAAAACAAAAACAAAACAAATTTTGGGGGTGCTCCCCATACTTAGAATTGAAACTCATTTTTTTTTTTCACCAAAGCCATACGTGTAGGGTATCTGTAGATAGGTATTTAAAAATGATATTGAGGTTACTAATATCATTTTTTTCTAAACTGAACAGTTTGCACGAGAGACACTTCCAAAGTGGTAAAATGTGTCCCCCCCTCCCTGTAACTTCTAAAATAAGAGAATGATAAATCTTAAAAAATATATAATGTAGACCTCAACAAAAACTTTCAACGATAATTGGTTTAGATGAGATACAGTTAGCAGTTTTTGAGATATAGTACATTTTTAAAAACCGCAAATACCTATACCTTTGCCATTCATACAAACACTATGAAAAACAAAGTTATTTTTATTGTTTGTGTATATTACTTACTAATCTCAATATAATTATATGCCTAATCTATGCTTGCTACTACGGAACCCTTCATGGGCGAGTCCAACTCGCTCTTGGCCGGTTTTGTATTTATTCTTATGCGCAGTCCTCGGCAATTCAGTTCGCTCCGAAAACCTTCACCTATTAGATGCGTTCACAAAATATGATAACCTTTAAGTACTTTCATTGTAATAGTTTCGCGAGAATAATATGCTAATTTATTCGTATCCGTGGTACTTATACATACACCAAACATGTTTGTTAAGACAGCATCATTTGACATATTGGTTTGAAGCAATATTCAGACACACGACACAAACTACTCAACAATAAATACATTTCAAAGTTATAACATCGCTTGACAATGTTGTACAAACCAAAGCGCACTAGAAGTAAATCCCTGTGGCTCTGTAACTCATAAGTATAAGATCCCGATATACAACGACCTTCACCGAGATGCTTATTTAATGAAACGTATTTTATATTTAATTTAATATGTCAATTAATATAATCCATATGGGTTGCCTAGCAAATTTCAGTCCAGAGTATGTTTAATTAATAACTAAAAAAAAATATTTTTTTAAACATTTCATCGGTATGATTATTAGATAAATTCTATACCAATCGAAAGTATGAAGCCCATAGAATATGCAAACGTTAGGTTGCCTATTCTTTTCCGGTCACAACTATCGGGTTGCCAGGTATAAACAGGTAAATCTGTACTAGCATTTTGCAACGGTCTGTTTATTGAATGAAATTTAAATGAAATTAAAGATTATTTTGTTCTGAACACGGTGGTATAGGGTTGCCTGCGAAAAATCAGTCCAGAATTGCGGTTGTCGAATTTTAAAAAGTAAAATATTGCTCCGAGTGAATGTGTGCGACTGAGAGGTCCCAACCGACCATCGCATGCGATAGAAGAGGACACAGCATAGCAGCTGTTTAAAGTCCGCCCACTTAAAGAAAGAGAGTGCGCATGCTATTTGGGCTTGGAAAAGAAAAGGATAGCGATAGACTTGTATATACTATGCATCATTTTGGAGTAGTTTATTATTTAAATAGAGAAATAGTTATATTTTTTTTTTAATCAATTAATTATTTATGTGTATATTTTTTATGTGACACTAAAGTATATATCCATCTTTAGTAAAAAAGAAGGTTATAGTGATACATATATAATACTATGCTGATTAAAAATATTGATTGAAAAAAATTAAAATTGGAAAAAATTCAAAACCCATAAAAGTGATTTTTTTTAAATCAGGGTAAACTTGCAAATTTGTAAAGACTAAGACTTGTCAACTGTCATTTGAAAATAACTTTTAGCAATAAAATGCATTCTGCAAATTATTTTTTAACAGTGCATAATTATATCTTTATCTTGTTAGTTATTGGTTAATAGTGCCATGTTCGTGAAAAGGCGCTGTCAGATGGGACTGGTCATCTCTTAGCTGCCACGGTCTATTTTAATTTTTCATTATTTTTTTTTTTAATATTAACTGTACACTTGTACACTTGCTACGTCGAGTATAAAAAGAGTGTCCATGGAGTTTCTAGTCCATTCTTTTCCATAGAGATCTTCGCTCTGGAATGGGCACCTACGGTACTTTCACAGTTATTATGTCTTGTGATTAGAACTGTAGCACCATAACAATTTTGTAGTGATTTATTTTTATGTCTTTTGATCATTCAAAAGTGCCTGTAATTATTGGCTTAGTTGAAGTAAATTTGATATGATTTAACTATTTATCTTTTCTATTACAGGTTTAACAAACTGGAAAAATTAAAGCCTTTAAGAAAAATATGTCAAGCAACAGAAAACAATTAAACGCCTCAATGAAAGAATACGTAGGAAAAATAAAAAAAAAATGCTGATTTGAAGGCTGTTGTGATATAAGACTTGGCGGGACCAAAATACTTTTTAAAAAGACAAATTAACAAGTCCAAAGGTTTACCTGTACAATCCGAATTAATTGTCAAATTTTAAATTAACGCTAACACATATTTAATTACAAGCAATAAACAATATTTAATTACAAGCAATAGCGCAAATGTGAAAATTTACATTATTTTTACGTAACTACATGGATTATAATTCAATCATGGTATCTAGTCGTAATACTATTATGTAATCCTAAAAGTACTAGGGATACTAGTATCCATACTCGTTACAGTAACACTATGTTCCTTGATTGGCACAATCCTAGCATTGGCCGCGATAATATGTGCCCGGCGAACTTGTAGGTATACACGTTTTTGGTGTAGGTATTTCCAATCCATAGGATTATATGTATATGGACAACCGCAATTCTGGACTGATTTTTCGCAGGCATACATACAGGGTGTAATTAGACACATCACATAGCCGTTAACTACGCATACTGTACATCTAACTAAGTAGCTTTACGCTAAAATTATCGCTGGGAACCGACTTTTATTTTTAGGTATAAAAAAAAATCATAATTTTATTGCGCGCAATGTAAAGCAAACAGGTTTCGTGTCGTTGTGTGCGTAGGCGGGTGGCTTGACGCTCGCCACGCGCCTATGCTGGAACGCGCTGTGATATGAATGTATCGACGTGCGTGCGTATTTTTTTTAGAAATATCGAAAATTCAGATAATGTTTGTTTGGGAAAAAGTTTTGTAATAATACTTAGAATTCGATTTCGTAAAAAAAAGTTTAAAAAAATGCAACTTTGACCTTCAATATCTCGAGAACCCTTGGAGTCCCAGGTACGGTCTAAAGGAAAAAAATGATCCAAATAATGGGTAGAATACGTGGCTTTCGGCTTCGTTAAGTGTCTTCTTACACCCTGTATACCACCGTGTTCAGAATAAAATAATCTTTAATTTCATTTAAATTTCATTCAATAAACAGACCGTTGCAAAATGCTAGTACAGATTTACCTGTTTATACCTGGCAACCCGATAGTTGTGACCGGAAAAGAATAGGCAACCTAACGTTTGCATATTCTATGGGCTTCATACTTTCGATTGGTATAGAATTTATCTAATAATCATACCGGTGAAATGTTTAAAAAAATATTTTTTTTTAGTTATTAATTAAACATACTCTGGACTGAAATTTGCTAGGCAACCCATATGGATTATATTAATTGGCATATTAAATTAAATATAAAATACGTTTGATTAAATAAGCATCTCGGTGAAGGTCGTTGTATATCGGGATCTTAGGATAGGTGAGCCCGTTCTTGAGTTATAACATTACAACGAAAAGTGGCATTGATTTTTATATATTAGATATAACTTGAGATGTCAAGCTGGCGCTGATTGCTTAGAAAAATGATATTTAGGTATCAAAGTACATTCGATTGCAGTTAAAATTCCACGTTATCTCAGGTTTATGTTTTTGTTTGCGTTTCTGTGAATTGTCACTTTTCAGATACGCACGTTCTGACCCCTCTGTATATTTTCGGTTCTTCAGAATGGTGAGTGGGAAGTGCCCTAGACGCGCTCTTAACGCGTGACCACATCGTGTTCTCGCACCTGATTCTCTTTGAATAATTATCAAGTCTTTCTCTTGCTTAACAGTAGGTCATACTGAATGATCTTCGCCTACATTCCCATACTAAGCAAAGCTAATGTACAAATGCTTAGCTTAGCTGTGGGATGCTGTGGAGAAACACCTTAACTCCATAGTCTGTACATGACGTTGTCGAACTTGTGTATATTATTTTCTCGACCAAAGTTGCGTAGTTTATTCAAAGTTTTGAGTGCAAAGATAACAAGAGAACTGTTTGAATAATGCAAATAGTTCATCTACGAGGCAAAAGGTGGTAAGGACTAAGGTGTTTTCTCGGCTCGTGTAAGTATTAACAGGCTCTTTGTCTTGCAAGGTGAGCTAAGTTGGAAATTATATTGAAGAGAAAACTTGTGTCAGACAACAGTTTAAGTACCTACCTATGTAATTTTTCTTTTTGTGATTTTGCAGTTTAGTGCCCTTTAAACTTTAGATGAGTACAAATAATATACGTATAGGGTTTTGATTTCTGGGAAAAATTGATAACATAAATTTAAAACATCAGTGAAATAGTATATCACATATTTCCTCACCACAGATTTCCTAAATCATATTTTTCCTAAATCACATCTTTCCTCATACAATCAACAAATTCTACAAAAACAATAATTTCACACGAATACAACAGAATCTATTAAATTTCGAAGTTAATAGGAAATGTAATCAAATACGTACAGAAACGTAAAGCTGTGGTAATGACACATATCGATTTATTTCTTAATAAACTTAACAGTTAAGGCGGTTTACACACTTACGCGGTCAGGCTGTGAAGCGGTCTTACGTTGCATTGGCTTTTATGAGACCTGTAGGTGTCTAGATGTCCATATGGCCTGGACTCTAGGCAGTACTGTATACAGTCTGGGTCACGATGTGGTTTTTGGAAGCACCTATGTTCGTTACTGGGACAACCAATTTATGAAACCCACCGTAATTATGATGACCTATCGTCTATGGGGCTTACCGTCACGATGTCAAATGTTTACCGATACCGCCTTCGCCCGACGAGCGGTATCGTGTGAAAATCGCCTAAAATACCACTTTGAAGTTTAATTGTGAAGTTATTTGTATTGGGAAGTTTCTCAAGCAAAAGGGACACGTTGCTTGGGAATAGGTAATGTAGGACGATCTATTCATTAATTTAATTTGTTGTTACCTTCCAAGGATTTGTTATTAGTTTGTGGTATTGATATATTATGTAGACGGAGTTTTGGGAGGTAATCTTGTTATTTGATATAGTTTGGAGTACTTGAAACTAACGTAGATTTCTCTTGATAGTATCATTTCAGTACAAATGTGGGAAGAAGGACAATGGTAGGTATCACGTTATGGCTGAATTGACTATTTTTGGGTAAGATACTCTACCCTTGCAATTGTTAATTCTTCTTCATAATAACTAACGTTTTATTAATATATATATAACTAGTGGCCCGTCCCAGCTTCGCACGGGTATATTAAGAACCGCTCGTCCGATTTTGTGCAAACTTCACATAAAGCATCTACTAAATAGTTCGAACAAAGCCTAAACATTTAGTTTGGATAGGTGAGCCCGTTCTTGAGTTATAACATTACAACGAAAAGTGGCATTGATTTTTTTTTAATATTATATTAGATTAATTAATGACAACACATAAAATAAGGCTTGACGTATTAGCCTAATATTAACCAATCGATATAATAAGTACGATTACTAATAAACTATCAAAAATAAATTAATTGCATACTTAATAGGTATTATGTGTTTGACGCTTCTAAAGCTGCCGCTCGTAATTAGACCAGGGTTTGAGAAAAAAGCAAACAATACAATTTCGTTGTCTGATATGTCATTTGAAAGATCATATAATTATCTCTGATTGTTCTATAATCACCTACTTAATTAATCTTGTAGTTTTTAAAATATTAACAAGGAAATGAATTTTTAAATATTTTTTGCGCATTGTTGAAATTAGGACCGGAATCACTGGAAAATTAGATTATTTAGCGTAATGGTTTATTGCTAATGTAAAAGCACGTTTCAGTACCTTCTGAACTATAACAATCTTATGAAATGAAAGAACCTAAGAGGCTTCGCAATGCTGATGTCGCCGACGATCACGTTTAAGTCAAGCGCCTCCACTGCTCGCGCGCGAGTCCCTATGATGCAAAATAACTAACGTAACGGTAACGCTTTATTTGTTACTGAGAATTGAAACAGTCCAAGAGGACTCACAAAGCAGATGTTGCTGTCACGTCACAATAACATTGTTGGTATAGATGACTTGAGGGATCCAAGTCAACTTAAAACAAGGAGGCGTCGCGCTAGCAGCGGAGGCAAGTTATATTTTTCGTCTAGAAAAAAATGGGCCTCGCAAATGGTTCGGTCTCGCTACGAGACGTAGAGTAGTACAAAGTTTCAATAAGACAGAAGGCCAGCTTTTACTGGTTTAATAATAACTTTCATTCAGCTACTACCGTATGTCTACCAAATCAAACCGTAAGTACTTTTCCAAATGTTATTCATTTGCAAGACTGTCAGATTTTCTTTTTGCACAAAGAAGCTTTAAGAAGACAAGAGCGCCCATCAATCAATAACAACAGACATGTAAGAGTACATCTGGATTTGAATACGAATTCATCTAAATGTTTTTCTTCTATTGACAAAAAACGTGGAAAAGAACACTCTTTTATGTTTTAGTTCTTTCATTAGCAAGGGCCTTGAGGGCTTTGCTTTGAACTGCATTGAGAGGTCCTTGAATTTAAAGAGCACTTGTTGAGGTTAATGTGGGATTGGTGACCGTTTCCTTGTCAATCCTTGTAACATTCTTGTGACTGTCTTAAACTGGACGGATGTTCTACTGAAATTAAATTTAGTTAGCTTATATACGTACAACCTTATTATTGAAACTATGTATGCGCAGAAGAGGCTAGGCTAACTAGGCTTACCGTATCATCATTATTTTTACAACTTTTCTTAGAGGGTCGGGTATTGGTCTAAGTAGATGCAGTTCGGGTACGCCGCAATCGCGGCGGTAAGACCCCTCTTTGAGGAGTGGCTGGATAGGCGTCACGGCGTCCTGACCTACCGCATGACGCAGGTCCCCACCGTACACGGAAGTTTCGGGAGGTACCTGTGTCTGAGAAGAAAGGAGGAAACGCCTGGGTGTCACCACTGCGAAGATCGCCCGGAGGACACAGTAGAGCATACGGTGCAAGACTGCCCCGCTTGGGCAGAGCACCGACGTGTCCTTACGGCGGCGATAGGTGGAGACCACTCGCGCCCGGCATTGGTCGAGGCCATGCTGCGGGGCGAGACGGAGTGGGAAGCGGTCGTCTTCTTCTGCGAAGCAGTCATGCTCGCGAAGGAGGAGGCGGGCCGGTGAGAGAGAGGACAATGTCCTCCCTCCGCCCCACCCGCAGTGGTGGACACCCACGGCGACGGACGTCGCAAGACGATCTCCGGCCACCGTAGGCGCGGGCATGAGGGCGGCGAGTAAAGGGCAACTCGCTGCCCGACCATGGACCATGCCCGGGTCGACGGCGCGTTGTGTTCCACGCGAGCCTCAAAGAGCGTCAGCATAATGACGGGGCCCCCTCTCTAGAGGGCCAAAGCCTGCCGGGGACTTATCTCATTACTGTGACCCCAGAACATAAAGGGCTATTGAAGGACACCGTGGATTTTAGTCAGTACAAGTCTGACAGTCCCTCCCGCCCTGCCCGGGGTGGGAGGACTCATTTGATGATATTACCACGCTAAAAAAAAAGTAGATGCAGTTGAAAACTGTACAGTACTAGGCATTTGCCGCTTTTAGTACTCTACAATCCAGTTACTGGGTTTCACGATAGTCATTGACAGCATTGGTCGACAGGTCTTCAAAGTATTATAGACAGAGTTTCGCCTAAAATCTGTGAGCACGATATCATAGGCAAAGTTTAGGCTAAAATCCGGTAGCCCAGCACCAGAGCTACATAAAATGAAGCAGCATACAATGTTTGCAGTTTACTTGCCGCAGTTAATCTTCTGAGAGAACACGTTAAGTCGCCGTTAAGTAAACCGGCGCAGTTAAGTATTGTTCGATTTATTAGGCACTGGCTTTTGAACCCGGTACCGGGATTTGGATTAAAGTTTATTCTATGAGCATTTTTGAACCAGTCAGTGAAAAAAAACTTCAGGCATTTTCTAGCTGCTTTTTTAGCTGTCACCTTGTGTACCCAATGGTTGTGTTAATAAGAAGTATAACAGGAGTGATTAAAATTCAGCAAGTCAAGCACTCGCTACTAGAACTGAGATCAATCTGTAACAGGGAGTGCGTCCTCCACGAGCCTATTGCATGTATAGGTGGATATCATGATACAGTTATTTAGCCTTAGGACCTTCTTGGTCATAAATCGGGTTGAACCCATAACTTACGACATGTAAGATGCGGTTGTTACCACTGAGATACTACTACTCATCGTGAGTATGTGAAATCACTTCGCATTTTTTAGTTGCAGAATCTGCATGCTCGTGTACAACGATAAATGATATAAATAGAAGATTAGAGCTTGAAAAATGTTCTTACTAAAGAGTAGCTTGTCCATTATAAGCGTAGAAAATGAATTTATTTCTAATTACAGAGTATCTCGAAAAACAATATTGTTAGCGAAACGTGTTTTGCCATTTGTAATCATAAACATCGGAGTAATTATTTCTGTAATTAATTGGCGTGTTAAGAGTATCATAACATGTTATTGTGACTTGATATTTAATTAACAATATTGTTATAATCTGTTAGACAAAACGTAAATATTGAAAATGTTGCATCATCGAATGTGTGTTTGTTGACGTTATTTCGTTTTATTTTATTTTACGTTCGGTTAAGAAGTCAGAAAAATTTGGGACAAGGAGTTTCTTTAAACGATTTTTTATGAACTCTGAATCGAAATTTACTGCTGGTTTAATCGTTGTTTATCGAAAGCCGGTTTTCTGTGTAATAGATATATTTAAATTAATCTATACTAATATTGTAAAAACTGTAGAGTTTGGTTGAACGCGCCAATCTCAAGAACTACTGATTCGAATTGAAAAAATCTTTTTGTATTGGATAGTTTGAGGATGGCTAAATAAATCACGCTACGACCAGAACGAACCAAGCAGAGAGAGTGAAACCGCGTGGAACAACTAGTCTAACAAACAAAAAGAAGTGAAAATATTTTTGTTCCTAATAATAATAATAAATTTTGTAAGAGTAAACCAGGAAAATTTAATCACAAATTTTTGGTGTTTATATTTACATATTAATTTTTTAACATGAAACAAGAAAATATAACTTTTTTTTTTCTCAGAATTTTCAATCAATCCTAAAAGCTTCAGTTTTATTTTTAGGTGGCTCTTTAGATCTTCCATCAGCTTTACATATTAGATTTTTTCATTTAAGTAAGAAGCAATAAAAAGCACTTTTCGTATCCATACGTCTTTAAACGTCTAGACATCCAATACACGACAATTTATCTTTAAAAGCTCGTTAGCAAACATAAGAGAAAGGTTGATACAGTTGTTTGAAACTTTATAAAAAAAAAGTACGGATATAAATATTCTAACGAAGATCTATGAAAACGATGGTTTAAATTGGTTTTTATGGGCATGCATAAAATGGACTGCCGATAAAAAAAGAAAAAAGCCTGCTCTAGTAAATTTTAGTTTACGGTACGATTCTCTGGCAGTATTGGCTCCATAAACATTCGTATGCATTGCTCCGAATGGATATAACAATCGGAATAATGTTCGGCTTTACGTAAGGCCATTTTCCGCATTAAAACTTACCGACCAATATCAGCAATTTGTAACTACGGGAGACACGGTTTGCCTTGTTTTAGCCAACTAATGTATGTTTATTAATGAAAATTAAATAAATGAAAACAGAACAGATTAAGGAGCTCGTGGCAAAATAATAACAAACGTGCTTGCCGGGGTTGGCTTGTGTCTGGGTGAGCATCGTTCATAGCGAATTTTTTTCGTGGCTAGGAAAGCACACATTGTAAATGTTTGATAGTCTTTAATTTAGCCAGAAGCTAGAGGTATCTTAATACAACGTCGGGGTCGCGAGACTATCTCACCAGGTAACCATGACCCTCGAAAGTAAAGGGCTATTGATGGATCACCGTGGATTTTAGTCAGTACAAGTTCAGACTTGTGGCAATATGGGGTTGGAGGTCTCATTTGATGATTTTACTTCGATAAAAAAAAGGGATCTTAATACCTAGTTGCTGGGTTGTGAAAGTCAGATAGGTAGTCGCTCTATGTCAATTGCTGATATAGCGCTGTATCTGGCCCTGTAGTCATGTTACAAACGATAAACGCAAACGCTGAGTAGGCTTTAATAGATTTTGAACTTTATGCGCTTGGGTATAACGTTGAAGATCTAGTGAAGATTGCTTATCGTTTTCGATCTTTCCTGTCGCTAACACTTAGAAATCTTAAATAGATTTTCAACTTTAGGCTCTAGGCTACAAAATTGAAAATCTATTGGGGAGTACCGAGCGTTTACGATTATCGTTTGCGACTTGTTGTGACTTGGCTAGGGGGGCTGGTTCTGAATGTCAAAACAAGAAAAGGCTAAGGAGGTGATGATGAAAATGGAAACAGACTAGGTACATTATTTTGAAAAATCATCAATGAGTCTTTTGTAATTTTCGTGGCGACCAGCTTTGCCGGTCTCGTTCGCATGCACAGGACCCACACCGGCCGTACTATCCTTATGTACAGCCTCGAGCAGGAAGCGTTAGGCCCACAGAGATTGAGTAGGAGCCGCTTGATTCTGGCCCTGGACCGATCCAGTTTTGAATCCAAACTAGAAAATGCTCCAATTTCCATCGGCTGGCGAGGACGAGCACTTTTGCGGGTATCAGATATGGTTAATATGGCCGCCCACTGCCGTTGGCTTATTCAATAATAATTAGACATAAAATAGTGACATAAGTACGATAGTACTTTCAGTGAACTTAACATAATAAGCCTTAAAGCTATTGTCAAACAGACAGGCGAAGCGAACGCGAAGCGAAGCGTTTTTGTTTGTAATGTATGGAATTGTTTGAAGCCTGTCACATGAACGCTTTCGCTTTTCTATATGACAGGATTCGGATCTCATTCGCTTCGCGTTCGCTTCGCCTGTCTGTTTGAGAATAGCTTAAATGTTCCCACTGTCGTTACAAAATGCGGTCGATGTTTATTTTTTTTACATTTTTCCTATTATTTACGTACGTTGGTTACTTCATAACTTCCATTTAATATGATACATGCTACATATTAAATGGAAGTTATGAAGTAACCAACGTATTATTCACTAAAATACCAGTAATAACTGATTATATTTGTAATACGTAATACCAGCCTTTTTCATTAATTTATTATAATCATATTATTTTCCTAGCTACATTTTCCAGCCTACGCAAGTTTGGCCAAATTATTTATGACATGGTAAACCCTGCGGCTAGTTATGTATTTCTCGGTATATCTACAATTATGCCTGCCTTTTATTTATTTATTTATTAAGACTTTCCAACAGCTTTTGTGTACAGTAAAGATACATAATTATAATAAGACTAGAACTTACACAGTCGCCAATTACAGGTTAACCAACCTTCACAAAATAAGTGATAACTTCACAAAAATAAAAAAGAGAAAATAAAAATAATATATTTAGCTTATGTTAGTTTTGTCTAATTTCTATCATCATTTAATCATGTATAAACGTTTTATGCTCTAGACTCCTGTGCCTGAACAGAAAATAATAAGTACTTCTCAATCGTGTACGTTTTTTTTTCGTGATACCATCAATATAATATCAACACAGTAAAATAACTGAGTAACAATTTTGGTTTACAATAATATAAACATATTAACCAATATATTCTTTAATTTTCATAATAATCAATACCTTTACTAATTTTGTGGAACGTTCACACACCTTGTACCAGTACTTGTTTACGAACCAACTACCTAATCACAATTTTGTTTTATAATATATTTTGATAATTTCTTAACCAACAGTGCCTACTCGGGGAACCGATCAATTTACCGAATTTTGTTTGTTCGAATTTCATTACACCGAAAACTATTGACCGACATCTCTTTTGCTATATGCATTATTTGACATATTTTCAGTTCATCGAAGTATCATTAGCCATAAGTATTATTTTACCGAAGTATGTTTCGCCGATTAACAAAATGACTTTTTACTATTGACCGAAGCCTCTTTTAAACTTTTTTCAATTGCCAAATGATTTATTTGCCATATTTTCACCATACCGGAATAACATTTTACCGAAAAATTAAATTACTGTCATAAAAATTGAATATATTGTGCTACAAAACTTTGTGGCGGAAACGAAATGCTGCAAAACCGACTTTACGTAGTCTTGTCTGCCCTACCCCTAGAGTGTAATTTAAAATCGCGTAGGCGCGGAGGGGCGGGGTGGCCCGCGAGCTGAGGAGCAGGCGGTCGGAACGGCCGCCGCCGCGGCTGAGGCTGGCCGGCGAAGCCGGCCAGTAAACCGAAGCTCATTTGACCTATTACTCGACAATGTCATTCAAACGTAAAAAAAAACAATTTTTATTTATGTATTTGTACCTTTATTTCAGGCAACTATGGTCCATAACAATATAAAACATGGTCCAAAATATATGGCCCATAAGAATACTGTATAGTCCATTATTATAATAATTATAAATAAACTAATACATATTAATCACTTACAAACTAGACTTATTAACTATCGCACACGAAGAGGCGGCGTCGTGTTTCGCTGACTGGTGCCGCGCAGCAGGCATTTCGGCCAGAACTCATCCTTGAGGAATCTCTCGAGACAATGAGTCGGTACCAGCACCACAAAAGACTTGAAGTTGGTTTCATGGCGCAGCTCCAAAACAATGAAAGTAATTACTTTCCTATAAATGAATGCTCCTAATCATATCGTTTTGTTTTTAAACTACATTTGTCCCACTGGCAAAGGTCTTCCACAAACTCTTTCGAACCTTCTTTTGTGCAGTTTCCCCAAAATATCACATTATCATATTCTCCATTCTTCCTTGCCGTATGTGCGAGGCGCACCTCCCCGGCGACGTCGGGCGCATATTAAAATTGATTGCGTTCTGAAACAATTGAAACCGAAGTCTGCTCAAATTGAGTTTGGAATGTGCGCATCTAGCTCCTGAGGCTGCACCTGGTGAACTTCATACTTTTGACAAACTGGGATAAGTGGATGTGGTAGTCTGTGTGAGTTGAATGCCTTAAGACTTGAAGGACAATTCTCGAATTTTTATAACGTGTCTCGTGTCTTTTTAATAGAATATTAACGTTAATCTATCAAAATAGGTATCCCGAAATGACGTGTTCTTTTTAAAAGTGTTTTCTATGATACGTTCAACTGAGATTGTAAATAGATTTTGAACATTTTTGAGATGGAATTAAGAAACTTTTAAAATATATTTCTGATTACGAATGACGTATCTTAGGACTTAAAATTATTATAAAAGTACAAGTAAATTTTTAGTATCGACTAATTTGAAAAACATTTGTTATTTCTACCAGGATTTTATTTACAGAAAGTTTATGAGAATAACTTCAACTGCTGCATCAGCCTCAAAACCACTCCATTTTATGTGCAATAAAAATAAACGTAAACCCGATCAAATTCTTATAGAAGATTTTTATTCTTTGCACTTAGTTTGTAGGACTGCTTTATCTTTCCCCAACCTCAAAGTTTATCCAGCATTTTCTTTATTTAGTTATGATATCGAGAGGGCACCGCGTTTCATACGGAGTTTTAAACTACGTGGGCAAAGAATACCTGAGATAGATTTTCCAAGAAATATTCTAAAATAAACTCCCGATACGATGCAGTGGAATGAAACCTAAAAATGGAAATAAAATAAAAATTCTAAAATGTGTCAGCTTATTTTCCCGCATGCATTGGAACTGGGAGACAGCGAGAAGAAAATGATTCTCAGTGTTTTCGTGTCATTTGGTTTGGTCGACGAACCCTGATCGAACAAGTACATTTAGGGGAACAGTGTATAAGACGGGGACGCGAGGTATGATGGGAAATTAGACACCTAAGGCAAACTTAACACAAAACTAACGTAGCACAAGCGCCAAGAGGACGCTATTTCCGTCTGGCCGCTTACAAATGACGTCCTAATGGCGCTTGCTCTACGTTAGTGTTGCGTTAAGTATGCCTAAAGAGTGTATGTCCCCAATAAACCTCGCGATTATTAACGTCCCCGTCTTATACACTCTTCCCCTACTCACACAGACTCAAAATGTTTTCTACAATGTTTTATTTTATTCTTTGTTTCGTTTTACTGTAAAACTGTTATGTAAACTATTTGTAAAATATTTCTGTTGTTTAATAGAAATTATATTCATTTGGCGCTAATAGTCAAAATACAGGCTTTGCCTTGTACTGTACAGAACAAAATCAGCCTATTAAAAATATGATAACTTATGTCTACATTATCTTAAGTATACAGTTTAATTTTTGAGCAGAAGCTTCTCAAACATTTTTTTTTAAATCATAATCGTTCTGTAAATGTAAATTAATCAAAAAATCATAACAGGGCCCTCTCTAGGCGGAGTGGATGAACTCTGGCTAAAAACCAACCTGTTCCCCCAGTTGCCCTTTGTGTTCCAGAATCGCGGTAACCAAGAGTCTCGCGACGCAGACATTCTCATGACCAAAAATTTAATTACTTCTGGTACATTTTCATGACACTTTTTACCAAATACAAGGTTAAAAGTATTCCCAATAGCTTTATAAAGTTTTCGATCTCAGGCAGAAACTTATAACAGTAGTGAACTAAATTCAAACTTGTCATGATCCACTGCACTTTGGCAGTATCTTGCTGAAGTCCCGATATCATTTGCATAGGGAAGAAGTTCATCGTAAGAAATCTGTTCTGAACTGAAATACGAATTATTCACCTGTGAAAATAATATTTTTTTAAACTAATTTAACGGCTTTTTTATCATGACAAATAAAAAAATATAAATATTTTTTTACTTATTCGTTACGTCAATATGTAAACAAAAAAAATAAATAAAAATACATTGAAAAAAATGAAAACAACAGTTCACCGGCATCGGAAATAGGGTCCGTGCTACCGGTGGTCAGGGCTCTTGAGAGAGGAACCTCCTAACAATACACGCCGTGTCAGGAGTACTGCCTTCTAAATCGAGTGCCTGATCTAGCTGCCAATTGAAAACCTCCTCAGGTGTTGTTGAGGTTCTTGGCAGTTAACCCATGTACAGACACGACTATCAGCACAATAGCTGCTGTATCAACCTCGCGAGCCAGATCAAAATACTTGAATATACTTTGAAATTACTTTGTAAAGTTTATTTTTATTTTAACTGATGTGGGTTTCTTAGGTGACAGACATTACTTCAAGGCTAGATTGAGTTCAAGAGCAAACACATATTGAACAAAATCAATAACGAGTATAAAACAGTGAGAATTTATTCGATTGGAGATGTCTGGATGAATAAACAATCGCTGTAACTATACTCATCGAAAAAAACTTACACTTTGTTGAATGCTAATAAAACAATTGAGCAAGGAACTTAGAAAGGTTTGTAGTAATATGTGGGAACAAACAATACAGCTTTTTTTTTCTTCAACAAAACACAATAGATGGCGACATATGCTTCAGCATTAGTCTTGAGTCAGGGAAAACTGTAGATAATGGAAACAAATCGCAGGATTGTACGGACTAACATAATGCGTACATGGCAGCTCAACTGTGCTTCTGTTTGTTGTATTCTTCTTTCATGTCAATTGTTAAACAATTTATTATACTTACACTTCTCTCTCTACTTTGACACTCGGTGTTCAAATCCCACAGTACAGAAGTTTTGGTAACATCTAAATTTCACTGACGTGGTGATTCTCCCTTCTAAATCTTAAATTATTGATAATACAGAATGTTATCTTCAAATGGTTCTAACCATTTCATCATTATCATCATCAGCCTAAATGTTCCTACTGCTGGGACGCAGGCCTCCTCTCTTTGAGAGGGAGTGGCCCATAATCCACCACGCGGGCCCAGTGCGGGTGGTTGGTTGGATTATTAATATAAAATGCATTATTTACGTGTTGCTGGCACGACATTGTTTACAATTTAGTGTACTTACTAGCAAAAGTCAGTCGGTTTTATTTATTTTAATCGCCAATTATAATATCTTTACTTACTTATCCATGACTATGTTTAAAATATGAATCAAATGCATACTAAGTTTCAGAGGAGGTTAAACATAATTTGTGGCACAGATAGGTCATCCACACCTCACAACCGCATGTTCTACAATGTACAGTTATATGGGTACGTTAGTCCTAAATGTGGGTTTATTAGTCAGTAGGTACACTTTAAACCTAGTTCAGCAATTAGAGTGCACAACACGACACTGGCAGTCTCAGCTTTTTTCCGGTCTCAGTTATTTTCCCTAGAAATGTATGAAACAAAACTACCCATACCACTAATATCGTATCCATATTGTTTAATGTAAAAGCGTTCTTATCTTAATATGTCACATTTTTCGTCAAGATTTTCTGAGTAGTCACGAGCTTAGACTCGAAACCTGTTGACACCAATTGATTCGCACTCTATTACCAATCCATGAGATTAACAATAACGACCAGAAAGAGAAAATCAAACAAAGTTTAGATAACGGAGGAAATTCCTGTTCCTCCAAATAATTCGTTAAATGTATGGCACACAATTAGGTTCTAAAACACATTATTATAAAGGTGACAAAGAAACCGTGACGCTGGAACGTAAAGGGCAATTGAAGGAACACGGTGAGTTTTATTTAGTACAAGTCTGACAGACTCTTGCGCTCCACCCAGGGCAGGAGGCATTTAATGATCTTAACACCTAAAAAAAAGGCGACACAGAACATAATAATTTTACACATGTATAATGCTACTACATACAGAACAACCTTCTCAAGAGTAAGCAGTTATCAATCACAGTAAACACTTGTTCCGTCGTAACGGAAATGCTCATTATTTCCAGAATGTGTCACATACAAATAAAATTGAATAAAGCATTCAGAGTAGGGTATAAAGTTTAGGAGCAATATACACCTGAACTGGTGACCTTGTCAATGATTGATTATGACAAATACACCCAAGTACATGGTCCATACGGTACGTAATACACGATTGAAGATTCGTATTTAGATAAGCAAAATGAATTACCTACTTTTATTACTACGTGAGCCGTTTTTCCTTTAGCCTACTCAATTTGCTTGTTATTTCTTTTTGGATTTGCCAGTCAGACTTCTCGTTTTGTGTTCGAATTTACGAGTGAAGTTGATTTAAGTATTTTTGTAGATATGTATTTATACAGTACGTAACTAGATACTTTTTAGGGAGTTGAGTTAGCAAATATTGCGGTCACAATTCCATTTGGGCGGAACTATAATAGCTTTCAACAAACATTTATCATATTCATGGTCATTCATAGCCAAAGCACTGAAGTTATGATTAAAGAGAGATATGCACGTGTTGTGTTGTTCCATTATAGGCTGATGATGATGATGATGCACGTGTTAAGTAGTTCACTTTTACTTGCCTTTGCGACATCGAGTTACATAACTTTTAGATTTCACAGAGTGCATTTCCGAACTTTAAGTAAAAAGACCATTTTTTATGCTATTGTCAAACAGACAGGCGAAGCGAATGCGAAGCGAAACGTTTTTGTTTGTAATGTATGGAATTGTTTGAAGTCTGTCACATCATCAGACCGCATCGATCATCGGACCGCTTTCGCTTTTCTATATGACAGGATTTGGATCGCATTCGCTTCGCCTGTCTGTTTGACAATAGCTTAAAGAATCGAAAGCATTCTGCGAGTTAGTCGTCGTATCGTCTCTCATGGACATGCCATAATCGCGGCAGGATATCTCCTCTTTGAGGAGAGGCTGGAGAGATTAAACACCCTGGCGTCCTCACCTTCCGCCTGACGCAGATCCTCACCGTCCTCAGTTGTTGCCTCAGTCCTCAGGATGTGCCTGTTTTGGATTGGCCGATTGTGTCGACCGCTCGAAGGACAGGGTGAAGCATACAGACGATTCCCCGCTTGGATTTAGCACCGTCGTGTCCTTACGACAGCCATTCGCGGTGGTGACCTTTTGCATCCGTCTCCAACCCTGGTGCAAGCCACAATACGGAGCAAGGGAGCACCTCTTTCTACGCAGCAGAAATGGTATCAATTAAGAAGGTGGCGAGATGTGTATAGGAGAGGCTGTTCCTCCTGAAATTACTTTACATTAAGTCACTTCTAAGTAACTTTCCATACCCTACAGCCATTTTATTTCATTTTCCACTCAATTCTACGGCAGAACTTATACATAATGATGCTTATGTAGGAAATCCAGCAGTAAGTTGGCAAGTCAGCATTATCGGAGTAGTCTGCAGGTTATCAAGAACTTGCAAAGTATCGGCTGTGGGGAAGTTGAGCTGCTCTTTTGTTATACCGGTTCCGATGTGTGGAGCAAGGTATGAGCGGAGCGGGGGGGGGGGGGGATATAAGTTAATCTTACTTTTTACGTAAATTAATAAATGCGTGTGTGTGAGTGTGTGTGTATGTTTGTTACTATTTCACGCAAAAACTACTAAGCGGATAAATTTTCGTCAGTGATTATCATATAAATGAAAAGTGTGACTGTGTGACTTCAGACATCCTAAATTTTTGATTAAATATATAAATACTTGATGTTTGAAGCGTTTTAATAATATTTAAGTGTCGAAATAAATACCTATAAAATGTTTTAACAATCACCAGATATTCAGAAAAAATAACTAAATATTTATGGACAATGACGACTATTTGACATGAAATGTAATAATCTTAGTACATAATAATGCCATGAATATTAATCTTACGAGTAGTAGGAACAATGATATTATACGAGTAAACTATAGATACGTTGTCCGCTCTCTAAAATGGCAACAAAAAATGAAGCCAATTGGCCACATTGCGCGTAGTTGCGTCTCCCTCCCGCCGTACGGTGTCATATTTTCTTTCTCTTTCTTCACGCGTATAAGTAGTTCTAGTATTGTCGCCGTTTTTAAGCGCCGCGATGTTCGTTCATGGTGTGTCTATATGTAATACGTCATTGAGTAGGAACAATCTTTTATCTTTATACTGGGGCCAGATTAGCTCTTGGCAAACATAAGAAAAACTCGATACCTACTTTACTTTTGAGTGGACGTAGTTCCATTTTTTTACTAAGTATTCTTTTAGAAATATTGCAGATTACAGTTTTCACTGAAACTTTGAAATACTTAGTTTTTACTTTACTTTTTAGGGTTCCGTAGCCAAATGGCAAAAACGGAACCCTTATAGATTCGTCATGTCTGTCTGTTTGTCTGTCCGTCCGTATGTCACAGCCACTTTTCTTCGAAAGTATAACAGCTATCCTGTTGAAACTTGGTAAGTAATGTATTATGTGAACCGCATTAGGATTTGCACACAAAAATAAACACAAAACAAATTTTGGGGGTGCCCCCATACTTAGAATTGAAACTCAAAAATTTTTTTTTCACCAAACCCATACATGTGGGGTATCTATGGATAGGTCTTTAAAAATGATATTGAGGTTACTAGTATCATTTTTTTCTAAATTGAACAGTTTGCGCGAGAGACACTTCCAAAGTGGTAAAATGTGTGTCCCCCGCCCCTGTAACTTCTAAAATAAGAGAATGATAAAACTAAAAAAAATACATAATGTAGACCTCAACAAAAACTTCCAACGAAAATTGGTTTGGATGAGATATAGTCAGCAGTTTTCGAGATATAGTACATTTTCAAAAACCGCAAATATAACTTTGCCATTCATACAAACACTATGAAAAACAAAGTTATTTTTATTGTTTGTGTATATTACTTTCTTATCTCATTATAATTATATCCCTTATCTATGCTTGCTACTACGGAACCCTTCATGGGCGAGTCCACTTCGCACTTGACCGGTTTTTTACTTTGTGTCAAATCAAAATATAAAAATGTCGACAAAAAAGAAATATCTTTAAGAGTACCTAAAGTACCTACAGCAGCACTTTATGACACTTTGACAGAGACGTAAAGTACCGGTAGTTGATTACATATTTTACAAACAACTGAATTACGTAATATTTTTTAAATTATAATTGAAAACATAAAATAGTTGGTGGAGTTAGTTCCAATTTGGATTAGGTTATAAAAGATCCATAATATACAACTTCAAAAAAACAAAATTTATCCAATACATCAAAGTGAGCACGTAGGCGTCAGACAGTATAATAGGGGTCAGACCAAATACGTTATTATCTCAATCATAATAACACAACCTGCAATCTTTCCTCAAACACTATGCTCAAACAAAAATGTGGGATTGCATTATACTTAATATTTTGACCAAATCTCAATAATAATTTTAAATGTTAAGGTTTAGCATCAATTGTTGTCAGTATCAAAATAGACAAGGTGTATTTGGACCCTTCACAAAGACGTCCACAAAACATTTCGTATACGAATCTGACATAAATTGTTACTGAAAATGTACTTTTTTGTGTGAAAAATCAAGATTTACACCGGAGCTCTATATAATACATTCATTAATTGTGTTGATGGATGCAATATGACAAAAATATATAAAAAAAATACATGTGGCACTCGGAGACTGCCACGGTGAAGCTATTGCATAACATTTTTGTTTTATTTTAAAAGAAAAAAATCGCTTACCGCGTATATTTAACGAGAATATAATTTATTTAAAATGTTTGTGGTGCACTACTGTAATAAAGAACTTCTTTGTTGTAGGATAATTTTATAAGTAGGTTTCATTGTGAAAACTCCTTTTGTAGCTGGCCGTCGTTTTGTAGAATCAGTAAGAAAAAGTAAATCCCTCTTCGTACCTTTATGAGCACGTCTGTCCGTACCTTTATGATTGCCGAAGTCTCCCGAACTGAAACGACGTGCTGTCAAATGTGGTCAGGTCTTTCGTTAGGTTTTTCGCGCCCGCCGCGCTCAGAGCCTACGATAAAAGCTATGCAATAGCTTAAAAATATCACAATGAAGGCCTTTATCTCTAGGCCCAGTTATCTCTACAATGTGACCGTTTTCGGTCTGTACAAACTTAAACGGGAGAATCATTCAGCATATGGGGTCGGAACCGAACTCCTACTGAATGGTAGCCATCTAACTAGCATTACAAATGCGAAAAGGATGATTGGATGGATGGATGCTTGTTACTTAATCACGTTAGAACTACTTGAATGTTTGGATCTTAATGATTTGAGCCAGAAATAGATTACGGAGCTGCTGGCAAGTATTTTATAAAAACAAACGAAGGTTTTCACAAATCTCCTATTCGTATTTCACGCTCGATTTAATAATATCTACCAACATCGATATTTCATTTATTTATCGGGTGATAGTGCAGATTGGAATAGGTCGTCTATTAAAGCGACCTGTCAGCCTGTCGCTAGCCTAGCCTATTATGTGCTCCAGTCCCAATAGATTGCAACAAATTGCTTAATACAACAACCTTAGTTGTTCGGACAACTTAGTAGCTGCTTTATGTAGTACTCTTCCTATAGGATGTTTTTAGCACAGGGCACTTGGCCAAGGATAGACAGAGATGGAGTAATATCATAACAGGAAAGATGTTTTCAAGGGAGACTTACGATCCTCAGTAATGAGAAGTACGAGTTTTTAAGAAAGAAGAGATCAGTTTAAAAAAATTGCTTTCGGTAGGTAATGTTACTTTTTAATCAACGGCAATCACGTTAAGCAATGGGCAAAAATTACCACTTTGTGGACCTCAACTGGCGGTAAAGGACAATGTGGCGGGCCCAGAAAGAGATGGGATGAGCAGGAGTCATTCTTAAAGGATTGGCCTACAATCGCACTAGTTCCTGAAAGTTGAAAAGGGAAGGGAAGCCTTTGCCCTGTAGTTGGACATCACAGACTCATAATAAAGTTACTGTTACCTTTCATCCCAAAGCTGGGCAAAGGCTTTCTCTCTTCCCTCTATTCTTCCTGATCTTTTGATCCTGGCCTAATATTAACCTATGATCATGCTGTTTAGTCAATTTCTTCCTGCCATTTCTTACGAGGTTCGTAAGACTGCAAGTAAATTATTTATGAATCTGAGCAAGTAAATGACGTACGTACACCTGTCAGTCAAGTTCTCATATCTATCAATCAGAAGAAAATGTAAGGACATAATCTTGAGGAAGGCCTTTACCAGTAACAAAGCTCACAGCATAATATTACGATGAGTAATCGCAGCGATTTGCATTTATGGTTGAATTATTAAAATACCGTAACCTCCGACATTATTTGTTGCGGCTGCAACTCAAACCGCATCCTAAGATACAAAGGTTTGATAGCTGCCCTTTGAACTTTATCCCACGGCGTTCCGCGGGAATGCTACGTCGTGACGCACGGACAATTACAGTTTTCAAGCCCCGCTTGCACGTACTCGACTAAATCACTGTCTATTAAACTCGCACCAGAAACTGTCTATATTTAGCAAGCCTCGCTTTTTGACACCAAATTGGTTTGCGGTCTCTGCACGCCTATCTAAATTCATACGCCACTATTAATAAATGTGGCAGCGACAATTCGACGTACAGCGCAGCGCATAGAAAACCCTACTTTTGCAACGAAATTAACGCTAACTCCGAAGTTGGTTTGTTTGAATCCATTACGTGTCTAGAATGGCTCATAGTGTGGAAGCAATAATTCATACGAACTTCTATATCTAACTACATTTCTCAAAGCTATCAAACTTTACCCCGCAGACAATCCAATCGCGGGGGGAGTTCAACATCGACTTTTGCATACAAACTTTGTCTACAGATTGTTCGTGCAATGTCAAACTGATCCAGACAATTGAACCAATTAATCGGTTTTCGTGGAGTTGATATTTGATTAATGCTCAGCCGATTATCTACAGATAGTATCGATATTTGATTCTGCAGAAGAAGTAGGTACTTACAATCATACACAGATCAAGCTCGACAACATCGTGAGTCCTTTGATCGTGAAGTGATTTTCTTTCTTCATAACTGACTTTTGATTTAATCGTTAGGTTGCAAAATAAAGTACTTATTGTTTTAACTGCCCAATCGCTGGTTGTTGTTAGTTTGACATTTCATTTTGAAGTCTGTCAATTATTATTACGTTCTGGAAAATTTAACAAGCTTCATTCAATAATGCAAAAAAGTCAATAATGCAGATATAATAATACCACTAGGTTATTGCCAGGCGAATTAGATAGCGGTTTGGAACTGGACCAGTTTGTGATAAGTGCATGTTGATTAACATTTCGGTGTAGTTCGGTTTTAGACTGTCTTAAAGGCTTGACCCAAATATTAGTTATTAATGGTTTAAATGGCAGGCATTAGTGACTTGGAACTGCTACGAACTATTTCAAGGTTCCGGGTAGAAATTGTTTTGTTTTGTCTGTCAGAAGTTCTAGATATTTTAGCCTATTATTTATAGAAATACTTTAATAATCGAAACTTCTGGAAATTACTTTGATAATTCATTTCCTTTTAACGACACGTAACATTTAAAACAGTTTCAACACAAGTTAATAAATGAACGCTATTTGCAATGAATGCTTTTGCCTCCATCTCCTTTTAAGCACCAACCATTCACAATTCATATTAATACAAAGTACCAGGAAACCAGAAACAGCCAGAAGTTAACACGCCTCAAGCTTACCCAACTAATAACTCGAAGTAAAACTTTTGTTCGTACCACGTGTGACAATGTTGCTCACACTCCGGCTCATAACTTCAGGGTAGGTACTTTATTTGGAGTCATAAACCGTGAGATGACGTCATAAGCGGCCCTACATACCGCCAACAATGTGTAAAACGATAAAGCATAACGGTGTGAATAGTGTCGCCAAGAAGACGGATGAGGGAGGAGACATTATTTTCTTTTCTTTCTCTTTTTTAAAGACAGGGTTTTCGGAAGGAATAGGTGAATAAGGTGTTCATATCGTGAGCCTACTCGAACCAGCCTATGTGGTACGCTCACACATCGTCACGGAACTTCTTTCTGGTCTGGCCTGGCCGTGCTTCTTCCACATATTCAGTGGAAACTTTTGCCCAGCAGGCATTGTGCATGCTGCCGACGTCATAGAAGACACCTACATTATGGGGCGGGGCTCTAAGGCCTAAAGCTTGCCGGTTTCGGTCGGGATGAAAAGGGCATGAGAAGAAACTGAGTGGTTTTTAATTAGTTTGAGTCTGACAGTCCCTTTTGATCTACTCAGGGAAGGAGGACATTATTTAGGGGAACAGTGTATAAGACGGGGACGCGAGGTATAATTGGGGCATAAACTCTTTAGGCAGACTTAGCGCAAGAGCCAACAGGACGCCATTTGTTAATGGCCGCTTGCAAATGACGTCCTGATGGCGCTTGCGCTACGTTAGTATTGTGTTAAGTTTGCCTTAAGTGTGTGATTTCCCATCACACCTCGTGTCCCCGTGTTATACACTGTTCCCCTAATGACCGTGAAAGTCAAACTAAAAACCAAACCAAAAATAAGATAGGACACATCACATCACATCATCGGCCTTTAATGTTCCCACTGCTGGGACACAGGCCTCCTCTCTGTGAGAGGGAGTGGGTCATAATCCACCACGCGGGCCCAGCGCGGGTTGGTAGATGTCACATGTCTTCGAATTTTTGGTTCTAGGACATGCCGGTTTCCTCACGATGTTTTCCTTCACCGTTTTGAGAGCAGTGGTGATGAAATAAATTACACAAAGTAATGCGCCTGACGGGGTTCGAACCCACGACCTACAACTCGTAAGTCGGGACCGATACCACTGGGCCACCACTGCTCAGATAGGACACAAAAATACATAATAAACCAAAAAAAACCCATAACTAAGAATAAAAGTAAATAATAAGTAGCTATTCGAATCTGAAGGGAAGCAATGGTGAAGTAATAGCATTACCTAGAATTCGTAAGATTTCCTCTAATCGGCTTATTGCCACCGACGCGGAAGGACGGAGCTTATTTATCTAGTTACTGTAAGTGGCTGCTTCTTTATTTATAGACCCGAACAGGTATACGAGGTATCTTAGATTCGAAGATCAAACTGGAATGCTATCCAGTTAAGAAGAAAAAAGAAAATTAAGAATAGATATTAATGTATGAAGGGGTTGAAAAACCTGTGTGAAAAAAAACCCGTAATAATAAAAAAAAAGAATAGATAATAATAATCTTCGATTCGATTCTCAACAGATTGTATTTTTTTGTCTGCGGCGTCGCTCGCCTTCATGGAACTTCTTTCTTTCAAGTTTTATGTAAAATATCTTTGTAACGAAGCTAATCTAAATCCATAGTTTTTGTACAGCAGAGTAAGAAACATCCATCTATCCATCTATTTATCCATTCATCCATCCATTTATTCGTCCATCCATCCTCAAAAATATTTGCATCTATAAGTAGTAGTAAGATAAGTTAGTATTCTTAATGGTCTTATTATTTTTTTCGATATTAGGTAATACTATATTCATAAGCATAATTATTATGTAATGAATAAATAGTAGTTTATGAAAGTGGTACATAATGAGGGGTATTATACACGAGTGTGAGTTTAAAAAACGAGCGAAGCGAGTTTTTTAAAAGTATCACATGAGTGTATAATACCTAGTTATGTACAGTTTCATACACTACTTTATCTACTTTCATTGAACACGAATTTATCAAATAAAAGATAAAGATTGACACAGTATTATGGCGCCAAAATTCCCGTTATCACCGCGCATGGGCCACAGCGCGCGCAGCCACATATAAAAAATCAAATAGATGTATCTATGATCTGTAATCTGTATCGTAATGAAAAATTTTTTTATTATAACATTATTTTGTTAGAGAAATAGTGTCATAATTTAATTTTTTAATTTCATTTCGATATACTGTGTGTAAAGTATGTCATTATAAACTCGTTTTGAGTTTTGTATTTTGAATTAAACGATATGAGAGTAGATAAAAGACTTAATAGTATTCAAGGGTTTGTTACTAACTATCTCTACCCTTAATCTTTATGTTTTCTCCATAGCAATTCTAAGCCCCAACTTGGGGTTGGAAACCGATACTCCTGACATCGCCCCCTATCATTACAGGAACTAAAATCGCCTTCGGCACAACGTGGGTATGCGTCTCCTCTCCTTGGATTTAGCAGACGTGTCAGTTATATATGTATGTATGTTATGTATTTTCTATGAAACATGTCGGGAAGTATGATGCCTTGAGGCCAAAGCGTTCCGATAGAAAACCCGCCCTCACTACACCAACGCCTTCGGTTCGATTCATGTTTGGCTATAATAAGTTTTGGAAGTCAATTTTGGTAATTAACTTCGTTTGATATAATATTAGATAGATGTTAGATTAGCAATAAAGAATTCTAATTGTTTTATATCAATAAAAACGTTTTATGTTTTACTAGTTAAAAACCGGCCAAGTGCGAGTTGGACTCGTCCATGAAGGGTTCCATAGTAGCAAGCATAGATTAGGGATAAAACTATATTGAGATTAGTAAGTAATATACACAAACAATAAAAATAACTTTGTTTTCAATAGTGTTTGTATGAATGGCAAAGTTATATTTGCGGTTTTTGAAAATGTACTATATCTCAAAAACTGCTAATTGTATCTCATTCAAACCAATTTTCGTTGGAAGTTTTTGTTGAGGTCTACATTACATATATTTTTTTAGTTTTATCATTCTCTTATTTTAGAAGTTACAGGGAGGGGGACACATTTTACCATTTAGGAAGTGTCTCTCGTGCAAACTGTTCAGTTTAGAAAAAAATTATACTAGTAACCTCATTATAATTTTTAAAGACCTATCCATAGATACCCCACACGTATGGGTATGGTGAAAAAAAATAATTGAGTTTCAATTCTAAGTATGGGGGGCACCCCCAAAATTTGTTTTGTTTTTATTTTTGTGTGATAATCCTAGTGCAGTTCACATAATACATCTACCTACCAAGTTTCAACAGGATAGCTCTTATACTTTCGACAAAAAGTGGCTGTGACAGACGGACGGACAGATAGACAGACAGACATGACGAATCTATAAGGGTTCCGTTTTTGCCATTTAGCTACGGAACCCTAAAAATAGTAAGTTCTGCAAATAGTTTGGAAAAAACCCTGATCTCTCAATCAAAGATACAATTTATCAGTGTAATTATAAGGATCAGCGAAAACTTTAATACTTCCTTGGATGGATGGATGTACGTTACTCTTTGACACAAAAACTGCAGAACGGATTTGACTTTCAAGTAATATTATGACAAGATTAATTAACACAAATACTTTTCATTCTGATGTAATATTCCCGTGGGATAGTTATCGACCTTTACCCAAGCAAAGTCGTGGGGCGAACGTCAGTCTGTTTGTCACGCTATTAGACCTAGCTACCTTTTGATTCCTGTATGAAGTTTCTATGGGATGATTACCGAAGTTTATTCGATTCTGCAACCATTCACCGACGACCGGTTCATCATTGGACGTTTCACCGGCAGGACGATTCATTTATGGCTGTTTCACCGATAGACTCTTTCACCTTTGGACTTTTCGCCGATAGGACGATTCATTTATGTCCGGTTCACCAATAGAACTTTTCACCTAGGGAGTTTTCGCCGACAGGACGATTCGTTTATATCCGTCTCATCAATAGACTCTTTCAACATCGGACTTTTTGCATAATCGAGTATAAAAAATAAATAACCTTCTATGTTCAATTAAAGAAAGAAAAACTTCCTGTTTACTTACATCCTGACTTCATATGCATCCTTCAAAGTCCTGAAATCCGCTTCAACTATTTAGGTGTGAAATCAGAGAATGGAAGTAAGTATTCTAACTTTATTAGGTTTAACTTAGCTGCCTTTATACTTTCTGGATTTTATCGTACACGTTTTATTTGATTGCTGTTCGATACTGCAATAAAAACGATAGCAAATCCCTAGACGTACAACAAAGTTCGAGGATTGTGAAAATATATTACTACGTTGACTTTGTTACAGAGTATTTTCAATTTTTCTCTACTAAAAGAAATGTTTTACTGGAAAACAGGGAACCTATCTAATCTATAATTTTTATTTTGCAATATTGTGCGAGCAGAGGCCTTCTCACAAGATTTCTGTATTTTATTTACAGTTTCTTTGAAGTATTTACTGCGTTTATTGTACGGAAAATGCGCCTCGAGTGTATGCGGAACTCTTACTACTCCATCAAATTAACGTCAAAGTTCCCGTTTACTTTACGTCACAAAAACGTGAAAAGTTATGATAGAGCTTCAAATTGTTTTTAGAGTTCCGTAGCCAAATGGCAAAAACGGAACCCTTATAGATTCGCCATGTCTGTCTGTCTTTCCGTCCGTATGTCACAGTCACTTTTTTTCGAAAGTATGAGAGCTATCGTGTTGAAACTTAGTAAGTTATAGATGTAGGTATTATGTGAACGGTATTAGGATTTCCACACAAAAAAAAACAATTTTGGGGGTACCCCCCATGCTTAGAATTGAAACTCAAAAATTTTTTCACCAAACCCATACGATATTGAGGTTACTAATGTATTTTTTTTCTAAACTGAACAGTTTGCGCAAGAGACACTTCCAAAGTGGTAAAATGTGTGGGGTACACACATTTTACCACTTTGGAAGTGTCTCTCGCGCCTGTAACTTCTAAAATAAGAGAATAATAAAACTTAAAAAAATATATAATGTAGACCTCAACAAAAACTTCCAACGAAAATTAGATTGGATAAGATATAGTTAGCAGTTTTTGAGATATAGTACATTTTCAAAAACCGCAAATATAACTTTGCCATTCATACAAACACTATGAAAAACAAAGTTATTTTTATTGTTTGTGTATATTACTTACTAATCTTAATATAATTATATTCCTAATCTATGCTTGCTACTACGGAACCCTTCATGGGCGAGTCCAACTCGCACTTGGCCGGTTTTTTTTCCTCTGTTATATTGAAGATGTTATGAGATTACTAGCACTTACAGAGGTGAATAAAGTAGGTTTGGAAGAACTACATATCCCATACAGACTCACGGCGAGATGTAAAAGAGATGTAGAGATATCTCTAATATTCACATTTCTCGGGTGCTCTCGGGGTTTCCCGCCGTTAGTCTGTTTTGGGATTATAGAAAGAAAGAAAGAAAAAAACGTTTATTGGCACACGCCACAAGTGCAATTTATTATGACTTTGACTCTTATTAAACCATTAACTTACAACTCCTTAATAACTATTCATTATATCGCTGCTTAAATTCAAAACGGCCGCAATTCGAAATCTGACTTTTTTACAGGAGAGCCCGTCAAAGTTTTCATTTCGGTTTTTGGTTATTATTTTGATCAATCTACATTGTATATCTATGTGTTATATATCATCGGATGCAGATTTCAAGCCTCTATTAGTTTGTTATTTTATTTTTTCTCTAAGTTTCACCCAGTAAATATAACATCACATAAGTCCCTTTTGATTATAAAAAATCAAATTTAATGTTTATGAATTTTATAAATAAAGCAGCCATATTACCACTTTGGAAGAGTCTCTCGCGCAAACTGTTCAGTTTAGAAAAAAATGATGTTACTAACCTCAATATATTTTTTAAAGACCTATTCATAGATACCCCACACGTATGGGTTTCATGAAAAAAAAATTTTTGTTTTTTATTCTAAGTATGGGGGGCACCCCCAAAATTTGTTTTGTTTTTATTTTTCTGTGAAAATCCTAATGCGGTTCACATAATACATCTACCTACCAAGTTTCAACAGGATAGCTCTTATACTTTCGAAAAAAAGTAGCTGTGACATACGGACGGACAGACAGACAGACATGACGAATCTATAAGGGTTCCGTTTTTTGCCATTTCGCAACGGAACCCTAAAAAGTGTGATAACACCTTGTTGAAGAATTATAGAACAATCTCACTTCTGTCCCATGCATACAAGCTGTTCTCGAGAGTACGAACCGTCTCGAACGTAGGTTTGGTGACTTCCAGCCTCCCGACCAAGCCGGTTTCCGAAAAGGTTTTAGTATCATAGTTCATAGACCACATACACACGCTCCGCCAGATTATAAAGAAGACAGAGGAGTATAATCGGCTATTATGTCTAACATTTGTGGACTATGAGAAAGCCTTTGATTCAATCAAAACCTGGGCAGTATTGCAGTAGAACGATATCATATCGACTATTGGGATATCGAAGAGTTGGAGTGTTTATTTAGAAACGGCACCATGTCCATCCGACTTCAGGAAAAGAGCACGCAACCAATCCAATTCCAGAAAGGGGTGAGACAGGGAGACATTGTTTCTTCGAAACTGTTCACGAACGTTTCCCAACAGGTGGGCCTTAAAATGAATATGGAAAAGACAAAAATCATGTTAAATGTCCATGTGGCACCCTTACCGATTGTTGTAAAAATGTAGGCCATTGTACTACCCTTGGACAGATTGTTCAGTTAAATCCAACTTCAACAAAGAGGTCGCCCGAAGAATCCAACTCGGATGGGCAGTGTTTGGGAAGCTACGTGATATCTTCTCGTCGAGTATCTCAGTGTCTTACGACAAGGGTGTTTAAAAAGTGTGTGTTGTCAGTGAAGACATACGGCTCTGAAAAGTGGTAGTTGACTGCCGGCCTTTTAGAGAGACTAAGAGTCACTTAACGAGCAATGGAAAGAGCTAGGCTCGGAGTTTCTTTACGGAATAAAATCCGGAACAAGGATATTCGGCAAACAACCAGAGTCACCGAAATAGCTCGTAAAATTTGGGAGTTGAAGTGGCAATGGGTATAATGGGTAAGCCACATTGCTCATAGAACTGATAACCAATGGCGAAGAAAAGATCTCGAGTGGCGACCACGGACCGGAAGATGTCTAATAACTTACAGTAATGATTATTTTCACATTTTGTAATAATTCAAAAGTTCGTTGTTTACAGTTTCCACTCCCAACCACTTGCCACCAAAATCGTTAAAATATCTCAACAAACAAGTCGCTCTCGTAATACTAAAAAAATAATTTCTTTAATACAAACAAAGAGTTAACAGTGTTAGTATCAACAAAGTAACTAACTAGTGTTAATATTATGAAGACTGTGAGTACGTGCGTCACTCACTGTAACATAATAATATTGCTCGGCTCGTCCTTTCTCTTCGATCGCCTACTCGGGTAGATCCACCGCACTTAGATAATATGTTTTTATACAGGGAGTGAGACAGGCCTGGTTTAGGTTGTAATTATTGTGTTAAGTTTTAAATTTAAACATTATTTGCATATTTGTTTATAAAAATACTGGCACAATCACCATAATTTTATATGCAAAACAGAAGCATTCCAAAGTACTGCACTATTCTTTAATAGAATAATAATAAAACACGTTTTATTCAAACTCAAAATGGACATATTACAAAATACGGTACTTTTCTTTGTAAGATTATGATATACTTATAATGTAATTTTAAAACAATACGGTTGTATTTTGAAATGTGGCCCTTTTTCACATAACAAACGTGCGCTCCCGCTGACTGCAGGGTCGCAATCCGGAATATGGCTGCTTTGATCTGAAGTTACCCATCTAAGTGACAAAATGTAAAAAGGGCGGTTGTGTGATTTGCTCATTTCTAGTGCTAAAATACTGGGTGTCTTTTTGGAATATGAAAATATAGGCAGAATAGATACGATTTTTGCTTTAAAAACGATTTGAAATTTTTTCGATTTGCGGCCGTTTTGTATTTAAGCACCGATATTATCAAAAACACTACTTTGGCAGTCACATTCTTGCCAATCAGTTCTTGCTTGAATGCCACTTCTTCTTCTTCTTCCTGCCCTTATCCCATTCTATTTGGGGTCGGCGCAACACGTTTTCGTCTTGCTTGAATGGCACTACCATCTAATAAAAACTTTTCGATCCTATTAAATACCTTTAAATAATTCTAACACTAGATAATAATTTAGAGGCATCCCATTAAACTGTAGAATTCAAAGCCCACCAATTACAAATCAATAAAATGGAATTATTCAATCATCCTTGAATAGGACTCGCAATGAAATACTAAGATGTTTTAGAAATAATTTATCATCTATTTTAATCATTATTCGAAAGGTCTTGTTGTAGATTCCTTATGCCTAGGTGCGACTGGTATAAAGCTAGGTTGCTACTAGTCTTGCCTCGAGGTATTGTAAACTTGTCTAGAATTGCTTTACAAGGGTGTAAAACATATTTTAGTGCGAAGCTCTTGTTAAGGTGCTGATAAACGTCAGCATTCGCTTGCAACAAAACATCGACAATTCGCCGTTTTTAATTTTGTCAACGAACGTTGTAGGTCGTGGGATCGAACCCCGCCAAGCGCATTACTTTGTGTAATTTATTTCATCACCACTGCTTTCAAAACGGTGAAGGAAAACATCGTGAGGAAACCGACATGTCCTAGAACCAAAAATTTGAAGATATGCGACATCTACAAAGCCGCACTGGGCCCGCGTAGTGGATTATGGCCCACTCCATCTCACAGAGAGGAGGCCTGTGTCCCATGAGTGGGAACATTATAGGCTGATGATGATTATCATGATGATGAACAACAAACAGAGCCAAACATATCTACGAACATTTTCACGATCTTTTTAGTGAACTCTCTAGTCGATGGTCTTCATGAAAATGTCAGAATTGACAGTCGGCTTGGCAAACAATTCGCCAAAACGTTCGTTAGGGCTCATGTACACGATGCCGCCGCCCGCGCCGCCGCCGCGCCGCGCCGCCGCCTCTCCCCGCCTCCGCCACCGCGCTGCTTTTATGTGTATACCTTCGCGACCGCCGCCGCCGCTAGTGTTTGATTTTCGGTGGCGGCCGGCGCGGTATCGGTGCGGTGGCGGCGCAATCGCGATACTCAGCAAAGCGGCGGCGTCATCATGTGCAGGAGCCGTTAGAGTGCTCGCTAAAACACTCTCTTAGGTTTATCTGTAATGTAACATTCGCAAGAATGCTCATAACGAGTGAATGGTCAAGTTCATCAGCACCTTTAAACGAAAGGTAGATGTTGTGAGCTATTAAGTTAACAAAGAATCTATTTGCTTCGTTTGATTGTCTTGTTAAATGGAAATAAAGCTAGCACTTACTTGATACATTGTCGGTTTAACTAGTGTTTAAGTCAGCTTTAATTGAAGGTAGTCAAAAAGTAGTGGTAACCTAAGAAACTACTGCGATTTAAACGTCGTAGTGGTACTTTTCAACTGAGACGGGTTCACAAAACACTTTAAGAAAGTACTATACAAGAACAAAAAAAAAAAATACACAAAATATCGTCATCAGAACAGGCTATGCCCCGCTTGCTAGATTAGAACACATTTCTTCTTTTAGAATGTTTTTTTTTTAACCGACTTCAAAAAAAGGAGGAGGTTCTCAATTCGTCGGAATCTTTTTTTTTTTTTTTTTATGTATGTTCCCCGTTTTCTCGAAGACGCCTGGACCGATTTGGAAAATTTTTCTTTTGTTTGAAAGGGTATACTTTCCAATTGGTCCCATGATCATCAGGTCAGGATCTGATGATGGAATCCCAGGGAAATCGAGGGCAACCTTCAAATTTTATAGGCACATAGTACCATTTTCATATATTTTCTAAATCTGTTCAAGTATTTGCATCTGATAATCATCATCTCAGGTGGATGAGCTGATGATGGAAGGTACAACTCCTCAACGGCTTGGAGTAGGCATCGACTGATTTAGTTTGTGTTCGCATATCTCCGGAACTACAAGTCCGATTTAAGTAATTCTTTTTTTGTTGTACTAAGTATTGTTTAACTTACGGAATACTGCAAGTTTCATCAAAATCGGTTCAGTAGTTTTTGAGATAGAGAATTTTATTAGCATATTGTGCACTTGAGCGATGTTGTTACCGGTGCTACGGATTACAAAATTTTAGTGCACATACATGTAAGAGAATGATTTATTTGACAAGAATTTGAGTTGAATATTCAAACTAAAAAGAGTAAAATAAAAAAACTTTTTCAAAAAAAATGTAACCGCCTTCAAAAACAACCACAAAAAAGGGTAAAATAACCTACCAAATAACTTTTCTTTCAGAAGTCGGTGGCAAAAAAAAACAATGAAATGAAAAAAAATAAAGGCACCGACTTCTGAAAGAAAAGTGATTTTGTAGGTTATTTTACCCTTTTTTGTGGTTGTTTTTTTTTTAAATAAAATGTTGCCCCACACTAGGAATTACTCCTGTGTCGTGGGTGCGTTTACAAACATAGAAACTCACATACAGAAACACCCAGACCCGAAACAACTATTTGTAGGTCATAGAAATATTTGTTCCGTGCGGGAATCGAACCCGTGACACGCAGCCCAGCAGTCCAATCGCTCAGCCACTGCACCAACCGTGCCGTCGAATGTGTGTTTGACACGCGTTGTTTTTTTTTTAATAAAATCTAAATTTATTTGTGTTCTCACCAATTTATTGGTTAAAATTAGCCTTTATTAGCTTTTTACCGTAAGTCGTTTGAAATGGATTGAAGAGTTCGAAGCTTGTAGGTGGGACTTCGGTGGCTCGTTTAGTAAAAGCGACAGACGTACTGACGTACAGACGCAGATTCGATTCCTTCTAACGGTACGACTTTTTCTGTAGGTACATAGAAAATAATTCAATTATCTAATACTTAACAAACTCATCCAATTTTTGGTCTTAACTAATAGGTGTAAAACATACACGATGACAATTTAACTTAAATAGGATCATAGTACTTGTAACCGGTGGTGCCGAATAAATATCGGAAACACGTGAACATGGTAAACATGTTCATAGAAAACAGTAATTACCTGTGAACCAAACCATACCACCACTTCAGTTTCATAATGACCCTTATTTTGTTGACCATCCCATTTACAACATCAACAGTTTCCGCGTATCCATTAATATTTGCCCGTTTAATTAACGCAATATCTTATCAACTCCACGAGCAATGCCATGAATACATAGTTACCTACATACTCGTATGTATGAAGCAGGTAGGTACTTACAGCTGCACATCAAGCTATACATATCTAGTTTATCTTGGCCTGGCTTTGTATGATCTTTCCGCATGATGAAAGGTCAGCTTATATTCGTTTAGAATAGGTTGAAATGTAGTTGTGTGTACAGTCAGAAAAAGAGTTAAGTATGCAGGTAGCCTTTTTAAACAGTTTTCCTCTGGATGTATTCACTTTTTGGCCGTATGCTAAATTGAAACTTACAATACAACGTTGGAAAACCATTTAAAACTAGCTGTCTGCTTACTCAACCGTTTTGCTGACAGTACTTCTATATACAAATGTACAAACTATAGTAATTCGACAGTGTTAATAGTCAAACAAACTGATGTTACAGATACAGTTGGATATTAATTTGTAAATGTATCAGCATAAGCAATTGTTTGCATTGTCACATCTTATCACCCGTAACAGACATTTGAGTGGTTGTCTCTGTAAACGGGGCGTTGTGTAATTTACCTAATGACGAATTATGTATTATGCGTAGGTTTATTTGGTAATATGATCTGCGTGACTGATTTACTTATTAGGTAGAGACGGGCCGACAAGCCGACTGGCCGATTAGTTGGTTGTAAAAAGGCTGTTATCGAATGATAAGTTGGTCCAGTTATTTATAACTTCGGTGCAGGACTGCCCCGTTTGGGCAGAACACCGCCGTGTCCTCACGCAGGCGATAGGTGACGACCTCTCGCGCCCGGCATTGGTTGCGGCCATGCTGCGGGGCGAGACGGAGTGGGAAGCGGTCACCTCCTTCTGCGAAGCAGTCATGCTCTCGAAGGAGGAGGCGGGACGCGCGAGGGAGAGGACAGCGTCCATCCCTCACCCACGCCGCAGTGGTAGACGCCCACGGCGACGAACGTCGCAAGGCGATCTCCGGCCACCGTAGGCGCGGCCATGCGGGCAGCGAGTAATGGGCGACTCGCTGTTCGATCATGGACCATGCACGGGTCGACGGCGCGTTGTGTTCCACGCGCGCCTCAAAGAGCGTCAGCATAATGACGGGGCCCCCCTCTAGAGGGCCAAAGCCCGCCGGGGCGCGGGACACACGTATATCGAGACCCCGGTACACAAAGGGCTACTGATGGACACCGTGGATTTTAGTCAGTACAAGTCTGACAGTCCCTCCCGCCCTGCCCGGGGTGGGAGGACTCATTTGATGATTTTACCACGATAATAAAAAAAAGTTATTTATTACTTTGTTACGCATTCGCTTGAACCTGCTGTGCGAATAAAGAAATACTTTTTTTTTCATTCTTAAGTTGACACTTAAATGTCTCGCTTGTAGTTCAATAGTAACATAATCATAAGGCTTGAATTCGCGTACGCGGACGCGACTGACGTCAGCAAATCAAGAGTTCCGATTTGTAGATTTTTGTATTAAATTGTAAAGTTTCTATGACCACAAATAATGTATTATTTTAATTCAATTAATTGAACCAATTTGTCAGTGCGCTGTTCCGGTAGTTTGCCGACTACAAATACAGTCTAATTGCCGACTGCTAATCGGTACATCTCTAAAATAAAGTTAGTATTATTTCGGTAAAAGTTAAATTGTTTATGAGGTCACGTTACTAGCGATTCCTTTTTGGGTTTAATCAGAAATTATTATGAGCTGTTTTCGTATTTTTATTATTTCCTTTTTGTGATACATATCTAAGGAGGCCACATACTAGTGCTTAGCATTCTAAGTTAAGATTTATATTAAAGCAGTTTAGTTTGTCGGACGCCAAAGTGACTATTAAATGTCTGTGTAAGGAAACGCGGGGTAATGTTCTTTGTTGTTTTATGAGCTCAATAATTCTATTACGGAACTACTCATTCAAGTTCCTAGTATAAAGGTAATAGAACATTACTGGGAAGAAATACGACAGTGTGTCCAAACAGCTCTGTAGGTATCAGAAATGTACACATTTTACCACTGTGGAAGTGTCTCTCGCGCAAATTGTTCAGTTTAGAAAAAAATGATATTAGTAACCTCAATATCCTTTTTAAAGACCTATCCATAGATACCCCACACGTATGGGTTTGGTCAAAATTTTAATGTTTTTTTTTTATTTTTGTGTGAAAATCCTAGTGCGGTTCACATAATACATCTACATACTTACCAAGTTTCAACAGGATAGCTCTTATACTTTTGAAAAAAATGGCTGTGACATACGGACGTACAGACAGACGGACATGACGAATCTATAAGGGTTCTGTTTTTTGCCATTTGACTGCAGAACACTAAAAACGTTATTCCTGTAGATAAATAATACGACGACAAAACGTATGAAAAGACAACGTGCGCTCTTGCAATAGACGGTAATTTAACTAGAAACAAAATCCCTGGAATCGAACACAGGCAACAAAAACAACCTACATGGCAAAAGCAAATAATCCATATTGTGGAAACAATTTCAATAGAATACATAGAACACACAAAAAAAACCACTTACGCTCCAGCAAATCTAGCCTAACACAATAATGAATTAGCTAATAGTACCTACATGAAATATTGCAAAGCCTGTACTCAATTTAATGAAATATCACATGTTTTTGTCATGTTTTTCACAAAACTTGTACGTAAACCAGTCCGTTTGTTTGTCCAGCAGTTAAAAGGGACTCCAGTGTGGATTCACTGTTAACTGTGGCTATGTAAAGTTGGCTGGGAAAGTCACATCTGGCTTTTGAAGTTCAGAAGTGAGTCCGTTGTAAATACATTTATCATTGTAGATAACAAAATGGCTTGTTTTATTAGTGCTTTTATGAATAGTTAAATACTACATTACACACTGTTTACAGTACTAAAATTCTATAATGACTATAATAATACATCCTATACTCCTATACGTATCTTTAGAACAGATTGGTAGTCATAGGGATTCTTTAAAACATTGGGACACTAGGACCACATTTCTCTTGTGTCGTCTGTCTTATTCATATTATAGTATCATCATTATCATTTCAGCCTTTTGCAATCCACTGGATATAAGCCTCCCCAAGGAGCGCCCCTACGCACGATCACCCGCTTTTTCATCCAGTCACTGCCTGGTAAAAATTTCTTCGGTTCTGCGTCAGACATCACACTGCTACTTCGTCTTGCTACAGTTTTGGACAATATTATATCACTTTGGTCTTAGGCCGTAAAACCTTGTACACCTTAGCGAGATCCCAAGTGTAGACTTTTCCTTAACATACTGCTTGAGTTGCAGTTAGTGGGCCAGCTTGACGGTCTTGTTCCATGGTTCGGTTTCGTAGGTTATAACAAGAAGGACTAGTGAAATGTTTTAAAATTTCAATTACACTAAAGCATAATTTAACGCGTTTCGTTTCCCATGCCTATCACACTCTTAAGGGGTCATGCAGAGCAAATATGGGTTATCAGAAATCATTTTCAAACCTACCTCCTACCTACAACAGAAATTCTCACTCACCGTTTTGACTCTCCATTCAACCTCGGCGTTTAAAACCGATCATCATACACTTTGTGAGCACTAACAGAGATATGGCAGTTGATTACTCGACGTTCATCTGTGAGATCGGTATCGAAGTATATCGCATTGTAAGTAAGTGGATCGTTTTGTGCGGCTGCCCGCATTGCCCTTTGTGGATATCGTTGCCCCACACACCCGTGTTGTGCAAATAGGGCAAGCAGGGTAATCAAAGTTGCCGACTGGGATCCCTCGAGATTAGACTTGTGGATTTTGAGTTAAGTGTTTTCACTTATCTGCGAATTTAATGTTATGGAAATTGATGTTTCCAGTTAATTAATGGTATCTAATTAAAATTGAATTGTTCTTAAAAATAATATTAGGGAGGTGACGATGTAAAAATAGGATCAATCACAAGAATACATTACGATGGAGAAGGAATTATGATGATGTCATAACAATACCTCTACAAAATGACTAAATAAAATATTTGATTGGATCTAGAGTCCAAAACTTTAAAATATGAAATTAATAATTATTGCAGAATCTCACTAATATAATAAATTGAGATAGATGCGTGCAAAACTTCTGGCAACCGCTAGCATACTAGCGTAAAAATTTAAAATCCAAATCAGCTTGTCTTGACAGAAAATCGCAAGCGTGTGCATTCTCTAACTCAACACTGCAATAAGATTGGATGGCGAAACATGTGGATTGTGGAAGCTAACTTACTCATTTCAAACAATTCATACAAGTCCTAAAGTGAATATGTTCCGGGAAACCGGAATCTTTTGAATCAAACGAAGCCCAGTACTTTGCTGTTGGCCAAACAATTTTCGTGTTCAAAAAAAGAAGGAATTGCTAACTGTTTGTGGATTCATTTCACACTTGGTTTCCTACAGTTTTTTTTTCATGGCAAAGGATATTCATGGTTTTGCTTGGTTTTTGGGAATATTACTTTTGCTCTAGTAATTTTAACATTGCGCTGTTTTTAGAGGTTTAAAAAGATAATAATATTGATTTTTATTCATTTTTATTAATGATCCATTATTTTATTATTTTAAACGCTTTTTAAAGATTCGATCGAAGAACTTGCAAATAGCGGATAACTTCAAAAGAGTCAAAAGACAAGGACAATGATAACACCCCTCTGTTACTGTTTCCTGTTGATAAGAGTGACATTAGCAACCTGTATCAGATTGACCAATCTCTAATCAATTTTACTTTTATTGGAGTACTTTTCTAACAACCATGTTTTTTAATTAAGTCCTGTAACCTCAGCATTTGCCAAACAACAATGTAACGCCAATATAGAACCAACTGTTCTACTGCTTGTAGTCGACAATCAAACGTTTTCGTTTAAAACCTGTCACTATTTCCACGCCATTCCGTTCTTTGACACAGTACGCGTGTGACGTGCGTGCGTCACCGACGCAGTCAACGTCGATGCATGCTAACGTCACGTCACAAGTACTGAATGCATTAGAGGATTTGAATGCACTGGCTTGATGGAGCGGATGCATTAAGTTGATTCCATCGGGTTCTCTGTGCGCAAAATGAGCGTGAATGGCCGACTTTTCGCATGATTATCGTTGTGGGACTAGATAAAGGGACTGAATATCTGTGCTCAGAAATTTACGGCGTATTGTGAGGACAATTAGGTTGAAGTTTAGCAAAAAAATCTTTATTGTCTATACCATGTACGTCATTTTTGATCTATCAGGAATTTCCAAATAACGTCTAGACTAACTCAACATTTGTGCTCAATTTGCAACAGATTTGCCTTCTTTCACATCTTCATGATGCATTTTTTTTAGCGTGGTAAAATCATCAAATGAGTCCTCCCACCCAGGGCAGGGCGGAAGGGACTGTCAGACTTGTACTGACTAAAATCCACGGTGTCCTTCAGTAGCCCTTTGTGTTCCGGGGTCACGGTAATGAGATAAGTCCCGCGACCCCGGCAGGCTTTGGCCCTCTAGAGGATCTTCATGATGCATAATGAAGAAATGATATCATTTTGGGGATTACAGGTACGTACGTAATAGGTATAGTGCAGTTAAGTCCGAATAAAACATTAATGAATTAAAACATTTCATTTTTCCATCACTGCTTCTGAAACGTAAATTGGAATCAGAATGAACCATTTCTATTTCGAACTATACAGCGCAATAAAATCATAAAGCGCTTTACAACTTTGCTGCGGCTAATTAGGTCAGAAATACATCGCTTTTTATAGCGTAGCTAACAGAAACAGCTAAACTAGTGGTTTGTGAAGTGCCACAGCTACGTTATGACGTGGACGCAGTATGAATTGACTGCCACAACTAAGTTAGTTTCTAGTTTGTTACTATTGTGATTTGTAGAAAATATAACAGTGTAAAACCACACAATATTAGTATTTATTCTGAATGTAGCATAAATAAATATTTTCTTAGTTATAGACAGTAATAGAGTTTATATGCACGGTTGATACAGTGGCCGAGCGACCGGCTATAGACCTGTATGTCGCGAGTTCAATTCCCGCAAGGAACACATAATATACAGCTTTGTTCCGGGTCTGGATGTTAGTTAGTAGAGCGAGGACAGAGAAGAAATTAAAACAGCGATAAAAAAAATCATTTAACAACCATTCCTGTATTGTGCACAACTTTCAGCACGATAAAATGGTCAAGGTGTCAGTTTAGTTTTATAACAGGTTTGATTTGATTTTTGGTGGAAGTTCGTTTTCCATTGCTTACATTCCCTTACGTCGCGTCGGTTAATTGAAATGTTTAACGTTAGATTCTAACTTATCTATCTCCGTTGCTATCTTGATCGCGATCTTTGTCTGCAACCAATCATCGACTGAATTTCCCTATCTGAGTCTGAAAAATATCCAATCAGAAGCAGCCGCCAAAGAAAACGATCAAGATTTGGATTGAGATGGACGGAGACGGAGAAGCAAATGTACTCGTATATCAAGTTCGTAACGCGGAGAAGCAATGAGTGTCCATGAGACAATTTTGGCTAACTAATATCCTATTAGTCTACCTACAGCAACATAATTATTACATACCCGATCAAAACCTCTAAAAGCATCATTTAATTCTTAGGGATAACATTACGGGTTCAATTATGAGACTACTGTGCTAGCCTGAAACTAACTTGATAACAGTTTGTTGAGAACAATCGTAGTTATCCTGCTATCTACACCACGAGGTATCGCATAGACGGGCCACTATTTGTTGCCAGCCATTGTTTTGTTGCGAGTGACTGTGTTCTTCGGTCATTGTCAGTGTTGCAAACCTTAACGATATGTCGCGCGCATATGACTTCTTCCCATTTCTTTTGTCTCATGTCCATACAGAGCTTATTTGATTTCATATCCCGAGATTGTTTCGTTCGGGTTTCTTTCTATTTTTGCGTTTTCGTATAGAATGCGGCAGTATCATGCAGCAACAATCACCTCTCTTTGTTAAAAGCAAGTATGTTTAATTGCTAGCATAACCTGTATGTAGCACCGATTTACCAATATTGATGTAAACTAGACCACGCACCGGCAAGCGCAGCGTAGGACGTCCACCCACTAGGTGGGCAGACGAGCTTATGAAGGCCACAGGATCACGCTGGATGCAGGCCGCTCACAACCGGTCCTATTGGAAATCTAAAGGGGAGGCCTATGTTCAGCAGTGGACGTCTTACGGCTGATATGATGATGATGTAAACTTGTAGAAAAATGACTTGATGTTTCTGCGATTTCAATTCCTGATACAGTTTATTCTATTAAGAACTCAACATTCTGTAATCATAATCAACTATCTATTTTACTCATATGAAAACTTTTCCGTCTAAATTTTTATATAATGGCTCTCATTGAGGTCTCGGAAAACTGCACTGAACTTCATAATCATAATGGCTTTTTATAGTAGTAGTCAGTACTGATTCAAACAGGAATGAATAAACAAGATTTTCATCTGAAGCATTTAGTAAACATGGACACCACAGATGACAATTACGTTATAACATTTATTGTCTGTATCCTAACACTATATATGCAAATTGAGCCCGTTTGTTTATTTGACAGATAACCCTGGAGACAGTTACAGGCTACAGAATAATAACGTCAACTAAAATGTTGCTCTCTAGTCTCTCGTCTGTACCCCGCCTAAACCGCCGCCTGTGTTCAACGCCATTTCAGTTTAGATATTAGCTTAGGATAACTTGTATTAAGACGCCTTTGCGATACGCTTAGTGTAACTGTTGAACTTGTGTACCATGGTTTAAGTATAACTTTTCCTGGATTAACCGGAACAAAGAGCTTATCCGTGATATTGTCTTTTTGTTGGTGACATTCTAAAAAGGTGTTTTATATTTGAATACAGGCATGAATCTGTACAAAGCTGAATGAAACACAATGAGTTGAGATTGGTGTATTTTTACTTTCTTCAACTTTGAAAAATCCTGCTTTTTAGGTACTACTAGGTATTTGTGTAGGCAGTCTATCAGTATAACTTAGATTATGCCTTTCCTAACTATAGAAACTGGGGCCAGTTTCCATTCCAATCGAGTTTTGCACTTTAACCGACACACAACACAATACGAGCACGTACTGACATAATGTAACTCAGAGTCAATCCTAAGTCTGAAGTTTGGTCAGTTCCCACTTTATAAAATCTTCATTCATAATTTTTTTTTTCTGTTCCTATATCCATTTTTCTTTCATCCAAAAGTTCATAATGTCTTCCTTTTGCCGTTTCTCTTTATAAACCATTTTAATATGTTATACTCCTATCGAAGCTTCCGATTGCAACATACATTTCCCAGCGGACTAAGTTCAAGAAGACACCTCATAACACCTCCGACCTACGTGTCTTGTTAAAGAGCCTGCTCTCTGTGGCAAACTCTTGACCCAAACGCATAGATAACTTCCTCTAGATTCCGCATACTAGGCAACCAATACCCATCACACGTCAGTGCATTTGCCATTACTTAATTTTCTTTTGTGTCTGTCTACACAGAACTTCTCTAATGAGTATTTATTTATCCATTTGCATACAATTTTAAGCCATAACATAACACGGCATGTAATTACATTTATGCCAAAGTATAATAGGATAAAAAAATGTGAAATAAGGGTTTCTGTATTTATTCTCAAGTTTAATAAATGTATTTATAGAAACTTTTAGCGGCATTTCTACAAACTGACGCCTTTAGTGTCTGGTCGACACAGAGGGAATCAAGAACGGGCATCAACTTAAGTGATGGCAAAGGCACTGACGTGTGGGGTGCTAAGACAGGAAACCTCCACGTACGCCCGTGGACTGGAGTTCCCTCTCGGATACGTCCGGGGGAAGACCAGTTTTTCGGGCCGGTGCACCCTGGGATGCGGGCAAAAACTCTTCTTAGGCACTGTGCCTAAGGGGTCTCTTTGCCCGTATGCGAATAGCCTGTCGGGTGGAGGCTCCAACGTGTGTCCTTCTGAATAGCAGAGGGCACAGCGGCGGAACGGGCTTGCGGACGGTGAGTAATGGGTATGCTCGCCGTCCGATCAAGGACCAAGCCCGGGTCGGTGGCGCGTCGTGTTTCACGCGTCACCGACGGGGCTCCTTATGGGGCCAAATGCCTGCTGGGGTCCCGGATTTTTCTTAATCCAGGATACCGTGGCCCCGGAACGTAAAGGGCATCCGAAGGAACACGGGTGGATTTTAGTCAGTAAGAGTCTGACAGTCCCTTCCGCCCCACACAGGGCGGGAGGACTCATTTGATGATTTTGCCACGCCAAAAAAAAAAAAAGCACTGACGTGTGGCGCGCATAGGTGCTTTATATGCGGAATCTCGCGGAGGTTATCTTTGCTCGAACGCCTGACGAGAGTCCCTCAAGATGTTGATCGAGTCCCGTCGCTATTAGAACGTTGACCGTGACGATAATCGACATTACAATTGCCGAATTTCATCTTGTGGGAAAATTGGTTGGCGAACGTCGTCACGTTTTTGAATGATTTGACTATGTTAGATTATAATCTAGTACCTAAATTGGCTCTTAAACGTGACAGAGGATAGCCTAGTATACCATTTTGATTTTAGTACGGATAACTTGAAGATAAAGAATAAGCATGGCATAAAGAGATCTAACTATCGCTAATAAAAATAAAGTAGAAGAACACATAAAGCTACAACCCCAAATAATTTGATTTCAAGGCAGAATGCTGAATACTAAATTTAAAAAAAAAGATTGTATGATTGATTCATTTAAGGTTTATCAGCGGGTCTAAAACGGCCACATAGCAATATTCCTAATTATTCACTTCATGAATGAATAATATAAGAATAGCCAATGACATTGTGAAGTAAATCATTAGGAATATTGCTTAAAGTGGCCGTTTTAGAACCTCTGGAGGAACATTATAAATTGTATCCAATCCTATGAACCCATAATGTCAATGTTTGCGCTTAAATATGACCCCCAAAAGCTCAACCAAAAGGTGTCAAAGGCGAAAAGGTTATGAGTTTTGTGATTATGATCTTACTAGCTGTGCCCGCGACTTCGTTCGCGTGGAGGTCGGAACTCAACAATGTAGTGCTTCTTTATTAACAACATTAGCTGTAAACCATCATTCTGGAGCATGCATAAATATGCGTACGTAAATCATCAAATGAGTCCTCCTACCCAGGGCAGGGTAAGAGGGACTGTCAGACTTGTACTGATCAAAATCCTCGGTGTCCTATAAATCCTATAATAGGCCTTTACGTTCCGGGGTCAAGGTAATTCGATAGTTCCGCGACCCCGGCAGGCTTTGGCCTTCTAAGGGGGGGCCCGTCATTGTGATGACACATTTAGGCGCGTGTTGAACACAACGTGCCGTCGACCCAGGCATACTCGCCGCCCGCATGCTCGTGCAAGAGAAAAATCTACGTTTAAACGACTCTGGGACCTGAGTAGTATAGGCGAACTCCGGAGCCTGCCCGTTCCTGCCTTAACCGGCGTTGGCAGCCCCAGGACGTAAGCAGAAATGGGCGAAAGTCATTCTTTCAAGAAAACAGGTCGTAGCTATGCGTGACCCATCGTATCCCATCTTATCCCATCGTATCCCATCGTATCCCATCCTATCCCATCCTATCCCATCGTATCCCATCGTATCCCATCGTATCCCATCCTATCCCATCCTATCCCATCCTATCCCATCCTATCCCATCCTATCCCATCCTATCCCATCCTATCCCATCCTATCCCATCCTATCCCATCCTATCCCATCCTATCCCATCCTATCCCATCCTATCCCATCCTATCCCATCCTATCCCATCCTATCCCATCCTATCCCATCCTATCCCATCCTATCCCATCCTATCCCATCCTATCCCATCCTATCCCATCCTATCCCATCCTATCCCATCCTATCCCATCCTATCCCATCCTATCCCATCCTATCCCATCCTATCCCATCCTATCCCATCCTATCCCATCCTATCCCATCCTATCCCATCCTATCCCATCCTATCCCATCCTATCCCATCCTATCCCATCCTATCCCATCCTATCCCATCCTATCCCATCCTATCCCATCCTATCCCATCCTATCCCATCCTATCCCATCCTATCCCATCCTATCCCATCCTATCCCATCCTATCCCATCCTATCCCATCCTATCCCATCCTATCCCATCCTATCCCATCCTATCCCATCCTATCCCATCCTATCCCATCCTATCCCATCCTATCCCATCCTATCCCATCCTATCCCATCCTATCCCATCCTATCCCATCCTATCCCATCCTATCCCATCCTATCCCATCCTATCCCATCCTATCCCATCCTATCCCATCCTATCCCATCCTATCCCATCCTATCCCATCCTATCCCATCCTATCCCATCCTATCCCATCCTATCCCATCCTATCCCATCCTATCCCATCCTATCCCATCCTATCCCATCCTATCCCATCCTATCCCATCCTATCCCATCCTATCCCATCCTATCCCATCCTATCCCATCCTATCCCATCCTATCCCATCCTATCCCATCCTATCCCATCCTATCCCATCCTATCCCATCCTATCCCATCCTATCCCATCCTATCCCATCCTATCCCATCCTATCCCATCCTATCCCATCCTATCCCATCCTATCCCATCCTATCCCATCCTATCCCATCCTATAATATTATGTTATTATTAGGATTAATATTGTATTAATGAAAATACCTTCGCAAGTAATGCATTACTTTAAAATCAAATTTGATTTCCATAAAAAAGGTTATAATGACTTAACCTTAAAAGAATTTCGACTTTCCCAAATCAACTTACATTCAGCATTCACCCTTATTAGGTATTGTTGTTTTGGTCCAAATTTTATGTACTATCTCCGGTGTTCTCCTCTATGGAAGCATCAACACATTTTGGACAAAATTGACCAAATTATTCGTAATACTTTAACATCCATCCTTAATGTGGCCCTGGACGACCGAGCGTGGCTGCAAGCCACCCTCCCTATCCGTTTTGGTGGACTCGGCGTCCGCAAAATTTCTAGTGTGAGTTTACCGGCGTTCCTGTCCTCTGTCCACAGCACTGAAACCTTAACCAGGAAGATATTAAGTCTCTCCCTGGTTGACTCTGAAGTGCCGTGCTTGACCGATGCGGAGAACGCCTGGAAAATGACTTGCCCGGATTCAGATCGACCCGTGAACCCATCTTCCCAGAGGCAGTGGGATGAGCCGCTCTGCAGGTTGGTACGGTACAATCTTGTTAATACGTCAACCAATTCTGTAGAGCGTGCTCGCCTGCTGGCTGTGGGCGAATGGGAGTCGGGTCTATGGCTTCAGGCACTACCGTCACTCAACATAGGTACCATGCTGAGTGACACTACTTTCCGGATCGCTACATGTCTACGTTTGGGTGCTCCTTGCGGTGCTCCACATCGCTGTCAGTGTGGCGAAGCAGTCGACTGCCTCGGGCACCATGGCCTTTCCTGCAGCAAAAGTGCGGGTCGGTTAGCACGGCACGCCAGCTTAAATCACATTATCCGCCGTGCTCTTGTCATCGCCGGGGTGCCAGCTGTTTTAGAACCCAATGGCTTGGCACGCGACGATGGGAAGAGACCAGATGGGATGACTATAATGCCATGGAAGTTGGGTAGACCTTTGGTGTGGGATGCAACATGTGTCGACACCCTTGCGCCATCCCATCTTCGCGGTACGGCGTGCTGTGCTGGTGCGGCTGCTGCAAGTGCTGAAAACCTCAAACGGCGTAAATACAATGGCTTGACTAGCAGCTATGTATTTGAGCCGTTTGGGGTTGAAACACTAGGGCCATGGGGTCCGAGTGCTCACCAAGTTTTTAAAGAGCTTGCTAAACGAATAGTCGACTCTTCGCGTGACCAGAAGGCTGGCCTATTTCTTGGTCAAAGAATTAGCATTGCCATCCAACGTGGCAATGCTGCCAGCGTTCTGGGCACTTATCCCGTTGACAGCGATGTGGATGAATTTTTTGATGCTCTTTGTTAGTTGTAGTAATTATTATTAGGTTTGTTAATTTAGTTTTATAATGTACATAAATAACATTATAAGTAATCCATAGTAAATTTTAAAAACCTTAAAAGATAAATGTATGCTCTCGCCGACTTCATTTTAGAACTTTTTATCAGGAATAATTCCGTAGTACATTATTTTTGCGTATCTTTAACCGTTTACGCAGCGCACGCAACGGAAGCTCTCGAAATGGAATCCATTTTCCCGATTTTGAAACATTTCTCTTTACTGCTCCGCTCCTATTGGTGATAGCGTGATGTTATATAGCCTATAGCCTTCCTCGATGAATGGTCTATTCAACACAAAAATATTTTTTTAATTCGAACCTGTAGTTCCTGAGATTAGCGCGTTCAAACAAACAAACAAACAAACTCTTCAGCTTTATAATATTATTTATATAGTATAATATATAGTATAGATTTGTTTTTTAATGGCAAAGTTTAAAGTTAAAAGTTGATACAAACCTTCGCCTTTGAAGTTATAAAATATGATTTACCTGTTAAACGAGACATTGTTAAATGTAACAGGTGATGAAAATGTGGTTTATGTTTTGTTTCGTGGTGTGGTTTCGTCAATGTTTCTTTGTCAGGCCTGTTGGTCTAGTCGTTAGTGACCCTGACTGCTATGCCGGAGGGCATGGGTTCGATTCCCACCCAGGACAAATGTTTGTGTGATGAGCACGATCATTTGTTCTGTGTCTGGGTGTAATTTATATATAATATGTATGTATTTAGAAATATATAAGTATGTTTATCAGTTGTCTAGTACCCATAACACAAGCTCTGCTTAGCTTGGGGCAAGATGGCGTTGTGTGATAGTTGTGAAATATTATTAAACAAAAAAAAAAGGTCAAATGGGTGCAACTGCGTATGTGCTACAATACGATTAATCAGCGTAAAAATGCCCACTGTTAGGACACAAACTTCTCCCTATTTTTCTTTTCATCAATAATGTACAATGTGTATAAACATAGTCGAGATTCACTGGGCCGTCAAAACAATATTTGTCTTAGAACGGAAATTAAAATCGTTCTACGCTCGGGGAACAGCGACTTTAGATACTCGTACATACTCAACTATTTTAAGTTCACAATATCCTTTTTATTTGGCTTCTCACTAATATTATAAATGCGAATGTTTGTGAGGATTGATGGATGTTTCCGCCGAATCCAACTCGGCTGGGCAGAGCGTTCGGAAAATTGCGTAACGTTTAAAAATATAAAATAATAAAAAAAAAACCCTAAATACCTCAGTGCCTCAAGTCGAAAGTTTTCGACCAATGTGTGTTACCAGTGATGACCTAAGGCACCGAAATGTGGTCCTTTACTATAGGCCTCATTAGTAAGCTCAGTATAGTCCAACGAGCTATGGAGAGGGCTATGCTCGGAGTCTCTCTGCGCGATCGACTCAGAAATCAGGAGATTCGTAAACGAACCAAAGTTACCGACATAGCCCAACGAATTAGCAAGTTGAAATGGCAGTGGGCAGGCCATATAGCACGCAGAACTGATGGCCGATGGGGCCGTAAAGTTCTCGAATCGAGACCACGCACCGGCAAGCGCAGCGTAGGACTTTCACCCACTAGGTGGACAGACGATCTTATGAAGGCCACAGGATCACGCTGGATGCAGGCCACTCACAACCGGTCCTATTGGAAGTCTAAAGGGGAGGCCTATGTTGAACGGATTTCAATGAAAGATGATTAATTACCTGGAAAACGAAAACTTTCGCTACTACTACTAGAACACACAGTGCGAATATTTTCGTGTTAACTGCATTCGAAACCATTGGTAACAGCTAACAGCTTTGGCATAAAAGAAAGAATTCGCAGAAAACTTATTATTTTTGACGATCTATAAAAAGATTTAACTCAATTAAATATATTTTTCAATGCCAAAAGATCAAGTGATAACAGTTACAAAAATTAAATGAATCTTCAACTTGTAAGATAGATAAAACTGGCTAAAAAAATATGAACAATACAAAAAACTTGCATTTCTCACTTTATGTAAGGTTATATCACTATGCATAATTCAAGAGAAACATAAGGCTTGTCTTCCTTATTCCGTAAACGCATTATTTTGAACAAAACAGGATTTGTTTCTTCATAACATGTCTAGTTTTATGTTATTATGTGTTTTATATCGTTAGGAATGACCGTAAAAGTTAGATTAATACAGCTTTACAACAAAAACCACAGAATACTTAATAGTACTATCAAAAACTTAAACATCTGTTGAACACTTGTCTAAAAAAAGTGTGACTGCAAAACGAACCTTATTTCAACAGACGTTTAAAAGTTTTTGTGGTACGACGGACAGTGTTTTAATTACTTGGTACTTGTGATCATGCTAATTATGTTGTAAAAGGTATGCTGATATGAATATCTGTCGATTTATTTTATTAAGCTTTACATTGATAAAATATAAACAATTTGACCTACCTACATTTTATTCAGAAAAAAAGGGAACGTATCCTAAAATCCCCCCGGAAATAAATAGATCATGATGCATTTACAAACAATTATTTGATACGCGCGTATATCAAACCCGCGGTAGGCAGCGCGTCAGCCAATCGTTTGGCCACTGCACTAATTGTGTCGTCTAGAGGATAAGGAAAGAAAGGTTCCGAAAATATTTTTTGGACATAACATACAGGAGCTTTATTTTATGTACTGGGACATCCTTGTCGGCTTTTAAAGAAATAATGTAAAATTATTGAACGGATTTTCATATCAGATCGTAAGATCAAGGTTTCCAAGAAATACATGACTTCATTACTGTAACAATTAAGTCTTTGTCAAGCTTTTATCCCCGATCGGCGTGAAAGATTGCTGCGTGACCAATTTACATATTATAATTAGGCTTGTTTATTGATCACATTACCTTACTAATAATTCTGTCATAGCACGCACATAGCCGACGAAAATAATGATTATGTTACTAGATAAGTATTGACACTTTACAAATTGACATCAAGCGGAAGTAACTACAAACTACGAGTAGCATAATGTTGATACAACAACATAAGCGGCCCTATTACACTATCTAATAATCACAAGAATTAATGACTTGGAAAACTACAAGCCTTTAAAGGTATGTATCATATTCCCACCTGTCTAAAAACTAGACCATTTTGCTTTTTAAATAGTGTTCACATTGATCTAAAAATTGTCTGCACTAACTTATAAAATCTTTTTTTTGTCGCCTCTACCGTTCACGTTAACCATTTTTAGGGCACAATAGTAGTACGAAACAAGAGTTTAATACGATTGATAAGGCCCTGATGTATGAGCAGGCCTCGATAAATAATTCATTCGCACAGTGGAGCCAAAAATACACTTTTTGTTTGAACATTTACAAACGAAATACATTATACACTCAATTATATAAATAAATCATTGAAAACGTGCTTTTATCTAATAAAATTAAATAAATTTGACAAAAACATGTCACAGCAGTTAGTTGAGGCGAAAAATGTTGAGATTTAATTAGTATTTTTATGCGACCATGTGTGACCCTGTTACAATGGGAACAACAAGTTATTGAACGATAATTGGAGACTAAATGTTGCATTTGGAGGTTCAAAAAGATTTTTTGACAATAATTGGTTGAGAGTTGAATGTGTCCTGATTAATAAAATCAAGTAATTATTATGATCATTAAGTTGACGTTGATTATTTCGTCGACACAAAAAGTTTGTTATGTTAAAATGCTCAATTTAAACGTCAAGCTGTTAAAGCTTAAACGAATTTATACTTATTGCTTCCCTTATAAGCTGATCAGAATCACAATGTATAGCAGAGTTAGCGTTGCGTGTATAAACATTGCTTGAAGCTACATGTAGCAATGACGTGCTTGGTTTTAAGACAGGGAGCAAAAGATTAAAGATAGGGCTTGTTCCCGGATACATAATAGGAAAGTATGATATCAAAAAAAGAGATGAGATGATGATTATCATGATGACATTCAATGTTGAAAATGAAACCCTATGCAACACCGGATAGAGTTTGTTTGGAGTTTCCTTTTCCACATTGTGTTCTTCATAGAACTGTAGGCAATAGATACTTTAATAGGATGTAGCAAATAAAAGTTTTAAAAAGGTGACTCTAAAGGATGCAGTAAATATTTTTAGTGGAGATGAGCGGTCAGATCTGATACTGTTGTGAGAATCTACTTTATTGTTGGAAGTTGTAATAGCAAACATGAAACAAATAGGTACAGTGATGACTTAAAACTAACGAGCCAAAGACAATAAACATTTCCAAAACAACCGCAAAAAGTATCAAAAACTGAACACAAAAAAAAACATTCGAAAACCATTTAAAAGTAAATATCGGGATCGTTAGCCAGAACCTAACCCGTTCACGTGTTAGTGAACGTTTGAAAACTCCTGTAAACACGTAGCCAACAATAAAGCTAGTTTGACGTTCCGTCGTGGGTAATTGATTTACGTCCATGTGTGGCTGGTATTTATGGCCCGACCCATCGGACGTGTAATGGTATAACGTTGTCGAAGTATTAGCTGGTTTACGTTTATTTTTGGGGGTTTGGTAATGGTGTGGAGTTACATGTCAAGGTTCTAATGGACGTAATTTTGGGGAATTATTGTGCGTTCAATTTGGGAAATACACTCTGTGGTTGCAAAGAATATCTCTATCTAACTTCGCTCTATTTAAAAAAAAATCTTCGTTACGAGTTTACTTTTACCCGGATCTTAAACCATTTGAGATTTTTGCCCTGTGTCCTTCTTAGTGAATTACTAGGTTCCGTATCAAAATATTTCATTTCACACAAAGATAAATGTGACACCTACGCACAGGAGAAACTCAGTAAAAACTGTTTAGCACCGGATTTCTACAGGTTGCCACTGGTGGTCATCAGCCAGATGGCCCTGGTGAAGCCTACTACCGTCAATAGGATCATTCGATTGTTGCCAATGGTGGTGTTGGTGTGAACCGCTATATGGTGGATCCCACCCACTTCTTACCTAATAGGTTTGGACGTTTTCTATGGAGAAGAAACCGGAAAAAGATCCAATGTAATAGGTGAAGTAGTCTGTAAAAATATGGACGAGTACATTACAAAACTCCTAGCATTCTAGCAATAAACCATTTAGTCCTTCAAAAGAACAACATGGAACAGTACTGCCATCCGTGATTCAACCTCACCAGCATTTATCTTTTAGAACAGTTTCAACAAATGACCTCGTCAACAATTTACAAATCAACCTGTCAATTATTATGAGGCCTATGGAAATAAAGATCATGATTTGTCTGTTGACACTGTTTATCGATGCAGCTTTAGTATTCAGCACTGGATTTTTATGTCCATACATTATATTTATCATGAATATTCATCCAATTGCTGTTCAATTCACATCACCACATCACACAAAGTAACAAATTGATACACGATCAAAAACTGTTTTTTTACTCAACAGGACAGGAATTCTATTGAAAATATATGTTGGACAAATTAGCAGTCGTATAAAATTTTGTGGCGAATTCCTTAGACCGCTTCCGTTCGGATATGAAACTTGTGTTAATTTATTATGTGAGTGCGAATGCCTGGCGTGATTCAGATTCGTTCTGTAGGCGTTGGTTATGTTGTACATTTCAAAGGAATATTAATGAACACATTTAGATATTACCTTTTCGATAGAATAGGGCTTTACTCGCAATTGGCGTGAAAAGTCATGTCTTGGTGACAAATGCGCGTTTCGAGTTATGCGTTTTGTTGTTTGCCTTTGTAATTGTCGTATTTTACTAAGAATTGTTAGTTAACTTAACTGACATAGTCTTAACAATTAATTCTGCAACGCCTAGTCTTCTAAAATACTAGCATTAAATAACGTTTATATCATTTCAGTAAATGCCTAAATTAGCTAAGGTTTTCGCAAGGAACAGTCTTAGGTCCCATAATTAACGAGGTAAATGTATCTGCAATAATTGCTTTTGATAATTTTACTTCAGAATTTTAAAAACATTTTAGAAGATAAATTGGATTGATTTATTTGTTTACCTATTAAATTAATATAAAACTATGCTGTTTGTTTTTATAAAATTAAATTCTATCAATAGTTTGGTAGGCGTTATAATTACCCTTTGTTTTGTACGACCCTAAAGTAAAGGCTTAAGCTTTGTCACTGCACTAACGAGTAAATTAACATTTTGCTAATCGCTTTTTGCACGCAAAGCGTACCTAATATAACTGTTATTGGTTATCTATGGACACAATCATTATTATGAATACAGGAAAGGTCTAATATTCGTGCAGAGGAACACCTACACAGGAACGTGTGCATTTAATACTAATACAGACGGTTCAAAAGCGACGTGAGAATTAACGCTACGTGCTCGGTGTCCGCTGTGTCCGCTATGTCCAGCTCAAAGGTCCATTGAATAAGGTCTCAGACCCCCTCCCCACGACATTAACCTCGACGGCTGACTCCCACAGTATAGCTCGATATTTCGCAACTTTATTATCACTGCGATTTGGAAAGGCACCTAATATAGGCAGGATTTCCTATTATACTATTACAGTATTATCCATCTAGATAAATCGGAAACGATCGGAAACAGCACGCCCGTTTGATATTGACAATTATTTCGTGTAACGAATGGCCTGTGTCGAAATTCAACGTGCACTATTGGCGTGCTCCTAGGATTTAAATCTCGGACATGATTGCGTTAAGGAGATAGGTACATGGCTTAAGATATCGTGCTTTACGAGCCGTTGTTGAGGTTCGCATGATCTAAATTATTAAAATTTATTTTATCGGCCGTCGTTATTTTGTTGATAATAACGGCGGCACTCAATTGATTTCGAACAGCGAGAGAAAAACAATTGAGTTAATTGTGGTGTTGCGGTAAATTGCTGTAAAGTATTTATCAGACCGGTTTCGTCTGAATGCATTTAATGTTTGGCATTTTATTCGTTCCCGCAGGCACCTGCCGCGCGGTTGCGCAAGCGCGCCTCGCTATGCGACCGCCACCGCCTCTCCTACTTCCAAAGCACGTGCTATTCAAATTGAACGTTCCAATTTTAATTTCAAATTCCGTGCAGCCGTTAACTGTATGGCAGGCAGACAGTGATTCACTGTTGACAACTAGTTGCTTTTTGCAATAAAACTTGCTTATAATGCCGCCGTCAATCCCAAATACGATAGGACTTTAGGACGTAATTTGCATATAAATGCCAGACTCAAAACAATTAAGAGTTTGATAAGCTCTCTAAGGTAAGTTCTGTATCTAATTGCATTATCTTTATGACTAGGTTTATTGACATCTCAGCTATTGTCAGTAGACTAATGGTTTAGTTGCAAGTTCACAGTATTAGATAGTATCTACGTAATTGTGGCGGGCTGGTTCAGGGTAAAATTCCTAACGCCGGTGTAACCATTATAAGATCAAATATTATGACATTATGACACACAAATCCTAAATAATTTGTACTTTGACTTTAAGCTTGGAACTGGGACAACTGGGTGTTGCGAAACCACAGCTATTAGGGTACCCGAGAACCCGTACAGCCTTGATAAAGTGCCTGTTACTTAATTATTATGCCAGCCGAATTTAATAGAGGTATATTTTTGTGGTTGAGATAACATTCTGTATCAGTAGTTGCAGATAGACATTTATAATTTAGTATTATTGGACATTAAAGGTTTATTCACGTAGGACTAGTCAATGGTTCTAGAGCAAGGCTAGATGATGTGGGTATATTAATTTTCCGTCTGTTTTCGTTTTCATCGACGTTTGTATCTGCCAGATGGTAATGTAAAAATATAACTATCTTTAATCGCAAGTGCGATGGTACTATATTTCTAAGTTAGTAACGATACTTAAATAAACCCCATAATTACTCAACGATACGTATGTCCTTTTCCCACTATCCTTCATTTTTCTAGGCATCTCTTACTAATATTTTAAGGTGGGAGAATAACTAGTAGTAAAAATGACTTCCGCCCTATCGTTTTAGGTTTGTCTGTGAAGCAAAATCGCCACAGTTCTAATTACGAATAGTTTATTTTTCAAAATCAACTTAATGATACACGTCATATTCTTACGTAAGTATAGTATGAAGGTGTTTCTAGTTCATTGCTAAAATATACGAAAATCAAGTACTGAGTAGGTTAATCTTTTTTCTGGTTTTACCAGAGCGAACGACCGTATGTTGCCCTTGTCTTCAATCACCATTTTGAGACGTGAAAATTGTAGCATTCATTGTCAACGAACTGATACGATCGGAGGGATCGTCAACAGAGCGTCATTTTTTTATAGAATACTCTATTTTTTTCCTGTTAAATTTTTGTTTAGGTAGGCCACTTTTTTGGCACCCAAAACGTGGGGCAGATGAGAAGCAATATACAGTCTTTGAATGACAAGAGGTGCCGTTCACAGGTGTGAGTACTGACGAGATTACTTGAATTATATACTTATTCGACTGTCAATCATCGTAGTGAATATTATTCAGTTTTTGTTTAATTCGTTGAACATTATTTATTTATTCCATTTTTAGTCCTTTTTAGGCAGTTTTTTTGGTTGGGTATTTACCTTGGCGCATCAGGTTGTGTAGCATTATTTTAGTTGCTTTTGGTATTTCTACAAGACGATTTTGGATTTTTAGTAACCCCAGGCCTAAGTATGGCATGACTTACAACATAAATTGATTATAATAAGTCCAGATTTCATCACGATGAGGTAAATATAATAAGGTGTAGAAACTGCAATTTCGGATCAGAAACAATTTTGTCACTGCAAGTTCTACAAAATAATGATTGCTCTACCCATAATTTACTTAGTTAACGACCCACTTGCCATTTCAAGCAATTGGGAAGGAAAATATCGAATGTGAGACTATTAAAAGTTTAGCTGTAGTAGTAAATCGATTCGGTTTCCGAGCATTCATAACATTTTCGGCTCAAAGTCAACAGGTGGCCAGTTGGTCTTGAATTAAAACTGTTTACTTTTTTGGAAGTATTATGAGAACTTATGTAAGGGACTTAGACGGGATTTTTTTTAAGTTATGGACGCAATTTAGTGATACTGTTTGTATGTATGTAACTTTGACATAGGTACTTATTTCAATTGGTGACATGGTGATGCTTGGAATTGTAGGTATATATAGTTAATATCTAGAAATGCATAATTATGATTTATCTTTAGTTATTGCTGCTGAATATGAACTTTTGGGTTCGATTATCGAGTAGATTAAAGTATTATTGATGTTTTTCATCAGTAGCAACCAGGCGAAAGGATTTGTGCCTGGTCGATGGAAAATTGAGGGTGAGAGGTTTCTTCTGCCTTATCTTTTGTAGATCCCAAAATCCTATAGGCACCTATTGCTTGTCTTGCGACAGTCTTTCAGCTTTTTTTTTATAAGAATTGATTGAAGTCATAACAGTAGTCCTTACCACCACATGTGACTGTTCGTATGTTACCCTAGGCTGATAAAATTTTCGTTTTTAGGGTTCCGTACGTCCGAATACAAAAACGGAACCCTTATAGGATCACTCGTGTGTCCGTCTGTCTGTCGCTTACAGTCAATTATCTCCGAATCTACTAAACCGATTGGGTTGAAATTTGGTACACATATCAATTCCTGTGACCCAAGTACAGAGGTGTAACGTGAATGGATGAAATCTGTATGTGGGAGGTAGTTTTTGGGGGGGGAAGGGGAAAATGAAAAAAAAAGTTTTGAAAACTGCATCGTGTGACATATCAAATGAAATGTCTTGTTGAGACAATCTTAAATGTATTTTTTTTATAATTTTAAAATAAATAGTTTCCAAGTTATTCAAGAAAATAGACGAAATTTGACCATTCCCCCTCCCCCCTTATCTCCGAAACTACTGAACCTAAAATTTTGAAAAAAATACAGAAATGAGTTTTCTACTTATAGATTATAGGAAAACCTATAAGAAGTCCATATCTGTATATAGGAGGTAATTTTTGGGGGGAAGGGGAAAATTAAAAAAAAATATTTGAAAACTGCATCGTGTGACATACCAAATGAAAGGTCTTGTTGAGACAATCTTAAATATATTTTTATTGTAATTTTAAAATAAATAGTTTCCAAGTTATTCAAGAAAATAGACGAAATTTGACCATTCCCCCCCCCTTATCTCCGAAACTACTGAACCTAAAATTATGAAAAAAATACAGGAAATAGTTTTCTACTTATAGATTATAGGATAACCTATAAGAAGTCCACATCTGTATATGGGAGGTAATTTTTTGGGGGGGGGAAGGGGAAAATTAAAAAAAAATAATTGAAAACTGCATCGTGTGACATATCAAATGAAAGGTATTGTTGGGACAAACTTAATTGTATTTTTTTTGTAATTTTAAAATAAATGGTTTCCAAATTATTCAAAAAAAATAGACGAAGCTTGACCATTCCCCCCCCCTTATCTCCGAAACTACTGAACCTAAAATTTTGAAAAAAATACAGGAATTAGTTTTCTACTTATAGATTATAGGATAACCTATAAGAAGTCCATATCTGTATATGGGAGGTAATTTTGGGGGGGGAAGGGGAAAATTAAAAAAAAATATTTTGAAAACTGCATCGTGTGACATATCAAATGAAAGGTATTGTTGAGACAAACTTAATTGTATTTTTTTTGTAATTTTAAAATGAATGGTTTCCAAGTTATTCAAAAAAAATAGACGAAGCTTGACCATTCCCCCCCCCTTATCTCCGAAACTACTGAACCTAAAATTTTGAAAAAAATACAGTAATTAGTTTTCTACTTATAGATTATAGGATAACCTATAAGAAGTCCATATCTGTATATGGGAGGTAATTTTTGGGGGGGAAGGGGAAAATAAAAAAAAATAATTGAAAACTGCATCGTGTGACATATCAAATGAAAGGTCTTGTTGAGACAATCTTAAATATATATTTTTTGTAATTTTAAAATAAATAGTTCGCAAGTTATTCAAGAAAATAGACGAAATTTGACCATTCCCCCCCTTATCTCCGAAACTACTGAACCTAAAATTTTGAAAAAAATACTGAAATTAGTTTTCTACTTATAGATTATAGGAAAACCTATAAGAAGTCCATGATATTAAAATAACATGGTAAATCACTCAATATTGTGCCTACCAATTTGTGTCAGATTTTAAAAAAAACGTGATAGGTAACATCGTACGGAACCCTCTTCACGCGAGTCCAACTCGCACTTGGCCGGTTTTTCTTAAATTACATTAATATAGTGGAAACTATTAAGATGGTGCCCCTTCAACTTCCTCATCCTGAACCAATCTCACAAACAGTAAAACCAAAGCGTTAGAATAGTACCTATTTCTTCATACCTAAGTATTTTAGAAAGCGCTAGTACATTGTGCAGCCAGTGAAGCTCCGTAGGGACATAGCTACAGACTGAAGCCTGACGACACTTGCAAGTCCGCATAGTGCGGTAAGTGCTTATTGAAATTCACGTCGACTTGCAAATCTGCTCTATTTTAGGAAATATCCCCTTGTGAGAAGGAATGAAGGAATTCTAGTAGATGAGAACAGCAGATTTTGAAAACAAGCATTTTTTATATTTGGGGCTTAATAATTATATTGGTTATTGTTCTATTGTTTACTAAGAACATTAGTGTGAACAGTGCGTCCGTATTAAGAAGCACTTTCTCACGACCAGTTCCAGCTGATTCCTTGTTAATCTAGTGCCCACTAGGTTTGAAGGAAAGGATTCATATGGTAGACATAATGTCCTAAAGCGTCAGGTTTCAGCGTTATTCGTCGAAATATAAGCATAGGTCTTCCTAGGGGACGCCCTAAGAAGACCTACACTGACCTTATTGGTGAAGTGCTTAAGAAAGGCCGGGATGGTAGTACTCGCAATCGGCGTGCATGATCAGATTTATGAATAGGGATGAGGCGAAAGGAGTAAGTAAAGATCGTGGCAGGTCGCGCTCTGTAGTTTATGCCTACCCCCATGGGAAGAAGGCGTGAGTTTATATATGACTACTAGCTGACCCGGCAAACGTTGTTTTGCCATATAAATAATTTAAAAAAAATTTAGTTGTGGACTACCCCTAACATTTAGGGGGATGAAAAATAGATGTTGGCCGATTCTCATAGATACCGGATAAGCACAAAAAATTTCATCAAAATCGGTCAAGCCGTTTCGGAGGAGTATGGCAACGAAAACTGTGACACGAGAATTTTATATATTAGATGTATGTTTGTATACTCGTAAGAAGAAAATGTACCATGGAAAAACAACGTTATTGTGTGTGTCCACACTGGGAGCCTAGCGCGGCGGCGGGCGCGGCGGAGATCGCGGTGGCGGGCGCGGCGGCGGGCGTGATACGTGTCCACACTGCCGATGAAGCGTTTGTTTTTGTTGCGGCGACTTCAGGTGTTGCAAACCGGTGGTATATAGTAGTTTCTATAAATACTTATTATTTAATTTTTTTTATAGGTTACTTAAGGCGCGGGCCACATAGAAAAGACGTAAGACGAGGATGCGTCGCGGACGGGCGAAAATGTATGAGAGTCGCGCCCGCGACGCGTCTCTTCTGTGTGTTCACGTTCGCGACGCTTCTATACATTTTTTATGAAAGAGACGCCGAAGAGACATATGTCTCCGCCCCGTCTGCGTCTCACGTCTTTTCTATGTGGCCCGCGCCTGAGATTGTATACAACTAAATTGTGAATCATTCAACATTTTTCTACTCAAGTACGGTAAAAATGATTTAATATTTCTATGTCACTTGATAAAAATCATACAGCTGTCACTCTCAAACTCAATTTTACTTTGGTACCTATACTGCTTTTTCATAACAATACGGAAATAATATCAATTTATTTCATAATTCGCGTCCGTAAACAAATCATAGCTTGATGGGTTATTACTTAGAAAACAAAAATGGGAAAGGTGTATCGTGACCAGCGAATCTGATAAAGTAAATTACAGTTTTATCTGAAATATAAATAATTTCCTGTTTATGGGTAACTTTTATTTTTATCTACAGCCTGCGGTCTTGAGCTCGAGTATTTCACAAATTGGTATAGGTTCAATACAATATCCTATACATACATAGGTACGTGGGCATAACGCAGCTAAATTTTGTCTGCGTCCATGCTAACATACGAAGAATACGCACGCTACATGAAGTGATTGATAACCATGTGTCGTCCGTGCCCCGGACGAGACCCGTCCGGGCCGCAAGCATGGATCACTTCATATAAAAAGTACACCACAATGTTCGACCGTGCCCCGTCCGGACCTGGACGGCGCACGGCCCGGTCCCTCCCCGGTGTAGCGTGCGTGAATCATACAAGATACGGAAATATTGAAGAAGTACAGTCAACATAAGGGATATTTCTAAGCAGACTTCAGTTATTTAAAGACTTTTGTTTTTAATCGTGTAACTAAATATAATGTAAATCCTACTAATATTATAAACGAGAAAGTTTGTTTGGATGGATGTATGTTTGTTCCTCTTTCACGCCAAAACTACTGAATGGATTTGGTTGAAATTCGGTACATAGATAGTTTATAGCCTGGATTAACACATAGGATAGTTTTTATCCCTATTTTATGTTCCTACGGGATGATTTTTGAGTTGTAGCGGGTGAAACCGCTGGCAACAGCTAGTATGTAATAATGCATATTTATTGTATCTTATTTGAAGGCTATTTTTATTATGTAAAACGTGAAACAAAATATAAAAATAACGTAGGTTTTCCTACGTTATTTTAAGGAATTACCCAGGTAAGGAATTCTTTATAGAATACGCTTCACTACTTACCAAAACACACATCTTAAATGTTAACCCTATCCTGCTGTCGCCAAGCTTCAGTGACAGCCGTCATTTTGTGTAGTGAAGGTACCATCTTCTCGTAGCAAGCTTGGCATAGCTCATGAATATGGAAGCGCTCATCAATGCTCTAGCTCAAGATATCGGATTTTCCGCTTGAACTGTTTTGTTAAGGCTGTTGCGTTATATAATTTGTAACGAACACGGAACTCGTGTAGGTTGTTGTTACTATTTGGATTTAAGCGTGGAAAATAGTAGGTATGTGATAAAATGGAAGTTGGAACAGATAAAAAGGGTTTGCTTTGTTATCCTTGGAAAATATTTTATTTATTTTGAGGACGTAACATTATTTTAAATAAAATAATAGATTTAATAATATTTAGATACGTTTTAAAATAAGGTACTATATAATAATATAAATTATTCATATTTTACTTTCTAATAGGTAAAAAAAATTCAGCTTTCATTACTTTGTGACGGATAATCCTTACAAAATTCAGAAACAATTTCGTTTCAGATTACTCTCATACCTCCATGTTAAATGTCACCAACAACAAGTAAAAGACTTAGTGTAAAAACAACTTAATAATACATAAACATCTAAAAGAAAAAACGTGTGAAAATTAACTGACGGTTCTGCTATTACAGTAACAGTTTAAAAGGATCCTTCCCACAGTCTCATGCATAATTGAAGCCAAAATATCGATCTTTTGCCAGATTCGAGCATCGTTCCACTAATAATGGGGTATTACGAAGAAATTACGAGCATGCGCGTATCAAATGTGATTTACGATAACTAGGGTGGGTTTTGATAGACAGTTTAATTTGAAGACTTAGGGTAGGGTTCCACTAGCGTGTTAGGCGGGAAGATTTTTTTTTGTGTTGGCAGTTATCAGTAAATATTTGCATTTTTTTAGATTGTTAGATTCGATGTTTATTCGGCTTTTCAATGTTTGTTTTAATTTTGGAATAGCACATGTAGTTTTTTTTAAATTTGACAGGTTAAATATTATGTCAAAATTGACAGCGGCGTGGTGGCATTGTAATCAATAAAAGGCAGTAGAGGGTTAAGTCTTGTAGTGTGGCTGTAGGTAGTGAAATAATATTGCTATGATGGTTCTTTTATTAATAGAAAAAATAAATAAATATGTAAAATTAAGGAGACCAAATTCACTAGCCAGCTCACAAATCAAACTGGAAGAGTTTTTTAATTAATCGTCTTTGAGTCTTTCGCCCTGGTTGGAGCAGAAGTGAATGACAGACTCCTTAGTATAGTCTCCTGTTGCCCTTTGCATTCCAAGGCGGTAAAACTGCTTAAATAGTCCCGCGATCTTAATTTGTACTTCTCATCTCTACTTGGTCTTGGCACTAAATTTTATTGCTTATGTTTTTAAATAAAATAAAAATAACCCATTGTACTTTTTCCATAAATTGTTTAAATACTAAAATACGTAACAAAATCAGTGAGCGTAAAATATACATGCAGTCGACATTACCGCGAGTATATTTTTTATTGCTGCCTGAAGCATTTTGTAGAGTTGAACATGTTATTACAAATCTGAAAAAAAAGGAAAACTGGAAAAAATACTAAACTTTGTGGATTTTTTAGACTATGTGACATGAAAACAGGTTACTTGTCACATTTACAAAATCTTAATAGTCGTTCTATGTATTTTTCATAAATGTTTATTTTCTTTTCGGAAAGAACAACAGTTACATCCCCAAGTATCTAGTAAACATTCTTTATAACTCTCTTCCTAATGAAGTTTCCCCATACGAACTAAATTGTATTTAACAACTATAAAACAGGAAAAGAGAACAGTACTCCTCGATATACGATTATAGAGTTCGGAACTCCAACTAGCCACGATAACAGACTGACAATAATTAAGAGCAGTCAAACTTCCCCGGACCATTTTCTTCCGTGTAGCTAGAAACTTTAAAATTGCTTCACCTTGCTTCAAGCAATCTTCAGTTCACGTTGAAAAGATTCAAAGTATGCTTCATTAAAACTGCGTTGGCCATCGACAATGGACCAGGAGCTCAGGACTCGGATGTAATTAGTGGCAGCCAGCCGAGCCTTTAATACATTCTTATTAATCCCTGAATGGAGGCTTAATAATCATGAACCATGGGACCTTTCATGCAAAATGGAATAATTAAAAAATATGCTCTAAATGTTGATATTTGTTTTACGTATTATGTTCACAATCTTATTAACGAAAAGCCTGTATTTTTAGATGGCCGAGAGAAAATCCACGTTCAAATATTTAACAGGGCAGCGGACGGGCCCGGTTTAAGCTGAAATTATTTTCAATTTAACTAGTGTTCAGTACGCCAGCACAGATTTACTGCAGATAACGAGTGTATGATTAATATTGAAGGCAGCGCCGGCTGCGATGACTGTGATTAACGACAAGCAATCAACGGTTCGAATAATTCGGATTTATTCGGCTTATATCGTTTTTTTATTAATTGGTTCAGAAATGTTCACAAGGATTTAATTAAACACGTTGACGTCGCCATGTTATGTATTTTAATTTTCGACCGAGACGCCTTTGCTCAATGATTTTAAATTTTAATATTCTGACGGAATGTGGTTGACGAAAATTCCGTTGAGTTTTTATCAACATTAATGGACAATGCAGCACAGCTTAAAAGTGGGATTATTCCAATATTCCTGTATATTAACTGGATTAACTTAGGTTAAACTGATTACGGAATCTTTTGTGGTGAAACGCTTGATAATATTATGAGCAGGCAATTTATTTCGGAACTTTTCCACTTAAAATGTCACTTTTTTTCTCTGTTGTACTATTTTGAGCTGGCGAGGCGCGACGTAACTTTTGAACGGAGTCACTAAAACTACACCTTCATAATACACGTGATTCCTCATTCATGCACCCCTGCCCTGTAGAAGCGAGCCCGACGAACAAGGGTGTCGACACAGTTTGCTAATCTCTTAAGCCTGGCCACCGCTGTTCTTTGACGGATTTCCTCATTGCAGACGTGATCCCTCAAAGAGACTGAATTTAACACTTCTGTGCACTGAACCTTTTGATATTATGTTCAAATGCGCTCTAACACCTCGGTGACAATTTCAGCAACTGATTATCTGAGACGATCAAATAGATGCCAAAGATCCTTCTGCGAAGTCACAACATTTGTGGTAGTCTTGCTACTCAAACAAAACATAATAAGTCAAAATATTTGTGATTTAACAACGAAGGTTTATTTATTGTGCCATCCACGTAAACAAAAAGTCCCTATTACCAGTGAAACATCGAAATATTATCTCAATCCCATAGAAATTACTGGGCCTAATGCAATAAAATATTTTTGGGGCACGTCGTAACGACAATCGAAAATTCGGGGCACGAAAATTGCATGTAACCACATAACAACCTTTTACAATGACATGTTACTGTATCTTTTTCATACCCGTTGCGTGACTGGAGTCGGCAATCCGGTACTTTTACCGTCCAATTCGGTTCTAATTCAACTAATCCGGCCAATCACGTCGCCCGAACGCGAGGATTTACAACTGAAATCGAGTGGACAAGAGCCCTTGTTGGGTAACTGGAAAGTGGATATTGTGTTCATGTTTAAATGTTACGGTTTTAGGTTCTTTTTGTATTTTGTAGGTAAAAATAATATAATCATTTAGATATCTAAATAAGTGAACTTTTTGTCATCATTTCAGTTATTTGACAATTGCTATGTCGTCGTGGCATTAAGTTCATCTAAGCATTAGTGAAAAACTTTAATACTGTTAGACTATAATTCCTATTATAGTATAGGAATTCCACCAGTCATAGATGTAAAACCTACAATTATGCTACGTTTATTGCAGTGTCTGTGGCGATATAGTCGAAAGTCTACAAATTGTGTTATTTTATCAAAACTGCTTCGAAAACGGTAAAGGAAAACATCAAAACGTCAAACATCGTGACAAAAGTGCGAGTCCTAGAACCAAAAATTCGCGTGGTAAAATCATAAAATGAGTCCTCCCGCCCAGGGTGGGGCGGGAGGGACTGTCAGATTTTTACCGACTAAAATCCACAGTGATCCTTCAATAGCCCTTTACGTACCAGGGTCACGGTTACCAGTTGAGACAGTCCCGCGACCCCGGCAGGCTTTGGCCCTCTTAGGGGGCCCCGTCAGATTGCGGACAGCTTTTTGAGGCGCGCGTGGAACACAACGCGCCGTCGACCTGGGCATGGTCCATGATCGGACGGCAAGTCATCCATAACTCACCGCCCGCATGCCCGCGCCTACGGTTGCCGGAGATCGTCTTGCGACGTCCGTAATTGCCGTAGGCGTGTCCCGCGGCGGCTGGGTCGTGTGGTGGACGCTGTCCTCGCCCTCACGCATCCCGCCTCCTCCTTTGCTAGCATGACTGCTTCGCAGAAGGAGGCGACCGCTTCCCATTCCGTCTCGCCCCGCAGCATGGCCTCGACCAGTGCCGGGCGCGAGAGGTCGCCGCCTATCCCCTCCGTGAGGACACGGCGGTGAAGAAATTGAAACCTAGAATTAATAATTATCATTAATCGCTCAATTTTCTCGACCTTGCCATGGCAAAAATGGTAATAAATTGATATCGAAAGTGCTATTATAAAATTTATTGTAAATTACTTCCTTCCAGTTTCGCCTTAATTGAACAGGATACGCTTATTAATTCTAACACTAACTTGTTAATAATTGGTAGTAATTTTATTTAATTAGTCAACATTTAAGTCTCAAAATTACTTAACCTGCATCGTTTAAATTTTAAGCAATGTGGTAGTTGCTCATTTAATGTCTTGGAAGTACAGTTTGTGTCTAATAAATCAAACTATATTTTAACTGCCGTTTAACTATAATACTAAAGAACTCTTTTGATATAAATATGTAGTTTGAACCCTACTAAAAAATATACTCCTAAATAACCCTACTAAAAAGATTCTGTATCATAACATAATTAACACCTATTTTCTACCAAGAAGCAAAATAGTATTAAATATAATAATCTCAGGTTTTGTGTATGGCAAAGTGAAATAAAACCGTAATTATTAATCATAAAATTATATTATCCTTTACCTGACCATAGTACATGTAACCCAAGGCGCACAACTATCTATAAGTTATTTTCAAATATTGGTTTATTTCCTTGATTTACGATCCGAAGCCGAACATATAAATATTGGCTCTACAGGAAATACGAATGTTGGATACTATTACTACTAACAGTGTAAAATATTTGTACTAGAAGTAAAAGGGGTAAGCCACTAAATTAATCTGAATCTTGTTTACATAAATTCATCTGTCTAGCCTTTTCCCAACTACGTTGGAGTCGGCTTCCAGTCTAAATGAATGCAGGTGACGTATATTTTAAATTTTGAAATGAGTCCTACCGCCCTGAGTGGAGTGGTAGACTCTTACTGGCTAAAACTCCACCCTGTTCCTTCAATCGTCCTTTACGTTTCAGGCAGGGGCGTAGCTACCGCCGTATCTGCCGTATCAATTATACGGGGCCCCCGCGCCACAGGGGCCCCCAACGTGCGTAAACAAAAATTAATAATAACTTAATGATTTATGAAATAAAAAAGTTATTTACTTTTACACAATTTATTTGTCTAATCTATCTCTGGTGTTCTTATTATTATTATTTACAAGTAATACTGGTTTAAGCACGACATTGTCTATTTGAAATCCCGGGAATATCCATATTAATATCAACATTTCGATGCAACTATTAAATTTAATAACTCTACCTAATTCCGATCTCTGGACTGATCAGTCGCATCTTGAATATTTTTGATGACCTTTATCTAAATTTTTGTTTAATTTTGGCGTAGATACAGAGAAATGCATTTTTTTTCTTGAGTGATAAATCTTTACCCTACCTAAGGGGCCCCCAAACAAATTTTTATACGGGGCCCCGCCAAAGCACGCTACGCCACTGTTTCAGGTCACATCTTAACAGACGGTCCCACGACCTCGGCAGGCGTTTGGATCTGTGCCTGATCCTTGATCGAGCGGGAGGCGAGCTACTCAATACTAGTCGTCTACGGTGGCCAGAGGTTAATGAGGTAATAATAGATAGATGGGATAGATTCATAGGAAGTTTTTTAGTGATCCGATGTCGTAATTAGTACCCGTTTGATAGCAAAATATCGATCCCTAAGGCTCAATGTACATTGCCTCGGAGTGGAATGGAAGCTAATGTTTGTATCGAAAGCTTACAAAGCATAATGAACTTTATGTTTGTTGTGCAACGTATGAACTAGGAAGGAACTGAAAACATGTCGCGTGTCTCCTGTGTCTTGGGTGTGTTTAGACACATAGAAACTCACATACACAAACACCCAGACGTGCGGGGATCGATCCCGCGATACGACTATTTTTTAAAGACGTATGGATATATGTTTTTGTTATGTCAATAAATACTAGAAAAGTGTAACCAACAGTCGAAGATTCAAGTGGTCATACATAACACTTTTCTAAAATTCTCTATGCACGGACAAAACAATCGCTACAAAAATATGAATTTTTGATGACACAAATTCGTATGACCACTTACAGATCCATTTCGAAGAAGTACAAAACGGAGCTAAAGTTGCATTCACATCACATAAATAAATAAAAATAGTCGAAACCCATTCCACCAAAATGTTCTAGAAAGCTGTAGGTGAATAAGAGGTCACGTATCTACTGCAAATCTTCCATATGTGGTATTCCAGAGACGTCGTTTTTACATTTTACCGGAGTCAAATGCATTTGTGGAAATATTGTTTTAAGAGATTGGGTCCCATTTTGTCTATCTGAATTTGCATGCTACGTTTCTTTACGGGCTTATTCCCAATTGCGAAGAAGACGTTGCTTACGCTGTAAAATGCTGGGATAGTGGTTTGTCTAATAATGTGTAGTTTCATGATTTTCTTGTTTTGTATGTGTTCATTTTTGTTTCATTATTATGTTATCATTGTTCATGGCTTCTTTTGGTAGATCGAATATTTCATATCAATTTCCCATTGTTATTTTCTTCAAAATAGATACTTTAGACGGCTTCTTAGGTAATAGGTATCTATTTTAGGAACAATTTTTTTACCACATGCCATTTAAAACCATTATGAATCCATATCAATACTTTTTATTATTTATATTTTTATAAAGTCAAGCCGCAGTGCCAAAAACAGTTTGGCATTTTGCGCGATTAAGTGCCCTAACCCATTGCCGCTTTTAAAGTACTATCGCCCAATGTATATACTTACCACCGTAAAGACTATTTCTGCTTGCAGAGTTATAACTTTCACTTCCTAGGCCCTTTGTTTTGACCATTCATCCTATTCATAAAAAAGGGTCATCCATTTCATAAAAAAGGTGGCCAGTTCACAGATGTAGGATACTGCGCACGCGATTTTGTTTTAAAAGTGAGCAGAGATTACGTTGTTCGATAGTACCTACTTCATCACCAATTTGATTTTTCATGAGTATTGGCGTTTGCGTTTCTATTTTGTAACTCTTTGACATGTTGTATGTTGTAGTTTTTTTTATATTTTCAGCGAAATCTATCGTACAGACGCCAGCAGGTCAACCTACCCCAATCTGTCAAATTTTACCAATCGAACATTAACCTTATGCTTTTGTGATAAGGTTGAAAATCTATTACAAAAATTAGACAGATTAGGGTAGGTAGATGTGCTGGCGTCTGTACTATATTTAATTCAAACTAACCTCATTCCGTGTAACAATTAAATATCTCTTCCCACTTTAACCCTCTTAACTTAGAGTAACACCTAACCATTTTAACATTAACTATTCATTTCCTCTATAAAAGCTCCGAGCAAGGTTTAATCATATTAAAACCACGGCTTCTAAATTATACATGCCATTACTTCGTCCTCTCAAGATTTCGCTCAAAGAGTCATGTACTCGTTACAGCAACAGTTACATTTGAAACCTGTAGCACGCTGAATCCCGCCCTTCAGTGGAGAGCCCTACTGGGCCAGACCGGAGCAACGCCAGTAAAAAATCTCCAGCTTTAATTGGATTGCCTTTTATTAGCGTAATAAAATTGGATTTACTCAGTCGAAACCGGACGCGTTTCGGCGCCCCGTTGTTTCGTTATTCCCAAATGGAATATTTGAATCGAGAAACGGTCCTTTGAGACGATGATCCAACGCTTCTGAATACAATCGTAATGATTGCTATTGGGATTTTTTTTTTCGAGAAATTATTTGCGGAGCCATAATTAAATGGTTGGCTAACAAAAAAGGGTCTTTGTAGAATTTTCTGTTCAGGTTCCATTTCGAGTTTTTGACGACGTTTCAATGAACTTAAGTGCTAAAGAAATCTGATGATCCTTTTTTGATCATTCAATTGCTTTTTGTATCTTCAAATAAAATTTTCTGATATTATTTTATAATTTATACTTAACACAAAACCTTTAAATAAAGGAGCAGTTAATTTCACTTTGTTTGAGAAACATACTTATAGCAGATATAATTATGTTGTATTTCCAATCCAACTTTCGCACGCATAGTCATCAAGAATGATATATTTTTACAGTAGTTGACTCTACTCTCCGTAATTTCTTATTACATCGTAGATTGCGCAGTAGGATTGCACAGAGAGGGGTTCGCATTTCGGAATGAACTCTGTCGGTGTGCTATTTCATCAATGAACACCAATTACGAAATGAAGCCCTTTGATACTCAGTGGGCGACTAGTCGGCTTAATCTGTCTGACTTGGTATTAAAATGTGTATCTGCGTGAAATATTGAAGTAGAATTTGTTATTGCTGATAATGCTGATGTAAAATGGAATGGAGACAGAAATTGATACTTGTTGAGTTTTCGAAGTGAAAACTTCTTTAGCGGCGTTTTACACTTTTTTTTTGTAATGAGTAAAAAATGTAAAACTAGCGTCAGGGTCACGTGAACCTGATCGAAAAAGCGTAAGACGTAATTTAAACAAGCGCCATCTACCGCTCTTAGCGTGAACCACGTAGAAACGTAAAAATGAAGATGCAAACCGTAGCTTGCATTTTAATAGTGCAATGACATCTATCGAGCATATATGAAAGGATTTGTGATTTGACACCTGTACGACACTAACAAGATGTGAATAATTCGATAATTTCATATCTGTACCACTCCAGTTTTAAAATATAACACAGTAATATAAAAGTTTTCACTTCTACCGGCACTCCCAAAGTGCAACTCATCGTTTTTTTTTAATTTTAAACCACGACTTAGACTGAAAAATTCAAGCGTGCTGAGCATGACTGCGATAGCCGAGTTGGTCTGCCTGTTGTATGGTAAGCTTCAGAGAAAACTCACTCCTTTTGGCAGTGACATCACTAACAAAACGGGTGAGATTTCTCTGAAGCTTACTGTACTAGTTAGAATTTTCGAATGTTCAAGTCCTGCTCGCATTAGAATTTCTGTTTCTAAAGAAAATTTTTGTCTATTACAAAAGCAAGACCTTAGTTGAAGAGAGAGTCGAGCTCACTCAGAAGAAACTGAAACTCCTGTGCACCGACGTAACACAGTAAAATCTGTTGAGCGCCGAAAAAAATATTTACAAGTCTACATATTTTTTCTGGCTAGTACTTAGTACCAGTAACTTACCACTGCATTCCTATGACGGGACCCCCTTAGAGCACTAAAGCTTGCCGGGGTCACGGGACTAACGAGCTACCGTGACCCCGGAACGTAAAGGGCTATTGAAGGACACCGTGGATTTTAGTCAGTACAAGTCTGATAGTCTTTCCTGCCCTGCCCTGGGTGGGACTCATTTGACAATTCTACCACGGTGAAAAAAAAAACACTGCAATCCAAATATCTAATAGTAAGTTAAAGTATATCGTTGTATTTTAATAGTAGTCTGGTAAATGAGTGCCCAAAAGGGGTGTGTGGTTGGAAAAGTCGAAAGCAGAAAATCTGACTTATGAACTTTGTTTGGACTAGTTAGAAGATAAACATATTAAAAGTCCTGACCCCTCCGAGGTGAGCCCGAGGGAGGGGGGGGCAAAGAAGGTCCCGTTTTTTTTTTTGCGTATATCTCGAAAACGATGCGTCGTATAAAATTTTGTTGTACTACATTTTTTTTTTTTTTTTTTTTTTTTACGTGGTAAAATCATCAAATGAGTCCTCCCACCCCGGGCAGGGCGGGAGGGACTGTCAGACTTGTACTGACTAAAATCCACGGTGTCCTTCAATAGCCCTTTGTGTTCCGGGGTCACGGTAATGAGATAATTCCCGCGACCCCGGCAGGCTTTGGCCCTCTTGGGCGGGGCCCCGTCATCGTGCTGACGCTCTTTGAGGCGCGCGTGGAACACAACGCGCCGTCGACCCGGGCATGGTCCATGGTCGGGCGGCGAGTTGCCCTTTACTCGCCGCCCGCATGCCCGCGCCTACGGTGGCCGGAGATCGTCTTGCGACGTCCGACGCCGTGGGCGCCAACCACCGCGGGTGGGGCGGAGGGAGGAATCTGTCCTCTCTCTCTCGTGGCGCGCCACCTCCTTCGCGAGCATTACTGCTTCGCAGAAGGAGGCGACCGCTTCCCACTCCGTCTCGCCCCGCAGCATGGCCGCAACCAATGCCGGGCGCGAGAGGTCTCCGCCTATCGCCGCCGTGAGGACACGTCGGTGCTCTGCCCAAGCGGGGCAGTCTTGCACCGTATGCTCTACTGTGTCCTCCGGGCGATCTTCGCAGTGGTGACACCCAGGCGTTTCCTCCTTTTTCCTTAGACACAGGTACCTCCCGAAACATCCGTGTCCGGTGAGGACCTGCGTCATGCGGAAGGTCAGGACGCCGTGACTCCTATCCAGCCACTCCTCAAAGAGGGGTCTTACCGCCGCGATTGCGGCGTGCCCGGCCGTCGGTAGCGACAGTCGTCCCCTCCATACTGCCCTGAGATCGCGCCGGAGCTCTTCCCGCCGCGCCTCGACTTCTCGAGGCAGCGGCGATACACCCCGGCGCTGCGCCTCCACGCGCCACTCATAGACGCGCTGGAGGGCAGTCGCCTCCAGATCCCAGGGCATTGTTGTACTACATAATAAAACCTCATAAAATTCTCTACAACTTTGTCTGTCACACTTTTTATTTATCTCCAATATTTGCATAGCTGTGAGCTCCGAAAAATGACCTATTTTCAAAAATGTGTTAAATTTTCTGTCTCGTTCTTTCGTTTTTTTTCGTTCGCAGAAGTGTTTTCAAACCCCTCTTCATCGCATGATGACATAAGAAAAAATGGAAATTTATGCTTTTTAAGGTGGTATGGAGCAAAACAGAAGGAGACTTCTCTTAATAACTATCGCTACCAGCGTTTCCTCCAGTCAGTATCAAATGTCAAACCAGACATTTCCTCCCTACCACCAACTGAGGGAGCAGCGATGGAGCATTCTTTCCGTACTTACCATCAGGTCCAGGCTTGGCTTGGACAAGACCTTTCTGAGGTAGATATTAAGAGAAGTCTCCTTCTGTTTTGCTCCATACCACCTTAAAAAGCATAAGTTTCCATTTTTTATGTCATCATGCGATGAAAAGGGGTTTGAAAACACTTCTGCGAACGAAAAAAACGAAAGAACGAGACAGAAAATTTAACACATTTTTGAAAATAGGTCATTTTTCGGAGCTCACAGCTATGCAAATATTGGAGATAGATAAAAAGTGTGACAAACAAAGTTGTAGAGAATTTTATGAGGTTTTATTATGTAGTACAACAAAATTTTATACGACGCATCGTTTTCGAGATATAAGCAAAAAACCAAAAAACGGGACCTTCTTTGCCCCCCCCTCCCTCGGGCTCACCTCGGAGGGGTCAGGACTTTTAATATGTTAATCTTCTAACTAGTCCAAACAAAGTTCATAAGTCAGATTTTCTGCTTTCAACTTTTCCAACCACAATCATTCGTTGCCCAGACTATAGGGTGTATCTCCTACCGCCATTCTATTCGTCTTTATACAAAGCATAAATGTTACCTTTCTTCGCACTATTAAAATGATTCAAGTTGCCGTAAACTTCCTCACTATTAGTCTAACAAGGCTTATGAGGACGCAAGAAAAGGGCTCAGAGCCCTTAAAAGCTCTTTGCATGGTGCTCATGCGAACTCTTGCGTAGTTTTTGTATTTCCTTGACAACCCTTTGCAAAGATTACATAATAATTTACAATAGTACAAAGAGGTATAGTTTATAAATATGGTTATAGGGGATAATCTTTTATATTTCGATTTTCGATTAATAAATTGGATTTAGAAAATTCTTTCTCTAATGAGAAGCTACATTATTTTTAATGCAATAAGGATAATAACAAGTTAGTCAATTCAATTAAATATAAAAAAAACAACTAACGTAACGTCTGAACCAGTTAAAATTTTTATGACACATGGGTATCCAAGAACCATTGCATGAAAAGTAGATCTCTAAAAACAAAAGTTCAAATCAATTCACCCATAATTTAAGAGATACGGTGTCATAGGCAATTAAACAAATTTGGCCGTCATCATAACTTAACCCCTCTTTTTGCGTAGGAGGATTAAAAAGGTGTTCCTGTAGGACAAAATGCGACTATCACACGACTAAAGTTGCGCAAACAAAATTAATTTTAGAGTCTGTTTTTAAACACAATTTTAATTGATGAATATAGTTTGTCTACGTAAATTCAGTTTTTTTAATAACACAGGCGTGCGTAGCCAACCGTTCTACCTTTCTACCATGTAAATTCGTAACCCCAGACACACACAGCCGTGTAGGCACGCCATAAAACACCAGATAAAATCAACGAAGCGTCACTGGGCACTCGCAACAATATATCCAGTGCCACGTTCGACTCCAATGTGTCTATTTGGCAGAAAAAATATAATTGGATTGTTCCTGACGAGATAAATTGGAGGCCCGACACAATGTTATGCATGGCTCAGCCATTTATTGCCGTGATAAAATATATTACGAAAGGATCGGGACACGAAGGGTTTGGGAGGAATCAAATGTGACCCAACCCGATAGGCAACGGTGAAATGTGTTTAATTTCTGAGTTATATACTTCAATTACTTTTAAATTAGTTGACGTTTGAGGTTCTGTTGTGGTTAAGCGTTTGACGCGCGATTATTGACGCAACAAATAAATGTGCACACGTGCGTAAGTAAATTTGATTCATGAATCTCAATTAAATTACTACCACGACCTCAGGCGTTGCGACTTGCCTGGGTCGCGGGAGTCTCTGGTTTCAAAGGACTGTCTTGCCGGAATGCCGGACTCTTGGGACTGTCTTAAAAGGACAACACAGCCTTGCATCGCAAAATGCATGTCAAGGAATTGCATCGTTTTTATGCAGTAGAAGTCTGAAGTCACTTTAGCTCTACCTAGGTAGGGGGAAGACTCATTTGATAATTTTTAAACCGATGCGATATACTCGCGTTGTCGAATTAAATCTCTTCATAATTATGTGTAAGGTTGCCTTGTGAGACATATTGCGGCGACTCGTAGCTTGGGATCACCTATATTTTAATCTGTTTCCTCCGCAATAGCTTTCACAACGTATAACTCGTGGTCGTGGCCAAGCAATTACTCGAGCACAAAACACTTTAGATGAACAAGGCCTAGGATTCCGACCTCATGAATTTTGAATTCTGAACCAATTTCCATTTATATCTATATCAAGTGGGCGCTTTCAAAATAGTTTGTACATCGTTCGTGACGCAATAAAGGATTAACAAATAGCTTTATAGCTCAACTCCTACGTAAGCCACAACGGACCGATTAAATGTTATATATATTAAATGGCTGACAAAGTGCTGGTACATTTTATGGGTCTCTATTCTTCTTGGACGCTTCGACTAAGCAAGAATGGTGCTATTAATTTTCTTTGTCAAAGGCCGTATGTTTCAGAAAAGTACCTAATGTATTAGTTTAGTGAGTCTTTTGTTATCTTTGTGAGGAAACTTCTAAATTAGTGAAATTTTCTTGAAATAAATCCCAAATAACCATTTACAAGAAAGTAGCCTTTGTATGCAAATATAATTATGCAGGGGGTCTCCTAAATCCTAACCAAGGTGGTTTAAATATTATGTGTTAAGTCGTAAAGTATTTTCAGCAAGAAATAATGCCGAGATTTTTTTATATGTATCCATTTATATTAAAAGTAAATGAAAACACAACCGCAACTTGCCTAAACCGTTTACAATTATAATGTATCGTCACAACCGAAAACAAATGACTTGATCCCTCATGATAAGTGTTTGTGTCTCCGCAACTTTGCCGCTTTAATTTTCCAAGATAACTGATTATACTTGATATTGTTTTTCTATAGGAAGTCTCGGGAACATTATCTTTAGCGTAGCTTCTGTAAGATTAATGATAATGGGTTCACGAGGCGCGAGGTGACGCTTACCCGGGACGACGTCTTGGCAAAAAGAAAATATTTAATACTTTGTTAACGTTGTGCTGGCAAAGTGCTGAGGGAAGTTTGTTCTCGAAGTTAGGGAAGTGAGTTATCTATCACTGGTGATAGTGTTGTTAGTCATCTGTTTTTTTAGGGGTATGATAAAAGAAAATTGTAGTCAATGTCAGCTTTTGGATGGAGATACGCAATTTAAGGAAAGATGTATGAACGTGGACGAAACGAAAGGTGTAGGGGAACAGTGTATAAGACGGGGACGTTAATAATCGCGAGGTATAATGGGGACATACACTCCTTAGGCATACTTAACACAACACTAACGTAGAGCAAGCGCCATCAGGACGTCATTTTTGCAAGCGGCCAGACGCAAATAGCGTCCTGTTGGCGCTTGTGTTACGTTAGTTTTGTGTTAAGTTTGTCTTAGGTGTGTGATTTCCCATCATACCTCGCGTCTCCGTCTTATACACTGTTCCCCTACGTTTGTGAGGATCGTGACAGGCGTTCTTTATTGCCTGCCTACCTTCAAAGGAAAAGCGTGAGTACATGTAGGTATATGTGTATGCGAAATGCCATTATGTAGAAGATAAATAGCTGGATCATTTTAACAAGTCAAATACGCTAAAAATCAAGCAGCGCAGCATCGTACTTTTGAACGACTAAAAAGTCGCTAAAGTTGGTTGTCATAATTAAATATAACATTAAAATTGTCACATAGCTTAACTTGCGAACGACGGACGATGAGTCAACAGCAATTTACATCAATCACTATAAATTTTCTCCTTACTACTGCGACACATAATTTTAAAGCAATTTCCTCTAATTGCGACCAACTCATCATGTTCACCTAAATACCCATAAAACGTTTATACGTAACATAACATAGCTTCTAACATATCCTGTTGCTAGTAACCTGTTTGAACGCGGAAAAACTAGAGCAAAATAGTGAAAGAAAAAAGGTTTTCGAGGTAAACAGGATGCTACTACTGTGAGGACAACCGAAGTGCTAGTGCCTTACGTAAACGGTAACCGGTAGGTAATTACATATTCTTTTTAGTAGCTTTATAATGTCTCTAACGTTTACGTGTACGTTTTGAAATTTCGCTGATAGAGACTACCAGGAATTTTTGGTTGGAACAAAATGCTCGTGATTTTTTTTTAACATTTTCCGTAATAGGTTGTTATTATGTATACTTTTTTCGTTAAAGATACGAAAATCTTCATCGGCAAAAAGGTTTTTGGTATAAAAGCGTGTCTAGATTCCGGTTTAGTGTTTTCTCGAGAGTATTCTGAAATCCTAAATATAACACTGATAGGTAGGTACATAGTCAGCGGTCTGGCTTTACAAAATGTGGGTTGTTTTGGTGATGAAATTTTAATAGAAAATAATTTTGGAACGTTGATTTTAGATATTTAGTTGTGTATTTGCTATTTTGGATGTGTGTCTGTGTATATAAGTATATCTGTATGTGATACTTATACGTTTTAATTTAGTATCTTTATATTTCTATAGTTTAATAAAGATTTATGTATTAGTCTCATAATAAAGACCATGTTAAGTCGATTCAGACGAATTGAGAGCCCCATCATTTTTAAATCTATTCACAAAAACTGCAAAACAAGATTTGGTCTTTAGATTCTTCGTTCATCACGAAGCTTCCATATTTAAAAAAAAAAAAAAACCTAGTTTGTCTTATATCACTATTAACACTAGTGTTTCGTCGCACATCGTTGTTATCTCCCACATGTTTTGAAAATCAACCAAGCAATACGGATTGCGATAGTGCTCGTATATCTCGAATCTCGTCACTACTGACTAGTGATGTACCGCCGCCATTTTTTGAGCTAACAGTTTATCAACAGGCTCACAAACGACGTGAAACCTTACTCAACAACAATACAACACTACATACAAAGGATTGTCGAGATACAAAGGAGAAAGGGGTATTTTTAAGGAGAGCTGTTATTGAATGAATGTATAACAATGGTTCACATGAAACCTTTGTATTTTACTATTTAATACATAATCTAGCCATAGGACAGTTAGGTGTTTTAGGAAAAATCTTGTTGGCAGCATACCAAATAATATTTACGAGTAGTCCGTCACTAAATGGCATTAAAAAAGAATGAATTTTTTTTTTATATTGACAATGATAAAACGCATCAAACTCAGGAGTCCTCGTGATGTCAGAAAAAATTAGGATTATTATTATTATTTTTTTCAGTTTCTTCAACATTTCTGTTATTGGGTTACCATTTGAGGGCCTATAAAAATGTCATGCTTTCGTACGTTTCTTAGTACCTACTTAGATAGTTATAGAGCAGTGGTGGCCCAGTGGTATCGGTCCCGACTTACGAGTTGTAGGTCGTGGCTTCGAACCCCACCAGGCGCATAACTTCGTGTAATTTATTTCATCACCACTGCTCTCAAAACGGTGAAGGAAAACATCGTGAGGAAACCGACATGTCCTAGAACCAAAAATTTGGAGACATGTGACATCTACCAACCCGCACTGGGCCCGCGTGGTGGATTATGGCCCACTCCCTCTCACAGAGAGGAGGCCTGTGTCCCAGCAGTGGGAACATTATAGGCTGATGATGATGATATAGTTATAAATGTCAGTCCGAAATTTTTTTGTTAATTCCTTTGTAATTCAGAGGCAGAATGACGAAAGGCTCTGAACGCGATTGCCAATTCATCATCAGCCTATAAATGTTCCCACTGCTGGGACACAAGCCTCCTCTCTGAGAGAGGGAGCAGGAATAATCCATCACGCACATGTCACATGTTTTTTAATTTTTGGTTCTAAGACATGCCGGTTTCCTCACGATGTTTTCCTTCACCGTTTTGAGAGCAGTGGTGATGAAAATAAATTAAACACTGTAATGCGCCTGGCTGGATTGAAGATTGCCACTTACCCTTGCATTAACCCGTAACATCTACTATATAAAAATAAGTCGAGTTTTCCTTCCTGACGCTATAACTCCAGAACGCACGAACCGATTTCTACGGTTTTGCATTCGTTGGAAAGATCTCGGGCTCCGTGAGGTTTAAAGCAAAGAAAATTCAGGAAAAAAAAGTTTCTTCTTCTTTTAACACTCCGTTAGTCGCGCGTTCTACTATTGTAGAACACACATGCATTTCGTGGAATTTTAACGTAAATTATGTGTATCTAGAGCCCCCACTCATAGTATTCCTCTATTACTAACTATTGAACACTATTAGCATCTCTGCAGCGACATGCGCGACCGCGTTTGTTAGTAATTCCACGCCAAAACTAAAATTCTACAATAGTAGAGCGCGCGAGCACTCGCGCGACAGTTTTTTTCAAAGGTTTTTGTGAAGTTTACCCTTCATGTGTATTTTATGTAAGTGTTTATTTTATGTATAAAACCATTGTTTATGTGGTTTTATTTTACTTTGATATTATTTACAACCAAAATAACCATATTTCACAGACGTACTGTCTAATATTTGCGACTTCTCCAGAAACTGAAGCGATAGCCTCTAATATTTTTTAATGTAATGAATATAACTGATACAAAAGGTTTCATAGTACATACAATAAACAAGGACTACAGAAAAGGGCAAGGAATGATCATTCGGGTGCTTAGTCAAAAGCGAATAGACCGCGTTATATGGACTTGGATTTCGCCTGTCACACTATGCATACAAAGCAAAATAGCTATTTGGATGTATTACAAAATCACTGAAAATTAATGGGAAAATGCTTTTGAGCATTAATAAGACATCTGAATTACAACTATGCCAAGCATAACCCCCCAATACTAGTCTCATTGTGACATGTTGGCTTTGTGGTAGAGCACGCAATAAGTACACCAGAAAACAATGTAACACCCGTGACAAGTGGATTTATCCTCAAAATCAGGTTCTTTTATGTCCTGGCTGTTGTAAAAATGATGCGGACAGTGTGGAGGATATGAGCAAGTAAAATAAGAAGCCTGAGAAAATCAAATGGTAAAAAAATAATATTTATTCTCCAAATTCACAAGAAGCCTGATATTAAGTTCTTTATAAATGTTAACAGTTATGTATTGTCTGTTTTAGTTTCTTATTGAAGTATACTTTCAAATGATATTTATATTATTCACAAAAAAGAACACTGTCCCTTGAAAATCTCAACACAAAATTGTTCTACATATGTAGAGCGCGCGAGCAGTCGCGTCCCAAACAGGGGCGCGTGTAATGGAGTGTTAATCGCCAAACGAAATGTTACATAAAACGAAGCCATCTGGTGGCGAAAGGAGTTCGCCGGGTTTGCTAGTTGGTTATAAATCCTTTCACTAACACAAGATTCATACGTTAAAATATTTAATGCGATTAGTGTGTTAACAACAATACTGACGAGTTTATCAATTTCACTAAAGGCCTGTTATTTGATCAGTAGCTAAGCAAACTATTAGTTAATATCCCACATATTTATTTAACAAAAGGTCAAAAATTGTATTGGGGATTTTAAGTAATTGTTACATTTACAAAAATGATCAAAACAACGAAAACTAGGCAGGTAGGGTAGACAGAAACTACAGAGCTCTACCACGCTTCGGCTTCGTATGGAACCAGAGTTTTGGAACTGGTTCCATACGAGGCTTATTTTTTCCTTGTATGGAACTGGTTCTGATCGAGGATTTTTACTATCCTTACATAATTCTTTCGCCTCATCCACATTCATACATCTGGTCATACACACACCCCGATTGCGAGTACTACTTACGCACCTGGCCTTTCTGAAGCACTTCACCAATGAGGTCAGCGTAGGTCTTCCTAGGGCGTCCCCACCCGGCGTTTCCACTCAAACAGCTTGTCACAAAATGCTTGTCTTAAAACAAGCGTCGCCAAAATTTCGGATTTCCAAAATATAAGATACAAGATTAATACTGCATTAATAAACATTTAACCATTATGTGGGTGGTTCAAATAACACCTAAACTTTAATAACCGGAATCGTAATTGCTAGGCACGCCTGTCGTGTAAAGCAATTAGCGTACAATAATGTAAAAAATGTGTATTAGGAATAACTTTAATTAGTTGCACTTGGGTTTATAATTACAAATTATTAATTTTGTATTTTTTATATAAAATTTTAAAATACTTTTTTAACGACATGGTTGGTGCAGGAGATACACGAGACTGCTCCGCCATGTATCAAGGGTTCAATTCAATATTTCGAACAAATATTGAAATGCCTTACGCAATTTGGTTTTTTCTAGCTGTTACTGCATCTATGCTAAAAAACTGAATTGTGCGAACACAATAATTTACAACCAAAAATACTAGTAGATTGTTTCACAAACTATTTTCGTGGTCATTTTTTGTCAGCAATGTCACCTGTTCGAGAAAGATTTCAATGTCACAATAAATAAATTAACAGCTAATGAGACTTCAATGACACGAACAGTCACGTACGAGTAAACAAATAGATTGTTCAGCACAATATACATTGCACCTGTAGATATTCATTAGAATTTAATAGAATCTATCGTTATCAATCAATTAGATCTTTGAACTTGAAACTGTGATTGCTCTCTGTCAATGACCGAGTTTGGGTACAGGTGACTGAAGACAGTAGTCACACTTTCACTACGAATATCACCTTTATTGCTACGTGCATAGATTCGGTGTTAATGAAAAATGTTGCTCCTGGTGTGCAATAGACATTACAAGTGAAAATAAATGTTGCCAATCAATAAGTTGATTGTATTACATAACAGGCATGGTTCGAATTGTTATTTCGATTGTAATGAAGGCAATAAAACTATAAGTCGAGCAATAATTGCGAATAAAATGTTAATTGTATTTTGAGATAAACCGATTAAAACTGTGACAAAGCCGTTTAAGGTGTTGAATCAAGAATTGGTATATAAATCACATTTAATTTTTTTGTGACATTTTTACTGTTTTGTGTTTTTTAACAAGGTACCTACTTATTGTATTAGCTAGTACACAATTGATATCTACTACCACATACATTTTCTTCTCTGTCACTCTGTTTTGTATCTTTAAGTGGCAAAGGATGTAGCATATTAAAAAATAAAACCATGTTTTTGCCGCTCTCCTTATGACCGACATATTGTTCTGTTGTAAGGTTAGACTTTTTTAATGGTTTAGTTAACGAAACAAAAAAAAATACATAACTGGCGCACCAAAGGCATCGCCGCCATACTATTCCAATTACTTTAAAATGGTTATATTTTTCCTGATTTATTCAAGTTTTTTAGCAGATCAAACACATTACAGTCGAAAATTGGGTTTACGTAACATAATGTCATATATTAGTAAAAATATAAAATAAATACTAAACCGTACAGAATCTACCCAAGTTTACCACACTCGGCGATTTCTAGCTAACCCATAATAAATATAAAGTACATGCGAGACGTGCGCAAACGTGAATTGCAGTTGCAAAGCGAGATGCGCCCCTCTCAAAAGCCTCCCTGCACTAATGAGGAGGCGAGAGTGAAAATTTTCCCTCTCGAAAAGAAAATTTCAACTCCAACTATCTTCCCACTAAACGTGCGCTACATTTTTAAATGCGTCCATTACGAAATATTTTTCACTTCTGTGTGGGTAAGTACTTTAGTGGTGGTTCTTTTTTTTTTTCTAATAGACATTTTAGGGTTGTGCATTTTAAAAGCCTAGGGGCGAGATTATAATTTTTACTTGGATGTAGGAAGGTATTTTTTTTTTATTTTCTCGTATGCTACAGTGTAGTTTTGATTCAACTAAATTAAATATTTGACACTTATTCATCCTGAACATAACTTTACCAAAAAAAATGTGTCGACCAAGAGACACAAAGATGAACTTTAAACTCAGCGTTGTCAATTTATTTCTTTCTCTTTTGATAGCGTGGCGTTGTCGTATGCCTATGTTCTGACTGGTGTCGGTACGGAAAACCTTTAGCTCGTAGGTCGGACTCTCCTATTCCGGTGCCCATTGTACACGTATCTTAAATCTCCAATTAAAAAGTATTCAATGCATGAAGTAGGAAAAAACTCTACTTGAATTCTACGTTATGTATGGTCCGCTATTATGGTTTACGTCTCCTAATAAAGGCAAATAAGTACTTAACAGTTTTGAGTGCTGAAAGAAAAATTTAATACGAGTGAATTTTACTTTCTTTCTTTCAACAAAAATATATTTGCAATCCGTGAGCTTGTCAACTCTACTGAAAATATTTTATTGTAAAATCTTTTATTACACCGTAAAAGTCGTGCTCGGCCACTTTTTTAATTTACAGCGCAGACAACGGCGAAGGAATATTTAGGTTTAGGACTCATTCATTTTACGATCAACCCGATAGCTTGTAACTGGTAAAGTAAATTAAAATGTAGGTACTCTAATTTTCTGTATGATAGGTACAGATATTTTTTTTTGTTTCCAATTTATTTATTTCTAATTTATTTTAAACTACCTAGCTTTTGCCAGCGGCTTTGCCATTACCTCCATCTCTTATTGCCTACGTCAATCAGGACCAAAGCAGCTTTCAACTGGTGAAAGAATTTTTGAAATCGATTCAGTAGTTTTTGACTTTATTCATTACAAACATACACCCAAAAATACACATCTTTCCTCTTTATAATACTAGTGTAGATGAGTTTGCCTCTAATTTAGTCCAGAGGCAAAGATGAGGCCTAAGATAAAGCAAACTCAACCAGGAAGAACTGGAACACCTGCGCATCGATGGAACACAGGAAAGCCTATTTGGCCACAGACTCTAACAGGATGGGGCGGTCACAAGCCGGGCACCCCTGGTGAGGCCTACCACAGGCATTGGATTCGCTCAGCTGTCACCACAAGTCAGGCGGGGTCGCGGGACGTAAAGGGCTATTGAAGGACACTGTGTTTTTAGTAGTACAAGTGTAACAGTCCCTCCCGTCCTGCCCTGGGTGGGAGGACTCATTTGATGATTTTACACGTAAACTAAAAAAAACTACCGCCTTTGGATTCGTTCAGCCAACACCACGATAGTAACAGATAGGACGGTAAAGGGGTAATGACAGCATGTTATACTTTAGTTTTTTTTCCAGACACATATTACTAAAAAGTAAAACTTAATATCAGTTATTTCACAACAAAAAAATACTTCCCATATAAATATGTGGAAGAGTTAGGTACCTATATCTGTTTTACAAGTAAAACATTCTCATTATTTTCTTTTAATTAATTTACTGTTACATCTCGATTAATTATGGAGTTGTGTTGAGGTTCTCACCAAAATAATTAGATGAATTTAATCAACCATAATAAGCGCAATTATAATTAGTTAATTGGGGGAATTTTTCAAGTAGGCGTGTATGGCCTAATCGCTAATATATGGATTGAAGTCTAAAGTTATGATAAACGTAAAAACTAATGATTTTCACATCATCATCATCAGCAGCTTTGTTCCACCCACTGCTGAATATAGGCCTTCTCTTGTACTGTATTTAACATATCAGCCATCCAAGTTCTACTAGCAATCTTCTGAATATCATCCACACATGTGGCCGTTAGCCTGCCATGATGTTGGTTAGAGGCTTTTTTTTAGCGTGGTACAATCTTCAAATGAGTCCTCTCTCCCAGGGCAGGGCAGGAGGGACTGTCAGTCATGTACTGACTAAAATCCACGGTGTCCTTTAATAGCCCTTTACGTTCCGGGGTCACAGTAGCTCGTAAGTCCCGCGACCCTGGCAGGCTTTGGCCCACTAAGGGGGCCCCGTCGTCAGTTGTTTCAAATCATATGGCCTAAAAGAAAAAAAAACAAGATGGCGTCGAGTTAGTTCCAACAGTAACTGTCTTATCTGTTTCATTCTTTGATCATTTCACTTTGATTCAATCAGCTTGATATCAATAGTTAATAGATGCTTAAGCTGAGCTATCTGCAACCGACGTCCACAGAGGATGAACGTAGAAACTATTCATTTTACTGCCGACGTCTGTGTCTTGGGAACTTTATTGATGATACAAAGAAAGCTTTGACTGCACTATGATTATATGATTGAAGTCGGTTACAGGCGACATTTTGGTCCATTCATTGGAATAAAGAATTTGCATACCTATTATCATGTATAAAATAAGCCTTTAAATAACCCTTTTTTAGCGTGGTAAAATCATTAAATGAGTCCTTCCTGCCTGGGCGGGAAGGACTGTCCGACTGGTACTGACTAAAATCTACGGTGTCCTTCAATAGCCTTTTACGTTCCGTGGTCACGGTAATTCGGTAGTCCCGCGACCAGGTTTTTTCTGGCCTAATGTAATAATTGAAATTAATAACAGAACGTTCGTGAAAATACGTGTGAAATCCTAAGCAGAATTCCCACGGTGCGTGTTATTGCTGACTGACTATGACGCGGACCAGCTCCGATGCATCATGGGAAGGGTATCGTCCGCGTCTGTGGTAGCACAGACACGTCGGCGTCGGTCAAAGAAGAAGGCCCTTCGTACACAACGCGACGCTAGTCTCCGATACCTTACGACTTTGGTATCTATTGTCGAGTGCCTGTGTACGAAACTCAATGGATTTGTTTTGCGATAGTCGACTGGATACCAAAGTCGCGTGGTGTACGAAGGGGCAAGGGCCTTTGTGTGAGTTGCACATCCGTCCGCAATATCACGCGTCGTGGGAATCCAGCTTTAAATTATCACTTTTTCGTAAAATATCCGCCTTCTTCGACACAACATGTTTCAATCGAGTTTAATGCATTCTAATCCTTAAGTCAAACCACTTAGGACGGTAAACCTTCATCGACTGCCCTTAATTTTAGATGTTCCTTGCTAAAACATCAAACTTAAGGGTCCCTGCTTAAGCAGCGGTGACTTGAGCTCGTAAAACCGACATAGTCTGAACCGGGTAGATTTAGTGACTGATGTAGGTACAGCTTAGAATAACCACGTACCTACCATCTGTCTAAAGTGCCAAACGATTAAGATGTTACTTAAGATGTGTTTAGTACTTTGTTTTAAGATTATGTAATTAATTTGGTTAGTCACTTTTATAAGTGTAGTAATACAAACTACAAAATCGATTTGACGATACAGTCGGTTCAGTGACCGAGTGATCGAATGCACGTTAGCATTTTTTTACTATCCTCAGCATTTATTTGAAACTCTTCTACAGCATAATAGCCTTGTAAACTTTCGATATAGAGGTGAGCACACAATTTTAAGAGTATCACTAGAGCTGTGCTCAGGTGAATGACTTCTCAACGACATCGATTGTACTCTAGACTGTTCTCAACTTGTACGTATTCCATTGACGTCAAACTTGGTGGGTAGAATAAAATTTGTTGGGGTAAACGTGCTTATGGGAGACAATGTTTTTGTAATACAAAAAATGCTCTAAGTTAAACATTTTATGAGTACCTATTGGTTTTTAAACCTACCGACAATATATTGCAAAAAAATATTTAAAATTGAATATGCGAAAGTTCGGTGATCAATTAAATAGGTACAAGAATACCGTAGATATTCTAGTTTCATTGCTATAATAAATTATGTAACCCAAAATTAATATAATTATCCATATAAACTAGGTGATCACTAAATTAGTGCCATAATTTTCGCATAATTAATTGTCGCAGCACTGTCACGTTGAGGTAGGAGCCTATTGGCCTCGCACAGGACCAGATTAAATTGTTATTTTTTTTTGTTTGTTTCAACCTTTTGTTGTTTTTCTTTTATATACCTATATTTTTTCCTTTGTTGTTTTTATTCATGTAATTTTGTTGTTCTGGCCTGTGTGTGTCAATAAATCTCTTTTCTTTCTTTCTTTAATCTTAACATTTCTTAACATTTGGATACATGTATTTTAAACGAGACACTAGAAACCATTTAATAATTTATTTATTTATACTTCCACAACGGAAGACGCTGGATGCAGGTCGCTTCCAACCGGTATATGTGGAGATCTAAAGGGGAGGCTTATGTTCAGCAGTGGACGTCCTATGGCTGAGATGATGATACTTCCACAAAACTGTTCAAGCAAATTTTCCATGGAATCAGGATGTACAATTGTTTAGGTACCTAGGGTACATCACTTTACTACATGAAGTGCTTACTTAATAATAACCCAACCCAAAATGCACCTACGCCAGCACGACAATAAGTGCTAAAAGCGAAAAAATAACTACTAAGTATAAAGCGCTCGAAAAGTTAATGAACCAAAAGCTAGGAACACACGAGCAGAGCCCGGCGTCTGCTAATTCGATGAACTGCTATTCGTTCCGAGGATGCATCTCAAAGTGATATGTCTGATTACAAAAATGTATGCGCCATAATTTAATAATAGAACCGCAACTGAGTCCGCCATGTTTTGTGGAGGATCTCAAAGTTTTACGGAAGCTCTATTGTTACGACAGTTTTAGTTTTGGTCTAGTTCATAATCATAAACGGTCTAAAATGTTCCCACTGCTGGGACACAGGCGTCTCTGTGAGAGGAAGACGGAGGTAATCCACCACGCGAGCCCAGTGTGGGTTGGTAGGATGTCTCATGTAATCTTATTTTTTAGATGTTTTCCTTCACCGTTTTAAGAGCTGTTTGGTGATGAAATAAATAACACACAGTAATATGCGTGGCTGGGTTTGTACCCATACCTACCGAGTTACCGAGCCCACAAATCGGGAATGTTAATTTTCCATTTTAGTTCTTATTTTTTTGATTCCTTCTTTTATGTTATTAGCACTTCAGGATCCTACTACCTCAGACAGATTAATTTATTTTATTATTTCAAACCGGTTCTTATCTTTCAAATTCTTTTATAAAAGATTTAACGACAGGGAAAAAAATAAAAGGGAATCGTCTGTCTTTGTAAGGACATGTGATATTCTCATCATGAACAAGACTCATGTGACTAATAGAGTGATGAGTGTGAATGTTGATGGATGGAGAGGAAGAGGAAGGCCAAACAAAAGATGGATGGATTGTCTAAGGAATGATATGAATGAAAAGGAGTAAATGGTACTGTGACGTCTGATAGGGGAGAATGGAAGAAAAAAACGTGTTGCGCCGACCCCAAGTAGAATGGGATAAGGGCAGGAAGATGATGATGATGATGATGAACGACGTTACAAGTCTAGGAATTTAAAGTGCCAAGTGCCCAATCGTTGTTCTGCAGTTTAATGCTTCTTTTATTCAATGGCTTCGCTGAATACTTCAGACCGCTATCTGTATGCATACTAGCTCAGCCAAAGGGGCGGTTTCACTCACTTTGGGACTCGCTGCTCCAGAGAACTTCGCCAATATTCACACAGCGCTCTCGTTAGAGGCAGCCGGTCATTTGCTTTTTGAATTTCCATCGGTTTAACATTATTTCGACGTATGATACGAGCACTGCTCCGTGATTTTATCGATGCTGTATTTTCATTGAAAATTTAATTTTTACTACCGCTTATTAGCCGGAAAAGACCGAAAATGGACGCTTTGTGGTGAGATCCAATTATCCGGTCATACCATAACGCATAAGTGGACTCGCTGCATAATAAATGCATTATGTTATAAATATTGAGTGCTAAAGTTGGTTAGTTTGGCAAAACTAGTCCTCAATTTGCGCTGTGTCCACTTAGAATAACTAATTCAAGCGGAATTTGATCAATGACATTAAACTGTTTGTTGTTCTGGGTTTATTGCGAAAGGTTTTATTAACAACAATTTAAAGTTTCTATTGCTCGGGTACTGTGGTGTTTTTAAACTTCGGGAGAGAGTTTTGATATCCTTGAGTTAGCACTTTATTTAATCTTCAACACAATTTCTAAAAACTTTCTAAGGCCGCAGACTCGTGTGTCTTCTGTAATAAATATATAAAAATATCTTATTACAAGATCATTACGTGATCTTCAAAGAGTTCGGTCGTTGTGAAGGTGGGTCTTGTATTTCAAAGGCGACAACTTTACTCTTAAGTATTAAACGGTTTCAAAGCACGTGTACCTTTAAAAATGTTCACACAATCGTAATTTGTTCTCTTATTGTTTGTTCTTCTTTCGTGGAACCTTTTAGCATTTCACTGACGTATCTCGAAACGTGTTGATTTTGTGTGTCAAAATAACAAGGAAATAAAGAGTAAAATAAGGAAATGTGAAAGCTCAAAGTCTTTTTGTTTATATTGTGAGCCTCGCAGAAATGGAAAGGTAAGGAGGTTCCGTAATTTAAATAATAAGTGTACAAAAAGGTAATTTCAGAAGAAATAATATTGTAAAAACAATAAATCTCTGCGCTGGCGCTTTTATAACCACGCGCACGCAATCTACGTTCGATATAATGCCTTTAGCAGCCTCACGTTGCCGTGGTATATCCATCCAATTTGGAGAGATTATGTAAAACACGCCGAATTGTTTGCGTTTGTTTTATAATAAGGGCACACGTCGGTGTAATAATGTCATAAATGTTACATGACGCGGGAAGCCACCGGGAAGTGTGTGCCTATATTAAAATTCCTCCATTTGAAGCGACAAATAACTGCCACTCTCTGAACATAGAATATTATATGATTGTACGTACTTACGCGTACGTAAACTCACTTGTATTCAACAAGAGGTTTTGGTAATAGAGGAACTAGTTTATTCCACTTTATTAATGTAAGAGAACTTTGATATATGGTCGGATGTTTAGCAACACTTGCTATAACTAAAGTTCCCGACTTGACCCTTATTATTTATAGAGAAAAGTTTCAGCCGTACGGGCGTAACTTTTGAGTGACTCCGACCTCTTATTTCTAGGACATCGTGAACGATGGAAAACTTTGAAGACAGTGTGATTTTCTGTTCCCAATTTATTTTAAAGCAAACTTTAGTTAGAGTCTTATAATATGAAAAGTTTGAACGAGTCCTGAATAGTTTGTCAATTTGATTGTCTTATTTGGTGTCTATATTGAACAAGGTGCCTTTGAGAGGTCATAAAATTCATCTCAACTTATTACTACCACAAACATTTTGATTACGTGAACAATCTATTCAACTTTCGTAAGATTTACGAGTTTCATTTTATGATTACAAACATTGTTAACCCATTAGATCGATGTCTACTTAATCAATTTAATTCGAGATTGGTTCTGATAACACGAATAAGTACCTATTCGATTAATTTTCCAACTTATCATAAGCGGCACTTAATGCAAAATTGAAGTAGATAATAACAAAGGCATAGCATTAAATTGTCTATTAGTTCTAACTACTTTGGGATAAGACCGATCAATACAGCCGATACCCTCTTATCTAATGATAGCCTGGTACTGTGAAATTGAATGTTAATTAGCACTTTAGGGCAATGCAATAGCTACTACTATTATCTTCGGAGATAGATTTTGTCTGTTTTGAACGTTCTAATACAAGTGTGGTTTTCCATAATAATAAAGAATAGCGTCAAAACAAGCGTACTTTAAATACGAGTGTCTGAAGTGAACATATTCGTTTACTCGAAAATTTAAAGTATTCGTTTATTTTTTCATGTATTTACCGAATATTATGGATTTCTTTATATCTTTGAGTTGGTTGTAATTTTACCCAAAACTTAGACCTTAAGTTTATAAGAATTTTGTATTTTTTATTTAAGGATCGGCCGTATTTCGCACCTTATTAGTTACGACTGTCTAATACAGGTTTTAAAACCATCATTTTCATAAAGTACGGAAATATAACGTTTTAGTAGGTACCTAGTTACTAGTTAGTAACAGTTCGACCAGCACATGTACTTTTCTTCTTATATGTATTTAAAATGTACCTAATACTAGTTAAACGGTTCTAAAATACGAACTTAAACTAAAAGATAAAATTAGACAAACATTTCAACAGAAATACATAAAACTACTACATTCTTGTTAAGTGGTAAGAGAAACCTTGTAAATTATTCGGTTTGTTAAACGATCCAAGTTTTTAACTACACGCAATTGTATGAAAAACTATTTGGGAACTATCAAAGTTCTTGGAGAATTACCGCTTGCAAATTGCCAGTAATTTTGAATGAAAATGAACTTTCAAAAGTCGTGTGAAGGAAGTTGGGGTAGCTGGGGTTAATTCGTGTTATGACTCGGATGATAGTAAAATATTAAGAAGCTCTGCTCTAGCATTCCGATGGGATTGTTTTAATAAAGTAGAGCTGTTCATTGCAGCGTTAAGGGAGATTTTTGGTGGTTTATGATAAATGTATTTTTTTTTTAATTCTATTCTAGTTCATGTCGGGAAAAAGGTCTTCTTTTACGACTTTTTGATCCTGACCCAGTCATCATCAGCATTGTCTACAGTTTCTCAAGCATGTTGGAGTTCAGTTTCAGTCCGTGTATGTATTTGAAAACAAGAACCTTGATATAACCAATCAATTAAAAAAAATGCACTATGTAGTTTGATACGTGTGAAAATTAGAATGACATTCAATTCCACACAAAATAATCTGTTTTGTTCTCAATGTGGGTGCATTTACAGACATTTTAACAATCATACACAAACAGAGAATTATTTAGGTATTTAAACTGTGTTGGTAGGTATGTAGGTAGTAACGTGGAATATAAATTCTAGTTCCTAAAATAAATAAATATTTTGAACGTAAAATGAGCTATAAAGAACATAAATCTGAAATGTACAAAGAGTTATAAGCTTTTCTAATTGGATGAAGTTATATTAACTTTTTCTTTCAGTCCCAAATGTGATATCATAGCTCTTATTACTAAAATACATTAGTGCTAAATTTCCCTGATGAAACATTACTTTCTAAATCCTAACAAATATGTATGTTGTTGTGTGTATGTTATGAACTTATTTTACGCTAACATTTCATTTATTTTAGTAAATTTCTTGGTGTTATGTGACTCAAATAATAACTTTTTAATAACTGATGTAATATCATCCAAATAGTTTTAAACCTTTTCCCAAGATACGAGTAGTAGGTGAGTACTACATAAATCTACGGTCGTACGTACTACTTAGTCCAAGTTCATACATTTGTTTTTTTTTTTTTGTGGTGGTAAAATCATCGGGTGATTCCTCCCTGCTGGCTTGGACTGGGGAAGGGACTTTCAGACTATCAGACTTACAATTGACCCTGTTATTTCAATTGCCCTTTACGTTCCTGGGTCACTTTGTTTATGGGGTTCCAGCATGCAACACGCATGCTGGAAGGAAGAGCAGTAGCCACTGAATTTAAAGTTTTAATGAAATTTATAAATTTTCTTCTTCTTCCTGCCCTTATTCCATTCTACGAGTACTTGGGGTCGGCGCAATACGTTTTCTTCTTCCATTCCCCCTATCAGACGTCACAGTATCATTTACTCCTTTTTCTTTCATATCATTCCTTAGACAATCCATCCATCTTTTCTTTGGCCTTCCTCTTCCTCTCTATCCATCAACATTCATACTCATCACTCTCTTAGTCACATGGGTGTCGTCCCTTCTCATCACATGTCCATACCAAGATAGACGATTCCCTTTCATTTTTTCTGTAACAGGCGCCACTTAATTTATAAATATACTAGTGGCCCGTCCCAGCTTCGCACGGGTATATTAAGAACCGCTCGTCAGATTTTGTGCAAACTTCACATAAAGCATCTACTAAATAGTTTGAACAAAGCCTAAACATTTGGTTTGGATAGATAGCCCGTTCTTGAGTTATAACATTACAACAAAAAGTGGCATTGATTTTTATATAGGTATTAGATATATTTAATAAAACCCAGGTTTTCTAAAATATTGTGCATTAGGGTTTTTGTTGATACTAAAAACAAAACTTGGACAAACTAAAGCAAACAAACTAAAGCAAAAAAAGACAAATACTTGATAGGTATTCAGATACCCTCCAGAAGATTGTTATTGTAGAGAGCATTCTTATACTTGTTTCGATCATTTAGGATAATCATGATTTTATAATAGTGTGTTTATTTTGTAATCATTCTCAAAATCTCCTATTTCTTCATTTTATTTCTATATTTATAACTACTTCTATTTAGGTTTAAAAAATAAAAAATGTAAACACGAATTTATTTAACAAAATTTTCGTCAGACGACTCAAAATAATTAATATTCCCCTTAATTAATTCATAGCCGAAAGTATCGAAAAATGTCTAAACTGTCTTTTAAAATATTTATAAGCATTTTCTGTGCTGACAGCTCAGTTATATAGAAGCTGTCAGGAAAGTAATAGCGGCCATACACCATACTGCCTATCGTACAATCGGCATGACGCTGCCGATTTGATCAGTTAGATTTGACCGTGTGTGGGCGTGGAATCCATCAAATTGGCATAACAATAGGCTTGATCATGCCGATTTGATCAAATCGATTTGATCATGCCAATTTGATCAAATCGATTTGATCAAATCGGAATGATCAAACTTCAAATCGGCAGCAGTGATACCAACTTAGCAACTTTAAAGCTAGATCTAGCTAATATTCGGTAGCTACTTTTTAACCGACGTAAAAAAAGGAGGAGGTTCTCAATTCGAAACGTATATTTTTTTGGAACGAAGTTCCTTATGGCGCGTTGCGAAAGGGGGCTAGGCGGAAAAAATTGTAACGACACTTTTTACAGACTGCGATGGAGTGGAGTGGAGTGGAGTGGAATGGAATGGAGGGTCGAAAATCGCCTGAACCTTTTTTAACTTGCTATCGTTAAGCAAGTTAAAAAACAGGTTCAAGCGATTTTCGACCTTATTGACATTCAAAATTTAGTTTGTTTTTTCTCACATTCTCGTTAGCTAACATTGCTCCTTCATTAAAATCCGGTGTTTGCATAAATGTCAATAAAGTCGAAAATCGATTGAACTCACTTTCACTTGTATTACCAACTGATTCCCACTAGTGGGATAAAACAAGTCGGTAAAAAAGTAGCTAAAAAGTTAAGCCACAAGTTTTATAAAATTGTAGCTGTCTGTCACCGAATAATAGCTAGATCTAGCTATAAAGTTGCTAAGTTGGCATCACTGCTGCCGAATTGAAGTTTGATCAAATCGATCGTCATGCCGATTGTACGATAGGCAGTATGGTGTATGGTGTATATGGACGAACTGCCAATTTGATCAAATCGATCGTCATGCCGATTGTACGATAGGCAGTATGGTGTATGGCCGCTATAAGGCCTCACTATGGAATAATTAATAACTTTAGTCAGCTTAGCAGTTCGTTAAAGGTATTGAGCAAACAAACTTCGTCTTAAGTTCTTCGCTTGCTTGAAGAACTCATTGTGCGATACTTAAGGCAGTTTTAATTTTTAACTCGAATTAAGAAGCTGGTTTTCTTGGCAAATCATGGCAATTCAGATTTATTTTGTAGGCGTATATTACTACTGAAAATGTATGATTTTCGGAAGTTGTAGTGTGTTATGTGCCATTTCACTTTAGGATTGCATTTTTCATTCTTTATGCTGTTGTCAAATAAATTAAATTGTTTTTGTTTGTAATATATGGAATTATTTGAAGCCTGTCACATAGACTATCCGACCGCTTTCGCTTTTCTACATGACAGCATTCGGATCGCGTTCGATTCGCCAGTCTGTTTGCCAATAGCTTTAGTGATTAATCTTCTTTTGGGTTATTACTTCAATTAATGTGCAGACAAACTCATACATAAACCACATTATATGTGTTTATCGATCTCATTTTGACACACAAGTGTAATACATCAAACCACAGACAACCTTTTTATTTTTGGTGTGGTGAAATGAGTAAATGACTCCCACCCTGAGCTATTCTGTGCCCTGAGTGGAGCGGAAGAGACTTAGAGTCTAACAGACTTTATAAATCCACCCTGTTCCTTTAGAAGCCCACGGAGGATGTCATTCCCTTCACTTGTTCCACCTTCTCCTTCGCTAGTAAGGAGGTGACTGCTTTCCATTCCCCCTCGCCACACTGCACGGCCTGAACAATTAGCGGGTGCGAGAGGTCACAGTCGACTGTCGACTCCGTGAGGACACAGCGGTGCTCCGCCCAAGCAGGGCAGTCCTCTAACGTATGCTCCAGCGTGTGCTTCGGGCGGTCCACACACTGGTATCAGCATGCACCATCACAATGACATGTATGCTTTAAATGATAAGTAGATACCTAAAAACCTTGTGAGAAAATAAGGGTTAGTTTAGTTACTATTGAAGATTTTAGAAGCTTCACGCAAAGCAGGAAATAGAACAGCAAAAGCAACAACAAAGAACAATCCAAATAAATCGCTAAAAGTATCTAACCTCAAATACAACAAAAAATGAGCGATACTTGGGTTCTTTTACATAAATTCACATCGAAAGTAACATTATCCATTACCAGACACTCACATACCGTGAAATGCTGGAATTTTGTAGGATTGTACGGTGACAATGTGACAAGACTAATGGGGTGCGATATCCAGTTTCTGTCTGGTGAATATCATGGAATATTACGCATGATCAGTTTGAGTTTGCCATTTCACAATTTAATATCAATATTAGCCTGTTAAATTGTCCAAAATGTCATCCAGAAGCATTTTCAAGATTTCGTACCTCAAAGGAAAAACGAAACTCTTATGGAATAACCCTGTTGGCCGTCTGTCTGTCAAGACCCTTTTTTTCAGTCTATGGGCCCCTTGATTTTATTCCCACGTATCTTTGCAAGTTATACCCACGATCTATACACGTCATGTAAATATATCCCATAAATAATCCCTTAAATAATATACGCCCCCACGTTTTGAGTGGCCCCTCTCTCAGCCCCTTAGGGTTATTTTCTTATTTTTAGGACTTTTAAAAACGTGGGTTTTTAGATTTTTTAAATCTATTAATTTTACAACTTTCTAATAAAATCAAGTTTATGCAGTAAAAATGTACGGCCATCTAAGTGACTTATTTGATACTTTACTTGTTTAAATTTCTTTTTTATTTCAAATAGGTACAATATTTTTATTTTTTGGAATAAATTATTTTCAACTTATTAATTTTCATTTGAACATCAGACTGTCTTGGTGGTCCCGTGGTCTTGTGACGTACGAAGGTTTGTGAGTGACGAATGGTTATGAGGCCCTGCATTATAGTTGGACAAAGTGGTATAACGTTTGATCAACAAGAATTCTTCATATGAGCCAGGAAGTTTTCTTTCAAACTTAGATCGAATTTCCTCTGGTTGTTTTTCTTTCGTCGTATTTTTTGTCATATTGAAGTTCAAGATCAGGCAGCAGCAGGTCAGCAGGTTAGGCTTCTGTGCTTGATTTCGAACGTGTCGAAGTAACATACCTTAGGCTATTAACTCAAAAAAAACCGATATATAAAAAATATTTGACCCGTATTAATCTTTCTTACGTTAACCAAAATTGACGAAGAATCAACGCTACGCTTCTAAAAATCACAAAACGTCACTCGGTCGGTATTATAATTTTACAGGCGTTATGACGTCACAAGGCCCCACTCCCGAATTTTACGACTAAACAGATTTTCAATTTATTGATGCAGTAAACTACTCTATAATGTGATACTGGTGTATTTTTAAATAAATGAAAGATTGTATAAAAGTAGGAAGAGTATTTTTGGTATGTCACCTCCAACATAAAATATCACAAACTTTACGTATGTTTAAATTAAATTAAGATAGAATGGATTTGCTTCAGGTAAGTTAAGTTACTCCAAATCACACATTAAAAATATTTATACTTACTAATAGATACAGTACCTACTCGTATTATTATTTAATAGTTTTTTATATATATTTTTAGTTAATAGTATTAGTATTATGTCAATAAAATGAAATACCTACATAATTATTTGAAAATAATTAACATGAATAAAATGTGTTGATGCATAGAAAAATCGCATTGTAGGTTTCGAAATCGGACCTACGTTCCGAAAAGCCTGAATCACTACTCAGTTAAGTACCTAGTTACTATAAAATATCGGTATACCTAAATATATTCCTCAAAGCCGCTTTTCTTTGAAGCTTGATTTATCTAAGCACACTAGTTTCCCTTCATCCGGGTCAGAAACTGTATAACTTATCCTTTTTCCAATATTCAGAAGACTTCTTTATTTAGTTTGATGAATGTGGCAACCCTAGCGTTTGCCTAGATCGTACCTACGTGAGTAATATATGGCGCAGTTTATTTTTATTTTAACTTTATTGACTAAAAGATTATATACCATACCATTGCTGAAAATAAACTTTAATGAGTTCTGTTTGCCGTTTACTTTGAAATAAACCGATTTTTAAAAAAATAAATCGTTTTGTTTTTTTTTATTTATTCATTTTAATAAATCAAAATTAAAAAAACATATGGCGTCAAAAAACTCATCCACATCGCTGTCAATGGGAAAAGGGCCCAGAACGCTGGCAGCATTGCCACGTTGGATGGCAATGCTGATCCTTTGACCAAGAAATAGGCCAGCCCTCTGGTCACGAGAAGCGTCGACTATACGCTAGGCGATATCTTTGAAGACTCGGTGGGCACTCGCACCCCATGGCCCTAGTGTTTCAATCCCAAACGGCTCAAAATACATAGCTGGAAGTCAAGTCAATTGTCATTCGTTTTTATTGATTATTTAATTACATATATTGAGTAGATAAATGTGGTGACAAATGTCGAAATGACTTAAACTTACTACATTTCCCCATCGAATTCCAATAACAAATGCGTCCAAATATTATGGCGAAAATTCTTATCTTTTCGAATTTATCTGAAATCAAGTTGACAAAGACGTTTAACTAAGTATTCATACTAAAACCACATTCATAGCAAAATCGCCAAATAAGATACAACATTACCAATCGCACCAAAGATAAGTTCCAAAACAGGGTATTTTCTGTGCGACTAGGTAAATAAAAAAAACATTCCTAATACCTTATTTTACCTTATCTCTGAACCTGTAACAGAACTTGTTATGGCACATATCCTAAATCGAACACCAAAACATAATAGTACGTTACAAAAAAAAAAAGAATAACGGGTGGTTCTCGCGAGTGCCACCGTACTATGTAGGTTCGTAAGATATGGCCGCTTGAGCATGTATGTCACGCGCCGGATTATAAAAGCTTTTTCCAATTCTCCATTGTAGGAGCTCTCGGGATCTCTCCGAGACCACGTAGGCGCTATATCTTACGCTCTCTGTACGCTTTTATTTTAACGAAATTTAGCCCACTCCCTTGTCACTGACGATTACTTTCCATTGTCTCGCCGAGAGGGTGTAATACCGTATCAAATTGGGAAATATTGAAAGAAAACGTGGTAACCGATCCAGTGTATTGCGAGCTCAGATCGGTTAGCAGTTTGTTTTGTTGACAGGGAATAAGAATATTTGTATTTCTGTCCAATCGCTATACAAAGACTTGGAATTAACTACGATATTACCCTCGCCTCCGGCTTTAGGGACAAAGGCATTACAGAAATTATTCTGTTTTTATTCGGTGCCTAATCTACATATTACCTCGTATCCCATTCCGAAAACAAACGCGACGGCAAATAAAGTCATAAAATTACTCACACAAAAATAATATTATTGGGCGCGAACGTGTTTTTTTGTGCTGTCGCATCCCCACAATAGAGGGTGCGCTGTTTGTTGTCCTCATTCATACAAATCCGGAAAAAATAAAACAGATATTAAGGGCGCCCTCACCGTCCGGGCTTCCCGCCTCGCACATTAGTGTGCCCGAGAATGTCCCCATTCTTATTCAAATATTTCCGGCAATTTGTTTGTCGGTTTGTCCTATCGTACAGAACGTTACACAATAGGTTAAGACCGTTAATGAATTACTCTTCAAATGTCTCAATTTTTTGATAAATTTTAACACAATTATTTTATTCTTCTTTATACAGTTTTTCAGTTCTGTTTGGATATCAATCACGACTTTTAGACATAAATCCTGTAAACGGGCGCTCGCGTCGTGTATTCAGTGTTTTATTTCCGATTGGAACACTGCACCTCATGCATTTTAAATAGGAAATTCAATTTTAACGATGTTCAAATAGCCGAGCGGTGTAAAACTGACCGCCGACCGCTCCCGTAAAAGCTTTAACCGCGGCACTAACAAACAAGTTTCTTGCCAAAAAACTTGGCGAGTTTATTAATGCAGTCAGGCTGTATTACTCGCACAAACCGATTCCTTTGTTCACCAAGAAATACAGAACTTAATCTTATAATTTCGTGCACTAAAATTGTGTTGTCTTGTTTTGGCACGATTTTGTACGAAAATGTAAAAGCAGTTGATTGCCATTGCACTAAATTATTTGTAGTCGTTAGTTTTAATTGTAACATTAATTGCAGCAGGAGTGCAGGTCGGTTAGCACGACACGCTAGCTTAAATGACATAATCCGTCGTGCTCTTGTCACCGCCGGGGTGCCAGCCGTCTTAGAACCCAGTGGCTTGGCACGCGACGATGGGAAGAGACCAGATGGTATGACTATAATGCCATGGAAGCTGGGTAGGCCTTTGGTGTGGGATGCAACATGTGTCGACACCCTTGCGCCATCCCATCTTCCTAGTTCAGCGTGTTGTGCTGGCGCCGCTGCTGCATGTGCTGAAAACTCCAAGCGGCGCAAATACATTGGCTTAGCTAGTAGCTATGTGTTTGAGCCGTTTGGGGTTGAAACTCTAGGGCCATGGGGTCCGAGTGCCCACAACGTTTTTAAGGACATCGCCAGGCGTTTAGTCGACTCTTCAGGTGACCAGAGGGCTGGCCTATTCCTAGGCCAACGAATCAGCATTGCCATACAGCGTGGCAATGCTGCCAGCGTTCTGGGCACTGTTCCCGTTGACAGCGATGTGGACGTATTCTTTGACGCCCTTTGAATGTTTTTTCTTTTACTTATTATTTTGTTTTTTTTTTTTTTGTACATATTAGTAGTTAGTTTTTATTTATAGTTTGTTCATAATTTTAGTATTAGTAACGTATTTAGAAGAAGATGAATAAACATTAATTACATAATTTATTTCCAATTGCGTCTTCGGCTAAAGTAAACAGGTAGTATCCATAAAGTCTCGATATTGTTCTATGTTTTTTATTCTTGACACTATTTTCTTTCCTTCACCTTCTCTAGGTCATGGGTAGTTCTTCGGAGACAAAATTTTCGATGTCTGTGGGTATATTTCCGTAACCAACTAACAAAACGGCATGTAATATTTTTTTCTGTATACTTTAGCTTTAGATCTAACTAGGACAAATTATATTTTTTTAATAGTAGCTATCTAGATACAAAATAAAAATTTTTGAAGTCTGTTCTCCTGATTCATATAGGGCGTCCGTTTCCCATTTTCCGGAACAAAATGGTCGATGTCGCATTTTCCCTTTGATTCATCAATATAAATTAAAGTTATATCGAAAGGTAATGAATTGACCTCTTACAAAAAAAATATGTAATAGTTGTAACTACGTTAGTGTGTTTATAATTAAGTAAATAAGAAGTGTCCGGCGTAAAATACTGATTAATATGGAGGAAGCTTTGCTTGACCGTACTTGGTCGAGGAATGATAATGAGAGTCTGGGATCCCGAATGGGGGGAAGCCTGTCGTACAACGGACATGCTAGAAAGCGGACGTGAGGCTAGTTGGCTTAGAACCCGGTGAAACAAAGGTAAATATCTGATTCATCTGTGCTTGGTTTAGGTACCTTGCTGATTACAATGCCTAATTTATTAATTTTATTTTGCTGTTTTAAGACTTTAATCTGAGTTTCGTGTGATGCTTTTGGGTTATAGATTCGTGTAGAAAAATGACAATACTGAAGTCTGTATGAATTATGAGTTAAGCATAATTTTAGGCAAAATCATGATTCATCTGTGCCTGATTGATATGTTCAAAAGCCCATATGAATCTGAAAATAAATTAGTTTTCCCATTTTCCAGCAAGAAAGGAACACTTTTGTTACGTTATTTTACTTTTCCAAGTCAGTAGAGTGTGTGTGAGACAATTTTGACATTATTCTTCGGTATTTTTTCATAATTCAAACTCTATCTGTTTGTTTTTATTTTGATATTGCAGTTCACAACAATGCCACTATCAACAGTAGAAAAGAAGGAGAAAAAGAGACTCATAGATCGTACGAATTTTTTATCCATCTAGGATGGAAATTGGAAAATAAGAAAAGATCCAGACGAGTATGCTGCGTGGATATTAAAATAATTATATTTAAAAAGAAAGGGAGAAAAAGCCAAAGTAAACTGAGAGAATATTATAATGTAGCATTAAAATGACTATCTGGTACCTATTTATAACAAAATTCTCGCTTTTCTGTAAGTATTTATTTCTGTATAAATATTATTCTGAAAAACAAGAATTTTATTGTTGAATTGACCAGATTTTTTTCTTGATATGATTACTGATAATTGTTTTTATAAAAAAATATTATTGTTGTTATAATATTTTCTTAACACAGAGCCCATTTTTATTTCAAGTTTTCCATTTTTATTTCTGTTCCTGATTCATCTGTATAAAATTCTGATTCATCTGGGCACTAAATTTTTAAACATAAATATCTTAAAAACTACTTTGTAAAAACGAGTCCCTCATACAAATATATGTTTTTTGGAATATCTATTTTCTTATGAACATGTGTTACTGAGCTGAAAGTGAAATTAAAATTTGACCATATGAATCAGTCAAATAATCGAATTTCGAAGAACTACCCTCATAAATGAAAGTACAGAAAAAAAAACGCATTGAAAACTTCAACTAAACATAATTAATTTGTGAACATTTTTAAAACTGTTTACTTAATTGTTGAAAACTATTTAAAGTAAAGTTTAAGATTGATTAGCGATGTCATTTAAAATTGATGAGTTTACCTTTTACCACAAAAATTTAACCTGAAGGTAGGTAATTTTCTGGTCATTAATTTTCCAGGTTTCTGCTAGATTATTTTAAGCTCTAAAAATCGTGCTAGGTGCGGAATACTCGCAATACAATCGACGTGTTTGTATGACCGGATGTATGAATATGGATGAGGCGAAAGGATCGTATCAGATGGTCCGTTTGTGGTGTCTGCCTAACTCTTTGGGAAAAAAGTGTGAAGTTTTATGTAATAAAAAAAACTAATGAAAAATTTGGGTCGTTCCCAACAGGTCCATGAGTCTATTGTTCTCAAAAATTGAACGTTCATACATTTGTTCCCAACGGGTCCACGACTTTTAAAAATATTAAATTTTTTGTTCCCAACGGGTCCATGAGAATGTTTGGTACAGTCAACAACAAAAGCTTGGTTATAAGCTTAAAAACTCAAATAATGTTACTAACCAGCAAAAGTACTAGGCTGGCATAAGTTCGAGGTGGTTCTTATTTTAAGTTATAAGTATTTAATAATTCTTAATAGTCATAAAGTAAAAGATCAAGACTGGTCTAGTGGAGGTGTTCAATCAAATACATACCTCCTTGAACTTATTGTACCCTAGTACTTTTGCTGATAACCTTTTCAGTAAACCTTCCTAGAATAATTATATTTATAAAACCACCCTGTTTGAACTCATGTAAGCCTAGTACTTTTATAAAATATCACATAATAGAAGTGTAATAAATTGAGAGGCCATTCTCATTTCATTAGTTTTTATCACAAGAATTTTAAACCAGTCAAAAAGACAACTTTGAACATGTTTCGTTCTCTTACATGAAATCGTTCTTACTGACTGTACTTTTTAGAAATCTCGCGGACGGACAAATTTCCCTTCCATACCGAATGACGATGCGGGCCAAACCCATTTCCACAATCAAATCGTGTATTAGCATACAGACACATTGCTTAAGTTCACTAATCGCTTAACACAATCACAACCTTAACACTTTATCAACCTCTGATAATAGACCATATGGTCTAAGACCACGCCTAGGTAGGCTAACCCAACCCTGCATGCTAATTCCTAGGAACTAGATAAGACTGACCGTTACCGACCACGCTTATTAGTTATCCTAAACAGTGGCTGGTTTATCTAAGTACGTAAGTTAAGTGGCAATGTTGTTCCAAAAGTTGGCTATACGACGATTTAGATAGGATCCGATTTTGTGTAATTTGTCCATCATCCATCATCAGCCTATCATGTTCCCACTGCTGGGACACAGGCCTCCTTTCTGTGAGAGGGAGTGGGCCATAATCCACCACGCGGGCCCAGTGCGGGCTGGTAGATGTCACATGTCTTCGAATTTTTGGTTCTAGGACATGCCGGTTTCCACATGATGTTTTCCTTCACCGTTTTGAGAGCAGTGGTGTTGAATTAAATTACACAAAGTAATGCGCCTGGCTGGGTTCGAACCCATGGCCACCACTGCTCATGATGATGAAATAATTTATGATATTATATTGATGATGTAATTTATGTGATGAAAATTGTAACCAGAAAATGGTACTCGCGGGTCTAGAATGGACACTTAGCAATATTCCACTTCGTAAATGACATTGTTAAAAACTCCAACAGTAATTTGTGTCCCATAATACTTCGATCATTAAAATAAACTAATGATTGAAGCCCATAATATCAACAATCAGATCAATGTCTTAAACAGCTCAAACATTACCATACCGTGTACCTACGCGTGTATTCGAAGCCCTAATTAAATCCAACGATCGTCATTAGCTTTCGATATATTTGCATAAATATGCGAACGGTGATGGCTAGGACCGGTTCGTGAGAACAATGAGCCTGTGGTCACGACTCCTTGATCCTTGGGATGTCCTGGCGATTGACAACTGGCACTAGGTAAAGTAACCTTTCTATTTATTGTTTTGTGGGAGGATATTATTAGATATCAACGCTAACAGGACAACATAACGTAAAGTTGTGTCAGGAACGTTTAATAGGAGAATGAGAAAAAAAAAATGTTGGTTATTTTTCTTTCGACAACTATCTTTGCGTTTCGCGACGCAGCGCAGGCGCAAATGCGTATAAAAATAAAAAATATGTTAGTTATGTTGGGAGAGACTTGTAAAAGTATCTTTTATTGCCGGATTTTCACCTTTAGTCTGTCGATTAAGTAAGTGCTAAATACTTCAAACGACATAAATGCACTGCTGAAGTAGTAGGGTTGAAAAACTAGGTCTCGAGTGCTTACCAAGTTTTTTCACGAAATCACCAAGCATTTTGTCAACTCTTGATGTGACTAGAGGGCTGCCTATTTGTTGGTCGAAGAATCAGCTATCGATGTTCTGGGCACTGTTCCCGTTGAAGATTTTTTTTTGCTTTTTGTTATTTATAATTATTTCTATTATTGACTTTACTTATAGTTTAAAAATAGATAGATATAATTATAATTGCAAACTAGAAATAATATCGCCACATCTCTCGCAGGACAGATAACCGCTGGGGTAGACGTGTCCTTGAGTGGAGACCGCGACTCGGCAAGCGTAGTGTGGGACGCCCGCCGGCCAGGTGGAGTGACGACCTACGAAAGGCAACCGGCAGAGACTGGATGAGGAAAGCTCAAGACAGGGCTCAGTGGCGCACATTGGGAGAGGCCTATGTCCAACAGTGGACGAATACAGGCTGATGATGATGAAATAATATCAGAAGACAAACCACAAATAAGAATAGCTGCAATAGAAATTTCATTTATCCCCTAAGGGCTAGTTAAGCTTCTCGAATTTCAACTCTAGGTTCGGGATTATCCCAAAAGTCGGTATAAACTTCAACATATGGGACTTAAAATAGACGCCAGTCAACCCTAATCACGGCTTGAACCCTAAAAGCGACTAAAATAGCTCACATAGGTAACCTAGCTCGTTGAGCCGCCGGCCGGACAGAATATATCGCTACCACCATAGGGCTTTTGTATGTAAATTCTGTCAAAATCAGACGATAGTTTCACTCTTCAAACTACTACGCCGAAGAAAATAATGGCTAAAACCGCCACTGTAACCATAGCTTTCATGATGATTGAATCACGAGCGAAGCGAGTGATTCAAGTATTTAAATCGTGAGCGACGCGAGTGATTCATGCCCTCGATATAAATCCGTTTTATTCAAGAGTTGCAAACAGAACAATGACTTAAATTAAGAGTAATTTTTTCCTAATAGATAACACGGGGGTCGACCGCATCAATACGAGTATGTTCTAAATTCAAACAACAAAACAGTGAGTAAAAGAGCTTTTTACTCACTGTTTTCAGTGATTAAAAGTAGCTTTTTAAAGTGGGAATGGTATAAAGTACATTCTATCTTTATATATCTACGCACTTGACCTTTCTGAAGAACCACTAATGATTTTCATTTTGTTTATTTTGATAAATTTAATACCTATGTCAGTTTCAAAGAAGCCACGTGTCCGAGAAACCCTGTAATTCCCTCAGGCTCATCTCAGGCTTATTGGGTTTCTAAGGCACGTTCTCATCTCTTTCGGTCTCGGTCATTGTCAAGAAAAATTAAATTTAACAAAGTTCATTTTACTTTTTTTTTAAGTCAAACGATAAATCGATGCATAAACAAAAAAATATTTTTACCTAAGTACATTTTGCTGTAAGTATTTTTAGGGTTCCGTACGTCCGAATACAAAAACGGAACCCTTATAGGATCACTCGTGTGTCCGTCTGTCTGTCGATTACAGTCAATTATCTCCGAATCTACTAAACCGATTGGTTGATTTGGTACACATATCAATTCTTGTGACCCAAGCACAGAGGTGTGACGTGAATAGATAAAATCTATATGTGGGAGGTAATTTTTGGGGGGGAAGAGGAAAATGAAAAAAAAAAGTTTTGAAAACTGCATCGTGTGACATATCAAATGAAATATCTTGTTGAGACAATCTTAAATGTATTTTTTTTTTGTAATTTTAAAATAAATAGTTTCCAAGTTATTCAAGAAAATAGACGAAATTTGACCATTCCCCCTCCCCTCTTATCTCCGAAACTACTAAACCTAAAATTTTGAAAAAAATACAGTAATTAGTTTTCTACTTATAGATTATAGGATAACCTATAAGAAGTCCATATCTGTATATGGGAGGTAATTTTTGGGGGGGAAGGGGAAAATTAAAAAAAAAATATTTGAAAAGTGCATCGTGTGACATATCAAATGAAAGGTATTGTTGAGACAAACTTAAAAGTATTTTTTTTGTAATTTTAAAATAAATGGTTTCCAAGTTATTAAAAAAAAAATAGACGAAGCTTGACCATTCCCCCCCCCCTTATCTCCGAAACTACTGGACCTAAAATTTTGAAAAAAATACAGGAATTAGTTTTCTACTTATAGATTATAGGATAACCTATAAGAAGTCCATATCTGTATATGGGAGGTAATTTTTTAGGGGGGGGGGGAAGGGGAAAATTTAAAAAAAAATATTTGAAAAGTGCATCGTGTGACATATCAAATGAAAGGTATTGTTGAGACAATCTTAAATATTTTTTTTTTGTAATTTTAAAATAAATAGTTTCCAAGTTATTCAAGAAAATAGACGAAATTTGACCATTCCCCCCCCTTATCTCCGAAACTACTGAACCTAATTTTTTTTTTTAAATACAGAATTTAGTTTTCTGCTTATAGATTATAAGAAAGCCTATAAAAAGTCCATGATATTAAAAGAACATGGTAAATCACTCAATATTGTGCGTACCAATTTGGGTCAGATTTAAAAAAAAAACGTGATAGGTAACATCGTACGGAACCCTCTTCACGCGAGTCCAACTCGCACTTGGCCGGTTTTTTTTCTTTTAGCGTGGTAAAATAATGAAATGAGTCCTCCCACCTGGGGCAGGGCAGGAGGGACTGACAGACTTGTACTGACTAAAATCCACGGTTTCCTTCAATAGCCCTTTACGTTCGGGGATTATAGTAGCCCGTTAGTCCCACGACCACTATTTGCTGTAGTAAAGACAAAACAAAAACCGGCCAGGAGCCCCCTGAAAATGTCATTTGTCTAACTATCACGGTTCATGAGAAACAGTCTGGTGACAAACAGACAGTGAAGTCTTAGTAATAGGGTCCCGTTTTACCCTTTGGGTACGGAACCCTAAAAGTTACTTAGATTCAAGTTTTTTCTTCTTTTATCTGCATTTTGATACCTATGCATTTTACTTTGCAAAGTAATGAACTTGCTGCCATTGCAAAACATTAAAAATATTTGTTTTGCAATCAAAAATAACCTAGCAAGTTATCAAAATATTTTATTCAGTTGCAACAAGCAATTAATAAAAATCAACATTTACATTTAATGGAACTAATTTGTTTAACTCATACCTAAATTGCAAATGTTCAATATTGTAGGTATCGTATTTAGTTAGTTTGAATTTATAATAACCAAACCAATTAGTTTTCACCTAGTTTACGTTACACTTGCAAAATTTTAACCACGGAATAAAGGTTATTATCAAAACTAGTTCGTGTATGGTCAGCATAAAACATCATCATCATCATCATCAGCCTATAAATGTTCCCACTGCTGGGACACAGGCCTCCTCTCTGTGAGAGGGAGTGGGCCGTAATCTATCACGCGGGCCCATAAAACATAAAGATTAAAAAAAGGTTTTTAATATGTATACACGGAAAAAAAGGATTTCTTCTGCGAAGAATATCAATATTCTTAAAAAAATTGTTTCAATCCAAATAAATATTTTCTTAACGTAGCGGCCATACACCATACTGCCTATCGTACAATCGGCATGACGCTGCCGATTTGATCAGTTAGATTTGACCGTGTGTGGGCGTGGAATCCATCAAATTGGCATAACAATAGGCTTGATCATGCCAATTTGATGATGCCGATTTGATCATGCCAATTAGATCAAATCGATTTGATCAAATCGGAATGATCAAACTTCAAATCGGCAGCAGTGATACCAACTTAGCAACTTTATAGCTAGATCTAGCTAATATTCGGTAGCTACTTTTTAACCGACGTAAAAAAAGGAGGAGGTTCTCAATTCGAAACGTATATTTTTTTGGAATGAAGTTCCTTATGGCGCGTTGCGAAAGGGGGCTAGGCGGAAAAAATTGTAACGACACTTTTTACAGACTGCGATGGAGTGGAGTGGAGTGGAGTGGAGTGGAATGGAATGGAGGGTTGAAAATCGCCTGAACCTTTTTTTAACTTGCTATCGTTCAGCAAGTTAAAAAAACAGGTTCAAGCGATTTTCGACCTTATTGACATTCAAAATTTAGTTTGTTTTTTCTCACATTCTCGTTAGCTAACATTGCTCCTTCATTAAAATCCGGTGTTTGCATAAATGTCAATAAAGTCGAAAATCGATTGAAGGTCGGAAAACATTTGCTTTACGATAAGCAAATGTTTTCCGACCTTCACTTGTATTACCAACTGATTCCCACTAGTGGGATAAATCAGTAAAAAAACAAGTCGGTAAAAAAGTAGCTAAAAAGTTAAGGCACAAGTTTTATAAAATTGTAGCTGTCGGTCACCGAATAATAGCTAGATCTAGCTATAAAGTTGCTAAGTTGGCATCACTGCTGCCGAATTGAAGTTTGATCAAATCGATCGTCATGCCGATTGTACGATAGGCAGTATGGTGTATGGTGTATATGGACGAACTGCCAATTTGATCAAATCAATCGTCATGCCGATTGTACGATAGGCAGTATGGTGTATGGCCGCTATATGTGCTCAGTCGAAGAAAACCTGTTTACTCAAATTAAGAATAATAAATACTTGGTTTTAATTCTTGACGTAAGAATATATTTTTGATTCAAGACTATTACAATCTTAATTGAAGAAAATATATAGATTTTACTGAAGATATTCTTAAAATTAAACTTAATAATTCTTGATTCAAGTCTAATGTCTTCGAAGGAGACAATACATATAACTAAAACAATATTTTACTTCATTCAAAAATATATTGTTTTCCCCATATATGAATCAGTATTTGTCTTGACCAATACGATATTGTCTTAATATAAGACATCCTTTTTTTCCGTGTATTTAAAAAAAAACGTGCAAATTACGGAAATCTATAAGACTTATAGAGTTAGTTACCTTATCATAATTCGAAAAATCGTGAGAAAAGACATAATGTTGTCCTAAATCGTTAAAGATTTTTTTGTGAAGGCAGTCTAAAATCACGTATCGTCTTATAAATATTATAGTCGTCAAAAAACTCGCATATTGTCGACTTTTCTGACGGTTCTGTGTGTAAAAACACTGTATGCAATATGAATGTCCATCCGTCATTAAGTAGCTTTTTCGACGAACCGTCAATGACAGATCCATGAGTCAATGACTGAATGAACCCCTTCTACTTGATAGAACACGTTTAATTTTCTTCAATTTACTTATTGAGTAGCTAGTTGGTCCTTAACATTTTTTTTCTAGCCTTCTCTGTCCCACACCTGGACATAGGCCTCCTTCCACTCCTACCAGTTTTCACGACACTGCGTCTTCCTTCCAGTTCGGATGGAACCTGACCAGTTTGCCCCGCCATCTTCTACGTGGTCTGCCGCGACCTCGCCTATACAGGGTAGTCCAGGCCAGATTGATATAATTATTTTTTTTTGGCTTAGGGACCAATTTGTATTCCCGCCAGGAAAAAATCGCTTGTAACCGCTCGCTTACAAGACATGATTTTTTTTTTTAAATCTCAACAATTTTAATGTTTTCATGATTTGTTATTAAATTTTAAAATGAAAAATTCTATTATTTTATTTTAGACGCTTAGGCTACTACGTAGACATGGGTCAGAGCCCATTCGTCCCCTAAGATTCGCACCCTGTGCCCACTCGTCCCCTGGAACTTTTGAGGGGCCCATTCGTCCCCTGAAGAATATTTATTTTTATTCATTCTTCTAATATAAGTACATGTATATGTGTATACTGCAGCTTGGTAGTCCTGGTACAGTCGCGCAGAAAAGGGTAAAATAAAAAAATAATGTTAGCAAAACAGAATTAATGTTTGAACGTCCATTATTTTTGTACATTAAAAGCGTGACAACGACTACACATTGAGCTAAAACGAAACACTTAGAATACAAGAACATAATAACATCCATTAATATGATAAAATAATAATTGCGGATAAAAAATTGCTAAACATATTTAGGAGTAAATAATTTAGTTTTGACTTTTTTGTCAAAATATGACTGTAGTATTCCACCATAAAGTGAATTACCATCAATAGTAATACTAATCATATTCCAGGATTCAAATGAGATAATTCGATCCAATTATGTCAAAAATATTATTATTATTATAATAATAACAGTATTGTTTATTTCGTTAGGCGAACTTCATTTAATCATTTAATAAAAACTTAAAAAAAAAATTAACCGCCTTCAAAAACAACCACAAAAAAGGGTAAAATAACCTACAAAATAACTTTTCTTTCGGAAGTCGGTGGCTTTGTTTTTTTTATTTCGTTGTCTTTTATGCCACCGACTTCCGAAAGAAAAGTTATTTTGTAGGTTATTTTACCCTTTTTAGTGGTTGTTTTTGAAGGCGGTAATTTTTTTTTAGTTTTTTATTTTACTCTTTTTAGTTTAAATATTCAACTCAAATTCTTGTCAAATACATCATTTTCTTACATGTGCACTAGAATTTGGCTATCCTTAGCACCGGTATTAACATCGCTCGTGTACACAATAAGCTAATAATAACAATCCCTATCAAAAACTGCTGAACCGATATTGATTAAACTTGCAGTGTTCCCTAAAGTGAACTATTCCTGGTACAACAAAAAAAGAATTTTGAAAGTCGATCCACAATTGGCGGAGTAATCGCGTAACAAACACTCAAAAAAGTAAAGATCATCACATCATCCATCAATAAAAATGCTCACAAAATAAGTACTGAACCAAAGTGGATGAAATTTTTATGGGACCAATGGGAAAGTATACTGCATCGAACGAAAAAAGAATTACATATATAAAAAAAAGCGACCGAATTGAGAACCTCCTCCTTTTTTTGTAGTCGGTTAAAAAGACCAAAGACACATTGAACAGTCTCGTATTCGCAGTCACTTTCAAGAACCAATATGTCTTCGAGGCAGCCATAACATACAAACATAAAAACTTTTTCAAAAAAGTAACCGACTTCAAAAACAACAACAAAACAAAAAAAAGGGTGAAATAACCTAATTAATAACTTCTTTCGGAAGTCGGTGGCTAATAAAAATCAATGAAACAAAAAATAAAGCCACCGACATCCGAAAGAAGTTATTAATTAGGTTATTTCACCCTTTTTTGTTTTGTTGTTGTTTTTGAAGTCGGTTACTTTTTGAAAAAGTTTTTTTTAGTTTATTTATTACATATTCAACCCAAATTCTTGTAAAATACAAAATTTTCTTACATAATGCACTAATCTTGTAATCCGTCACAACATAAAAAATCCATATCTCTAAAACTACTGAACCGATTTTGATTCACTTAAATTGAACTTATAGTTCCGGAGATATGCGTGCACAAACATAAAAACATACATACATACATACATACATACACTTATGAAATTTGGCACATTTGTTCAGACGCTGATATAGACTAACATAATGAAAACTGGGCAGTTCTGATAATATTACATACATACGGGTCGAATTGATAACCTCCTTTTTTTTGAAGTCGGTAAAAACACCTTATCTATTATTTGTAACCCGTTTTTTAAACAAGCCATTCGTAGAGAGACAATTTTATTACATCGTAAGCCTATCGGCAGGATATATTGTTATCATGACGGATTATCATTCATCATAGCTCTTTTTCAATGATCTGTTATGATTTATTAAATGATTTGTTAATAAACTGTTCACAAGTGTACTATGTTAACCGTTTCTTATGTAAAATATAGCTAATTTTATCTCAGGGGACCAGTAGGCACCTCAATAGGTGCCGAATCTTTAACTTATATTGTATATACAGGGTGTCCAGTAATGAATGGATAACCTTGGAATGGGTCATAGTAGAACTAAAGGCGATTCAGAAAAAAATACAAAAAAAAATCAATACCGAGTATTTCCTAAGATATGAGACTTTTAAGAATATTGATAATTTTTGGTACCCTACTTTACATTCTTGCACACCACGACCACAAATTGATGAATTCCATATTTTTTTTATTGTTAAAAAAATCTACATTAACTGAGCTGGTAGATGAGCAGTAAATAGTGACACTGTTAATACACGGCTTTTCAAAAAATTAACTCGAATTAGTGCTTTAGTGAAAAAATTAAGAAAAAATTTCGTTATGACAAAGTTTAAGCAACCATAGCATGAAAAAAATGTATGGCAACACAGGTGACCAATAATTTTAAAATAATATGCACTTAATGCAGATTTCAAAATAGTATTACTTATCATTGTACCTAATGTAAATAATGAATTATTGCTAATTGTGTCTGAAAGGAGAGAAAATTGCTGCTGAGAAAACTTTGAAATATTCAGGTATTCCAGGTAAACCCCAAATATTTTAAGAATTTCACCGAAGAAAAAAAAAGTCTCATTTTCTAGACGCTTCGAATGACACCTATTTCAAATCTGTTGGATACCTTCACCCAGGTCAGGTTAGCAAATTTCTCTCCTTTCAAACACAAATAGCCATTATTCATTATTTTCAATAGGTACAATGACGAAAAAACGTATGGCAACACAGGTGACCAATTATTTTTAAATTATATGCACTTAATGCAGATTTCAAAATAGTTTTATTCATCGTTTTAACTATAGAAAATAATGAATAATTGCTATTTGTGTTTGAAAGGAGAGAAATTTGCTAACCTAACCTAACCTGGGTGAAGGTGGGTGAAGGTATCCAACAGATTTGAAATAGGTGTCATTCGAAGCGTCTAGAAGATGAGACTTTTTTTTTCTTCGGTGAAATTCTTAAAATGTGTGGGGTTTACCTGGAATACCTGAATATTTCAAACTTTTCTCAGCAGCAATTTTCTCTCCTTTCAGACACAATTAGCAATAATTCATTATTTACATTAGGTACAATGATAAGTAATACCATTTTGAAATCTGCATTAAGTGCATATTATTTTAAAATTATTGGTCACCTGTATTGCCATACATTTTTTTCATGCTATGGTTGCTTAAACTTTGTCATAACGATTTTTTTTCTCAATTTTTTCACTAAAGTACTAATTCGAGTTCATTTTTTAAAAAGCTGTTTAGTAGCAGTGTTATTATTTACTGCTCATCTATTAGCTCAGTTAATGTAGATTATTTTAACAATAAAAAAATGATGGAATTCTTCAATTTGTGGTCGTGGTGTGCAAGAATGTAAAGTAGGGTACCAAAAATTATCAATATTCTTAAAAGTCTCATATCTTAGGAAATACTCGGTATTGATTTTTTTTTGTATTTTTTTCTGAATCGCCTTTAGTTCTACTATGACCCATTTCAAGGTTATCCATTCATTACTGGACACCCTGTATATTAGAGGGGACGAATGGGTACCTTACAAATAATATTTTTTATTAAAATATTAATTGGTCCCCTACCAGGAGACCAATGGGCACCTATATAGGGGCCGAATCGACAACTTTTATGCTGGGAGACGAATTTTAGGGGACGAATGGGCTCTGACCCGTAGACATTGCACTTTCTCAGAAAAAAAAAATTCAGACAGATCTACAAATTTGAAGTGCATTTAGGTAATTTCTTATCAACGCAAGAATAATTACTTTCCTTGAAATAGACAGATCTTTCGTAAACTCCAATTAAAAACTTTAAAAAAATCCTGGCGGGTACAAATATGGCCCTAGGCCGACTAAGTACCTAAAAAAAAATATATCTATCTGGCCTGGACCAGCCTGTATAATCACCAATAATTAATCACCCTGTCTCAGGGCACCAGTTGTGTGCTATTTTGGCCGACAGTTCGACCGGCATGCGGCAGACATGTCCTGCTCATTCCTATTTCCGTTTTGCAGCCTTTTGAGCTACGAAAATAATTGAAGAATATAACTACCATTTAGGCTGTCGTTACAATCTAGACATAACTCATTGGGTATTTATTATGCAATTTAAACATTCGAGTCACACTGAACTCGGAAAATGTATGCCAAAAGCAAGTCTTTGATCATTTTTGGTCCGTATTTTAGATAAGTATCGGACTTCCTCTAAACAGGGAATGGGCGTAAAGTTTATGTTTCTTTTATTACTTATAATTATAGTGTTTTGTCTGTCCAATCCGACAAGAAGTGGGTTAAGTTTGTAGGTACACCATAAGTACTATTATTTCCGCTAGCGATGGGTAGCTATAGCCATAACTAGCCAAATACCGGCTATGAGCAAAATAGCCACGGCTATGATATCCGTCAACACGATAGCTAGCTATCGGCTACTGGTTGGCTAGATAACTGACAGGTTATGATATAGCCGCGTAGCCGCGTAGCCGCTCGTAACCGCGTAGCCGCTCGTAGCCGCGTAGCCGCCACGGAGTATAGCTAACTGCTACGTTTTATAGCCGTCCCGGTATTCGGTAGCCGGGTAGATAGAGTAGCCAAAATAGCCGATAGCTGTGTGCGCGCTCACTGCGCTACGCGTGTACGATCTTCATTGGTATCGTCGATCTTTTTCTCACAATATTCACAAAATAGATTAGACAAAGAAAGAGCATTATACTTAGTAATTTCGTTCGTTTAATGAACGAACTTATGAAATACGATGATTGGAAAGCTGGTTAGCTACCGTCAGGTTTAAAATAAATAAAAGATAGTATTTTGGTTATTGTGACCTCAGAGAGGAAATCATTTCTTTTTAATTTAGGATCGAATTCAGATCGGGCAGTTGATGTTGCGTTATTTAAGTCCTACCTAGCTACACCGGCGCCGCTTCGTTGCGCGCCGCTAGTTACTAAACGCTATTGTTCAATAGCCAAGTAGCCAAATAGCTGGCTAGCTAGCTGGCTATCACACCACAAATAGCCGGTTAGCTAAGCTATTGAAATTTCGGCTAGTTACCCATCTCTAATTTCCGCATTGTTTTTGTTTAATTGTGTTGTGGTTTATTTAGATCCGTTTTGTAGTCTTTTATTGAGGTTAAGGGTTGTTTATGACCATAAACAATGAGAATGATATGTGAGTGTGATTATATTTATTAATAAAACATATCACATCATCCCCTTAGGGTTGGCAGCAGTGCACTTGTTAGTAAACTCACATTTCGCCAGTTTTGTTTAAGTGCCATGTAATAGGGGATGAGCTTATTATATGAGCCTACCCGGGCACAAATACAGACTCCGTGGCTGCCACTGAGAAATTGCTAATGGATAACCCCAATAACACTTGCCCAACCTTTTTTTTTTTTTTTTTTTTCGTGTTAAAATCATCAAATGAGTCCTCCCAGCCCCGGGCAGGGCGGGAGGGACTGTCAGACTTGTACTGACTAAAATCCACGGTGTCCTTCGGTAGCCCTTTTGCGTACCGGAGTCGCGGTATACGTATGTCCCGCGACCCCGGCAAGGCTGTGGCCCTCTAAAGGGGGGCCCCGTCATTGTGCTGACGCTCTTTGAGGCGCGCGTGGAACACAACGCGCCGTCGACCCGGGCATGGTCCATGGTCGGACAGCGAGTTGCCCTTTACTCGCCGCCCGCATGCCCGCGCCTACGGTGGCCGGAGATCGTCCCGCGACATCCGTCGCCGTGGGCGTCTACCACTGCGGCTGAGGGAGGACGCTTTTCTCTCCCTCGTGCGGCCCGCCTCCTCCTTCGCGAGCATGACTGCTTCGCAGAAGGAACACTTGCCCAACCTGGGAATAGAAGCGTGAGGACTTCACGTTCAGCAGAAATGCTTGCGACCACTAAACTATGAAGGTATATTCATTAAAATAATACACACCTTTTCCATAACACAGTACACAATACTACCAATATAAATAAATTCACAGTAAAACAACAAATAAAATCACAAAACATCAGCGAATTTCAAAAATAAAAATACCAATCTTTAAACGCGTACAACTCTCGTATAAAGCGGAGTGCATATTGCATGAACTCCTTTATATCGACAGAGGGCGCCAATGGCTACAAATTGAGTGTGCGACGTGATGCCAAGTGTTTACTAAGCGATACGCGACTGGAGATGCGATCGATGAGTAATAGCCGCTCGTGTGGAGTAGGCTTTAGTTGTAAATGTGTGATGTTGAAAAAATGTGTAGTGTATCAGCTGACTTCAATATGTTTTTTGATCTTTGGAGTATTTGTACCCGGATTTTGCTAATAGCGGCCATACACCATACTGCCTATCGTACAATCGGCATGACGATCGATTTGATCAAATTGGCAGTTCGTCCATATACACCATACACCATACTGCCTATCGTACAATCGGCATGACGATCGATTTGATCAAACTTCAAATCAGCAGCAGTGATGCCAACTTACTTAGCAACTTTATAGCTAGATCTAGCTATTATTCGGTGACCGACAGCTACAATTTTATAAAACTTGTGGCTTAACTTTTTAGCTACTTTTTTACCGACTTGTTTTTTTACCGATTTTACCCACAAGTGGGAATCAGTTGGTAATACAAGTGAAGGTCGGAAAACATTTGCTTATCGTTAAGCAAATGTTTTCCGACCTTCAAGCGATTTTCGACTTTATTGACATTTATGCAAACACCGGATTTTAATGAAGGAGCAATGTTAGCTAACGAGCATGTGAGAAAAAACAAACTAAATTTTGAATGTCAATAAGGTCGAAAATCGCTTGAACCTGTTTTTTTAACTTGCTTAACGATAGCAAGTTAAAAAAAGGTTCAGGCTATTTTTGACCCTCCATTCCATTCCACTCCACTCTATTACAGTCCATTCCATGGTAATACACACATTACCCTCCTTTGCGTCGCGCAGTCTGTAAAAAGTGTCGTTACAATTTTTTCCGCCTAGCCCCCTTTCGCAACGCGCCTTAAGGAACTTCGTTCCAAAAAAATATACGTTTCGAATTGAGAACCTCCTCCTTTTTTTACGTCGGTTAAAAAGTAGCTACCGAATATTAGCTAGATCTAGCTATAAAGTTGCTAAGTTGGTATCACTGCTGCCGATTTGAAGTTTGATCATTCCGATTTGATCAAATCGATTTGATCAAATTGGCATGATCAAATCGGCATGATCAAATCGGCATGATCAAGCCAATTTGATGGATTCCACGCCCACACACGGTCAAATCTAACTGATCAAATCGGCAGCGTCATGCCGATTGTACGATAGGCAGTATGGTGTATGGCCGCTATAATGGAACATAAAGAATGTCTGTTAGTCTAATTTTCACAGGATTGTTTTCTTTTTGTAATGTAAATAAATAGACAATTGTAATTTCAAAGATGACTGATGGTTTTCAGAGAGCGATTCGCGGTTGAGACGGTAATCGATGATTAATTACCACTCTTGTGTAAAAAAATCTGTACATCTGATGTTAAATTGTGATGATATATAATTTAATCCGTTGCTTTGGAGTGTCTATTTATCTATTGGAATTCTATTAGTTGGTTCTCTGTTTAGCAAAAAATATTATTATGGTTAATTCAAGATAAATACCAATTAAATCTCAAACTGTGGCTATTTTTTTAACAATTCTTTTGACAATTGAAAACCGACCAATTAGTCGCCTCAACATTACATTTAAACGCGACTTTAGACTGACTTTGAAGCCATAGTAGCTGCGATTAGTTCTAAGCGCGAACAATGCGTGCTAATAAGTGCGTCTGATTTAATATATTCTGCAATAATTATAGCTTCAATTTTCCTTGACAAACTGTCTATATTGGGGGCATTTAAGTCGTTAAATATTATTGTCACAAGAAATATTCACGCCTTTGACTGCTTTATGTATCAATTAAGAATTGAGAATAATGTAACAATTTATAAACCGACGGTAGCAATTACCAATTAATTTAAAATTATGATTTGTCACACTAATTTAAGGTAACTAACGATCGGTTAAAGTTCTGTCTAATAGGGTATATTAGTTGAATTGAAACCGATCGGCACGTGTTCTCAATTACTCGTATAATATTACTAAACAAATGGAAAAGTTGACTACAATTTATTGTTGCCCTATAACGAACATAAATCATATTTTATAAGGTAAATTGGTACAGAATTTACTTTTTCTCTAGCAATACAAAACTGATTGAGTTTGATTGAAAAGATAATTGCCATTTTATAAGTTACCGTCATGATTGAACGTTGTTTCCTTAGGCTTTTTTATTTTGTATTAGAACATATTAATGGACCAATATAAATTGCGGTTTCATCGTGGCCGAAGCTCTATAACAGCGATATTGGCTTGTCTAACTTTCAAACCTCGTAAAAATCTAATACTCAGTAAAGAATTACCATCTAAACGACAGTTTTCAACATCAAAGGTAGTTCAAACGGTACACAAAAACAAACACTAAAGTTTGGCACACACTCACGTTTGTTTCACAACGAACGCTAAGATTTATTCGCTTCTCAAAATTCGTAGTCGCAATACGGAGTCGCGTTTACATGGCAGACAAATTAGTTGTCTCGCTTCTGACAGATGAGGGAATCGGTCCCGTGCAGTGTGCATCTGACGGTCGATTTATGTCATGACACGAATGTAAGATTTAGCGCCAAGTTGCGATTTTAACTACGACACTGCCGACTATATAGTGACAAGTTTGTGTAGGTGTACTTTGTGTGTTTGTCTTTTTTATATAAATTCATTGGCTCAAAGACCCTGAAATAAAGATGTTTCTAGGAGTTTATTGAAACAAATTCTTAATTATTTTGAATAAGAAGACCTAACAAGTGGTGCGATAAATGAATTGTCTATGTCATAGTTGTAAGTTATAATTCTGATATATGTATAATACTTCTTACTCGGTATTCAAATTACCGAAATATGAGAAATGCGTAAGTAGTGAAGTTTTACCTCACTCTGATGGTATTTACACAGAAAATACCTAAATAACAGGAAAAGAAGTTGCGGAAAATTTCCAAATAAAATTATCAGCTCTAGTCATGGAAAAAACCGACGACAAAACATAAAAAAATACTCTCCAATTTCCAACACCTTTAAAAGCAACCAAAATTACACAACCACCTACAAGAAACACAGCCCTTTCCCCCCTTAATTCTTACTTCCACAAAATTACAAACCATTGTACTGCAGTGAAAACATATTAATGTGCCGACGAAACAATGAAAATAGCTTTAAAACGTCACACAGTAGAACAATAGAGTTTTAAACGTTTGCTAAGTGTTGCAGAAAAGTCAGGGCGGGGACAAAAGCTATAAGTTCCGACTGTCGAGGACGTCTTTGGTGCTGAAACACGTACGCTTTGAACTCAAGTGATACCGAAAGCATGGCTTAATGTCTTTTTGTATGTGCTACGTTTGATTATTCAACGGGTTTTAGAGAAAGACTTTAGTATATGTAGCTAGAGAAACGCTGTTAGAACGATAAAGCTTATTTTTTCTTCTACAAGACTCAAAATACAATGACTTTTGTAGTTTGGGTGGTGTTATGCAATAACGATTTATTACTAAGAGTTCAATTTAGAAGCGAATTAAAAGTTTCATTCATTGAAGCGTTTATGTATTCGCTGCTCTGTTTTTATTAGTTGGGAAATAAGTAAAAGTTTTTTGTAGTTACAATAACGGGCTTAAAGCCTCCTGCAGACACACACGATTAATCACGCGGGGCGACATGTCGCGGTCCATTCGCAGTATTTTTAGAGTGGAAATTAGCTTGGCTCGTTGTCGCAGCGCGATTAATCGCGTGTGTCTGCAGGAGGCTTAATGTTTACCTAATTACAAGATTGACTTTTGCCTACAAAGTCTTTTGTATTAGGTACTTTCAATTGCTATATCTCCTTGACTTCTGTTATCGGCAATTGACCTCTTTTTAACCCTTTAAGTCAGACTTCCAACCGGCTTGCTATATGAAATAATTATCATATTCTAATCCATCTGTAATGTTTTCAATGCAATAATATGGATATATAAGTATCGTAGCAATTGATGTTTCACAGTTTCTAAAAAAATGTGTGACTTTATAAAAGTATATTTTATGCAAGATACAAGTCACCTCTACCTACGTGAGACTGCAGTCCATAATGCACCAAGCGAGCTCAGTACATGTAGGCGTATAATCAACTTAATAATTACAGTAATTAAGTTTTAAATCAATCATAATCCAAATTCATTTCAGAAGTGAATGGTATCAATCAGCGGTAGATTACTCATGTGGCTTGGCAATACATGCATTACCTACATAATTAACCCTATACCACTTCTACGTCTATCTGTGTTTCTGTCCGTACCAATAGGTTCTAAATGCGGTGAATGGATTTTGATAAATGGCGCTTGGAACAATTAGTCATGATCCCACAAGTGACAGACGCTATATATTATGCGCCCATTATAAAAGATAAAAACGGTGGTGTAAATTTTTCAAACCGTCTTTGTGGGCTTTTGGTTAATGGCTGATGTATTTAGATAGCTAATTATGGGAATAGTCATCATCATCAGCCGGAAAACGTCCACTGCTGAACATAGGCCTCCCCCTTAGACCGCCACGCCGAACGACAATTCGCCACTTGCATCCATCGGTTGCCCGCGACCCTCACGATGTCGTCGGTCCACCTAGTGGGAGGCCTACCTACGCTGCGTCTTCCGGTCCGTGGTCGCCACTCGAGAACTTTGCTTCCCCATCGGTTGTCAGTTCTACGAGCGATGTGGCCTGCCCATTGCCACTTCAACTTGCAAATTTTATGAGCTATGTCGGTGACTTTGGTTCTTCGCCGAATATCCATGTTCCGGATTTTATCCCGCAAAGAAACTCCAAGCATAGCTCTTTCCATCGCTCGTTGAGTGACTCTTAGTCTCTCTAAAAGGCCAGCAGTTAGAGACCACGTTTCAGAGCCATATGTCATCACTGGCAACACACACTGGTTAAACACCCTTGTCTTGAGACACTGTGGGATTCTCGATGAGAAGATATCACGTAGCTTCCCAAACGCTGCCCATCCGAGTTGGATTCTTCGGGCGACCTCTTTCTCGAAGTTGGACCTACCTAACTGAACAATCTGTCCAAGGTAAGTGTAATGGTCTACAACTTCGAGAGCAGTGGCGTGCCTAGAGTTTCAAAATAAGGCAAGCCCAATAAAATTTCAACCGATTTCAAAAAAAAAAAAAGAAAAAAAAAGAGAGAGGAAGAAAAAATTTACTTTTCGACTGAGTACGTAGTACCTACGCATGTATCATCGCAGTTTTCTCATAAACTACTGGTTATACAATAAATTAAAAGTGAATTCATCAATCTTCTTTCTTCTTCTTTCTTCAATTTCACTCTTGCTTGTCGTGCGGTGAATTAGATAACCAAAGCACACTGAAGGCATGCTAGTGCTAGATTGAATATTATAAACATATCAGCAATTGCATACCTCCGGTGGCTTTGAAAAAAGCCGTTTGGTTTGCTTCATTGCTTGAGGGAACAAAGTTATGGTAAGTAGTTGCTTGCTTCGTAACAGGACTAACAGGTTACAGACAAAAAAAAAACAAAACAGAAAGTTACAAAACGAAAGTTAAAAAATAGCTAGAATGTAATAAGGAATTCAAATCAAATAAATTATTTATATTCTAATTGGAATCGTCTATCTTTCTTAAGAAATGATTTAATTACATCAGAGTAAAATGTTGGCGATCGTTTTAATTCTACCAACAACTGTTTTTCAATGGCTATCATTGATAATTCGGAAAGACGCTCTTGACCTTGTGTATTTCTCAGATAGGTATGGATACGTTTAAGAGACGAAAAAGCACGTTCCGCGGAAGAACTTGTAGCCGGAATAGTTACAACGAGATGCGATAACTTTAACAGCTCGGGAAAGGCATCTTCGAGGTTATTCTCATAAATGAAATCAATTAATTCGAAAACATTACGATCCTTCAGATCAGGACTAGAATACAAGCAAATCAATTGGCTTTTTAATGTTTGTTTGTCGAAATAGTTTGCATAAATGTCAAATAATGAATCTAACTCCTCTGTAGGAAAATGTGAGTGATAATTGTCAAATTTTTTGTTGTTGAGCAGTTGGAAAAACTTTAATTTATAAATTTCAGAATATCGGTCAGTAATTTCGGTATTAATGTTATCAATTACTTCTACAAAAAGTCGTCTGTATTCCGTTTTTGCACAGCGTACGTTACGTCTCAAACGAGGAGCCGAGTTATTTTGCAACGTATTCTCATAAATTTGATCAAATTCGGAATGCAATTCAGCACGTAACCATGTCTGAAATTCCTTTATTTTATTAATACAATAACCGACATCTACTTGTGATTTTTGTAGAATATTGTACAAGCAGTCAGTTTTTTCAAATATCCGATGAAAAATAAAAAGAAAAAAATTGAAATTAAAAGATCGCAAAGTGTTTTCAAAATTCTCCGCAGCTAAAATCGTATCCCCGTCCCAGTTCTGTGGATTGTCGCACAGATCAGAAAACAACTCAATAAGTTTACTTTTTTGTTCAAAAACCGTGTTTACAACTCGCGACATGTATGTCCAACGAGTTGCGGGAGCATTAGGCAATTTTTTGCTGCAATGAGTATCGTAAAAAGCAGCTCGTTTTGTACTATTACTAAAAAAATTACACAAAGCCTGAAGGGCTGAAAAAAATAAACTAACCTCCTGAATTCTATTGCATGATTTAGACAACACTAAGGCCAAAATATGTGCATTACACCAAATGTAAATTGCTTGTGGACAAACATCTTTAACTTTTTGTTGCACTCCATTTCTTACACCGGACATTACACTGGCACCGTCATAGCTTTGGGCTATTAATTTTGCGATGCAATCATGTCTATTCAATAATTCTAAAATAATATTAGAGAGTGAGTCTGCTGTGCGACTTTCCGACACATTAACAAAGCCCAAAAAACGGTCATGAATTTCATTTTTATAATAATATCTGAGAATCAAGCACAGTTGTTCTCTATGACTAACATCGGGGGTTTCGTCAATAATAATTGAAACAAATTTTGTTTGCCTAACTTCGTAATCGATGCAAGTTTGCATCACATCGGCTACAGAATGGATAATATCGTTTTGAATTTTGTTAGATAAATAACTCGGCCCGGGTTTGTCACTTTCTTGATGTTGCATATGCTTTTCTAAAACGACATCGTATTTTGAAATTAACGAGACCAGTTCTAAAAAATTGCCTTTATTTAATGAAGTTTTGGACTCATCATGTCCTCTTAAAGGAAGTTCCTGTTGTGCTAAATGACAAACAATATCGACTAATCTTTGAAATACACTACGGTTGTTATCAACGCGCGTATTATATTTTGAAATTTCCTCAGATAACTGGCGTGATATAGATGTCTCAATTCGTTGTTTACCAAAATTACCGAAAGAAACCATTGCACACAGGTGTTTATGTGAATTTGCGTGCCTTTTAATGGCGCCAGATATGTTATTTAAGTCATTATAACCAGATGTATTCCAAACGGAATCTTCATTAGAAAAAAATATGCAACACCAACAATACAATTTATTAGTGTGCGAACAGCCAACGATCCAGCTAGTTTTATACACTGATCTATTAAATTTTCGTTTATGCGATTTACTATTCTGAGAAATACACAGATTAGGCGTCGGTTTTAATGAAGAAATTAACTGTTTTTTCTGAGAAAAGTTTAAAGATTTTACCTTATCTTCGCCAATCAAAACTTGAACGCATTTTAAATCCTCACAAGGTACAATTACCTCCATTGTTGTAGGTAAGTCACCAAAACAATTGTATCACTGAGATAATCTAATAAAACTCTTAAAAAACTTTAACACCAAAACTTTTCCCCATCAAGCAAATGAGACTGAAGTTAGTTGCACAAATACCGGCACGGTTCTTGAGCGCTCGGCGTAAGAGTGGGGATCGCTTTGCGCATTGTACACTTATCGACAAATGAAATGCACAATAAAACAAATAAAACGCACAAAACAACGAATCCCGAGTGGCGGCTATGACGCGATGCGCTACGGCACGCTACGCGGGCTAATCACTACACTTTCCCCGCCCCCGCGCCTCACTTCATCTACCAAAGGGACCTAATAACTCACTTCTGCGCAGGTGAAGGTTAGCGCTCAAGATCCATGCCGGTAACTTGTACGCAGAGTTGCAGTGTTGTCATTTAGGCAAAAAAAAGTCGCCAGGTATATGAAAATTCTAGATAGATGTCGCAATTTTTTTTTTTTTTTTAAGATATTTTATTGTATTGTACAGTTCCTCAATTTTTAATATTACCCGAACAATGTTAAATTACCCACAAAAATATTATTTTCTGTGTTCATTGTTCAAAGTGTAAACATGTTTTTGAGATAAATTACGATTATTACATTGCTTGAATATTTAATTTCGTTATTTTAAAAAGTCGCTAGTTTTTATTGTTGCTAAATCTTAAAAAAAGTTTCCAAACACGTTAAAAATCTCCAAGATCTCACAACGTCGCTATAAAACAGCAACACTGCGTTGGCAAGGCGACACAAGAGGCATAAGGACCTGTATCCATTGCCGTTAATAAATTTAAAAAAAAGGCGACACAAGGTCCACGCATACGCGTCCAACTTCAGACGCATCAAGCCTGGCTTAAATGTTCCATACTGATCGATTTGTAGACGCACAAGGTTCTAACTCGTTATACGGCACATCGCTTTAGGTGCGAAAGAGACAGAGATAGTATTTGAAAGCCCGGTATAAGCCGGTACGTGTAAGCGAGATAGCTATATGTAGACGATGGCGACGCGATGTGTAGTAGTGTGCGTGACAGTGCGTGTGGCATAGGTACTAGGTAGATATTTTGTGTTATTTTGATAAGAATTAAGCGCGCGAACTTTTAAATAGTTCGGGTTTGATATTGAATCTCTATCGAGCATTTTAATTAAGGCATGCCGGGCTTTTGGGCTTATATGAAGGTACCGCCACTGTTCGAGAGTATCATTCCCAACAACAACCGGTACGGGTGCCACATGGACATTCGACATGACTTTCGTCTTGTCCATGTTCATTTTAAGGCCGACCCGTTGGGAAACGATACTGAGGTCGCTGAGCATAGCATTGAGGTGCTCCAACGATTCTGCCATGATGACTATATCATCGGCAAAACGAAGGTGAGTGATGTATTCGCCATTGATGTTGATGCCGAATCCGTTCCATTCCAAGAGCTTGAAAACGTCCTCCAAAGCGTTCGTGAACAGTTTCGGAGAAATAACGTCTCCCTGTCTCACGCCTTTCTGCAATTGGATTGGTTTCGTGCTCTCTTCCTGAAGTCGGATGGACATGGTGGCGTTTCTATACAAACACTTCAACACTTCGATATACCTATAGTCGATATGACATCGTTGGAGGGACTGCAATACTGCCCAGGTTTCGATTGAATCGAAGGCCTTTTCATAGTCCACAAACGCCAAACATAATGGCCGATTATACTCCTCTGTCTTCTGTATAATCTGGCGGAGCGTGTGTATGTGGTCTACAGTACTAAAATCTTTTCGGAAACCGGCTTGTTCGGGAGGCTGGAAGTCATCAAACCTGCGTTCGAGACGGTTCGTAATGACTCTTGAGAACAGCTTGTATACATGGCTCAGAAGTGAGATTGGCCTGTAGTTCTTCAACAAGGAGTTGTCACCCTTTTTGAAGAAAAGAACAACCACACTCCTGTGCCATGCTTCTGGCGTAGTACCTTCGAGTATGACGGAATTAAATAACTTCTGGAGGACTAGAAGTACCGGTTTTCCACCCGCTCTCAGAAGTTCTGTTGTGATACCGTCTTCACCCGGCGCCTTGTTATTCTTTAGCTGTTTAAGAGCCATTCTAATCTCGTACAGGCTGATGTCCGGGATATCCTCAGTGTAGTGTCGAGTCAGTTTCGCTCTTGCGTCTCGAACTGTGCTGACACTGGGTTGTCGTGTTGATGTGTATAACTGTCCGTAAAACCTCTCAAGCTCTCTCAGGATCTCCGGCTTCATCGAAATAATGCTGCCGTCGTTAATCTTCAGCTTTGTCATTTGGCTTTGCCCAATAGACGAATTCTTTGCGAAGACTTTTGAGCCCTGGTTCCGCTCGATTGCCTCTTTGATCCGTGCCGCACTATAGGCACGCAGGTCACATCGCATTGATTTAGAGATTCGTCTATTGAGTTTGCCATATTCCGACATGTCAGCTGAAGATTGCAGCCTCATCTCGGCCCGGTCTTGCATCAACTTGATGGTTCCGTTCGAGAGCTTTTGAGGCTTATTGCGGCGCGGGGCCTTAAAGAACTTGGACCCCACAGCTTGGACAGTTTTCACCAACCCATTGTTAATCTCGTCCACAGTTTCGCATTCGGTTAGGCACTGGAAGCGATTGTGCAGTTCGAGTTGAAAGTCTTCGGGGTTCTGGATGTGGGCAGGACCAGGTCGGAGCGTGGACTCCACCAGACGAGACCTTTCAAGCTTCACATTGATATTCAATGTGCCTCTGACGATTCGGTGATCGCTACCGGTTTTCACCTTGGCGATCACAGAGACATCACTGAATATTCGCTTTTTGGTCGTCATGATGAAGTCGATCTCATTTCTGGTAGTACCATCGGGGCTCATCCACGTCCACCTCCTGGATGGCCGCTTCTGGAAGTAGGAGTTCATTAAATGAAGTTCTTCCTTTTCCATGAAGTCGACCAGTCGCTGGCCCCTATGGTTTCGCTGCCCATACCCAAATGGCCCCACTCTCAACTCATCGCCATTCCGTGCGCCCACCTTCGCGTTGAAGTCCCCCATAACAACGGTGAAGTATGTTTCGGAGGTATGTATGGCCTCGGATATCTCCTCATACAATGCCTCTACTTCATCATCAGAATGTGTCGAGGTCGGCGCATATACCTGTATGACCTTCAACGAATACCGGTTGGTTATTCTGAGTATAAGGTATGCTACCCTACTCGACACACTGTCGACTTTCACAACGTTGTTGATGAGGGACGTGCGGACGAGAAATCCAACACCACCCTGGGATTTACGGTCTCCTTCCCGGTAGAAAAGCATGTTGCCGGAATCTAGAACTATCGTATCCTGACCCTCTCTTCGGACTTCAGATAATCCCAAGATATCCCAACGCATTTTGCTCAATTCTTCCTCCAGCTCGATAATCTTCTCATCGGTCCTCAGTGTGCGGATGTTGTGTGTTGCCAGGGCCAAAGTCCGTTGGGGGTGGTAGCGGGGCATCTGCCGGGGATTCTTAGCACCCCCTGCTCCGCCGTTACCCGATCCGCTACCCAGACCAGGATTAGCGGAGCTGCCGCAGTGGCGGTACCTTCATATAAGCCCAAAAGCCCGGCATGCCTTAATTAAAATGCTCGATAGAGATTCAATATCAAACCCGAACTATTTAAAAGTTCGCGCGCTTAATTCTTATCAAAATAACACAAAATATCTACCTAGTACCTATGCCACACGCACTGTCACGCACACTACTACACATCGCGTCGCCATCGTCTACATATAGCTATCTCGCTTACACGTACCGGCTTATACCGGGCTTTCAAATACTATCTCTGTCTCTTTCGCACCTAAAGCGATGTGCCGTATAACGAGTTAGAACCTTGTGCGTCTACAAATCGATCAGTATGGAACATTTAAGCCAGGCTTGATGCGTCTGAAGTTGGACGCGTATGCGTGGACCTTGTGTCGCCTTTTTTTTTAATTTATTAACGGCAATGGATACAGGTCCTTATGCCTCTTGTGTCGCCTTGCCAACGCAGTGTTGCTGTTTTATAGCGACGTTGTGAGATCTTGGAGATTTTTAACGTGTTTGGAAACTTTTTTTAAGATTTAGCAACAATAAAAACTAGCGACTTTTTAAAATAACGAAATTAAATATTCAAGCAATGTAATAATCGTAATTTATCTCAAAAACATGTTTACACTTTGAACAATGAACACAGAAAATAATATTTTTGTGGGTAATTTAACATTGTTCGGGTAATATTAAAAATTGAGGAACTGTACAATACAATAAAATATCTTAAAAATAAAAAAAAAATTGCGACATCTATCTAGAATTTTCATATACCTGGCGACTTTTTTTTGCCTAAATGACAACACTGCAACTCTGCGTACAAGTTACCGGCATGGATCTTGAGCGCTAACCTTCACCTGCGCAGAAGTGAGTTATTAGGTCCCTTTGGTAGATGAAGTGAGGCGCGGGGGCGGGGAAAGTGTAGTGATTAGCCCGCGTAGCGTGCCGTAGCGCATCGCGTCATAGCCGCCACTCGGGATTCGTTGTTTTGTGCGTTTTATTTGTTTTATTGTGCATTTCATTTGTCGATAAGTGTACAATGCGCAAAGCGATCCCCACTCTTACGCCGAGCGCTCAAGAACCGTGCCGGTATTTGTGCAACTAACTTCAGTCTCATTTGCTTGATGGGGAAAAGTTTTGGTGTTAAAGTTTTTTAAGAGTTTTATTAGATTATCTCAGTGATACAATTGTTTTGGTGACTTACCTACAACAATGGAGGTAATTGTACCTTGTGAGGATTTAAAATGCGTTCAAGTTTTGATTGGCGAAGATAAGGTAAAATCTTTAAACTTTTCTCAGAAAAAACAGTTAATTTCTTCATTAAAACCGACGCCTAATCTGTGTATTTCTCAGAATAGTAAATCGCATAAACGAAAATTTAATAGATCAGTGTATAAAACTAGCTGGATCGTTGGCTGTTCGCACACTAATAAATTGTATTGTTGGTGTTGCATATTTTTTTCTAATGAAGATTCCGTTTGGAATACATCTGGTTATAATGACTTAAATAACATATCTGGCGCCATTAAAAGGCACGCAAATTCACATAAACACCTGTGTGCAATGGTTTCTTTCGGTAATTTTGGTAAACAACGAATTGAGACATCTATATCACGCCAGTTATCTGAGGAAATTTCAAAATATAATACGCGCGTTGATAACAACCGTAGTGTATTTCAAAGATTAGTCGATATTGTTTGTCATTTAGCACAACAGGAACTTCCTTTAAGAGGACATGATGAGTCCAAAACTTCATTAAATAAAGGCAATTTTTTAGAACTGGTCTCGTTAATTTCAAAATACGATGTCGTTTTAGAAAAGCATATGCAACATCAAGAAAGTGACAAACCCGGGCCGAGTTATTTATCTAACAAAATTCAAAACGATATTATCCATTCTGTAGCCGATGTGATGCAAACTTGCATCGATTACGAAGTTAGGCAAACAAAATTTGTTTCAATTATTATTGACGAAACCCCCGATGTTAGTCATAGAGAACAACTGTGCTTGATTCTCAGATATTATTATAAAAATGAAATTCATGACCGTTTTTTGGGCTTTGTTAATGTGTCGGAAAGTCGCACAGCAGACTCACTCTCTAATATTATTTTAGAATTATTGAATAGACATGATTGCATCGCAAAATTAATAGCCCAAAGCTATGACGGTGCCAGTGTAATGTCCGGTGTAAGAAATGGAGTGCAACAAAAAGTTAAAGATGTTTGTCCACAAGCAATTTACATTTGGTGTAATGCACATATTTTGGCCTTAGTGTTGTCTAAATCATGCAATAGAATTCAGGAGGTTAGTTTATTTTTTTCAGCCCTTCAGGCTTTGTGTAATTTTTTTAGTAATAGTACAAAACGAGCTGCTTTTTACGATACTCATTGCAGCAAAAAATTGCCTAATGCTCCCGCAACTCGTTGGACATACATGTCGCGAGTTGTAAACACGGTTTTTGAACAAAAAAGTAAACTTATTGAGTTGTTTTCTGATCTGTGCGACAATCCACAGAACTGGGACGGGGATACGATTTTAGCTGCGGAGAATTTTGAAAACACTTTGCGATCTTTTAATTTCAATTTTTTTCTTTTTATTTTTCATCGGATATTTGAAAAAACTGACTGCTTGTACAATATTCTACAAAAATCACAAGTAGATGTCGGTTATTGTATTAATAAAATAAAGGAATTTCAGACATGGTTACGTGCTGAATTTCATTCCGAATTTGATCAAATTTATGAGAATACGTTGCAAAATAACTCGGCTCCTCGTTTGAGACGTAACGTACGCTGTGCAAAAACGGAATACAGACGACTTTTTGTAGAAGTAATTGATAACATTAATACCGAAATTACTGACCGATATTCTGAAATTTATAAATTAAAGTTTTTCCAACTGCTCAACAACAAAAAATTTGACAATTATCACTCACATTTTCCTACAGAGGAGTTAGATTCATTATTTGACATTTATGCAAACTATTTCGACAAACAAACATTAAAAAGCCAATTGATTTGCTTGTATTCTAGTCCTGATCTGAAGGATCGTAATGTTTTCGAATTAATTGATTTCATTTATGAGAATAACCTCGAAGATGCCTTTCCCGAGCTGTTAAAGTTATCGCATCTCGTTGTAACTATTCCGGCTACAAGTTCTTCCGCGGAACGTGCTTTTTCGTCTCTTAAACGTATCCATACCTATCTGAGAAATACACAAGGTCAAGAGCGTCTTTCCGAATTATCAATGATAGCCATTGAAAAACAGTTGTTGGTAGAATTAAAACGATCGCCAACATTTTACTCTGATGTAATTAAATCATTTCTTAAGAAAGATAGACGATTCCAATTAGAATATAAATAATTTATTTGATTTGAATTCCTTATTACATTCTAGCTATTTTTTAACTTTCGTTTTGTAACTTTCTGTTTTGTTTTTTTTTTGTCTGTAACCTGTTAGTCCTGTTACGAAGCAAGCAACTACTTACCATAACTTTGTTCCCTCAAGCAATGAAGCAAACCAAACGGCTTTTTTCAAAGCCACCGGAGGTATGCAATTGCTGATATGTTTATAATATTCAATCTAGCACTAGCATGCCTTCAGTGTGCTTTGGTTATCTAATTCACCGCACGACAAGCAAGAGTGAAATTGAAGAAAGAAGAAGAAAGAAGATTGATGAATTCACTTTTAATTTATTGTATAACCAGTAGTTTATGAGAAAACTGCGATGATACATGCGTAGGTACTACGTACTCAGTCGAAAAGTAAATTTTTTCTTCCTCTCTCTTTTTTTTTTTTTTGAAATCGGTTGAAATTTTATTGGGCTTGCCTTATTTTGAAACTCTAGGCACGCCACTGAGCTGCCGGGGACTGGGGGCCGTGTGCTATTGTTGTCAATCATAATGGGGGGGGGGGGGTTGCCATAATCCCCACGCTTGGCAGGCGGCTTGGGGATCGCAGTAAGGTCACCGAAAGTTTACAAAGGACGCTGCTGCCCGTCCTTCGGTGGCTGGACGTAGTTTATGGACGTACCCGGGTCCGCGATGGGAATAGTATTTTATTCAAAATATTTTAATTTTTTATTCCTTGGTATTGGCACAAATTATTTTAAAAGGTACAATCATAAACAGCCTATATACGTTCCTACTGGCATTGGGTAAAAAGAGCAGGTGGTGGTTTAGTGGTACCGTTTCCCACTTACAAGTTGGGTTGTGAGTTGAAATGCAGTAAGGTGCACTACATTGTGTAATTTATTACATCACCACAACACTCAAAACTGTGAATAAAAACATCGATAAGAACCCGGTATGTCCTAGAACCAAAAATTCGAAGACAATATTGGTACATCTTTCAACCCAATGCTGGGCCCTCGTAGGTGATTACAGCCCCTTACAGAGAGGGGGCCTGTGTACCAGCAGTGGGAACAGTTAAGGCTGACTGATTTTCCATACACTTTTTTTAACGTGATAAAATCATCAAATGAGTCCACCCAGGGCAGGGCGGGAGGGACTGTCAGACTTGTACTGACTAAAATCCACGGTGTCCTTCAGTAGCCCTTTGTGTACCGGGGTCGCGGTATACGTGTGTCCCGCGATCCCGGCCAGGCCTTGGCCCTCGGGGGGCCGTCATTATGCTGACGCTCTTTGTGCGCGTGGAACACAACGCGCCGCGTCGACCCGGGCATGGTCCATGGTTGGACAGCGATTCGCCGATTACTCGCCGCCCGCATGCCCATTTTGTATGCACTTAATGATAGTGTGGTCGATTGATAGATGCATAGTTTGTAGAACAAGATCAAGAAGACGGAAGAGATAAAAAATTACGATTTTTTTAACTTGCTCTGCAAAACTATCGAAGAATTTGACTTTTGTTTTTGCTTTCTTAACAGAATGGCCTAGCTAGCCTGCCGGGGTCGTGGAACTGTCTTATCGGGTAACCGTGACCCTGGAACATAAAAGGCTATTGAAGGAAAACCGTGGCTTTTAGTCAGTATGAGTCTGACAGTCCCTTCTGCACCACAATGGGCGGCAGGACTCATTTGATGATTGAAATGACAGGTTAAACTTCGTCCACGATAACATGCTTGAAAGTATTACCAACTTTCAAGCATGTTATCGTGGACGAAGTAGAGACTATTTTATTGTGCATTTCGGTTAGCTATATCTAAGTTGAAGCTAAGTAAGTTTGTGTTGTAGCTTAAGGTGGTAGGTAGGTAGCTAAGTGAATTGTCTCAGAGGGTCGGGTCGGTGAACTTTAATGTAACTACTTTAGTATACTTAGGTGCAGTAAATCTCTCAGGCTCATTCATCACTACCCGTTGTACCGAATGTTATTTTTTTTTCTAAGTTGAAATTAAGTTAAATTGCTGTGGTTTATTTTTTCTAAGTAAAATGAATAAAAATTCAAGGTAGTCGCTAAGTTATTGTGTGAATGTCAAGTATTTCCTTTTAAGAGGAAAAATAAATAGCTTTATATTTGAACAAGATTTTACTCGCCAAATGATTTAGTTATTTTTCGTACGTTGATTGTGTAGTAGGCATAACGTGCTAGATCATTGTGTTAACAAAATCAGTAGGTATAACTTGATGTCTTATGTTATACCTATCTATCAAACTTTTTACTAGACCAGGCCCTGTAGCCATGTTACAAACGATAAACGCAAACGCTGAGTAGGCTTTAATAGATTTTCAACTTTATGTGCTTGGGCATAACGTTGAAAATCTAGTGAAGATTGCTTATCGTTTTCGATCTTTCCTCTCGCTAACGCTCAGAAATCTTAAATAGATTTTCAACTTTAGAATCTAGGCTATAAAGTTGAAAATCTCTTGGGATAGTACCGAGCGTTTACGATTATCGTTTGCGACTTGTTGTGACTTGGCTAGGGGGGCAGGCTAACTCATTATCTGCCTAGCCTGTTTTTCTATGTTGGGTTCGCAGCCGCATCTGGTTAGGCTTCCAGCTTAACCAGATGCGAACCCAACAGCTGCTACACCAGTATTTTGAATGGAGCGACTGCCTAGGTACCTGACCTCAAAAGCTTTAAAAAAAGAGTATTTATGGCATCCTCAGGTGTCAGAGTTAATAAAGCCGCCTCTGAGAACACCACAGGCCTACTGACATGGTTTTGGACTTATAACAATTCAGTTAGTATTGTATGATAATAATGCCGCGTGGCAAGACTGGTAGTCAAACTTGTGGGCCACCTATAACGACTGTCAAATACCTTCAAATTTCAGCCATGATTTCCGAGTCATGGGGCAAACCCAGTTAGGTCAACACATCCACAGCCTGACAAGAGCCGCTTCTAGACTCATGCTGTTAATATTGAGGTACTCTTAACATCATCATACACGTGCGCCTATTTCTCATTTGACGCTACTGGCGACGATTGGAAAAATACATCCGGATTGTCCCCAAACGAGGCCACAAACTTGTGTCAACTTACAACTCACTTACCCGTAAAATTGATTATCTATAAATCCTGCAAAAAAAAAACGAAAACAAATATTCAGATTTCTACAACATACAACAAAGTGAAAACTCTTTAGCATAGCCCAGCCCGCAACTTGGCGGAACATGACCGACTTCCTAAACATCTGTTGCATATAAAAAGGAGAGCTGTAATCTGTTTCAGTTTTGTCGCTTTTTGCTTCATACTGCACGTGGTCAGAGTTATCGCAAAAAATCTTTGTGAGAGCGTTTTTGGTAAATGGTTAAATGATTTAGTGGATACAGGGAACGATTTTTAGTAAAAATGGTTTTTGATATCGTAAAATCATTGATAAATTGAAAATATTAAAGATTAAGAAAAAAATCAATCGTCAATCAGTGCTTCTTTAACTACAAATGTCTAATACAGCTTGAAGATAAGCAAGACGCTACATGTGGGATTTCGTTAACAAGGTCCCAAAGTAGCATTCTGCTAGAAGAAATTATGTTAAGACACACTGAAAAAAAAATCGGTAATACCAACCGATTTTTCGGTAATATTCACTGTTTTGGACAGTAAAAATAGAGCCTATTGTCCAAAGCAGTAAAACTAACTGAAAAAAAAAACAGTTGAGTTATAACAGTAGATTTTACTGTGCATCTGCTACTGTTTTCTGGCCGGTTATTTTTACTGCTTGTTTTAGTTAACGTTAATGTTCAAACAATTGAAATAACTGTTTAGCTCTTTACTGTATGCTACAATAACTGTTCAGAAGCAGTAAAAATAACTGCTACGGTTCCAGTAAAGCTCTGAAAACGGCAATACTTACAAGGAACTGTTTGTTTCAGTAGACTTTAATGTTCATACAGTTGAAATAACTGTTTAGCTTTTTACTGTTTTTGCCCATTTCAGTGCACTGTCCGTAATCAATTATTTTAACGTATAAATAAGATCAATAAGACAAGCAATATATGAAATTAGATGAGATGGCGTCTGTTAAAACTGTTTCTACCCAAAAGAAAATACGACTTATTTAGAACAAATGCCTATTAAAACGTGAAAGGCGAACTATGGAATATTTTAAGAGATTTAAACGTTCAGAAACGGCCTAAAGTAGGCTGTATTGTTCGATTAATTAATGCCATAAGTCACCTGATTATAATTATTACAATGAAGTCAGTCTATTAGTAAAACAGCAGTCAACGCCTACAGCAACTACACATTTAAAGAGAATGGAATTATTAATATTGACAGCAAACTTAATTGAAGTGTCGGAAACGTTTGATTTCCGTAAATAAGTACACATTTCAGGAACTACAATTGCGTTTTTAGAGCAATTTTAGTCACAATACATATTGTAATAATGCCTGTTTTTGCATCGATACAAAAAATGTACTTATTTGACAATGAAGTCGGCTATTAAATATTGATTGTGGACATTACTGGAGCAATTATAGACTTAGTAAGATATTATTTATCTATTAGTTTTTACACACTTTTATATTAATATTTGTAAGTACTGTTAAAATATATTAATAGCATTGGGTCATTTATTACTATCCAAAGGTGTGGCGGTAGAAATTACGTTCGTTTTGTGACCTTTCGGCCTCTAGTTAACAGAATAAGTACAACCTATTAATAAAGTGTTTACCGTTTAAACACTGTTTTAGACTTTCACGGTTTGTCTCTAAATTTAAAATGTCACTTACGGGATATCTTCCCTGATCATATTTTCAGTCAACCCGCGATCATGGCGCTTGCAACAGCATCGAAATATCGGGAACTCAAACAAAAATATAATCACGGAAGATATCCCGTAAGTGACATTTTAAATTTGTTTACCGTTTATTCTATGTTTTCCATAACTAAGGTACGTATTAAGACCTAGACACGCGGGAGCCAAGCAAAGCAGGCGCGCAGCTCACAGTGTTATGGGTTTATTGTTAGGGTTAACCACAGATAAAAATTATATGTATAATTAGAAATAGGTGTTTAGAACACATCACAGCCTGAGAGCAGGTCCTTTCCTTTCTCAAATCAGTTAAAAATAGATCAGTACCCTTAGCACGAGTTTTCACTCTTTTACTTTACAGCGTCTTTTCAGTATTTACAGCGTTTCTTGTATGAAAAAATGGAACAGCGCCTCTGGTGTGCGAAGAAGGAACTAATTTTTTCCTTGAAAATTGACAATTTGAAGTTGTCAAAGTTCCAGTTTACTTTACGTCTCAAATACTGTAAACTCGTGCTCAGGGTACAGTTCAGTAAGCAATGTTAGTTCAGAAAATAATCTTAATTTTTTTTTACTATTTAAATATTTTGGGTAGTGGATGTCAAAAATCATTTTTTTATTTCACATACCTAGGCCCATGAGAGCACTTATGAAACGTCGACAAACAGGTGCTCGGTTCGGGTTGGCCGTTTCAATGTAGAAGAATCGGTAAGTAATTCCATGGTTACTACGTTGATGTCAGATAGGAAATCATTATATTAAAGAAAACCGATATTCTGCTATATCCGGTTTTATTGGAAACCCCAACCCCAATACAGTTTAGATAAGGCTAAGTCGATGATAATGATGACTAGAGGCGTAAAATTTTCTGAAACAAAATGTCTTTTTTTTGCGAATGGTCAAGGGAAGGGTCGCGGGTTTGTCTGAGTCGCGCGACTGTCTCATCAGGTAACCGTGACCCTGGAAGGCAAAGAGCTATTGAAGGAACACCGTGGAGTTTAGTCAGTCCAAGTCTGACAGTCCCTCCTGTCTCGTCCTGGGTGGAAGGACACCTTTGATAATTTTGCTACGATGGTCGAGGGAATGATTAAATTCAAAGCTTCTAAACAAAACTGTATTATAACTTCTATTCGTGTTTAATCATAGATTATGTTAATCCATCACTGCATAAGCTCAAACAATTATCACAGATTTAACGTATTTTGACGCGTTATTTGCATTTAATTGCGTTTAATGAGCACAAAATACAGCGATTTACATCCAATATGAGGCATCATTGGCTACTTAATATAATTAAGTACCAATAAGCCGGTTTGGTGAGCATTACGTATTTTGTTTTATATTTATAACTTGGCCCACAGCGTTATAATTTTTTAATGTCTGTCGATGAAAATTTAATTTTTAATTTTAAATACCTACGATCATCAAATTAGTTACTAAGTAGTAATTATAACATAATTAATTTTGTTAATTAAATAAAGAACGAAAATTCTCATAGTAAAGTGTTCAAAATATTCACGGTTTGAAAATAGAATACATTTAATTTTAAACATTTTATGAAACAGTTTCGATTGAAAATTCGACGAGAGAAGAGTTTTCATCCAAGTGTTTTATTTTTTAAACTAAGTGCAAATGAGTTTTTCTATGGAATATTTATTACAAAATACATAATTATGCACCTTTATAACATTTATACGGAAGATTTGATCTTGTTTTAATATTTTTAATGTCCACTATACAGCCTCCTGCAGACACACGCGATTAATCGCGCTGCGACAACGAGCCAAGCTAATTTCCACTCTAAAAATACTGCGAATGGACCGCGACATGTCGCCCCGCGCGATTAATCGCGTGTGTCTGCAGGAGGCTTAATGCTAAAAATAAATAATTTTATAACTTATCTTTCACTTCACCATCTTCATTCATTCATACTTCAAATCTCTATATTTATAAAAGTACTAGTATAATAACTCCTCCAACCGGTTCTTATCGAAATTAAATCCTCATACCTACCTGAAATCGATCAAGCGATAATCCGCTCAGCGCAATACAGACGGATTCATTTCGGCCATATCGAGTTATAATCGATTTTAATTTCTCAAACGATACTGATAGACCGTGCAGGTTTTGCAGAACAATCGTCTTTATTATGGGTATTATGTAGGTACCTACTTAGTTTTGTCCTTGGTTTTGCTCGCGTATATTAGGTTTAAACCTACACGGTCATTATAAGTAATTATTGTTTACTAACATTATTGGATCTTTATTGTTCGAAATTAAAAAAAATAATAATTAAAACTATCATTTGAACTCAAAACGAGAGGTATTCTTCTCGTTAAAAAAAAGTTTCCGATATTTTCGCGGTGTTGTAAGCGCCTTGACCACGACCAGACCAGATCTACCGTCATTGAATGGGATTGTCAGACAACTGGTTAAAATGGGTTACTAATGGGTTCTGGTTTAAGGCTCGAACAGACACACGCGATTAATCGCGCTGCGACAACGAGCCAAGCTAATTTCCACTCTAAATGTACTGCGAATGGACCGCGACAAGTCGCCCCGCGCGATTAATCGTGTGTGTCTGCTCGAGGCTTTATATGGGGATAAAAACTATCTTTATCTTCGTTGGCCGATTGGTGGTCAAGATTAGTCCAAAATTTGACCCAATAAGGCTATTTGGCATAAGAAAGAGAAGGTATATACATAGAATTAGGTGATTTAATATTTTAGTTAATCTGCATCTGTTCTAACCCAGGTCATGGCCTGCCTGTATGACCTTTAAGCAGCCGTTAAAAGATAACAAAATGCTGTAAAAAGATAACAAACAGACAGCATTACTTTCGCATTACAATATCAGTATAGATCACTGGTAACCTTGGTAACGCAGAGAAGAGACAATCACTGCATAACTAGTGGACGCACCCAGGTCGCACATTGTGAATTATAGCAGGAGTAAACGGAGGAAGGCCGACTCGTCACGCCTTGGGTTAAGGACAGTAGGGCCTGAGAAGGTCAGCTGTACACTGGCAGATACACTATTATTATATTAGATGCATAATGTAGGCGAGGAATGCATTGAAGGGTTAAAAACCGGCCAAGTGCGAGTTGGACTCGCCCATGAAGGGTTCCGTAGTAGCAAGCATAGATTAGGGATATAATTATATTGAGATTAGTAAGTAATATACACAAACAATAAAAATAACTTTGTTTTTCATAGTGTTTGTATGAACGGCATAGTTATATTTGCGGTTTTTGAAAATGTACTATATCTCAAAAACTGCTAACTCTATCTCATCCAAACCAATTTTCGTTGGAAGTTTTTGATGAGGTCTACATCATATATTTTTTTTAGTTTTATCATTCTGTTATTTTAGAAGTTACAGGGGACATTTTACCACTTTGGAAGTGTCTCTCGTGCAAACTGATCAGTTTAGAAAAAAATGATATTAGTAACCTCAATATAAGTTTTAAAGACCTATCCATAGATACCCCACACGTATGGTTTTGGTGAAAAAAAAAAATTTGAGTTTCAATTCTAAGTATGGGGGGCACCCCCAAAATTTGTTTTGTTTTTATTTTTGTGTGAAAATCCTAATGTGGTTCACATAATACATCTAGGCAAGTGATCCTATAAAGGTTTTATTTTTTTATTCGGACCTACGAAATCCTATTAAAGCAATTTAAAGCCTAGCGTACGGTTCCGTATTAAACAGCATAGCAGGAAATCGCTCTTGGCAGATTCCTTTTTGATTTCCTTACACTATTCCGGGTGGTGACTACCCGAAATAAGCATTTCGCTTGAGCGTGTAGCTCGTAGCGCTATACAATACAATAATACTGTATTTCTCAAAATGCAAGAAGTACTCAGAATCAACATTCAAACCCATCAAGAATGATTCCCTTAATAATTTCTTGCCAATTTCCGTTCGGAAATCCGATTTTGGTACACAATCATATCAAAAAGTTTTTCGGCTCGCAAAAAGCTTTCCTTATTATCGACACTCAAATCATATTTTATTTAATCATTTATCATAAATCAGGTTATAAATTTCCTGATTTTGCTCAGCTAAAACTGAGCATTTAATTCAATCAATAATAAACTACCGAAATATTTAATTAAAGCGGGCAACCTGTGGTTGAGGGAAGGCAAATATTTAAAATAATTAAATCATTCGTGTTTACTCTAATTATAATACACTAAGCACTGTTAATTAAATTATTCAGGTAAATATGGGTTAAATAATTTTGGAGCGATTATCTCGCGTCCGCAAATAAATTGTGTTTATTTGATTTTGACCGATGTGTACCAGTTTTTGCGACAAATATTTAGCTGGGCTAAACCATAACTAAAGAATATATAAATATCGATAACCATTTAGAAGATATTAACGGCAATCGCACGAATAATCTTTATTATCTGTCTACATAAATAATGTTGAGCAACTGTCCGACAATTTCCTGTGCGCAATGATTTTCGATTAATATGAAATATTATTTGGTCGAACATTTGTTTCGGACAAATAAATTGGCTCTAAGCTTAATAATTATGTTGTCAGTGGTCATTGACATAGGTTTCATTTAAATTACTTTATGGTACCATGGTCTTATATTGATTGTGAATAAATACCAAAACAGTAATTAGTTCATATACTCAAAGGGACTTTTTTGAAGGTAGCATAGCTAAGGTCGATTAGATTTAATATTTCTGTTCAAGCTACTCCAAGTTTTCCGAAAGAAAACAAAACCCAAATCCTTTCAATAGTTTCTGCATGAAAAAGAAACAAACATACACACATAAATACATACATGCATACTCACAAACTTTATTGACATTAGTAAGAAGTGAGATTAATATATAATTATTATAGCAACAAAATCGCTTTAGATACACCCAGACCCAATGTGAGTAATCATCGAAGCGTTTATAATAAGTAATAGGCAGGTCTTGGTGGGAGGCATTCTGTAAGAAAATGAGAGGAACCATTGGATTGAAAATACGTTCAATGACAACCTTTTACGACACTCCTTTGTTCTCAATTTTTTAGGAATCTTTTTTTTATGTATGTTCCCCGATTTCTCGAAAAGGCCTGGACCGATTTGATTTTTTTTTCTTTTGTTTGAAAAGGTATACTTCCCAAGTGGTCCCATGATCATCAGGTCGGGATCTGATGATGGGATCCCCGGGGAAATCGAGGGCAACCCTCAAATTTTTTGGGCCCGCACATCGTTTTTCGCAAATTTTATGAAGTATGTAATTTAAGTACTTCTTCTTAAGAAGGTACAACTCCTTAACAGTAAGGAGTAGGCATCGACTGATTTAGTTTGTGTTCGCTTATCTCCGGAACTGCAAGTCCAATATAAGTAATTCTTTTTTTGTTGTACTAGGTAGTAGTAGGCTGTTTAACTTATGGAATACTGCAAGTTTCATCAAAATCGGTTCAGGAGTTTTTGAGATAGGGAATTTTATTAGCTTATTGTGCACTTGAGCGATGTTGTTACCGGTGCTACGGATCACAACATTTTAGTGCACATGTAAAGAGAATGATTTATTTGACAAGAATTTGGGTTAATCGATGTGATATTTAAACTAAAAAGAGTAAAAAAAAAAACTTTTTCAAAAAAAAAAAGTAACCGCCTTCAAAATCAACCACAAAAAAGGGTAAAATAACCTACAAAATAACTTTTCTTTCAGAAGTCGGTGGCAAAAAAGACAATGAAATGAAAAAAAAACAAAGGCACCGACTTCTGAAAGAAAAGTTATTTTGTAGGTTATTTTACCCTTTTTTGTGGTTGTTTTTGAAGGTGGTTACATTTTTTTTTATGGTAAGGGGTAAATGTTAACTGTAGTACATTTGATTTCTGTTATGGCGCCCATATGTTACTTACAGTTACTTATGTCGTTGGATGTTTGTACTTGTTTTGTCTGCACATAGGTAATGGGTACGGGCAGGTTCTGAATGTGCCATTGTATACGTATTTTGATTACTGACTTGTGTGGGCTTTCATAAGTTTTCTGAACATTATTACACTTCAACAAAATAACCAAATAGTACAGTATAGATGTATAGATGTATCATACATACAAACCTTCCTCCTGTCCTGTTGCGTAGTAGCGTCAAAGAAGACTGTGTTATTTATACTATTATGTAGAGATAGATATAATAAATCTCATACCATTTCCTTATGTAAATCTATACTATAGTAGCTTATCTCAGGAACTGCTGGTTCGAATTGAAAAAATATTTTTTTGTTTTGGATAGTTTATTATCGAGGAAGGCTAAGACCAATAGGAGCCAGAATGTGATAAATGTAATAGGATTGAATCGAAGTTGTTACGGTCCTAACATACTTAAAGATGAAAAAGCATTTAAGTCCTATAATAATTAAGTAACAATAAACCCAAAGTCGTAATACAAAAACAAACAGCGAATAAATTCAACAATAGATGCCAGGCATAACCTGCCCGTCACATTTCCCAGGACACTTCAAATGCTAGGAATTTATGATTAAGGTGGAGTCCTCACGATTCAGTCCTCTGCCCAGAGGTGGAGGCAATTATAATGGCATATATGCCAGCAACGTTGATAAATGCGAGTTTTACTGCAATAACACTGCACTCTTAAACAAAGGTTATCTTGAGTAGGTTCTAATATGGTATTTTATCTTGGGATCTGTAGCCCTTGTAACTGCTAGTCAAAAACACACCTTGTTTATTAAGTCGGTGCAGTAAAATAGCATAGCTCATGAGGATGAAGATTCCTTTTTTAGGGTTCCGTAGCCAAATGGTAAAAACGGAACCCTGTCATGTCACAGCCACTTTTTGTCGAAAGTATAAGACGTCGGCCTAATTCGTTAACCTGCTAAGTCCATTTTTGGCAAAATTGACTTTTTGATGCAGTTCGAAAATTCAGCCTAATATCCACCGTAGCATTTAAGAAATAACAGCGATATCAGCCTAAAAAGGTGACAAATGCTATGCCCGAAAAACTGCTTTCTTATCACTAGCCAATCTCCACAACGCAAACCTGCTAAATCCTGTTGAGGCCTCAGTTTTGCACTGACAACGTTCCCAAACTCACGTACCGTTTGGGAAAATTGATTATTTTATTTTATTGTTGTAATAATTAATTGATTGTGATACAGAAGCAGTAGTAAAACAATATTTAATAGCTGTCATTAATAATAATAAAATACTTAGGAGTACAACACGTACTACAAGACAGACAACACATTATAATAACGTATATTAAAACTATTACTGATAGTTTATGAAGAGTTTAGCATTTTTTTTATCGTGGTAAAATCATCAAATGAGTCCTCCCACCCAAGGCAGGGAAGGAGGGACTGTCAGACTTGTACTGACTAAAATCCACAGTGTCCTTCAATAGCCTTTACATTCCGGGGTCACGGTATTCGTAAGTCCCGCGACCCCGGCAGGCTTTGGTCCTCTAAGGGGGTCCAAAGCCGTCATTGTGCTGACACTCTTTGAGGCGCGCGTGGAACACAACGCGCCGTCGTCCCGGACATGGTCCATGGTCGGACAGCGAGTCGTCCATTACTCGGCGCCCGGATGCCCGCACCTACGGTGGCCGGAAATCGTCTTGCGACGTCCGACGCCGTGGGGCGTCTACCACTGCGGCTAGGCTGTGAGGTGGACGCTGTACTCTCCATTACGCGTCCCGCCTCCGCCTTCGCTAGCATGACTGCTTCGCAGAAGGAGCTGACTGCTTTCCATTCCGTCTCGCCCCGCAGCATTGCCTCGACCAATGCCGGGCGCGAGATGTTACCGCCTATCGCCGTCGTGAGGACGCGGCGCGGCGGTGTTCTGCCCAAGCGGGGCAGTCCTGCACCGTATGCTCCACCGTGTCCTCCGGGCGATCTCGCAGTGGTGACACCCAGGCCTTTCTTCCTTCCCTATCCGACACAGGTAGTTGCCGAATCTTCCGTGTACGATGAGGACCTGCGTCGGGCAGTAGGTCAGGACGCCGTGACGCCTATCCAGCCTCCTCAAGGAGGGGTCTTACCGCTGCGATTGTAGCGTGCCCGGACCTTGGTTGCAACAGTCGCTCCCTCCATACTGCCCTGAGATCGCGCCGGAGCTCTACTCTCCGCGCTTCGAGAAGTCGAAGCAGCGGGGGTTCGCCCCAGCGATGCGCCTCCAAGCGCCACTCATAGACGCGCTGGAGAGCCGTCGCCTACAGATCCCAGGGCAGTAATCCGGCAAGGAGGTTGGCCGATTCGCCGGTGATCGTGCGGTATCCTCGGATCATCCGTACAGCCATAAACCTCTGGCAGGAGGCGTTTGGCCCGCTGAGACTGGGCAGGAGTCGCCTGAGGGCGGCTGCTGCCCGGTTCAGCTTTGGGGCCAAATACAGGAAGTGCTCCCTGAAGTTCCACTGGCTGTCGAGGACGAGTCCCAAGTACTTCATCGTTCTCCCGAAGCCGATGCGAACCCCTCCCACCGATGAAGAGTTCAGCTTAGATATTTTAATCCTGTTTCCTATTAAAGAAGACTGATTGTTAAATTTTTAATAATTCATATTTTGATTACTGATTGAATTCGTTTAACTGCACAGTTAAAATAATTATCTGTACACCATTAATACCATTAATTTACCATACTAAAAAGTTAAAAAAACTGCTAAGTCCTCAACCAAATTGAAACTTCACTTCGAAAAACTGCTTAATTATTGTTTTCCTTAATTTTGTAAAATGTGTTTAGGTTTTGTTAGATATTATGTTTTTAAAATATCAAGAAAAAATATATACGCCAACGGGATTTTCAAAATTTTGATTGCTAAACTAATAAAGATATTATTCAGTTTTTTCTTCGTCCTCTAAACTTTGCAAAAACGTATTTAGCAGGTTAACGAATTAGGCCGACGAAGAGCTATCCTGTTGAAACTTGGTAGGTAGATGTATTATGTGAACCGCATTAGAAATTTTGGGGTGCCCCCCGTACATAGAATTGAAACTCAAATTTTTTTTTCACCAAACCCATACGTGTGGGGTATCTATGGATAGGTCTTTAAAAATTATATTCAGGTTACTAACATCATTTTTTTCTAAACTGAACAGTTTGCACGAGAGACACTTCCAGTGGTAAAATGTGTGTCCCCCCATGTAACTTCTAAAATAAGAGAATGAAAAAACTAAAAAAACCGGCCAAGTGCGAGTTGGACTCGCCCATGAAGGGTTCCGTAGCAGCAAGCATAGATTAGAGATATAACTATATTGAGATTAGTAAGTAATATACACAAACAATAAAAATAACTTTGTTTTTCATAGTATTTGTATGAACGGCAAAGTTATATTTGCGGTTTTTGAAAATGTACTATATCTCAAAAACTGCTAACTGTATCTCATCCAAACCAATTTTCGTTGGTAGTTTTGGTTGAGGTCTACATTATATATTTTTTTTAGTTTTATCATTCTCTTATTTTAGAAGTTACGGGGGGGGGGGACACACTTTTTACCACTTTGGAAGTGTCTCTCGCGCAAACTGTTCAGTTTAGAAAAAAATTATGTTAGTAACCTCAATATCATTTTTAAAGACCTATTCATAGATACCCCACACGTATGGGTTTGGTGAAAAAATTTTTTTTGAGTTTCAATTCTAAGTATGGGGGGCACCCCCAAAATTTGTTTTGTTTTGATTTTTGTGTGAAAATCCTAATGCGGTTCACATAATACATCTTTCTACCAAGTTTCAACAGGATAGCTCTTATACTTTCGACAAAAAGTGGCTGTGACATACACGGACAGACAGACAGACAGACAGACAGACAGACAGACAGACATGACGAATCTATAAGGGTTCCGTTTTTGCCATTTGGCTACGGAACCCTAAAAATATATAATGTAGACCTCAACAAAAAATTCCAACGAAAATTGGTTTGGATGAGATACAGTTAACAGTTTTTGAGATATAGTACATTTTCAAAAACCGAAAATATTACTTTGCCATTCATACAAACACTATGAAAAACAAAGTTGTTTTTATTGTTTGTGTATCATCATCAGCCTATAAATGTTTTCACTGCTGGGACACCGACCTCCTCTCTCTGTGAGAGGGAGTTTGTGTATATTACTTACTTATCTTAATTTAATTATATCCCTAATCTATGCTTGCTACTATGGAACCCTTCATGGGCGAGACCAACTCGCACTTTTTTTTTATGATGGTAAAATCATCAAATGAGTCCTTCCACCCCGGGCAGGGCGCGAGGGACTGTCAGACTTGTACTGACTAAAATCCACGGTGTCCTTTAATAGCCCTTTATATTCCGGGGTCACGGTAATGAGATAAGTCCCGCGACCCCGGCAGGCTTTGGCCCTCTAGAGGGGGGCCCCGTCATCTTGCTGACGCTCTTTGTGGCGCACGTGGATCACAACGCGCCGTCGACCCGGGCATGGTCCATGGTTGGGCAGCGAGTTGCCCTTTACTCGCCGCCCGCATGCCCGCGCCTACGGTGGCCGGAGATCGTCTTGCGACGTCCGTCGCCGTGGGTGTCCACCTCTGCGGGTGGGGCGGAGGGAGGACATTGTCCTCTCCCTCACGCGGCCCGCCTCCTCCTTCGCGAGCATGACTGCTTCGCAGAAGGAGGCGACCGCTTCCCACTCCGTCTCGCCCCGCAGCATGGCCGCAACCAATGCCGGGCGCGAGAGGTCTCCGCCTATCGTCCAACTCGCACTTGGCCGGTTTTTACATCTTCACTTTCCTTTCCTTGTTCTATAATACTTTTTTATTTACATTCATGTTCATAAAAATCCACAAACAATTTTTCATGCAAAATCTTTCATAATTATACTTCCAGGTTTTAGATAGTTCGTAGGTAAGTACGTCCGATAAGTTACAAAATCTTGGTATCATTTTATTCGATTTAGAAAACGATTTTAGGTTAATTTACTAAACTACTATTAACCATATTGGGGACGGTCGGGCAAGACGAATTAGTTAAGTTTGGTTTAAAAAAAAACAATGTTTAAGTCTAAATCTTTAATCAGTCTTATTTGTAATAGGAACAATCATTATTAAACTTTAAATAAACAGAACAAAAGATGTAATTGTCTATCTTAAAAAATATAAAATTCTCCTTTTTCAAAATAATAGCCATTATTCGTTTTGCCCGCATAGGTAGGGCAAAACGAATTTTATTGTAGGGCAAAATGAATTATGGCAGTTAATTAAAGCAATCATCACAAAAATAAGATCCTTGTCCCATATAGGCTGCATGAGTCCATTCATGACAAGTTTCACATTTAATCCAGTATTCGATTGGAGGATGGATGTATTGTTCGCGATACATACCATGAGGCGCGATCTGTTTCCGGCTTATAGTTGTATACCATCTGAAACAAGTTAATGATATTAAATAATTACTCTATTACTGAATAAACACAATGTCTAATAGATTATAATTGATTTATGAAATAAATAACAAAAATCTCCTATGCGGATACTATTCTTCTTGCCCTGTTTCTTTTTGCCCGACTAATACATAAGAAACAAAAAAATATAAATATAAAAAAACAACATGCGTTATCACTCAGTAATAAATAAAAAAAACACACCTTAATATGCACACTTTTAGGGCAAAATGAGATTTAAAACAAGAGTTTAATAAATAAAATAAAAAATGATAAGTATTTACCTTCAAAAATCGTTTTTTTCTCGACGAAAATGATTTTTTGGCACGTACTTCCACATCAATCCAATTTCGCCGCTTATGGTGCACTGAGCGCGACCGGTAGGCAGTTCCTGATCGTTCTACACTATTGCCATCTCTTCCTAGTTATTACTCGAGAAATTAATCATAAAATTCTTTTTGCCCGCCCCATTCATCTTGCCCGACCGTCCCCTTATCATAACTAGGGAACCTTCGTAATTATGAAACTAAATCTTTCACCAGCGAATTTGTGTTGCCTTTGTCTTTACTGACTTTTGATTTGAATTCTTACTACACCTTCAAAAGTTGCGTTCTTCAGTGTCGAAAACGTAATCAACCTAAAGACGAAAATTATAAATCAATATATCCTTATCAAGCTAGAAACTCCCAACACCAACATACCTCGTAAACTCAATAGATTTGTATTACATTATTGATTGTAGCGGTATCTACAATTATGCAAACACATGCGATGTTAATTTGCGGTCATCGCGTATGTAAACAACACAGGTGAATAATTTCATAGGCAGCCATGCTGGTTGACGGATGAATGAGGAGGAAGGAGATAGGAGAGGTTTAAGTCCCTTTTTAAGGATTATTTGTACATAATTGAGTATCTGGTTGAAATGTACTCTGAAGTATGTACTAGGAGGCATAGAATTAAAACAAGTTAAGCTCCGGAGAGCAGTGTCAAGTTGGCCCTTCGTGTAATGTATTAGCTGGTTACTTAAATGTATTGTTATCGTGGCTAATGTCAGAAATGGTAGAAATAGTGCAATTTCTTTTCTTCAATTTCTCGTGGTTGTTCCAGATCCCAGAAGTTATGCCCGGGCAGGGAATTTGAAAGATGGCGGTATGATATTACCACCTCGGAAAGGCAATTAGTGAAGGTGAATTTTTTTAGCTACCAACAAACCTACGTTCACGCAGATACGTCTAAATAAATCCCCTACACACATGGCCACTGCATAAACTAGGCATGAATGATTTGATTCACATGGGCAGATGGGCGCGCCTCGTACGTGTCGGACAGCCATATAATACCATACCCCTATATGTTACAGTAACGCGATCAAATTTGTCACCCCCCATAAATCCTGTCGCCACTATCTCGATGTAAAGTGGGACGAATGACGATGTTAATTTTGTGATAATAGTTGTCCTTGAATAATTTATTTATAGGCCGACAAAACGCGACCGCCAAAGAGCCATCTTAAGTTATTATCTTAGATGTTAATAATTTATCCACAATATTTGGAGAGTGTATAGCCTACAAAATAATTAGGTATGTAGGCAGCAATCTTCATTTTCCAATTTCGTGCTATTAGTTTCGGTGTGTCTGCAAATCAAACTCTAATTATTTTGCTGTCTGCACCTATTTAGTAAGCCAATCTCTTTGTCAATCATTCATGTTCTTTTGCCTTTTTAGAAAAAAGAGATCTACACCTAACAGTGCAAAGTGGATGAAATTTGGCTGTGGATGAAATTAACGAAAAGGTGAGCCGTGTAGTAGACCATCTATGTCGCAGAACTGATGGTGGAATAGGTTAGGTTCTGGAATGTTGATCGCGCGAAGGTAAACTTAGTGTGGGACGCCCTTGGCAAGATGGACTGATGACCTAAAAGCAGTTGCTGGAATGGTGCCATATGTGCAGCTGCAAAAGGCTGAAACGATGATTTTATTTCTTCTTCTTAATCGTTACACTCTTGACAGAGTGATCGTGGTCATCACATCAGGGTTGCTTCACAGTGCGCCACGATTTCTCACGCAGTGCTGCCTTCCTGGTATCATGTTATTCTATTTAGCTGATTTTAACAGAGTACAGCGTCAGCATATTAAGATTTAAGCCTCCTGCAGACACACGCGATTAATCGCGCTGCGACAACGAGCTAAGCTAATTTCCACTCTAAAAATACTGCGAATGGACCGCGACATGTCGCCCCGCGCGATTAATCGCTTGTGTCTGCAGGAGGCTTTAAAAAAGATAACAAATATTTATTCCGTTCAGGAATTAAACACGCGATACCCAGCGCAGCAGTCAAAAGCTATGGCAAGCAACCGATACGTCAAATATCACTAATTTACCTTTCTTTCTTATTTATAAACCTTAATTTAGAAAACATTGCCTGTTTACGTGTTAAAGATACTACGACGATAAGAAGAAATTCTATGTTTAAGAAAGTAAGAGATTAGCATAATATATTCTCGAAATAAATCTGTGTCCAGCTCTGGATTTGAATATAAATGACTTCAGTTATTTGACGCTCCCAAAAAGTATTAGGGGGACGAAAAATTCTCACGTACATTCAAATACGTATAGAAAAAAACACGATCTATCACATAAAGCCTAAAAATAAATTCTGTAGGTTACACCACTTGAGGCGCGTCGTGTAACCCCTAGGAAATGTGGAGAAAGTGATAAATTTGTCAGGTAACCCTGCGTGTTCGGAATATGGAAGTGTAGGAATAGCACGAAATATTCCACGAGATTGAATCGCGGTTCTAGGGGAAATTACATAGTGTTGTTGGGCATCCGAGGGACGGCCGTGTGACAAACTGTTTATGATTATTAGTTGTGCTTACATTTCTCTTGTTCAGCCGGCCATGTCTTCCTTTGTTTTAGTAGTGAAAATGGTAGATTAATTCTCTTTTCGGACCGAAGTTTCTGCCCATTTCATTCATTTTCCATTCATATCACTATTGGAGTTGTGTTTCGTGCCAAATTACAAGTACTGCAAAGGTAGGTACAGTTGACGAAATCGCGTTCTTATTCATTGATTGATTGATTGTAGTAAGGACAATTAGTTTTAGTAATTTACTACTAACGTATATTTGCTGATAATAGTTTTGCTTTAAGTGTCATCTATTTATGAATTGACATTATAATAACTTATCTTTGAGCCTTTTCATATGGTCGATAGTCGCATAACTGAACTGATCATCGCCCTTTCCTACCCTACTTTGTGAAAAGTCAAACTTTTTATTAGACCTTTCGCGCAGTAATAGAGATGTCCTCATATGATAAGTCCCATAGTGAGTCCCCTTGTTCTTTCTATGACCAGAATTGCACATAACCAAGGGGTCGCTACCCTACCATAATATGATTAAATGTTTACGATTATTATCAGTACTTACACTTCAGTTTTATTCCACGTTTACCTTGCATGTCTGAGCTTGCTTGGTTTTTCTTCAGGGTTATGATTTTACCTTTTATGCGGCAGTTGGCGATATGAATGAAACTAAATGCTACTTATTATGAGTTCTTTGTTAGTCTACCAACCAATGTTATGATTCAAGTTTAAAACTTATAATATGAAAAAGTCCTTAATACGTAATTATAAAAAAATAATAGATTTTCAGGAGCATGATAATGGCATGGTATGGAAATTAAATTATTATATCTACATATATGTTTGAATCAAATTTCAGCTACGCAAACTCTATTCATATTATACTCTATTTTATTTTAATTTAGGATTACAGCTTGAATTGAATATAATGAATAATGAATATATTGAATATAATTGAATGCGAACAATATAAGATTTTACTCAATTTGCGAATCAAACAAATTCCATATGTCTTGTGAAAACATCGAAATAAATACACTAAACTTAAAACGAAGGTTGTACAAAGCAAAGCCTGAAAATGTGTACAGCTTCAAAACCCTCAACGATTTGAAATAGCTGATGCAAAAACAACTGAAATTCCGAGCTGCCACTCAAAAATTGATCCTGTTGAAACGAAACTGGGGGTATAATCTCTAAGCACGAAAGCCGTGGTTTCGAACTTAGTTACAAAATTTTTCTACGCCTGGTACTTGTAACGTCGACCCCGAACTATAAATGATAAAATTAATACAATTTGATAGATAGCTCAGAAAATTTTCGGTACTGCAATTTAAATGCAAAGTGACATTGACAAAAGCCATGGAAATAGCGGCGTGTTAAAAGGACTTCAGTTTTGGTGGTATTCTGAGGTGGTATTATCGTAACTAACATCAAATAAGGGGACGGCTTAATTTTTGACGTTAGTTACGTTCGTATATCCGTATCCGTATATTTCGTTCACTGACTTTAGAAAGTAGACCCCTGAATTTCTAACTACATTATAATACGTACCTATCACCTATGTGTGTATTTGCAGTGGCAGGCCTCTAAGTGAATTACGAATAGCCTGAATATTATTTTGGTATTCAGAGTTTTATAGAAGTAGGTACTATACAATACATACGTCTTAATACATGGAATGTTTATTGTTAAAATAAAGATCCTTCGTTATGTCCGTGCGTCAGTCTGTCTGTCCGCAGCTCAGCACAGAGACATTTTGACTTGAAAGCTGTGAATCTAGCATGAATATACAGATTAATACCACCGATAAAGTGGCAAAATAATATCTTGTTAAATATTTGTTTACTTTTATGCTGGGTATTACGTTCCCATAAGATGATTTTGACCTACCACGTGGATAAAACTACTGACAAAATATCCTTGTGTATTGTATTACTCATAGGTACACCACTACGTGTATGTGTGTGTGTGAATCTGTCCAGAGCGGCACACGTTGAAGATTTCCATAAAGTGCTCCCGGTATAATGTTATCCAGGAGTACCTAGTTAATAGTTAGACGAGTGACTTACACTGAGGTAACACTGGTGGGAAAGATGGACAATATCGTGAGATAACCCCTAAATACTATTACTCTATCGATTTTTCAAATTTTTTTTTGGCTATGTGAACGACATCTGCTACTATTAAAAATAATAACTATTTTACTACCATTCAATATTAAACAAACTTCATGAAAGGGATTCACTCATAATACTGGGTGTAAGGGACAGCCCTCTGCAAACTTTCAGGGCTGGTTCAGTAAACGAAACTGAACAATCTTCCACAATTTTTTTTTTTCAGGAAATGAAAAAAAAATAGCCTCTCCATACATCACTGTCCAATCAAGTTTATAATTTTCTATGGTGAGGCTGATTTTTTTTTCATTTCCTGAAAAAAATTGTGTAATTGTGAAAGTTTGCGGAGGGCTGTCCCTTACACCCAGTATAATCTTTAGCAAATTTTTATAGATAATAATTATGTAAACATAAAAAAGAAAGCAGATTTAAAAGATTTTAAGCAAATTAATGTAGGATTCGAGGGTGAAGAAATCAAAGTCTTCGTGCACTTTAAATTAATTTAATATTGAACTTCATCTTTTTCACAAACGCACCAATGTCAACGTCGTAATGGCGACTGCCCCTCATTCTATCTCTCTCTCATTCTCTTGCTTTCCCTTTCACTCATGACATCCTTCCGGTACGTTCCAAATCCCACACTCGGCCATCCTGCATTTATGTTTGTCCCCAAACATGCACACCTTGAAACATTCATCTACTCAGTATTCTCTTCATCAACAATCATTCTCTTTCATCATACAATAAATTCTATAGGTACTCTAAACATTTTACAACATAAGTAGTAACAATAAAAATACAATATTATTAATAGGAGTAAACGGATCAAAACATAATAGCTTGCCTAGCCGTTCATTCCTGAGCAAGGTTTTGTCACAACTCCGTCTGGCTTAAAGAGCTGCAGGCTTGATTCTCTCTTTTTCTTTTTAAAATAGCCTTTTGTTATTTCTTTCTTATTCTGATCCAGGCTACTGGACACAATAGTACTACGATTCCTGTTCAGTGCGTCAATTACTGTATCAGTCTTTATGCGCACTTCTCTACGATCTTCTTTCACTCGCTGTTTCATAGAAAGACAAGGCTGTTGTACCATTGGATCTTTGTCATCGCTCTTTGAGAGAAACGGTGCCTCCTCCTCATTTTTTGCGGATTCAACTTCTTCCAGGCACTGAAATTCATACTGTTTCATGGAACCTAAAGCAAAACCAGGCCCTTCCTTGCACACAAAACTCACACGACCACCTTCCATGACTACAGTAACATTAGCTAAAAAGTCTTGACCCAGAACAACATCATAAAGAGCACAATTACTTGATATAACATAGAATGGAACACCGTCGTAACATTCTTGATTTACACACAAATTTAAGGAACATTTGCCCATAGATTGCACCGTTGATAGTCCAATTCCCGTTAAAATCAATTTCTCCTTATCGCATTTAGGACTACCGATAACGTTATAAATGTTCGACGACAACAGGTTAACATCACTGCCGGAATCCACCAAAGCTTTAATGCAATAACCATTAATTTTCACCGGTATGATTGGCTTATTAAACGATTTCCGCTGTTTATCTACAATTTGCATAACCTCCGTTCGTACTGACATATCGTTGTCGCTGTCACTTTCAACTTGGACGTCAACCTCATTCGTTTTTTTCTCTTTTCTACCGCTGCAATCAGAAGTGAAGTTAGCCTCTTTGGTATTCACCCCGAACATAGCTCTCTTTATTTCTTTTTCTGAAGAGTGCCGATCTTTGTCGAAGTTGCCCGACAGCTTACGATCCTGTTTATTGGTTTCACACGTCTTCGTACAAGTTGAACCAACATGACCGAACTCGTTGCACCTAAAACACTTCAGCCCTTTGCTTTTGTGAGGGCAATCGTTTGATGCATGCCCTAGCTCACCACAGCCGTAGCATCGAATTCTTCTACCGCTTGTATGTGCGTCGGACGTTGAAGCATCCACATTCTCAGAATCATGCATCTTTCGCTTTATCATTTCATAAATTTTAAGTTTTTCTTTTAACTCGGCGTATGTCGTCACGCCATACAACATCACTTTGTTCATTTCGTTGTCGATGATCCCTTCAACGATATATTTTATGGCCACATAATCAGGCAGCTTACCACGCTTACCCAATTCTTTCATTGTTAGCATATAATCGAGACAGCTTTCTTTGCTTCCTTTCTTTCTTGCACTCATCAGCTCATGGATAGCTTTAGCGTCGATTGTATCCGGGAACTCTTTCATCAACGCAGCTTTTAAATCATCCCAACTCTTAAATGGTCGCTCTGCTCGCAACCAGAGCTCCGCCGTACCAGTCAGCGCTCGACGAGCCACTAATAACTGTTGGAGTGGTGTCCAACCAAATATTTCGGCATTGCACTCCACGTCGTCAATCCATCGCGCAACCGGGTAGGTATTATCGCGGCCACTGAATTTCTGAACTAATTCCGCAGTCATCTGCAACATGTTCGAAGAACTGCTTGGACTAGGACCCAACTTCGTATCGCAGTCTTCAAATTCGGCATCCACATCAGCCTGTCGGCTTTTCCTTCGTTCTCTTACGTCCTTAGGCATGTTTTCGTCGTGTTGAATAGAGATTCAATGTTCGTCTTGTTGAACCCAAATTCAAATAAAACACACCGTTATGATGGCGTCGTTTTTGTTCGTCGTGTCCCAGCGTCTTCTTGGGAATTTTGTCTTCACCCTCGTTACAAATCTCAAATCGTTTTACATCCCGGACGAGCCCCCAAATTGTAGGATTCGAGGGTGAAGAAATCAAAGTCTTCGTGCACTTTAAATTAATTTAATATTGAACTTCATCTTTTTCACAAACGCACCAATGTCAACGTCGTAATGGCGACTGCCCCTCATTCTATCTCTCTCTCATTCTCTTGCTTTCCCTTTCACTCATGACATCCTTCCGGTACGTTCCAAATCCCACATTAATATGGAGAAAAAATGTACCGTCCATGAAAATACATTTTAATATTCTTTCACCGATAAAATAAAGACACTGCAGACATTCTGGAATGCTAAGCCTAGGTCCTTGAGTACAAAGTTTGAATGCACTTTAGTGCTAATGTATAATAATCAAGGAGGTATATACCTACCAATTATTTACTAGTACCCTATAATTAGTAAAACATAAAGGGTAGGCACTCTAGCCAAAACAGCAAAATTCCTCGCAAATATTCAACAAAATTGCTATGTAAAGTGCACTTTATCTATTCATCTAACATAATTATACAGTGCAGTTTTAAAGCTGCAAATAACTAGCAACAAAAAGTAAGTAATTTTACATTTAAAGCGCTTTCTTGTTAGTTGCAAAATAATCAGCGCTTTTCATCCTTAATGCGAGTGTGTCACGGAATGGAAGACAAGTTTGTGCTGGACGTACCTATATAATGCTGAAAGTTTGCCGTTGACAGCACCGACTAGGGCTTATTACATTGAATAAACAACTCTAATGGGGGATATTCGGTAGCTGACACTTCAGTTTGTGTTAGGTTTCGATCTTGAATTTCTAATTAAGGTGTTATAGTGGAAATACTGGGATGGACTGACTGGAAGAGGAAGACTAAAGAAGAGAGGGATGGATTGAGTAAGGAATGTTAAAAAAGAAAATTCATTCATGAATGATGCCGTGACGTCTGATAGGGGAGAAAAAAAAAACCGGCCAAGTGCGAGTTGGACTCGCCCATGAAGGGTTCCGTAGTAGCAAGCATAGATTAGGGATATAATTATATTGAGATTAGTAAGTAATATACACAAACAATAAAAATAACTTTGTTTTTCGAAGTGTTTGTATGAACGGCAAAGTTATATTTGCGGTTTTTGAAAATGTACTATATCTCAAAAACTGCTTACTGTATCTCATCCAAACCAATTTTCGTTCGAAGTTTTTGTTGAGGTCTACATTATATATATATTTTTTTTGTTTTATCATTCTCTTATTTTAGAAGTTACAGGGGGGGACACACATTTTACCACTTTGGAAGTGTCTCTCGCGCAAACTGTTTGGTTTAGAAAAAAATGATATTAGTAACCTCAATATCATTTTTAAAGACCTATCCATAGATACCCCACATGTATGGGTTTGGTGAAAAAAAAAAAAAATTGAGTTTCAATTCTAAGTATGGGGGGTACCCCCAAAATTTGTTTTGTTTTTATTTTTGTGTGAAAATCCTAATGCGGTTCACGTAATACATCTACTCACCAAGTTCCAACAGGATAGCTCTCATACTTTCGAAGAAAAGTGGCTGTGACATACGGACGGACGGACAGACAGACAGACAGAGAGACAGACAGACATGACGAATCTATAAGGGTTCCGTTTTTGCCATTTGGCTACGGAACCCTAAAAAGGTAGGTGTTGTGTCGACGCCAAGTAGAATGGCACAAAAACAGGAAGATGGGAATTTTCTCTTCCCGATCGTTGCCAGTGGTGATTATGTAGGTACAGACGCAGGCAGGTCAACCCAAATCTGTCAAATACATATCGAACATTACCTTTCCACTATTGTGACAAGGTTGAAAAAAAATTGGTAGATTGAGGTTGATGTGCTGACGTCTGCACTTATTAGTGCGCGTCTTGCTACGGAGTTGAGTACAAATACTTCAATACATTTTTATCAGATTCCGTATTGTTTTTACATGCATACTGTCGTTCAATGGAAAATACCGTTACTGAGATGTATTAGGAAAAACAGATAATGATGTATTCTTATCTACATTATTATATTAGCATTCATTTGATGATTTTATCACCCCTTACGTACGTAAACGTACTTATTGTAATTTTTAGATTTTCCACCCCTAAACACCATTTTTACCATTACAGTTTCCTCATTTTTCGGAAACCACTCTACCTTAAAAATCCGACATCATTCGAGAAGAATGCCGTCACTAAAATGACTCGACCATTTCTATCAGTTTCAAAATGTAGTGAATGTGAAGTGACATCCTACGAATTCCCGCACTATTTTCCTTGATGTTTTCTGTCGAGATACTTGTCGGTTGTCGGGTTCTGTGTAAATACGGTAAATTCAGGGGTATATACTTGTGATACACAAGCTTGTATTCGCGGCTTCACCCGTTTCGATGGCGAAAATTAGCCTACCAAAACGTACTAGACTAATTGAATAAAATAATCTTGTAACTTAACTCATTACGATTTGTCCATATGTGCGGTTAAGTTTAGTTATTTACCGACATATAATAGGTACCTATTGATATGGATTTGATGTCATGCTTGAATGATATGGGGGATTAAGTTTATGAATAGAAAACGTATAATGGTATACGCAGACCACAATATTATACTGACTATGCCCTGTATAAATAGCATAACTTGAAGTTTAAAATATTGGTCACTTAAACTAAGTACATACATTCATGCGAATGTTCACAAGACAAGCATTTATGGAGCAAAACATTTACTATTCAATTCAATACGATTGTAAGTAAATCTTATAGCATTAATATTCGGTATAACATCATTCCAAAGGGACCAACTGTCATCATGTACAACTAATCGAATCTGCTGCAAGTACTTGCTTATTCAATATTGTCATCAATTAATTAGCAATGGCGTTGATAGCAGAGACTGCGATTATAATGGATTCTGGGTCCGTTATTTGGCTTACAGTATTGTCAATGAAGCTGAATATAGCTCTGTCAGATTGTCAGTTTCTCACTTGCCCGCTTTCATGCAAAGTTTAGTTAATAATTAAATCCACGGATTTGGAACGTTTGTCTTTTAGGGTTAGCTGTCTGGAATTGAATTGACATGTTAAATGGCTGAGTATATGGAATTAGCTCTCTATATTTTCGTTAAAGTTCTATGAGACAGAATTAGAAAATGGGTCAATCTTATCGAAACAAATGGAGTGTATATTTTGAATAAATAAAATATTATTAAATAAATATTTTTAGTAGGTAATGGTTTGCACACCATTAAAAATGATATAGATATCCTATCAACAAAAACAATGTAGGCACACAAAATACCCTGATCTGTCTAGAATCACAAAATTTTAATGAATTAATTTATCAGATGAGATCACAAGTACAACTTAAACCAACTAATTTCCCTTTACATGAGAGGACATCCCATTTCTTCAGATTTAAAATTCCATTCAAACCGCTGCAAAATATGGCAGCGTTCTAGCAAAAGGAGGCACAATGTAACTTTTGCAAGTGGATAGCGTTTATCGAATGCACTTGGCACAGCATTTTGCTGACCGCGTCACGGCATGCATAACCAAGTAGTAGTCCCTGTCTGCGGTAAACAAGTTCAGTGAGACAGAATAAATGTTCCAATGTTGATACATCGCCGACAAACGCAAGTGGAATTGAAATTTATTTGTGTCCCATAAAAGTGCATTTTTCTAGTTCGCGGGGTGCTGAAATGGACAATGGATGCGGATCTATTGTGCGTTGTGGCTGTTAAAATGATTCTGGGTGTAGATAACATTGTAATGCAAACATTTTTGTGTTGTGTTTGGACCAATTGTGAATAATTATATTATTTTTTTCAGATCGGATGCTGAAAAATTAGAAAAATAATCGTAAGGTGTGACCTACAACTCTGTCATGGCGCTGAATCTTATGGACAGTAACATAGCAGGTCTTCGAAGTTGAGGAAAACTGGGCGGCAAAATAAAAGCAAAGAAGAGCTCAGAACAGGGCTCATTGGCATACATTGGGAGAGCCCTAGGTCCAGAATTAAATAAAGAGTAAAAGCTGAGGATGGGCGGCAAAAGTATATTTTTATTACAAGCAAACAAAATAAAAATTGGAACGTCATAGAACTTAAACCAACACACGTCTATTTTATACCAAAAAGTCAACCAAATTAAATCATACTTAGACAAAGAAAATATATTAATTTATGTATCTCCAAAGTCCTAATGTTCTCAACATTTCAAAGTCAAAGTCAAAGTCAAAGTCAAAGTCAAAGATCTTTATTGTGAGACAGTGGTTTAAAAAGTTGTATTAAAGGTTGTTGTGCTCTTGCACTGCTCCACCATGTTAGGTATACAATAATTGTTTCAGTCTATAGAAATCAGATAAGAACAACATTATTCTTGGACAAAATGTCAAAATTAGTATTCCTACTTTCGGTCTAGACAAAAAAGTCTGACAGGGTGGGTTTCCCCTCGTTACCCGACATGCAATCGGAAACCAGTTTGAATTTTGAACAAAAAACGACATTTCAACCGTCCCTTGTTTTGTGAAAACATTTTGTTTGTAGTATTTATTTTACAGCGAAACATTTTTAACAATATAGAAATGTTGTCGTTAACATCATTATTATTATATGGAGTTGATTGTTAAGCCACGAGATTCCAGGAGAGTTCTTATTTGTGTCGTAGAAAAACATTTTTCTCAACAAATATTTTGAAATCACTGTTACTAATTCATTATCATCATAATCAGGCAAAAGATGGCGACTGCTGAACAAAGGCTTACCCTTTTTTTAAGGTGCTAACATATCGTCAAATGATTAATACCGCCCTGGGTCGCGCGGAAGAAACTGTCAGTCTCATACTGACTAAAATCCACCAGGAGGCCTTATCACGAGTTTTCCGTATTTTACCTTATAGCGTAAAAAATACATTACTGCGTTTGTTGTATTAAAAATGATAAAGCGGCTCTGAAGGACACACGAGTAACATTTTTTTTTACTTCAAATTGATGTCAAAGTTCCAGTTTACTTTACGTCACAAAAACTGGAAAAGTCATGATAGGGCCTAGGGTCCATTCCAGGGTCAGAAAAAGTTCTTAGACTGTAACGAGTACATAATATCTCTTACTGTTACTTTTGGCTTGCATTATCTCTTAGCCGGACATAACTAGCAATTGGTAATGCGGACCACTGACCACCGGTTTATCTAAATAATGATGACTTGTAGAACAGCTCGTGGCTAAATAATTACAGCCGCACACGCCGATCTTCCAGGTTAAGCCGCGCTTGCCTAGGTTGGCCTGTGGATGGGTGACCATCTGTCATAGCGAGTTTCCTCGTTGCCTTGGAAAGCACGTAAAGCCGTTGGTCCCGGCTGTCATTTGTAGATCTTTGACAGCAACCAGTCTTACCATCGGGTATCGTATTAGCCAGTGACTGGGTTGTAGGGGTCCGATAGGCAGTCGCTCCATGTAAAATACTGATGTTCAGCTGCATCCGGTTAGACTGGAAGCCGACCACAATATAGTTGAGAAAAGTCTAGGCAGATGATGATGAATGATGACTTGTTAGAAAACTTACAGGAATAGGATTTTAAAACTCGGAAAACCTATTTTGGTATAAAATATACGACAACATTCACCTGTATCTAACTTTTACCAAAAACATTGCAGCATCTAGTCTAAAAATCCAAGTTATTTACTGGTAGTAGCTTCACGGTCGGTGGTTGTGGTTTTCTGGTACTTTTTAGTGTAGTCGTAGTGTAGTCGTAGTAGAGGTTGCATAGAATTTTATGGTAACACCGGCAATACGGTGCTTCTGATAACTCTATTGTGTAGAAGCAATTTACTTACAACAAAAGGCAAAATATTCCGAAACTTTGTTCGAAAACTATGTGATACAGAAAATCGAATGTCCCTGTGATAAAGTGAGGAGATTTCTCTATTACTAAATCTTTGTTTTTGTAGATTATTTTATTTACATATGCCATAAGTAAGTACATACAATATGAAAAGCAAAAAAAAACTAAACCAAAAAAAATTAAATGTTTTGGCGGAACTCATATTTATGTGCAATATATTTTTAGGGTTCCGTAGGCAAATGGCAAAAAACGGAACCCTAATAGATTCGTCACGTCTGTCTGTCCATCCGTCTGTATGTCACAGCCACTTTTTTTTTCAAAAGTATAAGAGCTATCCTGTTGAAACTTGGTAAGAGATGTATTATGTGAACCGCATTAGGATTTCCACACAAAAATAAATAAAAATCCAATTTTGGGGGTATCTCATAGGTACTTAGAATTGAAACTCAAAAATTTTTTTTCACCAAACCCATACGTGTGGGGTATCTATGGATAGGTCTTTAAAAATGATATTAAGGTTACTCATATATTTTTTTTTTAAACTGAACAGTTTGCGCGACACTTCCAAAGTGGTAAAATGTGTAGCCCCCCCTGTAACTTATAATGTACCTAATGTAGATGTCAACAAAAACTTTCAACGAAAATTGGTTTGGATGAGATATAGTTAGCAGTTTTTGAGATATAGTACATTTTCAAAAACCGCAAATATAACTTTGCCATTCATACAAACACTAAGTATGAAAAACAAAGTTATTTTTATTGTTTGTGTATATTACTTACTAATGTCAATATTTATATCCCTAATCATTGCTTGCTACTACGGAACCCTTCATGGGCGAATCCAACTCGCACTTGGCCGGTTTTTAGGGTTCCGTAGCCAAATGGCAAAAACGGAAACCTTATAGATTCGTCATGTCTGTCTGTCTGTCCGTTCGTATGTCACAGCCACTTTTTGTCGAAAGTATAAGAGCTATCGTGTTGAAACTTGGTAAGTAGATGTATTATGTGAACCGCATTAGGATTTTCACACAAAAATAATAACAAAACAAATTTTGGAGGTGCCCCCCATACTTAGAATTTTTTTTTTCACCAAACCCATACGTGTGGGGTATCTATGGATAGGTCTTTATTAAATGATATTGAGGTAACTAATACCATTTTTTTCTATACTGAACAGTTTGCGCGAGAGACACTTCCAAAGTGGTAAAATGTGTCCCCCCCCTGTAACTTCTAAAATAAGAGAATGATAAAACTAAAAAAATATATAATGTAGACCTTAACAAAAACTTCCAACGAAAATTGGTTTGGATGAGATATAGTTAGCAGTTTTTGAGATATAGTACATTTTCAAAAACCGCAAATATAACTTTGCCATTCATACAAACACTATGAAAAACAAAGATATTTTTATTGTTTGTGTATATTACTTACTAATCTCAATATAATTATATCCCTAATCATTGCTTGCTACTACGGAACCCTTCATGGGCGAATCCAACTCGCACTTGGCCGGTTTTTTATTCAGTTATTCGAAACAATATTTTCGTGTTCTATTTCGCGATCTATTAAATCAACATTGTATTTTCAACCACAATATTAACCTAATTATATGCTTGTTCACCTGCGGGTACTTAGGTATAATCTGAAACTTCAGGTGTAAAATGTTAGTTTTCAGCAGTAAAACATTTTCAGGCGTCAACACCATCAGGCCTGAGAGCCACGTAAAATATTTATAGAGTTTTAGAACTTTTAATGCTTTTATATTTTTGTTCAACACTTTCATGTCAGCAAGTGTGTTGGAGTTAACTTCAGGACTTCAGCAGTTTAGATATTGTCTAACTTGAAAAGTGGTTCGAAGTTCTTAACACATTTTATATAAACATTACCTATACAATAGGTATGTTGTATGAAATAAGCAGTAGGTACTCAAAATCTTTTTTTTTATTAATTAAATTATCAAATAAGTCCTCCAACACAGGGCAGGGCAGGAGGGACTGTCAGACTTGTACTGACTAAAATCCACCGGTGTCCTTCAATAGCCCTTAACGTTCCGGGGTCACTAAACCTGCACATAACACGAAAGAATACAAGAAAGTTGCCATATATACCTTCTTTTCATTCTCTTTTCAAAATCGAAACACGAGCCTCGAACCGCAACAAAATACCTTTGCCGTATCTGCATAAAATTATGCATAAATTTTCGACAGCATCATATCATGCTATCTTACGTCAGCACGATCCCACATAAAAAGTAAAGGTGAGCATGAACAAAAGCCTTATCGTTTGAATGCACCCTAACAGCGCTTTTACCTTCGGCTTACATTTTAACTAAAGCGCTTTAGTGCTATCGGGCGAATGCACAGAATCCAGCCATTAAATCGCCAACAATTGGAGTCGGCCAGTGCTGAAACGATTTTCAACCACTTACGTTACGCCGGACATTTTCGGCCCGCCACTAACATTTTTCATGCAGAACCTGGGATCCGGCACAATTCACAATCTAAGGCACCTACTGTAAGTAACTGTGAATAATTTATATCCGAGAGTGGGTCAAGATAGGAGATTCGTAAGTAGATAAATGTCTGTACGTTGAAATATTAGGATTAATGTAGCTTTCAGAGAAAAATAGTGTAGTTTTGGGTAAATTGGTGATGAGAACAGTTCGAAGTAGTCTTTGGGTTAGGGTAGACCTAGACATTAGAATAACAAATGTGGACAATTTACCTAAAGCCTCCTGCAGACACACGCGATTAATCGCGCGGGGCGACATGTCGCGGTCCCTTCGCAGTACATTTAGAGTGGAAATTAGCTTGGCTCGTTGTCGCAGCGCGATTAATCGCGTGTGTCTGCAGGAGGCTTAAGTTCTTCTGAGAATTAACATTTAAACTGAGAAAAATAGCTTTAGTGGAAAGCATTGAATTTTTAAAATGGAGTATCACCTCTACGCTAAGTTCGAAAGCGTTAGCATTTTACAAAAAGTCAAAAAGGAAGTTAAATAGAACTATTTTTTTAACAGTTTCAAATAAAATGAAAATAAAAATGTTTTAGCTCATTAATTACCGCTTATTACTTAGACCACTTGTCATAAATGCTAGCGCTGATAACGACTTTGTTCGCAGACGTGACGTTGTTACGACAACCAAGATGATAGTTACACAGCTAAACACACGAACTAGATAAACTTATTACTGTAACAATCATCAACTTTGATATTACACGAATTTGTACCGTTTTCATTTGTGATGTTATTTCGTTAGGGGCGGGCTTGTAAACCACCAAAATAGTGTGCGGCACATATCTGTTCGTGCATATTTGTTTGCGCACTTCTGCAGTGCGCGTACTAAACTGGTATCCCATTTAGCCTCTGTGTCCACTAGCAAGGCTGTGCATAACTTTTGTTCGCGCACAGTGCAGCGCATTTGTGCGGTACCCATTTTTCCTGATCTAGGTCTACAAATGTTTGCGCATAAATACCGAATCCACTGTTCACATGCACAGAAGTATCCTGATGGCAGCGAGAGTATTTAAAGTGTGGAAACGAAGTGGCGCTAGACGACTTGTATAGCTCTGTCTTTTTCCCACAACGGAATTACTCTCACTGTAAGACGTCATGGTAGGCCACGCCGTATTACAACGTCTTAAAACCAGCCCCTGCAGTCTCGACATTAGACAGCGACAAAAATCGGTCACTAAGTCGTATCGTTATCAAAATCCTTTAATAGATTTTCAACTTTATTTCGAAAGCATAATGTTGAAAATATATTGAATAAATTTGACATCGATTTTACTTGACGACCGATTTTTGTCGCTATATTTGTCGAGACTGCAGGGCCAGGCTTGTTCCAGTGAGTGAACGAGATGGCGCTAGACGACTTGTATATCTCTGTCATTTTCACTCGCCGGAACAAGCCTGGTTTTAAGACGTTGTAATACGGCCGAAGGTGTGTTGTACAATATGTTTGTCTATGCTTGAGTGAGTCGAGCAGAGCGAACATTTGTGCCGCACCTTGCCACACACCGGTGGAATCGCATCTTTACAATCCAAGATTCATGCAATGCCCCGGATGAGGCAGCGCCTTTACGTCAGTCTTGTTTTACGGGAATCGACGCGTCATGTCGCGTAGTTCCGCTGCAGTGCAGTTCCGCCTAGTGCGGTTTCACCTTTTATGTAAGTAATTACTGACACTATTATACGCCCAAATTGCGCAAAAAGGTTTTTCATTACAACCTTAACAATCCAAACTTTTTGCTATTGACATAGAGAAAGTGTATATTCACGGCTTTTCAGAAAAAAATAACTGAAAACGTCAGTTTGGCAAATAACGACGTTTTCGTAACGCCTAAATTTTAATGAAATAAATATAGAAAAATATAATGTAGCATAATTTTGAGTATTTTTATCCCTGTCAACTCAAAAGGGGTAGAATCAAAGCAGAAACCATGTTGGCCAAAAGACCGGAAGACGATGCCATCACGCAAAGGTTAATATTCTTCGCGATTATGGTAATACTGTTGGTTTATTTAATGAACTTTGTACGAAACATGAGGAGACAACGTCCATGTGTGGAACATCCGCCTCCCGTACCGCGTTGTACGGGTCTTTACGCACACGTACGGAAAGCAAGTCCCCACCACGCCTCGAAAATGAATCCCCAAGACAATCCAGGAAGGAATGAGGGACATAAGCCAAGGAAGCGGCGACACCGCTGCCCTACAGAGCAATGGACCGCCAAAAGCGAGCCCTCGTACAGTGCCGACAGCTTCAACGATCGCTGACATTTGATGAGACCTCAAGAAACACCAAAAAGAGTTGAAAAAGTCTAAAAAAAATCATAATTAGCAACTTGAATATGTACAATGTCCTACCTAATGTTTTTTTTTTTAAAGTCTATGCGAACTTTAGTAAATAAAATGTATACATGAAGTGTTGAGTTCTATGAATAATTATTAAACGACCCAGGTAGTTTTATAGTTTAAGGGGTGAATAGGCAATTAAGTTTACCGCACGAGTTACCATCACCGTTTTGTAACTTATTTAATAAATACATGAAAAAGTTTCTTATTTCACTGTTTCTATGTGATTTATCTGGGATCCGGGCAGTCGTGACTTCACAGTGACGGGACGGGTAATAACTTTGATTACGGTACAGCAACGGTCTTATTTGTCAAAATTACCGGGATTCTGCCGTGACCGGTCTCGCCCTACACGTGTTATTTTGATGTCGTTTACGTCATTTTGCTGTGGTCTGGGAGATAGGTAACTATTTAAGCAATGCTACCACTAAACCTTAAAATTATATCATTTATTTGCAACGATTATATGTTATATTGGATGTAGGTGAGTATATTAGGAGTGAGTCGTGTCTACATTCTGTGTTGAAATAGGCACGCAAATATGTATGTTTATATTTTATTAAACTACCTGAAAACAAAACTACAAAGCTGTTTGTGGATAATCTACATAGAAAAAGAAGTATGATATGATGCGGTCTAGCTATTATACCTTTAAAAATTAGCACTAACATGAAAATAAGTAGAAAACTAATTACTGTACTTTTTTCAAAATTTTAGGTTCAGTATTTTCGGAGATAAGGGTGGAAAGGTCAATTTTCGTCTATTTTCTTGAATAACTTGGAAACTATTTTAAAATTACAAAAAAAAAATACATTTAAGATCTTCTCAACAAAACCTTTCATTTGGTATGTCACACGATGCAGTTTTCAAATATATTTTTTTAATTTTCCCCTTCCCCCCAAAAATAACCTCCCATATACAGATTTCATCTATTCAAATCACACCTCTGTGCTTGGGTCACAGGAATTGATATGTGTACCAAATTTCAACTCAATCGGTCTAGTAGATTCGGAGATAATTGACTGTAAGCGACAGACAGACGGACACACGAGAGATCCTATATGGGTTCCGTTTTTGTATTCGGACGTACGAAACCCTAACAAGCACACTGGAATTGCATAGAAACCATTAAAATTGCACCCACAAATTAAGATTTAAGCTAGACGAAGAAAGCCTGTTCTTAATTGCCGCATAGTATTCACGGCATGTTACTTAGACTAATTAACGTAGGCTAAAGAATGGAAACGAGAACATACCTCACCTAGTTATAATGTCTGAGGTTTCATAATTTCCTTTTAAGTTTGTACGTAAGTATGTGTGTGTGTCTGTATGTTGTGAACCAAGCTTCTTTTGTTTTTGATGTTTCTGTGTAGACTTTTCGTCATTTGTTGAGAAATAGGTGACCTAATTTTGTACCTCAATAATAATAATAAAACATTTATTTCAGAATGATCCATATTTGTTAGTAACAATGCAAAACATATAAACTAATGTTAGTACTACAACTATATTCTAATTAACGTGAGGCACACCAACAAATAAAAATCAATGCTTAACTAATAAAATTCATATAATTTTGCCTTTGATCCATGTTACTATGGGTTTTTTTTGCCGATCTACCTTCAACATCATCATCATCAGCCTATAAATATTCCCACTGCTGGGATACAGGCCTCCTCTCTCTGTGAGAAGGAGTGGGCCGTAATCTACCACGCGGGCCCAGTGCGGATTGGTAGATGTCACATGTCTTCGAATTTTTGGTACTAGGACATGCCGGTTTCCTCACGATGTTTTCCTTCACCGTTTTGATCTACCTTGCCATACGATAATGCTTCTAGTATCATTGAAATAATTTATCTGAAATCTTTGGGTCTTGAATATTTAGTAACCAGTTAGGTATTTTTTATGTACATACAGGACAGGTCAACCTAGAGGTTGTTGTGAGCTGCTGACATAATGGGGGGTCTTATCTCTAAAAGCGATTTTTCGATCAACACCTAAATGGTACTCATGGTGTGGTCGATTAAGGGTTGGTTTTGAACAGGACTCCTGGTTTCTCCGAAGATCACCGATTGAATCGTGTTCCCGATGATGGTGGGTTTCTATTTTTTACAAAGCTTTTATATTAATTATGAATATTACAAAAGTGAGTAAAGTATAGAAACATGAGATTTATTTTCGTTAACCTAGCTCTCGGTCTATAGTAGGGCTCGCCAGACGCGCTAATCGTCTGCTAGATAGTCGTGAATCACGTTCTCAACTCACGTCCTCAAAGACTCCTCGTCTGTTGTGACATGTTATAATATCAGGTTTCGTAATAGGTTGGTAAGTACGTGTCACTATTAAAGAGCAAGTGTTGAGAAATCGAAGAAGATTGGTTCTAATATTTTCGTGGGACCCATTTTATATTTGCAACTAATATACATAGTTGTATGATTGTAAATCCTTGAAATTTCACGCTGAAGTATACAACTTTACAAAAATCAAAGTGTTTATTTCAAGTAGACTTTTTTGGCGTGGTAAAATCAACAAATGAGTCCTCCCACCTAGGGCAAGGCAGGAGGTATCCTCACTATACAGCCATCTAACTCTTCAATTCATAGCTCAAAATCAGTTACAACCAAAATGCATAAATTGAACGTAACCTGCCAGTGACGGTGAGTTCAGTTAATTGTTAGTTACCTATGCATATTCTAGGTTGAATTCGTAACATGTGGCATTTCCCACAAACAGTTGGTTGGTATGTAATTAATGGTATATCTAGAATTCATTGGGGACACGCTAACTGGTGGATAAGTGAAGTCAATGTCTAGATTTCATAATTATTTATTTGTCATAGAGTACCTTAATTGGTTTTTTAAGCCAATCGATATATCCAAGTAGTAGTACCTATTAGTTAAATAATTAATTAATACTAATGAAAAGTAGTTTTTGTTAGTATTTTCCATCGTACGGTATTGTACGTATTTTCATAAAACGGAGTTAAAGTAGAGGGTTTATTTTAATTTATTCAAAAAAAGAAGCACGGTACCCATAAGTAGTTTCTTGACAAATGTAGCCTTAGATGTGCAAATCTGATTATCTCATAGTTCTGTTTTAAGATCTCCAAATCTTAAATAACAAAGCATCATATAATTAACTGCAAATGCCCATGAAAGTTATAACACACCCTTCTGGCTACTGATACACAGGACTCCTCTGTTCAAAAATTCTTCACCTTTATGCACTCTACCAACCATGTCACCACCGCTATCACAGAATTAATCACTCGAAAAGTAACTCAACAATACAGTAACTAGGACAGTGTCCGGTCATCCAACCGGACACTATCCAGTCCGGACAGTTCGAACATTCCGGACAGTGTCACTGGCACGGGTGCGGTCACGCCGTAACTCCTAACCGCAACTTCTTGCGTTTGACGTCTGGCACGGGACGATGCAACTTGCAACCGCGTATAGAACGAGCCTTAATGGGAACTTACAGTATTGTGATGTTTTAGAAACATTTGGTTAAGGGAACTTTCTGATATTTAGGTCACCTGCTTTTTGTAAGAGCTCGCTGTAAACCACAGTACACCACTCAGTCGAATTCCAAGTTGGCAGATTTAGAAAATGTCAAACGCACTGAGTGATTTATAAAGGAGTTCAACAAAAAAGACAATAACTTTTTGGGATTGCAGAAATGCTATGGCAATTCTTATATTCTTCTTCTACTGCTCCAACTCTGTCTAAACTTAAACCATTAGGTATAGTTTTTTTTGGAATGAGCGATAAAACTCGTTTTTGCCATATTAGATATCTGAGATCCAAAACTTAGAAAACGTGACGTATACCAACCCGCACAAAGCCCGCATGGTGGATTGCGGCTCCCTCCCACAAAGAGAAAGCCTGTGTCCCAGCAGTGCTAACATTATAGGCTGACTATGAAAAGTTACATAGATCACTAACCACTAGGCCTGTTGGTCTAGTGGTTAGTGACCTTGACTGCTATGACGGAGGTCGTGGGTTCGATTCCCACCCAGGACAAATGTTTGTGTGATGAGCACGATCAGTTGTTCTGTGTCTGGGTGTAATTTATCTATAATATTTATGTATTTAGAAATATTTAAGTATGTTTATCAGTTGTCTAGTACCTACCCATAACGCAAGCTCTGCTTAGCTTGGGACTAGATGGCGTTGTGTGATAGTTGTGGAATATTATTATTATTATTATATGAATTAAAGTATCCCTTAACCCCTTTTTTGCCGTCCTTCAACTTGATTTCCATGAAAATGACGAGGGTAGATTAGATACTAGTACAGTCCTACATCAGTATTTAGGTTATTATATGAAAGCTTTTATTCATGTCAAGTTTTCTGAATAAAAGGGTTTTGCTACAGTCAGGTCTGCGTATCTTTATTCTATTTGCTAAATCAACTGCCAAATTGCCATTTTCTATGATGAAATGTTAAGTTACGATTCCACTGATGCGGAACTGTGCGGCACTTATTTTCGCACTAGTGGACACATTCCAGCAACCAGCACGAACTAATTTTATGCGAACATTCTACGATGTTCGCGCACACCTGTCTGTACGCGCAAACGTGAGTAGTAGTAGGCTCATTATTTGTGCACGCACATTGCTAGGCTTAGTTCAGTGCAAATCGCACTTCCTTGCCTGTGGACACAGAGGCTAAACGCAATACCAGCTTAGTACGCACACACTGTTGAAGTGCGCGAACACATGTTCGCTAACAAATATAGGTATATGCCGCAACACTATTTCGGTGGAATCTTACCATAGGTACGTCTTCGAGCATTTTTGATAGGTTCATCCCAGAAATTAGAACAAGGCGTGCCCCTCATTTCGGATCGATTTCTAAGCTTTACGTAACAAGCTAACGTAATGATAGAGGAAGGTCGAAGTAATACTTTGACCTTAGACTTATCCTGGACAAAAGCTTTATCTAGGCCGAGATAAAGTTGGGCTTAGTCCACGAATGTAACGGTCGAGAAAACCGCACGGTTAGATCTAATTAGTGGTTCAAGCACAAACTGGATTGGAGATATGAATAGTTTTGTTTTGCAACATCAGCTCAACTTATTAATTGGAAGTTTCTCTCTGAATTTTCGGCTTTACCTGTAATATTTTACGATTTATTCGTATTTTCGTTTGCCTTCGTTATTATGAAATCTAATTTAATCTATAACATACCGTTTTCCTCATCCAAGTCCATAACTTAAGGATACGGGTCAATGAGAGAAATAACTCCTTTGACTTATGCACAGTTAATGTTACATAGTCTACTACTAGGTCAACTTTGCTAATTAATAATCGGACCTTAAAAAGAAACACAGCAGTTCCCAGAGTATTAGCGTCTCACTCACACCACGTCCAAACGATCACTGTCGGTTCATGGGATCGTGGTGCTTCATAGGTGAAGCACCTATGAAGCACCACGATCCTCTGGACTCCAGCACAACGCCTAAACAAAGGTGCTTTGTGTTCTCTTTAAACCAAGATCCGACAAATATGTATGTTTTAAGTATTTTCATGAGTTACAATGTTAATTCACAACAAACTGTTTTTTTTTTGTTTAAATGACATTGTAACTCAGACATACTGTATAAAGATGAAACAATAATTTCTAATAAAAAAATGTAACTTATTTTACAATGTAATATTAGTAATTTGGTGGGCAATGTTGACAATGATGTGTAATTTACCCTTTTAAAAACTTCAGTGGACACTCACTTTTTTGTCACGATGTTTTTACATGAAAAAAAAACTTTATTTAAAGGACTAGAGCCACCGGAGTGAGTGCAAAAAATTCTGCATTTTTTGTAGAATAAGAATATGATTGTAACTCAAAATCGCCAAAAAGTTAGTTACGATGTTGTTTTACGACACCTGTATGTGTCGACGAGACCCCACAGTGCCTCTGATATCATGACTTTGGACTTAAATTATATTAGTCCAAGTTTCCACTGCTGGGCAAAGCCCTATCCCCATAACTTACAATTTTTCCGATCCAGCGCCAATGTGACCCTAGTCGGCGCGTTGTGTTCCACAGGCGCCTCAAAGAGCTGTCAGCAATATGACATACAATAGCCCTTAGACTTTAGAGGGTCAAAGCTTGCCGGGGTCATGCGACTGTCTTATCAGGTAACCATGGCTCCGGAACGTAAAGGGCTATTAAAGGACACCGTGGAATACAGGGCCAATGTGAACCACTGGCCTCACTGGTCGTAACTTTTGTCCAGCTCGTTCCGCCACCTTCTGTGAGGACTGCCGAGACGCTGCTGTCTGGTTTTGGCTCCACATAGTGAATTTTCTGGTTTTATCAAGGCGCCACATAGTCTGTAATTATTTCTTTTTACTTAAGACCCTACAACTTATATCAACCATCTTTTATATCAACTTTTTTTTTGGCGTGGTAAAATCATCAAATGAGTTCTCCCACCCGGGGCAGGGCGGGAGGGACTGTCAGACTCGTACTGACTAAAATCCACGGTGTCCTTCAATAGCCCTTTGTGTTCCGGGGTCACGGTAATGAGATAAGTCCCGCAACCCCGGCAGGCTTTGGCCCGCTAGAGGGGGGCCCGGTCATCATGCTGACACTCTTTGAGGCGCGCGTGGAACACAACGAGCCGTCGACCCGTCTTTTATATCAACTTAGGATTTTTTACACAACACAACCTATAAATATATAAAAAACTGCCCCATGAAAACACTTCATTATACTTCTAAAACAGTAGTTTCCTTTAATCGATCATGGTGATTCGAAAAAAGTCTACTTTCTTTGTCGCCTAACCAGCATTCATAGTCCACGCAACGCTATCAGAGACAGGGGTTCAAAATTGTTCAACGGCACGAGCAATAACCGTTTCAGGCTAAGGTATGCAAATGAGGTTAAATTGCATGTGGTCGTCGCACGAATACGGCCGTTTTACGAAGTGCTACACCATTTCGGAGTCATTTAACCCCTTGTAATTTACAGTTTTAAAATATTCAACGAAATATGGCCCGGTGTTGAAGGACGTTTTTTACTTTGAAGAGGGAAAATTGTGATTGAGTTTTCTTTTTGCATAACAATTTATTATGCAATTATCGGCCTCAAATTATGTGTTGTAGGTTGTGGCTTAGAACCTAGGTATACATTTAATTTTATGTTAACTTATTTCATCACCAAGACTGTGATAGTATTATATTATGAGGAACTACTGTTATGTTTAACAGTAGTTTCTTTACATTTTATGTACGAGTTTTTATGTATACAGTTATGTATACATAAAAACTCGTACATAACTCATAGGACATTATACCGTTTCTTTGATTTCTTTTTTTATTTATTTATTGAACCTGAACGAGATGAAAGACTTTCGGAAGCTTATGTTTACCTCCAGGGGGAAAAGGGTATGGGTTTAAATATGTATCTAAATGAAAATTAAATTTTAAGCTAGTTAAACTCATCAATGAAGTTGAACAACTCCAAAATAATAAAATCAATCCAAGCATAACGTGTACTGGAATAATTTTCACGTCTATTCCAAAAACAAATTAATAGCGGCTTCATCAAAGCAAAATATCCTTTTGAAATGCATGATACAATAGACGTAGCTTGTACAGTCCACAGAACGTCTCAAAGCTTAATACTAAAATAGAGCCGAAAGCCGACCAGCTCTAATTGAATAAAGGCATGCCTCCACCAAGAATAGCTCAATCTGTTTCCATTAGGGAGAAGCAATAACGTGGCCGGTGGAGAATCCATCAATATTGCTCGCTCGAAATCCACTGACTGCTCTAACTATGGGATACCCTCTATTACTGGACAAGTTGGAAGTTTTGTACAAAGGAAACGCTATTTTTCACACAGTTTCTGTAGTTAAAACTTTGTTTTTATGTGATAAAGAGTTAGTGGGGCGCCAAAAATAATATATCGGTTCTGTATTTGGGAAATGTTTTTGTTAGTTTTCGAGTTGGTAGTTTATAGGATGTTTATAAATGGTTTAGAGTTGATTGTAAGAAACTTTACTGTAGTAGAAGCTTATTATAAACTGGCTAATTGTTTTAGGTAGCTCGTTATTAAAGCCCACTATCAAAATGATATAATTCAAGTTTGTCTTTATATCTGTCTGTCACAGCTTCTTATTTTTCTGGTTGCCTACGAATAGATGACGATGATTATTTCTGATAGAGATAAATTCCAGTTACATTTGAGCCTTTTTTTCAAAGTATTGTTGAATTATAGACTAAACATTAAATATAATTCCAAGGTATCTTGATGTCTGTTTTGGTGATCAAGGTGAATAAAGCTAGCTAAATTGTGGTTTGTTCTCAGTGATTAGTTACAAACCTAATGACAGAATAGGTAATTTTACGTATTTAACAAGTGAGAAGATTTCTAATTTGCTTACATATTACTTTTAGAATTACGTGTGGGCAGTAAGTACTTTAAGGAATTGGACCAGGTCCGTGTCAACCCCCAGCCACGAGACGACGGGCTTGCGGACGGCGAGCAATGGGTAGCTTGCCGTCCGGTCAAGGATTAGACCGGAGACAACGGCGTTGTGTTCCACGTGTGCTTTAAGCAGCTGTCAGCAAAACTGACAGGGTCGCATAAATCCTAACCTAACCTGCTGGGGTCGCGGGTCTCTCTAAGCGGGATACCGTGGCTTTGGAACTTGGGGAACAGCTGGGATCTGGAGCTTGCATTTTTGTGGGTAAGGGCCTGACAGTCCCGCTCCACACTGGGTGGAACTGGATGGAACACTCATTTGATGATTTTACCACCCAAAACAAAGACCCAAGTCGACGATGCATTTAATTTCACGCGCATCTCAGAGCGCTCCAGAGTACAAGTACACGCAGAGAAATGTCTGGCTACCTAAACGAGAACTTCTGGTTGCAACCGTGACGGCAAGACTCACTAGTTGACTTTACAACATTTCTAGTAATAAATACTAAGTATTAGAGATAACAAGGACTTAGTATTTATTACTAGAAATATTGTAAAGTCAACTACTTAGTGAGTCTTGCTGTCACGTTTGCAACTAGAAGTTCTCGTATACATTTATCTGCGTGTAGTAAGCGAGATAAGGCGACCCAAATAGGTCTACGTCACACCCCATCGGCTCTTTAACCACCATTATCATCAGCCTATAAGTATTCCCACTACTGGGACACAGGCCTCCTCTATGTGAGAAGGAGTAAGTCATAATTCACCACGCGAGCCCAGTAATGCGCCTTCCTGGGTTTGAACACACGACCTACAACTCGTAAGTCGAAAGCACTGGGCCACAACTGCTCCACTGAACCATCATGTCACAATCTAATTACCCCAGTTAATTAAGTGCAATCCAATTTATGGGAATCTGATTTGTGTTTGACGTTGGTACATGGTTAGAATTAGGTACTAATTATGATTAGCTGTGATTTAATGAGCTGAGGGAAACTGATGATTGACAGGATCCCATTTTGTTTGAGATGACGAAGGAAATGCTTCCTTTGTGATTGGACTTCGTTAATGCAGAAGGCGCACACTTATCTTTCTACAGTGAATTGTAGTAGTTTTTCAACTCCTTATGATTCAATTCGAAGCTAAATTAAATCATAGCGGCCAAACCTAATCGCAACATCAACAGTACCTCTCTTGTCTTGTGTGTAGCGCTGGCTGTCCCAAAGTAGAAACTACAGTTTGATATTCTCTAAACTAGTTACAGCGACGCTGTCTCACTGCTCTGACACGACGATGAGGTCGACGTAGCCTACAGAAATTTTCTTTTAGAGGATAATGTAGCAGACCGCTGCGACACCGACTGCATCCTATAACATTATGGTATTTGCATACCTTGGATAACGCCAATTGACGGCATTTTTCATAATTTAAAGAACCATTCAGAGGTAGAATCTAGTGGTGTCTACATACAATGTTGCGGTGTGACACAACGACTTTGCCGCTGAGGCCTGCGGTTGCCTTTGAAATTTAACCGCAATCAATCAAAAGTTTAACAGCTAAAACATAAATCACGAAAAACAAATCTACAAAGCAGAAAACTTTAAATAAAATGAATAAGTATTACTGAAATTGAATACCAAAGCTCAGCCAAAAAGAATTTGATTGAAACACATAAAAAAAGAATAGCCAATCAAATTCGTCTAGACATTCTACGAATACCTATAAGTCTAGATTATTTTTTGTTTATTTCAAAGGAATGTTTACGAAGCCAAGCAATAGCTTAATCAGAGACCTAAAGTTTACTCGTCTAAATAATACACCGTCAAACATTACGCGCTCCAGTTAATTCTGTCGCCAACGTAACTCTATATTATAAGGGGGTGCAAATATAAGCTGGCCTTCCGTGCCCCTCGAGGGTCGTTGAAGATAGGAGAGTGCGGAAGCAATCAGATGAAGTGGCGAGGATCAAGTTCAATGGTTCAAATTCACAGCGGTGTTTAGGTTACTAATACGCTTGGCAAACATGCTTCGTGATCCGCTTACACATAGTGAGAGTGTGGTCGTGGAGATGTGTTATAATTATTGAATGCAGCATTTCTTTAGGACTTTAGCCACAGTTTTGTTTGTTGTTGTCATGTGGTTTCCTGAATCTTCCTTTGTATTAGTACTAATTAAAATTAAATATTATTATAGTACCGTAAGAATATAATTAGGTGTTGAAAGCTTTGCCTGTGAAATATATAATTCATGTGTTACTATAAAAAATACACAAAAAGAAGTGTGTTATGCAACTAGTGAATAAAGGACGGATTTAAGCCGAACACATGAAAGATTACTAACGACTGAATTACGACTGTAGAGAGTACCTAATTAATGATGATTGCAAGTATTTGAATCCTGAGCGACGCGAGGAATTCATGGCCCTTGATATACATACATGTCGAAGCGTAGACGCATTTCAATCAACTTGGATTAGCGCCATCTATCTCTCATTGGAGGCACTAGGTAGTTGGATTTGACAGATAACGTTTAGGAACGTCAAGCATTAACTTGGGGATGGTTGGCGTGAAGTAATGGCAACCCAGCGAATAGTTGAGTTGAATTCGATCGAATCGATTCGGAAGTTTAATCAGCTGTGTGGGGTAGGCCACGTGGGCGGTGACAGTTGAGAGAAGTGATCACTTTGAATCGAGCCGTCGGTCTGAGTAGACATTCGTTACTCCACGCTAAACTTCCCGCGTTCCAAAGCTTTTAAACGATCATCGTGACGTGTGATCATCCTTGATTATTTTGTGTTTAGTGTATTTTAGCAAGTACTTAAAAGTGTTATCCGATATTTCCGATGATAAAGGGTATTTCCGATGTCGCGACCCACTGTTAACGAATCCTCGTTATACATAGATATTATTATGTATTTCCGTTTTATTCAAGAGTTGCATACTATACTTTTTATAACGTATTTTGATTTTACAATGTATTTTAGTACGGTTATCACAACCATTTGGAGAATTTTGTTCCACACGGTCTAAAAATGAAAAAGACACATTGCACCGACCACAAGTAATACGCAACAAGGAAAAGAAGACGATGATGATTTTGAATCGCTTCATTAGTTACTGGTTTATAATACTCTTGTACCAGACAAAGGAGATAAAATGGTACCTACGAGTATTTCATCAAGCAGACAAAACCTTGCGAAGTGGGTGGGCTGCTAGTTCAAAACGTATTTTTCTTATAACATTCTTACAACCTTCCTAAATAATATAAGAGTCCTTAGCAACAGCAAAGTATAACATCTGATTCATTATTACAATTTGTTACTATGCCAGAAACATTGCAAAGACAAACATGACAGGATAATTTGATGCCACATAAAAGTCAACTTTAGTTGTGATCATATTCCAAGAAAATCTTACGAAAATACAAAATATAGAGAACATATCATTATGTTGCGAACATCCGAGCAACATATGAAGTTAAGGAAACTGTTGGTCCCGACGTTAAATCCATTGTCTTACGTCCAACGGTATATTGCAGTAATAAATCCTTGCGAAGAGATAGCAGGCAAGAAAATAATATAAATAAAATGTACTTGTTTTGACATCTTGCAAAAGCTGCCTCTTTCGAGGCACAGATGTCTCTTGATATTAAAATGTATGCTAACTTGACTGGCTAATGACCGCAAGATTTAAATCTAAAGGCGGGATACTTTTGTCCCGACGTCCGACTTAAATAAGGAAAGTTTCTTTTATTTTCTTTTGTTTCGTGTAAAGAATGGAAACGAACTTTGTGTAAAATAAAAGCCGATAGTTTTTTTTTTTAATTGTATGAAACTAGTGACGGGACTTTATTCTGTTTGCAATTTATTTTTCCGATTAGTAGGTATCTCGGATATTTTATTATAATTAAAATGGGATAATTTGGTGTTATATTATATTATTATTTGTTTCGAGTTTAGGATATTTCGCAACTGTTGCAAAAAGAACTATGATCCGTGATCATCACCGTTTCAATTAAACTAATAGTTTTGGCAAAAATTTCAATTAAAAACTTTTTTTAAAGTAAAATGGTTTTTTTTTTAATTGAAAGTGTGCCACTGTGATTTTAGTGCAGTGAAATAAGGAGTTTTCATTAAATAATCACATTCCTACATTGATTTGTTTAATTTTGTTGAAGTTTCAGGTAAAACTAGGTAAGGTCACGGCAAGGTTACAATATTCATTACATTAACCATTTTAACGGAGCTCTTTATGAGACTTTATTGCGTCGTAAGATGTTCTCTTAAGTATGTCTGCTACATGTTTAGGTTTTTAGGAATACCTTTTAAGAAAATTCAGGATGCTTTTTTTACCTATGTCTAATTGCTTTTGCTAGACGTATATATGTATATTTATACGTATTAAAATAGAGTTTGAATATTATTCTTTCATTATAAACAACCTGATTTCATCCACTCCTTGGTAGGTAGGTCTATACATGTTGCTAGTGACTTCAACACACGGAAACTTTATCCTATTTGTTATTCTAGACTATTATACCTATATAATCCTGAGCCATATTAAGACCATGATTGAGTAAAACACATCCATCCATCCAACCGTTCGCATTTATAATAAGAGTTCGATTCAAGTGACCAACCTGGGCTTTCGACGGGGAAGCATTATACATAGATATACATACAGACCTTCATCTTGAATCATACTGTCTTAAATAAGGTAACCACATTTAAATCCGTTACGGAGTTTGAAAGACCTAAGCGTACGAAGAGATGAGAAGCAACTTTGTTTTATACTATAAAGGCTGTACTAAGGCATCCAATGACAGGAAACTTTAACTTTTCATTAGCATGAGTGTCTATTCTTACAACACTGTGTGATATTGCTAATTACTCAAGTGCCTCCAAAGAAAACATAATGATTAATCCCAAGAAAATTTTAATGAAAGCTCTAAAGATTATGGCCAAAATTTTAATAAAGTTTAGTCGAAATTCTTCGCAGTCAGAGACGTAACTTTCTACGTGTGTGAAGTGCTAAGAAGTAATAAGATATTAACTCAGACGCCAAAGCTTTACAACGGGCGGGAAGATTTCCTCGAAATATGCGAGGACTTGCAACGGTCCAAAGAAACTTAAGACTTCTATCTTATGTAGTTATGATCTTATTAAATTTCCAACTGTTAAACAGGGGGCTCTTTTACGTAAGTAGTTATTTTGAAGGGTTTTGTTGAGTTGGGACTGCCGGAGACCGGGATAAGTATCGATCTTTAGGGGCTTACTCGTATATTCAGCAGTGGACGGCAATTGACTACATTAAACTCATGCCAGCCTAGTACTTTTTGTCAGCTTTAAATTGGATGATAGCTTAATATATTGTGGAATATTATTATTATTATTTCAATAATTTTCATTGCGGTTAAACAGACGAGTTTTTCAAACATAAGAACCAATATTTATATTGACGAATCTACATAAATTCCTTTGAAAAGTATTACAAAGGAATTTGGATTAAGGAGTGCATGATTTTATCATAAGCATTCATGGTTGATGATGAGATATACAGTTAGTTATAATAGGCATCTTTATTATCAGGAAAGGGGTTTTGACGGCGGAAAAATAGAGAAAATTACAGAATGTAGAAAGATTTCTACGTTTATATACCTAGGCATGGCGATGTTTAAAACGTGGATAAACAATGTTACTATTCTTCAGTCTACAGATCGTGCCATAATCAGGCTAAATAGAAAAAAGGTATTAAAACTCTGTCTATTCTTAGAATTAACAGAATTGACATTGCTTGAATTGTTTGCAGTTGGATGTTTTAAGCAAACTGATAAAAATATTATAAATATAAAATGTGAAATCTTCTTTATTGGTAACGAGTTAAAAACTATTTACAAAGCTTTGATGTAACATATTTTGAAAACAGGCTCAGTGTAAAACAGTTTTCATTAATGGACACGTAAGCTTTTATACGTATTTAAATGTAATCGCAAAATGCAATTAGATGTAACTGCAAGATTGGAAGAACTTTACAATCGATTCACCACGCTAACAATGGGACCTCAGTTCGCAATACTTGTGGAAATTCCTGAACATGTCCCGAGATACTTTTAAGATAATTTTCTGCAGCAGGTATGCAGGGCGAGTCTTTTATTCGCAATACTAAAGTGGAAACTAAAGTATTTTACGTTTAGCAATTTTCACTCTAGTGCACATCTATGCAAGCAACATAGGTTTGCATTATAGTGAAAAATGTATTAGTATATAATTAAAAAATTACTAGAGAAACTGAATATTCTCATTCTAAAATTACTTCTCACGGCGCCGCAAATCGTACTTGCCATATTTCAAGTTGTATAACCACACCAAAATCGATTGTGTGGTTCCGGAGATTTGCATGTGCTAACAAAGTGACGTACACATTGTTACTGTAAGCCTGGGTCTTGCTACTACTAATTTAAATTATTCTAGACCATCTAATGCAGGCCCAGTGTGACTCCCCCAACTTCTATTTAAAGGAAATGTCTGGACTTCAACTGGTTACAAAAACAACAGTTCTAATACACATATGTGCACCAACTCCTATTCTCATAACTACCACCAAACTAAGAAGTTTATACAGTTTCAGATACGATATTTTCTTTAGGATCAATACACATACATGCAGATGTCCCAGGCTACAAACAAGTCACCCTCCGACTGGAAAATACGACTACAGCGTTGTTCTACGTTTTTACTCTATTTGGAACGAATTCTGCTCGTTGATTTGTAAAGAGAACCGGCGTGCGAAACAATGGAATAGAAAAAAAAAGAACTATCGCGGATTAGACCAGCCAGCATATTCCGTAGATGTCAAGGACTTTATGGCCTAGTACAGAATTTTTCAATCCGAATGTTGGCACTCTCGAAACTTTCAAATATATCTGCAACTCCATGCACTGGGCAGCACACAAATCACAACTATTGTAGGTACTCCCTCATGTTTGTTTGCCGCTAAAATGCAGCGTCGCCATTTTAAAAGCAACGCTGTCGGATTACTATGAGCCGAAAATAGGATAAGTTTTAACGAATTGTTTTAAAATTGTTTGGCTAGAACAATATAGTAGCGTAAATTGTTTTTGTTTGATGCCTTTGTCGTGGTTTCTGTGTGTGGCTGTGAGCTCTTTATAATGACGTTGTTAAATAAAATATGAAATAGGTACACGACACCGTTTAATATATATATATATACTCGTCAAAACAAAATAAGGGCCACTTTTTAAATTGCACTTTAAACAAGTATTGTTCTTATTCTGGGTACATAATAAATACTAAATATCTTGTTATGGTTTCTTTCAAGTATTAATATTGTTTCTACTGCATAATTGGAAATTCATAACTTTTTTTTAATTAGATATTTGAGATTACTTAGAATTTACGGTATGGTGTTTTTTAATTTTCAAACTTCTAACGGAGTTTTCTTCGACTAATACACCAAGCAGGCTATAATGATCTTTCAATCTCATAATGTCATGTATTCGGAGACATATGGACGCAAAATCAGCCACTTGGGGTGTCACCTTAATCCAGGGGGCCCGTAGCCAGAAGAGGTAGTTTTAATGGTTGAATATTCCCAAGGAGTGGTTCAAAATGCTTGAAACTGGTCTTAAAAGACGGGTAATATCACCAGACGCCGTGATCAAGGAAGAAAGTAAGTAAGTAAAGCCCAAGAAGACCATAAGTTTGTTTAACCGCGCAAATAGAGCGAAAATCTTCTGCGCGGACCGTACAAACTCCATTGCGTCGAGCTACAGGCACCCCTATAATTGACTACACTATTCCGAATCGGCTCCATAAAGACTAACAATACTCAAGAAGATGCTTGGTTCGCCTCCAGTTAACTGCAGCGTATGGTACAAATCGTGAAACATTTGCGAAGGAGAAAATTTATTGAACTGTTTGACTGGGCTTCATTGCTTTTTATTGATGACTGGTGGGTTATTCTTTTTCAATAAAAACTGATTCATAAGAGTGTAGAGAAGATCTAAACAACAGGTTTCAGATCCTCGCACTCTTAAAACAGACTGTTCTGAGTTATGCTCTGGGGCGGTTATCTCTATCACGCAAAAGTGAGCTCGCACTTCTTAACGAGGGTGCTGTAACTCCTCAAAATTGCATAGATATTATGGTGTAACTCCACATTATTCCATTCGCACAGCAAGGAATACCTGAGTTCTACTTGAAGCAGGATAATGCTCGAGCGAACACGACGCGACTAACAGTGCACACATTCCCTTACGCACGAATTACGATGTTACAGTGGACACTCAGGATTTTTAGCTGAGTTCTATTGAGCATTTAAGATATGAGTTAAAGAAGATTGAAAAAGAAAGTAAAATTCCCATCAACACGCAGCTGGATCTCATAAATTGTCTGAAAACTTGCTGGTAGAGTATCCCAAAAGAAAATGTTCGGTATTTAATCCAGACCATTCCACCTCCCATAAAATAAGCAGAACAGAGAGAACAGAGTTAAAAGAGAAGCTTAAAAGAACACTTTGCAACATTACAGACAGTGTTTTTTCGATTTTTTTATGTTTTATGTAACTTGAAACATTCCTGCAATTCCTCACTTTTCATTCAATTTGGTTTATTTTAACAATTTATTGGAATACACATTTAATTTTTGTGTATTTCCATCTAAAACCATTAATATTAATCAGATTCAGTCATTGTAACTAGTATTATTTAAACATTATTTAATAAACCGATAAAAACCAGGTGGCCCTTATTTTGTTTTGAGTAGTATATAAAACGTGTTTTTTTCATTTTCTTTTTTACCAAAAGGCAAAAAAAAAGTTAGCAGTAATCTTGGTTCTTATTAACACAATCAAACGAATTAAGTCCTTGCCTGCGGATCAACATTTTCAATTAAAATAATGTGGAAAGCCTACAGCACAAAAATACGCACGAATTTTCATATCCGACATCAGAATCCTTGAAGCAAGCTCGTAAGATGTAAAACACAAATAAGGCTAAACAAACCGTATCCTTGTCAGTGTGTGCCTTCTTTTAAAGCAAATTAAATATGAATGAATGAAAATGCCACGTTTATGACTCGTAAGGTGCAGGCTTCTCAGGCAGACGTTTTGATGTCAGATGTTTTGAGTTACCTACATGAGAGGGACTCTTTGCGATTTTGTTTATTAAGAAACATTTTTTTTCTTCTCTTTATTTGTTTAAAGGGGCTTATACGCACAGCGTATGTCATTCCCATCGTATCCTAAACAATTATACTTCACAACATGTGGCCCATGAATTTGAACAAATTTTTCGCATCGTCGCCATTTGGTTGGGATATTATTGCATGGAACATGCCTACATCGGTTTTGTTCAAATTCACGGACCTTACTAAACTGATTCTAGAGGACTCATATTGGATACATTCCACCAATAAAATAATGTTGCAGATCTTCAACAACTCCACATTGTAACGTATGAACAAGATTGGGAGTTAAATAACTCCATCTTCAACGTTCGTGAGTTCAGCTGACTCACCCTACCGAACGTTCGAGACCTGCGCTCACTGCACCAAGCGACACACACACCAGACCTGCCGGCGCAACCACCATCTCGTCCCTGCGGTCACTCTCACCTCAGGGTCAACTCCACGGCGTCGCGTCGCTCCACTTACGCGATAGCCAGGGCAGTACTAGTGCGCCTATTTTCACGGAACAATAAATTATCAAGTGACGGCTGTGAACCACGACCTAAATAAATTTCTTGTTAACGTTGGTGAGTTTTTTTATTTTCAACTCACCCTATACGTTACGCGCCCCACGTTGGGCGCCACTGTAACGTATGAGGGTGAGATTATAAAAAAAACTCACCAACGTTATCAAGAAATATTTATTTAGGTCGCGGTTCACAGCCGTCACTTGGAAATTCTTATTGCTCCGTGAAGTAGGCGCACTAGTACTGCCCTGGCTATCGCGTAAGTGGAGCGACGCGACGCCGTGGAGTTGACCCTGAGGTGAAAGTGACCGCAGGGACGAGGTGGTGGATGCGCCGGCAGGTCGGCTGTGCGCTGCTAGGTGTGTGCGGCAGGTCAGCTGCGTGTGCAGGCCTCAGACGTTCGGTAGGGTGAGTCAGAGCTGGACTCACGAACGTTGAAGATGGAGTTATTTAACTCCCAATCTTGTTCCCCTAAACCGGGGCGAACACTACACTTTTTACTTAAGCTTATATTTTCTGTTAAATTATTAAAAATTATTTTATAAATCGTCTGTCTGTACAATGTCGCAAGATTCTAATAAAGCGAGATCGAGCGGCAACAGACTATAAATACTAATGGTGAATGAGCCCTGTTGTCTCCTGTGCGAGCTTATTTATACTAATGAGCACATTAGGTACCTCACTTTAATTATCAACCGGTTAACGTTGAACAACATGTCTTCCGACTACAACACCAAAACTCTGTAAAAATTCAGAACTACCCGCCTATAAATGACTTTTAGTCTCGACGCGAAATAAAACATTCTACGATACCCTCAAGTACGAGTTTTTTCTGAGTCGGTTGACGAAGAACATTGCGTATGACTATAACACGAAAAGGAATGTGTAGGCATTCCTTGCATTCCATTGTAACTATTTTGTTAAACGTTGACTAATGGATTGATTATAGGTCAAAGGATAACGTTGATTATTCACAACGTTACAATACCCCCTCGCGCAGTCAAGGATTTTGTCTTCTATAATGACAAAATCCGCACGAAGAATTAGAGCTAACTATTGTTTTACCTATCAAAATCATCATTCATACTTCTCGCAATCATAACTAGCGGCAGCTATTGTATTCAGTGATACGAGAGATAGCTGTCGCACAATATAAAATATTTAGGTATCCTGTTGTCATTAACCTGATGCCTTACAATAGTTTTCTTCAAGGATGAAAGTGTACTAAGCGGGAGAATAATGCAATCGTATGTATTGAGTTCAATAAAATATTACTATTAAACTATTTTTTTCCTTTAACCATCTACCGATCAATACTAATCCACCTACCAGTTTTTGATTTTAATGAAATTGAATCTAAATTTAGATGATAAAATCATGTTTTTGGTTTCGATTTATGGTTTATTTATGGAGTAATCGACCGCTCCTGCAAAGGGCTTATTTAAAGAGTTGCTACCGCTCTAAAGAACAAGTTATGTTTGTAAGACACAGTTGCGTTTTTATGATTTATGGTTTATTTATGGAGTAATCGACCGCTCTTGCAAGGGCTTATTTAAAGAGTTGCTACCGCTCTATAGACACAGTTGTGTTTTTTATGATTTATGGTGTATTTATGGAGTAATCGACCGCTCCTGCAAGGGCTTATTTAAAGAGTTGCTACCGCTCTAAAGAAAAAACACAACCGTGAAAAGAAAACACAACCATGTATTACATAACTGAAGTGATCAATAGGTTAGAGCCACGATCATTATAATAACCGTCGGTGTAGACCCGAAAGGTTTCAAATATTTAATAAAATACAATGAATGGTGTAGGCCATCATTATACAAAAGACCAAAAGTAAACAATAGAAAAGTAATGGTAGGTTGGATAGTTCGGTATAGTAGTATTAAAAAAATATTAAGTTAAGATTTACTATTATATTTAAAATTTACGGGTATATTAATTTATGAATGTCAAAATTTTACTATAAGTTTTAATGATTAAAGACTAACTAGAATGTCATAATGGAAATAATGGTCCATATTTGCCGGTACCGTTGCTAGTGATACGCCTCTAATGGCCACTACATACTCGAGTTCAGACTTTTGAAGAGACATAAACTTAACTGGATAAGCCATGATTAAAACTTTTTTCAAAAGAGAGAAAAAAATTATTATAAGTGTAAGTGTGGGTAAGTGCCAAAAAAAAAAAAAAATTTTACAATGATAAAAAATATTAACGGTTATTCTACTAAGACTCCGTCTGTTACAATTTAAATTTAAAACTACAAACGTTTTGGTTGAGAACAATCTAGAAAACAAGCACAAAAACAATTGCACAGAAATAAAAAATAAAATAACACACAAAAGGAGTTAATGCAACCAATGTGTACGCTTTACAAAAGGTTAAGTTGTTAAAAACAATTACAATTGAAAACAAATTGAGAAAAAAAATTGACAGAAACAAAAGTTAAGTTGTTTTTAAAAAAAAAGTAATTACAATTGAAAACGATTTGAGAGGAAATTATAAATTGACAGAATTATGACAGAATGAGGTACTCTGCAATATTGTGTAGGTACTGTTTAAAAATAAAGTTAAGTTGCTGTTTCAAAATTATTACAGTTGAAATAATGAATTGAAAAAAATATTGGTATTGACAGAATGAGGTACTCTGCAATAACCAATAAAAAAAAACAATTTAAGTACCTATATAAAAGAAAAGAAAGTAAAAATTCTTTTATAGGCAGACGAACCCAGGTGAAAAGGTTGTATATATGTGCCTGTAATAGAAACCCGGCACCCACACCCTACAACCGAAACATAAAATGCTATACGGTTGAAATAAGTGTGGTTGTAGTACTTCCCCGGACGGGCCTTCACAAGAGCCCTACTACTACTTACTCTTATATTTTTTTTTTCTTTTCTCGTTTGAAAAATTTTAAGTCATGGCTTATCCAGTTAAGTTTATGTCGCTTCATAAGTCTGAACTCGAGTATGTAGTGGCCATTAGAGGCGTATTACCAGCAACGGTACAGTACTTACATAAACGGATAGCTAAATATGGACCATTATTTCCATTATGACATTCTAGTTAGTGTTTAATCATTATAACTTCAACTAAAAATTTTTTTTGACATTCGTAAATTAATATACCCGTAAAGGGGTTTGCAACTTTTTGGCATCAAATTTTTTTTCTTTCGCCAGTAATGAAATTTTGGTCATTAGTAGACCACAAGCTAACTAGTTCGTAAAAAAAATAATAAAAAAAATCTAAACCGTAACCAACCAGAGATATGGCAGTTTGTATTTTGTTCTAATCTGGAGTTATTTTTGTAGGAATCCATAGATTTTTTGACGTACTTATAGCTTTTGCCCGCGGCTTTGCTCACCCCAACCGCCTTTATGTATAGCCCATAACCGTGTCTAGAGACCCATCTATCTCTGTATCAAAATTCATCAACATCGGTTCAGCCGTTTTGACGTAAAAACGGAACAGACTTATAGACTTAATTTCGTATTTGTAATACTAGTAGGTTAACGAGGAATAATGATTGGTTTGTTTATTATAATGTTAAGAAGATCTTATCTAACCGACTTCAAAAAAGTAGGAGGTTCACAATTCGTCGGAACTTTTTTTATGTATGTTCCCTTATTTCTCTATGACGCCTGGAGCGATTTGGGTAATTTTTCTTTTGTTTGAAAGGGTGTCTTAACAGATGGTCCTATGGTTACTAAGGTCATGACAGAATGCAGCGGCCGCCTTCAAGCAGCTCCTGCCCAATCTCGGCGGGCCAAACACCTCCTGCCGGAGGATGTAGGTACGCCGTTGTCATGCGGTCTCTCTGTGCATGCGCACGCGACCGGAAAAACTGGCGGCGTGCCAGAGGGTCATAGCCATTTGGATGATCCGGGTATACCACACGATCGCCGGCAAATCGGCCAATCTAATTGCCGGATTGCCACCTTGGGATCTGGAGGCGAAGGCTCTCTGGCGCGTTTACGAGTGGCGCGTGGAGGCGCGACGCCGCCCGGGGTGGATCCCCGCCGCTAGGGAAAACAGAAACGTCTGGGTGTCACTACTGCGAGAATCGCTCGGAGGACACGTGGGGCATACGGTGCAGGACTGCCCCGCCTTGGCGGAGTACCGCCCTGTCCTCAAGGAAGTGATAGGTGGCGACATCTCGCGCCCGGCCTTATTGCGAGGCGAGGAGGCGGGCGCCGTGAGGGGGAGCGCAGCCTGAATCTCACAACCCAGCCGGACAGCATCGGAAGTTGCGAAGCGACTTTCGGCCACCGTACGACAGCGGACGGCGAGTAATGCGCGACTCGCCGTCTGATCATGGACCATGCCCGGGTCGACGGCGAGTCTTGTTCCACGCGCGCCTCAAAGAGCTGTCAGCAATCTGACGGGGCCCCCCTCAGAGGGCCGTCATCATGCTGACACCCTTTGAGGCGCGCATGGAACACAACGCGCCGTCGACCCGGGCATGATCCATGGTCGGACAGCGAGTCGCCCATTACTACGCGCCTACGGTGGCCGGAGATCGTCTTGCAACGTCCCTCGCCGTGGGTGTCTACCACTGCGGCTGGGGTGGAGGGAGGACGCTGTCTTCTCCCTCACGCGGCGAGCCTCCTCCTTCGCGAGCATTTCTGCTTGGCAGAAGGAGGCGACCGCTTCCCACTCCGTCTCGCCCCGCAACATGGCCTCGACCAATGCCAGGCGCAAGAGGTCTCCGCTTGTCGCCGCTCTGAGGACGCGGCGGTGCTCTGCCCAAGCGGGGCAGTCCTGCACCGTATGCTCCACCGTGTCCTCCGGGTGATCCTCGCAGTGGTGACACCCAGACGTTTCCTCCATTCTCCTCAGACGCAGGTACCTCCCGAAACAGCCGTGTCCGGTGAGGACCTGCGCCAGGCGGAAGGTTAGGACGCCGTGACGCCTATCCAGCCACTCCTCAAAGAGGGGTCTTACCGCCGCGATTGCGGCGTGCCTGGACCTCGGTTGCGACAGTCGTCCCCTCCATACTGCCCTGAGATCGCGCCGGAGCTCTTCCCGCCTAGTGGGTACAGACATAGTATATTTTTTTCAGATTGCGTAAATAATGCTTAGATATCCGTTGATTTGCTGTAATTTTTATAGAGAGTTCTTCAATGTCCCGTCATCATAAATCCTGACCTGATTACCATGGGATCATCTGTGATGTAAATGTTTATAAACAAAAGAAGAATTTTCCAAATCTGTCCAGGCGTCACCGAAAAATCGGGGAACATAAATAACAAAAGGTTACGACGAATTGGGAACCTCCTCCTTTTTTTCGAAGTCGGTTGAGAAACAAAAACCAAGTGTAAAATATCATTTCTGTAGGGAATCGGTGACTGTTTCTTATTTCCTTGATTTTTTTGCCGCCGACTTCCGAAAGAAGAGTTATTTTACATTTATTTTGTATTGTTTTTAGAAGCCGGTTATATTTTGCTCTTTTTAGTAGGTACAGGTGCTGTCATTATTGAAGAGTACCCACGATTTTGTCCAAGATCGGATCATGAGATCCTGACCAAGTAAACATGGGACGTTATTGAAGAGATTTCTCGTCTTCTCCAAGATTCCGTCATGACCTAGTAACCATAGGACCATCTGTTAAGATACCCTTTTTTTTGCGTGGTAAAATCATCAAATGAATCCTCCCGCCCAGGGCGGGGCGGGACTGTCAGACTTGTACTGACTAAAATCCACGGTGTTCCTTCAATAGCCCTTTACGTACCAGGGTCACGGTTACCAGGTGAGAAAGATTGCTCACTCTTAGGGGGCCCTGTCAGATTGCTCAGTCTTAGGGGGCCCTGTCAGATAGCTCACTCTTAGGGGGGCCCTGTCAGATTGCTGACTCTTTTGGGGCCCTGTCAGATTGCCCACTTTTAGGGCCCCTGTCAGATTGCTGACTCTTAGGGGGCCCCGTCAGATTGCTCTCTCTTAGGGGGCCCTGTCAGATTGCTCACTCTTAGGGGGCCCTGTCAGATTGCTCACTCTTAGGGGGCCCTGTCAGATAGCTCACTCTTAGGGGGGCCCTGTCAGACTGGTCACTCTTAGCGGGGCCCTGTCAGATTGCTGACTCTTTTGGGGCCCTGTCAGATTGCTCACTCTTCGGGGGCCCTGTCATATTGCTCACTGTTACGGGGCCCTGTCAGATTGCTCACTCTTACGGGGCCCTGTCAGATTGTTCACTCTTAGGGGGCCCTGTCAGATTGCTCACTCTTAGGGGGCCCTGTCAGATTGCTCACTCTTAGGGGGGCCCTGTCAGATTGCTCACTCTTAGGGGGCCCTGTCAGATTGCTCACTCTTAGGGGTCCCTGTCAGATAGCTCACTCTTAGGGGGGCCCTGTCAGACTGCTCACTCTTTTGGGGCCCTGTCAGATTGCTGACTGTTAAGATAGCCTTTTAAACAAAAGAAGAATTACCCAAATCGCTCCAGGCGTCATTGAGAAATCTGGGAACATACATAAAAAAATGTTCTGACGAATTGTGAACCTCCTTCTGTTTTGAAGTTGGTTAAAAGATAAGATCTTCTTAACATTATAATAAACAAACCACTCATTATTCCTCGTTAACCTACTAGTATTACAAATACGAAATTAAGTCTATAGGTCTACTCCGTTTTTACGTCAGAACGGCTGAACCGATGTTGATGAATTTTGATACAGAGATAGATGGGTCTCTAGACACGGTTATGGGCTATACATAAAGGCGGTTGGGGTGGGCAAAGCCGCGGGCAAAACCAAGTACGTCAAAAAATCTATGGATTCCTACAAAAAATAACTCCAGAGTAGAACAAAATTCAAACCGCCATATCTCTGGTTGGTTACGGTTTAGAAACTTAGTTTTTTTTTCTATGAACTTCTTAGGTAGTAGTCTAATTGTGCCCAAAGTTTCATCACTGGCGAAAGAAAAAAAAATTGATGCCAAGGTCCGTACTAAAAGTTGCAAACCCCTTTAAATATAATAGTAAATCTTAACTTAATATTTTTAATACTACTATACCGAACTATCCAACCTACCATTGCTTTTCTATTGTTTACTTCTGGTCTTTTGTATAATGATGGCCTACACCATTCATTATATTTTATTAAATATGTTAAACCTTTCGGGACTACACCGACGGTTATTATAATGATCGTGGCTCTAACCCATTGATCACTTCAGTTATGTATACATGGTTGTGTTTTCTTTTCACGGTTGTGTTTTTTCTTTAGAGCGGTAGCAACTCTTTAAATAAGCCCTTGCAGGAGCGGTCGATTACTCCATAAATAAACCATAAATCATAAAAAACACAACTGTGTCTATAGAGCGGTAGCAACTCTTTAAATAAGCCCTTGCAGGAGCGGTCGATTACTCCATAAATAAACCATAAATCATAAAACACAACTGTGTCTTACAAACATAACTTGTTCTTTAGAGCGGTAGCAACTCTTTAAATAAGCCTTTGCAGGAGCGGTCGATTACTCCATAAATAAGCCATAAATCGAAACCAAAAACATGATTTTATCATCTAAATTTAGATTCAATTACATTAAAATCTAAAACTGGTAGGTGGATTAGTATTGGTCGGTGATGGTTAAAGGAAAAAAATCATTTACTAGTAATATTTTATTGAACTCAATACATACGATTGCATTATTCTCTCGCTTAGTACACTTTCATCCTTGAAGAAAACTATTGTAAGGCATCAGGTTAATGACAACAGGATACCTAAATATTTTATATTGTGCGACAGCTATCTCTCGTATCACTGAATACAATAGCTGCCGCTAGTTATGATTGCGAGAAGTATGAATGATGATTTTGATAGGTAAAACAATAGTTAGCTCTAATTCTTCGTGCGGATTTTGTCATTATAGAAGACAAAATCCTTGACTGCGCGAGGGGGTATTGTAACGTTGTGAATTATCAACGTTATCCTTTGACCTATAATCAATCCATTAGTCAACGTTTAACAAAATAGTTACAATGGAATGCAAGGAATGCCTACACATTCCTTTTCGTGTTATAGTCATACGCAATGTTCTTCGTCAACCGACTCAGAAAAAAACTCGTACTTGGGGGTATAGTAAAATTGTTTTATTTCGCGTCGAGACTAAAAGTCATTTATAGGCGGGTAGTTCTGAATTTTTACAGAGTTTTGGTGTTGTAGTCGGAAGACGTTGTTCAACGTTAACCGGTTGATAATTAAAGTGAAGTACCTAATGTGCTCATGAGTATAAATAAGCTCGCACAGGACGTCAACGGGACTCATTTACGATTAAACTTTGTCGGCTGTTACACTGTCTCTCTTCATTAGAATCTTGTGACACCTTGCGTAACAGATTTTTTAAAAAATATTTTTTTTGTATTCAATATTTTATTTAAAATAAAATTAGTTAAGTGTTCGCCCCGGATTAGGGTAAGTGCCAAAAGCAATCCAAAAAATTATTATAACCGCTAGCTCATGTTTTGTTTTTTTTTATATTGAGTAGGTACCGACGGACTCAATTATTGTGTGTTCATATTTTTTCTTTGTCCGTTGGTTTTACTATTTTTTAAGCCTCGAGTATTTCATACGCTCGTAGGCCTTTCTATGATTTTATGTGTTAGTGCTTCACGCTAATGTAACTTATTGTTCCTGCCATGTAAACTCCGATCTGATGACGACCAATAATCACAAACACCCTTAGTGCCGTACGTCCTAGCTTTCGCTTATGTTGTGAGGTCATCATCAGAAAGGATTAGCAGAGGACTTTTATTTACCGCTGGACGTTGATTCCAGGGAACAAGATTGGGAGTTAAATAACTCCATCTTCAACGTTCGTGAGTCCAGCTCTGACTCACCCTACCGAACGTCTGAGGCCTGCACACGCAGCTGACCTGCCGCACACACCTAGCAGCGCACAGCCGACCTGCCGGCGCATCCACCATCTCGTCCCTGCGGTCACTCTCACCTCAGGGTCAACTCCACGGCGCCGCGTCGCTCCACTACGCGATAGCCAGGGCAGTACATACTAGTGCGCCTACTTCACGGAACAAATAAGATTTACCAAGTGACGGCTGTGAACCACGACCTTAATAAATTATCTTGTTAACGTTGGTGAGTTTTTTTTATTTTCAACTCACCTTCATACGTTACAACATTCATCAAAGTTGGGTAAAGTGATTTTCTTCATCATGAAGGCAAATTTTTTGCATGGAACGTGTCCAGATCTGAGTCTAAGACCAGTAACAATCAGTTTTCAACTAGGTACGTTGTATTTCTACACACTATCGGTATATCGTTGATCATGTAAACCAAAACACGTAGCCCAGTAGAGATAATATTATGATGGTAAATAAATAAATATTCTTTCTTGAAAAAATAATTCAGACTGCAAGCAATATTGAAAACCTGCGATATTTTGCTTTAGGACATCAACCAACATAAAATATTGGTACATTGTTGCCCCAACTTTCTGTGAGACATTTCTGAAAGAAATTATTTTAATAGGCGTTTGATTTTGTAACACACGTAGTTTCTGGTTTCCAAATTGCACATTCACAAACTTTTGCTGCAATAGAAAATACCTACTAAAACTTTATGCAAAACAGTTATATATAAATCACTTGTTAAAATTTCAACCCAAACATTCACTCAAGTTATTAGGCAAACAAGGAAACATGGCGTTATAGCTACTGTATGGATACTAAATCCGTCAATATTGTACCTACCTGCATCGGCTCTGTATGTTGATTTACGGTCAGATACCAGTAGCTTTCATTACTAAAATGAAACAAATATACGTACTGACTATAGCCCGCCAATCAGCTTGCTTTTAACGAAATCCAAAGGCAAAATTCTATCTGGAAATGTAATAGCAGATATCGGTCTAGATTTCAAGGGCTTGCTTTTTTATAAGTAAAAATGTTATGAAAAATATCTAGATTTAATAGCTTGAATGCAAGATGCAGTATCATGCATATGCACACATGCAAGAAAAGCGAGAAGAAAGCTAAGATGCCATGCAACCAAACCTATACGCAAAACGAATTCTTGGATAAAATTTCCGCAAAGTAACGTCTGATTCTGATAGTGGCACATACGCGTACTTGAATGATTATTATTATTATTATATTGATTCGTAGAAGCTCATGGCTAAATATAATTACAGCCGCACAGACCGATCTTCCGGGTTAAGCCACGCTTGCCGAGGTTGGTCTGTGGATGGGTGACACCTGTTTTACCGAGTTTCCTCCATGCCTCGGAAAGCACATAAAGCCGTTGGGCCCGGCTGTCATTTTTAGATCTTTGACAGTCGTCTGACACTTTTCTGGTGATTGCCACTGTTGATTCTGGCTCTCAGGAGTTGCAGTGGTTTGGGAATAGTGTGGTGGGGTTGTCCCAAAAAAAAAATTCGTCTGACAACTAGTCGTACCATGGGGTATCGTTTTACCCAGTTACTGGGTTATGGAGGTCCAATAGGCAGTCTTCACTCCTTGTAAAATACTGATATTCAGCTGCATCTGGTTCGACTGGAAGCCGACCTCAATATGGGAAAAAACTTTTTTTTTTAAAAGTACCGACTTCAAAAAAAATACAAAAAAGTTTAAAATAACTTTTCTTTCGGAAGTCGGTGGCAATAGTCAATGACACAACAAAACAAAGCCACCGACTTCCGAAAGAAAAGTTATTTTAAACTTTTTGTATTTGTTTTGAAGTCGGTACTTTTTTAAAAAAAAGTTTTTATCTTACCCTTTTTAGTTTATTTATTACATATTCAACCCAAATTCTTGTAAAATACAAAATTTTCTTACATAATATGCACTAATCTTGTAATCCGTCACAACATAAAAAAATCCATATCTCTAAAACTACTGAACCGATTTTGATGAAACTTGCAGTGTACCCTAAGTTGAACAATACCTAGTACAACAAAAAAAGAATTACTTAAATCGAACTTATAGTTCCGGAGATATGCGTGCACAAACATAAAAACATACATACATACATACACTTATGAAATTTGGCACATTTGTTCAGACGCTGATATAGACTAACATATATGAAAACTGGGCAGTTCTGATAATATTACATACATACGGGTCGAATTGATAACCTCCTTTTTTTTGAAGTCGGTAAAAAGGTTAGGTAGATGATGAACATCTCAGTAGTAGCCTCGGAATTTAGATTTGTGCCTGGTTAATGGCAATGAGCTCATTATCACATGGGACTTTCTGATACCTGACGAATTGTAGGTGTAATATCAGGCAAATCTTTGGCTAACCTTTCGGGAAAACGGCGATAGGCGGAGACCTCTCGCGCCCGGCATTGGTCGAGGCCATGCTGCGGGGCGAGACGGAGTGGGAAGCGGTCGCCTCCTTCTGCGAAGCAGTCATGCTCGCGAAGGAGCAGGCGGAGTGCGTGAGGAAGAGGACAGCGTCCTCCCTCCACCCCAGCCGCAGTGGTAGACGCCCACGGCGACGGACGATATCTGGCCACCGTAGGCGCGGGCATGCAGGCGGCGAGTAATGGGCGACTCGCTGTCCGACCATGGACCATGCCCGAGTCGACGGCGCGTTGTGTTCCACGCGCGCCTCGAAGAGTGTCAGCATAATGACGGGGGCCTCTAGAGGGCCAAAGCCTGCCGGGGTCGCGGGACTTACCTCATTACCGTGACCCTGGAACATAAAGGGCTATTGAAGGACACCGTGGATTTTAGTCAGTACGAGTCTGACAGTCCCTCCCACCCTGCCCGGGGTGGGAGGACTCATTTGATGATTTTACCACGCTAAAAAAAACCTTTTGGGATAACAGGTACAATGTTTTGTTACAGCTTGCCATCAGCGAAATCAAAGGCAAAATTCTATCACAAAATCTAATTTTAGTAGATATAGCTGTTTAAATCTGGACGATTTAAACAGTTTATAATTTTATGAGTAAAAAATTGTTTCAAACTTTATTAAGATTTGCAGAGTCGTGAAAGTGTTCTATTTCTGGGTTTATTGAATGGTAATATCGAATAGGTATTCAATAAGTGAATAATGCCTATTGAAAGATTTACGTTACGTAATCATTGTCGAATAGGTTTCGTCAGAACTAGCTGTCCGATATCAACTGCATGAAACCCGTTTTTTTTCCATTAGGATAAATGGTATCCCGATGGTAAATGGTAGCCATTATGACGAGATGAGTAAGATACATCCAACCATCATATTAAGTTAGATTGTTAGTTTTAGTAACAGTTCTTGTGTAGCTGTGTGTTGATTAATGACTTTTTACGTTTTCCAAATTGCAGATACGAAATAAGAAACTATGCAGCGAACCCAAAATGATCAAGAAACTAGTGCAATAATCAATATTCTAACCACTGCAACACGTTGGTGGTCTTGAAGCCTTGCACTTTGTGTCCGTCAAGTTTTATAGCCGATATAAAATTTTCCAATTCGAATGTTGGCACCCCTCCCTCGTATTACTTTGTGGGGTTGGTCACAAATCAAGTTTGCCGCCGATGGCAGCCATCTTGGTTTTTCAAGACCGTTTACCCGTGAGAGATTGAACGTTGAGTTGTGCACTCATGCACCGTACTGCAATACAGTTGATCTCACTGGCCTATTACATGCCCCATCTGTCACAGATTTTTATCCGCGCTTTTTATTTTTATTTTATTCAGTTAAGCACATTCGATCTCACGCTTTATAGGAGTTGTTTGATTGATTTTCTGTTTTTATATTCCTGGATTATTTGTTTCGTTCGTGATTTGGAAATTAAATGCTTCATTTATTTTTTACTTATCTTATTGTTTGGCATTTTTTTTATAATCGAATTTTCATCAACCTTTGATTATGTACGCTACTTTCAAATTTTAGTTTTAATGTACTTACCTAGATTATTTAATTTAGGCCACCTGTAATTATCTCTATAATATCTCTCATAATTATGTACAACCCTTTTCTATCAGAATTTACATAACTAGTTACCCATGTATACCTAATAAACTCAACTTATACACCTACAACATAGTTATTCGATAGTTCCTGGCAATATAATAATAGTTCAGCCAACGTTTACACCGACGCCGAACATAAAGCAAATGTATCAAACCTGGGAACTTATACGTAATCGGGTGTCGTGGAGTTTGAAGCGGTCACTCTATCACACCGAAGTAAATATTCCATTGATGATTACTGGAGGTTGCCCGTAGGAGCAAGGGGAGCAAGGAAATGCACTCCAAACTAACTGGTTGTGACGGTCTAATCTGATCCCTGTCATCTTATGACGTAACGTTGTTAGTGACGCAATACGGAGCGACCTCGAGGGGGCGATAACTGTTTGCCATGTTTGATCTGTTTAATGTCGGGATCAGTTTCCTAAGATGGGGTTTAAGGGTCATGTTGCAAACTTTTGCTACCTACTCGTAGTCACGTGTTTAAGTAAAATTGTTCAACGGAGTTTAAAGTACGCTTACACTACAAAATTGAATCTCAAAGTCTGTTTTATAAAATAAAAATGCACCTAACAATTCATTCTTTCAATTTGCGAGGAAAAATGCACATTACAACGTTATGAAATCCAGCGTTTATGAAATTCGAAATGAAACACAGTTTAATTTAAACAAGTATCGTTATTAAACCCTTGTCTCAAGGTGCTGGAGTGAAATAAGAGCGAGATTGTTTCATCACGGGTGAAAATTTATAAAGTATACGTGAAGTGAAGATGTAATGCAATGGAATTCGCGAGAACTTGCACGCCATTTGTGTGAATTAATGTGAAATGGAGTTACGTACCTACTCGTATCTCGTATTGAGACTTCGCGAATATTATGCAATAAGGTGTTGATTTTTGTATATTATTGCGAATATGAAGTGACCTGCCTTAGTTATGTTTCGTGGAATCAATATGATTTGATTTTACGTAAAAGTGGACTTTTAAACTTTTGTTTATTATTTTTGTTAGTAACATACTGCAGGAGTATGCTTACATTCAACATGTTTTCACAAAACCAGCTATTAAAATACCTATCCTAATCCTACTTACATTTTATAATTTTACCAATCAACAATCCCTGGCATATACCTAATTGCAAAACAAATAGCTGCACAGCATCGAGTCTTCTAAATCCATTTTTTAAGGTCTAAATACCTAATCTGTCTAAATACCTAAGGTATCCTAGCGTAGAACTTATTAATTCACTCCCAAAATAAGATAAGGTAAGAAGCTAAGTATTTCTCCGAACAAAAGACCACCCATTACTCGAAAAATAAACAATGAGAGTAAAGGTATCTATCATAATATCCATTTAACCAATTGTATTTCAGACGTCACGACTCACATAATAAGAAGACGTCACATATTATCCTTTGTCTCCTGATTGTTACAAGTATAAAATAAACAAGAGCTAATTCTGACAGGAATGTTCAAGACGAAATGTCTTGAACATTTAATGAACGAAACTCAAAGAACAATGTTACGTTGATTTGCGAGTCAAAGTTGTTAAGAGTGGAAATTGCCTGAGGGTTAGCTTTCCATAGGATTGTGTTACGGAGCGGTGTGATATAGGTAGGGTTGTGTGCGTGTGTGTGTGTGATGTTACCTACGACTTTTCTGTTTGATAGTACTTTTCCGCTCCTTTTTATTCTTCTGTAAGTTACTTGCGAATCAAAATAGGTAGGTAGCGATGACTTCATTGTTAACATTGTTAATATTTACGGGTTCTTCCTCGAATTCATACATTTTGTAGGTGGCTAATTTAAACAAAAGTTATTGTTGACGGCACGATTAGCGCAGTGGCTAAGCGATTGAAATGCTGCGCTGCGTGTCGCGGGTTCGATTCCCGCACGGAGCAAATATTTGTATGATCTACAAGTAGTTGTTCCGGGACTGGTGGTTATGTATGTGAGTTTATATATTTGTAAACGCACCCACGATACTGAAAAAACCTTAGAATGGGACAAGGTTTATAAAAAAATTGAGACTTCAGAGCATGACTCAGCAATCACTGAGCTCTATTGAAATTAAGTTTGAGCCTGGCAATAGACATTGAGTAAAAGGGCCTAAAAATACCACTGTAGCATAATCATAACAGGACACTAATGTGAATTGCGACGAAACTCTAAAATTGACATAGATTGGTATAAATTCATAATATTAAACGAGTCCGCGTCAATTTTACGAATTTAAGTTGAAGTAGATATACTAAGTATGTATAATAGTACATAATAAGTATATCTACTTCAGAACAGTTTTCAACATTTTTCTTTAATGGTTGAGGTGAGCAATACACTACTCTGATTCTTCAAAAATCATCATACTGAGTAAGCACAGTCTAATTTTATACTGTGGGGTAAATATAAGTATACTTTTTTTTTTTTTTTTTATCGTGGTAAAATCATCAAATGAGTCCTCCCACCCCGGGCAGGGCGGGGGGACTGTCAGACTTGTACTGACTAAAATCCACGGTGTCCTTCAATAGCCCTTTATATTCCGGGGTCACGGTAATGAGATAAGTCCCGCGACCCCGGCAGGCTTCGGCCCTCTAAAGGGGGGCCCCGTCATCTTGCTGACGCTCTTTGAGGCGCGCGTGGAACACAACGCGCCGTCGACCCGGGCATGGTCCATGGTCGGGCAGCGAGTTGCCCTTTACTCGCCGCCCGCATGCCCGCGCCTACGGTGGCCGGAGATCGTCTTGCGACGTCCGTCGCCGTGGGCGTCCACCACTGCGGTTGGGGCGGAGGGAGGACACTGTCCTCTCTCTCACGCGGCCCGCCTCCTCCTTCGCGAGCATTACTGCTTCGCAGAAGGAGGAAATATAAGTATACTTAGTACAATATGTAACTAAAGGATACCGGCACTATACACACCAATTTCAAATTAGCACCACAATCTAACTGCAACATACCTGTAAACACAGAGGATAGTGTTTGAACCTTGTTCACCTTGTCGAACAACCAGACATGCAGTTTATAGAGTCGCTGGAATTAACTAGATTAGTTGCGAGTACGGAACCGTGATACATTGAATTGCTATGGACCTTATTGGATGGGTTTCGATCAATTAGGCAATGGATATCAGGATGCAATGGTATTTATACAAATAAGCTTTTGACAGCGGCTTTACTGGCATTATTATAGATATTGTCAATCAATTCTGGTAAATTGATTGACAATAACTGTATTTGGTATAAATTTTGTATGTCACTGACACATTACAGTTAATGTGTCAGTGACATACAAAATTTACACCAAAAGTCAGTGTCATACAATACTTACTATTTCTGGTCAATAAACGTAGCATGATACTTTATCTCTAATCTCCCAAGAATAGCCAATTTAACACTTTTTTGTCCGGGTATGGTAGATACAACCCGCAAACGGCTGAAGATTATAAACATATTATTATATCGTCTTATCTCAAAAAAAGTTAAACTTCTGTTGAACACTAACTTATCTAAACTAACTGTCAACTTCAAAACGGCATTTGACGTCGATAATATTATAAGGGTCGTTTTGCAGTTACACTTTTTTTTGACAAGTGTTCAACAGATGTTTAACTTTTTGTGGTACGACGATTATTTTCTACATATCTAACATTGCCTTGTCTATGTACGATAAACATTTTTCTACATTCTGACATTTCGTCTATTCTTATGTAGACAAAATCCATTCCTACAGTATTATGTAAAGCGCGTCATCCTTTTTTGTACTAAAATACAATACACTTTTTTTCACGCCTTAATGGCGTGGAATCGATATAAATAAACTTACTTTCGCACCTATAAAATGAAATATCGACGATATAGGCATTCAGATCAGATCAACAGTCTTAGATGTCAGTTAACGTAGGCAGCTAATGAGGCCCATGTAATTTGAATCAAATAGATGAAAATTAGTCGTCTGATCAATCGAAGGGTTACATTGATGTGTGCCATTTGACGTCCTAGGATGTCATTAAAGTGTAATAAAGTGGAAAGTGAAGAAGTAATAATCCGAATAAGCAATTTGTAACGCTGTATTAGCACAGTATCAGGAGTAGCAATTGCTGAGAGCTCCGCGCAAATGGGGGTATTGGATACGCGGGGTCCACGATTTTAAAGAAGTGTATTTTTTAGGGTTCCGTAGCCAAATGGCAAAAACGGAACCCTTATAGATTCGTCATGTCTGTCTGTCTGTCTGTCTGTCTGTCCGTGTATGTCACAGCCACTTTTTGTCGAAAGTATAAGAGCTATCCTGTTGAAACTTGGTAGAAAGATGTATTATGTGAACCGCATTAGGATTTTCACACAAAAATCAAAACAAAACAAATTTTGGGGGTGCCCCCCATACTTAGAATTGAAACTCAAAAAAAATTTTTTCACCAAACCCATACGTGTGGGGTATTTATGAATAGGTCTTTAAAAATGATATTGAGGTTACTAACATCATTTTTTTCTAAACTGAACAGTTTGCGCGAGAGACACTTCCAAAGTGGTAAAAAGTGTGTCCCCCCCCCCGTAACTTCTAAAATAAGAGAATGATAAAACTAAAAAAAAATGTATAATGTAGACCTCAACCGAAACTACCAACGAAAATTGGTTTGGATGAGATACAGTTAGCAGTTTTTGAGATATAGTACATTTTCAAAAACCGCAAATATAACTTTGCTATTCATACAAATACTATGAAAAACAAAGTTATTTTTATTGTTTGTGTATATTACTTACTAATCTCAATATAATTATATCTCTAATCTATGCTTGCTGCTACGGAACCCTTCATGGGCGAGTCCAACTCGCACTTGGCCGGTTTTTTTTTTCATTTTTGCTTCATTTTCATTATGCCACGAAATATATAAATATATAAAGGGCAGTTGTTTGATTAGTAAATAAGTAAATTATTAGTTACTAATATTATAAAGAGGAAAGATTTGATTGTATGTTTGTATTAAATAGGTTCCGAAACTATACTGCACCGAATTCAAAAATTCTTTCACCAGTTTGAAGCTGCTTTGGTCCTGAGTGAAAATAGGTAATAAGGCTGAGAGGGCGAAGCCGCTGGTTATTTATAATGCTCCACATTGTTTAAGTCTAATTTAAGTCCATCCCTTGACGATAGCATTAGTATCTGCTTAAAACTGATTAAAACCAAAATGGGTTTTCTAAATTAAATATCAGTCACAAATAGCCAATGGACTTATAAGAACCATGCACGCAAAAAAGCGCTTTTTAGAAAACATTGATTGCATGCTTCACATCCACGTCGGTAAACAAAGAGGCGATGAAAGCCGAGCTTCCATGTAAAGGCAAGAATGTATGACTATTGCTAAAAGCCAGATCCATCAGCAAAGCGCTTTCTGTGGTCGCTTTTGCGCTGAATATTAAACACTAAAATAGATCAAAGATATTTTTGAAATATTGCTGGTAGGTATTATTTTGATCTGAACCATGCTATATCAATTAAAGTTGTTAGCATGAGTGCGTGGCGTAAATGAAATTTAATTAAAGTAGTCCTTTAACATGTTGGTCTTTGGTCAATTTTTTGGCAAAATGTACATGTACAACTGTCAGCACAAACACCTTTTTTTCTTCATCTGCATTTTTTCAATCGAATATTTTGACTTGAGCTTTTGTTATAGTTAAAAAAACTTATAAAGAAAGACAGATTGGGGTAGCATGATGTGCTAGCATCTGCATAATTTGTATCCCATAGATGTAAAGGTAAATAAATCCAACACTTTTATTAAGTAAATACTTTGAAATTAATTTAAATTTTAAAACCGACATGGTTGGCGCAGTAGTTGAGCGATCGACTGCTGCGCAGCGTGTCACGGGTTTGATCCCCGCACGGAACAAATATTTGTATGATCTGCAAGTAGTTGTTTCGGGTCTGGGTGTTTGTGTCATGTGAGTTTCTATGTTTGTAAACGCACCCACGATACAGGAAGAAATTCCTAGCAACGTTTAAGTTTTTCTTAAGAAAAAAAAAATAACTCTTTAGCTCTACTTCGAAATTTAATTATTATTTGAAAATTTAATATTTGTAAGTTCGAAGTATTTACTAAATGTTTCCATCGCACACTCGTACTAGCGCTTCTGGACATTAATATAATAACAATAATAATATTCCACAACTATCACACAGCGCTATCTAGTCCCAAGCTAAGCAGATCTTGTGTTATGGGTACTAGACAACTGATAAACATACTTATATATTTCTAAATCATGCATATTATTATAGATAAATTATACCCAGACACAGAAAAAATTATCGTGCTCATCACACAAACATTTGTCCTGGGTGGGAATCGAACCCACGACCTCCGGCATAGCAGTCAGGGTCACTAACCACTAGACCAATAGGCCTGTCTGAATAGAACGAGAGAAGCTTTGAATTTAGTTACGTGAAGTAATGTTTGTATTATATTTCGTGTAATGTGAGAGATTTGTTTGATATCAACTCGTACAACTATTCCAATATAGTTCAATGTTTGAAATCATAGTTTTAAATATTTCAATTGCTCATTGTTAATTTTTATTACATTAAATTGAAATAAAATCTAATTTCATTTTACTGTTACCTATTAATAAAATGACACAAAAAATAATAAACAAACCGGCATTTTGGATTATTCCCGGCTATACTCGTAATCTCCAAAATGGCTTAACGGTGACTCCAAACTATGTACAAAATAGTTCTCAAATACCCACACGTCTTTTACAGATCTCCTCGAAAATTTTCAACTATCACAACCCATTCCATATTATTTACCTACATTTGCATCGCAGCCTCTTTCTTACATTTGTCGCGGGGTTAAGTGACTGCCGACTGCCATGCCGACAACACTGGCGACGCCATTTCCGCAGCTGCCGGAACTGTAGTCTCCACTAGCTATTGTTGCTGACCGCCAGGAACTACTGCTAGCCTGGTACATCATGAGTAGATTTAGATTATGAGTTATATTTTATGCATAAGAATATTCCTATTTGTATGTAAAAAGGTGGAAAAGTTTATGCGCAGGCACAGGTGCAGTATCTGATCTTACTTCCTTGGAGTAAAAAAAAATATTTTCAAAAAGAGAATTCAGAAGATAAGATATTTATAATGTCCACCACTCGTCACAAGCATAGTGTGGTTATACTCGTATTACCAATAGAGAACTTTAACGTTGAACGTTAATTTTTATTTTATTCTATGATTTGATCCTGGCCTCAAAGTCCAGAAGCATAAATGAAAGCACCTAGAAGGTACAGCCGCCAGAACATCAACCTACCTCAATCAGTATTTTTTTAATAGATTTTCAACCTTATGTCAATAGTGGAAGGTCAATGTTCGATGGTAAAATGGTGATTCACAAAAAATATTATTATTGATTGATTCAATGAACTCCTGCGCACTGACGGAACATATTAAAACTGATTGGTGCCAAACTCCGGCAGGATGGTGGTTGCCAGTCAGTTGGCCCTGTTGAGGCCTACCATTGCCAGCGGGATTATTCTGCATTCATCTTGGTTACAGGATAGCCTGTGATGTCGTTGGCCGAGCTCTGAGAGGTGTATATTATGTTATCATAGTGTAGGTAGTGTAGGCTGACGGAAAACCATTATCAAAGTGAAATATTTTAAGTAAGTATGTTTACAACATAATTTTTTGTTTATGCGAACCCAGATACACGTCATGTCTAGTATATTTGTGTAAAGACTTTATGTACAAAATTTTAAAACCGTATCATAAAAATCACAAAGTTATAAGCTTGTATATTACCTGGTTGTCCGTTCAAAAACATGCTCATTTCGCGGTACACCCGCGTAAACCGCGTCTCCTGTGTTATACACTCGAGATAATAGTTTGGAAATAGGCACCTAACCGTACGGTGATTGTATTGTAAATAACTGGTAATCAAATTTAATTAAAATATTTTTGAAAAAAAAAATAACATGGTGTAAAAATTTTTGGAATCGAATCTGTTACTGATTCTGAACAAACTATATTCAGGTTTCGCATATACTAAAAATAATGTTGTATAATAATATTTAATATTAAAGGTTTGGGTAACTTGCTAAATAGACACATACTTATACGATAAAATATTGTTATAAACAAAGGCAACATTAAGTTGTCAATCTAAATCAAATGTCAGATAATATACTACCTACATAATAACATAAGTTAAACGTGACTTCCTTTTCAATATCAAGTAACATTAATATTCAGTCGATAAAAAATATGATTTTGATATCAAGTCGATATGTCACTATTGTTATCTCTGGTGGCTTCTAAAAAACAATTTCTGCATTTAGTGGTGTAGACAAAAATCTTATACCAAACAAAATTAATATTGACTATGTCGAATGGTAGGGACATGTATATAATTAAGCGCTACCGCATACTAGAAGTTTATGTCAGAAATAATCTGATGCTGAAAAGCGCTTTCGACTTTTAGGAACAGAGAAGTTATTGCTAAACACAGCATAAAAGAACACATAGTTAAAGGTGAATAATTATGAAGACCAAGAATCTGCCATAGTTCAACATCAACATCTGTTGCAATTAGGGCCCAATCACTGGTTTGAATTAAATATACCAAGTATTTTGTTAACGGACAAATATTGACTAGAGAAGCAATTGTAAAAGAAAACACAAGAAATCAATCGAGAGGATGCCTTCAAACTCTCAAATACGTAGAATCCAGTTTTGAGTATGCTCAAAAGTAGCAGTCGGCATCGTAGTATGGACTCCACAAAACCTGGTGACAATAGTATGTTTTGCCATGAGTTCATCATGTCGAGTTCCAGTAGTACGCGTCGCACCGGTAATAACATCGCTCATGTACACAATAAGCTAATAAATTCCCTATTTCAAAAACCACTAAACTGATTTTAATGAAACTTGCAATAGGTATTCCCTAATTAAATACATCATTTTCTTTTATGTACACTAGAACTTTGTAATCCGTAGCACCGGTAATAACATCGCTCATGTACACAATAAGCTAATAAAATTCCCTATCTCAAAAAGTAAAATAAATAAATACCTAGTACAACAAAAAAATAATTACTTAAATCGAACTTGTAGTTCCGGAGATATGTGAACACAAACTAAATCAGTCGATGCTTACTCCTTACTGTTAAGGAGTTGTACCTTCCATCATCAGCTCAGCCACATGAGATGATGATGACCATACGCAAATACTTAAATGAATTCATAAGATTTGCGAAAAACGATGTGCCGGCCTATAAAATTTGAGGGTTGCCCTCGATTTCTGCAGGATCCAATCATCAGATCCAGACTTGGTGACTATGGGACCACTACAGAAGTATCTCCTTTCGAATAAAAAAGAATGTTGAAAATCGGTCCACAATGTGCAGAGTAATCGCGTAACAAACACACAAAAAAAATCATACCGTCGGCGTCGAATTGATAACATCCTCCTTCTTGAAGTCGGTTAAAAAAGAGGGTAGACTACATTTGTTTGCTCCTAACTATTTATTTAACTAGCAGTCTGTAGTCTACCCGCGATCATAAAAAAAAACTTACTTTGAACTGAAACATACCGATATCAATAAAGTATCTTTTCAGTTTTTAGCTATCCGGAAAAGTCAAGTAACTAGGAAGTTAAACTATAGGCAAGAGATTTGCCTTCGTCTGCGAGTTATCAAATAATGGTTTAATTTCACACATCATTGAACAATAACTGCGACCTTTGATCGTTTCAGGAACTTTCACGATTCTGCAAAAAAGGCAACTTATTATGATGTGAGTTTTGTTATGCATGCTTATATGGATTTAGTCAGCTTCTGTTGGTACAACTCTTGAAAGCACCTTCGTTCGTTAAATCGTTACTAGAGTACTTACATGTATACACACATCATCATCATTAAATCATCTACACAGTGTACCCTTACTCAATGTACACGCAGTGCTACGAATAGGGAGAAATGGAGAAAACTCGCTAAAACCGCAACCAACCAAGCAGACTATCCATGACCACGACCACTCCGCCAGGAGTGTACGACTAAGAAAAAGAAGAGTACTTACCCAATTAATGAAGCCCAATGTACGGAGCCACATGTCAACCTACCCGAATCCGTCAAATTTTGCCAATCGAACATCAACCTTCCAATATTGTGATAAGGTTGGAAATCTATTAAAAAGTTTGACAGATTGTGGTAGTTTGATGTGCTGCCGTCGATTGTACATGATTGTATTTTTTTAAATATTTTTTTACAAAAATATTAACAACCAATTTATTTCAATCCGAGAATTGTTTGTATAAACAAGTAAAATATGTAGTAAATACACCAACATTCTGTACACAAAATTATATAATGTACCACGTTAAGTTTGTACAAATCCATAGCCAACAGCGTTCCCCAACTTAATATACTTAAACTAAAACTAACCGCAACACTGCCGCATCAACGAAGTTGGCAAGGCCGACCTTTGCTGACGTCACAAAAACGACGCCATTTAATTCGTGAACTATTGTTATCTACGTCATGTCAGTTTCGGCCACTATTCAGAAGTGCCTACTAAGGCCGCTGACACACATGCGACATATTGCTGAAGCTAGTAGAGACAGCTGTCGAATTATCCCTCGACTGCTGGTAGTGATAGCGACGTTCCTGTTAGTATAAATTTTGAACATGGCTGTCCGTCTGTAACAGTCCTAAGGCTCAGTATAAAGTGAGACAGTTATAATTAATAGCCAACCCTAGTTGCTGTCATGTCGTTATGAACACGAGCACGCGAGGGAATTACCAAGAAAACCTGGGGTTGGAGAACTATCGGTACCGTAATATATCTTACAAACTAAACTACACGTGTTGCTTGTTACTGAGAAAATTTCAAGGGTAGGTATCATGTTTTGTGAATTCAAAACATTTCAAGTTAGATGTTACATTAACGAGATTCTGACATATTAATGAACAGTTAAGACAACATTATTAATTATATTAACTGTGTAAACTTTCAGTCATCAATTTAATAAAATAATAACAAACATTGCTGAAACTGAAAAGGCACAAACAAAAAAAGCTTTTAACATCAATTATAATCAGCAAATGTATTCACAAAAAAGCGCAATGTTATTTTTAGCAAATCTAACATAATCTCTTTGGACGGATTCATCGTTTATGAAAAAGCGCGATAAACTTTTTCGCTCTCACGAAGTCCCCAAAAGCTTAGTTTGGAACTGTAATTAATTTTTAATCCGGTATCCTTACTTTGCGGCTTCACATAATAAATTAATTTTCACCAGCGTTCAGATGATAATCAGTTAATTCAGCGTTCCTCTTTTGCAACAAAAAGGATTTCAAAACGGGAATTGTTCTAATTAATTATTTGGGCTCAGGAATACGGGATGATACGCCAAAGAAATGTTCCCACGTTCGTGTGGTTACCGCGCGATGAAATGTCGGTTTATTGTGTCGCGTTCCACATGATATTCAATTATTTCATTTAGCTACGAAGACGCTACGGTATGTACAAGCTTACAGGTATGTAATGTCAAGGTGTGAAATATTGAAGGCATTATTATAGTACCTATGTACATATCTTTGGGTAACGCTCACTTGTTTGTTTGCTACATTTCTACACACAATACACATTGTTTACTATGTCTGCGTGATCGAGTTTACGGCACGAGGTTGTTACGTATAGTTATAATCGTCTGTATCAAACTTAAGGTCTTCATTAGACGCCATTTCTCAACAGAAGGACAATATCTTACTACTATGATAAATGCGATAGTTTGTGTAGATGGATAGATCTTTGTTACCTACGCAAAAACTGAATGGATTTTGAGGAACCTTTAAGCCTCCTGCAGACACACGCGATTAATCGCGCTGCGACAACGAACCAAGCTAATTTCCACTCTAAAAATACTGCGAATGGACCGCGACATGTCGCCCCGCGCGATTAATCGCGTGTGTCTGCAGGAGGCTTTACACTTAATTATTAAGCCTCCAGCAGACACACGCGATTAATCGCGCTGCGACAACGAGCCAAGCTAATTTCCACTCTAAAAATACTGCTAATGGACCGCGACATGTCGCCCCACGCGATTAATCGCGTGTGTCTGCAGGAGGCTTTAACTCTAAATGGCCTTTGTTTTAACAATATTATCCCAGTACTGGAAAAAGCCATCCAATAACCTTCCACTCTTTCCCTTGTGCATTTTTCTCTTTCCTATCTCACATTAACGAGTCCAAATATCGTCACGACATGAGTATAATAAAAATTAACAGCCGCGGAAAAAAAAGTGAACCTTAATCTATACACATATAGACTTGTTATCCGATATCATGTATGTATCTATATCCTGCCTTCATGAAGTTTTATATCTATGCAATATGATTGGTCAGTTTTTTTGTTCAGCGATCCATTTCACGATATCGCTGCCGATTGATTGGAAGATTGGAGGCATGACGCTTTGACGACTGTAAAGGTTGACAATCGTTATCGGATTTTTCAACGAAACAAACAAACCTACACTAGTTTTTATATCAAAAAAGTTTACAAGGTAAGGCTGTAATCAAAAGGGATAAAGTTAAAATTAAAGCTCTAGCCATTAATTCTGAGCCGATGGGAAATTATTAATTTTGGCAAAATATGAAACCCCATTCCTTTTCCAAACCAAAGTAATTAAATATCCCATTTCTACACCACACATAAGAGTTTCGCCCGCAAAACGTATTAATGACTGATATTACGAAACGGCGAACGGTCAGCAAATTTTACGATGATGGATTGAAAATGGCGCATATGGCAACCGGGTGCCATATGAATAAATTAACGCGCTTATTAAAGTCACAGAGATTATGACCGTTGACTTATTGCACAGTTGAATTATGATTTTAATACGTTCAACGTTGCGTGCTATGTTCGCGTGTCAAACTTACGTGTTATTAGTGATCAATTGTAAGCTTGCCACTTCTGTTTTTTTATTGCTCTGTGGTTACGAGCTGGGTTTTGTTTTTCAATTTGTTAATTATGGTTATATGGTCATTTTTTGTTATGTATTCCGGTCACGCGGTTTGAAGTAACAAGCTTACTGTTGTTATCAGAGGTTATTTTTATTAACTAACATAAAAATATTTTTTTCTTCCCTTGGGAGTAAACTGAAAATACTTGAACGCCATCTACAATCTTTACAACCATAGAGTATGTTGTGTTACCTACCTAGTCATACGGTCATAATACACTTGAACTGTTTCAAAATATCACCAACAAAGTCTTTTTCTACCAATTGCCTTATTATCTTCTGCCAACCGCCTTTCAATAAAAATTGTCATTTTATGCATGAAGTTAAAAAAAAATATGTCTTTTTTCATTTTAACTCTTCTATACATCAGAATCGGTCTCAAAGTATCCCATACACGATCAATGAAACATCGTCATTTCAACTTAAAAACTCCTTTTTACCCGACTGCGCCAGAAGGAGGGTTATTTAGGTATCACGTCCAAGCTAGAATGATCTCTTTGCTAAGTACACAAAGTGCAGCCTTCAAAACAGCTTTAGGTGAAAATAGTTTTAGTGGACAAAGCGCTTTATGCTGATGGATAAGTTCAATGGTAACTCTGCTACGAACTTTGTATATCACCGACAAAGAGCGCTGAATCAAACAGGATCTCTAGAGCGCTTAAGAGCTTAACTACTAACTTCAATCCGTGGAAAAGTCCATGGGCTTATGTGGGAGTTCAATGTTTGCAAATAGTCAACAACTTTAACGATAGCAATTTATTTACAACAACAAAACTGAAGCCTGATTGGACATTGAATCACGGAATGAGTTAAGTGCCATTTAAAATAATACTCTCTCTGCTTTTTCAAACAACTGCCTGAATATTTCATTTTGTTTTGCGTTAAACGCATTCAGTTATTGGTGCAAGCGTGCCTGATTTAGTCTTCAAAATACTCAAATTGAATTTTAAATGATTATTAATTTAGGCGTATTGCTTGTCTCGAATAGAGTAACCAGCTCATAAACTAAGTTATAGCTTGTTGGCAATATTTGACACTGATCGCTATGATACCTTTCTGTGTTTGCCCTGCCCAAGGTAATTAATCCTTACGATTTATGGTCCAGTACCAAACCATTTGGGTACCACGTGTTGTTAGCGAATACTTTGCATATTTTAGGCTAGTCTAGTTTATAGGCACTTCCGAATTAGCGTACATAATAGTAAATCGATTGCGAAACTGTTCCAACTGCCTACGGAAAATTGTAACGAGTTGTTGCAAGAATTGATAGTTGGTTGCAATTTTAATGAATTCGCTTGCATTAAATTGTCTTTTGCTTGGAGCTGTGTGTCACCGATAAACATCTACTTTAGTGGATCTGGAGCGCCATCATTAATTACTTTGATACCTATGTCAGACAGTGTCCCGACGTACGGTTATAATATTCTACTCCCATGTTTAGAATATTCACTACTGCAATTGAACGCAGGACATCTCTTTGTAGGTAATTGTGGACTTTATGTGCAACAGTCGAGACAAGTGCGGTTTGGTACTCGTAGATGTCACCTGTCTTGTTGTTTGTTGTCACTATGTTTTCCTTCCCATTTTCATTTTTCGGTTTGGTGCAGTTTTTGATAATTTAGTGTATCGAAGTATGCTTTTGGAAATTAGCCTCCAAAGAGTTTCGTATAATTTATGATTCATACCGTTATATTCGTAATTTGCATCCCATAACTACAAAAAATGATGGGTATTCTTAAAGATTTTAAACTTTGACATGGCGTGCCAGTATAAAAAGTGGAATAGTAACAACCATAGAGACGCATAGATCCAACACTTATAACTCTACTTCATACTACTACTTTATAGATCCATAGACTTAATTAACATGTTAAGAACTTGTTAAAAACCTTATTAATGCAATTATTCTTCTTTTGTCTCATAGAAAGTTCTTACGTCTTATCAATTATACTACGCTAGTAGTATATTATTGGGCATTCTACCCCACCTGCCGTTCCTACGGCTCACTCCGTTCGCCTTCGTCACTGGTGGGGTAGAATTCCCAATAATATTTCTGATATCGATGGTTGTGGAATAGAATTTACCTGTCGTTCCTTCGTTCACCTCTGTCAATTTCAGCTGAAAATTGGAGGGTACGTTTTGACGTTTCGTTTTAAGAAACACGAATTACCGCTCAATATCATAGCAGGATTCTTGGTAAACAACACATTTTTTATAACGGTACCAGACGGTTCTTATAGCCTTAAGACGAGGAAAACTTTGCTTGCGCGATGTAGGATTTGTTAGTTCATCCGATGTGTCATAGATGGAGCTGTAGTACTTTTTGTAGTGGAGACATATTTTTTGTGTAAATCGTTTCATAGAATCAACTACCTTGCTACCTCAGTTTACCTTGCTACCTTGATACCGTGTTACCTTGAGTAAATATTATCTCATCACGCCGTATAAATGTTTATGTAATTGTTTAATTGACCCATTATTGATAAACCGTTTCAATGAGTCACCATGAAATTTGTAAAACAACCACAATCGTTACATGTAAACAAACTCTGCGTTCAGACTCGGGAGGAATCTGGCTTTCGGCATGGAGAATTATTACCTAAATCCATACGATGCATTATTTGCGGGCCGTCAAATTGTGGAAAAACCAATTTATTAATTGGCCTTCTTTTGCATGAGAATGGTGTAAGATTTCAAAATGTTTATGTATATTCGAAAACCGTGCAACAACCTAAATACATTTTTTTAGAAAAAGTTTTGCAACGTGTACCGGGCATTACATTTCATAAGTATCATGAAAATGAGCAAGTACTTAGTGTTCACAACGCAAAATCGAATTCTGTAATTATATTTGACGATGTGGCTTGTGAAAATCAAAGCAACATGCGTGATTATTTTGCAATGGGAAGACATAAGTTTATAGATTGTTTTTATCTAAATCAATCATATAGTAAAATTCCTAAACAGTTGATAAGAGACAACGCGAACCTAATCGTACTTTTTAAACAAGATGAAATTAATATGAGACATGTTTATGAAGAACACGTCAATACTGACATGAGCTGGAGTGAATTTCGTGAAATGTGTTCAAAAATATGGAGTGAACCATTCAATTATGTCGTAATTAATAAAGATTGCTTCAAAAATAAAGGTTGTTATAGAAATAAGTTTGACACTTTCGTAGTCTTTGATTAAGGATACAAATATAAAAGACTGCATCTACACGACTTCACTATTCTTCACACGACGCTACACCGAATAGGGTCAATTTTACTAATATGGATAAATCATTGAAAAGACAAATTGTAAATGCTGCAGAAGCTGTAAAGAAGAAAGTACGCAAAATGCGAAATTTTGAGATTGATACTAAGCAAGCGCTGGATACAGTTTTTAAGCCTGTAACAGAACCTCTGAACTTAATTGCTAAAGCTAGCAAGCAAACCCCTTGTCCACGTGCTATTGAAAATGAAGATTCTGAAGTCCCTTTTATAGATGAAACTTTGCAGAAAGAAGGATCAGAAAGGGATGAAGATGAATCTGAATTTTACAGTGACTCTTCGTATGAATCAATAGTTGATCAAAATCAAAATACATCATCCTGGTCAGTATCTTCAGAAGCGTTGTCAGACATTCCATTTGGGGTCAGAGTAGAACGCGATAAACTGATGTTAGGTTCTGCTCCCATAATAATTAACGATCAATTTATAATCGTGGCTGGTAATAAATATAAAAATACATCCGGTTTAAAACAACTGCTGCTGAAAAAAGATCCCGATTTAAGTTTGGTTACTGAAGACGATAAACAAAATTATAAGTTGATGTTACTACATACAAATGCTCATAGACGTGACTATGATCCGAAAAAAGCTATTAAGAGTAACAAGGGAAAAAAGTATATGGATGTAATAAAACCTTTATTTACATTGCAAAACGATTTAACAGAAAAAATTAATATACCTAAAGGGAAAGGCTTGCTAATGTTGAAAAAAGTTAATAAAGATACAGATTACATATATTGGGATGATCCTAACGAGTTAGTTGAAAGATTAAAGCTACTTATAGCGTCTCGTGAAGCTGGAAATACAGGAGTAGATAACGAAATATTATCCATCATAGAGGAACTACGTGAAGGTCATTTAATAAGTAAATAAATATCTTGAAAAATAAATATTGTTTTCATTTTACTTGAAGCTTTCATTCTGTAAATACAGTCATAATGAATATAGATAAATTTGGTCATCATGTTCACAAAAGAATGCGTTTATCAGAACTGTTCGAGTTTAATGAAAATGCATTGATTAAATCAGAAAGTGGAGAATTTGATTTAAAATCGACTAGATTGAGAGGAATTAGATCACCCATAGAAGCTGATGACGCTGTGAATAAGAGTTATGTAGATCAGATAAATGCGAATACGTTGAAAGAAGTAAATAAGCTAATCGGATCATTGCGTTCTCAAATCATAAGAGACGCACAGAATACAGTTCAAGCTACTTTAAAAGCAAGGATACCAGAGGTTTTAACTCAATTGCAAGATAAGTTTGACCCCAAAGCAGGTGTAGACAAAATACTTCAGAAAACTCTGTAATGGCAAAAGAGCAAATTGTAAATGAAATACACAAAGCGGCACGACGAAATTTTCTCCGGCGTTCTGTTATTTTGAAAGGAATTCACGATTTATGGCAAGCGGATTTAATGGACATGCAAAACCTGAAGAAGTCTAACAAAGGTTACAATTACATTTTAGTGGTCATTGACTGCTTCTCGAAGTATGCGTGGGCTAAACCGATAAAATCAAAAAATAAATTTGATGTTACTCGTGCTTTTGAAGACATATTGCTTAATACTCGTAAAAAACCTGTTAACTTACAAACCGATAAGGGAACTGAATTTTACAACAGCACTTTTCAAATGCTTATGAAGAAGCACAACATAAACCATTACTCATCGTTCTCCACTAAAAAGGCATCAATTGTAGAGAGACTTATTAGAACCTTGAAAAATCAATTATATAAATATTTTAGCCTTAACGGGAATTACAAGTGGTTTGGTCTACCATTGGAAGATATATTGAATAAATATAATAACACAAAACATCGCACTATTCAATTTAAACCAGTTGATGTGAATAAATCCAATGAATCAGTAATAAAAAAAATAATAACAAAAACAAATAAACATGATTCAGTTCAATGGAAGCCTAAATTCAAAGTTGGTGATTGTGTTCGCATAAGTAAATATAAACATAATTTTGAGAAAGGTTACACTCCTAATTGGTCCACTGAATTATTTGTTATAAAAAAGGTTAATAAAACCTTACCAGTAACATATCACTTAGAAGATCAGCGAAAACAAAACATATTAGGAAGTTTTTACGAGCAAGAACTTCAAAAATCGAATTATCCTGATGTTTATTTGATAGAAAAGGTTTTGAAAAAGAAAGGTAATAAATTGTATGTCAAATGGTTAGGTCTTAATAGCGCAGAAAACAGTTGGATTGAAAAAGCTGCAATAACGAGCTAAGATATTATAATATAATCATTTCCTTTTTTTATTTCTGTCATTATACTTTGAGTAATGCAGGGTGGTGGACTAGTCAACGACATAATTAATAATTTACCATTTGAAGTTCATTTGCCTGGCTACAATTACTGCGGACCAGGTACTAAACTACAGAAACGCTTAGCACGAGGTGACCGAGGTGTAAATAAGCTAGACGAAGCTTGTATGCACCACGACATTGCATATGCAAACCATCCAGATTTAACAAATCGTCACAAAGCTGATTTACAACTACTTAATATGGCTAAACAAAGATTGAAATCAAAAGATGCGGGGAAAGGTGAAAAACTAAGCTCTTGGCTAGTGAGCAAAGTCATGAAAGCCAAACTGAAGTCTGGATCTGGGGTCAAAACATTTAAAAGCTTAGTTTCAAAAATAAAATCAAAAATTAAGAAACTCAAATGCAGCGATAATAAGACTTTGATAAAAGCAGCATACTTAGCAGCAAAAAAAATATTTCCAAACGCCTGTCATCGAATTCGGGTACCACGAGTAATACCTCTACCAAAGACTGGAGGAGTTCTGCCTTTGATCCCAATTTTCGCTGGTTTATCGGCTTTAGGAACTTTAGCTGGTGGTGCAGCGGGTATTGCAAAAACCGTTAATGATTACAAAGCCAGCAAACAACATTTACAAGAATCGGAACGTCACAATAAAGCTATGGAGGCTTTAATGGTGGGCAAGGGATTATACATAAAGCCGTATAAAAGTGGTAAAGGCCTGTTTATAACATCTTCAAAAAACTGAAAAATATGCTGCCCGATCGCCCTCTAACTAATGTGGACATTCAAAAGTACTCAAGAGACATACCATATTTCCGTGGGGTATATATGAAGGATCGGTTACCTAAGAAGCCGAAACAGATTGAATGTGGTATCGTTAACTTAGATGATTCTAAGAACAATGGAACGCATTGGGTAGCTTATGTCAAAGTTTACAATTATTGTGAATATTTTGATAGTTATGGAAATTTAAAACCACCTATGGAGTTGATACGATATTTCAAAAATTGTAATGTGTTTTATAACTATACAAGATATCAAACATTTAATTCGGTAAATTGTGGTCATTTATGTTTAGAATACTTGTCGACTTTTTGGAATAAAATTATGTTATAAATTATATGCTTTTCTTTAATTTCAATCATTTACAAGATGTCACTCACTTTGTCTATAACTGGAAACTCGTCAGTGTTATCTACGTACTATCCCAATACGTTACAACTAGATGGAGAGTATGAGTGTGCATTATTGCACTTTTCAACATTTAATGCTATTCCAAACATTGATAAAAGTAATAATAGATTCTATTATGGTTCTAACGAAGTTATTGAAATACCAGAGGGTACTTATGAGTTGCAAGATATCAATGATTATTTAAAATCCAAAATAAAAGATGCATCGATTAAGTTACAGTGCAATAATAATACTTTGAAAACTACTATCTTCTGTACAAAAGACGTTAACTTTATAAAAGAAGACTCTTTCAGGAGACTGTTAGGATTTAATAAACAAATCTTGAAAGCAAATAAATGGCATGTGTCACAGTCTCCAGTCAACATTCTACCTACGACCGTAGTCAGGATTGAATGTGATATTGTAAGCGGTTCATACATAAACGGTGAACCAAGCCACATTATTCACGAATTTGCACTCAATGTGCCACCTGGTTACAGGATCATAGAAATCCCGAAGAACGCAATTTACTTTCCAATCAATCAAAACAACATAAGCTGCATACATATCAGGCTATTGGATATAAACAAACGATTAATCAATTTACGTGGTGAAGAAGTGCAGGTATATTTACATCTTAGAAGAAAAAAATGATTGATTACAATAAAAATGTGTCTCAACAAGTAAAGAATATCAGTTCTGCTCAAGCTACCTATCAAATAAGACCTCTATCTAAGAAGATAGGAAATAAGAAGAAAATAAAATTAACAAAAGACAATAAAGCATTTCTTAGAGCGATCGGATTGCTAAAATGAATATCTTAGACGTTTTATCAGCTCCGACCTTTGATAATACTATAGAAGGAATCGAATTTCATTCCTACAAACCATATGTAACGAGTTTCAACAGGAACGATGAAATCCGCATACCCATCAATCAACAGGACTTATACATATTACCATCAGCTAGCACCCTATATTTGGAAGGAACTGTAATCGTAAGCAAAAAAGATTCGAAGGACAAAGCCGCTAGTGTTAATTTCACGAACAATGCTCTACTCTACTTGTTTCAAGACATTAGGTATGAGCTAAATGGAGTGGAGATTGATAAAATAAAAAATGCTGGTATAACAACAACCATGAAATCACTAATTTCAATGAACGAAAGTGAATCAAAAACGTCTAATGCTTGGGGGTGGAATATTGATGGCATAAAAAATGTTGATGGAGGAAGATTTTCAGCTTCTATACCACTTCGTAACCTCCTTGGGTTTGCTGAAGATTTTAAAAAAGTTGTAATAAATAGTAGACATGAACTGATATTGTTACGAAGTAATACTAATTTGAACGCTGTAAAACTTAATACTGGCGAAGTAGTAGATGATGTTCAGATCAACAAAATCATATGGCGCGTACCGCATGTTAAAGTATCAGACAAAGAAAAAATTGGTTTGTTAAAAGTATTAGAAAAAGATCGTCCACTTCAAATGATATACAGAAATTGGGATCTGTACGAATATCCAGCTTTACCTACAACTACAAAACATACCTGGTCTATTAAAACTTCATCTCAAATAGAAAAACCAAGATACATTATTATCGGGCTACAGACAAATAGGAAAAGCAATGCAAGTTCGGACATGTCGCAATTCGATCACTGTCACGTTCGAAACGTTAGAGTATATCTCAATTCAACTTATTTTCCGTATGAAAACCTAAATGTGAGTTTTGCTAATAACAGAATCGCTTTATTATACGAGCAATACACCAGATTTCAACAGTCGTATTACGGACGTCGTCCGGAGCCCATATTAAGCGAAAAACAGTTTAGAGATTTAGCACCGCTGTTTGTCATTGATTGCTCAAGACAAGCGGATAATCTAAAGACAGGTCCGGTTGTAGATGTGAGAGTAGAAATTGAGAGTGATTCAGAGATACCAGATCAAACTTCAGCATACTGTCTCATTCTGAACGATTGCATTGTTGAATACAAACCATTAAGTAACATTGTTAAGAAGATATCATGAAGGCGGATACTATTATAGTGGAACTCCAAGGATTTAAAGAATCTACAAATAATTTTATTGTCAAAGAATTGACTATTGCGAGTCAGGATCATACACAGACGTTCTTGGTAAAACCACCATATTCATTCCATTACCTAACACAAGAAGAAAAAAAACGGGTGAGGTGGTTAGAAAGAAATCGAGGAATTTACTGGAGCGAGGGCTACATAGACTACAAAGAGTTTCAACGCGTTATTTTACCATACCTAGAAAATAAAAAAATTATCACGAAGGGTTTGGAAAAGATTAAGTGGATTAAAGAGTTATGTACAAACTGTGAAGTGATCGACATAGGTGAGAAGGGATGTCCTAATTTATTAGAATTAAAAAGAAAGTTTTGTAAAAATAAAACTGATTTTAATTGTGTGAATCATAAAATGAATTGTACATTGAATAATGCTGTCTGTATAAGGAAGTGGTATTTTTATAATAATATGTCTGTATTTAATTTGTTTTAATTATTATTGTGTTCAACATTTAATAAAAATGTCTATCTAATAAGAGTGTTTTATTTATTATAATCAGGGTAACCTACATAACAGACTTTAAATTAGCTGCAGCAAAATGATATTTCTTATGAATTTATGATAAAAATGCAAATATAATATGATTTTAAACGAATTATTCTAATAAAAATACTGAAAGCAAATAACCTACAATTATTACCATTACACTAGAGCTAATTTAGAGTTCGAGTATAAATAATTTAATGATAATACAAAAAAACAATTTAAATAATGAAACAATTTATTTTTATGTAGTTTATTACAATATATAGAATTTAAAACTTATATTGAATAATTATATTATACTTACTAAACTTATATTAATTATAGTGAATATTTATATATTCAAAACTACAATATAAAAACTTAAAACGTTTACACATACCTATACGTCATACATTCCTAACAATAATATAAGTACCCATTAATAATTATGATATAACTTACATAATTTATTATTGCTTATTACTACAAATTAAATACAACAACTTATAAAGTAGACACTTACAAAATAATGATACCAGTTAATAATAACATCTATCCCCACAAAGATTTTTTGATATTTTATTAATTAACGCATGCGTCTCGTCCATAACATGGTCCTCCGATTCAGTCACTACATATTGAGCACTTAACATTACCACGTCATGATTGTCACTTGTAGGTTCTTGTTGTTCGCTGATATCCAACACTTGTACCTGGATCAGTCGTAAACCTTTTTTCTTCTCATTGTTTATGACGAATGATTGACTTGTAGGTAGAGATGACTTCTGTTTTAGACACTCCCGCCTTGTTCGAGGCTTCTTGTTGACAGGTCTGCAGTCTTGTCTTGCCCTAGAATCCATGTTGAGAGGATTTTGTTGTTCTGAGAAATCTGGGATATGCCAGCTTAAACTCGGGGTCGGAAAACGTTGAGCGTATTGTGAGTAGTCGATAATATCTGGAGAATCACACATTTTTGATGATCTGAAATAAACAAAATAGTCATTAATATTATTTAATTTTATAACAAAAGAGGAAATTTATAAAGATACACAAAACAGAATATACTTACGAATTATTTGCTTTGAACCGATGTGTCCACTCCAACAAGTGACTGCGTAATGTAATGACAGACTATCAATATTGCTTATGATGTATGAATATTCTGGTGTAACCATAGTCTGTACAGTACAATTGAATTCGACAAGTTTGAACCTGTATCCTTGTAGACAGCGCGAACACCTGATAAGTGTTGTATTTCTCAATGCAGCGCGCCTGTGCCGGCGCGTGCTTAGTCATCAGGAATTGTATAGATTTTATACATACGTATATAATTTTGCTTAGTACTTGCTTTATTACTGCTAACCAATTTCAAGTTTCAACATGTTTGAACTCGTGCCCGAGCACCTGTTCGGTGTCAAATTCTACACCGCGCATGCATCTTCAAAGCGATCCAGTATTTTGTCACAATTTCGACGACACATTTGGCGCATTGGTTATGAGCTCGTCATCGCGTCACAATGGTAAGTATTAGTATATGAATGTGCCAAATTCAGTGTCGCGGGTTCGATTCCCGCACGGAACATTAAGTATTTGTTCCGGTCTGGATTTTGTTTTTATGTTTTTTTTCGTCATTATTTTATTAAATATAAAAATAATACTCTGAAAAAATTAGCAAATATGAGCCTGGATCAAAACATCTGTTGATGTACCTTAGGTGCATTGTTATCAATCAGGAATAGAAATGAAACAGATTTATGAACATAAAATATTATTTATTTAAGTATAATTATATTTAGTAGGTGTACATAAGTATCAATAAAAGTAAACTTATATAAGACCTATATAGGTACCTAAGGTTGTATAGAGTATTCCTAAACACTGTAGTATTCTTAAACACTGTTTAGCTCTAACTAGTACAAGGGACACCAAGAATACACACATTTTAGAATTGCATACATAATAAAGTCAGGTTCAAAGTAACTTCTGTCGATACTATTTGAATTACATTACACAAAAATATTACATTATTCACATTAAAAGAATAACAATCATTTTATAATAGTAGGTAACACAGTAGGTAGGTTGAAAGATTATCTAACTATCCATTCAGGACGTCATAAGTTTTATCATTTACAATCAATAAAATACATATTAAAAATGTAACTACTGTAATTACATTTAAATTGTGGTAATGCATTACATCAATATAGTTGCGTTACCCCAGGCTAAAGTAGAAACTTTATCAAACGATAGCATTCGTTTATCATCATTGCTCGAAAGTGCTATTTTATTTACGTCCTGAGTGAATATTTCATGTTTTATTGATCTAAACAATACATTTTTTTTGCGAATAACATTGCAATTGTACAAAACATTTTTATAGTCTAACATATTTAATTTTTTGGTAATACATTTTTTTGTACCTTTTGCCTTTTGAATTGTTTTGTTTAACGTTTTAATACAATAAAGCTTTGAGCGCAGTCCTACGAATTCTTTGATAATGTTGCCCCCCATTTCATCCTTAAATAGTCCTGGAACCTTCTTATTAATAATTGGTAAGTTATACTCATTGCTACAGTCATAATTGCTGGTATCTAAATATTTTAGAAAATGGAGCTTGAAGTCTTTATAAACATCATTACTCTGTACATCATATACTAGACTATCTGTGTCAGTATAGCACAATTCAATTCGGTTACCATAAAAAGGTTTTATGATAGAGTAGTGAAAGTCGTACATGTGAGTCTTAGACAATTCTAATACTGCAAACCCTATGTAAATTGGTTTATTAAGTATAATACGCACAGGCTTCATTTGGATTGCCACTAGATCATCAGAAAATACAGAGGCGCTATGAAAATATGGGCTGGCTATCAATTTTTCAGCACAAGTAGTCTTTTTTGTTTTATTGTTTGAGTCACACCACTTGTTTACTAACTTTACGTCTATTCGATGTTCATTATTTTCCAAAGTCTTTCCGAAAATACTATTGTTTAATAATTTGAAAAAGTCTTGTTCAAACGTTGACTCTGCTTTTTGACGTAACTGGGTGTTAATATCAATATACTGCTTTAAAAAACAACTTTGCTTAAATATAATAGCGCGATGGATTCTTCTTAATACTAAACCGTGCTGTAAACATTTTTTTAAATGTACGTAATGAATAACATAGTGATATTTATCGTACAAATTAGGTATTAGCTTTTTATTCTTACCACCAGGTGGCAAGCATTTTTCTGGACAAAAGGGAAAGTCATTGTGTTGCATGTGCAAATTCTCCGGATATATTAAATCAACCTCAAGAATGTAACCGTTTTCCGCAGTATCACTGATGTTTGCTAAGTTCAATTGTAAAAAATCAATTTCTTGTCTATTCATAAATTTAAAATCGGAATAGGGTAGGGATTGACACATGCTATAACCATATAAGTTGTTACAATCTAAATATATGATAAATGAATTTGGACGTGTTGGATCGTAAGTATCTAAATATTTATGATTGGCTTTGACATGTCTTTTAGAACACATACAAACACCTCCTCGAATACCTTTTTGTATCATTCTAAAAATTTCAATATCACTAATCAATTCTAATTTAACTCCTGTTTTTAAAAGCATTGCATCAAAAGATAGACTTGGTGCTGTAAGATAGAACGCGGGATCGAGATTGTAATGTAGTTTACAAGTTTTTCGAAAATTTTCAAATACATCTGTTAGCAATAGAACATCTGTTTTGAGATACAAATCTGTGTACATACCCATGTTTTGAATATTAAATACTGACCAAACAGACCGAGCGTGTTCATAGTCTTCGTCGGTCACTGTCTCATTAGTTATGGAGTTAAAAAAATATTTTTTAGATGGTAAACATATATCTTCATAACGTTCCCATTGAGACATATAGTCATATGGATACACTCCTTTACGAGTCAGTAGGTTAAATTGTTTTTTATTAGGAAAATAAGATTTTAATTGTTTAAATTCTTGTTTTTTCATGGTATTAACCAACTTTTCTAAGCTAGTTCCTAAAAACTTGAAAGAATCTACAAACCGGACCTGGATGCTTTCCCCGGTAGAAATTGGAATAAATTTAGTGAATGAAATATAGTTTTCTTTTGTTTTAGGTATCACTTTAATAGATCCAGGAGCTTCACCTAATTCTTTTATGAAAAGGTGGCAATCGTATCCGGACAAATTATGAAAAAATACTGGCAAAAATGTAGGTAGTTTGTATTGTAAGTTACAATAACTATGAGCTGCGCCACGATATTTACCAGTCAAGTGACAATGATCGCGAACCCTATCGCCAAACAAGAACTGCTCACAAATATAACATGTTATCGCGTTTTCAAAGTCGTGAGCATTATCATTTGAGTAAATCATAGGAGCATTATTTTTTAAAATATCGTAAATTTTTTGTGCATCTGTATAGATAGACTTCACAAAATTTGATACACAATCCGAACCGCGATAAGAAACGTAACGATTGTGGCTTTCGTCTAGCGTACACGTAATATGATAAGCGAAAGCTACAGGCACATGTCGCTGTCGCGTTATAGTACTCGCCTTAGTAGGGTCAGGGTCACAAGATTCATACCGTTCTAGCATTGTCTCAAAATCTGCGTATATAACAAATGGTACAATTTGCTTTCTATTATAATTTTTAAACTGTATAAAAGAACCCATTGGAGGTAGTTCAGTGGCGACACCTCCACAACTATGCGAACTAAGATCATCGCATGAATTAAAAAACATTAAACAAATGTCACAAAAGTACAGTTTACTGTGGTGTTTTGTTATTTGATTTTTAACAAGTCGCGGCAAGTCTTTAATGAGACAGTAATGTGATAAATCATCTCTTTCTAAATAAAGTAAATGAATCACCTTTCCGTTCAAGGTTTTTGGTTTGTAAAGCGGTCCTATAACGGTATTATTTTTTAAACCATAAATGTAAATGCAAATTTCGGGGTTATTCACTTCGAATCGCGCAATATCTGAGAAATTCACTGGAAATGATATATCCTCTACATTTAACACATTACGAAAATCAGGGTAAGAAGATACTCTTTCAGGATGACTCTTAGCTGGATATAAAGCAGCAACAACAGACCATAAAAAACAATATTCGTCATTATTGTGGATATTAACACATGCTTTTTTCGATTTTATTGCAGACGGCAATTCGATAAAGCCTGAACCGCGCAAAGGCTGATATTTGTTAACATTTATTTCCAAATGAGAACTGCTCAAGAATGTCCATCCACTGTCTCGGTCCTGAAATTCTTCTATCTTTTTTGTTAAAGTGTTTTTTACTTGAGACAATAATGAATCAAATTCATAATTCTGATGTATAGTAACGTTTTTTGTGGCAAATGATTTCATCTCTTGAGAATCATTTTTAAACATTAAAAACAAAGCAAAATATTCGAAATTAACTTTTAGAGAAGTATGTTCTTTAAGAGACATGTCAATTAACGTTTTAATTTTGCTCCAAATATTGTTAAGAAATGGATCTAGAGAATAATTCTCAGACGGATCGACAATTCTATAAGAAGCTATACGATTACGAAATGCAGAATGTATTATTTCAACACCTTCGCAAAAATACGAAATATTTTTGTTTTTATGATTAGTACTGCGTAGGTGACCTGTCCACTGACTGCGCTCAACGGATGTATTGCAAACAGTACAGAAAGGCATTTTTGTATATTATTAGACCTAATGTCCACGTAAAATAGAGTAAGTTTTAGATTAACAGCACAAACAAAAGATACTAATGATCAAAGACTTATAATTTTAACCTAACCTTAGAATAAACTGTTAACAAAAATATAAAGTATATATAATTATTATATTATTTTATATTTATGTTGTCACTGTAAAACACGGGCTCCGAGTCTTGAAAAACTACATAGACCCGTCTCATAAATGTCTGCAGCGCGTCCCACTGCGGAGTGTCTTTATTAATTTGCACTTTAAGTGCAACTAAGGCTTTCTTCCACCGTTCAAGTGGAGTCGTGGACGCTGCATCGGACTTATTGTATACTTTTACCTCCACGTAAAAGTCACCCTCAATGTACGGCGCCGTCCGCCGCAACTTCCCGTTAGCAACTCTGCTCACGAGAGACGACGTGAGCTCCTCGCCGCCGGTTGCTGGTGCGCGTTGCTCGCTATCCTCCAAGCCGAAGAGGTCCGAGCGATGTTGTTGTGGTTGTTTTTTACTGTAAAAATAAAATAATATAAGTACCTTATCATTACAATAACAGCACCTTGTAAACGTTCTATCAAAAAAGAACCAATGGAATTATGAATCATTGGATTGTGGTGTGGTTTTAAGTATAGAAATAAATCCACTACTAACGTATAACACTCCTATTGGAATAAAATACATAAATACCTAAAGACAAGAAATAATAGAAATTACCTTGATTTAGATTCCGATTGCGAGGTGGAGGTGCTCTCAGAAGCTTTACGCTTAGGAGATTTCTTTTTGGACTGCACCTTTGCAGCCTCAGGTGCGCGACGTGGGTATTCAGATTCGGAGTCAGACCTGTAATCGAGTAGACAACAATTAATTTCAAATAAAAAAAGTCTGTAAAGAAGATTAGAACAATTGAACGCTCGACTTGGATTGTGGTGTGGTTTTAAGTATAGAAATAAATCCACTACTAACGTATAACACTCCTATTGGAATAAAATACATAAATACCTAAAGACAAGAAATAATAGAAATTACCTTGATTTAGATTCCGATTGCGAGGTGGAGGTGCTCTCAGAAGCTTTACGCTTAGGAGATTTCTTTTTGGACTGCACCTTTGCAGCCTCAGGTGCGCGACGTGGGTATTCAGATTCGGAGTCAGACCTGTAATCGAGTAGACAACAATTAATTTCAAATAAAAAAAGTCTGTAAAGAAGATTAGAACAATTGAACGCTCGACTTATGAAACACAAGGACACTGAAATAACATAATTATTTAAAAAAAATACTTACGTACATTTTATAGAAGTATTCGGTATTCGTAATTAACAATAAACTTAAGTGGAGCTTGTCACTAGAAGACGTTGGAGCGAATGTGAATTTTCATATAAATTAATCGAATTTAAGTAAAGAAAAATACCATCTCAGCAAATTTAACCTCATTACAAATTAAACCTTAAATCTTAGTATTACAATTGTATTACTAACTTATGTCAGTTACGTCCATTTAAATCATAATATTGATTCCGTCAAAATGCAATTTTATCGTGAGAAATGAAATATAAAACCAGCATTTGTCCGGTACCTTGCTTAGGTATCTATGATTACTACTATTTATGTAATTTCTGTATGTTTGTTTATTTAAAAAATAATAACAAGACATCATTATGCACGGTTGTAAAATAATAGATTTTTTAAGACGCATGTGAAAAATCTGGAACAAATATTTGGTGATTATACTTTATTATATAATTATAATATTTAAGGTACTAACGCTTGCTGCACGAATTTATTAACTTAATTATTAACTTATAGGAAAAGGGATTGCGATAGGGATTCGAACCTGAAACCTGGAAATATACATAAGCCTATTTATACCAGGGGTATTCACAATCCTGTTTGCAGAGTAGAATTTAACCTGTACTTTGATCATATAGGGATGACGCCAGCGTCATCAATCAATAAGTTACATTCGAGATAATTTATGTGTAGAAAAGTTTTGAACGGATACGCGTAACAAAACTAGTTTATTACGTAATACGAGTATGTTGCAGTCAAACTGCAAATATTAAACCATCATCTGTAATAGAAATATAAGTATAGTATATTAATAAAATCGTATATAGTAGAAGTTATATTGATATCTTACAATTTTTACAATATAAATAGTATTTTTAAACAATCCCTAGACAAAAAAGTTAGTCGTTAAAAATATTTTTATACACATTTATTTATTGTAACTACAAAGTCATAAAGGTTATAATTATTACAATAAAGTAATTTCCAAGATGAGTGTGCCGTACCGAAACTGAAGTACCTATTTTATGAACATAGGAAGTCCTGTATAAGACAAATTTAAACTATGTGCGCAACAAGCGTAGTGCTTATCATGCATATTATTATTATGGTTCCCATGGACACCTTACATACAACAACATATGGTCAGCAAATTATTGCTACTTGCAATTTTGCAGTTTCACAGACTGTAAAGACTCATTTACACTCACTCGTAACAGTCATCTGATACGGTCGATTCCAACGTCGCACTAAGGAGCATTTTGACTTCAAAACCGAACAAAAATGACGCTTACAAATTTCTGTAAATGTCACTCAAATTAGGATTTTATTACACCTAAGTAATGGTACTATCATAAAACGGTCCTAACTCGGAACCCGCATCATACAGGATTAAAAAATGAAAATCGTGTATGTTTTTTTTACTAATTAGTACTTTTGTAATAGTACCGAGTTATATCGGGTTTTAAATTTACTTTTGTGGTAAAATATAGAGTTTCAGCACATCAAAACAGTAAAAACCTTTTCCACATAATTCCACCACTTTGAAATATAGGACTTTTAAAGTGATATAAGAATACTAGCTGATCCCCGTGGTTTCACCCCGCTGCTCGGCTCCTATTGGTTGTGGCACGATGTTATACAGCCTTACTCGATAAATGGACTATGCTACACAAAAAGAAATTTTTCAACTTAAACCAGTATTTCCTGAGATTAGCGCGTTCAACCAAACAACAAAGTCTTCAGCTTTATAATATTAGTATAGATTTCAATTATTCAGCAATTTTATGAACTTTATATAAATATATGATTTTCTTTATTCACTTACGTATTTTTATTCATTTCCAAACAAATAAAACTGCTAATGAATTTTGTCCGGAAGAATACAATATAGCGAAACTGATCGGACGTACACACACCGAACGGTAAATAATAGTGTAAATGCACCTTAACTCAGCGCGACGTGCGGTTGGATAGCAATCAGTACCAGACGTAACGTGTTCATTATCAAGTAAGTAGTGTCGTCTGGGTGAATTTAATTAAATTAAAATTTCGGATGTCCTCGACACATAATCTGAGTGTGCGTTGAACCTCTGGGGTAAAAGCGCTATCTCTAACTTTGTGGAGAGACATAGTGACAATCTGTCCCAAATTTTAGTTTAATGTATACGGTAGCCTAAAATTCAGATGTCCTTGGTGCCACTCTGGCTGCAAAAACTGAGTGTGTGTTGAACCTTTGCGGTAATGCACTATCTCAAACTTTGTGGAGAGACATGAGACAATCTGTCCTGAAGTTTAGGTCATCGGTTCAGACAGCCGACGCATTTACTTGTTTAATAAACGTGTAAATTTTCATCTATATGAAACGAAATTAAATTAAAATTTCGGATGTTTTCGACACATAATCTGAGTGTGCGTTAACCTCTGCGGTAAAGCGCTATCTCTAACTTTGTGGAGAGACATAGTGACAATCTGTCCCAAGTTTTAGTTTAATGTATACGGTAGCCTAAAATTCAGATGTCCTTGGTGCCACTCTGGCTGCAAAAACTGAGTGTGTGTTTAACCTTTGCGGTAATGCGCTATCTCAAACTTTGTGGAGAGACATGAGACAATCTGTCCTGAAGTTTAGCTTACCACGTTTCATGTAGATTTAAATTAGGAATAAATTCAGTAGTGGTGAAATGTGTAGTGAAACTATGAAAGAATGACAGTAAAGTAGTGTAGTGAAACAGAGTTGTGATCACAAAAGGTTCTTCTCAGGACCGCAAATTCGTGTTTCTTAAAACGAAACGTCAAAACGTACCCTCCAATTTTCAGCTGAAATTGACAGAGGTGAACGAAGGAACGACAGGTAAGACTAGTTTTAAAACGCGAATTTGGAATAGGAACTATTGGGCATTGAATTTTAGAACTGAAAGGTGGAATAGGCGCGGAACCAGTATTTTTGTACATTCTATTCTATTCCACAATCATCGATATCAAAAATATTATTGGGAATTCTACCCCACCAGTGACGAAGGCGAACGGAGTGAGCCGTAGGAACGGCAGGTGGGGTAGAATGCCCAATAATATACTACTTACGCTATGTTAGCAGCATACATTCCTGCCGGGTTCGCGGGACTAACGAGCTACCGTGACCCTGGAACGTAAAGGGATATTGAAGGACAACGTGAATTTTAGTGAGCACAAGTCTGGGAGCAGTGGTGGCCCAGTGGTATCGGTCTCGACTTACGAGTTGTAGGTCGTGGGTTCGAACCCCGTCAGGAGCATTACTTTGTGTAATTTATTTCATCACCACTGCTCACAAAACGGTGAAGGAAAACATCGTGAGGAAACCGGCATGTCCTAGAACCAAAACTTCAAAGACATGTGACATCTACCAATCCGCACTGGGTCCGCTTGGTAGATTGCGGCCCACTCCCTCTCACGAAGAGGAGGCCTGTGTCCCAGCAGTGGGAACATTTATAGGCTGATGATGATGACAAGTCTGGCAGTCCTTTCCGCCCTACCCTGGGACTTATTTGAGGATTTTACCACGCTAAAAAAAAAATGCAGCCGAAATAACATTAAAAAACTAACAAGAAAAGCGTGCGCAGAAAAAAAGTACACCTACCTACTTACTTACCTCATAAAAGCTCCACAGTGTATTAACTACCCGGCTAATCGAATGCATTATCGTCACAATCCTTATTTACCGATATCGTTGTGACGATCAACGTCCTATTACCTGTACAGTATGCGCTTGAGTTTTTTTTTCCTCAATCACGTCGTTAACTCGACTAGGTACATTATTTATGCTGTTGTATTTGACATGGCAATTAGCGAGTGGTTGGGGAGCGAGGGTATGTAGGAAATTTATGTTTGAACTAGGAAATAAGGCGTGCCTACTACCCTTCTAGTAATGAGCACACGTGTTTTGTACTCTTTTTTTGGGGGTTCTGCATTTTTCCTTTGGGTTCTAGGTCTGGGGTGTCTTGCTTGGATAGACCTGTGACTGATATTCTGCTCTGAAGTCTGATTTGAACTTTAGGCATGATCTTTTCCATTAAAAAGTAATGAACCTTACGTAAAACAATCCTGTATTCTTGACATGTATTAGGTACAATTGGCAAAAGTAATGTTACAATTCGAGCAGTTGTCAAAAGAACAGGTTTTCTTCCGATTTCGTGCAAAATTTGCGTTCAATGCAAGGTGACTTGCATTGAACGCATCTAGAGTCGTCTACCATTATTAGTTTACTCGGTAAAATCATCCAATGCGTCTTTCCACCCTGTGTGTGGGGCAGAAGGGGACTGTCAGACTAGTACTGACTAAATTCAAGTTGTTCCTTCAATTAAGTAGCCCTTTATGTTCCAGGGTCACGGTAACATGGTAAGGCAGTCCCGTTACCCCGGCAGGTTTTGGCCCTCTATAGAAGCCCCGTCAAACCCAAATATAGATGTAATCTACCATTACGGCATTGCTTAAGGATATTGTTTCAAGCTATTCAAGAAATTGCAAGACTTTTCTTCATCATTTGACCTATTGCTTATCATCATCACCAGCCTTTAAATGTTCACACTGTTGGGACAGAGGCCTCCTCTCTGTGAGAGGGAGCAGGCCGTAATCTACTACGCGGGCCCAGTGCGGATTGGTAGATGTCCCATGTCTTCGAATTGTTGGTTCTAGGACATGCCGGTTTCCTCACGATGTTTTCCTTCACCGTTTTGAAATCAGTGGTGTTGAAATAAATTACACAAAGTAATGCGCCTGACTGGGTTCGAACCCACGACCTACAACTCGTAAGTCGAGGACGATACCACTGGGCCACCACTACTCGCTCACACTGTTGCTTATACCATAACATAAGTGTCTGAAAACAATGTACAATGTAAACAGTAACTCCGATATAAAAGCCATCAAAGTAAAATAAATACGTTTCCAAGTGCCAGCTCCAAACAAAAGCTTGTACCAAACAACGTGCAATGCGATGACGTGAACTGTGCTGAGCTCGTTTTAATTAAGCTAATACGTGCTACGATACACGACTCCGATATTTTACTCTTCATTGTTCTGTTGGGCCGCGATCGCATGGAAGAAGTGTTGATAAACATGTCAGGATTTTACAATATAATGGAATTTGTATTGATTGTTTCGCATTTTTATTGAGTATGGTTTGTTTATAGTGACTTATAGCAATTAGATTTTTATAGAGTTAGTACTGATCATTGTTTGAACAAAATAAATATAAAATATAAAACAGTTATAAAAATATCATAATCTGGGTACATGTTTCTAAAAAGGTAATTGCAACGAATATAAAAAAGTCATAAGTGTCTATTTTGACAGATGATTGTGATCATTGTATGTTCTCCATCGATCTTAAAATAGGGCAATTTATTAAAAGATAGGCAACAGTAGACCAACAAAAATCAAACAGAATAGGAAAAAAAAAGATCCGTATCACGATATCGTAGCTTTTCAATCGGAATCACAAGGACAAGGCAATCCTAGCCAGTGTATCGGCGGCTTAACGTCGTGATTACTGTACATATTGTATCCGGAGGAATGTCAACAATTCAGTGACACTAGCATTCTATCCAATTATTGCACTTAGATTAATGCCAATTTGTAGACCGCTAACGATGTTCCATCGATAATACTGGATTGTGAAGCATTTTGTTTGGTATGTTTTGGTACCTTGTCGTTAAGACATTTGATTTTATGTGAGGAGTTTGTTGTGTCTTATTCCTTATTGAAATACATTAAAAGATCCAAATGCTAGAGCATTTGGATCAGTGGCGTATTGAAAGAATTTGAAAGATCTGAAATTCTTAGAGCCGGATTGACAGGTGTTTCAAGAGTTCGGGGAATCGCAGGCAATGTCTGTCGCACGTCGTCTTGCTAACTGGTTAATCTTTTAAACACAACATGAGCCATCTTGCAACTATTGCTAGAAACTTCTACAATTTTCTTATTTCGGAAATCCTAGAAAGCCCGTGAAGTAACGTTCAAAACCATTGAACTTTAATTACATCTACACTATGCTTGCCTTGATTAAAGCTTTAAAACCAGACTCGACCACAGAACCATTAATTAAAACAAATGAAAAACACAATCCCACAAAAGCCATAATGCATTTAATAGCTTCATCAATTAAACAGCCATTCATTAAAACCACTTTGTCTCTGCCGGAACAAATCAATCTACCAGGCGTTTATAAAACGTTGAAGTTACAAAGAACATTGCGTCTCATAGTTTTCAATCAATTGTTAACAACTCACAGAGGTAACAAAGTACATTAATAGCCTTCGGAATGGCCCTATACATGATCATTGAGAAGATTTACAAGCATTCGACGAACGATTATGGCCAACATAAAAGGTCATAAAAGTTCATTTTATTTTAATGTGTACTGTGCGAATGCAATTGGGAGTGTTTATTTAGATTTTGTGTGAATATGTAAAGGAATTTAATATCGTTTGTAGTGTAAAGTGGAATGCAGTTACGATTCGATATTGATATTTTATTGTTAATATTTAATATTGAATAAAGATTTATTTGTTCACATTTTTTATTCGTAAAGAAATAATTTATACATGATCATTACAGCAACACAATACCTACTGCTGTTCTATTTGCTTGCTCTCCCACTTGAATTAGTTTCTTCTACTTACGTGACAGTAAGTCCTTCTTTTGATTATCTTAGTAGTAGGAATTTGTACAACAGTCATTGATCAAAAGTGTAGCCTTTTTGATATTCGGCTGCCACTAACAAAACGAAAAAAAAACTATGAATATTATAAAAAATCGAAAAAAAGTACAGTATACCCAAAAATGGGTGATCCGGGCTTAAATACTGATGAAAACTCAGTACAGACTGAGTTTACGTGTGTGTGTCTTCATAATTATTAGTCTAATTTAGTTTCCTATATAATAATAGATAAACACAACAATACAGGAAAGTAAAATGTCATTTTGTTACCTGCATTGTGTAATACTTGAGTATACAGCATACCCATATACTCAAGTATAACAAAAAGTGCATTATTTTTTTGTTTCTACCAGCAGACTCGCAAATGGAAAATAATAATACAATTAAAATTAAGTGAAAAACATTGGTCATTGATGGAGCTTTTATCCTACCCTTCTGATATGCTACTGCTATGGAAATTATGAACGACCATAGAACTGGGTTAACCAGCATATCAGCTTTTTTACCATACTCAGGCAAACACGTCATAGTTAGAACAATGCAAGCAAAAAACGACCTTATTACAAGTAATGCATGCAGCATAACAATGTGCGTAGTGTATTAAACTGGAGACTGGAGTAAAAAGTTCGCGTGTGCATTGAAGTTCAGGACTTTAAGCTGCCTTGCGTTTACTTAATGTTGTAGTGACATACTCGTAGGTACAACTTTTATAAGCTTTGCAACAAAAGGAAATGTTTTCCTGTTTAAAGAAAATGTTCTTCCTTAAAATATTGTAAAAATAAAATAGTAGTTTAAAAAAATATTTAATTAAAATATCTTTCGGAAAATGTAATACATAGGTTTTTTTATAAGAAAAGGCTGTAAAAAATGGAGAAAGCGACTGGAAGAGGCCAATTCCTTGACAATTTATTTTAAATACTGGCAGTTTTTATCTAATTCGAAGGTATTTTTGATATCAAATACCAAAAAAACCACCAGGAACGCGAAAATAAAAACCTTCGTTCAAATAATAAAATTCTTTCAATACCCAGAGGTAGCCATTTTATCATAATTTTATTCCAAGCTGTACGTAAAATGTACAGTTATTTTATAGCAGTCCATTGATAAGCTCTGTAATGAAATTTCATGTACCTACCTACTTAGCAAAAAGCGATGAATACATTTTCGTATAAATTAACAACACGCGAGTAATGAGGGCTCTACATAAGAAAACTAACAGGCTTTGTTAATCACTGCATATATTTGAATAAATTGACTTTCATTTATTAGGTTCATAAGGGTGAATTTGAAGTGCGGTTGACGTGTAACAAAACTTAGTACTTTATAATGTTGTAATAATTAAAAACTTTGAATTCTATGATTTTTTTAAGTAAGTACCACTTCTAAAACGCCTCCATCAGTTGATTTGAAATACGTCAATATTTGTCATTTTTGGTCTTATTCACAATGTAACATTTGAATGGAGTTCGGAAAATGTAAAACAGTGAGTTTAACCCAAGATTCAAATTCCTAAGAACAATATTGACAAAAACACCATCTTCAATAAGTAATTCAAGACAAACTGAAAAGCTGCTTTCACAACACAACTTTTATAACAAAGAACATATGCCACTAATGCTATGTCTCATTTTATTTTTCTCGCAAACGTATTTTCTTTTACATTCCTTTTCACAGTAGTTCTTCACACCATCATATCACGAACGTTACGCAACGCTGAATACACAAAGATGTTTTCCACTAGCTTTGTAGACGCGGCCATGTTTTCTTTTTAAAGTCGTTTAATAAAAGGGCCAGATGTGTGGATATAATCTCGAGACCGTCTAGAGCGTCTCCCGTTTAGGTTAGAAATGTGAGAAATTTCCCGTTGAAGTGTACTCTCGTCTTCGCGGGATGCTACGAACGTTCTTTGCACATGTTCTTTGCACGAAAACTCTTTTGAAGTTCTGAATTATTACACCATCTCTTGTGGCGTGACTTAGCACTTCGGTAACAACCTACTTGTCCCGATATTTCGTGCAAATTGTTTATGTTAGAGCTGGTTGATCTAAAATTTTGAACAAACCTGTATTTTGTGTAACGAGTTAAATGTGATAATCCAATTCACCTTTTCATTGTTAGTCTAAGGAATTGTAATTCGGAACGGGTAAAATGTCAAGTAGCCCTTCATTTTAAGCCTTCAACAATGTGATAGAAACATTTATAATTAGTTTACCGAAAAGAAAAGGGCGAGGGAGGCTGGTCCTCTAAAAATTGTAATAAAATGAAATAAACTTGAAATTTTAAGATCCCCTTAGGAAGTTTGGAATTTCAATCCCAAGAGTAAACGTTGGACGAATAAGAGATGAAAATAATACTTTATAGGACTTGTGAACTTAGTAACAGTAGCAATAGAAGAAACTGGAACAGTGATTAGTAATTCGTAATGAGACGCAGTGAGGCGTGTTAAAGCTTTTTGCTTTGTTTTCGTGTGTTGTACCCCTGTTCGGGGACCGTCAACTCAAGGAAATCCCAGTTGTAAACATTTCCCATGCTATGGACCACAAGTTGTTTTAATTATCGTTTCCTGTTTTGTGTATAATACTCGTACCAACCTAATAGGATCAAAGGAAATTGACATCAAATAAATGTTTGCTTAATTTTCGCAGATTTGTTCAAAAACAACACTGAAGCAAAAAAATTACTGAAACAATGTTAAAAATAACTTGCTCTACAAATCAGATTGAAAAAAATTGATTACCTTCAAACTTTGTATTGCTTAGAGTCTGGGCGAGATAAAACAAAAGGTATACTTTAAAAACCTACATTTCGGTTAGTCAAACTTTGCTCTAAATGATTTGTAAACACAAAAGTTTTAATTTTAGTCTAGATTTTTTGTTCCAAAAAGTATTTTAACTTAATTTTTTGTTCGAAAAAGTCTTTTATCGTAAATCAGTGTGACAGTTCTACTAACAACAGATTTGTAAATGTCAGACTTTTCAGAAACATAAAAACGACTTTTATTTGTTTGATTATAAATCTTCCTATAACTTGTAACGGAAAAAGATAAAAATTTTGGAAATAAAAATAAAAAATAACATGAAAATAGAACAGACAACTCGTAAGTACCTAAAAATGTGCTTTTTAGGTACGAGTGAGGTGAAAAAAAAACGGAAATCTTCAATTTTGTTTACAGCAAGGTATAAAAACTTTTCGACGACGTCTTTATTATAAAACAGTTAAATTGAATATTTAGGGTCTAAAAATGCCACTTTATCAGAATCATAATGTGAATTGGGATAAAATTTGTAAAATGGTATATCCTGCTCTATTGCCAAAGCAGCAGAGTAGGTAGAAGATATTTAATAAATCTAACACAATTTATTGTTCTTCACCTGCGGATTCGTTGGTATGAAATATTTATAAGTAGTTCAATCATTAGATGTTATGTAACCAACAAAAAAGCCTTCAGATCAAAGTAACCTATTGTATCTTACATAATATCTAAACTTGGCATTAAAATTCATCAATACAAAACAAACAGCCGTATAAAAAATCATGAATGTCCATAAAAAACGTATTTGATTAGGTCAGTTGCGCCCGCGCAAGGCGATGTAATGCGACGTGGCGGGTCCAGTCGGTTTGACAGTCACGAGTCAAGCTCAAGGTTGACGCCTCACCTTAACCCTGGTGCCCACAGTGCTTTCGCTATAATTATGTTGGTAAGAATTAAATATAGAACGACTAGATGTGTTTAACTAGGCATCTAGGTTATGAAAACATTTGTGATTTGATACCAGTACCCTTAGCACGAGTTTTCAGTATTTGAGACATAAAGTAAACTGGAACTTTGACAATTTCAAATTGACAATTTTCAAGGAAAAAATTAGTTCCTTCTTCGCACATCAGAGGCGCTGTTCCATTTTTTCATTCAAGAAACGCTGTAAATACTGAAAAGACGCTGTAAAGTAAAAGAGTGAAAACTCGTGCTAACGACACTAACAAGATGTAACAAAATTCGTTAATTTCATATCTGTAGGTACCACTCCCGTTTTAAAATATAACACAGTAATAAAAATAAGTTTTCACTTCTACCGGCACTCCCAGAGTGCAACCTGTCGTTTTTTTTATTTATTTTTTTATTTAATGATAGGTTCACGTTTGACCACGATCTCGCTTGATGGTAAGTGAAGATGTGGTCGAGGGTGAAGCACGCTTGCCTTATAGAAGTAACGTATTAACTCTTGACTGGCAGACTCCATAACTGTTGTAGTCGCAGCCACAATAATAATAATCTTCTTATAATGTTCTAATTTAAAGCTATAGGTATGGCTACAATCTATACATATCTCCTACAGAGATCTGTAGGATGTAATGTCATCCTCGTGGTGGTCCAAGGGCTCTGCGGAACTTTCATGGTTCCTGGCTTGTTTTCTATACTATATTATTTTGAGCATATCGACGGGTAAAAGGCAAAAGGGGTCAAGCACCACAGATCATATTGTTCAGGAGAATAAAAAGAAAGTTTTAATAAAAAATATCTCTTTATTGCTTTATTGAATCACATCACAATCTTCAGAAAAGTTTACTAAAATACAATGTTCTTTAATAATTTTACATCAAAATAAGCCTGAGATCAATAGTTTCAAAGATAGATGTCGTTTGACTCCAGGTTTTTACCATGTTTATCGCATTTGCGAGGGGTCAATTAACAATATTTAATGTTGGAATATTTAGATTTTGGCCTAAGCTACCATAATCTTAATAAGTATTATTTTATATTTGGCACAGCAGGTAGGTAATAGAACTATGAATTATGTATTAAACTAAAACAATACAAGTCAGGCAAAAATTTGGTAACTAGGTGCTGACCTAGTTACCCTATAGGGGATTAATTATGCGTATTCGTAACTCAATTTACTATTTTTATTTATTTATTAAAACTTTATCCACAAATTCGTACAAGGGCGGACTTAATTTAACGCTCAGATTTTAACGATATTTTTTTAGGAATAATTGATACAAAGTGTTGTTTCTCTGGGGCGTATCCAGCCAGCAACAAGCTTTGTCGAATAAAGCAAAATACAATGACTAGATTACAATTGGATTATTTAAATCTAATTTATAGTGGGCAGAGATTTATTTTGAATACACAATTCATAAAGAATGTTACTTTAAATTTATCGATACGCCGAATCAGTTTATCGATTTTGATCTCGATTATCGAATCAATATGAATTTTAAATCGAACGTTAGGCATTGAAATAATCTATCGAAATCGATTTAGAAAAATGTACTTATTCGATTATAATTGCTAGGATATTCGGTTTTTTAAAGATACTGTCGGAGTGCTAATTTGATATCCGGAAATCCTTGTTTTGCCACGAAGGTTCCATTATTTAAATATTATGACGATATAATTGCATTAATATCGAAGATATTCATAGTGATTTGATTGATATTAACACAATGCAATTAGCTTCTTTTCAATCGGTAATAATTAATAAATTACAAACCCGTTATTCTGAAAAAATGCACCACTGGTAAAGTTTTAATTAGGTGCGTCCCCACAAAGCGCGCAGCCTCGCGAGGCATTTTCCGCGCGAAGCAACTCGGTTGGTGTGGACGTGTCTCGGGCGAGGCCGGTGACGGCGCTGCCACGGTCGAGCGGTCGAGCGCCCGAGCCATCCAGTGACGGCTTTTGTTTTGATCGCGTATATTGTTTCGTGCCTCGGTCGAAAAACAATAGACGCGTCCACACAGAGTGAGCAGCCTCGCTTGTTAGTTTCCTCGCGCAGCAAATGCCTCGCGAGGCTGCGCGCTCCGTGTGGACGCACCAATTTAGTTGCCATATTTGTTTGTCAAAGTTGCTCAACGAGCTATGGAGAGGGCTATGCTTGGTGTTTCGTCAAATTGCTGACAGCTCTTTCAGGCACGCGTGAAGTAAAACGCGTGGTCGACCCTGGCATGGTCCATGATCGGACGGCGAGTAACCCTTTACTCGCCGTCCGCATGCCCGAATTAAGCATCCATGAAAAAAATCATGTCAGACTTTAGAACTTGAATTCTAAAGAAGATAAGGTAGGCAAGAAGGCACCATTTCTAAGTTTCAAATAATGATTCTGAGAGAAAGTGCACCGTCAAAAGATTACTTGTAAAGAACTACTTAAGTTCGGCAGATTGTTCGCTCGTCGTCTGCTTATAAACTTTTAAACAGAATAGAGATGACAGCGAAACTTAGCGCTAAGACGAGTCTTGTAACTTAACTATAAGGTGCTTGATAATATCTACTTATTTACTTAGTTAAGAATTTTCACATTCTTAAACTTATAAGAAAAAAAAATAGATTATGACATTTTTCGCTAATTGTGAACTGATTTGTCTTCTGTAGAGAACGTTAAAAAGTTGGAAGAAATGGGCTAGTTGCCCTAAAAATGTAATTAGTCCGTCTTTTAGATTATTTAAAAAAAGTGAGTGTATAAAAACGTGGGAAAATAAGGGACACGTATTTTTTATTTGTAAATTAGACTAAAAATGACAAAGATATTATAGCCTATTAAAGTTACGTGTGACATCACGCCGCATGGCATTTTTTCGCGCGGGGTGACGTCACACGTAACTTTAATGGGAAAAAAGAAAAAATACATGTCCAATATTGTTTTATAATCTAAAATATGGAATGAATGCAAATAAAAAAAACACTCAAAAACGTTTACCAAACAAATCAGTCAATTCGTTAAAACCATCATTTTTATCATTTTATTTCGACCTACAATAAATCTTAAATAAATAAAAGACATGTTATTCGTTTTGTTTATTCATAATCATAAGCTTCACACCAATGAGATAAGTCTTCAATGGAAAAGCCAGCCAAATGTTTCGCACACCATAAACTAATAAAAGCTACTAAAATAATCCATAGACGAGACAAAACGTCTTCAAGGAAACATTAACCATTCAGCGTTAAAACGCTTCTAGGTCACAAAATCTTTTGTTAAAACACAGTATTAACAATAGCTCGCTAAGTTAATAAAATAATCTGTTTATTACATTTTATTAACCGTATAAAATAAACAAACTTGTGTACAAGGTCTTTGTTTAACGAAGTAACAGTGGTTTCGTGACTCCAGACGCGCGGGAAAATCGCGATTAACTTACATCAGATGGAACTTACATTTTAGTCAATGACTGTGAGGAATTACCAAGCTTTTGTATAATTTATGTTTAAGTTAACACGATATCAAAATAAGAATAAGGCATTAAATACAATTAAAACCATAAAAGCTGTAAGAAAATAGAAAATCGCTTAAGAACTGAAATTCTTTCACGACGCTGTCAACGCGTAAAATGCACGAAAGGTTGAACATAAAGTCGCGCTAAATATAAAATGCTGATCATTTACATAAAATAAAGAACAGACCACAGCTCTCTAAGTAACCTATAACTAAGGGGCCAGTTTTATGATCAATAGTTAAACTATTGCTAAAATTCCATAGAATACAATCATTATTTGAAAAATGTATAGGATTTAACAATTCTTTGATATTATAACTGATGATTGAACAACTCGCCCTTAGTTAAATCTCGAAACAAATTTAATTTTCGTAGGACTTAGCTATTTCCTAGCGTGTGAGCTTATTTTTGAGAATTTGAAGTCTTGCAATTTTAAATTCTTAAAAAAAATACCAGTTTAGAATATTGTGAGCGTCAAAATAAAAAGAGAAAATTTCCCTCTTGTATGCAACTCACTTTGAAAAGAGGAACCCCTTACTTGCAAAGGACATCATAAGATGTGATCATAAGATTACTCTTGAATAGGATGACTAGTAAAATCTATTACATTTTATCCGCAACCTTCAATAAGATTAGACTTCATCCACCCAGTTTCATTGGACAATCTTTTATTATTTTGATTAAAAATTACAAAGGCGTATTCACAGGTTCTTTTAGGTATTCAATGCTATTGTGTATGAAGATTATCTTTTAGGTACTGTGAGTATTACAATAAAATCAGTTTTATAAAGAATAACTCCATTATTATACATATCTCATAAAGTCATAATACGATATTGTGAAGTCTGAATTTTGCGAATGAGACAAGCTTTTACAATAATTCGTATTTTATGTGACATCTTTTATATTTTTATCGGTTTTGAAATGTAAAACAGAAAAGCATAAAACACAAATTTCTGAATCAAGTGAAACATTTAATAAAATACAGTTAAATGTTTTTGTTTTTCAGAAACTATAACTACTTAGCTTAGCTTTTCAGAAACTAAGATTTTGTTGACTATAAAATTGATTTACAGCGCAAAAACTTTTTATACAAGTTAAACTTCAAATGGAGTGAACCTGAACAGAAAAAAAATAAATGTAACACAAAACAAATCTATAATGAAAGTAGTTTCATTTCATTTCACCCTTTTTACGTCGGGGAATAATAAAATAAATGTTTTCACCGTAATGTCATAACATTTAAGAAGAGGGGGTTCTGAGCAAAACAACCATAAAAAACTTCCATAGGTAGTCTTCCTTTGTTTACATTCACAAGGGGGGACGAGAGGGAAAGGGGGATTTTCTGTAAACTTTACATACAAAGAGTTATATTCGACAGTGTAAAACAATAGAAGGTAACTATTTCCTCCTACGTTTAAAAAGAGGTGTGAACAGTGATGTGGCAATCAATGCAGTGGTGACAGACACTTCTTGGTTTCTATTCTAAATTGCCATGTCATCGCATGCAGGAAGAACAAGTCTTCGAAATGTGTCATTGTTCCCAGTTCTTGGCCAAGGTTGACCATTGTGTGAACGCAATTACAATGGCCTGTAGGCGTGGCTTATATTAGGGTTGATTTAATTGCTACTGGTTTATAATTTATTCAGTGTGGATGGGCATATAGTTGGTGTTGATGACTGTTGGATGATATAATCATTGTTGTATTTTTGATGTGCGTATTGTTGTGTTGGTGGCAGTCAAGGTGTTGATGTCTAAATATGATGATGTTGTATTGCTTTTTTTGCGACAGTAAAAACTACAATACAGCGTTTTTCATTTCAGTTTGGCTAACAATATTTTCATTATGGTTGCCGATATTTTTTTGCATAAAAAGTTACAATATGAAAAAAAAGCAGTTGAATGACACCACGAAAAGAACGGTCCATTGACAAAACAAAAAAAAACCGCGGTATCTGGTGGCAGGTGAAACAGCACTAGGCGGAACTGCACTGCAGTGGAAATGCGCGAGACGACGCTTTTCTTTGCCACGCAGTTCGGTTGCACTGTAGTTCCGTTGCCGCTTAGTGCGTGATGTCTTGACGCGTGAATATTTTGACGCGTCGTGTCACGCAGTTCCGCTGCAGTGCAGTTCCGCCTAGTGCGGTTTCACCTTTAAAGCGTGAGTTTTTAGGCTGCGGGAAAGAGACGGAGCTATACAGGTCGTCTAGCGCCATCTTGTTCCCTGAGCGGAACTTTTCACGCTTTAAGACGTCATAGTAGGCCACCAGCTCCATTTTTAAAGATATCAAGTTCCAGCTCAAAGAAAATATCATATCTTCCTAACCCTTTGTGTGTTGTTTACAAATAAATCCACAACAATAAACACAAGATATATTTAAAAATAAATTATCTCTCTGCGCTCATAAATTAATCAACTCTACCAAAGTTTAAAAACTTAATATTTTTCTTCGTAACCACGCACCCAAACAAACTTCGAACTTGCAAACACAAATAATTTAAAATTAAATTAAGACATGTTATGTATGAAATTAATTTCTCAGTACCTATGCTATATAATAAACATATTGTATCATAAAGTAGAAGGCATCCCAAAAACCAGACGAAAATTAATTAACTTTTCGTATTCGGTAACAATTAGCGAAGTTCTATGCCAATCTGTTTTATAAACATAAGGGGAGGAACACTCTAGGAGCAAATGTAACGGTCTTTTAAATGATACCCTACACAATTCGTGCGAAAACTCTGAAAGAGAGTAGTAGGTAAATTTAAAATTCGAACCAAGCTGACTCTATTTTTTAAATTTCTGCTTCGTCACGATTTAGGTAAACATCCTCAACAAAAGAAAAACACTGTCAGCCTTACTACAAAACTTAAACACCTGTTGAACACTTGTCTAAAAAGTGTGACTGCAAAACGAACCTTATTTCAACGTCATAATCTGTAATTTTTTTAGACAAGTGTTCAACAGACGTTTAAAAGTTTTTGTGGTACGACGGAACGACTTTTGTCTTTAATTAGCCACTTCTACCCCTAACAGCATTGGGTTTGGGTTACGCTTATACATCGTAAGAACTCCATTGAAAAAAGTCATCATACATAAACTCGCGCTTTTTTGAGCAGTGGTGGCCCAGTGGTATCGGCCTCGACTTACGAGTTGTAGATAGTGGGTTCGAACCCAGTCAGGCGCATTACTTTGTGTAATTTATTTCAACACCACTGCTCTCAAAACGGTGAAGGAAAACATCGTGAGGAAACCGGCATGTCCTAGAACTAAAAATTCGAAGACATGTGACATCTACCAATCCGCACTGGGCTCGCGTGGTAGATTACGGCCTGCTCCCTCTCACAGAGAGGAGGCCTGTGTCCCAGCAGTGAGAACATTTAAAGGCTGATGATGAAGCCGATTGCGAGTAGGCACTACGAACCCGGCCATTCTGAAGCACAAGTAAGGTCAGTGTAGTTCTTCCTAGGGCGTCCCCTCCAAGCGTTTCCATTTACCTTTGCCTTATAAATTCATTTTGTTAGCCGACTTTCACTCATTGTCAATGAAAGTGAAAAAAGTCATCATCATCAACATAATTCTCGTGACGTTCTGAAAATAGATAAATGTGATTAATTTAACGTTAACCGGAAAGCTCTATGACATGTTCGACAAACCGCTCACGGCTCACGGCTAGTGAGTAGGTATTAATTAAACATTCTGGAAGCGCGGGTTATGCTAAATTTTTCTAATTGCTAATTGGCTGTGAATAAAACATGGAAATTACGTTCTGCCGGGAACACAAGACAGAATGCAGATCGAAATATAGGAAGGATTGCACAATACCTTAATTCTCCGGAGACCTCCTCGCGGCTGAGGGGCGGCTGTCGACTGCAGGCAACTGGAGCGCTCTGACGTGAGGTGCGCGTTGTGAGTAACCGATTGGCCACGAGTGTCAACTGCGGCCGCTTTTTATGCGGTCTCTCTCGTACTAAAGCGAGAAGATATGCGCGGGAAGAGGAACGGGATAGGACCTTCCACAGCCAATCAACTTAGTCGTTCAATGACATGAAGTTATATATAAAAGACCTAACCGTTCTTTCTGCGCAGCGTAACCATTCCCCCCGGGCTTGAAGGGATGCCTTCAAGAGTTGAAGGCGAAATTCGTGAAATTAAACTACAATTTAAACTATTATCTATACGTAAATATCAATGAAATCAAATAATTAATTACTAATGCTAACCTAACCTTGGATGACGAGAGCCGAATTTATTGGTTAGGCAATGGGCAAAGACGAACGACGGGACGCAAGTAGGATCCAGTCAATGTCTTAACTCGGGCGATGCGAGTGACTCCTGTGGAGTCAGGAAAAACTTCTTCCACGACACCCAAAGGCCAGTGAAGTGGGGGCGAATTATCTACTATGAGAATCACAACCGTACCGACAGTGACTGGATCGATCGGCGTGTTCCATTTACGACGCGATTGTAAAGTGTGAAGATATCCGCTTCTCCAGCGCTTCCAAAACGATTGTACTAATTGGTCTAACAATTTATGTCTCGAAACAATTGTTCTCTCGTCTATCTCCTCGGCAGGCAAGTATTTTAAAGGGGTGAGATTCAGAAAGTGCGCTGGAGTCAAAGCTAGTGGTTCTGAAGGTAGTGATCCTTCAAAGAGAGTGTCCTACAAAAAGGTCTAGTATTCATTACTGATTCGACTTGAGTAAGAACGGTATTTAACTCTTCAAACGAAAGGATGGTATCACCTATTACACGGTATAAGTGAATCTTTAAACTTCTAATATTAGCCTCCCAATTACCGCCGAAATGACTAGCAGTCGGGACATTAAGTGACCAATTTATGCGATTTTCAGCTAACATGTGACCAAATTCGGTGTTGTGATATTTCGAACAAAGGAAGTCGTGAAGTTCCGAAAGTTTACGCTTAGCGCCAATGTAATTTGTCCCGTTGTCCGAGTAAATCCTACTAACCGGGCCGCGCCTTGATAGGAATCGTTTGAAAGCACTCATAAAACTGACTGTACTAAGATCACCGGCTAGTTCGATATGTACCGCGCGTGTAGTCATGCAGACGAACAGACACACGTATGCCTTGGTAGAACGAATGCCTCGGCCGCGAGACATGGTAACCTTGAAGGGACCAGCGTAGTCCGTGCCCGTGTGAACGAACGGTTTAGTTGCTTGAACTACACGACAAGACCGATGATCTGCCATCTCAGGGAAACTTGGCTTGGGACGGAGACGAAAGCAGGGAAGACACTTATGAATCCTATTCCTAATTAAATTGCGTGCAGAAAGTATCCAATATCTTTGACGTAACAGTGACATCAGCAGGTCGGGACCCGCGTGGCAATTCAATTTATGATGGTATTCGACAAGCAAATTCAGAATAGGATCTTTTCTTGGGAGTAGAATTGGATATTTCGCTTCATAACCCAAATCTGAATTTCTTAAACGGCCTCCGACTCTAATGAGTCCGTCTTTGAGGAAAGGTTTCAAGTGCCGAAGAGAATGACTACAATCCTTGCCTTCTCTGAGTCTGGCAATTTCCTTTGAGAAATAGAAGCGTTGAATTTCACGTAGAATGAGTAGTTCAGCGAAATCGTAATCCGATGCTGACATGCGGCTATTAACCGGTAACAACTTAGCAAAACGACAAACGTAAATTACCACTCTAAGTAATTTACTCCAAGACGAGATACGATCGACTAAACAAAGAATAGAAGATCTTTCGTTAGGTGCAGCGACTAACAACGAATTTTTCTTCTCTTCAGGTGCTTCAGACACTGAGGAGGGATTGAAAGGAGCGACAGGCCATTGTGAAATGTCCAAGTGAGCCCACGGGGGTCCCCTGAACCAAAGCGGATGGTCTATAATTTGTGAGGGTGTGAGTCCGCGTGAAAGACAATCTGCTGGATTGTCCGCACCGGACACGTGATATAAATTTTGCGGTGACAAATCGCTTTGTATTTTCGAAACTCTGTTGGCTACAAAGGTATTCCAACGATGGGGCGACGAATGTACCCAACAGAGCGCGACCGTCGAATCCGAAAATGCGAATATGTCACGGAAAACTATTCGGTTTTGACAAGCGACCACGACATTTCTTATTAGCTGGGATAACACAAGAATAGCACAGAGCTCAAGACGAGCGAGAGAAACTACATTTTTGGGAGAGACCTTAGACTTAGCTGTTATCAAATTGACTGTATTGCCATCGCTATTGTGGACGTGGAAATAAATCACTCCCCCGTATGCTTTCTCGCTAGCGTCCGCGAAAGCTAAGAGTGTGACCACACTATCAGCGACAATACCAACGTGGCGTGGGATTTTTATGTTGCAGAGCAAAGGAAGCTCTTCCCTAAAGCGAGTCCACAGCCTGACTATATCTTCAGGTGGTGTCTCATCCCAGTCACAGTTGCATAGCCAAAGCTTCTTGATAAGAAGCTTGGCATGCAAGACGACAGGCGCGACAAATCCCATGACGTCCCATGTTTTAGCGATGCACGATAATATTGTACGCTTAGTACAAGTCTGAGTGGGAGTGTTTACTCTCATGGCGAAGTGATCTGACGTGGGCGACCAACACAAACCAAGTACTTTATGTTGGTCGGACCCGTCGAACTCCTTGTCAGCTGGCAGACGATGCGAAAGCGGGATAGAATTCAATACTACTTGCGAATTACTGGTCCACTTGACCAACTCGAATTGACCCGCCTTCATGAGACCAATCATCTCTGAAGCGGTAGAAATGCCCTGGGTTTCCGTGAGGACGGAATGGACAAAATCGTCCATGTACAATCCCGTGGCGACAATGGCTTTAGCCTGAGGGTACGAGTCACCCTCATCCTCCGCCAGCTGCTTAATAGTTCGCAGCGCGTGAAAGGGGCTAGATTTGAGTCCAAAAACGACACGATTGAACTCATAAACTTGCAAAGGTTCCTGCGGCGAAAACCGATACAAGATGCGTTGGAAACGCCGATCAGGTTCTCGGACTCCAATGCTGGGAAACATCTGACGAATGTCTGATGAAAGCGCGATCGAAAACAAACGAAAATTAACTATAATGTTAAACAAATTCCCTTGTAGGTTCTGTCCACCATACAAGAGGTCATTAAGCGAAACGCGGGTAGTAGTTTTACAACTACCATCGAGAACGACACGAAGTTTGGTTGTGACCTTATCATCTCGGATCACACCATGATGCGGAATGTAGTACGAAGGTTCCGAAGGATCAGGAATTGTAGGTGAAATATAGCCCTTCTCTAAATATTCTAGGATGACGTTGTCGTACGCGGCCTTTAAATTAGGAGAAGCTTGCATCTTCCTTTCCAAGCAGAGAAACCGGCGTTCACTTGCTTGACGTGAGTTGCCCAGGGATTCGACATCACCCTTGAAAGGCAAAGCGACTACGTATCGTCCGTCACTATTTCGAGTGGTAGTGCGGGCATAAAACTCCTCACATAATTTGTCATCTAGGCTGAGTACCGGGGGAACATTTACTTCTTCCAATTCCCAGAATTTCCGTATCGCTACGTCTAACGGCTCCGCGGTGCAACAATACGAAACGGTCGAATTGTCATCGATGAGAACCGGCGCCTTACCGACAATTACATAGCCGAGTACAGTTTGCAAGGCGATTGGAGACGCATGTGTAGGCTGACCTTGAACTCTGTTAGATAAGAGTAAGTGCGGGAAAGTCGAAGCACCGATCAATAATTGAATCGGATTTGAAGAAAAATATGTATCGTCTGCTAACTGTAAGTTTTTAAAATTATGCAAAAGCGAAACGTCAACCGTGGCAGTTGGCAAACGTTCAGTAATTTTATCTATTACGAATGACTCAATATTATAGTTTATATTACGATTGAAACGAGAATAAAATTTAATTTGTACGGAACCCTGTATTTGTTTACTAGCACCTCCTATGCCCCTGACGGTTGCACAGGCAGGTTTATTATTTATGTTCAAACCCAAAAGTTGACAACAATCCCGCGTGATAAAGTTACTTTGAGAAGCGCTGTCTAATATTGCGCGAACAATATGTTCTTTGCCAAAAGAATCTACTACAATAACTTGCGCGGTAGCAATCAATATGGTGGTTGGGCCCCGGTATAAAGAATTAATACGGTTTTCATCAGTCGCGCACAACGATATATCAGTCTGCTTCGTAAGTCTCTCAGCAGAGGGCGTGCGAGCGCCGGTCGACCTTGAACCGTGCGCGTCGCTCAATTTATTGCCGAAACACAACAAACTATGGTGTTTAGAGCTACATTTTTTACAAGTGGACTTTGACCCACAAGCGGACACACGATGTTTTGGACTTAAGCAATTAATGCATAAATTGTTTGATTTCACAAACTTAAATCTCTGATCGGGTTTATAACTATTAAATACTTTACACTTATATACGTGATCATGTTTCTCCTTACACAAAACACACGCGGTAGGTTCGTTATCAGCTATACAGGTGTATGCATTAGTATGTTTGCGATTTGCAGGTGATTTATTGTTAGAGACTGTTGACGAAGTTCGTTCTAACACCTTTATATGCTCACGAACAAACTCAACTAATTCACTAAAAGATGGAATTTCGGAACTACTTGATTTTAATTGATGATTAGATTCGAATGCCCGTACAGTGTCTATGTCGAGTTTTTTAAGAGCGATATGCAATAAAATAAAATCAGCGTGGTCATGGACCTTTATGTTTTTAAACCCGGCTACCGACGTTGCGAATTTATCGAGAAATGATTCTAAAGTAGCCGGCGAACCTGACGAAATAGATTTAAATTCAAATAATTGGTCTAGATATGAAGTTGCCGATTGCCGTTTATCTTCATACCTTTCACAAAGTGAATCGAATATAAGAGGGTAATTATCAGCTGACGGAGTAATTCCTGCACATATCGAACGAGCTTTGCCTGTTAATTTTCCAATTAAATAATATAATTTCTCGCATGCTGTTAGCGAACTATTATTATGCACGGCATTTCGAAAACTGGCGATGAACAGAGGCCAATTTTTAATATCCCCATTAAATTCGGGTATTTCAATCGGGGGCAAGCGAGGAGATTTCTTACATTCACTAGGTGCCTGAACCTGCAATTTCTTCTCTGCCCGCTTCACCCTACCCAGTAAGTCTTCGAATGAAGAAAGTGCCTGATAGTCGACGACATAATCAGGATTTAATTTAAGTTCATGAGCGATTATATCGTCCAGCGCACATTCAAAATCAGTACGCAACGAATCTATTGTTTCACAGTCACACAAGAACGATTCTTTATCGAATTCCTCCGAATCAATATTTTTCAATTTATCGCAAATACGTTGCATACGAGAAAATATTCGATCTCTTTTTCCTAATAATCGTTTAAGAGTAATATCTGTAGGCGCCATCTAGCAACCTTCTAATAACGATAATTAAATAAATATGTAACACGCGAAATACGTTGTGAAAGCGATGTGAGCGAATAATTTACCTAAGTGGGTATTTATTTTTACAATAATGCGTCGGTGATTGAGCGCGAAGCGGTAATTCAACGGTAATATTTTAAAATAATGCGGGATTAAGCGAAATAACCAGTTATAGCAACGATTACTAGCTGGTGTTACAAATCTACAACGGTTTTACCGAGAATTTAACGATATACCCACACCTGTCGGCGAGACAAGTGTTTGGTACAAAACTAATTAGAATACGAGTATTTTTCCGACTACGAATGGCGAATGGTTATCACTGATTTCAATAACTATCCAGGCTCGTTAGGACCAAATGGAAGCGCGGGTTATGCTAAATTTTTCTAATTGCTAATTGGCTGTGAATAAAACATGGAAATTACGTTCTGCCGGGAACACAAGACAGAATGCAGATCGAAATATAGGAAGGATTGCACAATACCTTAATTCTCCGGAGACCTCCTCGCGGCTGAGGGGCGGCTGTCGACTGCAGGCAACTGGAGCGCTCTGACGTGAGGTGCGCGTTGTGAGTAACCGATTGGCCACGAGTGTCAACTGCGGCCGCTTTTTATGCGGTCTCTCTCGTACTAAAGCGAGAAGATATGCGCGGGAAGAGGAACGGGATAGGACCTTCCACAGCCAATCAACTTAGTCGTTCAATGACATGAAGTTATAGGTATATAAAAGACCTAACCGTTCTTTCTGCGCAGCGTAACCACATTCTTTTTTATATCTCAAGCCACTTTGCGCCAAATATTTTGCCCGCTCTTCTCTCCAATATTATTTACTATACTAATTGGCTTATAGTTTACCAAAGTAAGTTACAATCTATAAAATAAAAAAAATGCGACTAACTAAACACTTGCTTTCTTTTCTGTAGAACATTCAGTTTGTCAAAGGGTAAAAAATGCTCAATTGTGCCTCCACCTTGACACATAGCACTCTCATTCGAAACAAGACTTGGCCACATACTAACATCCTTACTTACGTTAATTTGTTCTCGAAACAATTCCTAGACACTAAATAGAGTTAATTTCTTCTATTTATCTTTTCTAGTTAAATTACAAGTATTTTGTGAATGGGAACACTTTGTTAGACGCGCCTAATTGGTTGACTTCTCTTGGTAATGGAATGTTTGGTAATTTCTTTTGTTTTACATCGCTAAAGGAAGCCATATTGAATTTACAGAATAAAATAAACAACGTAGAAAATGCGACGTACAAAATTAGACTTAATACATTAAAGTATAGGATTTAGCCCACCGGATTAGCAAGCTGAAGTGGCAAGGGGCAGGCCATATTGCTTGCAGAGCAGATGGTCGATGGGGTCGAAAAGTGCTAGAGTGGAGACCGCGGACTAGCAAGCGCAGCGTAGGACGTCCACCAAGGAGGTGGACAGACGACCTTGTAAAGGTCGCCGGAAGACGCTGGATGCAGGTCGCTTCCAACCGGTATATGTGAAGATCTAAAGGGGAGGCCTATGTTCAGCAGTGGACGTCCTATGGCTGAGATGATGATGATGATGATAGGATTTACCTCTACTATCTTTGCCTATGTTTATATTTTAGCTAGCTTTTGCCTACTGCATCGATTGCATTAATTTAGAATTCAATCAATTCTGATCGTACATTTGGCGCCTTATATTATCATTTGAACGTTATTGTTGTTTTTTCAGGAACAGTACTTTTTTGTACGGTACCTATCTTATATCCGCCTCTGTACACCTGAAAAGGTATATTATACCAAATTTATTACACGCCCTCACCATGGTAAGGGCGTGAATGGACAATCAACAAACTCACTTTAGCATTTATAATATTAGTTTAGATTAGGATGTTTTCAAGACATTTGTACCAACTCAACCAAAGTATGATTGGTGTTGACGATTCAGGAGATGTATAATTTATGTGTATTAAACTATTTTGCTGGCAGCTGAGTCTTCACAAAACTGAAACAGGTTTATAATTAATAATATTATAAGGACGCGCTGAAGGAAAGAAAACGTATATACTCAAACATTACCTGAGGATTAAAGTGTCCGCGAGACTTTTACCGTGATCTTCGAACGTAAAGGGCCATTGAACGAACAGGGTGGATTTTTAGTCAGCAAGAATCTGATAGCCTCTTTTGCTTTACCCAGTGCGCGGAGGGTTTATTTCATGATTTTAACACTATAAAAAAATACCCGTTGTACATTTACTGTTCACTGTGTGCATTATAAAATCAACACATAAACCGCCTACATAACAACAAAATTAATCATCACCAATTACAAGTACATCAAAGAACCAATTTTGAAGACAAAATTGAAGGAAACTTTATTAATACACGCAAGATCGTCGATCAAGTGCTGATTATTATCACATTACGCTATGATAGTTATTATTTAATAGCGACGTAATCTCCGGTGATGGGTTTTACATAATTTAGGCAACCGTCCCACTGCACAAGCTTAGCGTTTATCTATTGACTATTCTCTCGCTCAACTTGTTATAACATTAGTTCTCTCGTGTAAGTTAAATAGATACACAAATACGTATTCTCAAGGAAAAAAAGCAGAAGTAAAGCCGAAACCTCTCGAGTTAACCTGCGAAGTGAAATACATGATATAGAAAGCGACTACTTTCTTGTTGTTTGAGGCTTTCTGGGCAGAGTGACTGTAAGAGATTCTCCCATGAGACACATAAACTAGGGACACTCTATTAGAAGAAATGGGATGTAATTGATTACGCAGCGTCACAGTGCAGTAGGTTGAAAGTTATGTTAAATTGTCTTTTAATTTTTCGTTCTATTAAATGCCGTTTCTTCATATTCTGTGACTATATCTGAACCAACACCACTGAGCCACCACTGTTCCTTCTACACACGCAAATCAACAAGACTATCTGCTCGCCGTTGTTGCTTTCACTTCTCGCTAATCGCTAGCGGTGGTACCTATAAAAATGTCTTATAGCGGCAAACGAAGCTAACACCCACGTGCGTAGGACCTCGGGCTAATGAGCGCGCAGCCGTGAACCTAAGGCCGTGGCATGCGCGTGCGCCTACAATTCACCGATATAATTATAATTAGTAATAACTGGATATTAAAAAAAACCGGCCAAGTGCGAGTTGGACTCGCGTGAAGAGGGTTCCGTACGATGTTACCTATCACGTTTTTTTTTAAATCTGACCCAAATTGGTACGCACAATATTGAGTGATTTACCATGTTATTTTAATATCATGGACTTCTTATAGGTTTTCCTATAACCTATAAGTAGAAAATTAATTTCTGTATTTTTAAAAAATAATTAGGAGATAAGGGGGGGAATGGTTAAATTTCGTCTATTTTCTTGAATAACTTGGAAACTATTTATTTTAAAATTAAAAAATATATATATATTTAAGATTGTCTCAACAAGACCTATCATTTGATATGTCACACGATGCAGTTTTCAATTTTTTTTTTTAATTTTCCCCTTCCCCCCCTAAAATTACCCCCCATATACAGATATGGACTTCTTATAGGTTATCCTATAATCTATAAGTAGAAAACTAATTCCTGTATTTTTTTCAAAATTTTAGGTTCAGTAGTTTCGGAGATAAGGGGGGGGAATGGTCAAGCTTCGTCTATTTTTTTTTGAATAACTTGGAAACCATTTATTTTAAAATTACAAAAAAAATACATTTAAGTTTGTCTCAACAATACCTTTCATTTGATATGTCACACGATGCAGTTTTCAAATTACTTTTTTTTAATTTTCCCCTTCCCCCCCCCCAAAAATTACCTCCCATATACAGATATGGACTTCTTATAGGTTATCCTATAATCTATAAGTAGAAAACTAATTCCTGTATTTTTTTCAAAATTTTACGTGCAGTAGTTTCGGAGATAAGGGGGGGGGAATGGTCAAGCTTCGTCTATTTTTTTTGAATAACTTGGAAACCATTTATTTTAAAATTACAAAAAAAAAATACAATTAAGTTTGTCTCAACAATACCTTTCATTTGATATGTGACACGATGCAGTTTTTAAATTTTTTTTTTAATTTTCCCCTTCCCCCCCCCAAAAATTACCTCCCATATACAGATATGGACTTCTTATAGGTTATCCTATAATCTATAAGTAGAAAACTAATTTCTGTATTTTTTTCAAAATTTTAGGTTCAGTAGTTTCGGAGATAAGGGGGGGAATGGTCAAATTTCGTCTATTTTCTTGAATAACTTGGAAACTATTTATTTTAAAATAACAAAAAAAATACATTTAAAATTGTCTCAACAAGACGTTTCATTTGATATGTCACACGATGCAGTTTTCAAATATTTTTTTTTAATTTTCCCCTTCCCCCCCAAAAATTACCTCCTATATACAGATATGGACTTCTTATAGGTTTTCCTATAATCTATAAGTAGAAAACTAATTACTGTATTTTTTTCAATATTTTAGGTTCAGTAGTTTCGGAGATAAGGGGGGAGGGGGAATGGTCAAATTTCGTCTATTTTCTTGAATAACTTGGAAACTATTTATTTTAAAATTATAAAAAAAATACCTTTAAGATTGTCTCAAGAAGACATTTCATTTGATATGTCACACGATGCAGTTTTTAAAACTTTTTTTTTCATTTTCCCCTTCCCCCCCAAAAATTACCTCCCACATACAGATTTCATCCATTCACGTTACACCTCTGTGCTTGGGTCACAGGAATTGATATGTGTACCAAATTTCAACCCAATCGGTTTAGTAGATTCGGAGATAATTGACTGTAAGCGACAGACAGACGGACACACGAGTGATCCTATAAGGGTTCCGTTTTTGTATTCGGACGTACGGAACCCTAAAAAAGAACAACGTTGCCTCGCAACATTTACCTACAAGTAGTTACTATACAAATATTTGCTCCGTCCGGGAATCGAACCCGCGACACACAGCGGCCCGATTGTGACCAGGTCTTCACAATTTTTGGATGCTATTTTGATGAGAATTTTTTACACTGTTATACTGAGTACCTGTATAGGAACTGTCTAACTCAGAACTTTATTATTTTTTAGATTTTGGAATTAGTAGCACTTCTTAGGCTTTTAAAGATAATTATTTAGTCATAATTACCAAAATTCCCCGAGAAAAACAAACATCTGGAAAGAAAACTGACAGTGAATTAATTGGTGTCTTCGTTGTACAGTTAGGCGTACAGATGACAAAACATCGATCTACTCTAATCTGTAAAATCTATTAAAGTTTGTTAGTTTGGGGTAGCTTATCTGTACATTTAATAAAGAATCTCAAAGCGAAGAGTCTATAGAGTAACTTGTTCTATCACTCAAACATTCCTCGTCAATTACCTACATCATTTAATCATCATCATCATCATCTCAGCCAAAGGACGTCCACTGCTGAACATAGGCCTCCCCTTTAGATCTCCACATATACCGGTTGGAAGCGACCTGCATCCAGCGTCTTCCGGCGACCTTTATAAGGTCGTCTGTCCATCTAGTTGGTGGACGTCCTACGCTGCGCTTGCTAGTCCGCGGTCTCCACTCACACTTTTCGACCCCATCGGCCATCTGCTCTGCGAGCAATATGGCCTGCCCATTGCCACTTCAGTTTGCTAATCCGGTGGGCTATATCGGTGACTTTAGTTCGTCTACGGATCTCCTCATTTCGGATTCGATCACGTAGAGAAACACCGAGCATAGCCCTCTCCATAGCTCGTTGAGCGACTTTGAGCTTTGAGATGAGGCCGATAGTGAAAGACCACGTTTCGGTGCCGTATGTCATGACATAATTTAATATTAACACCCAATACAATGAAACGAAGCCTAATAAATAGGTATAGTTTTAACCTTTATATATTATCTTTTGATGGCATTTGCAGTTTCCATCTTTTCCCATATTTTGTGAGCTTAAATGTTAGCACAGATCGTTATTCCGATTGTTCGTGCATATTCCAAATTGGCTCGTTTTGTATGCAACTTAGTATAAGTATTAGAGTTTTAATACTGATTTACATTAGCTATAGAATAAATGAGAAGGTATATTGCCTTTTGAGGCTTAATTGCGTTTGCTATGTCGATACCTAATTAGGACGTTTGGAAAACTAGAGGCAGGTATGCTGCAAGATCATGAGATTTAACATTATTACCAGTATATTCGTATGGCCTATGGGTTTTTTTTTTCTTTTATTTATTTTTTGAATAACTTTGCTCCACACTATAAATTTTTCGTGGGTGCGTTTATGAACATAGAAACTCAGAAACACAAATACCCAGACTTTTTTTTTTGGGGTTGCAATATCATCAAATGAGTCCTCCCGCCCAGGGCGGGGCGGAAGGGACTGTCAGACTCTTACTGACTAAAATCCACCCGTGTTCCTTCGGATGCCCTTTACGTTCCGGGGCCACGGTATCCTGGATTAAGAAAAATCCGCGACCCCGGCAGGCATTTGGCCCCATAAGGGGCCCCGTCGGTGACGCGCCACCGACCCGGGCTTGCTCCTTGGTCGGACGGCGAGCATACCCATTACTCACCGTCCGCAAGTCCGCTCCGCCGCTGTGCCCTCTGCTATTTAGAGGGACACGCTTTGGAGCGTCCACCCGACAGGCTATTCGCATACGGGCAAAGAGACCCCTTAGGCACAGTGCCTAAGGAAGAGTTTTTGCCCGCATCCCAGGGTGCACCGGCCCGAAAAACTGGTCTTCCCCCCGGACGTATCCGAGAGGGAACTCCAGTCCACGGACGCACGTGGAGGTTTCCTGTCTTAGCATCTCACAAATACCCAGACTTGGAACAACTACTTGTAGATCATACAAATATTTGTTACGTGCAGTCGATTGCTCATCAGCCACTAGACTGCGCCAGCCGTGACATCATAGGTAGATGGTTCGATGTTTGTAAGTGCATTTGCATGTTTTTAAATTCACACACGATAAAGGAGATCCTTCTGGAACACTATTTAACTATGACCTTATCGTATTTATAAACAAGTTGAGATATTGTGAAACTATTATTTTTTATTTTAATTATCTTTTTTTTTCTATTATACAATTCGCCGAAAGAAATCGTTGGATAGGAAAAAAAAGTTTTACTCGCTTCAAATTATCGCTTACTATCTGGCGAGATAGTGGTCAAACGCGAGCCTATCGCACATTAATTTAAAAAAAGCTTTGAGCAGAAATCAGTTTTCCGTTTTTTTACCCACGACGGAACAGAGCAGGTATATGCGTTTAGGGTGAGAGATGTTTGTGTGTGCGTTAGTGCGTTTGTGCAAAGTAATGTTCCCACCTATCTTATAAACTAATGATCCGATTTTGATGCGGTTTTCAATAACGGGTTTGTGTTCGATGAGTTCATGTTCTTAGACAGGTGTCATGGCTGTACGTCACTAGAGGGCGCCACAATATTGCAATCTAATCAAAACGAAATGTCCGATTACAATTTTGTTTTCAGCAATGTGTACGTGATAGGTTAAAATGATTAATTACTAGCTTCCGCCCGCGACTCCGTCCGCGCGGATGTCGGTCTTCGCGTGGATGGTTTATTTCTCCATTTTGAGTAACTCTGACAATGACATCTTATAAATATCTATTGGACCCAAATACGGCTAAGCCTATAATAATTAAGGAGATCCCTCTATTGAGCTACTGCTGTTGAGCTCGCGTTCTGTAGTAAGTATTTTTTTCATAGTGATTCCGACCTTGTATTTACAAATAACTGATCGGAACAGTAATCAAAAAGGTCGCGCTGATAAGCACGGTTTAAAATTACACGCATACAATATTAATTCCACGGACGACCGGACCGCTCGCCACACTGGACACGTCCGCTCGCATCAAAATTCAGAATTTATATGCATCGCGCGGCGCGAAACGCGGCTCCTTATATAGGAGTCGGGGAGGCGTGGCCCGCGTGTGCCGCTAACGGTTCAAGCCAAATCCGACTTTCGGCACTACAGGTTACGGCGCTGAATCCACTGCGGGTAATGCAACGTGTGTTCGCGGTTCTACAGAACAACGTCTATGAATAAAACTGAAAAATAAGATTTTTTTCTACGTATTTTTTCAGGATAAAAAGTATCCTATTTTATGCCCAGGATAATAAGGTATAATTATACCAAGTTTCATCGAAATCGAACCGTTAGTTTTCACGTGATGCCTACACATACAGACAGACAGACAGACAGACAGACAAAAATTTTTTTAATCACATATTTGGGTTTGGTATCGATCCAGCAACACCCCCCGCTATTTATTTTTTCAATATTTTCAATGTACAGAATTGACCCTTCTACAGATTTATTATATGTATAGATATTATTAAGGTAACACACTTCCGAAATGAAGGTAATCACGACCATAACAAATACAATTAAAAATCGAACATGATCCAATTCTCTTCCTTTAGATAACAATCTCTTAATGCAAATTCGTAAAAAATACATGATTGACATATTCATAGGGAGTGTCATATGCGGTCTGCCTTTACATGAGTTCATAAGTGGAACAATAGAACAATGGCCGGTATAAGTAGGCATGTTTGTTTATTTCCTAATGTCTGCTTCCGTAAGGCATTTTAATCATTTAAATATACAATAATGATAGGTTATCGGTTAGTTATTTTTGCTTGCGTGATTCCAATGGTATTATATGTATAATTATACCTAATTTTAATGTTTTGTCTTAAGTTCTTGTTTGAGGACCTGGTGAATAAATAAAAGGTTAGGCCAAACTTGTCATGGTCGGTCCTTAGATAGATATTAAGGTCCATTCGTACCTAGGAAAGCTATTGGTCTAAAGCCGGGTCCAGACTGGTGTAACGCGTAATGTAATCCACCGTGAAATGTAACGCGAATTCTAGGTGTGGACGGCACTGTGCAGTGTGCAGACTGTGCAGCGTTACATGTAACGCTCGTGTGCCGTCCACACTTAGAATTCGCGTTACATTACACGGTGGATTACATTACGCGGTACACCAGTCTGGACCCGGCTTTATTTGTAGAACTTACAAAGAGGTTTTTTTACGTGGTAAAAACATCACGTCAGTCCTCCCACCCTGGTAGGGACGGGGGGAATGTCATACTCGTACTGACTAAAATCCACAGTGTTTGTTTGTCCACGGTCACAGTTATCCTAGGTGTTTTGACAGTTCCACGACCCGTGCAGGCTTTGGCCTTCTGAAAGACGTCACAGGTATAGTTTGACTATTAATTCGAGGAATTCGAGTCAGTAAAATGACAAGTGCAACTGTCACTGATACATACAAAATGAAACAAACCTGAACATTGGAATGTCATTTTACTGACTCGAATTAATAATCGTATTTTAGGTAGTACCCGTGAGTCTCACAAAACCAGTCTTACCGAAGGGTATCGTAGTTGGGGTCGCGGGATTGTCTCACTCGGTAACCGCTGACCCTGGTACATAAAGGGCTATTGAAGGAACACCATGGATTTTAGTCAGTACAATTCTGACAGTCCCTCCTGTCCCGCCCTGGACGGGAGGAGTCACTTGATGATTTTGCCACGCTAAAAAAAAAGGGTATCGTAGTTAAGCACGGCTAGGTTGCCCTATAAAAAATATATATATGTATAATAAAAAATACCAGTGTTCAGCTGCATCTTTTGTAGTGGAGGATAATGTATCATATAAATAGCACCGTGCTTTTTATACATATCATATAGCAACCTTTGTGCCTATTGGCCTTGTTCTGTTCTGTCTCCTGCTTGCATGGAGGGAAGTGGAAACATATTTTTTCCTACTCCTCCACTATTCTTTTCTGATTAATTTCGTTGCAGGATCCAAGACAGGTAAATTCATTCTCCGGGACACGTCGAGCATCATTGTCTCGGCGCTTTTCTGGTGGATGCCACTGTTGATTCTGACTTTCAGGAGTTGCAGTGGTTGGGAATAGTGTGGTGGGTTTGCTATCGTGACTCTCACTTGTTGCTATTTGCTACATCTCGCAACACGCAAATCGCACACTCGTTCTGTCTCTGTCCGTCGCTCGTCGCTTCTCAATAATCGCAATCGCAACTTTAGCAAAATACAGTAAACTGCGTGCAAACTAGCAGTCTAGCACGCAGCAGGTAGCAGTTAGCAACGTAGCACTTAGCAGACGGAGCACGGCAGGCTACTTAATGAACCTACGCATATAAAATAGCATGCTATAAAATAGCAAGTAAAATAAAAAAAAATATATCATTTAGCAAGATCTTGCCATATAGCAACTTTGAACACCACTAAGTAATCTGTTGAGATTTTAAGCCCACTCCAATATAGTTGGGAAAAGGCTATTAAGATGTGAGTGCCAGTCCTTGTCTGCCGAGTTAAATTGAATAATTATGTTTCTGATTTCACTGTGGGAACTTGTATTGTTTCCCACGACTTTAAATAGGCAGATGAATTATTGATGCAATTTTAATCGCTAACATAACTTTGGATTGCAGTGTGGGCTGCGTCTCAGTTTCTATCGCTTCACTTCAAATGCAAACAAAAATGAAATTTTAGTAGCGTAATGCTCAGTACGAACATAATTGAATATACGTATCACTACATAGTATAAAGCAAAGTCGCTTCCCGCTTCCTGTCCCCCTGTATGCTTAGATCTTTAAAACTAAACAACGGATTTTGATGCGGTTTTTTTTTAAAGATAGAGTGGCTCAAGAGGAAGGTTTTTATGTAAAATACATGCATAATATCGTAGAGGAACTCTGATAATTTCAAAGGTTTTGTAAGGTCGTAAATAAACTCATTTTTTTTCGCTTACATTGCAAACGCTGGCTGAACCCTACGAGATAGATCAAAATGATGTACTACAGTATTATACACCTTAAGAAGGCCTACAATAAAGTCCGCGATGTTATATGTCAATCTCTTAGGGATAACCCACAATAACAATTTTTTATCCTTTACTTTACTAAAATAATGGCTTATTTACGAAAAAGCGATTTAAAGTAATACAGCATTAATCCTTTTCCAATTAAGTACCTTGTAAGTTAAGTACCTACCTAATAAATTGTGCATGTAATATAGATCAATATGGCCCTTTACAGCATGTAATTTAAATAAATATTTTCAAAGATATTATAGATTTAAAATGCAAGGACAAAGCGGTTGCGGCGGGGGGTACACCATTTCATTTATTAATATACAGGAATTCGTCTTAGCAAGAGTTGTTCAGCCTGATGAGCACTCTCTGTTGACGTATAAAAATTGAAGATCTGGAACACCTGTTATGGATTTCCAAGCGCCCAGCGACAATATAGCAAATATAGAAATGACGTCTTTTTTTTTAACGTGGTAAATTCATCAAATGAATCCTCCCACACACGGTAGGGCGGGAGGGACTGTCAGATTCGTACTGATTAAAATCCACGCTGTCTTTCAATAATCCTTCACGTTCCAGGCTCACGATAATGGGATAAGTCCCGCGACCCCGGTAGGCTTTGGCCCTCTAGAGGGGGGCTCCGTCATAATGCTGACAGTCTTTGAGGCGCGCGTGGAACACACGCGGCCCGCCTCTTCCTTAGTGAGCATGATTGCTTCGCAGAAGGAGACGACCGCTTCCCACTCCGTCTCGCCCCGCAGCATGACCTCGACCAATGCCGGGCGCGAGAGGTTTCCGCATATGCCACCGTGAGGAGGACACGGGCGGCGGTGCTCTGCCCAAGCGGGGCAGTCCTGCACCGTATGCTCCACCGTGTCCTCCGGGCGATTCTCGCAGTGGTGACACCCAGGCGTTTCTACCCTCTTTATCAGACACAGGTACCTCCCGAAACTTCCGTGTCCGGTGAGGACCTGCGTCATGCAGTAGTGCAGGATGCCGTGATGCCTACCCAGCCACTCCTCAAAGAGAGGTTTTACCGCCGCGATTGCGGCGTGCCCGGACCTCAATTGCGACAGTCGTTCCCTTCATACTGCCCTGAGATCGCACCGGAGCTCTTCCTCCGGATTCACCCCGGCGCTGCGCCTCCACGCGCCACTCATAGACGTGCTGGAAGGCAGTCGCCTCCAGATCCCAGGGCAGCAATCCGGCAAAGAGTATGACCGATCGTGCGGTATCTTCGGATCATCCGGTATCCTCGGATCATCCGGATGGCCATAATACGACCCGTGGCCATAATATGGCCATAATCTGGCACGTGACCAGCTTCAGTGGTCGCGTCCGGATGATCAGGGCCCACACGGGGGCCCCGTAGAGGCCCATGGACCGCACGACACCGGCGTGCAGCCTCCGGCAGGAGTCGTCTGAGGGCGGCTGTTGCCCGGTTCAGCTTTGGGGCCAAACTCTGGAAATGTTCTAAAGTTCCACTGGATATCGAGGACGAGTCCCAGGTACTTCATCGTCCTCCCGACGCCCCTCCCACCGTTATGTGGGACTCTGAACGTGCCATCCTATCAACGATCGTCGCAACCGCTTGCGTCGCCAGGTGCGCCGCCGGGGGTGCTAAGACAGGAAACCTCCACGTGCGTCCGTGGACTGGAGTTCCCTCTCGGATACGTCCGGGGGAAGACCAGTTTTTCGGGCCGGTGCACCCTGGGATGCGGGCAAAAACTCTCCTTAGGCACTGTGTGCCTAAGGGGTTTCTTTGCCCGTATGCAAATAGCCTGTCGGGTGGACGCTCCAACGCGTGTCCCTCTGAACAGCAGAGGGCACAGCGGCGGAGCGGGCTTGCGGACGGTGAGTAATGGGTATGCTCGCCGTCCGACCAAGGACCAAGCCCGGGTTGGTGGCGCGTCGTGTTTCACGCGTCACCGACGGGGCCCTTTATGGGGCCAAATGCCTGCCGGGGTCGCGGATTTTTCTTAATCCAGGATACCGTGGCCCCGGAACGTAAAGGGCATCCGACGGAACACGGGTGGATTTTAGTCAGTAAGAGTCTGACAGTCCCTGCCGCCCCACCCAGGGCGGGAGGACTCATTTGATGATTCTGCCACCCTAAAAAAAAAAAAAAAAAAAAAAAAAAAAAAAAAAAAAAAAAAAACGCCGACGCCGTCAGGGAGGTCGCCGAGTAAAAGTTGTTTAGTCTGATGGGCATTTCCTGTTGACTTGTCTCGTCTCGCGCATTGCGTTGTTGTCCCGTCCCCGGGCTCTTAGAATTCGATATCAGACGTTTCAGAACTTCGATTTTGACGACCCCGTTGCCGCTGGCATAAGTAACAGGATCCGCGTACGAAGTCGCGGGTAGAAGCTAGTATAAAATAACTAATACATTGGGTTTGGGTGTATGTGTATGTGAGTTTCTTTGTTTTTGGGCGCACCCACTATAAAGGAGTAATTGCAAGTTGGGGCAAGATTTAATAAAAACTTGTTAAAGACGCTTATGTATGTATATCAATACTAGCACTAGTATATGCCAGCAGCTGTGCTCGTGTGTACTTCGTTATTTGTGACAGTTTTCGTGGGCTTGAATCACCATTGCTCTCAAAATGGTGAAGGAAACTGACTTGTCTCGGAACCAAACATTCGAAATTTTCAACCAACACGCACTGGGCCTGCATGGTTCATTACAGCCTACTCCCTCGCACAGAGAGGAGGCCTGCGTCCCAGTAGTGGGAACTCGATAGGCTGATTAATAAATACCTTATGCTAAACGTAAATACATACATACCCTTCAAACTAAAATAACAATGCATCCGATTTCAGTTGTATTTGAAAACGTATATTTTCATACACGTATTTCGTACTAAAAACAACAATAGGTATACTGTTAGTCGGAAAAACGCGTCAACATTATGTTACATGGATACTATTTCAGTTTGTTGTTTACTAGTGTAAAAAATATAACGATTTCATACTATTTTTTTTGGAGTACCTATTCTTTTATTATGTACAGTCACGAGCAGTGATATTAATTCGCGTACTGTTTTGAAGTATTTGGCATAATTTTTAATGTTTTGTCGCGAACTATTGATATTACCTTTGAAATTATACTTGCTGTGTTTCGTTACAGCATAGTTCCAAAACATCTTATTTTTACAGTGCTCAAAAAATAAATACAGTAGGAGATAATCACGATTTTAAAAAAATATAGACTTCTAAAAAAAAAAATTATAATGTCATTACGCATAATACCATAACATAACGGAAATCCCTTTACAACAAAAATGTATTTTCGATTATACACAAAAATGTACCAATTAGGTAATGTCAGAACTGTACATAATTATGTGGATAAAGTACCTATATTATATTTATCTATAAAGTAATTTGGTATACAAGTAGGTAACTATACCATATCCTGTTGTAAAAATATTGAATAGTTATGATAAATGATCTGCATTGCTTGCATGATAATCACACTTGTAAAAATACATTAACAGTTTTTTATGACTGATATAGATCACGTAGTTACCAATACATAATGATCTGTACCTACCTAGTGTTAATCTAATTTAAATTACTATAACATATTACTTAATTTATTTAAAAACACTGATGTACTTATTTGTTTCCTTTTTAAATTATTAGGTATTTTATTTAAACTGCATACCTATTAATTTTAAAAAATTATACATAAATGGAAAATAAACATTTCATTTTATTACTTTTTAGCAGCTGTCGAAAGCACATTTATTTGTCTATTGTTGCGTCGAACTTATCTAAGAAAAAATGTGCCAGACTAACAGACTAATTCACTTTCTCGTTGATAATAATCATCATCATCACCATCATTGGTGGCTCTGTAGCCCAATGCAGAGTAGGTATAGGCCTCTTTCCTCTTGTATCTTCCCTAGTCTCAATCCCTCTCAATTATAGTAATTACTATGCCTCAGCAACAATGCATTGAACCCAAAATCAAACACAGCAGACGGTCTGCAATTGACTTATGTGTACCAATATATTAGGTGCGAGCAACATACGGGTCGCCGATCAACATAATTTACGCCACGATGCATCTGTGCCCTAATATATGGCAAAACACTTGCCGACATAGCATGGGACTTAATGGTGTTATAGACATAACTCAGTCCTTCATGTCAAATGCACACTGACTGCATTCGTGGCGGATTTGCATACGGTGTAAACTTGGCCTAAGTGATTTGAGTAGCCATTTAATGATGACAGCTTATATGGTGAAGACAAATTGTTGGATGTCGTAAAAATGTTGGTGATGTATGCAAAGTAGGTTTGTTTAACTTGAGATAAACTTAGTTTTGTACTTATTAGGAGATTTTCACTGAGCCTTGTAGGTAGATATTTTAAAATTGTAATCATCTGTGAAAGTATTACAATTAAGTGAAACTGCAACAGGGGATCTAAAAACGCCACTTTTGCAATGTTGCTAATAGAATTGGGATAAAAATTTCCTTTATGAATTATCGATAATATTGCTTAAGCAATAGAATAAATTGTTCCTGCGGAAAATTCGTGGTACTACATTTTTGAAGTGAAAACTTCTTTAGCGGCGTTGTTTTATAATGGGTAAAAAAATGTAAAACACGCGTCAGGGCCACGTGACCCTGATCGAAAAAGCGTAAGATGTAATTTAAATAAGCGCCATCTAAATATCGCTCTTAGCGTGAACCACGTAAAATGAAAATGCGTAAGACGAAGAGGCAAACGATAGCTTGCATTTTAAATCGTGCAACGCCATCTATCGAGCATAATATACGAAAATATTTGTGATTTGACACCTGTACGACACTAACAAGATGTAAAAAAAAATCGTTAATTTTATATCTGTACCACTCCAGTTTAAAAAAAGAAGACAGTAATAAAAAAGTTTTCATTTCTACCAGCACTCCCGGAGTGCTACCCGTGGTTTTTTATTGGAATAACATAGACAGACACTAGCGCCGCGTCAAAAGGATTTGAGTCATCATAATAGAAGGGTGTAAATAAAAATATTTTTAATTTCGTCTATCCATACTGACAGTTTCTATGTCAGTCCAAAATCCCTCAGGCTTACCGTTCATTCAATAAACTAACGATTTCTATATTTCATTCCACAAAACATTGTTTCAGTACCTACCTATAGAATTTCGAATGTCAGCTATGAAACATGAAACTGAATAAATACCTGACGAAAACATATTTCAATATAATATTTGAACCATGATTTTTCGTTTATTAAAATGTAGGTAACGTAATCTATTTTTGTTTTGTTTACAGTATTCGAGAGCCGAGGGTATAAGTATCTTATTCAATTTTAACTTTTCTAATCAAAAGAGCCTTTATTTACATTTATTTTGTTGTCTATGATTTTCACGGTCACTTAAAAGGGCAAATGAGGCGCAATTAAACATACGCTAACATTAATTCACAATCTCACAATATTATCTGTACTCATTTTTCTCAGTAAAAGTACCGTCATAAAAAATTGAAAATTCGTGATAAGGCCATAGATCAAGAAAAATAATTATTGACAGGAACAACTCTATCAATCATTAATTTTATAAACACAATCATTTTGATACAAGCAATACTATTTACGGCTTTACCAATAAACGATTTTAAACTCAACTCAATGAACATTTCCATTGACTTGTAGACAAAGCTCTCAATATGATTGATAAATTAACTTAAAGTCCAAACTTCATTAAAAATAAACGTACGGCATAATTATCGGAACAAGATTTGAATATTTAATGTATGTTTTGATAAATGATTGCTAACGATTGATATTAATTTTAGAATCGATTGAGTAATTAATAATTGCTTATTTTACTGCCCCGGGGGATTGTTTGGGGTACTTTGATACTTACTACAATATATTTTTGTGTCGACTTGCCAAGGTAAAAGACACCTAATTTGTTCACAATAGACGCCCACATTGTATTTTTATGGCTTAATGCGATTGTTAGTGATAATAATAGACATTATTCATAAGTGAATATAGGAAGGCTGAAGTGAGACTATTATGAATATAAAAAAAACGTAAAAAAAATGTAACCGCCTTCAGAAACAACCAAAAAAGGGTATAAAATTACCTACAAAATAACTTTTCTTTCAGAAGTCGGTGCCTTTGTTTTTGTCTTCTAAATTCTTGTCAAATAAATCATTCTGTTACAAGTGCACTAAAATTTTGTGATCCGTAGCACCGGTACCAACATCGCTCGTGTACATGAGCGATGTTGGTACCGGTGCTAATAAAATTCCCTATCTCAAAAACTCCTGAACCGATTTTGATGAAACTTGCAGTATTCCGTAAGTTAAACAATGCCTAGTACCTACAACAAAAAAAAGAATTACTTAAATTGGACTTGCAGTTCCGGAGATATGCGAACACAAACTAAATCAGTCGATGCCTACTCCTTACTGTAAGGAGTTGTACCTTCCATCATCAGCTCAGCTACATGAGATGATGATTATCATACGCATAGCAGATAGAATCCATACAGTCTAAGTTCATTAAATATTTATGAACTATCGCAGTGGCTTCAGACAAAAAGATTATCTTCTCTCTTGCAAACATCATAATATACTTCCGTTGGAGAAAAGACGTGTGATTTTGGACATGTTGTTTCTTTATAATATATGTCATGGGAATATTGACAGTATTGCTCTAAATAACTTAGTTCTAAGACTGAGTGATCCGTCTCGACGGACTAGGCACACGCAGTTTTTCGATGTCCCACACAGTCGTACAAATTACGCTCAAAATTCAGTTATCTGTAGAATATTAAAAAAATATAACAAAGAATTCTCTCACCTTGATATATTTAACTCCAAAAAAGGTATGTTCAGGAAACTACTATTGGACTCTGTATATAGTGAACTGACTGAATAAATCAGTTCACTACATACAGAGTGAATGAATGAATGAATGAATCTGTTGGGGATCCTTAAAGTTGAGTGGAGGCTACAATCACATAATTACACACTACATTACACTACAACACACTACACAGGTACATGCACATTCTTATATCTCACACGACTCACAGTTGATATAGTTTGTCTTGTTTGTTTAATTTCTAAGTTTCTGTAGCAATCTATCTATGTAAAGTTAGGAAATTGTAAATCCTTAATTGGCTATAATAGTTGTACAATTAGTGTTAAAAAGTATGTTTAAGAGCTGTGGATTTTGTAATAAATAAATAAATAAATAAATAAATACGCAAAAAAAAATGCGGGCCTATAAAATTTGAGGGTTGCCCTCGATTTCCCTACGATACCATCATCAGATCCTGACCTGATGATCATGGGACCATTAGGGAAGTATACCCTTTCAAACAAAAGAAAAATTTTCCTAATCGGTCCAGGCGTCTTCGAGAAATCGGGAAACATACATAAAAAAAAGAATCCGACGAATTGAGAACCTCCTCCTTTTTTTGAAGTCGGTTAAAAATAATTAACTCTATACTTACTTGTAATTGTACATTTACAATCAGGATTTATTTTCGTCGTAAAAATCATCAAATGAGTCCTTTCGTCCGCCCTGGATGGAGCGGAAGGAACTGTCAGATTTTTATTAACTTAAAACCACTCCGTTCTGTCACATGCCCTTTGCCTTCCAGGGCAACGCGGTGCACAAATCAAATCAAATCAAAAGCATTTATTTCAAGTAGACCAATTACAGGCACTTTTGAATTGTCAAAGACATAAAAATATAATTAAATACTACAAAGTTATGGTGCTACAGTCCCAGTCACAAGACATAAAAACTGTGAAAGTACCGTAGATGCCCATTTCAAGAAGTAGATCTCTATGGAGAAGAACGGGCAAGAAACTCCATGGACACTCTTTTTAGATCGCCAAAATTATTACAAAACCTTTGTTACATCATTCATTTTGAGATGGTACATTATGTGAGAACGATGTAGCAAGTTAAAAGTGTCCAGAGTAAAAATTACAAAAATAAGACAATTCAGAAATAAAAGAATCAATAATTAAAAATAAAAACCGAGGCAGCTAAGAGATGACCAGTCCCAACTGACAGCGCCCGTTCACGAACATGACACACGTATCAGCACCAATCAGCTCAACCATTTTGAAGGGAGCTAAATGATCCGACACACGTGCCACCATCAGCGAGACATTTGAGTGAGCATGACATTCTCTCAACCACCAGGGCAAAATCGAGTCAATAGTAATTAATAAGTAGTACATAGTACTCACACATGTGCAATAAAATTATATAATACTAAGAAATTGAATCGATACAATGCAAAGATAATATTACAGTCTTCTGCAGCTTCCTCAATAATTATGCGTGCTACCTAATTAATAACCCTATTGTTGTGGAGCAGGACCAGCATTGAGCCAAGCATTTTTATCATTAATATAATCCTCCAACTTGTAATATGCTTGCCTACATAGTGTGCGTTTTATACATGATTTGAATTTTATTTCACAGTTTAGACAGTCCTATTACATCACCTATTAAACATGTGCTGTCTTGAAATTGTATTGAGTTTATGCATATTGTTAACCCCTATTAGGGGTACCAACTTGTCGCATAAGCAAGTCATCAAACCTGGCCAAGGCAAAACAACGAGCAGAAAAAGAAGACCTATAAACCAAAACCAATAAAGACGAACATAATAACAAATATGGCAATAAATATTTATCTTTTAATTAAATAAAACACTATGCTCAAACTCATTTAAATCATCCACAATGTCAATTATCCGAGACTTGATCAAAGTTGAAGCTGAATTAAGTAATGTTTACGCGGACAGCTACTGATTGTAGTCTATGGAATCTTTTACTGCGTTCTACACATTTTATTAGGTACCCTATAGTAACCCTGTAGTTTATAGTAACCATGACCTGTGTTTACCTTCAAGTATTCAGGCAAGTCTCTTGGTATTACCTTAACGCTTATAACTACATAGTTCACTCTAAAAGGTTTTGTTTGTATTCAAAAAGGGCGTTAAATGGCTTATTTTGCTTAAGAATTCCCATTGAAGGTTTTATTCATAAGAAGAGCTATTCAGATTACAATTTATGAATAAACATAGTTCGATTTCATTGGCGCTTGAAGGTGAGATGAATTAAAACATATTTGAATGATGACTTGAGAATTGATGAGTTTAATGTTATATTGATTTGATGATAAGTTAATCTATAATCATAATGTTATCCTATAAAGTCCATTGACACCTATGTAGGATTAAAATCAAAGATATTCAGTGCTGTTAATTTACATTTAATCATAGTTTTAGAATTATGGATTAATAGTTTTTCTTTCTTAGAAATTGTATACACCTTTTAGGGGTACCCATTTACTTAAAAGCTCACGAACTTTTTGAAAGAAAAAGAGAAAGCCCACCAGGAAATTTTTTTTAAACATAAATTGTCTCACTGCTGGACAAAGCTCTCCCCATAACCTCCCCTTTGTGCGGCTTTCTCCGACCAAACTCTCATAAAGGCCATTTTCTAGGCCTGCCTTGGCAACATCACTTTGTAAAATTTATTTCGCCACCCCTGCTATCAAAACTATGAAGGAAAACATCGCGAAGAAACCGGCATGCCCCTCCTATTGCCTTATGCGCTCTAGGGATGTGGGAACCTGTAAATACATTCCCATGACCCTTCTTACTAATTGCTCAAGTAGGTACCTACCTACGTAATAGGCTCGATGCTAATTAGATTACTTCAAGCAGGTAGACACAAGAGGGATCTAAAGCTAAGCTTATAAAGCTACTAGTTATCAATAAATCAAATCCCTTTGAAGCCAACTGCAGAGCATTACGTTCGTCATTGAGGCGTATGGAGTTGTCAATTGGATGTACAATCGACATGTCGCTTCCTGTTCGATCTGATATGGCTCTGACAGGCAGACAATGCAGCCCACGGTTTCAAGATGACATACCTAGACGTACCTATACGTCGATGTTATCAATTAGCTTATCAAAAGAGGTTGGAGAGGAAACGTTGCCATGGAAAGAGACATAATTCTTTCACCTGTATCTTTTAGAAAATGTCTTGTGTGTCATTGATATAAGTCAATTGTAAGTCAATTTGTTTTGTGGAATTACTTTTTGGCTGCCTACATAAACAAAAAAACATTTTTTCCGGTTTTTCTGTATTTAATAGCGGCCATACACCATACTGCCTATCGTACAATCGGCATGACGATCGATTTGATCAAATTGGCAGTTCGTCCATATACACCATACACCATACTGCCTATCGTACAATCGGCATGACGATCGATTTGATCAAACTTCAAATCGGCAGCAGTGATGCCAGCTTAGCAACTTTATAGCTAGATCTAGCTATTATTCGGTGACCGACAGCTACAATTTTATAAAAGTTGTGGCTTAACTTTTTAGCTACTGTTTTACCGACTTGTTTTTTTACCGGTCTATCCCACTGGTGGGAATCAGTTGGTAATACAAGTGAAGGTCGGAAAACATTTGCTTATCGTTAAGCAAATGTTTTCCGACCTTCAAGCGATTTTCGACCTTATTGACATTTATGCAAACACCGGATTTTAATGAAGGAGCAATGTTAGCTAACGAGAATGTGAGAAAAAACAAACTAAATTTTAAATGTCAATAAGGTCGAAAATCGCTTGAACCAGTTTTTTCCACTCCACTCCACTGTAAAAAGTGTCGTGACAATTTTTTCCGCCTAGCCCCCTTTCGCAACGCGCCATAAGGAACTTCGTTCCAAAAAAATAAACGTTTCGAATTGAGAACCTCCTCCTTTTTTTTACGTCGGTTAAAAAGTAGCTACCGAATATTAGCTAGATCTAGCTATAAAGTTGCTAAGTTGGTATCACTGCTGCCGATTTGAAGTTTGATCATTCCGATTTGATCAAATCGATTTGATCAAATCGATTTGATCAAATCGGCATGATCATGCCAATTTGATGGATTCCACGCCCACACACGGTCAAATCTAACTGATCAAATCGGCAGCGTCATGCCGATTGTACGATAGGCAGTATGGTGTATGGCCGCTATTAGTCAGTATGTTGTTTGTTTAAAATTCTATACTTTAGTACTTTAAATTTTCTCTTTTTTTGCCGTATTGAATCGAGACGGAGTCTTTATTTATTTTTTCGAAAATACTTCTGTAAATTGTTTTCATTTACAATGTTCCATTTACGTAGCTACGCATATTTGTGTGTGGTTCACATGTTATATTTAATTAATATTCTATAACGTAAATCATATTTACATGCTCTAATTAAATACTCGTTTGCGTCATGTTCTTACACTTCACAAATGAGTTATTATCAAGCTCACAGATTGGCATAATGCACTTTGACAATATTGATCAAGTTTATGCATAAAGGTAAGACCGCACTAGGCGGAACTGCACTGCAGTGGAACTGAACTACACTTTATATGAAATTATACGAGACAACACGCACTAAGCGGCAACGGAACTGCACTGCAACCGAACTGCGCTGCATAGTAACTATGCAGCGCAGTTCGGTTGCAGTGCAGTTCCGTTGCCGCTTAGTGCGTGTTGTCTCGTATAATTTCATATAAAGAATATTTTGACGCGTCCGTCGTGTCGCACAGTTCCGTTGCGGAGCAGTTCCACCTAGTGCGGTCTTACCTTAAAAATGTCAACCATAATTCTTTCAAACATCTACGATTGTTTTTTGGAGCATAGCACATAGAATAAGATGTCATTCAGATGTCATTTGATCATTTAGGCTTTTACACCAAATTTCAAAAAGGAGGAGGTTCTTTGAATAATATTTCCTGTATTCATTGCTATTGCACAAATCATTTAAGTTAAACCGCGCTTTCTTAGGTTGTTCTTTGGATGCTTGACCATCTATCAGAGCGAGTGTCCTCAGTTCCTCGAAAAACAAGTAAAGCCGGCAAGTCCGGCAGTAATTTGTAGATCTTTGACAGTCGTTACGGTTAGTCAGAATCATGAAAGTCTGACAAAAAGCCACCGCATCTTACCAAAGGGTATACCCATCAGTTACTGGATTGTAAAGATCAGATACGCTGTCATTCTATGTAAAAAAATTGATATTCAGGTGCCAAGAAGACAGATCAAAGAATATTTGATGACTGGCATTCTAAACCAAGAAATAAATCCAATAAAGTGAAATATTTTACTTGAATGAGTCTTTAATTACATAATGACTAAAAAGGTGTGGTAGTATACTTAGTACCTACAAAAATCAACATAAAACTTTTTGTGACCATAATTGTTATCATTAATCAGTAATAAATTAACTTTTTGCTAATTAAAATAATATTATATGCTAATCAAACCATTAACGCACAATGTCGCGTGAATATGATCGATAAACTGTTGATTTAAGATTGAATAATATAGTTTAACAAGCTTTAATTCAGGGTTGCCTTAAATATAAAGACCGATTATCGTCATGAAGTATCTAAAGTAGCCGTTACAATCAGATAGGTTTTTCAAATATTTATGATGTTTACAAAAAAAAAGTTTGCCCCACACTAGGAATTTCTCCTGTGTTGCGGGTGCATTAGCAAATATAGAAACACACAAACACCCAGTCCCGGAACAATTAATTGTAGGTCATACAAATATTTGACCACGACCACGATACGTACGTCAAATGTTAAATGTGAACATATTTCTCCTATTGGCGAGGTAAATTATATCAGTTAGAATCTTCGAAATTCAAAATGCACGTTTTTGGGGGCAGCAGATGGCAGTTTTGGTCACGGAACTGTCTAGTGACTGTGACCTTAGAGGCAATTGGGAAGACAAAGTGAATTTTAGTCAATACGAGTCTGTCAGCCCCTTCAGCTCGACCCGGGCCGGAAGGACTCATTTGATGATTTTAGCACCCTAAATAAAGGTAATACTGTAGCGAGGCTGTCTTAAAAAAGTACCGGGGCGAGGTCATGATCTGAAAACAATTAAACATGGCACTGGGGCCAGTATCAGAAAACTATGAAATAATGTGGAAATTTGAATTGCGGCACGGTTCGCGCAGTAGCTCAGTGATTGGAGCGGATCGCGAGTTCGATTACCGCATGGAGCAAATATTTATATGATCTACAAGTAGTTGTTTCGGGTCTGGGCGTTTGTGTATGTGAATTTATGTGTTTGTAAACGCACCCACGATATTGAAGAAATTCCTAGTATGTATGGCGCTAAGTTTAAAAAAAAATATTGCCTTTTATGACAACCCTTACTTTTGTTATGTCACACAATCCAACTATTACACAATAGGTCATGTGAATAACCTTATAAAAACAGTAGTAAAAAATCTGAAATACCAATGCACGCCGAGGTTCTAGACCAATCTTGATTACATAGGTTTTTTTGCCAAAGCTATTCCAACGATACAGCTGTTGATATGTCAAATGTCACTTTGAACATACCGAAACTACGTTACATAACTTTATGTTGACTTGCAAGTCAGTTATCACCATATTTATGTTATAATACATATTATAAATAACCAGATACTGCTGTCCACAGATTTGCTCAATTCGAATCATACAAGTGGCGCCATCTTTTATCATATTAATGTTATTGTTATTTTTCTCGGATACTGTAAACCTGACAACGCGAACGTAGGTATATGCTTTCTGGATGATAGCTTCAGGGGTTGAGACGTGAAAAGAGAACAAGCAAAATTACTTCCACATTAAATCAGTTAGAATTCATACGTACTTTTAAGCATAACGCCTGTAATACTCGAAGGGTTAGGCAGAAATATACCTAATAGTAACACTCACATTTCGCAGGTTATGTTCAAATATCATGGCCTAAATCCAGACCCTTACTGAGATTTTTTTGATGGTAAAACCTAATGCCACTATATTTTGACATAGAAATCGAATCGAATCCAGAACCTTATTTTCAGTAGTCGCTCTTTCAATTACTATACCCAGAGGCATAATATTCATAATTTAAATCATATATTAAATTAACAAGTTATGATAATGTTGTTCGGACATAAAATATTAAAGAACATGTCATTTTAATTGGTCGCGTTTAAATTAATATTGAAAGTGATTAATGTCTTATTCTTATAGTAATATGTCATAACATTATTAGAAATTAAAGACTATTAGCATAAATCATAATTCAAACATGCATTGCAGTTTAATGAGTTGTCATTAGTTAACAGCTTTAGTAATTTTTTATACACACGCCTTCATTGCACCGATTTTGGATTCGAAATCTTAGCAGGATAATATAAGCCCGGGAACCCAAACACCAACCGAAGGAACACGGTGGACTTTTAGTCAGTGACCGCCATATCACAAAAAGATAAACATCTGTTGAACGCTTGTCTAAAAAAAGTGTATTATAACTGCAAAACGACCCATATATAAACGTGAAACATCGCTTTGACGTTGACATTTTTTTTGACAAGTGTTCAACAGAAATGATCTTATTTTTCTTGTGGTAAGACGATAAGAGTTTGACGGTCCCTTTCACTTCACCCAGGGCGCCTGGTCCCATTCCAAATTCCATAAATGTTTGTTGTTTCTGCATGCCTTTATACCATGAGGAAAGTTGGAAAATCAACTGTGTTCTCCTCTGACTCTCATTTCTTTCGCGATTTGTTGCGATACTTTTTTACTCCTAAATATATTTGGTTATATCGTCGATGAATGTAAGCATTATCATACTTTAATGTTCCTGCTACTGAGGCAAAGACATCCTGTCTATGAGGGGGAATGGGCTATAATTCACTATGCGGGCAGTTAGTGCTACATAAATGTCTCATGTCTTCGATATTTTGGTTGTAAAACATGTTCTCACGATGTTTTTCTTCTTATTGTGGGAGCAGTGGCGATATAATAATTTTCACTAAGTAATTTGTTTGTCTGGGTTTCAAACCTGCAAGTCATAAAGGCCACCAATGCTCAATATTTTGTACTGGGACAATTCCACCGCACTATTCCCAAACCACTGCATCTCTTGAAAGCCAGAATCAACAGTGGTGACCACCAGAAAAGCGTCGAGACATGAAACTCGACGTGTCCTGGAGAATGAATTTAACTGTCTTGGATCCTGCAACAAAATTGATTAGAAAAAAAGTAACGGGGAGTAGGAAAATACGTATTTTCCCTCCATATCAAACAGGAGACCAAGGATCAATAGTCAATTTGTACTCAACGAAATAAGCTCTAACCAAAATAATGATAAATAAACAAAGTGTTACCACCTTAAGATGCTTCCCAAAACCATTCCTAATTTACATTTAATCCTCAGTAAATAATTTAAATCGCATAATTTAACATGATAATCCTTAGTAAAGCGCGTAGCAACAATAAATAGTGAACAAAATACACGATAGTTTTAGTAATACTAACGCGGAGTGACAAGGCTGTGTGCGCTCAGTGGCGCGTATGTTACACGATCAAACATCCGCGTACAATGCCACTGGGTAGGTTAAACAGTAAATAAAAGTGAAATTGTTTGTTTTTTTTTAATACTAGGTTTGCTCTCATTCGTTTTTCAAAAAATAAATGAAGGAGAATTTCTTATTTACTATGTATACTGTCATTTGTTTTTGTATATAGTTTCAGTTTAAGCATTCCAGACTTAAAATACCATTATTAATTCCAGTCAGTAAAATGACATTTCCAGTGTTCAGTACCCTGAGCACGAGTTTTCAGTATTTGAGACGTAAAGTAAACTGGAACTTTGACAACTTCAAATTGACAATTTTCAAGGAAAAAATTAGTTCCTTCTTCGCACACCAGAGGCGCTGTTCCATTTTTTCATACAAGAAACGCTGTAAATACTGGAAAGACGCTGTAAAGTAAAAGAGTGAAAACTCGTGCTAAGGGTACAGATTTGTTTCATTTTGTTTGTAAAAGTGACAGTTGCACTTGTCATTTTACTGACTCGAATTAATAATCAAACTATAGTTTACAAATGATTAGCATTTGGGTGGATTTGTTTACAATCGGTTAACATAGTTTACAGATTGTTAAGAACTTATAATTTTGTTAAAACTTAACCTTAAATAATAACAAAAGTCATTTATTCAAAATAAGCTCATAAAATCAGCACTTTTTGAAGGTAATTTACAAAAGACAGTACACCAAAGCACTCGTCCTTGGAAATGATCACCCGTCATTCCAAATACTATTTCTAAGTTTAGTTAATATTAAGTATGCAAAAGTAACTTTTTTTCTTTGTTTATTTGTTACCTTTGTGCGCTTAAACTACTGAACTGATCATCTTGGAATTTCACAAATATGTACGTATTGTGAGGTATGCAGAAACGGACATAGGGTACCAATCATGTTGAAAAAGTGCTGTTCCCAAAGAAGAAAACAACAATAATGTTCAAATAATAATAGATGGCGCCACGTGTCACCAAATTTATTGTCAAATTAAAAATTAATAAAACAACGGGCGGGAAAATGGTTTATAATGTAACTAGCGGCCCGCCTCGTGCTTCGCTACGTGTTACAAAAAATGTGATAAATGAAGAACCGCTCGACCGATTTTGTGCAAACTTCATATAAATAATCTGAAAAATAGTCCGAACAAAGCCTAAACATTTGGTTTGGATAGGTGAGCCCGTTCTTGAGTTATAAAGTTACAACGAAAAGTGGCATTGATTATTATATATATAGATTATTAATAATATCCCTTTTGGTTTGTTAGTTTTATAACGACAACTTAGACGTGAACTAAACAAGTTCAACATTATTTTATTTACTATACTACCTACTACTGTACTACTAGAGTCAAACACATTCAATGTTCACATATCTTAATTTGTGGTACAGGTTCCCAATTCCCAATGCTACACCTGGGATCGTATCTCACCTATAAATCGCTTTTAGGCACACCAATACAATTTCCAAAGGGAACGTCTAAACCCTTGTATTAATAAACTTCGGAAGCCCATAGAGCTTTTCAACAACATCTAACGTCAATTAATTGTAAAACAATTTAAACTAAATTAAGGGCGAAATAGAATATTTAAACTAAAAATAACATTATTGTTTCGAAAATTAATGAAGCCTACAGTTACAATGAATAATTTTCCATTACCATAAGTAAACAATTTGTTTAATTTATACGAATTTGACTTTCTGATAATATTTTGTTTTTGTAAAGGTGAGTGCGACTAAATTGTTAAATGGCTCTCGTGCTCTTTTTGTTTATGTATATTTAAAGTTGGACGTTAGTTTCCTATAAGCTAATGGAAATGTAGACATTGTTTTGTTACTACCGAATATTTTCATACTCATTAGGCTAAACAATTGCTAGATGAATAGATAGAAAGTTATTTCATTATACACTTAATTTATTACGCATCTCTTTAGAATATTATTCTTATTATTTGGGTGTAATAAGTCTTAGCCTTAGGGTGCCTTTCCACCAGAGATATGCTACGTTGCTGTGCTGCGAGGATGTAAAAGCTGAGCTACGAAACTATGTGAAAGTTTCCACTGAAGTTACGCTATGTAGCTGTGCGAGTAAAATGTGCTATGAAGATGCGTAGCTGCGCTACGAAGACGCGTAGCTGCGATACGAAGATGCGTAGCTGCGCTATGAAGATGCATAGCTGTGATACGCAGATGCGTAGCTGCGCTACGAAGATGCGTAGCTGCGCTACGAAGATGCGTAGCTGCGATACGAAGATGCGTAGCTGCGTTACGAAGATGCGCAGCTCGAGCTATGTGATGTATCGATTGTAGGAAGACGACCCATAGCAAGCATCCTTCCATATAAAAAATACATCTTAGTTGAATCCGATTCCACCAGTGCTGTGCTGTGTAAACCAATGAATATGATTGGTGGATATCAAATGCATCCGCAACAACGTAGCATAGCGCATCTCTGTTGGAAAAGCAGCCTTAGTCTCAGCTTTAGCTGAAAGAATTGATAACCTCCTCCTTTTTGAAGTCGGTTAAAAAAACTTTGAATCTGTTTGTTGATGGTTAAATGGGTTTTTAATAAATAATCCTAGAAACAATGTAGGTAGGAACTAAACAGTCGTATTTTTTTTTTCAACTTAAAAAAAAAATGCCTATATTATGGTCGCCATTCAAAAGGGGTGTATCCTACTAATTTGGCCTTCATAGCCCAGTAACTGAGTAAAACGATACTTCGTGGTTGTGCAAAGCTGCAAATAGAGGCAATTATATGAGAAAAAAACTTAATTAGATAAATAATAAAAGTACAATAGGAAACAGTAACAGAGAATGTAATGACTACAATGCAAATTAGATTAAAATTATATCGAGCCTTAATTGCCACCAAAAACAGCAGTATCATTGTTTTCATAGTTCAAAAGCAGTTATTTTTAGCCCACCGTTATAATTAGAAAAACTTCTAGAATAAAATAACTAACAAAAAGTTTTCCACCGTTGTATTCCGGTAACCTATATTAGTTGCTTAATTATTACTTTGTTCTAATTAAATTTATAACAAAAAGCGTTCAATCATGTACGATAACATCGCAGTGTCAGCAGTGAGGTTTTGACATGCTTAGCTGCTGATCCTTATCGGTTGATTGGGGAGATAATTATAGCAGAACTTGTGGTTTTTTTTTTAATTTGTGCTATTTATGGTATTGCTAACTGACAATCAATTTAACCTGTTTGAAAATTTCATAAGGATTGCCCCCAACGTGAAATTAACTAAGTATGAAAAAAAATACAGTGGCCGTCAAAAAATCATGCCACCTTACCAAACACACTCCACAACTATACAACACCTCTGATACACCCATTGTGTTAAAATCAGTTTGCTTGTTAAATGTTCTAGAAATCTTTGCTGTCACTTTTCCGAAAATACACTGATTACATAATTATACTATTACCAAAAACGTAGTTTGATAGTATACAGCACAGAAATGTATTACAACGACTTTAATTAAAAGAACAAGCAAAAATTCCGCAGTATTTACATAATAATCCAACAACATAAAAACCATTTTTCGCCAAACGACTTTATTAACAAAAAAAAAAAAAAAAACAAAACTGCTAAGAAAATGTTAAGCGTGTTTTAAACCTCAACCTATTTGGGTCACAGATAAGTTTACCTATTTGGTTTTCTTTTTAACTTTTTCACGGACGAGACCAGCTTGATACTTGCAAAACACGAAATAAGTAGGTTAGCCGTACTTTAAATACAGCTCAGCTTTTAAATTGAATAGGCTCTGTCTGTACAATTTTGTTTTCTTCTAAGAAAGGGACTCGTTTTGGTTTTCATTTTCATTCTAGATTTTGGGAGGGCATTTTGGGGGCATTTTCTTCGGGAAATAATGAAAGTAGTGAGGCTACGTGTTGAGTGGTGTGAAATTAAAGTTGGTTCCTCAAGATGTCCATAATTTTTGCATTTTTTTGCTGGTTCACCACAGGAAGTTTATCTTAAAAGTAAGTTAAGATTAATAATAATCCATTTTTTATGTCATATCGATGACAAACTATCAATCAGCCCACCTGATGGAAACCGGGCACCGTAGCTTATGGATCCTGCAACACCAGATGTGTCGCAGAAATCATTCCCTCCATTTTTGAAGAGCCCCATGTTGCATCTTATTGGCAAATATTTTTGGAAATCAGAATATTTCCAACTTTTAAACCATATTCATACAGGGTTTTTGAATGTGTTAAGTTTTGCACATACAGAGAAGAACATTCATTCTTTCATACTCAATATGACAAATTCATAAAATATGATCCGTTATTTTCCACCATTATTACATTTTATATCCCCGGCACAGTTGTCAACGTATCAAGCCGATATTTTTGCGGCTTTTAAAAAATTTGGTCGCCTCACTATTTTTTGCATCAATGCATTTTTAAAAGGCTTTGACTCGGAACTTTTAAACCAATCCAATCACTATTCGAAATCGGATTTCGCGTTATTTTTATTGTGTTTCATGTTATAATAAATGCTCCTTTGTATTTCATAAATCTGATGATTATTTAGGCTGCGTTTCCACTGAGGCGGAGCAGAGCAGAGCGGAGCAGAGCGGAGAGAAATTCACCAAACACATGGCTTGAAATCAACATCTCTTCTCCGCTCAAGCCATGTGATTGGTGAATCACTCTCCGCTCTGCTCCGCTCCGCCTCAGTGGAAACGCAGCCTTAAACACAGTCGAGGTAAATATAACGTAAATTTTACCACAAAAACTGCAATGAAGGAAACACCCATAAATTAAAAGCAAATGAAATGAACCAATTAGCTGTTAATGATAAATCAGTCAAACAAGCATTTTATTTTTAGCTTTTAGACAGATAGACAGACACACTTGGTAATTGGGTCACGTTAACACTCTTTGGTTACACAGTTCTAACAAAATTACCTACACACTAAATTATGCCTGCGGCGTTTTCCGCGTCAAGTTTGGTAAATATACCATGGGAACGTCGCACTGCGATGAAAAGTATCCTATGTGTTTATCCAGTGTACCAAAATTCGCTCAAATCAAGTTCAATCTATCAAATAAAATAAAATAAAAAATATTTAATGAAATCATCCGTCCAGCCTCACAAACTTTCGCATTTATTTATTAGTAAGACTTAAGATTGAAATTCAAAGTAAACTTCATCAGACGAAGGTAACATTAAACTCACATCATCATCAGCCTATAAATGTTCCCACTGCTGGGACACAGGCCTCCTCTCTGAGAGAAGGAGTGGGCCATAATCCACTACGCGGGCCCAGTGCGGGTTTGTGGTTAAACTCACATAGCTAGACCCATATATAGGTATGCCAGTTTCTTTAAAAGTGGTACTAATTAGAAACTTGGTCTCCAACTGAAATTGCAGTGCATTGCAATAGTAGTCGAGTTTCTACCGTTAAACTTTTACACATTACTGGAATAATGTTTGACAACACTTTCTTTGCAGAGTTTTGGCATTGGAACGGTAATAATTAAGTGAAAACTTAGTGGTTTGTGTGCTGGGTATATAGTTACTTATACCTAATTTTGCCATTAGGTAATAATTTGGTCGTAAATTAAAAATATAATCTCGGTGAGATCAGATAATCGTTTAGCGTAATGGTACGCGATGTTCGAAAAAATCTAGGTGTGTTAGAAATGTAAGTATAGATAATTTAGTAATTTTAATGCAAATCACTGATATATTTTTAATTAAATTATGAACTTGAATATTTCAAGGGACTCAAGATAACGAAAAAAAAATCCTTTTACAAAGATCTATACAATTTTCCAACTTTTAATGAATGAATGAATGAATCACAAAAATTAGGTAGGTACTCATACTCCACATAGTAGCTATCTTTATTTAAATATGTAGGTACTTATGTCTCCGCAAATATATGCAACAAACCAAAGGTGTCCTACAATTCACGAGCACTCCAAACACGGATTCACAAAACAATTATATCACGTTCGCCGTGTTCACGACAATGGTAAAGGTTTTGCAACAGCTGCACGAGTACGAGTCTGTGTAAACTTGAATAGATACAAAGTTAAAACTGCTATGTTTTCTTCATCATCATAACAGCAAACAAAAACATCCACATAACTCTTTTTCTGATTCTGTACATGCCGCATCCAGGTATTTCCAATTTAAACTAGCTATATCATCAACCCAACGAGCTTTTGGCCGGCACTAGCTAATCGAAGAAACGCGGAACGGAACTTTTGAGTGAACCCTACTCCTATTTAACATTAAATTCATACGTTCTATTAATACATTGGGGTTTGGAACAACTGTCCAATCATGTTGTGACCAATTTTTAATCATACCACAAACCAATCCGTAGGTGATAAAGAGTAGAACTCGCCCGAAACTTCAATCCTTGGCTACTATTTGGTCAAATTAAAGCATTGACCTTATTTGCGTCTAGCCGTATGTTAAGAGCAGTGGTGGCCCAGTACAGAGCAGTGGTGGCCCAGTGGTATCAGTCCCGACTTACGAGTTGTAGGTCGTGGGTTCGAACCCCGCCAGGCGCATTACTTTGTGTAATTTATTTCATCACCACTGCTCTCAAAACGGTGAAGGAAAACATCGTGAGGAAACCGGCATGTCCTAGAACCAAAAATTCGAAGATATGTGACATCTACCAATCAGCACTGGGCCCGCGTGGTGGATTATGGCCCATTCCCTCTCACAGAGAGGAGGCCTGTGTCCCAGCAGTGGGCTGATGATGATGAAATGTTAAGAATTTTATAAGAAATTATTTACATTAAGAAGTGAACCATCGCATTTGCCTAAAAAAAAAACTAAAATGCTAAATATCAGATTGTTGTATTTTAGTTGTATTTTCTATTATAAATTCGACGTGTTGTTGTTTCATTTATATCGTGTTCTCAGGAGCAGCAGATTTGTGAGTGCGCCTGTAAATAAAGCCTCCTGCAGACACACGCGATTAATCGCGCGGGGCGACATGTCGCGGTCCATTCGCAGTACATTTAGAGTGGAAATTAGCTTGGCTCGTTGTCGCAGCGCGATTAATCGCGTGTGTCTGCAGGAGGCTTAACGATCGGGCCATGAAACTAAAGTAAATCGGGCAAGAATACAGCCCGCATGGTGGAAAACGGTCACGGTGGCAAAGCTTACGGATGCCTGCGTCTCCAGAGGTGTTGCTTGCGAGTTGCCGACCTGCAACTTTTACACGCCCTTTTGAGAGTGTGAAGAAAGTATGAAGGAACTTTGTGCCGCCCAGCTTAAAGTTCAATATTTTCGATGAAATATGTTTCCACCAGGATTGTTGTGTCAACAGCTGAAGGAGTTATCCTTCAGCTGTTCGCATAACAATCCTTCAAGAAGACTGATGTCTGTATCTGCAAAATTCATCCAACCTTTCATTCTTATAACTCTCTTCGCTCCAAAGATCCGAATACGGTATTTGACTCAAACATTTTAATCAAGCAGTCAATTAGATTATCAAAAATTAATTAACACGTATTTTTTATTTTGTTACGTTAATCAAAATTGCTAATACGTCACAAGCAAGTAAAATTTTTACTTGATTCTAATGTCACGAACTTCACTCTCAATTTAGATGCGTTATATTTTTGTAAATTTGAAATGATCTAACAAAAAAAAAATACGTACCTAATCATTATTTTTGAAAAGCTACTGCCAACACGCCTTTTTCCTTGTGGAACACAGAATTGTGCAACAAATGAACCTTAACTTATCGTCTTACACCGCAAGCCAGCAACGCGTGATATTTCAACAATTTTAGTATTTGCCGTTAGCACCATAATTTACTTAGAGTAATGCGTCGCTAGGAATTTCATATTGCAAGGTATTCCTATAGTTGAAGCCTGCCTACTTGTATGGGAAGGAAGTATTATGCATTTCCTACGCCTATTTTGATCGCTTATTTAATTTCTTAGATTATGATTAAGGATTATTTGGGGATTAAGATTTTGGATGTCAATTTAGAGATATTGTATCGCAATACCTAAAAAAAATGTTGTTCCTCTTATAACTTCATCATATATTTTTAGAGTTGTTTATTTCATCAAATCATATTCATTATATATTTTTATTTTTTTTTAATCCCACCAGATTCTTACAATAACTTGTGCCTATGGCGTAGAGTTCAGTAACTGCCTGATAATAACATCATACCGGGGTGACATCCAAATTCATCCAGTACATTTTATGTGAAAGAGTAACAAATACCCATCCATCCATCATCACAATATATTTTACCGTACAGCGTACTTAAGGTATTATGACGTTAATTATATGGAAAATGAAAAAGCGGCTCTAGTCTACGAGTATGATCAAAAAGCTATTTTTTTCCTTCAAATTAACGTCAATGCCTATATTTACTTATTACGTTACAAAAACGTGAAAAGTCATGATAATTTAGGCTTCAGACGTAAAGCAGAATATAGGTATAAAAACAAAATTGAGATAATAATTCTTTTATTAAACTCAATTTAAAAACACACATCTTCTCCCTTCATAATTTAGAAAAAGTTTTAGCCAAACGTCTTACAGTTGAACGACGAAAAAAAGTAATTGAAGCAAAATTCCTGCACAAGTTACGTGAACGGTCAGGGATTAATAAAACAAATGTTCCTTCAGTTCTCTCCATCATGCTCTTAATAGACAAACTTGGGATGTTTTTGTGAGCAAAGTTGTTACAAAAGTAGAACATAAGTTTACCGTATTCAGAGTCCAAACAGTACTGAAACAATACAGTTATTCTTTCAATGTTAGCTACGATAAAACGAACACGAATTTTCGATTTTAGTTTTACAATCCATTGCGTTTTATGGATGTCGTTTCTATAACATTAGTTAATGTAACGTAGAAATATTGTAATAAAACTTGAAATCTTTTTGCTACAGTAGGTATTTCCTGTTTCCGGCCTTTTTAATATTAATGTAGTTTATTCGGATTGCAGTAAGCTACCAGCTTTTACAAAAGCTTTTCAGGTTATGAAAATCCTCCCATACATCCATTTAACTCCAATGTGTTTGATAAAAACACTCGAAGGTTTCTGAGAATCTCCAGCTCATCAGTGTTTTTCTCGACAAGTCAAACAAATAGCGGTATTTTTCCTAGAATTTGGTTAGTGCGCCGCTTTTATTTAGTAGCGCATAGGTGAGCGCTCGTTGCCGACTTTATTGTGTTTGTTGAACTCGCAAACACTGTGTTACTAGGAACGCATGGCCGCTCTGTATTGGACGTAGTGAAAATTCGAGCTGGCTTGTTTGAATGCAAAGTTTGTTGACGTTTGAACTTTTTAACGCGGATCCAACTTTTGTTGACGTTTTGGGTTTTCTATTAACTGAAAAGTAACTTTACGGATCGAAGGGTACCTGTTTTTAAAACACGGAAAAACTGGATGAAAAAACGATTTTTCTCTTATCCAGATGGAAGTATACGGGTGTATAAAATACCACGTTGCAGGATGATTCCTTTAAGATTTCAAGTCAAAAAAAGTCTTTCGTTATATTTGGTAAAATTATATTTCAGAGAACAAACTAATTTTAAATCGCTGCTTTTTGTGACACTCACAATCATATCATTAAGTATTTTTATTTTTAAGCTCAAAATCAGATAAAGGGAAACTTTTCATCGTGGTAAAATCATCAAATGAGTCCTCCCAAGCAGAGCAGGAGGGACTGTCAGACTTGTACTGACTAAAATCCACAGTGTCCTTCAATAGCCTTTTACGTTCCGGAGTCACGGTTTCTGTTATATTACGGGTAACTTTGTAGACTAACTTTAAATAAATATACAATACAATCACAAATGGCTGTACTTGGAACAGAAACAACCAGAAATCTTATACATTATAATAGTCCCCGCGGTCTTACTCGAATAAAGCAATCAATTCATATTTGTTATTATGAAAATTATTGAATATTAAATAGAAACATTTAACTAATAATATAAATCACATATTATGCCAATAAAAATCGGTATCAATCAATACATTTTAATAATATAGACGTAGGCATGCAATTATGTAACCGTAACGAATTTTGACGTTTACAATTATTGTTACAATTTAATGATTTTAATAATTATGTGTGGTAGGATGTTAAGTCGAGTACACACTTCTTCTTAGCGTGTCGATGGCAAATATTGTGTTTGTGTCGTTATGTCATATATTATGATTGGCCCAAAACTCGGCCACGCGAACCCCGCTCACCGATGCAGCCATAAGATCGTCCAGTGTACAGGTTACAGGGCATGCGGCACAGGACAAAAGGTCATATTTCAACTGTACCCTTATCACGATTTTTCACTCTTTTACTTTACAGCGTCTTTTCAGTATTTACAGCGTTTCTTGTATGAAAAAATGGAACAGCGCCTCTGGTGTGCGAAGAAGGAACTATTTTTTTCCTTGAAAATTGTCAATTTGAAATTGTCAAAGTTCCAGTTTACTTTACGTCTCAAATACCGAAAACTCGTGCTAAGGGTACTTATAGCGGCCATACACCATACTGCCTATCGTACAATCGGCATGACGATCGATTTGATCAAACTTCAAATCGGCAGCAGTGATGCCAGCTTAGCAACTTTACCTATAGCTAGATCTAGCTATTATTCGGTGACCGACAGCTACAATTTTATAAAAGTTGTGGCTTAATTTTTTAGCTACTGTTTTACCGACTTGTTTTTTTACCGGTCTATCCCACTGGTGGGAATCAGTTGGTAATACAAGTGAAGGTCGGAAAACATTTGCTTATCGTTAAGCAAATGTTTTCCGACCTTCAAGCGATTTTCGACCTTATTGACATTTATGCAAACACCGGATTTTAATGAAGGAGCAATGTTAGCTAACGAGAATGTGAGAAAAAACAAACTAAATTTTAAATGTCAATAAGGTCGAAAATCGCTTGAACCAGTTTTTTCCACTCCACTCCACTGTAAAAAGTGTCGTGACAATTTTTTCCGCCTAGCCCCCTTTCGCAACGCGCCATAAGGAACTTCGTTCCAAAAAAATAAACGTTTCGAATTGAGAACCTCCTCCTTTTTTTTACGTCGGTTAAAAAGTAGCTACCGAATATTAGCTAGATCTAGCTATAAAGTTGCTAAGTTGGTATCACTGCTGCCGATTTGAAGTTTGATCATTCCGATTTGATCAAATCGGCATGATCATGCCAATTTGATGGATTCCACGCCCACACACGGTCAAATCTAACTGATCAAATCGGCAGCGTCATGCCGATTGTACGATTGGCAGTATGGTGTATGGCCGCTATTAGGTACTTGCAATTGTACTCACGGTATTTAAAAATTGGTCGTTCATGAAATCCGAGATATCAAGTGAAAAGGGTAAGTAGTACCTTTCTGTCAAACGGTTCAGAGTAAAAAGTGCAGTTTTTTTATTTTGTATTGTAATTAAAGAAAGAGAATTTAGCTTTCGGACAACCTTGGGCCCCGCTTTAAAAAGATGGAAGTGGTATCAGTGAATGTAATGAAGCTTTTAACAAATCTCTGAAATATTGTAGATTTTCACATCATTAAAGTAGAGGTATTTGAGGCTTAGTAAGAGAAACAAACCTAAAAAAAGATAAAGCGAGAATTACAGGTATATAGGTAATTTAAAAAAATATTTTTACGAAAGTTTGAGATATCCACAGATTACATAATAATTAATAATTCCTATGCCTATTTTGATCTCTTGTTAATTTCTTAGATTATAGATGACAATTATTTGGGAAAAGGAAGGTTTTGGTTGAATTAATTTATTTTAGACACATTAACTATTCAATTATTACGATGTCTCTTGTCTACAATGACAGTCGTGTCTCATTGCCAATTGGGCTAAAATTTCAGTGAGCACATAACTATACAATGAAATAGGCCTAAGATACTTATTAATAATTGTAATGTATGAGTTGTGCGTGTGAGCTTTTAGATTTATTAGTTGCGTAACTATTAATAATTATGATTATTACCAATCCGAATTGATAAGGGAAGTCTATTATTGCTGCAAATGCCTATACTTATTGTATTTAACTTTGAAATCAATGTCAGGGATAATATGAACAATAACTAGTGTTTAAATTACTATATTAAATTATTTTTTTAGCGTTGCCTCGCTCTAGGAATTTCTCTTGTATCGTGAGTGTATTTGCAAATTTATTTAAAAACACATACATAAACAGATATAGAATAACCACATGTACCACATTATGTGTTCGGTGCGGGAATCGAATCCGTGACACGCAGGGCAGCAGTCGATCACTCGACAAGTCAACCATGCCGCCAACCTTGTCGTATTCATAGTTGAAAATGTATTTTAGTGCATACTTTATAGATACAATTATAATAAATCACTATCATAATTTATCATATTTAATGTCTAAAATCCATGAAAAATGGGATGAAAAACGTCAACGTTGTCGTTAGGTATAGGATTTTTTCTTTTTTTTTTAATTAACTTTACTTCTTTTTATCAAAACCAATTTTTAGCTTTTAATATTGGCATAGATCATACATTACAATAAATTACATTGTTTGATCTTGTCCATTGGTGCCCATTTGCTTAGTAATAAAGAACAATTGAAATAACATTATTTTATATCCTAGAAACACTAGTAGGTACGATAAATGTGAGGTTGGAAGAGACGTGAGCCAACCCAATGAGGTCGTAGTTCACTGTATAGATTGCGAAAAGCAGTTCAAGTTTAGCTTGTTATTTTCTAAAACAAAGAGGTTTCTCACTAAACAAAATAGTTTTTCGAATCTAATATATTACTACCAGGTACTGTCAAATGAAGCACGTGCCGATTGTAAGAAATAGAGTCTGGCCAACGAAAGCTGTCCACGCAAAAAAGCGGCAAATTAAAAAAAATCAAGCCAGGACAACCCCGGCTACACGCTGCTTTAACGGAGTTGATACTTATTATTATTCAAGACCAATAAGGGATATTATTTTTTTCCCTTAGCCTGTACTGTCCCACTGCTGAGCAAAGGCCTCCCCCAATTCCTTCCAGGACCTCTTTTCCATTTTTACATTTGACATAGTTAAGTAACAATGGTTAAATAATATAATAATAGTAATATTCCACAACTATCACACAACGCCATCTAGTCCCAAGCTAAGCAGAGCTCGTGTTATGGGTACTAGACAACTGATAAACATACTTATATAATATATCTAAATGCATACATAATATTATAGATAAATTACACCCAGACACAGAACAAATGATCGTGCTCATCAAACAAACATTTGTCCTGGGTGGGAATCGATATAATATTCGAGCATAGCAGTCAGGGTCACTAACCACTAGACCAACATGCCCGACAAAAATCGCCACAACACAGGGGTTAGGAGTCATAATCAAAATCGGATTCCAAGTACTCTACACTTGATACATACTGTAAAGTTTTGTTTCCTCGTCTCCGCCGTTAATATAATATTACTTAAAAAATAGAAAAACCGTGAAAAAAAATGTACTATTTAATTTTTGTATTTACAAAATAATACAATTATTTTTCAAGTGCAAAAGTATCAAGATGGTTCACCAATATGAAAGTTCAATGATTTGTCAATTTTCACAGTCCAAAAATATTGCCATATCAAAAGTTTAGAAAATAGGTCGTGGACAGCTTTCGTTGGCCAGACTCTAACTTTAAGGGTAAGCTCACAAGAAATATAAAAAAAAACTAATAAAAGAAAACACAAGCAGTAAGCAAAGTATGAAATGGACGAAATAAACAGGTATAAGCAGATTTTCATGATTAACACTGAGAAAAGAGGTTATTCTGACGAGTTAAATGATGAAAATGATAAAAAAGGGAAAGAGACAGCGTCAATTCGGAATTTGAAAATTTAAAAGTCGAAAGTGATTTATTTCGTGGCCGGGATAAAAGGAGGCAGGATAACGGAGTTTAGAGTAGAACCTTTTATAACACATTACCAGTTAGGTACCAACGAAAGTGGGGAGATTAGGAAAATATCTAAACTCAGCTTTGTATAACAAAAGATTGAAGCATCGTGTTTTCGAACAATTTTGTCGTATCTCCTTGGATTGTATGTATTTTATTTTGAATGTATCGACTGTACTTCATAAGGACACAACCTTCTGTGTACAACTGTTCTATATCATAACATTCATAACCAAAGTACTATTTCCTACCATGCACTGATATTATTGGGTAGGACTTCTATTAATCATTATTGTAATGTCCGACTCAAAAAGCCACAATTCAACCCTGATATAGATCAAATAATATTATTATATTATTACGGAAGGAGATAAGAATCTAATAATTAATATATTGGACGTAAAAATTACAGCTCTTGTTAACAATGTAGTGTCAAATTTTGAATAAATTATAGTAAGAATGACATGGTCTTGCGCTTGTTTTATCTGTCTTGCTTAATTTGACCTTAATTGTTATGTTTTACTTTCAAAGACGTTTAAGTAATATTTTAATGTAGATCAGATCATAATCTTTTCTGAGAAATCTTGAGGTAACCCGTTGTTTTAGTGACCTTTTAGTAAAGGTAATATAATCACTCCTCATTAAAATCTAAAACTGACTACTACTGCTGGGTGCACATCGTCTTTCATTTTTCTTTCCTTGGAATCTCATATTCCCACTGCTGGGACATAGGCCTCTCCTCTCCTCTCCTCTCTGTGAGAGGGAGTTGCACATAATCCACCACGCGAGCCCAGTCATGGGTTTGTAGATGTCACATGTTTTCGAATTTTTGGTTCTAGTCTAGGATAAGTCGATTTTCTCACGATGTTTTCCTTCATCGTTTGGAAGCAGTGGTGATGAATTAATAAACAGAAAGTAATGCGCCTGGCTGGGTAGGTTTGATTGAAACCACGATCTACAACTCGTAAGTTGGGTCACTGGGCCACTCACTCTCGCACACTGCATTGGCCAATCCATTTGGTATTGTGGATTGGTAGCACCTAATCATCAAAAATACATATACATAATGCCAGTTTTATTAACATAGTTACAATTCAATTATCAATTTTTTGGACTTTGTCAAAAAGCATTTATGAACGGATTTACAACACTAAATAAAACTGCTCAACTTTGCCATGAAAAATGAAAATTGTTTTAAAAACATATGAAAAGCTGAAATAAAAGTTTGGAACCCATTCAGTACACGTTACTGAGACCTTAGTAAATAGAAGCTATTAAAGTTAGAATGTTTATAACACACAGCAAAAGTTGCACTGTAACGTTTTTGTCAAAGGACCTAAAACAGAAACAAACTATGGTAGGTACCAGTAGGTACAGTGTAACGGCTGGAGAGGCACTGGCCTAATAGATTTAGAAACAATAAAACAGTACAAAGACCTTTTGACTTTTTTTTTTAGCGTTGTAAAATTATCAAATGAGTCCTCCCACCCTGGGCAGGGCGGGAGGGACTGTCAGACTTGTACTGACTAAAATCCACGGTGTCCTTCAATAGCCCTTTATGTTCCGGGGTCACGGTAATGAGATAAGTCCCGCGACCCCGGCAGGCTTCGGCCCTCTAGAGAGGGGGCCCCGTCATTATGCTGACGCTCTTTGAGGCGCGCGTGGAACACAACGCGCCGTCGACCCGGGCATGGTCCATGGTCGGGCAGCGAGTTGCCCTTAACTCGCCGCCCGCATGCCCGCGCCTACGGTGGCCGGAGATCGTCTTGCGACGTCCGTCGCTGTGGGCGTCCACCACCGCGGGTGGGGCGAAGGGAGGACATTGTCCTCTCCCTCACGCGGCCCTCCTCCTCCTTCGCGAGCATGACTGCTTCGCAGAAGTAGGCGACCGCTTCCCACTCCGGCTCGCCCCGCAGCATGGCCTCGACCAATACCGGGCGCGAGAGGTCTCCGCCTATAAGACCTTTTGACTTGAAAAAATTTGAGAATATTTTCAGCGAAAAATGAACACTGGTTCAGACAAACGAATCCGCCGTCAGACAGACATCATTGCTAATATTCTAACTCGGCTCAAGTATAGCTCAAAACGCTCCAACTTTGCTATGGAGAACAAGACACGTTGATAGCTATAGTTTCTTTATAAATTGACATAAAGAAAGAGACATGAAGAGAATCTGCATAAGGAATCATCTGTCAAGGAGTATGCCCCATGTGCAGCTAATTAATATGATTTGAAGAGGGTTTTGAACAGTTGTCATGACGACAGAGTTTACTTAATCCAAGCAATTGTCTTAAGACGAGCATTAGAATCAAAGACATTCAACTACATACGGGCAAATTAGAATATACTGCTATTCTGCTGGGATCACCCTATCTCATCGTCATCATCGTATCAACCATAAGACGTCCACTGCTGAACATAGGCGCCCTCCATAGACTTCCAACAGGATCGGTTGGCAGCGGCTTGCATCCAGCGTGATCCTGCGGTCTTCATAAGATCATCTGTCCACCTTGCAGGTGGACGTCCTACGCTGTGCTGCCATCACCCTATCCCAACCAAAAAAAGAAGAAAGTTCATGTACGATTGAGAAAAGTCTGTACTAACTCAAGTATTTGCAGTATCAAGTATGCAAAACCAGTCAGCAATCTGATCGTACTTCACCTAAGATTTTTTGCAAAACGTCTCTATGCACATTAATTGAATCCCATATAAAGGACGGAGGACACTTAAAGAGATTGGAATAGGATTTCCGAATACAACTCTTTCAGTTTGTTCTTTTGAATGCATGTCTACAGTACAGTTCGATGGTTGCCTCTTCAGTAGTTTGCTTTAACTCTTGCTTTTTACAAGCTTTTATTAAACGTTCCTTGTTTGTTTGTTCCGAACCTTATTTTGTCGATTCATGGAAACAGTTTTCAAATTTAAGTTTTACAATTTTTCAGAGGAGTGCGTGTTTTTAATATTAATGCTGCTGATATTTTATTTTAGGAAGGGCCAATTAAAAATTCATATACAAATTTTGGGAAATAATAATAATAATAATATAATATTCCACAACTATCACACAACGCCATCTAGTCCCAAGCTAAGCAGAGCTTGTGTTATGGGTACTAGACAACTGATAAACATACTTATATATTTCTAAATAAATACATAAATTTATAGATAAATTACACCCAGACACTGAACAAATGATCGTGCTCATCACACAAACATTTGTCCTGGGTGAGAATCGAACCCACGACCTCCGGCATAGCAGTCAGGGTCACTAACCACTAGACCAACAGGCCAGTCAAATGTTGACACTAGGAATTTGTCTCGAATCGGGTGCGCTTTCAACACCCAGAACCGAAACGGGAGGGGGTATTACAACGTCTTAAAACCAGGCTTGTTCCGGCGAGTGAAAGTGACAGAGCTATACAAGTCATCTAGCGCCATCTCGTTCACTCACTGGAATAAGCCTGGTTTTAAGACGTTGTAATACCCCCCCAGGACTTGTAGATTACACAAATATTAGTTCTGTGCGGGAATCGAACTCGTTACAAGCAGGACTGTAGTCACCACCACTGAACTGTGTCGCCAAAAATTGTATTAAAACCAATTTTGGTTCTATATTTAGTTGTTAACACATTGATTTCATTTACATTCCCGGATGAATGGACTGAATATGCAATTGAATATTTCCTAGCCACTATTTACTTTTTGTCACATGAGTGTATTTACTCGTCGATTCTCACGTAAGTTTCTCCTAAAAGCATTGCACTAACATTCCGTGCGACACATTCAATGAGATTGGTTGATTATATTCAGATAGTCACAGGTTGATATTAATTGAAATCAATGATGTTGATATGAATTACTTTAGATAGGTAAATATAATAGTTTGAGGTATTTGGATACATAATTACGAGTATATTCTAGACAATATTTTTTTAAGCTATTGCATAGCTTTTATCACGGGCTCTGAGCGCGGCGCGGCGACCGAATCAAGAAATTCCCAAAAACCTAAAGACTAAGGAAATTACCTGACACCACACATCGTCTAACGTCGTTTCAGTATAGGGAGACTTGGGTAATCATAAAGGTTCGGACAGACGTGCTCATTACTAGCACGAAAGCATGCTTTTATTCAAGGGGCAATTTTATTGAGGAAGTGGGAGTGGGAGCGGGAGCAGGAGTGGGAGCGGGAGCGGAAGCGGCAGCGGGAGCGGGAGCGGCAGCGGTAGTGAGAGCGGGAGCGGCAGCGGTAGCGGGAGCGGCAGCGGGAGCGGCAGCAGGAGCGGGAGCGGCAGCGGGAGCGGCAGCGGGAGCGGCAGCAGGAGCGGCAGCGGGAGCGGCAGCGGGAGCGGCAGCGGGAGCGGCAGCGGGAGCGGCAGCGGGAGCGGCAGCGGGAGCGGCAGCGGGAGCGAGAGCGGGAGCGGGAGCGGTAGCGAGAGCGGCAGCGGGAGCGGCAGCGGGAGCGGCAGCGGGAGCGGCAGAGGGAGCGGCAGCGGGAGCGGCAGCGGGAGCGGCAGCGGGAGCGGCAGCGGGAGCGGCAGCGGGAGCGGCAGCGGGAGCGGCAGCGGGAGCGGCAGCAGGAGCGGCAGCGGGAGCGGCAGCGGGAGCGGCAGCAGGAGCGGCAGCGGGAGCGGCAGCGGGAGCGGCAGCGGGAGCGGCAGCAGGAGCGGCAGCGGGAATGGGAGTGGGAGCGGGAGCGGGAGGAGAACGTTTCTTGACGTTTCACTTCATTGACGTGGCTGACCATAGCCTAATTAGTACAGTAGATATGTGCGGCTGCAGATGAGGATACAAAAAGACCGATATGTTTTACTTAAATTATTTAATTAATTAAAATTAATACAGTAATTTACTAAATTTAAAGACGTGACAAATGTTCGATGTGAGAACAATAAGTGGCACATTATTACATGAAATTATTAGTCATTGGTGGTTCGATTCACTGATCACACACGGCGAGATTTTAGGAACGCTGAGACTGCGAATCTCACGATACCGGGTGGTCGAGCACTGCGCGGAGTTAGTCACCGTCGCTGTTGTACTTTAGGGTTCCATGCTATAATTATGTGGTTCCGTCAGCTATGTATAACATCTCCCTCCATAAGATCGGCAGCTATTTGAAAACTGTAGTTGAGAATAGTGACGATGGCGAAGCTGGGTCGATATCTATGTTGCCGGCCTCCTTGTCCTGTGCCTTACTATTGATTTCATCAGTGGCTTTTCGTTGCTTATTCAATCTACGGCGACGAAGAATAACGATGATAATGAGTACACCTGCACCAGATAGTATAATATATACTGGTATAGTAGTATGGTATACGGCTTCAATGTTCGACGACTGTAACGAGACTGGTCCTTGTAAGGCGATTTCAGAGTTACTTGAATGCAGACTGCCAAGATCTATGGTTTGTAACTTTATGGTTTTCGTAGTTGAGTTATATGAATTTTCCTTAATGATTGGTAAGTCCATAATTTTCAGAATCTTCCCTTTAACTTGATCGTGACGATTGCTTATAGTAAACGCCGTAGTTCTTAGCACGCAGCCTTTAGGTATGATAGATAAGTAGCTCCCTTGTAACTTTCTATAGTAATCTTCAGAACAGGTTAAACGAACTTGCGTTGGGTAAGGAAATGTTACGACGAAGTGTTGGTCGTCTAGCTGTTCCATAGCTTCAGAAGACAGGATGACTGACGTGAATTGACAGGATTCGCCAATTCTTTGGTTGAGTATAAGATGCTGGATACAGTCCGATTGCTGGCCATGGTGGTGACTTAAGTTATCTTTGCAAAGGTAACCGTGACTATACTTCGGACATTCTGTCTCTATATACAATAGATCTTTTTCTTGGACCGCTACGAATGGAGCAGTTGGGATAAGGATCCTATTGTTACGATTAGGAGCCAGGGAGAGTTTATACAGGATGTAGTTAGTAGGGTAAACTATCGGAAATTGTACAACTATTACTATTTTATTCCCATTATAATAGTAACCTAATCTAATTATATCGTAATATTCTCTGAGGCTGATATCTAAAAATTGATTCTTATCATATAACTTATCTAACTTACTTATCATTTCCTTAAACATAGCATAATTCAGAATAGAGTTATGTGTACTTTCAGCTCTAATAAATGCCAATAAATTTTGTAATGACTCAAATTCTTTGGACAACTTGTCTATGTTATCTCCTAATATCATAAGTAACTGTGCCAAATGAGCATACTGAATAGTAACTGTTTCATGCCTAGCATTATTAGCTAAAATAGAATTTATTGTTTTCTCAATTTTAACCTGGTTTTCTACTATTCTATCTGTAACGTTTGAACTACGAGAGACCCACTGCTTGCTTAAACTTATCTGATGGTTAATTTCAGATGCTAAATTATTTTCATTTTGGTTTAAGATTGAAATAGCATTATCGTATTTTATTGCGTCAGTATAGTCTAAATTGCCAGAGATGCTCTTTATAACCGAACCAAGACCATCTATAAGACCTCTTTTTATACGCTTTGCTTCAAGTGTATCTAACTGTTCTGATATTTCTTCTAGTTTCATGCCTAGATATTTAACGTGGGGCTCGTAGGCTGACGATACATTGATCAGTTGTGGCGTTAGATTACGCAATTGATCGTTAATAGTCTCTAAATTACTACGCATACTATCAAGATTAATAATTTGGAGAAAGGAATGGAAGTGAGAGATAATTTTTGCGGATCCCAGGTTAAAGGGTAAAATACCTGGTCCATCGTTAAGACTTTCGAGCGTTATCTCGTTCGCTTGAGCCAGGGTCAGAAGTGTCAGTGTCAGGACTGGTAGTATTTTCGGTGTCCTGTAACAAACGAGCACTATTAGGCACCCGTTTTAGACGCGATTTAGGCACAAAGCCCTTTTTCTTTTTGGTGTAAATATGAATAGGTAAATTCGCTACTACTGTATCCTGAGTATATCGAGATGCTAATTTTTGTCTATGGCATAATGGGTTTTGAATAAATACCTGTTGTTCAGGCTCATAACTGTTTTCAGGTTCGCGATTCCTATTAATATTTTCAGTAATTTCAGTACGACGCTGAAGTGAAGTTTCATTGAGAATATCGTACACCTTTAACATACGTTTACGGTGTTCTCGGGTATACTGCTGCAATAGATGTTCTGAAACATTCATATCTAATGGATCCCGGGGATCAAAATGACCGGTTATGATATCAATGGGTCTACATTTTGTAAAACTATGTATTGAGCTATTATATGCCAATATAGCATACGGCATAAGATTAGTTACAGAATTTCTCTGCTGTTCTAATTTCAGTATACGTAAATGTTCTAATAGTGTAGAGTTTAGCCGTTCTACCATGCCATTTGAGTTGATTAAGCGAGCAGCAGATCCTACGATTTTATTTAATATTCCGTTAATAAGAGCTGTGTTAATTAATTCGGAACCACCCTGCACATTATAATATTCTTTTACCAACTGATCACATAATTGAATAAACCTAGTCAGCACATTTGGGTTCCCGTCGAACTCGGGAACGAGCCTTAACGCTTTAAAAATGGTATCTATATCCAAAGACATGTTCTCAGAGAATAATTCTACTTCCTCGTCTACTATATCTAAGTTAATATTTCTCCTAAAATCTATTGCTGAATGTCTATTATTTCTAACTAACCTAGAATGCCTAAATTCTCTTGGAAAGAAAATTTTGGAAAGTTATATTAGTACGGGCTAGGAGTAAGCGGTCACTAGAAATGATCTAATGTACTTACATGAACATTATATCGGTCACTTTGCGTTATCAATGTCTGGATACCTCGTTGCAGCACGACGTGTAGATTCTGGATACTCTGGAGCGACTGGATAGCCGCACGGGCAGCTTTTGCGATACGGAAATCTTCCTATTTACGCGAAACCGACCGCGAGTATCCTACCGGCTGCGCCAGATATGTGCGGCTGCAGATGAGGATACAAAAAGACCGATATGTTTTACTTAAATTATTTAATTAATTAAAATTAATACAGTAATTTACTAAATTTAAAGACGTGACAAATGTTCGATGTAAGAACAATAAGTGGCACATTATTACATGAAATTATTAGTCATTGGTGGTTCGATTCACTGATCACACACGGCGAGATTTTAGGAACGCTGAGACTGCGAATCTCACGATACCGGGTGGTCGAGCACTGCGCGGAGTTAGTCACCGTCGCTGTTGTACTTTAGGGTTCCATGCTATAATTATGTGGTTCCGTCAGCTATGTATAACACAGTAATAAATATAATAAGTAAATAATTATAATTGCATAAGTTGTTCTATTGCGGCGGTCCCCGAGTACCACACGTATTGTTTTTGTTACATTTTGTAATATTAGTACCTGCCCATATTTCCATTTTTTGTTATTGGTTTCGGCAGTACCTACCTACCTACCAATAACAATTGTTTTAATATTTTTGGTTACTCGTAAGTATTACTCTTAATTAATCGTAATTAATTCTGAGTAAATACTACTGTTGATGCACCAGAAAGGTGCTCCACCACGATTTGTTAGGATTTTAAAAGGTTTATTGTTCATTTCTGTAGCCACATGGGATAATTTCAGTCCTTCACGCGAATGAAGCTGCATGCAAAAGCTAGTCGTATTGTCATAACGCAGAACATTAAAAAAAAACTATTGTGAACTAAGAACTAAATAAATAATAAATAAAAAACTGATAAATAATTATAAACCGATGAATGTAGTCAACACAAAGTATTTCCTGATAATACGGGAAACAAAACATGTTATTTTCGTTAAGATGACATATCACATAACAATTTACTAGCAATTATCAAAATTGAAATTGCCAAAAACAAATTAAATGACTGTTTTTTTTTTTAATTAACAACTTTAATAATAATCAACGTTAAACGTTAGTACACATATTAGTGTTCCTATTATGTCGCGGGACTAACGAATACCGTGACCCCGTAACGTAAAGGGCTACTGAAGGACAGCGTGGATTTTAGTCAGTACAAGTCTGACAGTCCTTCCTACCCTGCCATGGGTGGGAGAGGACTCATTTGATGATTTTACCACGCTAAAAAATGTGTTTCCATTAAAATATTAGTCTCTAATAAAAAGTCATAACAGTTTATGAGATTGACACGTTCCAAAGTACTTAATTATTCCCAGATGGCGCCACGTGTTTCAGTTAACTCGCTGAACTAGGAGGATGCAGCCATTTAAACGTTAATATTATTCGGACTGATCTAATCTCGAGCTATAAATCGATAGCCGCTCAACATAATTGATTATGATGGTGCACGGACTGGATTGCTGGATATTGGTTTACACCTAATCTAGGTAACTATTGTGATGGCGTGGGAAGGTTGTGTGATTGGAGGGATTATGTGAAACTGGTGGTATTGGGTTTTAATAACTTACTATTGAATCCGAAATGAGGAGATCCGTAGACGAACTAAAGTCACCGATATAGCCCACCGGATTAGCAAGCTGAAGTGGCAATGGGCAGGCCATATTGCTCGCAGAGCAGATGGTCGATGGGGTCGAAAAAAGTGCTAGAGTGGAGACCGCGGACTAGCAAGCGCAGCGTAGGACGTCCACCAACGAGGTGGACAGACGACCTTGTAAAGGTCGCCGGAAGACGCTGGATGCAGGTCGAACTTCCAACCGGTATATGTGGAGATCTAAAGGGGAGGCCTATGTTCAGCAGTGGACGTCCTATGGCTGAGATGATGATGATGATGATGAACTTACTATTAGAGGCTATTGTTCTCGTAATTATTGGTTCTGCGAGTGTATGTCATGTTTTAGTAATACTAGCGTGAAATTTTAAATCAGGTAGGTAGGTACATATTTTCATAAAATAATTCATAAACTTTACAGGTACCTATATTCAATTAGGTAGTCAAATAAACCCTTTTCCTCAATCCTACTTTGCTGTGTTCAACAGGGTCTACAATGATCAGAACTAGGGATGCATCGATACGCCTTTTCGCCGATACGATACCGATACCGATACTCTTATAAAAATATCGGCGATACCGATACCGATACGCTTATTAAAAACTAAGAAATTAAGATAAAATAAATAAATCACAAGTCCGATTATTTTTTTATTAATATAAAAAGTAGTGACATACGTTGATATTAGATAATTATACATTTTAGTAATTAAAATTAAATAAGATTTTTGTTTAAAAAAAAACTAATCTTAAATTTTTCGGAGAAATGCGATTTCGCAAGTCTGTTTGGCAAAGGTTTCCCCGAGAATAGTTCGTGCCTCGTTTGCAACGAAACGTACGAGACAACACGCTCGTTTACACTACATTTTTAAATTAAAAAGTATCGTTGAATCGGTCATAAAAATATCGTCGATACCGATATATCGGCTAACCCGAAGTATCGCCGATATATCGGTATCGGTATCGGATGCATCTGAATTTTTGTAAAACATACCACTGTTGTCATGTGGAAGCAAGAAATATATTGAGAATGGAAATTCGGTAATTATGCTACGGGAACGTCATTCCTGAATAAAAGTATATAGGTAACAAACTAACTGTGTAGTTATCCATTTTAATTTTTCTAGTAGTTTTGTTTTTTGAGAAAAGGTAAGTAATAAATATCCTATCTATCAAAAAATCCACCCATCCTCCACAAACTTTCGCTTAAAATTTTAATTGTAGTAAGATTCATTCAAACAGAGTAGATTTTATTAAAACAAATCGGTAAATTCGTTTGCTGACATAGAATAATTTTGACCAACTATACAAATACAAGAATCAACATGGACAACATCTATGGATGTTCCATTGTTATCCATGATGATTCTTGAAATTCATATTGTGGTGCTTTTCATTTCATCTGAAAACAAAATAAATGAGAACTATGCCTTTGTCATTTAACTTTTCAATACAAAAACTTTTTCAAAAAAAAATGTAACCGCCTTCAAAAACAACCATAAAAAAACGGTAAAAAAAACTACAAAATAACTTTTCTTTCGAAAGTCGGTGTCTTTGTTTTCTTTATTTCATTGTCTTTTTTTGCCACCGACTTCCGAAAGAAAAGTTATTTTGTAGTTTTTTTTACCGTTTTTTTTTTATGGTTGTTTTTGAAGGCGGTTACATTTTTTTTTTGAAAAAGTTTTTATTTTACTCTTTTTAGTTTAAATATTCAACCCGAATTCTTGTGAAATACAACATGTGCACTAGAATTTTGTAATCCATAACACCGGTAATAACATCGCTCATGTACACAATCAGCTAATAAAATTCCCTATCTCAAAAACTACTGAACCGATTTTGATGAAACTTGCAATATTCCCTAAGTTAAATGATACCTAGTACAGTAAAAAAAGAATTACTTAAATCGGACTTGTAGTTCCAGAGATATGCGAACTCAAACTAAATCAGTCGATGCCTACTCCTTACTATTAAGGAGTTCTACCTTCCATCATCAGCTCAGCTACATGAAATTATGATTACCATACGCAAGTACTTAAATTACTTCATAAAAATTGCGAAAAACGGTGTGTTGGCCTATAAAATTCGAGGGTTGCCCTCGATTTCTCCAGGATCCAATCATCAGATCCCAACTTGGTGACTATGGGACCACCTCAGAAGTACCTCCTTTCGAACAAAAAAATAATTTTAAAAATCGGTCCACAATTGGCGGAGTAATCGCGTAACAAATACACAAAAAAGAAAAAAAAAAAAGAAAAACATACCGTCGAATTGATAACCTCCTCCTTTTTGAAGTCGGTTAAAAACATGAAATTCATTGCTTGCAAATAAACGAAAGAAAAGTCATCGTCACCAAATTCATTAGTGAACATCCATTATTCACGGATCTAGACGATATAAATTCATTGATTACAATAACCACGTTCCAATAACTTTGTAAACCATAAAAATACAATATTGCCACATTAGAAATCAGCAAGGCGCTCTAATCGATCTGCGCCCACGTCAATAAAATTACGTTATCCTTCGTACACCGAGTTATAAGTCACCGACTTAGTATGAAAATTGATGGATTTCACAATACGACCCCCTGTACCTACCGCCGACATGAATGCCCGCACACATACTGAATATCAACGTGTTTACTCCCATTTTCTATTATGAATAAAGCCCGCAAAGCTGCGTGATGGTTTTATCGAACTTCCTATCATCGATAAACCCTTTTACCTAAATAGCATATATTGAGTATTCAACTTCGTCCCTACGTTACGTCAACGGATCGTTTCCTTCAAGCGCCGGTAGAATGTTCGAGTTCAGGTAGTCTTATGAGTTCGGTATAAGGGACTCAGATGTTCTTTGAAAGTTATAACGTCATAATAGATCTCAGGTATCAGCTGTACGCCTCAAAGGGTAGCCTGAGATAACGAGGTACCTATTCATTTGGTAGCTCGCACAATCTAAAGGTTTCTGTGTTATAATCGGTAGCTGCCTTACCGCCTCATGTTATCTTGTTCAGTAACTGTACTTTATCGGAGAATTTCTTGAAACTTCTCTGTTAATAAAATTAATGTTTGTATGTTTGTTCTCTGTTCGTTCTGAAACTGTTACGACTGATGATGATGATGATGCTGACCCAAAAAATGTATATGTATTATTTTTGCAGCAATTCGTTTTTTTTTAGTGTTCAGGGAGTGTGATAAAAAGGAGAACTTTTGAAATGTTAAAAGTAAGTTTCCAAAAAAATCTTCAGAAACACAGAGTGTTAAAAGTAAGACACCCTTTTAATATTTATTTCGTAATTTTGCTATGCAGATTGTACTAGTGACAAGTTTCAAACACAAAACATGTTGAACACTGGACTGGACCATGTGATATCTATTACGTATAAGACGCAAAGATTAGTAGAATATAATAATACAGACAGGACAAAGTTTTTTTTTTTTCGATGGGTAAATGTTGTATTTTACATTGGTTTCCCATTACTGATTTCCCAAGACTGACCTCAGCACGATTTTGCCTAATCATCTGACGGCAAACACTAACACAGCGCGCATTCAGAGCTCAAAGCAAATAGCACACGCTTCCCGGGTTTTTAGGGTTCCGTAGCCAAATGGCAAAAACGGAACCCTTATAGATTCGTCATGTCTGTCTATCTGTCCGTCCGTATGTCACAGCCACTTTTCTTCGAAAGTATGAGAGCTATCCTTTTGAAACTTGATAAGCAGATGTATTATGTGAACCGCATTAGGATTTTTACACAAAAAATCAATTCTAAGTATGGTAACCACAAAACAAATTTTGGGGGTACCTCCCATGCTTAGAATTGAAACTCAAATATATTTTTCATTACTCATACTCTGAAAGTAGGTCATTACATGTCTGATTAGCGGTTTGAAAGTTATCCATTGCCGCCCTAGGGAAAATCGCTTTCAACTGACAGACATTTCTATTGAACCATGTTCAAACTTTTTATACAGCCACGAAATTATAGAGCAATTTAAAATTAAAATAACATAAAGATAAGTATTAAGAATATAAATAATGACTTTAAAATAATTTAGTTTCAACTATTTCTCTAAAATAATACAGATTTCGACAAAATCTTTGCCAATTTTTAAATAATGAACATGAAAAATCCTGGCTGTATAGCTGGACGACAGCACAAAAATTAAAAAAAAAACAAGTGGCAAAGTGACAATCCGACCTACACTTTACATTTTTTCTTTAGCAAAAATATATGTTGTTAATTTTACTTTCCTCGTATTCGTAATGAAAAGCACAGTGTTTACCTCGGGTAAATTACTTATTTAGTCCCTCGAACTATTAGCGCCCTCACTACGTTACGGGCGCCAAACCCCGTCTCGGAACGTAAATAAGTAACTTTCACGCCTTGGATAACAATGTACTATTTTTCACCAAACCCATACGTGTGGGGTATCTATGGATAGGTTAAAAAAAGCTTTAAAAATGATATAACAACGAAAATTAGTTTGGAGTAGACATAGTTAGCAGTTTTTGAGATATGGTACATTTTCAAAAACCGCAAATATAACTTTGCGATTCATACAAACACTATAAAAAACAAATTTATTTTTATTGTTTGTGTATATTACTTACTAATCTCAATATAATTATATCCCTAATCTATGCTCGCTACTACGGAACCCTTCATGGGCGAGTCCAAGTCGCACTTGGCTGGTTTTTTTAAACATTTCTATCCCATTTCACGAAATCACTGATCCATTTTATGAATCAGATGCAGGAAATAGAAAGAAAAGATGGTACACATAAGAATATTTCATGTGGATCATCTTTCCTCTTAATTAGAAGTATTCGTATGTTATCTCCATAAATATCATAATGTGTTAGTAACCTCTAAATTACCCTAAGAGGTTACCCTACCTAACATTCATAACTTAGGTAATTTTCATTCAAAGTATCTTTAAAAAAATAAGCGTGCAAAGTACCCACGTAAACAAAACACTTATTGTCATACACGACAAAGCGACGTTTTCCGATATAAGCAATCTGCAACCGTTCCGAGCTCCACATTTGCCATTTTCAGATAACAACAACATTGTTTCAACTGCAGTGAAATCAAATTGTTTTCTGATCTCTGCGAAATGCGCAATTATCCAGGGACTCAGCACAACACCTAACATATGCACATTTTGCTTACCTCACTATGCAGAAATAGCATTACTGAGCGCTGAATGTGAACGCTAAAATGCAACTATTTACTGTTAGAACAAAGATTATGAATATTTTATCACGAGATACGACATTTTACTCGCGCAAGTTAAGTAGGTACATACTCCGCGAGTCGTAAGTGACAGTTACTACGGTTGTTTATGTAAATTATGTCTTGTAAATATGGTCTTTTTACGATATTATGGCTGAAGCTTTCTTTGAGAGGGGAGTAAAATTGTATACAAGGTTATTATAACGTGAAGTATCAACACACTTCACGATATAATTAGTCTTGTATACAATTTTTACTTCAAGTGACATCAACATCAATATGTTACTTGGAGTTTAGAAGAGTTGTTAGCTACAAACAAAATGTTGCTCTTTTATTTTGAAAATCACTTAGCTGTCAAGTTTTTATTTCTTGTTATAAGTTCTCGTAAGTTTTCTTTTTTTTTTACTTTGTATAAGGAATAATGTCAATTTGTTGTTCTACCAAACTACATAATTCAAAGAACTTATTTATAATATCATCATCATCATCTCAGCCATAGAACGTCCACTGCTGAACATAGGCCTCCCCTTTAGATCTCCACATATACCGGTTGGAAGCGACCTGTATCCAGCGTCTTCCGGCGACCTTTATAAGGTCGTCTGTCCATCTCGCCGGTGGACGTCACACGCTGCGCTTGCAAGTCCGCGGTCTCCTCTCTAGCACTTTTCAACCCCATCGGCCATCTGCTCTGCGAGCAATATGGCCTGCCCATTGCCACTTCAGCTTGCTAATCCGGTGGGCTATATCGGTGACTTTAGTTCGTCTACGGATCTGCTCATTTTGGATTCGATCACGTAGAGAAACACCGAGCATAGCCCTCTCCATAGCTCGCTGAGCGACTTTGAGCTTTGAGATGAGGCCGATAGTGAAAGACCACGTTTCGGTGCCGTATGTCATCACTGGTAACACACATTGGTTGAAGACTTTCGTCATTTATTCGTCATTTATAATATAAAATGTACATATCACGCGGTTGAGGCATGCAAAAGCTAGTGGCATAGAATATTAAAAACATTTTATAACTAGTAACTCGGCTGTCCAGTGTCCAGTCTACACCTATTTCACATAGTCTTTGTGTATGGTGCTGACCATTTACAGACTGTGTTCCCAAGGGAGTCGTGAATACGTAATGTGATAAAACGATGCATAGTTAAGGGAAATTGAAGTGGTACATCGCAGACTCGGAATATTCACCCCTAAGTACAGCCATTCTGAACAATACAGCATTGATTGCATCGATAAGAAACTTCGGTGACTGGGAAGATGGGAGCTGTAACTTGTAGATTATTGAAGGCATGAGCGCTTTTCCAGGTGGTAATGTTAGTTGGGTGGAAGTTTGGTAAGATTTATTTATGCTTTTGAAAACAGAAACGAGAATATTATATGTGATATATGAATCGAATCGAATGAATGGAATCCCTTCTATACAAATATAAATCGGAAAATAACTTTTGCCTCTTGTGCTTTACATGCTGAATTTTTCATTGAAGTTACTAAGGTACGGTACACTGTAATTTTAATTCTTTTAATCCCATGGGATAAATGGCATTTATCCCGTTTGACTAATGAATCTGAATGATAATTGGTGATAGCTGTAGAAAAGTAGGCTACCATGTTTTTTGGCCGACTTCAAAGTTTTCATTTAGGTTCCATTTCTCTTAAAGAATTATAAGTAATTGAAACGGACAGCATGGCTGGCGTAATGGTTGAACGATCGTTTGATTCGTACTCGTATTTGAATTGCCTACGGATACATATTTATGAACGCGCACCCTCGAAGATATTCCTAAAAAAAATCTTTATCGGTAATTAATAATGCGTGTATTATTATCATGTCTCCAACTAATCTATGATCTACACATAATGACTCCATAGACAGTAACGCTGAACATACTAACTAGGAGCAAGTTGAGCTACATTGTATGCAAGTAACTAGCTCGAGTTATTTCATATCGTGGCTGAATGTCGAAGTTTGGCATAAGTAACACCCCCTGTTATTAATGGTGCAGTATGAAGGTGTATAGTCCTTCCATATTTATTGTAACCTTTGACAGTTGCAGTCAAAAATTATCCTTATTTGCAACACTATAAGCAACGGAACTATTGCTTTTGTAGTAGGTTTGGTGGTAGGTTAGGTTACAGGCATTCTATTAGTTAGTTTTGTTTTTGACTTATGTCATTCTGATGTCCTATTGATGTGCCTGTGAATTCTGTGTTTTTTTTGGCCTTAAGTCTATAAGCAAATAGTGCAACCACAAAGATCGCGATAACTTCATCAAGCTTGTCACAGCATAACAGAAACCTTATCGCTACGTGCATAAAGGTCATTGTCATTCTGACAGCGGTGCAAGGGTGAAGGTAACATAACTGCAGTAGGACTATAGGTCGCTCTTGATGGAGCGCATTTGTTTCCTTTTATTGGTGTTTTTGTAGTGTACGACCTTTGTAAATGACAGTACTAATGGGACTGAATGAGTGGCATTTGAAGAACTCCTACAAAAGCAATGGCGACACGTAGAAATGTGGATGTTTCGGAAAGGAGAAAAGGCAATGTATCGCATAGTTTAGCCGTTTAATTAAGTTATGTTTAATTAAGAACTTCCTTCATCTTTGGCGCTGGTTAAACATTTCATAAAACATAAATATTTTCTTCTTTCTTATAAGTAAAAAGTAAATTAGATCCTTGGCCATCTTCTGCAGTCAAGAAAAATAAAAGATAAGCATCTTCCGGTGCATCCACACTGCCGGTAACATTTGTAGCTCAACGTTTCCAAATGTTGCTCGGTAACATCCGCAAACAAAATGTTACTAAGTGTTGACGTGTTACTGTAAGTCGAGTAACGTTGCTCAACATTCGGTAACAATGTTACCCCCTTATCTAACAATGTTGCGGATTGTCGAGCAACGTTACTCGACATACAGTACCTAACACGGCAACATTTGTTGTCGGATGTTACTGCGGTGCGGATGAGTAACAATCAACAAATAGTAACAAGGAGCCACAAAAGTTACCGAATGTTGCCGAATGTTACCGTGTTGCCTTTTGTTGCTCCACAAATGTTACCGGCGGTGTGGATGCACCGTTCAGTTTAATTTTAAATTTTATAATTTTACCTCGAACTAGTTCAATAAGAAGACATGGGAAATTTTGCGAGGGTAAAACGAAATTAAGGAAGTAGTAAGAAAATATTATTTCGAAATTTAATTTTCATTTTCATAGCAATTAAAAATAATAAATTGATTTAACATACATACTTAGATAGTAGCTTAAGGCAGCAGACAGAATATTTCACAGACAGTTCCTGCGAATGATGAATGTGATATTAAAATAAAACATCTAATAGCTGGCTGGGCGCCATTTTAATAACTCCGCTGTTCCCAAAATATAGTGCTCGTATTATTCTTATTCAGAGTGCAGTGATAACTCAAAGCTTTTATTTTTTAATATAACTTGTAAAACAAAAAAAAATCATGTAAAATAAATGCATTTATTGCCGGTATAAAACATTTTGAAATAATGCGAACTTTGGCTTGAAAAAGTTGTGAAAACGTAGTCATGTATATTGAACTACATTTATATAATTGTACACACTTATCAGTTTATTAGTTACTCCGAAAATGCTACTTGGATTTGAAAAAATCTTTAAAAGCATGGTTATTTAACATCACGCTACTACACTTTGGAGCCGAGAGGTGGATGAAAACGCAGAGCAGTTAATCGAGTTTACTCTGAGTGTAATTTTCAGTTGTTAATGTTAAAAAATAATCGACAGATGGACAAAGTTGCATATTTTATTACGTAAAATATTCGTAGGATTATCATTCATTGTCCGAATAATATTTCATACACTTATAAGAAAATTATATTAGATAGAATACTAATAAACATGTTAATAGGACCTCTCAGCATTAGATTATAGATTCATACCACAATCTATGGGGATCAAAAGATACTGGCGACGACGTTCTAATACCGATACTAAGTTAAGTCAAGGTATTTTCTGTATCCCAAATTAAGCCTTAAATGGGATTTAGTTACTAAACATATTTAGTGCTGAGTCGGCTAAATACTGGCTTACTAAAGTTAAGCTAAAGATGAATGTCAAAGATATTTGTTTAGTAGCCCAACAGATTTTTGCTGACTATGATCAGGATCTTAGATTCGATTTCCCGTTCGGGAAATATGGAAACTGATGTCAATAATGATCGCCCCTATTTCATAAAGGACTTAAACATTACAGGTAAATTAAATATGGATTGTAGTACCTGCATGACATATCTCTGCCACCTTCGAGGACGACAGTCGTTTATTTTAGGCTAAATCACAAGTGATACACCCAATGGGTTTTCCATTCGGCAAAAACCGTCGTCGCGTTGGCGCAGTGGTTAAGTGATCGACAGCTCGCAAGATCGCGGGTTCGATGTTCGCACAAATATTTGTATGACCAACAAGTAGTTATACTGGGTGTTTGTGTATGAATGTAATGAATAAAGAAATCAGTAAAAGGGAAACATTTTCATTACGTTTTCCCTTTTCAGTTAGTTACAAATTATGACTTATTGGACATTTCTGCACACACCCATCGCTGTTCGCCTAAATTGCAGTGTCCTAATTACAAATGTGCAAGATTATTAATAACAAACACTTAACTATTATAATCACAAACAGCCCTGTGGTTGCGAGTCTAATAGAAATGCGATAGTCGTGACAAACAAGAGGCCATGAAGGCAAACATCACGAGGTTTCCTCATTCCTACATAATTATGTTTTATAACGATTTCAAAAATGGCCGTAAAATAATTAATTTGTTAGCAACACTTTGTTTGTACTAATTATTATTCAGGATATGAAAATAAAAACAAAAGATATCTAATAGGTGCGTCCACACAGAAAGAGCAGCCTCGCGAGGCATTTGCTGCCCGAAGAGGCTTCGGTTAGTATGGACGTGCTCGGCCGAGGAAACTAACTCGCGCTGGCGCGGGCGATCGACCGAGTGCCCGAGTCGTCCAGTGTCGGCTTTTGTTTTGCTCGCGTATATTGTTTCGTGCCTCGGTCGAGAAACAATATTGCGCGTCCAAACAGAGTAAGCAGCTTCGCGAGGCATTTGCCGCGCGAAGCAAATGCCTTGGGAGGCTGCGCGCTCTGTGTGGACGCACCTAATGGATGTTGACTATAGTATTTTGGATCATAGTAGTCAAAACATTGTTAGGTACATGAATTTTCATATCGATTCGATTCGATTATATTCCTTGCATGTAGAATTTGGACTACCTACTTAATTAATAAAATCTTTTTAGGCAATTGGATCACCGACCTAATAATTATAAGAAGAACAACTATCGATCCAGCTCACATCTTGAGAAGTTTCCTGTCTCTGGAGCCTTAACCACTGGTAGATTGGACCATGCTCCCGGCCATTGTTTTATTTGACAATTATGCATGATTTGTTTTGAATCTCAAAATTTTTGAAATGTAAAAAACATTGTTTTTTTTTTTTTCAGAATCCCTCATAATTTAATAGGTATTCACACTTCAAGAAAACGTAAATCAAGCATAATTCCCAATACAATCAGGACCCAGTCATTGAACCAGATAATAAATTTATTTTACACAAATCTAAACCTTAATATCATTATCTGATCTCGATCCCAAGAATTCAGTGAGGCGTGAAAACAATTTAATTATGGAAGACAGGACCATCCTCTTATTTAAGGGCAGACAGGCCTTAACGATACCTCAATACCTAAATTAAATAATATTATTACCAGGAGGCCTTTGTCCGGGATTATTGGCCTTTAACAGAAATCTGGACTAAATAAAATTATAGAGTTCCCGATATCGAGAAATCTTACCTTTCTCTGGGTACTCATATTAAAATATTATTTTTTATAAAATTATCGTCTCAATTAAATTAATGTGATGAATATAATTTTCTTCTCAAAGACGATGTAATAGTCGTTCTGTTCGTTCGCTATGCGTGAAACAACATGTTTCACGCATAGCTTTGTACTACCTAGTGAACAAGGCCATTCTGGATATTTACGTAGGTAAATAGAAATAGATTAGCAGAATTACTCATAAAACTCTTGAACCTATGTAGTTAATTTTCTGTACGGCTTTTCTTAAGCCTCCTGCAGACACACGGGATTAATCGCGCTGCGACAACGAGCCAAGCTAATTTCCACTCTAAAAATACTGCGAATGGGCCGCGACAATATAATCTATATAATCGCGTGTGTCTGCAGGAGGCTTTATTCAGTGTGAAAATATTATTCGTTGCATAAATATTTTCAGAACTAACAAGTTCAGAAAAAAGCAAGTTATCCTTGAATAGTCTCGAAATTTTTATTTGGTCATTAGAAAGAAAATAATAGTGAAACATTCCAACTTGCACGGGTCTTGAATAGTTTTGATTACGCTGTAATTTGATACTAAATCTTTTTATGAAGTAAAATCAACAAACAGAGGCGTTAGTACGAGTGAGTAAAGTTAAAACGTCAATTTAATCCGTAGCACACCGGTATTTACATCGCTCATGAACACAATAAGCTAATAAAATTCTCTATCACAAAACTACTTAACTGATTTTGATGAAACTTACAGTATTCCCTAAGTTAAACGATCCCTAGTCAACAAAAAAAGAATTAATTAAATCGGACTTGTAGTTCCGGAGATAATATGTGAAATTTGTCGATGCCTACTCCTTAGTGTTAAGGAGTTGTACCTTCTATCATCAGCTCAGCTACATAAGATGATGATTACCATACGCAATACTTAAATTACTTCATAAGATTTCAGAAAAACGATGTGTGAGCCCATAAAATTTGAGGGTTACCCTCGATTTCTTCAGGATCCAATCATCAGGTCCAGACTTGGTGACTGTGGGACCACTATAGAAGTATCTTCTTTCGAACAATAAAAGAATTTTGAAAATCGGTCTGATTGAAAAATAAAATACCGACCGAATGAACCTCCTTTTTTTGAAGTTGGATAAAAATAGGCTCAGACTGTCACCTGCTACTCCCATACTCCATAAAACCTTTCTAAATTCATCCCGATGTTCATATGAGCCATCCAATGGACCATTTCATACGTCATTGCCAATAAACTCCACCGTTTTACAACCTAAAACTAATATATTTTAGCCATTTTATCGCCTCAGGGACAAGTCCTTTGACCCTTAAAGACATGCAGAACTAAGGATACTTCGTCAGCAATTCAGATCGTCAAATCGAACGCTAATATTTACGACTACCACACTTCATATTTCTTTCATTCCCACAGTTCTATTCATGCAAGCTTTGCGATATCCGAGACCCTACTCCTAACTTTTGGGGACCCGTATTTGCTTATAAGCGTTTTACATACATATTAGAGTACGTGGTTCTGCTTCACATTTTTTTCTTACTTAGGTTTCTTTACATCCCAACACAAGTACGTTCGAATTCATAGGTGATCTGTGTAAAATAAAATGCTAGATAATAAACTATTCTACTATTGGCACCTGCAAAAAATATTGATATGTGGAATATCTCAGGGGCCATTCACTCAAATGCCTTTTCAGCGGGTGCCCAATGTAGAATATACAAGGCGAAGCATCTTATCTATAGCAATTATAAAAGGCAAACAATCCGGAACTTAGACTAATGTTTACAAACAGCTTTCTATTCCAAAGTTGATCAGACGACTTCCACGTGTATAACAAAAAAACAGACCGTGCCCATATTTTCTTTATACTTTTTTGTAGGAAACTGGGGTGATAAAACCTTTCAATATTGCTCTTTTTATTGAAAATCGAGACCTTTTAAAAGTTACTTCAGTGTCCTATTTAAAGTACTTATACGTAACTTTGGAGCAAACATTTTGATTCCTTCCTAGGTTAGGCATAGTGTTGCTGAGTATTAATTTATACGAAAAAAAAAATCTCAATAATTGCTACTGAGTTTAGATTTGTATAATACTGGTAGTAATAGGCTTATTATTAAGTGATAGGTCATAGTATGAATAATAACACAGGATATTACAAAAATATTACTAACCAAAAATGGGTATACCTACCACTATTACCTCTGTATACGTTTTTGGGGATTGTACATTTATAATTATTTTATATCCACATACTAGCTGATGCCAGCGACTTTGCTCGCGTGTAACTGGAAAATTTTTCCACGTAAACGTAATATAGGGATGTATGGAAGTTGAGTCATAAACCATGATTCACATCCTTTGCCCCTTTTTTTCAAAGATATGCAGCTAACTTGACCTTTGAGCTGCCACCGCCAACACCTTGGAGGTGGTGAAAATTTCGGTAATTAAAGTATAAATACCGAAGTGCACACAAAGAATATGAGTACAAAAAATGTTATGACAGTTCCGTTCTCGTATCTTTTGTATAATTTTCCAATCTAACCTATCTCCGAGCCAAGCTTCATTAAAATCCTTTCAGCTGTTCTGACGTGATTGACTAACAAACATCTCTCCATCCAAACATCCAAATTGTGTTAAAAATGTAATAAGGATATAAGGGCACGATAAACCAAACAATAATATAATATCACCATTTTTTTTTCCAAAGGGCCATAAATGAATGATTACATACCAAATATGGCCGCTCATATCGAATGATATCTACATAAACATACACATTAGAACAGCTATTCTCGCTAATATCGTGCTCGGCTGACAACTACCGGCATGGAATGATCACGACATTACACACAATAGGATTCCGTAATGTGATCTCATTTATTTCATGCCTTGTCTAATAACTCAACGGTCCTGTATTCAAGGTTATTCTGAGTACCTAAATAATCTAGGGAAGTAATGTTTTTGTTGGAAGCATTTTTGGTTTGGATTTTTTTTTAGACCATTTGGCTGACGCTAGGTTTGATGTAGTGTGAGAATATATGCTACTAAAGTTAAACTTAAAGCAGAAACTCTCAGAAAGAAAGTCTTAAATGGATTTAAAGCTAGTACGCATAGCATAAATGATGATAATGATGATGATGATATGGAAGTAAGGAGAAAATAAATAAATACAGAAAGAATTCATTTCACGGTATTCGTATAAGTGTCAGCACACTTATATATACGAATACCTTGAGAGAAAGAGCTCATGCATGGAAGGAATTGGGAGAGGACTTTGTTCACCTTTAGGTCAGCACAGACTAAGGAAACAAAAGGATATACTTCAATTTATATGTTATTTGAATGTTATCGTTTTTAGTTTTAAAACAATTGATTAGGTGCGTCCACACAGAGCGCGCAGCCTCGCGACGCATTTGCTGCGCGAGGAAACTGACAAGCGAGGCTGCTTACTCTGTGTGGACGCGTCTATTGTTTTTGAACCAAGGCACGAAACAATATACGCGAGCAAAACAAAAGCCGTCACTAGATGGCTCGGGCGCGGCAGCGCTATAACTTGCCTGCCTGAGACACGTCCACACCAACCGAGCTGCTTCGCGCGGAAAATGCCTCGCGAGGCTGCGCGCTCTGAGGAGACGCACCTATTAATGAATTTACCTGCTGATCGATTCCTAAAAAAATCTGAAATAAACTCAAACTGTACAAAGTGCCATTAAAAAAAAATCCATATTGTAACTTGTAGTTTTCAACAATCATGATTATTTTCTTAGCTTCTAATTACAACAGTACAATAAATTTAAACTCAATTTATTTTTAAGAATACAAAATGAACGGCATAAAGTTGCTATATAAATAAAACCATTATGAAATTAAGCAAAACAAAGTTGCCGGGGAACCTTTTGAGTAAAGATAAATTTAATCAAAACTAAATAGAATAACAACAGCCTAAGGGGCTACCCTCAATTTTCAAGTAACAAGAATATTTCCAAGATAGGGTATAGATCTTCAGCAAGACTTGGGAAAGAATGGTATCTATTAAAAGTTAGAAATGTTAATTGTATTCAGCCTTCTGTTTACAGTGCCAAAAGCTGGTTTGGAATCAACTTCTGGCAGCTCATAACCGGACAAGAGTAAATCATCACATTTAGAGCCATATTTTTTTCAGGAAATCAAGGCCGCGCAATTCAGGTCGTACTGCTACCAAAATGTATGTGTTTGCGAAACGTGTGCATTCGTTATTGCTGTTCTCGGCTCCGTAACACCCTCGCCTACGGCTCGACTGATTTCGCCTTGAATGCAGTAACAAACTGTCCCCTCTTATATTGAAATATACTATTTATATTTTCTAGTCTTTCTTAAATTATTAACCCATTCCCTGTCCCATGAATCACATGTGGTTCAGGACTATTGTTTAGGTATTGTGTCTGCTGCGCGAACAGTGAAACTGTTAAAGAAATATCTTCCATTATTGGAATAATGATTCTTTTGTAAAAGGAACAAATTTAGTAGACGACGCAAATCACTCTTTTTAACGTAAATCGGGTGAAGGGGAAATGAAGCGAAGAATTGGGCCTCCCAAAGATGTGCTCTTTGAGTCATCCCTTTACAGCCCTTTGTGTTAAGAACTATAAAAAGCGGAAGCACTCCACAAACTTTTAATAAGATATTTTATTCTCTTGGTAATTCTAACTCACATTATAAAAAAGTAAGTTTCTTTTCACCACTGTGCCCATCATCCTGAAATTTTGCTTAACGTTGTCAGAAAGAAACGGACATAAGTTACCCATTCGTTGCAAAGGAGGATTACCTCCTTTTTTTGAAGCCGGTTAAAAACAACAATACCCTTCTTATCGTAATAGATAGATGATGGCGCGATGTATTTTCAATCATGATAGAATTATATCATATCTATAAAATAATGGAGTCCAACAGTCCACAAATTCTTAAATGAAGTAAAGAAAAACTAGATCTCAATGTTGATTGTTATCAGAAAAATAATGAGATGAAAATAACGACGAATTATATTCCGGGATACGCTCTTAAGAAAGCCTACGTAATAGTAATCTGTTTCACCTTCACTTAATATTTGCCTATTTAATATTAAACACTTTGAAAACTAGAGGCCCATCAATTCATCACAAATCTTTTAAACCACAAACCCTCCTAGTTACAAATTAAAATCGTAATATCATAAAACAGAGACAAATTCAACGCAGCCGTTAATGAAAAAGATATTAAAAAAACCGGCCAAGTGCGAGTTGGACTCGCGTGAAGAGGGTTCCGTACGATGTTACCTATCACGTTTTTTTTTAAATCTGACCCAAATTGGTACGCACAATATTGAGTGATTTACCATGTTATTTTAGTATCATGGACTTCTTATAGGTTTTCCTATAATCTATAAGTAGAAAACTAATTTCTGTAATTAAAAAAAAAATTAGGTTCAGTAGTTTCGGAGATAAGGGGGGGAATGGTCAAATTTCGTCTATTTTCTTGAATAACTTGGAAACTATTTATTTTAAAATTACAAAGAATATATATTTAAGATTGTCTCAACAAGACCTTTCATTTGATATGTCACACGATGCAGTTTTCAATTATTTTTTTTAATTTTCCCCTTCCCCCCCAAAAATTATCTCCCATATACAGATATGGACTTCTTATAGGTTATCCTATAATCTATAAGTAGAAAACTAATTCCAGTATTTTTTTCAAAATTTTAGGTTCAGTAGTTTCGGAGATAAAGGGGGGGGAATGGTCAAGCTTCGTCTATTTTTTTTAATAACTTGGAAACCATTTATTTTAAAATTACAAAAAAAATACAATTAAGTTTGTCTCAACAATACCTTTCATTTGATATGTCACACGATGCAGTTTTCAAATATTTTTTTTTAGTTTTCTCCTTCCCCCCCTCAAAAATTACCTCCCATATACAGATATGGACTTCTTATAGGTTATCCTATAATCTATAAGTAGAAAACTAATTCCTGTATTTTTTTCAAAATTTTAGGTTCAGTAGTTCCGGAGATAAGGGGGGGGGGAATGGTCAAGCTTCGTCTATTTTTTTTGAATAACTTGGAAACCATTTATTTTAAAATTACAAAAAAAATACAATTAAGTTTGTCTCAACAATACCTATCATTTGATATGTCACACGATGCAGTTTTCAAATATTTTTTTTTAATTTTCCCCTTCTCCCCCCCAAAAATTACCTCCCATATACAGATATGGACTTCTTATAGGTTATCCTATAATCTATAAGTAGAAAACTAATTTCCATATTTTTTTCAAAATTTTAGGTTCAGTAGTTTCGGAGATAAGGGGGGGGGAATGGTCAAATTTCGTCTATTTTCTTGAATAACTTGGAAACTATTTATTTTAAAATTACAATAAAAATATATTTAAGATTGTCTCAACAAGACCTTTCATTTGGTATGTAACACGATGCAGTTTTCAAATATTTTTTTTTAATTTTCCCCTTCCCCCCCAAAAATTACCTCCTATATACAGATATGGACTTCTCATAGGTTTTACTATAATCTTTAAGTAGAAAACTAATTTCTGTATTTTTTCCAAAATTTTAGCTTCAGTAGTTTCGGAGATAAGGGGCGAGGGGGAATGGTCAAATTTCGTCTATTTTCTTGAATAACTTGGAAAATATTTATTTTAAAATTATAAAAAAAAAATATTTAAGATTGTCTCAACAAGACATTTCATTTGATATGTCAAACGATGCAGTTTTCAAAACTTTTTTTTTCATTTTCCCCTTCCCCCCCAAAAATTACCTCCCACATACAGATTTCATCCATTCACGTCACACCTCTGTGCTTGGGTCACAGGAATTGATATGTGTACCAAATTTCAACCCAATCGGTTTAGTAGATTCGGAGATAATTGACTGTAAGCGACAGACAGACGGACACACGAGTGATCCTATAAGGGTTCCGTTTTTGTATTCGGACGTACGGAACCCTAAAAGTAGTTCAAATCTCATAAAAGCTTTCGTAATTTACGTAGCAAAGAGCGTTGCTATTATTAAATTGTCATTTACATTGGCGAGGCGGCGAACCCTTTTGCACTTGTGCAGTCGGCCGCACAAACACTAACGACTTGAATATTGCCGCAGAATCTTCCCAGGATTGTGGCATTTGCATGCTAACAAGCACTGCTACGCTTTCTTTATTAATTGCTTCAGCAATAGCAAAAGTAGTTAAGGTTGCTAATGCTTTAACACGTGGGAGTCGAAGTAGGTGAGTTATGAGGAGAGGTAATTTTGGTTTGGAGTTCTATGTGTAGGGTTTGAGGGAATTTATTAAAGTCGAATAATCATTTTGTAGCTAGTTTACGATTACTTGTGTAGGTGATCGTACATCTGATACGTTACGTTAAGTGAAATGAAGACGTGGGTACGACTCAGCGTAAATTACTCCTTTGTATCTAAACGCTGTCAGTCTCAACATTGCTATGTAATATTAATAATTCTAGCACTGTGCTCGCACAGTGCTAGAATTATGCTCGCATAGGAACGACAACTATCTAATAATGGAGCTGAAGCAATTGTCCTGGCAAAAATCACATTATCATCATCACTGATAGTTCTTGAACGATAACAACTGATAAGCTGATAGCATTCAGTTTTTCTTCTTCTTCTTCTTCCTGCCCTTATCCCATTCTATTTGGGGTCGGCGCAACACGTTTTCTTCTTCCATTCTCCCCTATCAGACGTCACAGTATCATTTACTCCTTTTTCTTTCATATCATTCCTTAGACAATCCATCCATCTTTTCTTTGGCCTTCCTCGTCCTCTCCATCCATCAACATTCATACTCATCACTTTCTTAGTCACATGGGTGTCATCCCTCCTCATCACATGTCCATACCAAGATAGACGATTCCCTTTCATTTTTTCCGTAACAGGCGCCACTTTCAAACTTCCCCTTATAAACTCATTCCTTACTTTATCCATTCTTGTCACTCCACACATCCATCTCAACATCCTCATCTCCGCTACATGCAATCGTTTCTCATCCATCTTTTTCACAGCCCAGCATTCCGATCCATACAATACGACAGGTCTAATCACGGATTTGTATATTTTCCCCTTTAACTTGAGGGGCATCCGTGGGTCGCAAGTTGTTCCGGTGACCTGTCGCCATTTCATCCATCCCGAGTTGATCCGGTGTGTTATGTCCAAGCATTCAGTTTTTCTATAATCACTAAATGATATCAAACTCTTGACTGTTCTACCTGTTTGTTATAAGATAGCAATACGCAAGAGGTGTTTTGATCTATAGATTGCTTACAGTTTCTACACAGGCGGTTATAACAACTTCAATGATTTCATCGTCTCTTTTTTCCATGGTCAATTGCGTACGTAAACTAGCAGCCTGAAACATCTATCACCATTGTTATTCAAAGTCATAGTTGCTAAATTTACAATGTGAACATTGTAATTACTAGTTAGATAAATGGCTGACACCGAGTATTAACTACCAGTTATTAGCAAACTATCATAAATAAATCTTATGTATTTTCAGCGGACTTCAATTAAAATATATTATTATGATGTCCAATAAATGTATCGGTTTCAGATTGAAATAACAAGGTGTGTTGTGTTCCAGAGCTTTTGTTATCATACGCCCGTTTTCCTCCTATGGACCGCTGGACAAAGAAGATTATTTTATTGCACTCAAAAGGTGCAACGGACCGAATATGTGTGGAATTGAGGGTAAAATCGATATGCCGAGGCTTGTATTTTCACTACGGTTAGCGGATCCAGGAAAATGGATCGCGTTTCAGGTTAACGTGGTATAGATAAGGATTAAAATACTAGTTTAAGTGGAAATCTCTGCGCGCACCGGATTTATAACGGATGTTGTTTCCTGTTTTCCGTTCCAGATTTATTGATGTGTGTATTTGTATTGTGGTTTAATTTAATGTTATTACACGTTCATTACGGAATTAAGTTCTATTATGGGGCTATTGGCATTTCAAGTGAAGTCGTGATGTCTAGTAGAATTTTGTCTCTTTTGAAAAACAATTTTTTTCTCTCGATATAAAAATAAGGGTGCTATTTGACCGCTATGCATGTGTGTCTGTCTATTTGTGGCACTGGAGGTCTTAAACGGATGAACCAATTTGAATGAATTAGAACGTGTTTTTTTTTTTTAATTCGAAAGCAGGTTTTCTGACGTTCAGTACCTCAGTTTTGTGTATTTTTACATTTTTAATTTAATCGAATAACTTGCGTCTGTCCGAATTTAAATTACATAAACGTATTATTAGGGAACACCCAAATACTCCGAAATATTTTATTCCGAATTTCGGTATTCCGATTTTCAAAACTCCGAATATCATAATACCTAAAAATTACAATATCTATTATTAAGAATCACGAAATTTATTTAACCGAAAGTCGTATATCCGATTTCTTAGTTTTCCGATTTTCACATATTCGAAAAATGTAATGCTCGATGAGTTCTCATTCCGAAAAACGAAATTCCGATTTTCAATATTCCGAATAAACTGATTTTTTCGGAATAATGAAAATCGGAATTTCGTTTCTCATTCTACAAAGTCAGTGCCAGAAACGAATTGCTGCAAAACCGGCTCCACGTAGTTTTGTCTACCGTACTCTTAGAGAGTTATTTAAGCCTGTGTAGGCGCGGAGTGGTGAGGCGTATCCTCTGGACTTTGACTGTTTGCCTTCAGGATTGTTATTGTTATTAGGAGAACTTAGGATCCATGAGCGAGCGAAGCGAGCTCGGGACTTGGGGCACCCCGACTCGGACAGGTTAGGTTCGAAGGGGATGGCGGGGTCTGAAAGACCCCGCCATCCCCTTCGTGTTAGGTTACTTTAAACCTTGCTCACAGAAATAGGAGCCCCGCGAAGCGGCGCTCCGTCGATCTACCTTGGTAGGTGGTAGTCAACAAATTGACCAAGGATGCAAGAGCGAGCGAAGCGAGCTCGGGACTGGGGGCACCCCGACTCGGACAGGTTAGGTTAGAAGGGGATGGCGGGGTCTGAAAGACCCCGCCATCCCCTTCGTGTTAGGTTACTTTGAACCTTGCTCACATAAATAGGAGCCCCGCGAAGCGGGGCTCCGTCGATCTACCTTGGTAGGTGGTAATCAACAAATTGACCAAGGATGCAAGAGCGAGCGAAGCGAGCTCGGGACTGGGGGCACCCCGACTCAGACAGGTTAGGTTAGAAGGGGATGGCGGGGTCTGAAAGACCCCGCCATCCCCTTCGTGTTAGGTTACTTTAAACCTTGCTCACAGAAATAGGAGCCCCGCAAAGCGGGGCTCCGTCGATCTACCTTGGTGGTAATCAACAAATTGATCAAGGATGTAAGAGCGAGCGAGGCGAGCTCGGGATTGGGGACACCCCGACTCGGACAGGTTAGGTTCGAGTTAGGTTAAGCTAACGGAAATAGGAGCCCCGCAAAGCGGGGCTCCGTTGAACCACCTTAGTGGTAATATAACTCAGGAATTCAGGATGCGATAGCGAGCAAATTGTGTCTTGGGGCACCCCGACTCTGACAGCTTTCGTTCTTCTCACAGGGATTTTTTGTAATATTATGAATGAAAATACGTAACTCAAAAATAAATTATTTTAATTACTCAAAAAAAAAAATATAAAAGAAATTATTATCATTGAAAAGAAAATATTCTTATTCAAAAGAAATTCTTTTTTTGAAAAGTTAAGAGGCATTTTGACAAGGCGTTTTAAAAGCATACTTTTCTCTGATAAGCGATTAAATTTTCGGAATTCTAATTATTCGGAATTATAATAATCGGAATTTTAACCATCGGAATTCGTGTTTTTGATGTTTCGGAAAATTATTAATTCGGAATTTTTGATATTCGGTCTATTGAAACTCGGTATTTTGAAAATTATTATTTATTATTATTATTATTAGCCTACGTTGTCCCACTGCAGGGCAAAGGCCTCCCTTCCCTCCTTCCATCTGTCGCGATGTAAAGCGATTGTAGGCCAACCCTTTAGAAATGAGTCTAGCTCATCTCGCCATCTCCTTCTGGGCCTGCCGCGTTGACGTTTTCTGCCCGTTGGGCTCCATAGAGTGGTTATTTTGGCCCAGTGCTCCTCTGGCATGCGGCAGATATGGCCAGCCCAGTTCCACTTCAATCTTGCAGCTGTGAGGCCAACATCAGCTATTTGGGTTTTGGAGCGAAGTATGGAATTTCTGATGCGGTCCGAAAGTTTGACACCCAATATACTTCGCTCCATAGCTCGTTGGCAGACTCCAAGTGCGGACTTCTGACACTGTGTGAGTGACCATGTTTGTGCTCCATAGGTGAGGGTAGGGAGAATGCACATGTCCATGAGCTTTCGTTTCAGTGAAAGAGGGAGAGTGCCCTTCATAAAGTGCTTCATCGACCAATAGCTCTTCCAGGCATTCTCGGTGCGTCGAGCAACTTCTTTATCTTGTCGTGCCTGGAAAGAGACTACTTGGCCGAGATATATGTACTCATGGACATATTCAATCGCCTCACCCCCAATTTCTATGTTGCGTTCGGTGCTGTTCGTCATCACCTTCGTTTTGGTCATATTCATGGATAGTCCGACTTGAAGACTGGCGTGGCTCAGTTGTGCGAGCATTGTGCCTAACTCAGCTGCAGAGGACGAAAAAAGGACAATGTCGTCGGCGAAACGTAGATTAGTTAATCTCCTTTCGCCGACGATAACTCCCTTGTCCCGCCAGAGAGGGTTTATCCCTTGGAACACCTCTTCCAGCGTAGCTGTAAAAAGTTTGGGAGACAGCGGGTCACCTTGTTTGACTCCTCTCTGTATAGAAAAGGCTGATCCGGTGGTAGACAGACGTATGGCTGCTGTGCTATTGCGATATATTGTTTGTAACAGTTCTATATAAGTGGGTTCTATTTCGTGATTGACGAGTGCAGAAAATATTGCATTATGCGATAGGCTGTCGAAAGCCTTCGAGTAATCTACAAACGCGAGGTATAATGGTAAATTAAACTCTTGATGTTTTTCTATAACCTGGTTTAAAGACTGTAGGTGGTCGGTAGTCGAAAAGCCACGGCGGAATCCAGCTTGCTCAGGTGGTTGATGAAGGTCCAGTGTTTTCGATATGCGGTTTTGAACGGTTTTGATGAATAGTTTGTAAAGGTGTGAGACCAAGCTGATAGGACGGTAATTTCCAATATCAGATTTATCGCCTTTTTTGTGTAAAAGAATTATATTTGAATGACAAAAGTTACAAGGAAATATGCCTGTTTTAAGAATGGTATTGAAAAGGTTGCAGATATGAGGTAATAAGGTTGGCTCTCCAACTCGCAGTGATTCAGTGGTGATACCATCTTCACCAGGACTTCTGTTGTATTTCATGCCGCGAAGAGCTTGATGGACTTCAGAGCCAGTTATTATTGGTATATCGTCTGAACATGTATATGTTTCAGCTACGAGTTGGGGAGTATTTCTTTCGGAGTAAAGAGACTTATAAAATTGTGTGCAAAACTCTATTACTTTGGTCCTATCTCCTTGCCTCACACCATTATTGTCCTTTATGTGGGTGATTGTGGACCTGCCCGTATCCGTACCGCGTACGGCTGATCTCAGAGAATGGTTGCTTGTTAGAGCTGCGTGAACCAGTTGGGTGTTATAGTTCCTGATATCCTTCCGAATAGCTCTCTTTACTTTTCGATCGAGTTCTCTGTAACCTACTGACTGAAAATCCATTATTTGTCGTTCCTCGATAAGGCGAATTGTGTTATCGGTAAGCTTCTGCTGTTTTTTATTCAGGCTCTTGATGTTTTGGCTAGCTGTTTTTATTGCGTGTTTGATGTTATCGTACTGAGTTTGTGCATCTTCTGAGAGTTTTGTTTCTAAAAAGCTAAAGGAGTTTTTGATTGATAGATTGAATTTTTCTTTATTTGCTATTAATGTGGTCTTGTCTAAGCGTTTTATTGAATTTTTAATAACTTTGTTACGGTGAATTTTCATTTCAAAACGAATATCAACACGGACTGGTCGGTGATCGGAGCTAAATTTAATTGTATTAAGGACTTCTACGTTTTTTATTATTTGTTTGCTAGAAGCTAAACAGAAGTCGATCTCGTTTTTTGTGTGTCCATCGGGAGAAAGCCATGTCCAACGACGGTGGGGTTTTTTATGGAAAAAACTGTTGCTAACACTTAAACTCTGTCCAAAAGCAAATTCTAAAAGGCGCTGACCTCGCTCGTTTCGGCTTCCCGAACCATGTGGGCCCAGGACACTTGGATTGTCAGATGTTATTCTAGGGCCTATTTTTGCATTAAAGTCGCCCATTACTAGTGTCCATGTTCCTTTGTTTTCTTCGCAAGCCTTGTTTAACAAATCATAGAACTCTTCGATTTCATCGTTACTGTGTGAGGATGTTGGTGCATACACCTGTATTATTGTTAGTGTCTTTGAGTCATTAATACGAAACTTAAGGGTGGCAATTCTATTGGAATAGGCGACAAATTCCATAATGTTGCTTTTCCAGCGACTGGAAACGAGAAAACCGACCCCATAGTTTGTGTTGGTATCTCCATTGTAGTAAAAGATATTTTTGGTTCTCTCTAAAGTATTTTCGCCTTCGCGTCTTACCTCTGCTAAACCTATTATGTCCCAGTTCACGTGATCTAGGGCATTTTCCATTTCTATGAGGCGTTCCTCAGTTCTTAAAGTTCGTACGTTGAATGTTAATATTTTTAATCTATCGGTGTCCTTTTTGTTAGCTGGAGTCGTTTGGCAGTAGACCCTCGCCCGGAGATTATGATCCCCAGCTCCAGGGTGCGCCTGCGTACTGCCAATAGCCGTGCACTGACTGGAGCTGCCGGGCACTAGGGGATTGGCCTTATTTGTGTCGTTCATTTTGGGAAGGGGTTTAGACTAGTTAACCCACCACGCTTGTCTAATGCGGGTTGGTGGGTGCGCAGTAGACCGTCTGACTGGGTCCATGGGCGCCGCCGTTGACGTACTCGACGTTCGTCCGCCGCCGCCCTTAGTCGTCATCCTGCACTGATGCCGACTGTTCCATCCAGACCTCGAGGGAATACATTTCCAAGCTCATGGATGACTTTTTGTGGTGTGAGGTTGTTAGATATTGGAGCCCCACTTAAGTGTACATGGTTATAGGATGACAGTTATCAACCACCTACACAATTTTGAAAATAGTAATTATAAATGTTAGGAATATTGAAATTTCGGAATTATGAAAATAGGAATAATGATCAATCGGAGTTGTTATATTAGGAATTTTGAACCATTCGTAATTATGAAAATCGGTATTTTGAAATTCGTATTTATGAATTTCGGAATAAAGTTTTTCGTATTATCGTAGTGTACCCGTATTATTACGTACGATACAAACAATAGCCTATTTTCTGAAAACATCATCAATTTAAACCACTGACCAAACCCTAATAGTGGAGGTTATTTTGTAATGTTACAAATTATTTATTTTTGAACAACAATAAAACTGGGGCCCTCAGAACCGTCGACGTCCTCCTATTTATCACATCCTCCAAACAGTTTGCTTGGCTGACAAATTACGAAACATTAAAATTAATTTATGTAGGTACAAATATTAATTTGTGACACTAACACCCTTGTCAGGGGCACACAACCTTGGGTCCTTTCCGTAGGGATGAACGCCTTGTGGTGGACAAAGCCGGGGTAAGGAAGGACCATTCACACGAATCTCTCGCAAAATCCCCTCTGTCATATAAAGTGCACTATTATTCATACAGTGGGAAGAAACCTAGTTCAACTGACGTAGATCTCTAGTATGATAAATCGAGAATTTCTGGAGCTACGCTTTTTAAATTGGATAGATTTTGTGTAAAAAAAGAAGAATGGTCGGATGCAATGTTATCCGAAATATTTCAGAAATGTTTTTTTTTTCGTAGGTATTCCGTCCACATAGCAATTAATTTTATAAGTCACAATTATTGGCTTCGTTTTCTACCGTGAAAATTCACTTGAAACAACGCATCGTCATTTTTTCTGGTGATGTTAAATTTGAAAGTTTCGAAGCAATATCACTGTTTTATGGAATTTCAGACTCCATGTTATACTACAAACTAGGTAGATAGTTTTTTTTTTAGAAATAAAAGACATTGACATCATTTATTACACTTTCCACTTTAATAATATTTTTGTATCGTAACTTGTTGTAGTCAACATAACTTAAGTCGACAAGTAGTCCACTTTGGCCCTCGATTAAACTGGAATTAATGGGGAGAAGACTTTGCCCAGAAGTAGATTGATACTGGCCAACAGAAACAGTAACTTACAGTAGAAGACAAAATTCATCATCATCATCAGCCTATAAGTGTTCCCACTGCTGGCACGCAGGCCTCCTTTCTGTGAGAGGGAGTGAGACATAATCCACCACGCGGTCCCAGTGAGGGTTGGTAGATGTCACGTCTTCGAATGTGTGGTTCTAGGACATGCCGGTTTCCTCACGATGTTTTCCTTCAACGTTTTGAGAGCAGTGGTGCTGAAATAAACTACACAAAGTAATGCACCTGGCTGGGTTCGAACCCACGACCTGCAACTCGTAAGTCAGGGCCGATACCTGACTTCTGCTGAAGACAGAATTATTCCTAAGTATTTTATGAAAATTAGGTGCCAAACACAATCACACAAACGTCCTTAATAAATTAAATACAGAAAAAGAGATACAGAAAGAGAAAAACAAATAAATGATGACTAACAAAATCGCCGTTGTTACTTACAACGATACAAAAAGTTATTCAGTAACAAAATTACGTAACTACAAACGTAACTTATCGAGTTCGTAAAAAATATAGCCTTTTACAAATGTAGAGGCTTTCAGAAGAATAATAGGTCTCATTTGTATTTAGGATCTCCTGCTTTTTGTTCTACGGAGGCGACGCGGCAAAGGGCTGGGCTTAATTCACTAAAATTGTTACTCTCCATTCCCCTTTGTTAGGACATAATGGTAAACAAACGAAAACTTTGGACAAAACTACGGCAATTTGTTTGTGGTTTACAGTCACTGGTTTACGTGTAATATTATAGGAGATTGGTGAACATTGAGGCATATTTGCGAACGGTTTGTTTGCCCGAGATATATTATATTTACTTTTTTTTCTTTGATGGATCAATAAAAAAAAATAGATGGTTGAAAAAAAATCTTGCTAATACCTACTATACCGCTGTAGTTCAAAGACCAAGGCCGGTTATGAAAAATTCGAAAGAAAGAAAGATAGCCTTATTTTCAATTTGATTGTAGAGCGAAAGATAAGGAAGATGCTTTCTTGTTGCCTAGTTGTATAAAAAATATTACCTTTAACATTTTTTGAAATCCAGAACTCATTTCGACACTGCTAAAATGTATTTAGTGCACTTAGACCGCTGCATGTTTTAATGAAATATTTTTTCATATTAACTTCTTTCTAAAGAATTATTCTGGCACAGACATAAGTGGTATTTTTATGTTGCAATTTAATTTAAAATTTAAAAGGTAACGAGGTGTGTTAGTTCGAAAAAATAACTTAAAACTTTGGAAAATCTTCAAATGAGTCCTCACGGTGCGGGTGGAGCGAAAGGGACCGTAAGACTCTGAATGTCTAAAAACCACCCAATTTCTTCGGTTGCCCTTTGCGTTCTAGTGCCGTGGTACCCTGTTTAGACAGTCCCGCGACTCCAGAAGCCGTTAAGCCTTGTAGGAGTTCCTGTCAGTTTGCTATCAGCTCCTTGAGATGAGCCCCGAACACGACGTCCTGTCGTCGTCTCGGGCCTGGGCCTTGATCGGACGACGAGTTACCCATTTCTCACCGTCCGCAATCTAGCGATCCTTGATGCACTGGGTCCCGGAAAAGCACAGATGATGATGTAAAGATAAAGACGAAAGAAAATACTAGTGCAGCCTTTTCTTAAAATGTCCTGAAAATAAGTGTGACCTCTCTCTTGAAGTATGTACACTTGAATAGACTAAACACTTTAAATCATATCCAGACATCCACTTATGTACCTGCCAGCCTTTATCGTCAGACCTGTCATCGTCTTAAGTGATTTTATGCTAAAATATGAAACAACGACCGAAGAAAAATATACCGAAGAAAACAAAATTCAAGGGCGAGCTGAGTTACTGATATACTCATAGTTACCTGTTTTTCAGAGAAATTGTATGTTATTGTGTTTTTTTTTAGCTAGAATTATTTTACTTTTAGTCGAGGATTCTCAAAACTGGTTCCCTAAGACAGTGAGACAGGGTCGCGGCAGGCCACGAAGAAGATGGCGGGACGAACTGGATAGATTCCTTCCGAACTGGAAAGAGGAAGCGCGGGCTCGCGGGAAGTGGAAGGAGTGGAGGGAGGCCTTTGCCCAGGAGTGGGACAGAGCAGGCTAGCAAAAAAAAAAAAGTCGAGGATTCTAACCACAATCAAGAATTAATTACATGCTTACGCATTATTCACCACAGCCCGACTTTATCCATTGCTTCTCCAATCTCATTATTTCCCATTTCTTCTTTGCTTGTGCCAATAAACACACTGGCTTGCCTGTCAGTTAGTTAGCGGATACTAAATAGGACAACAGTGTCATCTCTTGTATAGACTAAGTAAACGATTAGACAAAGTCACAAAACTAAAAACCAAATTTTTGGACATAATAACAATAGGCCATTTTACTCGAAAAATGTAATAAGTCCCAAAGTTTTCGGGTATAGCGCGGTAAGACCCCTCTTTGAGGAGTGGCTGGATAGGAGTCACGGCGTCCTGACCTACCGCATGACGCAGGTCCTCACCGGACACGGAACTTTCAGGAGGTACCTGTGTCTAAGGAGAAAGGAGGAAACGCCTGGGTGTCACCACTGCGAAGATCGCCCGGAGGACACAGTAGAGCATACGGTGCAAAACTGCCCCGCTTGGGCAAAGCACCGACGTGTCCTCACGGCGGCGATAGGCGGAGACCTCTCGCGCCCGGCATTGGTTGCGGCCATGCTGCGGGGCGAGACGGAGTGGGATGCGGTCGCCTCCTTCTGCGAAGCAGTAATGCTCGCGAAGGAGGAGGCGGGCCGCGTGAGAGAGAGGACAATGTCCTCCCTCCGCCCCACCCGCGGTGGTTGGCGCCCACGGCGACGGACGTCGCAAGACGATCTCCGGCCACCGTAGGCGCGGGCATGCGGGCGGCGAGTAAAGGGCAACTCGCAGCCCGACCATGGACCATGCCCGGGTCGACGGCGCGTTGTATTCCACGCGCGCCTCAAAGAGCGTCAGCATGATGACGGGGCCGGTCTCTAGAGGGCCAAAGCCTGCCGGGGTCGCGAGACTTATACCATTACCGTGACCCCGGAACATAAAGGGCTATTGAAGGACACCGTGGATTTTAGTCAGTACAAGTCTGACAGTCCCTCCCGCCCTGCCCGGGGTGGGAGGACTCATTTGATGATTTTACCACGAAAAAAAAAAAGTCCCAAAGTTTTTGACCCTGTTTTTACTTTTGTTACATAAACCAAAATTAACGAAGATACAGCGCTTCTCAATATCACAACGTCACAAGCCCCCACTCCCGAATTTCGAAGCGTTTTATCTTTGTCAAATTCATTGATAAAAAAAACAAAAGATACCTGTTATTATTTTTCAATACCACATCTCACTCACCGACTAAACAGATTTTCAATTTATTTATACAGTAAACTACCTTATTCAAGAAAGTAATAATAACGCGTACGTTTGACATCATTAAACGAAAAAAAAACTCATCCAAAGCAAAAACAGTTTCAGATTTTGTTCGCGAGCTGATAAAGAAAAAACCGGCCAAGTGCGAGTTGGAATCGCCCATGAAGGGTTCCGTAGAGGCAAGCATAGATTAGGGATATAATTATATTGAGATTAGCAAGTAATATACACAAACAATAAAAATAACTTTGTTTTTCACAGTGTTTGTATGAATGGCAAAGTTATATTTGCGGTTTTTGAAAATGTACTATATCTCAAAAACTGCTAAATGTATCTCATCCAAATCAATTTTCGTTGGAAGTTTTTGTTGAAGTCTACATTATATATTTTTTTTAGTTTTATTATTCTCTTGTTTTAGAAGTTACAGGACCACACACATTTTACCACTTTGGAAGTGTATCTCGTGCAAACTGTTCAGTTTAGAAAAAAATGGTAATAGTAACCTCAATATAATTTTTAAAGACCTATCCATAGATACCCCACAAGTATGGATTTGGTGAAAAAAAATTTTTTGAGTTTCAATTCTAAGTATGGGGGGCACCCCCAAAATTTGTTTTGTTTTTATTTTTGTGTGAAAATCCTAATGCGGTTTACATAATACATCTACCTACCAAGTTTCAACAGGATAGCTCTTATACTTTCGACAAAAAGTGGCTGTGACATACGGACGGACAGACAGACAGACAGACATGACGAATCTATAAGAGTTCCGTTTTTGCCATTTGGCTACGGAACCCTAAAAACTAGAAACTGCGATCAATTTCTGTAACATCTCTTGAACTTGTCTAATTAAAATGATCGTAGCCAAAGCAATAAAGGTGTTCAGTAAGGATCCCAATTATGTTGGCATAGGTAAGTGTTGTTCGTCTCCTTTGCTTCAAAGTAACCCCGATCTTAAAGTTGACCTGAAGTTGTTGTTGGCTCCTACTTAATTGACTTTAGTACGGAATAATAAACGGTTGAAGTACTCTGTTTATAGATACCGGTGTGTTTATGTTTGGAGAACCTTTATTGAGTGGTCAAGTGTAATTATTTAAGCAATAGAAGTTGGTTTAGGAGCTAACGTGTCCCCATTTTGTTTGTGGTTCCGCAGCATGCTCTTACATACCACCAGCCTCTTGCTGGCTTTATCATAGTCTTTCCATCTCTTTGGTTTCCTCCTACTTTTATACGCTCTCGTATTTTTGTATTGGTACATCCAATCAGGAGGTATGTAGTTTAGCACGTTGTGCAGGCGCAAAGAAATATTGTATTTAATTTTAGTGCTTGTATCTCATTGTAAACAGGAGTATTGTTTCCCCCAAATTATTGATTTTTCAAAAGAGCACAAGCTAGATTTTTTGCATTTTTAGGGTTCCGTATCCAATTGGCAAAAAACGGAACCCTTATGGATTCGTCATGTCTGTCCGTCCGTATGTCACAGCCACTTTTTTCGAAAGTATAAGAGCAATCCTGTTGAGACTTGCTAAGTAGGTGTATTATGTTAACCGCATTACGGTTTTCACACAAAAACATAAATTTTGGGGTTCCCCATAATTGAAACTCATTTTTTTTCACCAAACCCATATACCTACGTGTGGGGTATCTATGGATAGGTCTTTAAAAATAATAAAGAGGTTACTAACGTCACATTTTTTCTAAACTGAACAGTTTGGGAGAGAGACATTTCCAAAGTGGTAAAATCTGTCCACCCGCCCCTGTAACGTCTAAAATAAGATGATAAAACTAAAAAATATATAATGTACATTACCATGCCAACTTCCAGCAAAAATTGTTTTTTTTTTTAATACCTACGTCATAAATCGTCAACCGCAATTTACCTTTCAAAGTTACAACCAACTACAAGAACTTTTATAATTATTATGTTACTTGCTGCTACAGAACCCTTTATGGGCGAGTCCGACACGCACTTGGCCGGTTTTTTTTAGTTTATTGCGTTTTTGATACTCATAATGTGGCGGTAATTCATAACATTATATTCACTAACCAGCTAAGAAACAAACTCTGCTGCTTTATAACATTAAAATTGATTAACTGTACCTACAGTCTAAAATTATTATGATTCGAATGAAAATCGGCACCCTGCATATTTATCATTTAATACACCACAATATATCACAAATTACATGCTATCATAATCGAATTTCCGTTAATTACATCCCGTGCTTTCGATTAGAGTTCATTATTGCTACTGTTTTTAATAGTTCTATTCATTTATAGATTGGTAACGTCTAATAGTCATTGGTTCCCAACAATCGGTCAAAAATGATTCGCGAAAGGTTGTATAAAAACAATTTTTATTGCTAATTTAATAGACTATAACCCCATCTGCCTTGCCAAGCCATTCAATAAAAATTTACTCAAGATAAAAAAAAATATATCTATAATCATTAAAAACGATACAAAATATTGAAAGTATGTTGGGGTTCCGTAACCAAAAAGTATGTCTCCGCGGTCCGTCTATCTAACAGCGGGCTATCTCATTATGATCTGTATTAGGTAGACAGTTTGAAAAATTGCATTTATGTTGTTGTTTTGACAAAATAATAAAAACAATACATGTGGCACTTGGAGACTGCCGCGGTGAAGCTATTGCTTATCATTTTTTTTAAAGAATAAAATCGCCTACCGCGTATATTTAACGAGAATATAATTTATTTAAAATGTCTGTGGTGCACTACTGGCTGTAATGAGGCTGTAATAAAGAACATCTTTGTTGTAGGAGTTTATAAGTAGGTTTCATTGTGAAAACTCCTTTTGTAGCTGGCCGTTTAGAATCAGTAAGAAAAAGTAAATTATTTTTATGACGGATATTTTTATGATTGCCGAAGTCTCCCAAACTGGAACGATGTTAGACGATGCGTGGTGTCAGTTATTTTCGTTAGGTTTTGGAATTTTTTTGATTCGGTCGCCGCGCCGCGCTTAGAGCCCGCGATAAAAGCTATGCAATAGCTTAAAATAGACTTCAAATTAAACGGGACATTGCTACTAGAAACGTTTTTTTACCATCGACATGCTGTCCTTTAGCGGGTTGTACCTCATGTTGCTTATGCAGTTGACATTTTCACAGAATGTGTATATTTTTGTTCCGTCATCAACAAATCCTTATCATATTTTTTTAATAATGAATAAGCATATTGGTCCACGGTCGAAAAGGTTTGAGAATCACCAATCTATGATAGATCGGTGTAAATTACAAATTCTAATTAATACGTTCGAGTATTTTGTTCGTTAAATTATTTAATCCATTGGATAATAATGCTTTCTAGGCTGAATCGTTTTCGTCTACATAAATGTTAGACTTAATTATGAGAATAATGAAGAGAGATTGTCTAGGATGATTCAATCAATTTTCAGTAAATTTTCCGAATAACCTACTACAAATGATTATGCATACGCATGCGAATATCTTGTCCCAATTGCATATTAATTATTCTACCTGTCTTATTTTCAGGGTGGACTTTCCATCACTTCAGTGAACTGAGTCCTGCCGTCGTGGGTCGAGTGGAGGAGACTGTCAGACTAAACCTTCAGTTGCTCTTTGTATTTCTGATCTGTTGCTCTTTTAAAACAGTCAGTTTGTTTTGTTTTATATTTGTAACTGGGAGCATCTCCAAATAAGTAATTTATTGAGCTTTTACTAAGAAAATATGGTAACGAAAAATATTCAACAGAAGCAATTTATTTTTAATCATCCTCTTTACATTTGTGGCGTCTCTCACTGCTCTCTGTTTATCTCGGTCAAGATGGCGCCACTGTGGTGACCGCGGTGACAGATGACCATCAAAGAAAATGATCTACATCCGAACGTGTAGGCATGCGGTCGGACAGTTGGAAACGAGCCTGAATTCCGTGGTGACCCGAGATGATAAACATGGTGTAATAGATCAACCCTTTGGTTATATCTATCTCAGAAAAAAGTATACGAATGTAGGTGTGTAGCTTTTACGCTTCAAATGAAAATGAATAATATATAAATTCCAAGTAAAATTTTGGAATGTGACTTAAATATTTTTGTTGACAGAAAAACATCAAAGGAAGGCGCAACACAACGCCTACGAAAGTATATTCAACTGGCTTATTTATTTAGCAATATAATTATTGTTTTTTTTTTTATTAATATGTAGGTATCTTTTAAATAGTTTGTTTTTTATTTCAAATTCGTGTTGTCAAAATATTGAAAGAGTAAGTATTGGGTTTCTTGCCCAATATTCTCTATACGAACCTACCCCTTGCTAGTGGGTGAAGAATCAATCTAATCCCATCCCATTTCCTTTAATTTTAATATTCGATGTTCAAAAGTTCCTCTTTGATGGCCTAATTGAAATAAATCTTTTTACTTTGATTTATGCCTGTGGTTTCACCTGGGTTGATTACTAGTCTCGTGGGATTAACTCAGGATGAAAAATATAAAATTAAGAAATTATAAATACAATCATAAAAACGCATTCAGTAGTTATTGCGTGAAAGATCAATCTTTTTCCAAAAATGTGACTGTATTATACCTAAAAACGTAACATTATTGCTAGCCCAGAAAAAAAAAGAAGTCTCTAATCTCAGAAAGGCAAAAGACATTCCGTATTCGTCCTCGTTTTATAATTCAGGTGAGCGTGCGGTCGAGGCACAATCCGTTCCGTTTTTATCAGCAGAGCCTTTGACATGTGAGAAATTTTCATCGAGATATTTGTGTAAACTTGGCACGGTAATTCCACAACGGTGAATGCAATTTGCGTAGTTGTAACCTCTTTACCACCGCCCTAACTGTCGAGAGGGCGAACGAGGGAATTTCTCCCGGGATTTCTCATTTCAAGCTCAATTTAAAAATTTGTCTAGTATCGCTATATTATTTACTTTAATATTTTCCGCAGACATTCTGTAAACAGTGAACATACTTTTATTTTTTTTGGGGATATTTTTTCGAGTTTCTTTGAAGATTGTATTTTGTAGGGATACGAATTTCAATAGACATTGTACGAGTAATATTAATCTTCAATGAACAAATGCCTTGTTAGTATGGATAGAATGTCCGCACGAGTTACCTTCTGACGTCAGGACGACTGAAAATATTTTATTAAAGCCATTCAGGTGAAATATTGGAAATGCTTACGTTAAATCAGAACTGCTGAATGCCGTCGCCCCTTAGGTATCATAGGTAATGAAGAGCAATAAACTGGGCAATAATTCTCCTAAATGTCATAGAGCACACGTGTTCCACTCTATTGGGAAGGCTTAAAGGTCCACTAAGGAAACCTTTGTGTAGCAGTTCGTGAACCCCATTCGTTATGCTGTCAGTGTAAGAAGTGTATGATTTGTAGACGAATATCGAGAAGTTGGGGAAAGTTCGGGTAATATTATTTACTAGCTTATACCTTTGCTTTCGTGTAGTTTAGAAATGTATGGGATAAAAGGTGTAATTGTATTAGCCTAGATTATAAATAGTGCCAGATATTCGAAATTGAGTTTGAGCGTGAAAAAATAACAAATATTCATCATTTATGTTAACAACATTTCGCATTTATATACAGTAAAAAATAGATAGCCTTGAAAGGTTAGATAGACAATTTAGAGAAGCAATTTACTGTCTGGAACAGAAAATTACACCTCGTGTATTCCTACAGAGATAGTTTTACAACTTAATTTTATTAATATTACCTACATTTTCCTTTTATAACAATATTATCATCATCATCATCATCTCAGACGTCCACTCCCATAAACTGCTGAACATAGGCCTCCCCTTTAGATCTCCACATATACCGGTTGGAAGAGACGTGCATCCAGCGCCTTCCGGCGACCTTTATAAGGTCGTCTGTTCATCTCGTTGGTGGACGTCCTACGCTGCGCTTGCTAGTCCGCGGTCTCCACTCTAGCACTTTCCGACCCCATTGGCCATCTGCTCTGCGAGCAATAACATTATATGTGACCCATATTATTATTTTCTGCCGCCTACTTATCCTTAAACAAACAAATAACTTTATGGGTGCAGAAAATAAAACAAAATTATGTGTATGTGGGAACCTTTTAGAAATCCCCTCTGTCCACCACTTTTCAAAGGCAAACTTACTTAAAAAGAGAAAATCCTCCCCGGTGCTACTTTAAACACGTACTCTCGAGGTCCCATGTTATCTCTTCGACGGATAGAGGTCATTGCTTTCTTTGGGGTAAAAGCTCATTCCGCAATAAAGCTTTGAAAAGCTTCTTTGAGGGTTCACACCATGTAAATCGAATTGGATAAGGGTCATTTGACGTACAAAACTACAATATAACTACAAACTATCGTAGTTTAACAAAGAGATACACTAGAACTCATCTAGAATAATGTGTAGGGGAACAGTGTATAAGACGGGGACACGAGGAATGATGGGAAATCACACACATAAGGCAAACTTAACACAAAACTAACATAGCACAAGCGCCAACAGGACGCCATTTGCGTCTGGCCGCTTGCAAATGAGATGGCGCTTGCTCTACATTAGTGTTGTGTTAAGTATGCCTAAAGAGTGTATGTCCCCATTATACCTCGCGATTATTAACGTCCCCGTCTTATACACTGTTCCCCTACACTCTTTGAAATCTCTTGTATTCTTTACCTACAATGGACACCAAATAAATTATATAGGAGTAAACATCCTAACCTGGAGGAGGTAGCCCAGTTTAGATAATGTTATAAGGTCGCCCGCGCCGGTTCGAACCCAGTAGGCAAATTACTTTTGTTAGCGACGAATAATAATCGCATCAAGCAATTATTTAAATATGTAGTAATTAGAAAGATTAGGCTAGTGTGAGCAATAAAACTATTGTTATTATATTTAATAAGGATTGGGTAAATGTAGAAATGTGCATTTTATAAGTACCTTCAAATATATTGATAATTTGTTTTGTTTTTTATTTTTCCCACCTGGTGTCTCTGCTGATGCCACAAAGTAAACCCATAGTAGGGTAAACATAAAAATGCACATTTTACATACACCGTCAAGTAAGTTGAGAAACTGTGTTGTCCCGAAAAAGTAAGCAAAGTGTTAGGTAGACGTAAAAAGTGTAAATTTTACAAATACCCTCAAAAACAGTGATAAATAATTGTAATTCCAATTTTTGGCACTTGGTGTCTCTGCCTGTAGGTTGATGCAAAATTGGTTTTTTGTCATTTTTTGGGTCTAAAAATTAAGGTTTTTATAAGGTTTTTATGTAATTAGATAGACTAAGTTAACCCCTAGGCTATAAGATAAATTGTAAAGCAAAAGGGGAAGGTTTACCATAGAAAACTGCCAAATTAAGGTTCCCCATACAAAGTCGCATTAGTGCCGTGTGCAAAAATGGATTGCTCTGATTGGCTGAAGGAAAAAATATTAGGGTCGTGTGCAAATTTTAAGGGTTCTGATTGGTCAGAGCTCTCTATAAAAAAGGGGTAGTTTTCTATGGCATTCATTCCGAAAACCAGCAGTATTATAATAAACAAGAAGTAAGAAAGTACTCCGGAGTCTTATTAGCGCCGAACCTACTTGAAGCCTTCAGTATCTACCGCCAGCGATCCTACAAGTGCAAAAGTCTATAACTTTGTATAATTTATTTAATCACCCTTTGCTCACAAAGCTGTAAAAGAACATATCGTGAGGAAACCGGCATGCCCTAGAACCAACTTCAAAGACGAAGAAACGACTTCAGCAGTGGGAAAATTACAGGCTAATAATACAAGAATAAACCTGTCAAACTTTCTTCAGTTGGCTTTCAACACATAAGTTTCAAGGCTGCATTTCTGAAGGTTGATTTCTACCGGTAGACAGACATACGTATTCACAAATACGGGACACTCTCGCCTCCCATTAGGCAATAGACAGCCAGGCTTGTTACAGAACAATATCATCCCCTCCGAGTTAGCTCGACCCTAGTGATCCGTGAAAACGAACATCGATAACCTTTCACTGTCACACAAAGGGTGCATTCAGCCGCGAACGGACGAAATTGATTTTTGTTCATATTAGACTGAAGACTACGGGACACTATGCCGTGCAATTTCAACAACAAAACAAAGTTTTTGATACAACTTTTCCGTATCGAGAAGTGATGGATTCTGTTGCGACAAAGGTTTTGACAAGGTTCTTCGAACATCGGACGATTCGTGGATCTTGTATGAATTCTGAACGTTTTTGGGGTTCCTTAAAATAACACAGTGAAACAAATAGTGTTTTTTTTAAAAAAAAGGAGTTCAGAATCTAACATTGATTGAACGTTTCCTTGGAGTTTTATTTTTTGATTACCAGAAATGTCCTCCTCTTCTTCTTCCTGCCCTTATCCCATTCTACTTGGGGTCGGCGCAACACGTTTTCTTCTTCCATTCTCCCCTATCAGACGTCACAGTATCATTTACTCCTTTTTCTTTCATATCATTCCTTAGACAATCCATCCATCTTTTCTTTGGCCTTCCTCTTCCTCTCCATCCATCAACATTCATACTCATCACTTTCTTAGTCACATGGGTGTCATCCCTCCTCATCACATGTCCATACCAAGATAGACGATTCCCTTTCATTTTTTCTGTAACAGGCGCCACTTTCAAACTTCCCCTTATAAACTCATTCCTTACTTTATCCATTCTTGTCACTCCACACATCCATCTCAACATCCTCATCTCCGCTACATGCAATCGTTTCTCATCCATCTTTTTCACAGCCCAGCATTCCGATCCATACAATACGACAGGTCTAATCACGGATTTGTATATTTTCCCCTTTAACTTGAGGGGCATCCGTGGGTCGCAAGTTTTTCCGGTGACCTGTCGCCATTTCATCCATCCCGAGTTGATCCGGTGTGTTATGTCCCGGTCTACATCGCCATCTCCTTGGACAAGCGACCCGAGGTACCGAAAGTCGGAACAGACTGGTATGGGCGTTCCTGCAAGAGTAATGGGCACAGGACTGGAGAGACCGCCAAAATCGCAAAACAAATACTCTGTTTTGGTTCTGCTCAATTTCAGGCCAACGTTCTCCAGTCTTTGCCACCACACCTCCAATCTGTTCTGGACCTCAAGGCCGCTCTCGGCAATCAGCACAATGTCATCGGCAAACAGCATGCACCATGGGGCCTCTTCCTGGATGTCCGACGTCAGAGCATCCATTATCATCAGGAAGAGGTACGGGCTGAGAGCCGACCCTTGGTGCAAGCCAACCGCTACATTGAAGCTGCCGGTAGTGCCCGCTGTAGATCGGACTTGGGTACTGCATCGACTATACATTGCACGGATCAACTGTACATACTTTCCAGGTACACTTTTCTCCTTAAGGGCCCACCACAGAACCTCACGGGGCACCCGGTCGTATGCCTTTTCCAGGTCGACGAACACCATATGCAAGTTTTTATGCGCACCTCTGTATTTCTCGCACAGTTGGCGGATAGCGAAGATGGCATCCGTCGTACCCCGACCAGGCATAAAACCGAATTGGTTCTGTGAAATTTCGCTCTCCTCTCTCAGTCGCCTTTCAATAACTTTCTCCCAAACTTTCATACTGTGTGATATTAGCTTTATTCCTCTATAATTATTGCATTCCAGCACATCACCTTTGTTTTTAAAAATGGGCACTAGCGAACTATTACACCATTCGTCAGGTATGGCTTCTTCCAGCAACAGCTTATTGAAGAATAAAGCTAACCACGTCCAACCATCCATCCGCAATATTTTCCACACTTCAACAGGTATTCCGTCCGGTCCTAATGCCTTACCATTCTTCATTCCACTTACCGCATTCCTCACTTCATCCACACTTATTCTTCTTACTAATCCCTTATTTACTGGTTTACTTTCAAGCACACCACTCCAGTCATTCTCTTCATTCATCAGTCTTTCAAAGTAACCCTTCCACCTATTCTTAATTTTCTCATCTTCCGTCAGAATCATTCCAGCATCGTCTTTTACGCACTTTACCTGACAAACATCCTTCGCCTTTCTCTCCCTAGCTCTAGCAAGCCGGTATAGTTGTTTTTGGCCTGCTGGAGTATCCAAGGTGTCATAGAGCTTTTTTTGGGCATTTGCTTTCGCTATAGCCACAGCTCTTTTGGCTTTTTTCTTAAGAGCATCATACTCACTCTTTCTTTCAGCTTTCAAACTAACATGCTCATTTCCAATGCTCTGCCATTCCTTAAATTTCTTCTTTTTTTCCCTCAAAGCATTCTGTACCTCTGTCGACCACCACCATGTATCCCTATCTATCGTACCCCTTCCTTTCGTCTCTCCCAAGATATCTTTTGCTGCGCTCCTAATACACTGAGCTATCTCATTCCAACATTCATTTACGCCCTTGTCGTTCATATCACCCATCTCAATCATTTTATTTACCACTCGCTCTCTTAATTCTCCAGCACAATCATTCTTCTCTAGCATATACCATTTTATTTTAGGAGGGGGACGCTCTTTATGTTTTATAAGCCTTATTTGTAAGGCTACTTCCATAACCAGGAGACGATGTTGTGAGACCAAATCTTCTCCCGGTAGCACTTTGCAGTCCTTGACGTGCTTTATGTTGTTGCGTCTAACAAGGAAGTAATCTATTTGTGTACTATGTGCCCCACTCTTATATGTTACTAGGTGTCCATCGGCTTTTTGGAACCAGGTGTTAGCTACTGCTAGATCAAATGCAGTAGCTGATTGCAACATAGTTTCCCCCTCATTGTTTAAATTCCCGAAACCCCATCCCCCGTGTACTCTTTCATAACTTCCTTTCATTCTTCCCACATGCCCATTAAAATCACCTCCAATAATTAATTCCTCATGCACCGGGATGGTCATTAAAACTGTATCAAAATCCTCCCAAAACTTCTCTTTCACTCTTTCCTCACATCCTACTTGTGGAGCATACACACTAATCACGTTCAGTACAACATTTCCTAACATGACTTTCACAACTATCAATCTATCATTAATTCTTTTAACATCCATCACACTTTCTTTCAAATTACTATCTAACACTATTCCCACGCCATTCCTTTTTCCATCACTTCCACAGTAGAAGAACTTGTATCCCTCCCCAATTTCCCTCGCTTTCGTACCCTTCCATTTAGTTTCTTGCAAGCACGCCACATTTATTCTTCTTCTTTTCATTACATCTGCTAACTCTCTAGCTCTTCCAGTCATTGTCCCAACATTCCAACTAGCATACCTCATTCTTTCTTCCCGAGCTCGCTTCTTACGTCGCACCCGCCCGGGTTGGTGCGACAACCCTTGTCCATTTCCCGCAGGGGCCGGGTGCTGCTCCTGCGCGTCGCCTGCGGGGTACGCCCTAGCCCTATCGCGCATCTCATTTTCTCCAGACATGTTGCTTAGGGTTTTGGCTTTGATTTTATAGCCGGCCGCCTGCCTGACACTAACCCTCTTTGGGAATGCGTTTGTTGGTGGTTTACCCGCCACCATTCGGGTGACCCCAGGTGCTTGATGCCATGCACTGGGTCTTAAGGTCCATTAGTCGCCTTTTACGACACCCATTGGAAGATATGGGGTGGTGCTATTCTTTATGTCCGGACACCACACGGATAGTAGATTACCAGAAATGTCCACAAGACTGAATTTATTGAATAGTGGTGATTTCTGGGATAAAAAGTAACAATCCTTAAATAACAACTGTTAGCGATTTGTCAGTGGGAATTTCTGGAATAAACCCTTTTTTATTGTGTATTAAGAACTCATGGAACAAATATATGAAAAATTCCAGAAGATAAATAAATAGGTACGTAGAAAACCAATTTTCTTTAAATTCGATAAGCCGTATCCATTGCAATTACTCCACGTGTTCTTTACGGATCCGGCTGCGACAACGATTTTGACGGGACTCTTTTAACAACGGTCCAGTTTTCTATTTACGTACAGGCAAGGTATTGACATTTGCTGAAGTAGGTCGACGGTATAAAAATAGATATCGATGGTAAATGGTAAATACGTCAAGATCACACGGTAGTAATCGGAGATTTTGAAACATATTATATTTAGACATGGTCCGAAGTGGAGCTTAAAAAGTTGTTGGAGAGGCCTCTGCCACGTTGTGGAAAAAAAACACACATTGCTGTAGTAAATCAATCACTTTCTTTGCTCATGTCTTGGTCGGCATTAATTATTTATTTTTGTAATGAACATTCTTCATGCTTCAGTTATGAAACATGACAATCATTACAGATGCAGTCAGTGCCTCGAAAGTCACAGAATCAATCTTACCAAGGGTGCAGTGACCGGCATGGATCTTGAGCGCTGACCTTCAACTGCGCAGTAGTGAGTTATTAGGTCCCTTTGGTAGATGAAGTGAGGAAGGGGGCGGGGAAAGTGTAGTGATTGGCCCGCGTAGCGTGTCGTATCTTGTCATAGCCGCCACTCGGGATTCGTTGTTTTGTGCGTTTTATTTGTTTTATTGTGCGTTTCATTTGTCGATAAGTGTACGATGCGCAAAGCGATCCCCACTCTTACGCCGAGCGCTCAAGAACCGTGCCGGTATTTGTACCATATCGCGGGCATGCGGGCGGCGAGTAATGGGCGACTCGCTGTTCAACCATGGACCATGTCCGGGTCGACGGCGCGTTGTGTTCCACGCGCTCCTCAAAGAGCGTCAGCCAGATGACGGGGCCGCCCTCTAGTGGGGCCACAGCCTGCCGGGGTCGCGGGACTTATCTCATTACCGTGACCCCGGAACATAAAGGGCTATTGAAGGACACCGTGGATTTTAGTCAGTACAAGTCTGACAGTCCCTCCCGCCCTGCCCTGGGTGGGAGGACTCATTTAGGCGCGCGTGGAACACGACGCGCCGTCGACCCGGTATGGTCCATGATCGGACAACGAGTCACCCATTACTCGCCCACCAGGCGACCGCTTCACATTCCGTCTCGCTCCGCACGCCTGCATGGCCTCGACCAATGGCGGGCGCGAGAGGTCGCCATCAGTCTATCGCCTCCATTTGGACACGGTGCGGTGGTCTGCCCAAGCGGGGCAGTCCTGCACCTTATGCTCACCGTGTCTTCCGGTCATGTAAAATATTGGAATCCAACCCCAACGTATTCGGAAAAGGCTTGGTAGTTTATGGTCTTCGCCTATGATAACTGAAGGGAGCACCCTACAGTATGACAACTCTACAGGCTTGAGACCATCTAAAGTTGGCAAATTTTGTTGGGTATAATTACCTGATAAGGTAATTGTCCGGTAAAATTCTCCCCAAGCTCCAATAATTAACTTTTAATAAAGCCAATAAGCTACGAAATTAAAGTGACTTATTAACAGAAACTCAACACATTATTCACGTGTTTAATCACCTGATGTTTTTATTATCATGCGTATGTTTTGACAATGTAAATTAAGTTCAATGAACGAATATTGATTACCAAATGAATGTGCAATCAAGCGCGAGATGTAATTTTGTCCAATACTGTTCGGGGCAATCCGATTTCTGGGTTGTTATGTTATCTACGAGTTTATTACGGGGTATCATGTATACGTGAAATTATGAAGGTATTTACGATTATGTTTTGGTGATGATATTGGATACCTATACAATGTGTCAACTCGGCTTGGGGCTTTTTGTTTGATCAGTAGCTAAGTAACGAGTGAATAAAAATTATACAACATTTTAACTACTAGTTTTAAATCATTTAAAAAATGGTCATATAATATATAAGATTTGACCAATAGTTAGTTTAACTACTAACCAAACCTTCAAACTCAAACACATTTTTTTTGGCATATTTTTACATTATACGATAAGATTTCATTTGCTTAAAATTGGCTCTAAATAAAACCTCATACTCGCATAACGATATTAAAAGAACTGACACAGTTATTTAGTTATTTTAACAACTAAAATATTTATTTACTAGCTTCTGCCTGCGGTTTCACCCGCGTCATATTAGGCGTTTGGCCCTATAGTCCCGTCCCCATCAGTTCCCTTGAGAAGCGCATGGAACACGACACCGTGATTCGGGCCTTGTCCTTGGTCGGACCCATTACTCTGCGTCCGCAAGCGGCTGTAATATGCCCCGCGATTTGTTGCCCCGTGGCTGGGGCGATAGGTAGAGAATGTCCCTTCCTTCACGCGTTCCTACTGCTCCCCATTCTCCCCTCGCCTGCCGCCGAATCCCTGAGGTACTCTTCGGCACCAGCCGTGCCCGGGAGGACTTGCGTCAGGTTGAAGGTGAGGACGCCGTAGCGCATCTCCAACCACTTCTCAAAGAGGGATCTTACCGCCGCAATCATGACAGGCAGTCATTATTTTGTTGTAGTACTATTTTGAAACTGTGATATCTCCTTAGGTATTCATCGAAATCAAACGATGTCAAGGGCAATTTTATTCAAAATTAAATGCTTGTGATGATTAACGTATTTATTTGGATGAGTATTAATATCATGTTAATGAAAATACCCTCGCAAATAACGCATTACTTTAAAATCAAATTTGTATTCCATAAAAAAGGTTATAGTGACTTAACCTTAAAATATAGATATCCGCTTTCGCGGATTTTATTTTTAAACTTTTCATGAGGAATAATTCCGTAATACATAATTTTTGCGTATCTTTAACCGTTTACGCAGCGCAGTCAACGGAAGCTCTTTAAAAGGAATACATTTTCCCGATTTTGAAACATTTCTCACTGCTGCTCCACTCCTTTTAGTGATAGTGTGATGTTATATAGCCTATGGCCTTTCTCGATAAATGGACTATCCAAAACAAAAATAATGTTTCAATTCCAAACAGTAGTTCCTGAGATTAGCTCGTTCAACCAAACAAACAATCATAAATCTTCTTCTTATCTTCTTCTTCTTCTTCCTATCACGAAGGGGATGGCGGGGTCTTTCAGACCCGCCATCCCTTTCGAACCTAACCTGTCCGTGTCGGGGTGTCCCAAGTCCCGAGCTCGCTTCGCTCGCTCTTGGAATAAAAATCAATTGCTGTTCGTTAGTCTCGCTAAAACTCGAGAACGGCTGGACCGATTTGGCTAATTTTAGTTTTGAACGATTTCTGAAAGTCCAGGGAAGGTTAAAAAGGTGAGTAAATATGATTCTGAGGCGGTGCGAAGTTTGCCGGATCAGCTAGTATTAGTATATATCAAAAGTCAACTTAAATCCAAACCAGAGCTGCGCAATGTAGCAAAATAAGTAAAAATATAATTCCAAATGGTTTAATTTCAAGTTTTTTTTTTTTAATTTCAAGTTAACAAAAATAATTGTTTTATTAAGGTTATTTAAGATCCGAAGTTTTCCGTCAAGAATATTATTGAAGCGGAATGGAATGGTGACTGCCCTTTGAAGCTAGAAATCTTTACTTTGAAATTAATATCAACCTAGAGAAACGGTACTAACGCTAAGTTATATTAATATAATTTCGCGTAATTGTAGCTAAAATTAAAACCTTCTTTTTGTTTGATTCTGTCTCATTTAAAATTAAAGCTCAAGTGCGTATTGTATTTACTACGTGTGTATGATCAAATAAGAAATGGTAATCGTAAGTGTAAGTTTAAATAGCAGACAGTAGAGTTAGTAAATCTTCATAACATGTAACATAATTATGTATCACATATAATACCTTTCATTTCTTTCTTTGTTATAAATTCCCTATTCTCCCTTCTACATTCCATAATTATTTGAAAACGAAAAATATTTATTTTGGATAATATAAAAAAGGAAACCTGCCATTTCTATGAATTAATAAAGCTTAATTAAAAACCAACGATCAGGGTCTCTTCATAAATTTTTACCTAAGAAATACCCAATACCTAACATCGCCAAGGTTACGTCAAGGTGCCACTACCGATCACAAAACTTATAGTTATTACCCTTACGAGTTTTGACCCTTTTCCATTTCAATTTACAGATGTGTCTTCGATACTCAAGGGGGTAATGCGACGGCCCCTTTGAAAAAAAGCAATAATCCGAAAAGGCTTTAAGTTCTTACGCTTTCAAAATAAACTTTTAGGGATGGGGCTATTGTAGGTGATAAAAGAAATAAAAAGTTTAATGTAAAAGATAAAGATAGAATGCACTTTATTACGGAAGATTGGCTTGGAGAAGAGATTGTTTTCAATGGAGCTGGTTCGAAGAGTGTTCAACCGGTTTTCTTTTAGGAAGTTATTTTAATCTTTGGTCGAGTTATTTTGATGGAAATACTGCTGAATTAATTTATTGACCTTTGGCAAACTGTAAACTAAACAACAAAATGGCAGGAAAATAAGCTTTGTAATAGTCTAAACTTAACCTTTTACCATGAACTTTGAGTTTATTTCTTCTCTGAGTACTCAGGTAAGAAACACCGGCCTTTTTTTTATTAGTTATTACAATAAAAAAATGTTTTATAGCGTGTTTAAAACAGTTTAAAAAATGAAGATGACAATTATATTTTTTATCCTGGTACGCTTATCAAAATCCAAAATAGTTTCAAAGCAATTTTCATCGACTCGCCATTCACACTTAACCATGTTTTTTTAAAGCAATTAAAAATAACAGTTTTATTGCTATCGTTAAACTTAGCAACAATTCGTGATTCGAATATCTATTCAATTTCTTATCAAAAGTAAAATTTGAATAACGGCATTTGGGCCGAGTTTGAGAGGGGACTATTGTGAAAGTTCTTGATGAAACTTCCCTAATATTCGAAGTGGAAATTTATTCTTTGGCTGCCATCGAGAAATAAACTGGGCTCTCAGTGTGATTGAACCAAATTTATTGGGAATTCGGAATAAAGTATCGGCTGTGTAACGGGAGGGCCCGACAACCGAACATTGACGAATAGGGCCACGGTAATAATTCGTCTAATATTCTTTAAGAATAATATCTGTTTCGTCGATTCCTTTATTTCCTTTCTAAACATGATTACTTATTGCTTGTTGGGAATGTAATTCTATATCACGATGTTCAATGAAGCCTTTCATATCTTCATGTTGAGGTATTTTAGTTTCATGTTTAGCGAAATTTCTACAATCTCGGAAAAGTCGATATCGGGATTCATCGTCTGCCTTTCTTTGACGTGTAATTGAGTTTTGAATCGAAAACCTTCTTAGGGAAATACATTTAGTATTTTTTTTTTTTTCTCTAAATTCAAGTCGTACACGTTATAGTTATCTGTCTAACGTTTTATTATTTTACTTAAAAAACGCATCCTAAACTTTAACTTAATGAAATGCATTATGGATCTACTTTAAATTATACAAAACTTTTTAGTAAGTACTTACCCACATTCTGGCTTAATTGTGAATTTCCCACACACGAACTAAGAGTGTTTTGTTAAACAAATTTTATAGAGCTTAACAGGTGCAAAGTTTGAGGAAAATTGCATACAGCTTGCATAAGTTTACGTATATTAAAACTACTAAATTAAGGAGTGAGTTTTATGTGGAATACTGAGTTTTAGACTAACAATGATTATACATGCACCCTTGTTACCGTTTAAGAATAAATTATGTTTGTTAGTTAGGTAACAATTTTTTTTTCTATGTACCTATATAATATACACACATCAAAAGTGTCTAGGGATCAACATATATTTTTGCAATAACTTTTCTCCTGATTGATATTAATTAAAATTTTCTTTAAGGATTCATCAAATAAAGTGTTTTCGTTTGTCACAGTAACGATAAACCAAGTCACCTTTGCATTAATAAAGAAATTTGCCATTTTCCTAATAAAGGGATTTTTGACATTTGAACCACTAACACAAAAGTTCGAAAAAAAGACTGAAATAACAGTTTTCTTTAAAATTTTATTGGGTAACATAAACAATTAATAATCCGTGTTTCTACCGCGAACACTAACAACACAAGAACATCGGTTTGGCATACTCAAAATGAGTTCATCCAAATCACGCTGTGGAATGGCCGCCCATGTTCGTTGCAACAACAAAAAAAGGTCTTCTTGCGACTGGATACCCTCCATATTCGGCAGAGCTCTTCTCTGTAGCATATCCCATGCATGCTCAATCAGATTCAAGTCTGGCGACTGAGCAGGCCAGGGCAGGACATTGATGTTAGCTGCGGCGAGAGTCTGTCTTACAACTCTTGCGGTGTGCGGTCGTGCCTTATCATGCATTAACTGAAATAAGGGACTGATTTGCACTTGTAGAGGAACGATGACGTCTGATACAATCGTCTCAGCATAAATTTCAGCGTTGAGGTTGCCTCTGATCCAAATCAACTCAGTTCTTCCGCCGATCCAAATACCCGCCCATACCATGATGGTTCCACCACTATAAGGATGGACTTCCTGGCAGGATTTTAATCGCTGTTGGCGTCCAGGGGTTCTCCAGTGTCGTATACGTCTTGTATCCGGTCTCATACCGAAACGAGACTCATCAGAAAAGCACACGAAACGCCATTGTTCTTCTGCCCAATTTCTGTGTTCAAGAGCCCATTGATATCGAATCCTACGATTGTGCATTGCTATAGGTGGTACCCGTAGCGGTCTTCGGGAATGAAGGTTCACTTCATGCAAGCGGTTTCTGACTGTTTGGTCGCTAATTAAGTTCCCTGAAGAGTGATGAAGCCTCACGGCTAACATCATGGCGGTTATTGTTGGAGCTCTTCGAGTTAAGATTTGAATGTATCGGTCTTGTCTCCGTGTGGTGCAGCGATACCGTCTTCCATGGCGCTCAGCCACGGTACCAGTGCTTCGGTAACGTGTCCAAAGTCGACTGATAACACTCTGACTTGTATTCAGAGCTAAAGCCACAGTACGTTACCGGGAACCAGCTTCTATCATTCCCACGGCTCTGAGCATTTCTTCCCTGCTTAAATGACGTCGCCGCTCCATAATAACGTTGGTTTTAATCAGTAGTAGGGAAACAGTAGCACTAATAATGTCTTCAATGCGTTGTATGTTTTTATAGGGAAAATATTGACAGCTGATTTTCATATTTTACTCGAATTTGATTCACAGTTCCTGATTCAAATTATGAAATGCACCAAAAAGGATCCATATAAATTTATAAAATCATAAATTTATTACAAAGCCACATCTCAATCTCAAGAAATCCGCATAAAAATGCTTGATCCCTAGACACTTTTGATGTGTGTATATATGATCCTGACCGGTTTCGACCACAGCGACTTGGATCTTCCTATTGAGAGCATCGCTGGTGTGCTTTCAGGTGGCTGATATAGCCATTTTTTTTAGTGAAGGTGCGTCCACATTCACTGCAAGTCAGCACCCCACCGATATAATTAAATAATAAGTAATACCTTTATATTATCTTACGTCGGCTTAATAGTCATTCAAACAGTTAAGTTATAAAAAATCCTTACCAAAACTAATTGTTGTTGCAATGTTTTAACTTGATCAACACAAGCTGCTAAAAACTTTACGTGAATCTTCTTGAATGTCACGGAAAAAAAATGATCTTGTAACTCTTTTGAACTTTCGGAAATAGTGTTTGACATGTTATTATTTGCATTGGTATGTACAACTTTAAATTATTTCACAACCCCAAAACTCAAATCCAACAGCACTTCATGAAAAAATTTCAAAGATTGAATATCATTGACTGCTGAATTCGATTTAAATATCTCGGATCGCGAGCTAGAATGAATAAAAGTCACATTTCTAGTGGTCTGATGTGGCGACTGAGCTCCCTTTACTAGTATTTTGTATTGATATTTTAAGCAAATGGAGCATTCTATGAAATAACGGTGTTGTGAGTAGCTTGAATAGCTCATTTGAATTTTAATGCGTGCATGGTAGGGATGCCCGACACTTGAATTTGTATCAATAAGTTGAATTGGTCCGGTTCGCTACTTAACGATGCGGTAAAGATCATAATAATCGTATCGTCCTGTAGAGTGTACAGAACATGCATTTTTATCGATACTTTGTTCCAATATATGCACGTAGGTGTCGTAACGTACTTAAAAGAGTCTTGGCAACATTTAAAAGTATTTTGTAATCCTTTAGTGTCTTCTTTTTGTATTCTCTTATTTATTGATTATATTTCATTCTATACTAATATTCTAAGGAAGAAAGATTTGTGTTCTTGTATGTGTGTAATGAATTAACTCAAAAACGAATGAAACGATTCCAAAAATTCTTTCATAATTGAATCTTTCGGAGGTGATAAGCGGGCGGAGCTCCTGAAGAAAGCTAGTTAATTACGACAACCATAAGCCTTCGTACGAAACAAAGATTTTAGTTTAGAAAAAAATGTCAGGTAATGCAATTTATGACGATTTGGTAGGATACCATCCTTCGTTTCGTTCTACTCCAATGAAAAAAAACAAAATGTCGGAGTGTCATCCTATCGTATCGATACTTTAAATCCGATTCTGATAGATCGGATCGCACATCACTAGTGCCTGGAGGATGGACGAATGAAGCCACGAGCCACGTCTGCCATTGAACGACATCACTGTAATATTGAGAGACTCCATTCACATTTTAATCACAGTGACAGTACATTTACGAATGACGATGCTGTTAAATGAATTCGTTGGAAGAGTAATTTATAGAAGACTCACATTTATTTGATTGCGTATTTTAATGACTTTTTATAAGCTATTGCATAGCTTTTATCGCGGGTTCTGAGCGCCGCGCGGCGCGGTGACCGAATCAAAAAATTCCAAAAACCTAACGAAAATACCTGACACCACGCATCGTGTAACATCGTTTCAGTTCGGGAGATTTCGGCAATCATAAAAAATATCCGTCATTAAAACAATTTACTCTTTCTTGCAGGTCGCTTCCAACCGGTATATGTGGAGATCTAAAGGGGAGGCCTATGTTCAGCAGTGGACGTCCTATGGCTGAGATGATGATGATGATGATGACTCTTTCTTACTGATTCTAAACGGCCAGCTACAAAAAGGAGTTTTCACAATGAAACCTACTTATAAAATTCTCCTACAAAAAATAAGTTCTTTATTACAGTAGTGCACCACAAAATTTTTAAATAAATTATATTCTCGTTAAATATACGCGGTAGGCGATTTTATTCTTTTATAAAATAAAATATTTAAATGCAATAGCTTCACCGCGGCAGTCTCCGAGTGCCACGTGTATTTTTTTTTCTCAATGAAATAGGTCAGTTTGATGACTAGTGACCTCTTGGCCTATAATCAGTAAAAACCACATTACTGATACGAAGAGGATAAAATACATACAGAATATATAGTCCTTTTTTTTAATAGCTTAATCCGTTTTGTCAAAAAACTGCCTAGACAATAGAAATTTATAGTTCAAATTGTCCTTCTCATCGCAAAATATACTCGTATCTTAGAGAGAGATAGCGATTATAAAGCATACGTCATTTCTAGTGACGTATCAAGTCAAACAATATGAGAGAATCGTTGACTACGGGTAATCTTTGACTACACTAGTCTTCAAACAAGTTTCTGTAACCTATATCATGTCAATTCACAATAATGACTGGAAAGTCTTAAACAAACACTCGGTCGATATTTATTATGTAGAAATTTAATATGCATAGAAACCCACCAATTTCATTTCAATACCGGTTACACGAGGTAATGCTACGAAAATCCGATTTATGCAAATTGCTTACAGATGGATTCCATCTCACATTCATTTACAGACAAGTACTTTAATAAACATAACATCTCACGCCTGTGTGAAGGGATACGCAGTCTACGCCGTGATGTATATAGGGTGTTAAAAAATCAACTGCAGGAATTTCGTGTGCGTACTCGGTATCAAAAACCAAGTACATTCCAAAAAACAATTTTTTGTTTTCGAGCATTTTTTTTTTACAAAATTATTAATTTTTTTTTCAAGCATATTTCTATTGGCCTATTAATATGGCCAATAAAATAAGTTATTTGTAAGTATTTCGATAAATTGCCAGTCCAAAGTCTGCAAAATGTGATGGGAAAGTTGGAATCAGCTGTGAACGCTACACACGGGTGAACGACCTCAAAGAGCAATCAAATTCATTAACATGACCAAAAAAAATTGTTTTTTGAAAAAAAAATGCTCGAAAAAAAATTTTTTTCTTTGGAATGTACTTGGTTTTTGATACCGAGTACGCACACGAAATTCCTGCAGTTGATTTTTTAACACCTTGTATATGTATGTATAGTGTAATAAATAGGCAAGTCGACTTCAGTGAATACAATTTTCAATGTTGTATATTTTGGATGTTTGTTCTCCATACAAAGAATGGGACCATAAGATAACCGACATAAGAAGAAAAAAAAATCTTAATCGAAGCTCAGCATCTCCATTAACAGCCTGACCTCACTCATTGCTCGGCCCGTATTTGCTTCTTGTCTGCTCTACGTTCTTGTAGCCACGTCATCCAAGATAATATAACCTTTTTTTTAACGTGGTAAAATCATCAAATGAGTCCCCCACCCAGGGCAAAGCAGGAGGGACTGTCAGACTTGTACTGACTAAAATCCACGGTGTCCTTCAATAGTCCTTTACGTTCCGGGGTCACTGTAGCTGTTTAGTCCCGCGACCCCGTCATTGTGATGACACTCTCTGAGGCGCGCGTGGAACACAACGCGCCGTTGAGCCGGGCATGGTCCATGATCAGACAGTGAGTGGCCCATTGCAGATATATCCCTGCGATGGCAATAATTCAGGGTCTCAGGACTGTCTAAGAAGGATTTTTTCGGTGATAAAATCATCCAATGAGTCCTCCTGCCATGGGCGCCTAGGTGGATACCTTTGATAGAAGATACCGTGAATTGAAGGTACCGTGGATACCATGGTATCCTGCTTTGGTTAGGAAGTAACAGGGTGGGCTTTTGGTCAGTAACAATCTGACAGTCTCGTCACTTTCCCCCTTATTAATAAACGTGGACTAAAGTTACGACAAGGTTAATCATCGGATTAACCATACATTTTTTAAGGATTAACCTTGGCGTAACTTTAGTCCACTTTTATAGCGATGTCAAGAATGTTGTCTGCCCATCTCGCCGCTTTAATTGAAGTTCTATCCTCAAAAAGTAATAACGTGGAGTAAGCAATAAGCATGATGTTCATTCCATTTTTAATTACAACAGTGGCTGGAGTCTGGCATTCTACACAACAATTTGAAACGTTAAAAATAGGCAAAAACGCACTGATTTATGAGTCGGTTTCATTCGTTTTGATTTACGGTACCGGCGCGCGAATATTAAAGATTCGTATTGATATATTATTCCTTTATCCCCATTCTCCCTCACTGCTATTTACGAGAATTTCCCCTACCCTCATAACTTTCATCGTCCTTTTTACGACGAGACTTGTAAAAGCAGCTCGGGGGTTCCATATAGAATAAATATAACCGCGGTATGTTCCGTTAAAATCAAAACCTGTGATTAAATGTTTTGGTCTTTGTTATGGATATCCTCATTATTTGTACGGTTTTAAAGAGCGTTCTTTTGTTTGGCTGTTTTGTTATTCAAAGTTGGAAAAAATATAAAACGAAACCGCAATAATTTTTGTTTGCCCACCTTTTATACTGTCTTTACAATCTTTTGTAATGCCTAAATTAGAAATTTATAGAAGAAGCACTATGCCCATTACATTGTTAACTAGCTATTGCCAGATTCGCCAGCGTGCGTCTCAAAAAATAATTTACAAACGTAGATAAAATATATGAAGTGATTAGGGAAGAATTTTAATAGTTTTTGGTTCTGAATTACTTAATCATTTTATTTATATAGTATGCTATGTGTTATTTCAGAACCTAGCTCTGATCCTTTCTTCTATCAGTCGTTCTTACGTATTTCATCCAAAGTTTCAAACATTTTCATCACATTAAAGTCAGATTAAATATACACAGATCTGATGGCGCGTGGTCAAGCTTCTATTTCCTCGAACGCCTCAGATGGAGGGTTATGTTTTTCAAAATGGAAACATTTTCAAAACATAACGAAAAAAGAAATCACGATCGGCACTCCTGTATTATCGTCATTCGAGCCAAACTATCTACTTATACACGGGGTGCTAAGACAGGTAACCTCCACGTGCGCCCGTGGACTGGAGTTCCCTCTCGGATACGTCCGTGGGGAAGACCAGTTTTTCGGGCCGGTGCACCCTGGGATGCCGGCAAAAACTCTTCCTTATATAGGCACTGTGTGCCTAAGTGGTCTCTTTGCCCGTATGCGAATAGCCTGTCTGGTGGACGCTCCAACGCGTGTCCCTCTGATTAGCAGAGGGCACAGCGGCGGAGCGGGCTTGTGGACGGTGAGTAATGGGTAGCTCGCCGTCCGACCAAGGACCAAGCCCGGGTCGGTGGCGCGTCGTGTCGTGTTTCGCGCGTGCCTTCGGGGAGTAGTCAGCAAACTGACGGGGCCCCTTATGGGGACAAATGCCTGCTGGGGTCGCGGGTTTTTCTTAACCCAGGATACCATGGCCCCGGAACGTAAAGGGCATCCGAAGGAACACGGGTAGATTTTAGTCAGTAAGAGTCTGACAGTCCCTTCCGCCCCACCCAGGGCGGGAGGACTCATTCGATGATTTTACAACCTAAAAACAAAAAAAAAAAAACTATCTATACACCTTTGTTTGTTACTTTAACATTTATCTTACGTTTAATTCTTTTTCTCTCTTAATTTCCAAATTCCTTTCATTGTAAATTAAAAGATTCCTATCATCAAAATACAAGGTAAGAATACGAAAAAAACGCAAACACAAGACTCGGTCAACGCTTAGTCATCAGCCAGTAATAGGCTACGATTGGGATCTTTTCATTTGCAGTCAGCCATGATCAATTTCGCCCTTCCCAGATAGACTTATAATGAACACGAAAATTATATTATATTTCTGATTACTCTATTGTTCCGGAGGTTTTGATTAAACGGGGTTCCGCACTCCCTAAATTTGTACTTTAACCTGAGACAAATCATCTTGGATTAACAAGATTTCTTGTATAATGCTGATTAAAAAGTTTAATTCGCGCTTATTGAACCCTCGGAGTAATTAAAATATCTCGTGAAGGAGTAAATGTTTCGTAAATAGACTTGTTTATGAACATTAACGCTGTTTATATTAGCGATTTTTTATATAGCATTTGTAACTTTACGTTACATTTATGTCATGTTTACGTTAGTAACTTGAAAGTAATTTACAAAGTAGCCACCTATTTTTGATGATTAGCTGTTATGAATATTAATGGCTTTCGGTTCTGAATTACATAATTATTTGATACCTTTTAATTATTGCGAGCTACAGGGGGTTACAAACTGGGTCTCGTTAACGGTTTATAGTCCTTCATAATCTCTTAATTGTTACGTGAATTGTCATTAAATATTCAATTTATCAATTACAGCGACACCGTTGGCGTAGAGGCTGACGATCGACTGCTAGACTAAGTGTTGCGGCAGTTGCGAGATCGATTTCCGCACTGAATCAATATTATAACTGCTATTCTTATGTCGTTATTCAGGCTCTGAGTTATGTCAGTTTAAATATTTGTAAACGTACCCATGACACAAGAAAAAATCCTAGTATCTGGCAACGTTTTATATTAATAAATATTATGTTTAAAAAATATTGTCTATTAGTATTTTCATATGAACAATATTGCAACAATTTAAAAAATACTCCACACTCGTATACTCCAGAAATCTCGTTACACACATGAAATAAGCGCCAACTTTTTTAGCTCCACTCAAAATGTTTATGACCACATTCTATGATTCCATATTTTTATATAAGCACCTCGTCTGCGGAAAGAATTGCTACGGTTATACCGTTTTACGATTCACAAACGTTTTAATTAAAAGAAAATAGACATTTGGGAGGATCAATTACGGAACCCCCTTGGTTTAAATCACGGTATAAATAACGTGGGATCCCTAATACCTGTCTGTTTGGGTAGGTAGATCTACGGATGCCTCTTCAGAATTGCTGCATCAATTTTGATTGAAAACTAGAATATAAATGTTTTTGTTGCCTACTAAGATGTATGGTACAGCCTACGTTTGACATTTAAAATGTGTTATGATGGCTGTAGTCTTTTACGAGTACCTATTTATACCTTTTTTCCATTCTACCTCAGGGAAGACTTTTCAAAGGAAAACGACTTTTATATTTATTTTTGTATTAATATTACGGAAATACAACATGACATTGTCCTGATAAGGTACCTATATAAAAAGAAATATGTATTAAGGAAAACTTATAACAGATAATAAAGCATTTTCTATCTAACTACACGTGAAAAAGAAGACGAAAAAATATTAGAAAATTATGTATTATTTTTTCTTTGAATAGGTATCATACGAGTAGAAGTAGGATGTATATTATCAATAAGGCCTAAATTCGAATAATTGACACACACTGCTGAAATGAAACAACTACATTATTATCTTCTAACGAATTGCTTCCTACCAAAAACCTTGAGGTGTTACTAGTTGCCTTATTTAAGTTAACAGGCATTTTATATTGATTTATTGTTTCATACATAATGCATGTCGTCTGTCTGAGTGTTAGGGAAGAAAATATGGCCATTACTGCTTGTACTCACGTAAATACGGGGGATTTTTTTGTTTTATTTGGAGACAATATTTTTTTGGTAATTGACTACAATATGTCAAGAAATATTTATTTGAAGTAGATAAAACTGAATTATAGTTCTCAATATAATATCTTCTCTTTGAAAAACATAATATTTTTGTTTCACCTATGTTTATTAATATTCTGGCTTTTTGTGCGAGCTACAACGAATTTTTTTTAGATGCTATCCGTAATTGGCATTATTTTCCTCCAATATTTAATTTTAGAATTTTAGCCTTTTTCTTTTTGACTTTGACTGACATCCAGAAGTCCAAACTCAAGGTTTGCCAACGAGCAATGGAGCGCAGTATACTTGGTGTTAAATTAACGGATCGCGTTCGAAACACAATACTGCGCTCCAAGACGAATATAGTTGACGTGGCTCAGAAGGCTGCCCAACTGAAATGGGACTGGGCAGGACATGTCTGTCGTATGCCGGACAAACTGTGGGCCAAAATATCTCAAAACTGGTTCCCTAAGACAGTGAGACGGGGTCGCGGCAGGCCACGAAGAAGATGGCGGGACGAACTGGATAGGTTCCTTCCGAACTGGAAAGAGGAAGCGCGGGCTCGCGGGAAGTGGAAGGAGTGGAGAGAGGCCTTTGCCCAGGAGTGGGACAGAGCAGGCTAGCAAAAAAAAAAAGCCTTTTTCTGGTCTGGTCTGGTCTTTGGTCCACAGCCCCCAGCCAAAATTGATATCTTTGCTAAAAGATAACTATTACAACGAAAATAGCAAAAACTTATTGTCCTCCTAAAATGCACCAACTAAAGAATTTGATTTACTATTATGACTGGGAGCGTTGAATTATTGAATTATCAGCAAGATTGCTAACACGCTCTGGTTGGACACAAATAATTATTATCCCCTTAAGTTATGATAGTGCTGTAATGATGTTATCTGAGGCGATTTTTCATTTTTAGATAAGACTAGCTGTTGCCAGCGGTTTCACCCGCTACAACTCAAAAATCATCCCGTAGGAACATAAAATAGGGATAAAAACTATCCTATGTGTTAATCCAGGTTATAAACTATCTATGTACCGAATTTCAACCAAATCCATACAGTAGTTTTTGCGTGATAGAGGAACAAACATACATCCATCCAAACAAACTTTCACGTTTATAATATTAAGTAGGATGGGGAGTAATTCCTACGATGTCTTATAAGTACGTTTAGGGATAAACGGATAACTTATTTAGTTTAGGAAATTACATTTAATTTAATATGAAATTAACAAATTCCATGTGAGCATTCCTGATATCCCCCGTTGAAACAGCACTAATCTAATCATTTTATACCAAAATGTTTTGATGATATTGCTAATTAACTCATTGTGATTAAAGCTAGTATGGAATTTGGTTAAATTTAATTATGGCTTTTTTTTTTTTTTTTTTTAGCGTGGTAAAATCATCAAATGAGTCCTCCCACCCCGGGCAGGGCGGGAGGGACTGTCAGACTTGTACTGACTAAAATCCACGGTGTCCTTCAATAGCCTTTTATGTTCCGGGGTCACGGTAATGAGATAAGTCCCGCGACCCCGGCAGGCTTTGGCCCTCTTGGGCGGGGCCCCGTCATCGTGCTGACGCTCTTTGAGGCGCGCGTGGAACACAACGCGCCGTCGACCCGGGCATGGTCCATGTCCGGGCGGCGAGTTGCCCTTTACTCGCCGCCCGCATGCCCGCGCCTACGGTGGCCGGAGATCGTCTTGCGACGTCCGACGCCGTGGGCGTCTACCATTGCGGGTGGGGCGGAGGGAGGACGCTGTCCTCTCTCTCTCACGGCCCGCCTCCTCCTTAACGAGCATTACTGCCTCGCAGAAGGAGGCGACCGCTTCCCACTCCGTCTCGCCCCGCAGCATGGCCTCGACCAATGCCGGGCGCGAGAGGTCTCCGCCTATCGCTGCCGTGAGGACACGGCGGTGCTCTGCCCAAGCGGGGCAGTCTTGCACCGTATGCTCTACTGTGTCCTCCGGGCGATCTTCGCAATGGTGACACCCCGGCGTTTCTTCCTTCCCCATCCGACACAGGTACCTCCCGAAACATCCGTGTCCGGTGAGGACCTGCGTCATCCGATAGGTCAGGACGCCGTGACGCCTTTCCAGCCACTCCTCAAAGAGGGGTCTTACCGCCGCGATTGCGGCGTGCCCGAACCTCGGTTGCGACAGTCGTTCCCTCCATACTGCCCTGAGATCGCGCCGGACCTCTTCCCGCCGCGCCTCGACTTGTCGGGGCAGCGGGAATTCTCCCCGGCGCCGCGCCTCCACGCGCCACTCATAGACGCGCTGGAGGGCGGTCGCCTCCAGATCCCAGGGCAATAATCCGGCAAGGAGGTTGGCCGATTCGCCGGCGATCGTGCGGTATCCTCGGATCATCCGGATAGCCATGACCCTCTGGCATGCGACCAGCCTCGCTGGTCGCGTCCGCATGCTCAGGGCCCACACGGGGGCCCCGTAGAGGGCCATGGACCGCACGATACCGGCGTACAGCCTCCGGCAGGAGGCGTTTGGCCCGCTGAGGTTGGGCAGGAGTCGCCTGAGGGCGCCTGCCGCCCGGTTCAGCCTTGGGGCCAAACGCAGGAAGTGCTCCTTGAAGTTCCACCGGCCGTCGAGGACGAGTCCCAGGTACTTCATCGTCCTCCCGACGCCGATGCGAACCCCTCCCACCGTTATGTGGGACTCTGACCGTGGCGCGTTCAGACGGCCATGAAAACACATGGCCTCTGTTTTGTGGAGCGCCACTTCGAGTCCCAACTGCCGGATCCTGTCAACGACTGTCGCGACCGCTTGCGTCGCCAGGTCGGCCGCCGCCTGGTGCGACTCTCCCTCCGCCAGGACGAGCGTGTCGTCGGCGTAACATATTACGCTGACGCCGTCAGGGAGGTCGCCGCGCAGCACCCAGTCGTATCCGATGTCCCACAGGTGCGGCCCCAAGACCGAACCCTGTGGAACACCGCACGACATCTCTCGCCGGTTCCACTCTCCCCGGTGACCGGGGTAGATGACGGCTCTGTCCGTCAGATAAGCCTCGACTATGCGACGGAGGTAGGTCGGCACCCGGTGATACCGGAGTGCCTCCCTGATGCAACTCCAGGGCAGGGTGTTAAAGGCATTGGTGATGTCCAAAGACACCGCCAAGACGACCCTGCCCCGGGCCACCGCATCCCCCGTCGTGAGGGCCCTCACGCGCATGATTGCGTCCACCGTCGAGCGCCCCCTGCGGAAACCAAACTGGCTCTCCGCAAGGTTCGGGCCCATCCGATTCAGGTGCCCGACGAGGCGGTCTGCAATGACTCTCTCAAAGAGCTTGCCCACCTCATCGAGCAGCACGATGGGCCGGAATGCGGACGGAGAGTCCGCAGGGCGCCCGGGCTTCTGGATCAGGACCAGCTTCCCCGTCTTCCAACGAAGCGGAAACTGGCCCCTTTCCAGGCATGCGCTAAAGAGCCCCCCCAGTCGAGGCCCGAGAGTCCTCGAGGCCAGGACCCAAGCTTTTCCTGGCAGGCCGTCGGGTCCTGGGGCGGTATTTTTGGCCTTGAGCCGTTGTACCGCCACTCTCATGTCTACCTCGGTCACCTCTGGAGCGTCGTAGACGTCGTCGTCGCTGTGGTCCGCGTTTGCGCCAGCTTCACCGTCAGGTTCCGTCGGAGGCGGAGCCATAGGCGGGGGAGTATGCTCCCCTCGCGATGGGAACAGGGCGCTCACCACGTCCTCCACGAACTGAGGCTGGAGACTCTGCGTCAACGGGGGAGCCCAGGGGCGGAGCTTCTCTCTCGCCCACTTGTAGGGCCGGCCCCATGGGTCCCCGTTCAGAGTCTCCAGCATCTCCTTGCGGGCCAATTCCTTGGCCCGCCAGATCTCGTCGCGGAGGACGGTCTTCGCTGCCCTGTAGCCCTCGTACAGCTCCGCCTCTACAGTCGCCGCATCCGGTGGTCGGGTGCGGCGCCTGCGGAACCTGGTGTACCGGCGTCGCGCGGCAACGCACGCCTCGCGCAGCGCTGCTAGCTCGCGCGACCACCAGTACAGCTGACGCCGGGCGCGTCCTTGCCGGACCCGGGGCATGGCCACGTCGCAGATCTCTGACATGGCCTCCCGGAACCACTCCGCCTCGTCGTTGATGTCGGCAGGCCTGTCCGGTGGTGACACCCAGGCCTGCACGATCGAGGCTTCCAGGAATAGCTCCCGGTCCAGCTGCTTCAGCGCCCATCGCGGACCACTTGGGTTCCGTCGGACCGGCGCGTCTGAGGTCTGGGCGGAGACGTCAAACCGGATATACCGGTGATCTGAATAGGTCTCCACCTCCTCTACAACGCGCCAGTCGGTGACGCGCGGTGACAGGTCGGAGGTGGCGAACGTGACGTCCACCACCGACTCGCCTCTCCACCGCACGCACGTGGGGACAGAACCCCGGTTCTCGATGACCAGGCCCTGCGCCAGGGCCCAGTGCTCGAGCCTTCTGCCCCGCACAACGTCCGTAAACCGGGAACCCCAAGCCACATTCTTGGCGTTGAAGTCCCCGAGGACGAGCGCGGGGAAAGAACCGAAGGCGACGACGACGTCTCCCAGCTCCGATAGGGAGTCCTGGAACTCGGCGAGAGTTTGGTTCGGGGAGAAGTATACGCCTATCACGGCGATCTCCCCGACCCGTGCTGCGACGATCCCGCGCCCTCTCTTGACGCGATCGAGGGGCGGGGTACCGGCGGCGGCCGACGAAATAAGGGTCACCGAGCCGTTCAGGTCCGCTGCCCAGTCATTCCTGGGCACGACAAAGTACGGCTCGGCGACCACGGCGACGTTGATCAACCACTGCGCCATGCTCTGGAGCAAGAGATCCTGAGCAGCGGCGCAGTGGTTGATGTTCGCCTGGAGGAAGCGCAATGGAGACATTAATCGGAATCCATTGCAGCCTCCTCCAGGGCCCCTCGCGGGGGTAAGGCCGCGGCGGCGGCGGCGGCCACGGGAGTGGCGGCGGCGGCGGCGGTGGCGGCAGTGACGGCGGCGGCAGAGGGCCTACCTCTGCTCTTGGCTTTCGTGGGTGGGGCGCAGGACTTGCCCCCAGCCCGGTGATCGGCCGGCTTGCCAGCCGCCGCACATGCGAAGCAGTGCGGCGGGGCATTGCACGAGCCGGCCTTGTGACCGGGCTGACCGCAGCGGAAACACTTGTCGCTGCGGTCAACCTCCGAGGTGCAGTTACATGCCACGTGGTTGCCCACCTGGCATCGGTAGCACCTCAGAGGTCTGGGTTCCAGCAGTTTCACCTGCGCGGAAACCCATCCAACCAAGAGCCTTCGGCCCCCCTCCAGTTTTTTGGCCGCCGGCACGGGGCAGCTGACCGTAATGGTCTGCAGCCCCGCGAAGTCAGGACGCAGGGCGCCCGCCCTCACCTGATCGGGAGGGCACCCCCCAGTCCTGGCAACGGCGGCCACCACGTCCTCGACCGTCACGGAGTCATCCAGACCCAATATGCGCACGTCTGCGCGCTTGGTGGGTCTGGATACTCGGGCCTCTTCCGCATTTAAGGACGCTCTGAGCCGTTCGGCCAGAGCGTCAGCGGTGGGGCCACTGGCCGCGCCGGGGAGCTCCAACATCCGAGCCCCCGTTGCAGTGACCCGTAAACGGAGGCCCCCGGTGATGCCGAGCTCCGTGAGGTCCACCGCCTCCTTCGCCTTCGCGAGCACGTCGCGGTAGGACACGCCCCTCTTGACCGCGTCCGGCTGCAGTGTGATCACTACTGCCGCGGTCTTAGGGGCGCGCAATCGCGCCGCGACGCCGCGCTCCTTGCGCTGCCGCCGCCTCTCCCTCCGCCGTTTGGACCTGGCCGCGTTGGCAGCCTTCCTCTTCTCTCCGGCCACTTGCCAATCGGCGCTGGCCGGAGGAGTGCTAGGAGGAGGCTGCTGGGCTGGCCGGCTTTCGGCCTGGGCACCCTTCTTTTTTGGAGCCGACCGTGCCGGCCCCGCAGGTGTCGGGGTCGGAGTCGGCTTGGACGGACCCGGTTTCGCCTGACTAGGCTGTGCCGGGGCCGTCTTTGAAGGGGCCTTCTTCGCCGCAGCCGTCTTCGCCGGAGTCGGCTTGGTCGGGGGCGGCTTCGACGCGGCCACAGCCGCGTACGAGGACGCCGCCAGCGGGGGTCGCAGCACGCGGCTCTCCAGTACGGAGAACCGCTGCTGGAAGGCGGCCAGCTCCTGTCGCACCAGGTCGAGAACAGAGTTCTCCGCTGGTGTGGGCTGGCCTTTCTCCTTTTGGACCCGCGGCGGCGCGTCCCGCTGGCCGCCTCTCCGAAGTCCGGCCAGGTCCGCCTTGAGGGCGGCGTTCTCCCTCTGGAGAGCCTCCATGGCGGCAGTCAGGCGGGAGACCTCCGACCGCAGTTCGGACATGTCGTCCCTTGCAGCCGGGGCCCCGCCGTAAATCCGCGCGGCCGCCATGATTGAGGCCGTGGCTTCGCCAACCGCATTCTCCTTACTGCTCTTTTTCCGCTTCAGGTTAACTATGCGGATGGCAGCTGTCACGGCCTCTGCTAGTTTGGCCTCGTTTGAGGCCAAACCACTGTTGGGCTCTCCAGAGGAGATCCCCCTCCCCGAAGTCTTGCCTCGGCCTTTACCCCGCACGCTCGTGGGGATCTTACGGGCCGAGACAAGCCCTTCCTCGGACGACGAGATGTCCTCCCGGGAGCGCTTCAGGAACTCACTCCTCCTGTCCGCGCTCCTCTCGTCGCTCTTCACTACGCTTCCAGAGATACTCTGGAAGCTCACGGCGTCTGATGCCGAGTCGGACTCCGACTCGAGCACCAGCGCCCCCTCCGTCCGCGGAGCGGCACTCTGTGCCCGCTCGAAGTTCGGTGCCGGTGAGTTGGACGTACTGGACGAGTCCAGTGACTCCTCCTCACGGGCACGTGAGCCTCCCTGGCTCAATGCGGCGACTGCCGGAGCAAAGATAGGGTAAAACCGGTTATTGTTGCCCCCCCCAGAGTACGATGGGGCAGACCGGACGTGTCCGGTGCGGGATTCCCCAGCTGAAGAGCAGCTGGGACCCGCCTGGGTAGTCTGTACAAGAACCTTTTTTTCCATAGTTACTTTTTTTGAGAGGTGAGTTCCTCTTTTTTCCCTAATCCCCCATTTTCCCTCCCCTGGTTCACTTCACGGTTACGTCTAAAGATTAGACGCGTACCGGAAGTGAACCTTTCCCCCCCTAGACCCAATCTCTGAGACCGGGCCCCGCGCCGTCTAGAAGCTCGAGCTGACTGCTCGATCCTCCAGGCGGCGCGCCTTTCCCCGGTGTGTCCCTCTTGGTCTGGTCTCTCCCTCTGAGCCTGTCCGGCATGAGTGCACGAGTGCCTCTACCGGCAGGGGCCCAGAGATCATCGAGACACACAAGCCCCACCACGACGGCAACGTGGGGACACGTTGGTGGGGAAATTTAAATTTAATTATGGCTTGGCAAATTCTCGGTTATGACATTCACAAATGATTTAAGGCATGAGGGAATCTATTGCAGGGCCGTATTTGTGACAATTTAGTACATTAAAATAAATGCGTATAGCTTTTGACCTCATATACAACATTATTTTTTGTTTATGCGAAACCCGATACACTTGTCTAGTATTTTTGTGTAAAGAATCTATGTACAAAATTTTAATATTACCTGGTTGTTCGTTCGTACACCTGCGTAAAGTCTTTTGTGTTATACACTCGTGATAATGTTTGGCAATAGATATCTAACCGTACGGTGATTGTATTGTAATTAACTGGTAATAAAATTTAAATAAAAAAAAAATTAAAAAAATATACATACCTATAACATGGTGTAAAAATTGTTGGAATCGAATCAGTTACTGATTCTGAACAAACTACATATATTCAGGTTTCGCATATACTAAAAATAATGTAGTATATTTACATCTTCAGCTAGCTGTACCTTCTATCTTATCCACGAAGTTATTACTTTTTTTAAACCATAATTGGTCACGTGTGATGTCATTATGGTTTATCTTTATTCCACTTGGAAGAATTTCACCTAGGCTATAGGTACTTATTTATAATCCAGGATTCCACTGCAATTTTTTTTTATTTGCGCAGATTTTCACAGTTCATGTTTTTTTTTAATCAAATCATAAGTTATACTTCTACAGCTATTTGGTGGCTCGAATATACCTGCTGTTCAACCGATATAGCCTGTTGAATAACCATAGCACAAAACGAAAAAAAAAAAGAAAAATCTAGAACAATCAGGGGACGCAACGTTATTCGAATAAAAAGTCGCACACACAAAGCGTGCTATATCCAAATTTCCATCCGCACAGCCTTGTTTCTCTCATTTTCCGCACCGACGCTAGGAAATAAAATTGCCATGAAGCCAGAGCTGGTAATTTAAAAATAATGCAGCAAAAATACGTAGGAATGCGAATTTGGAGCAGATTGCCGTGCGGTTAGATCAGGCGCCTGATGGCAGTGGATGACACCGTGTGGTAAATGGAGTTAGGATGTTATGATAGCGAATGGAGTAAGGAGGTTATGATAGCTTACTGAATAGTGTTTTAGATTACCTTGTGGGAGTAGTATTTTATGATGATATCGTATTATCATAAACGCATCTATAAAATTCATAGTGATGCGATTTTTGGCTATGGGTATAAAATGATAAATCAATGTTGTAATGGCAAGATATTTTGACTGATTGTAAAGGTTAATAACTAATACATTCTAGATAAGAAGGTTCTGTCAAAAACTTGAGAACAAATTTTCTATTTATAACGCTGCCAGAAAATTCACAGAGCATTTTTCAGAATTATGTTTTTTTTCAAGAAAATTACCGTGCATTTATTTACCTACAGTATATTTTGGTGTGATATTCAACACGAATATGAACGAAGTTTCTTGAAAAAATAATTTCAGACAAAGATAGGTTATTTTCTCGGGAATCGAACGTCTGTAAAGCTAATTGTGACCCTGGAACGCAAAGGGGTACTAAAGGAACAGGGTGAATTTTTAGACAGTAAGAGTACGAGCAGTGGTGGCCCAGTGGAGCAGTGGTGGTCCAGTGGTATTGGCCCCGACTTACGAGTTGTAGGTCGTGGGTTCGAACCCAGCCAGGCGCATTACTTTGTGTAATTTATTTCATCACCACTGCTCTCAAACGGTGAAGGAAAACATCGTGAGAAAACCGGCATGTCCTAAAACCAAAAATTCGAAGACATGTGACATTCACCAATCCGCACTGGCCCTGCGTGGTGAATTATGGCCCACTCCCTCTCACAGAGAGGAGGCCCGTGTCCCAGCAGTGGGAACATTAATGATGAAGAGCCTGACAGTCTCTCTCACTCCACCCAGGGCCCAATTGAATGAATGAATTTAACAACCCAATTAGAAAATAGGTAAAATCTATTGTAATTTTCAACACGACTATTCGGTTTTCAGTACTAACGACAAAAGTCAAGGAAACACATCTTTCTTGTAAGGCAAAAATATATTCAATACCTACAATATCATCAATAGACATAACATTTATCTGAAATTCTAAAAATATCTAGAGCTCGCCCAGCAACTTAGATATAATTCGTCCCGACGTATACATCCATTCTCCCTTGTCGTTACGTTGTGCTCACAAATCATTGAACGCGACAACACGGGACGATGTCGCGACATTTTCTTACAAACCTCCCTTTTATTGGACCAGGGTATCATATTAAGTAAACAATAAATTATAGTGGAAGTCACAACACAAGCTTTGTTGCTGAAAATGTGTAGTTGTCGTATGTTTCTTTTGCTATTTTTGGATTTGTTTTATAAAATCACTAAATGAAAATTATGTACACAGTGCCTTTGACTTCCCACAACCTAAGTATCTATTTGTAAAACGAGTATGTTAAAAGACTTTTGAAAATAATTTCATTGTGCGCACAGCTAAGTGTCTAAACACACTATGCCGAAGTTACGCGACCGAAGTTCGGCACAATTACGCCTGCAATGCTATTTGAATTACTGACGACACACTATGCCGAAATTACGTCGCGTCATAGCGTACAGTGTAACTTCGGTCGGGCGTAAGTTCAGCGGCAACTTAGTGTCTAAACACACTATGCCGAAGTTACGCGACCGAAGTTCAGCACAATTACGCCTGCAATACGTCGCATATCAGCCAAATACGTCGGAACGTGAAATCAGCCGCCGAACTTCGGTCGCGTAACTTCGGCATAGTGTGTTTAGACACTAAGGAGTGGTATTCCCTGCCTGTGTTTCTTAATAGCTTCAACACTGGGATGTTTAAGTCAAGAAGAATAGGTTACTTCTAACCAAGCGTGGTTTGCCGATACAGACCACGCTTGGTTAGAAGCGTTCTCTCTATCTGGTCTTCTCTTACAGCTGTCGAAGATCTAAAAAAAAAAAAACAATGGCTTAACTGCCATACTTTCCAAGCAACGGTCAGTGGCCTGTATTAATCGTTCCACCTTCCCCTAATCTACTGTATAAGATATCATTATCACATTACTGGCTCTGACTGTACGTATATCTCGATGTATGGGATATGGAACGAATAGCAAGCGCTCCTTAACTTCCTATCGATCTTTGGTTGAGTCAGCTCTGGGACAATAACGTATTTTTGATATATAATTATCGCAACGTCTAAATTAATTGTGGTTAAGATACATCCAACTGTCTCGTTACCGAACAAAAAAACAAAAGAGTGTCGTAATAGGCTTCAACCACTAAAACAAAAAATAACAAAGTACCATTGCTGATTGCTAAACAACAAAAATAACGCCAAGTTCCCAACATTTTTCGTGTCCTCCAAATTACACAAAGCTGACTTTATATAACACTGACGCAAACAAAACATGAAGAATGTAGCTTCGACGTCAGAACCTCTTCCTCAAACGGTTATAATCTTGCTGAAGCAAATTTCGAGGGAGGATAATCAGTATTCTTCAACACAGCAGAGCTAAAGTAAGCAATGATTTATTATATTAAAAATCCTGCATTATCCCTAAGATGGGACGGGCTGACTCGGCTGGTCATAAAGAGTTCCCGGATTTAATAAAATTTATTCAGCTCCGTACTATGGGGACCGACAAATCATAATTCTACCGAAATACATACTTATTTAGTCGGGACGGGAAGTTTTAGAGCTAGTAAAGTTTATTTACGCTGGTGCTCAAGAGAATACGCTGAGTGGACGGGCCAAAACTTAGTTTTGGAATATTTGACCTAGTATTTTAAACCCATAATAGTGTACGACGCATTTTCTGTCTAGTTATTGAAATATCAGACGATACAGAGAACGTGACAATAATCTCCAAAATAAAATAAAAAAGTTTAAAAAGACTACCACCACGGGCTTCACTCGCGTGTATGTTGAAATTTATCCCACGGTATCGTAATATGTATGTGTACGTACCTATATTAGAATACACGATATGGTAGGATAAATGGTATCCATGGTATCGGTAACAGTGTAATTCCAGAATAAAAACTATCTTTGTACCTATCATCTAGATCCATTTTGACGTGACAGAGTAACAATCATGCATGCATCCATCCTTCCGAATTAATATCCATTATTAGTAACGAAAATAATTATTCATACCTGAAAGTTCCTGAATTTTTTTATACTAGTGCTTTATAAAAAATATCGTTAAAGCAAGTTCATTTTAAAATCAGGTACATGAAAAAATTAAACATACTTTCACGTTGATTATTCTCAAAAATAAATGCAAAATGAAACTGAGAGATACGTAAATCTTCAGAAAAATATTTACAGTTTTCAATTAACTGACTGATACAGTACCTATAAAGAGGTGCTACAGACACTTGAATAATGAATATGCAACAAAAATTTGATTAAACATGAAAGTATTTTAAAGCAGGTTCAATTAAAATTAAGCCGGCCAAGCATATTGTAGTAAGCTGATTAATTTCTCCGGTGGAGGTTCGAATGACGTAATTTCTTTCGGGTTCTCCACCCTTTGCAAAGGCTTAAAATCTCCAATTTGTCTCAAAATTAATTTAGGCTGTTGTGGAGTAATTGCTTATTAGTGTCAGCATTGCTTTGCTTTGACCAATTTTAGTCTAGACTTTTCATTTGAGAGAGAAAGTTAAAGTTTTTTTTTTTTTGCAACAAGGTTTCTTCTTTTATAGAGACTATAGTTTCAGTTGTAATGAGGTCGAAACACGTTATCGAATGCAATATTGCAATGGAAAATGGAATTGGCTAACCCAGTTATCGTCAATTAAGCGGAATGAAATATTGTAGGGAAGTGGTGATGGGCTATTAACAAGTACTGCCATAATTGATATGGTAAGCTATTTCTGACATTGTTTTTTTTTTAAATAGCAAGATATTTACGAGGGTATTTTATGGCTGTGTAATTTTTGTTTAAGTTTTGCATTCTGCATTACAAATAAGTTTTTATTCAATTCTTATTTAATACAATCTTACTTTTCTTGAATGAGCTATACAGCTAGCTTGCTTTGAGGCGATATCATAATAATTATTAAGTTTATAAAAGAAGAACGGTAGTTGACTTGTATTTATGTGATGCTTTTTTAGCGTGGTAAAATCATCATATTATTATGAATCTACCCGCCCTGTGTGCGGAGCGGAAGAGACTATCGGACTTGTACTGTCTAAAATCCACGATGGAGGCCCCGTCAGATTCTTTGAAGCTCACGTGGTTCATAACACGCTGTGTACCCCGGGTATGATCGAACGGCGAGTCACCCATTATTCGTGATGCTGCTGATCCAGTACAATGCTTATAAGGGAACCTGTATCTAGCAGGCGGTTAAAATAAAGCCTTAATAGAGCATTTATCGCAACCTGACTGTTATTTAAACTTTATTTTTATACAATATTATACAATACGCGTACATTTTACTTTATACTTTATCCACACAAAAATAAATCTAACGATCACACATGACGTCACAGAACTTTTCACACAGCCATCATGATTTTTATCTAAAAATAATTCTAGTTTGAATAGTGGACTAGTTTTAGCATATTTTTATGGTTTCGTGCAAACGCACAAACAGAGTGAAAGGCTTTTTCTGCCTTTTTCGAAAAAAAAAGTGTACTGGAATAAAAATGCATATTTGAACGCAGTTAAATTCACAAAAAGTAGTCAAAACTTAGTCTATTTGCGAAGTAAGAGTTTCAGTTAGTCAACAGAGTATCTCTTTTTGACCTAACACGTTTACAAACCTCTCGACCTAGAAAGTCATAACTAACGTAGAAATGTTTGAAACATTAAAAACAGAAATCTTACGAGACGCTTGGAATATTAATTGCAAAATTATTCTTATTTACAAGTTGCTGTTCTGACCAGCAAACACAATAATTACGCACAACTTGATTTGCAGTCACAATAAAAAGGGCATTTCGCGTTTTATTATCACTACAAATCACCTTGCCAAGAGTCGTGACCGCAAAGATTCCTTGATTTCAACATCTGAGCCTACAATTAACCTCAAGCGAACGCTTATAACGAATGATTTCATAAATCACCCAAATTGCCCTTTATTACGCATCTTACATCACTTTAATTGAGACAACCGACGCAATGAGAGGCGAATTTTCGGCAATTTCCTTTGGCCGTGTGAGCATTTCGTTTTGTGACCCTATTTAATTACTTGCAATATTAGAATGTAATTACTACTTTGTTCTTTGGAACCCGTTTCGAACATATTTTTCGATTTGAGGCGATGATGTCGTTCGTCATTTGAATTCAGGCGGCCATCTTTATAAATAAATATTTTTTTTTAAATCTAGCAATCTACTTAAGCTGTTTGGAGTGTGTGTAATTTTGAAAGAGTGCTTTCACGTAAGTGTAATTTGTGAAATGCCAAATTTTTGCTCGTTACGTTTAAAATATATACACTAAAACCTTTTCTCCATGGAGATACATCTGCTCATATACGCAGACATAAAACTAGAATTAATTGTGCATCGATCTTAATGAAGAATGTTAAATAGTTTATTATTTACACTGTTGGTAGGCACTAAGTAATTTACAAACTATTCTTCATTACCCTGTCTGCGATCAATTTAACTTAATTATCTGCTGACAATCAAATAAAACTAAATCCAGCGAAACATCACTTTGCACTTACACCAAATTGTAGGTACTGACTATAAACACGTTGAAAACTTCGATACAGTTTACATGTCAATTTATTCGGGATGTTAATAAACACATGCATATTCATAACAACCATCCTTCCATTTCAAAACCCACAAATGTTGATAGAAAATGATACGACACATATTCAATGTAAATTTTTGGTCAGCTTGTTAATTACTGTGGATATGCAAGCTTTAATTAACGCTTAATTGCGTTATTTAGAAATTATCACGTTGCGATAAAATATGGCAACATTAGAGACGGCTTATATCAAAGAAAAAACATATAATAAATAGCAACGTTCTGTAACGTGGTAATACTCTGAGTTCTAAAAGAAATTATGAAGTACGAGTATGTGAGGTTGTTATCAAGTTAAAGTTATTTTGTTTAAAAGAGCACTGTTTATATACTGGATCACTTATTAATGTTAAGCCTCCTGCAGACACACGCTATTAATCGCACTGCAACAACGAGCCAAGCTAATTTCCACTCTAAAAATACTGCGAATGGACCGCGACATGTCGCCCCGCGCGATTAATTGCGTGTGTCTGCAGGAGGCTTTATAATATTTTTTTTAATTAAAGAAGGAGGTTAAAAGAAACAATCTTTTACCAGTTTGCCGTGTTTGTATTGAAGTGAGATTGACATTATTTTCGTCAGAAAAACTGATGAATACATAAATCAATATCTTTATAATCCTTTCTTAGCACCTAGTCCTTATACAAAACTCAAACTAAAAAATAAACACGACAGGCACAAAACTGGTACCTAACTGATACATGCGAACAAACAACGCATAGAATTATTACTCGTATCCATTTAAAATATAGCATACTACCAATGCACTTAAATCCGTCCCCAACTTATTTAATAACCCAGTAGTCACTAAAACGTAACCTTGTTAAGCACTAAACTGTTAAAGAGATGGACAAAACAGCCATAGAATCCGTAGTAGGAATAGTTTTCCGCTATCACGGTGTAATATGGGTCATTAAGCCCCCGATAATGGGTCACAGGTGGTCTTACGACGAACGTTGTCGGATCTGCGCCCGGTATGTTAATATGTTTTTAATTGCTTTTCCATCCCCAAACTAAGGCAGTTTCCGAATGCGCCTTAGTCGTAAATCACGGGCCACTGATTGAGCTAGTTATGGTTTTAATATCGGCGGTTGTGTTATCTTAAGGATGGATAGGTAGGCGTAATTAGATTAGCCGGTTTTTGCGTGGGAAGATTTGACGGTAATTTTAATTTTGTTTGTCCAGTGTCCCCATAAGAGAGAATCCCCAACTGTTTCCAAAGTATTCAGATGGTTTCGAAAAAAGTCAACGCGACAATCAAAGACTTCGTTCTCATAGTGCTAAAACAGCTCTCATGGGTAAGAGCGTATTCTGCATGGCGCCACATTTATACAACAAAGTTCCAAAGGCATACAAAGATTTTAATATTGACAATTTTATAAAGTTACTAGCTGACCCGGCAAACGTTGTTTTGCCCTAAAAAATAGAAATTAAAAATTTTGTCTAAAAAATAAAAAATAAAATTTAGGGGTGGATTACCCCTAACATTTAGGGGGATGAAAAATAGATAGCTAAAATGATAGCTAAAATGCAGTAGTAAAAACATCATTTTATGTGGAGATTTCAATGTTAATATTTTAGATGTTACTCCACTTAGCATAAGGCTTCTCAACTTGTTTAAATCCTTCAATTTGGTTAATTTGTTTTTTGAACCAACAAGGATCACGGCGTCTTCTTCAACTTGTCTAGACAACATGTTTTGTGAAATTGATGCCGAAAATATACTGGTTTTAACAGATTTATCATCTGATCACTGTGGATTGATGGCTAGCTTCCCTATGCCATTAAGTAAAAAGCCGCACAAAATAGAATGTAGGCCTTATACAGTTAGTCGTTGCAATAAGTTTAAAAATAATGTATCTCTTAAAGTTGTACCGTCAATAGTAGAACACGAGACCCCCAATGAAATATATGAGGCTCTCTTTGATGTTGTGCAAAATGAGCATAAATCCATTTTTAAAACTAAAACTATTAACATTGCTGGGACTTCAGCTGGATTCAACCAATGGGCTACGCCAGGCATTTATAAAAGTCGAGCGAGATTATATGAGTTGTATGGTCTGAGACAGTACAAATTTGATAAACATTTTCTAGAATATGTTAAAAATTATTCAAAATTATTTAAAAAGATTTGCCGTATTGCAAAATCGAAATTTTTAAGTGAGACTATTAAAAATTCTAATAATAAAGTAAAGACCACTTGGAAAATCATTAACAATGAAACAGGTAAATCACTCAAACAAGAAGATCAACTTGAGATCATGGTTGATAATAAATTAGTTAATAAACCAGCTGATGTAGCTGAGGCATTTAATGAGTTTTTTGCCAGCATTCCTGCAACTACGACTCGCTCCTTAAGTTCGTCACCGTCTAAGGCTGAAAACCTTTTGCAAAGTAGCGTCCCTAAATGTAGTCATGTATTCAGATTCGAACATGTAACGCCCCATGATGTGGTTAATGTTTTCAATTCACTCAAGTCTAAAAACACTGGTGATTACTGGGGCATTTCTATTAAACATTTGAGCAATATAATTGACATTGTGGCCCCCTATCTTGCTATTACTTTCAATAAATGCGTTGACTTGGGTACTTTCCCTGATCTCATGAAGAGCAGTAAAGTCGTCCCTTTATTTAAATCTGGCTGTAAAAATAATATTGGTAATTTCAGACCAATTTCTATTCTACCTGCATTCAGCAAAATATTTGAAAAGTTAATACTCAGACAGTTACTTCGCCATTTTAATTCAAATAGTCTTCTTCATAATGATCAATACGGGTTCACAAAAGGCCGTTCGACTACAGATGCGGGTGTTGCTTTGTTGAAACACATATTTGACGCATGGGAAAAGTCGCAAAATGCAATTGGTGTTTTCTGTGATCTCTCTAAAGCCTTTGATTGCGTACACCACGATACACTATTGCGTAAACTTCGTCATTACGGTGTTCAGAATGAAGCCCTCAATGTAATTGAGTCATATTTGTATAATAGATCTCAATGTGTCGATGTTAGTGGCGCAAAATCTTCTAGGTTACCTGTTCAGCTAGGTGTACCTCAAGGCTCAATACTGGGTCCGTTTTTATTCCTGGTTTATATTAACGATCTACCATACTATTTGAAGAATATCTGCGATGTAGTACTATTTGCAGATGACACATCTCTAATCTTTAAAGTAGATAGGAATAGACAAGAGTTTGATGACGTGAACAACGCACTATCAAAGGTCATAGATTGGTTCACAACAAATAACCTTGTACTCAATGCCAAGAAGACCAAATGCATAAAGTTCACTATACCCAATGTTAGAAATCTGGGTCCCAGCATCGTCCTTGGTAATGTGGAGCTTGAAACTGTTGATTCAGCCGTGTTTCTGGGTATAACAGTAGATTCAAAACTACAATGGGGTCAACATATATCAAAACTAGCAGGTAGGCTTAGTTCGGCCGCCTACGCTGTTAGAAAAGTTAGACAATACACTGACGTTGACACAGCAAGATTAGTCTATTTTAGTTATTTTCACAGCGTCATGTCCTATGGTATTCTGCTGTGGGGCAAAGCCGCTGATATCCAAAATATATTTGTACTCCAGAAACGAGCGGTTCGTGCCATTTACCAACTAGGTGCGCGAGATTCTCTAAAAGATTTCTTTAAAGAGATTGGAATTCTCACAGTGGCTTCACAATACATATTCGCCAACATTTTATATATCAGGCAAAACATTCAGCAGTACAGTAAAAATAGTGATATCCATAACTTTAATACTAGGAATAAGCACAAACTTCGTGTTCCTTTTCATCGGCTCCATAAGGTGCATAATTCATTCGTTGGGGTTGGTATAAATTTTTATAACAAGTTACCGTCCTCTTTTCTAGACTTGCCATTTAACGTGTTTAAAGCAAAAGTAAAAGCTAACCTCTGTTCTAAGGCATACTATTCTGTAAGTGATTATTTAGATGATAAGCATAGTTGGTCGCTGTGTTGAACACAAGACATTGTTCATGTTCTTTTAACAAAATTGCTAGCTGACAGGTTATATGACTCCATGTAGCTCTGTATTTTTTTATATTTTTAGTTTTCTTTAGAAACTTTTTTAATTCATTTTTTTTTGTGGGTGTGCATTTTTATTTATTTTTTGTTCGACGGTCGTTGGGTATCATTTTTACTACTCGTATTGTCGGAGCTGATGAAGATTGTATAATGATCTTTGTATTGTATAGACTCAATCTTTCTAGTTTTATATAGTTTAATAGCAAGCATTGTGTGAGTACTATGTGCTTCAGAGCTTTCAGTGTTAGATACCCACGTCTTTTAGTGACTTGAATTACCCTGGTGGCTGAGAATATGTCATGCTCACTCAAATGTCTCGCTGACGGTGGCGTGTGTGTCGGATCATTTAGTTCCCTTCAAAATGGTTGAGCTGAATGGTGCTGATACATGTGTCATGTTCGTGAACGGGCGCCGTCAGTCGTGACTGGTCATCTCTTAGCTGCCATGGTCTATTTTAATGATTTATAATTCTCTTGAATCGTCTATTTTATATTTTCCTATGGGCACTTTTTTATTTGCTACATCGTTCTCACATAATGTACCATCTTAAGATGAATGATGTAACAAAGATTCTGTAATAATTTTGGCGATTGAAAAAGAGTGTCCATGGAGTTTCTTGCTCATTCTTCTCCATAGAGATCTACGCTTTGGAATGAGCACCTACGGTACTTTCACAGTTTTTATGTCTTGTGACTGGGACTGTAGCACCATAACTATTTTTGTTTTAACTATTTTATTTTTTTTGTCTTTTGACAATTCAAAAGTGCCTGTAACAGGCCTACTTGAAATAAATGATTTGATTTGATTTGATTTGATTAGATGTTGGCCGATTCTCATAGATACCGGATAAGCACAAAAAATTTCATCAAAATCGGTCAAGCCGTTTCGGAGGAGTATGGCAACGAAAACTGTGACACGAGAATTTTATATATTAGATAGATGAAGAAATTTTTAAATAATAAATGTTACTATAATGTTGCTGACTATTTAAATGACGTAATTTGACATTTTCATTACCTATTGTTTTATAATAACGTTTATATTTTTTTAAATTAATTATTCTATTATTTTGAACTGTTTTAATAACATAATTGCATGATTTTTGTATTTCAAACTATATTTTGTATTTGTACGCCTTCCAGTTCGCATGTTGAAACTTCATTTTCTAAATCGTACCAACATATTGTAAACCTACACATGTTTCTGACAAATAAACTTATCTTATCTTAGTGTAGCGTGGATTTGCTATTTTAAACTTTTCTAAATGGATGTTATACAATTTTATGATCCCGTATTTAACGCTTGTTATTATAATGAGTAATCTCAATTGAGTCTTCTTGATTGCTTTTGTTTTATTTAACGTACATAATAATTTATCAATACTCCAACTTTTTATTTATTTTTATTACATGTCATACATGCTTAGGTACTCGCACGGTGCTTAGATAATATTATAGTTATTTTAACAATACGTAAAAAAAATCTATTAACTCAATGTCGCCGCTTTTTAACTCTTAAGGTCGTTCGCGCGCGAGACCGCGACAGGAGACCGCGGCAGTACTTAACATTAGGCAATGTATGAGCGGCAGTTCGCGAACGAGACAACGACAGAAGACAGATATTGTAGCAATCTTCGGTCGCTGTCTCCTGTCGCGGTCTCCTGTTTCGGTCTCCTGTCGCGGTCTCGCGCGCGAACCGCCACCTTTAAATTCCCATGCGAGACTTATTGATATCTGTACTTTTCAGTATCTACTTACCAGTTTTTAGGGTTCCGTAGCCAAATGGCAAAAACGGAACCCTTATAGATTCGTCATGTCTGTCTGTCTGTCCGTGTATGTCACAGCCACTTTTTGTCGAAAGTATAAGAGCTATCCTGTTGAAACTTGGTAGAAAGATGTATTATGTGAACCGCATTAGGATTTTCACACAAAAATCAAAACAAAACAAATTTTGGGGGTGCCCCCCATACTTAGAATTGAAACTCAAAAAAAAATTTTTCACCAAACCCATACGTGTGGGGTATCTATGAATAGGTCTTTAAAAATGATATTGAGGTTACTAGCATCATTTTTTTCTAAACAGAACAGTTTGCGCGAGAGACACTTCCAAAGTGGTAAAAAGTGTGTCCCCCCCCCCCCGTAACTTCTAAAATAAGAGAATAATAAAACTAAAAAAAATATATAATGTAGACCTCAACCAAAACTACCAACGAAAATTGGTTTGGATGAGATACAGTTAGCAGTTTTTGAGATATAGTACATTTTCAAAAACCGCAAATATAACTTTGCCATTCATACAAATACTATGAAAAACAAAGTTATTTTTATTGTTTGTGTATATTACTTACTAATCTCAATATAATTATATCTCTAATCTATGCTTGCTGCTACGGAACCCTTCATGGGCGAGTCCAACTCGCACTTGGCCGGTTTTTTTTATTTGTGAACTCTAATAAAACAATCAATATGTTTTCACTGAAGACTTTTGGAAAGACACAACAACTTTAACCTTTCTCTACAAAATACCACAAAACAAAACAACGCAAATCAATGTTGCCATCCTATTGATTTTCTTTCCAGACCATTGTTTCCGAACTACCCATTGGGTATCAGCTGCATCTTATCCCATGTAAGTTGTAATAGGCAATCCAGTGAAATGGGACATTGTGGCACTCGGAGAAGATGGCATCTATGTCGTTGTGGTCAATGTTACTGCCTACTGTAATGTTGTACTTTATGCGTATCTATATAATTATTGGAAGGTTTATTGTGTTGCTTGGAAGATATAATAGGACTTTAAACTTGAGCTTGAGTAGGCACTCACATCGGTTACTCGTATATCATTAATTTCAATGATATAACCAATGTAAGTACGCAATAAGTTGCTTTTCTCAGATGAAATGTTAAAAAAACAAAGTCCGCAAGGCACACAAAACAAATAATAATAAAAAAAAACATTCCTTGAAGTCTGGATGAACATGAGCCGGGTGAGTGTCTCATATAGTTTCAGTTCAGCAATAAAGCAATGAGTGCCTCTTATCTTGCATCAACTCTACAAAAAGCTTATGATTAAAAGAGGGGTAAGTAATATATGATATAACTACAAAATCTCTAATATTTACAAGAGATAACAACTGAATATATAATTTTATTTGATATAAAGATCTGTTAATATAAAAAAACGATTGACATAATTTTATATTGACAAATTTCTATAAGTATAACAATCAATGAATATAAAATCGTTTTGTATACCACTCAAAAGACATAAAACTTATTTGGTAGACTTTTTTTTTCTTCCTGGTAAGTAATCTAAAGCCTCCTGCAGACACACGCGATTAATCGCGCTGCGACAACGAGCCAAGCTAGTTTCCACTCTAAAAATACTGCGAATGGAACGCGACATGTCGCCCCGCGCGATTAATCGCGTGTGTCTGCAGGAGGCTAAACTCTGATGTACCTGGTAATAGTACCACCTGCCATGAATGCTCGACGGAGCCCCGCTTCGCGGGGCTCCTATTTCTGCATACATGGTTTAAAGTAACCTAACACGAAGGGGATGGCGGGGTCTTTCAGACCCCGCCATCCCCTTCGAACCTAACCTGTCCGTGTCGGGGTGCCCCAAGTCCCGAGCTCGCTTCGCTCGCTCTTGCATCCTAGGTCAAATAACTGATTACTAGCTGTCATGCTTGCTCGACGGAGCCCCGCTTCGCGGGGCTCCTATTTCTGCGTGCAGGGTTTAAAGTAACCTAACCTGTCCGTGTCGGGGTGTCACACACCTTTTTTTTTTTTAGGCTGGCCACACTGGTAGCCGGCTGTCTAAAGTAAACGATCTGTAGATTTAATTTATAAAAAATAGTAAAAAGTGTTATAGTCAAGTTAAATTAGTGTTATTTAGTTTAATCTAGGTATAAGATACATGAAACAGTAGTTATACAGTGTTTTTTATCGCGAAATCTTCGTAAAATCAGTGACTAAAACCAGCTGTCAACGGAACATCTCAACGGTGACGAATTTCAAACAATCATCGAACCCGGGGAGTATTTTTTATTTGTTTTTGTAATTGTAGATAGTATTTACATTATACGGAACATATCAGAATACTGCTCCGGTCTCTGAGCAACGTCCATCACACACCGGCACTGGTTTATGACTCCTTTTGCTTGACAATTGGTGGAAGCAGAATCGAAGACGTAAACGTTCGCCCAGACAATAAACACTACATATACTACACAAAATCGGGCTCATCAGCTACCTAATTTACTTTAATCCTTTAGAAAAAAAAACCTGTAATGTGAAAAAATCTTGTATTACTGTCAAATCTCAAATAATAAAATATTCAGAATTAAAGCAGTACCTATAACTTCTCTTTAAATTTGTTTAATACTTTAGTTTCTTATTAATTTTAACTCCTTAAACTATAACTTTCCATTTAATTTCTTTTCTTTTCTATTTTTATTTTTTCCCCCAGTCTACCTCCCATTTTCTAAAATATCATATCATCTTAATTTTCAAAAAACATTAATCTGCTTAACTTCACACATTTCAGGTGACATTCCAATACAAAATGATGACCCGCAGTGCAACAATCAAGGAGTTGGAAGCGAAGCTGAGAGCTACATTAAAGGAACTTGACCGTTCTAAAGCAGAATGCAAGAAACTTCTCCAGGCGATTGATGACAGCGAAGTGGAGGTGCAGAAAGTTGTTGAAAAGAACACCTCCCTCAAGAACCAGCTGGCTGAACTTCACATTGAACATATGGACTTAGCCGATCAGCACAACCAACTTAAACATCAAGTATTGACATTCCAACAGTGCAGTGATACTTATGAACTTGCCATGCACCGGATATCAGAACTGGAACAGGAGCTATGTGATGCCCATAAGGCCCTTTCACTTTCAGAATCTGCGAAGATTAGTGAACAAGTAACAAACACCAATAGCCTTTTCCAAGAGTTGGTTGGTAGTCAGTCAAAATTAGTGTGTGAGCCAGCTGTACGTGTGTCTGCAGGAGGCTAAACTCTGATGTACCTGGTAATAGTACCACCTGCCATGAATGCTCGACGGAGCCCCGCTTCGCGGGGCTCCTATTTCTGCATACATGGTTTAAAGTAACCTAACACGAAGGGGATGGCGGGGTCTTTCAGACCCCGCCATCCCCTTCGAACCTAACCTGTCCGTGTCGGGGTGCCCCAAGTCCCGAGCTCGCTTCGCTCGCTCTTGCATCCTAGGTCAAATAACTGATTACTAGCTGTCATGCTTGCTCGACGGAGCCCCGCTTCGCGGGGCTCCTATTTCTGCGTGCAGGGTTTAAAGTAACCTAACCTGTCCGTGTCGGGGTGTCACACACCTTTTTTTTTTTTAGGCTGGCCACACTGGTAGCCGGCTGTCTAAAGTAAACGATCTGTAGATTTAATTTATAAAAAATAGTAAAAAGTGTTATAGTCAAGTTAAATTAGTGTTATTTAGTTTAATCTAGGTATAAGATACATGAAACAGTAGTTATACAGTGTTTTTTATCGCGAAATCTTCGTAAAATCAGTGACTAAAACCAGCTGTCAACGGAACATCTCAACGGTGACGAATTTCAAACAATCATCGAACCCGGGGAGTATTTTTTATTTGTTTTTGTAATTGTAGATAGTATTTACATTATACGGAACATATCAGAATACTGCTCCGGTCTCTGAGCAACGTCCATCACACACCGGCACTGGTTTATGACTCCTTTTGCTTGACAATTGGTGGAAGCAGAATCGAAGACGTAAACGTTCGCCCAGACAATAAACACTACATATACTACACAAAATCGGGCTCATCAGCTACCTAATTTACTTTAATCCTTTAGAAAAAAAAACCTGTAATGTGAAAAAATCTTGTATTACTGTCAAATCTCAAATAATAAAATATTCAGAATTAAAGCAGTACCTATAACTTCTCTTTAAATTTGTTTAATACTTTAGTTTCTTATTAATTTTAACTCCTTAAACTATAACTTTCCATTTAATTTCTTTTCTTTTCTATTTTTATTTTTTCCCCCAGTCTACCTCCCATTTTCTAGAATATCATATCATCTTAATTTTCAAAAAACATTAATCTGCTTAACTTCACACATTTCAGGTGACATTCCAATACAAAATGATGACCCGCAGTGCAACAATCAAGGAGTTGGAAGCGAAGCTGAGAGCTACATTAAAGGAACTTGACCGTTCTAAAGCAGAATGCAAGAAACTTCTCCAGGCGATTGATGACAGCGAAGTGGAGGTGCAGAAAGTTGTTGAAAAGAACACCTCCCTCAAGAACCAGCTGGCTGAACTTCACATTGAACATATGGACTTAGCCGATCAGCACAACCAACTTAAACATCAAGTATTGACATTCCAACAGTGCAGTGATACTTATGAACTTGCCATGCACCGGATATCAGAACTGGAACAGGAGCTATGTGATGCCCATAAGGCCCTTTCACTTTCAGAATCTGCGAAGATTAGTGAACAAGTAACAAACACCAATAGCCTTTTCCAAGAGTTGGTTGGTAGTCAGTCAAAATTAGTGTGTGAGCCAGCTGTAACAATAGATTTAACTGGTGATGACACCATGCCATTGTGTCCCATTATTATGAGTCATAATAAACTAAAGAAATATATTAAAATTAAGAAATTTATAAAACGGTCACAAAGGTCAATTAAAAAACAAAACCTTTTAAAATTAAATATTTCACTTAGAAAGAAACGTGTGATCCTTACAAACAGTCTTGATATCTGCTGTAGTGAGTTAGATCAATGTAGGGAAAAATATGATATTGATACTCAGCTCCTCCAAAATGATTTATTATATAAGGAGTGCTTGCTGAAGGACATTTTTGAATAATATGAAAGATCACAGGAACAGTTAAGTGACCGTCTGTTTGAGGCCGGGGAATTGCTGGACTTGGTGAAGTGCAATGCAGAGAGATATGAGTCACTTACAAATAATCTCCCTTGCAGCTGTGCCAACAAACCACCTCCCCCTCAGCCTCAACTCAACTTGTCAGCTCTTCCAGCAAAAACTTGTAATTATAATCAAAAGAGTAAAACTATACTTTTTAGTGATGAGTTGGGGTCAGGCTTTGGAAAAATATTACATAACTACCTAAGCCATAGTTTTACTAACCATTGTTATCATAACATAAGTTTTAAACAAATGATAAATAGAATAACTAAATCAAATCTAGAGGACTGTTCTTCTATAGTTCTCCTTTTAGGAAATAGCTTAAATGTAACAAAAAAGGACATAGTGGATGGTGTGGACTCCTTACTAAAGTTGAACGTAGGAAAGCTGATGTTGTGTGCTTTTCCTTACTCTGATAGTTTAAGTGTATGTGAAAATAACCATATTTATAAGTTAAACTGTTGCATTCACATGTTGACATGTTGTCATAGTGACAAATTATTGTTTTTTGATTCTAACAATTTTGTTAGTAGTTTTGTTTTGAATCGGAGACATTTATCTCTGTCTTGGAAATGTCGACATTTGATTGCTATGTTAATAGCATATAATATTAACCATGTTGTTGCTGATGTATTAGACTCTAGGTTAAGTAGTAGTTTAAGTGACGAGTCTGTGTTGTTAGGTTGTCCTAACAACATAGTGATACAGTGTTCTGTTCCTGCATGCTGTACGAAGGAGGATCTTCCTAGTATACCACCAGCCTCGGAGACCATTTCCAGTCAGATAGGGTATTCCCTTCCTGCTAGTACACTTAATGGTTCTGTTGTGGGGATCACTCCGGATAATTCTTTAAACTAGATTGTAAGACAACAGAAGAGACCTCTTCAATTAGTAACTCTTTATCAGTGAACAATGAACAGGTCTCTTCTAGCAAATTAGTTAAATATAAATTATCAAGGGGAGAGCAACATACTTTAAAATTGTTTAATTTAAATATTCAAGGGTGCTCTTCTAAACTACTGGAAATAGAAATGTTTTTGGAATCAACCAAGTTTGATATTGTTTGCCTTACCGAACATTGGTTAAAAGATCACCAAGTTATGTCTATTTGTTATGATAATTATTGTGTAGTTAGCCATTTCAGCCGCAAACGTATGTTACATGGCGGATCATTAATATTAGTTAAGAAATCAATTAAATCAAAAACTCGAAATGACATTGTTGAACTGTCAGTTGAACACATCATTGAATTGTCCTGTGTTGAGCTTGATAGGCATATTATAGTGTGTGTATACAGACCCCCAAATTACCAGACTCTTCCTATATTCGATACTATAATGGAAGATGTGTTAAATAAAGTATGTAGTAGTAGTAAATCTATCATCATCTGTGGTGATTTTAATATTAATATATTAGAAAATAACTCCAATAGTATCAGATTTTTGAGTCTTTTTAAATCATTTAACTTGTCACATATTTTTATGGAACCTACCAGAGTTACAGCTTCTTCTGCCACTTGTATAGATAACGTATTTTCTAATTGTGATTATTTGCATAAGGAAATTATTAATAAATTGCCATCTGATCACAGTGGCCAAACAATAACGTTTGGCGCCTACACACCTATGCAAAAAACTCAAATAAGGTATAGGCCAATTACAGATAAAAATTTAGAAAAATTTAATAATACACTAACAAGTAAATTATGTGATCAATATATCTTTAATAATAAAAGTGACCTAAATGAGTTTTACGCCGAATTTTTTGCAATTTTAAATACACAATTTAGTGACACATTTCCAGTAAAAACTAAAACTATCTTTACAAAATTCTTATTTAGTGATTGGGCGACACCTGGAATTCGTAAAAGCAGAGAAAGGCTTTTTGAACTTTATGGTCTAAAGAGACACAATGTGAATAATACTACCTTTCATCAGTATGTTGCCAAATATTCAAAAACTTTTAAAAAAGTATGCAAAACAGCTAAAGCTATTCATATTAGTAATAAAATAAAATCAGCCGATGATAAAATTAAAACAACTTGGAAAATTATAAATAATGAGACAGGTAGGAATAAACAGCGCAATAACGAATTTAATTTAGAAACTGCACATGGCCCTATAAACACAGATATAGAAGTAGCTCAGGAATTTGAAAAGTTTTTTTCGAACATTCCTCTTAAGACGACTGAGTCTTTAAATTCCTCACCCGCACTCTCGGCTGCCTTACTGAGAAATAATGTAAAGGCTTGTCCGACGGAGTTTAGGTTTCGGCACACAAACCCCCAAGCTGTGATTAAAGCATTCAAAGATCTTAATATTAAATCAACAGAAGATCTCTGGGGAATGTCTGTGAAGGCCTGTAAATCTATAATAGAAACCGTTGCGCCTTATTTAGCTTTTATATTTAATACCAGTGTAGACCAAGGAGTGTTTCCGGATCTCATGAAGCATAGTAAGGTAGCTCCACTTTTCAAATCGGGTGATTGTAAAGATCCTAATAATTATAGGCCTGTGTCAATTTTGCCAGTTTTCAGTAAAGTGTTTGAAAAGTTAATGCTTGCACAAATGCTATGTCACTTCAATAGAAACTCCATCTTTCATCATCAACAGTTCGGTTTCACCAAAGGTCGTTGTACAACTGACGCCGGTGTTACCCTATTGAAGAACATTTTCAACTCCTGGGAGGAAGCGCAAGATGCCATAGGAATCTTTTGCGACCTCTCAAAGGCATTCGATTGCGTAAACCACGAAACACTTTTGCTGAAACTGGAACATTATGGAATTAAAAATAAAGCTCTTGATTTACTAAATTCATACCTAAGAGATAGACAGGTTAAAGTTCAGATAAACGGTATAAACTCATTAGGAGCTGAAATGACTATGGGCGTGCCTCAAGGTTCTATTTTGGGTCCATTCCTTTTTTTAGTCTATATTAATGATTTACCCCACTTACTAAAAAATCAACCACAGATGGTGTTATTTGCAGATGATACATCGTTAATTTTTAAAATAGATAGACGTGCACAAAATCTAGACACTATTAATGACTGTATTTCTAAGGTTCAAAATTGGTTTACTCTTAATAATTTAGCTCTTAATGAAAAGAAAACTAAATGTATAAGATTCACTTTGCCAAATGTTAGAAGTAGCGATTGCGACATTCTATTGAATGGAGAAAAATTGGAATTTATAAATCAGACAGTTTTCCTAGGAATCACGTTAGACGATAAATTACAATGGGGCCCCCATATAGCATCTCTAGCGGGGCGACTAAGCTCAGCCGCTTATGCTGTTAGAAAGATAAGACAGTTAACAGACGTCGAAACTGCGCGTTTAGTTTACTTCAGCTACTTTCACAGCATTATGTCTTATGGCATTCTACTGTGGGGGCGGGCAGCTGACATTGAATCAGTGTGTCAGAGCAATTTACAATCTACGTCGTCGCGAATCTCTTAGGGAACTATTCAAAAGGATTAATATAATGACAGTGCCTTGTCAATTCATTTATGAAAATATAATGCATGTTAGGAAAAATCTTCATCTTTTTAATAAAATAAGCGATAGACATAATTTTAACACTAGAAATAAAGATAAAATTGATCAACCTTATTTTAGATTGGCTAAAGTACAAAAATCTTTTATGGGGTACTGTGTTAAATGTTACAATAAAATACCTAGGGAAATTTTAACACTTAATGAAAGAAAATTTAAAAGTTACATAGAAAATACACTTAGTAAACAAGCATATTATAAATTAGAAGATTATATCCAAGATAAAAATGTTTGGAAACATGCTGGTCCTGCTCCATAGTACAATGTAGGGCTTAAACAAAATCAAGCTGGTTGAAATTTGAATGCTCACACACTTCTTATATTGTATTTGTAAAAGAGCTGTAAATGCAATATTTTGTTAAAATGTGAACACAATGTACCTTTTTGCTATTTTTGTTTTCTTTTTTATTATTTTAATTTTTAATAATATTAGTAGTAATATTTAGTGTTCATTTTCAAGGCACATTGCTTTCACATTATCTATTTTAAATGATGTAAAAAAAATATTGTAAAACATTTTTAAAAAGAGTAAGTATGGAGTTTCTTGCCCATTCTTCTTCATACAACCTACCTTTGCGAATGGGTGTAGATTCATTCCCATCCCATCCCATTTCCTTAATTTTAATTATGCGACGTTTAAAAGTGCCTCTTTGATGGCCTAGTTGAAATAAATGATTTGACTTTGACTTTGACACAATACCCGAGCTCGCTTCGCTCGCTCTTGGATACTAAATTTTAATTTCTAATAACGATAGCAATCGTGAAGGCAAAAAATCAACGTCCAAAGGATAAGCCAAAGGCATCAAAGAAAATAGTTTAAACGTTAAATTATATGTTTCAAACGTTAACGTAATGATTTTCATTTAAATAAACGTTATATCAAATAAAATTATTTTTATTATTAGCGGTGACTTCGCGGGGCGGCCAGCGGTAAGATCAAATGTATAGAAATGTTTAAGATACACCATGGCGCGCCGCCCGTTGCGAATTTGCGTACTTACAATGAAACTAATGTTTTATTCGCGCCGCCTTTCGCTCTACTCACCGTTCAGACCAAAGTTATGAACGAGCTATTACATTACGCCTCGTAAGGTCAATACCCACCTTATAATTCTAATTTAAAACCTCTCTATTATTAAACCTTTTTGATTTCAATTTTCTAATTCAATTCAACTTTCAGTTTAGGTTCATTGGAGTGTAACAAAGCTAGTCTTAGAGGCTCGGATCGTGGGAGTTGCGACCGCCAACCGCGACAGAACTCAGCACTCACAACTTTGTTCGTTTCATGCGTAACTCTGAAAGAACTTAATTTGTTTGACACATACATTTTAATGTCGTGAAACATGACACAACTTTACAATTAAATGGTTACTGTGTAACTTTTATTTGGGCCCCAATTAAAACTCTAAAAATAACATGTCTAGAAAGGGATCTAGACATGTTATTTTTAGAGTTTTAATTGGGGCCCAAAATTTTTCTTTTTCGTAAATTATGTTTTTGACGTGCAATTATTATGTTAGTGAGAAAATGAAATAAATTGCGCCTGTAACCATAGAAGGTTTAGGCAGAAGTGTAAGCTCACATTCCGTCAGTGTTGTTTAAGTCTTTTGCCATCGTCATCATCATCATCATCATCTCAGCCATAGGACGTCAACTGCTGAACATAGGCATCCCCTTTAGATCTCCACATATACCGGTTGGAAGCGACCTGCATCCAGCGTCTTCCGGCGACCTTTATAAGGTCGTCTGTCCACCTCGTTGGTGGACGTCCTACGCTGCGCTTGCTAGTCCGCGGTCTCCACTCTAGCACTTTTCGACCCCATCGGCCATCTGCTCTGCGAGCAATATGGCCTGCCCATTGCCACTTCAACTTGCTAATGCGGTGGGCTATATCGGTGACTTTAGTTCGTCTACGGATCTCCTCATTTCGGATTCGATCACGTAGAAAAACAACGAGCATAGCCCTCTGCATAGCTCGCTGAGCGACTTTGAGCTTTCAGATGAGGCCGATAGTGAAAGACCACGTTTCGGTGCCGTAAGTCATCACTGGTAACACACATTGGTTGAAGACTTTCGTCTTGAGGCACTGAGGTATGTCGGACGAAAAGACATTGCGTAGCTTCCTGAACGCTGCCCAACCGAGTTGGATTCGGCGGTTGACCTCTTTCTCTAAGTTGGACCTCTCGGGAATCGCGCTTGTGACCTATAGATCAGCGATGCAGTCAACGTTGTTAATATGATGACACCAAATGAATAACAATGAATAACCATATTATCTACTATCACACACTGCTAAATAGACCTCTATCTGTCACTCCTATTTCGCGTCTCTCTTCCAGTATACTTTGATGATACTGTCAATCCAATTACTTTTGAAGTTATTCAGAATAATTTGAATTACCTGTCACGTCGGTAATAAAGAGAAAAAAAATGTTACAAAGCTGTCTCCGTCACTAGGGAGCAGGATAAGTAACAGCATTTTTTGCCTGATACGACACTCATTTTAAAACTTCATTTTGTCAATCATCTTTTTTACGAGACAATTTTTCAGCAAATAAACCCCAAATCTCATTAAGTGCGCTCATGAGAGTAAAACGCTTTTAGTAAAATTCAATGTCAGCAGCATATTCCAGTAGTCGGGACTCTCTCCAACATATTAGCGTCAGTAATTTAAGGATAATGTTCGCGTAATTTCACCCGAGCCACCCGCCAAATCTATGGCCTTTAATAAACGTGAATAAACTCTATGGAAACAATTATTTTAAGGAAATTACTGCTTTACATGATACCCCTTAATGAAATTACAAACAACGCACCGTGTACGGAGATTTAATTTGACAACATAATTATTAATTATGTTTTCATTAGGTTGGTTTTGTTGAATTACGATCATAGTGGTCATATTTCGTGCAACATCTTGCGTTTAATTTGAAAAATCTGAATTATTTTGTATTAATTTTTGAGTGCTGTACAAGGTTCCAAAAGAATTTAATATCTGAAACCTATTTAAATAAATGATACTCATAAAACATTATCATCACATTCACGTTTGAAAGTTTCCAAGAAACCGACTTCAAAAGTTGCGAAAACTATCACGACTATCGTAACGACTGTAACACACTTGACGCCAAACGTATTCCATCAATAATCACAATGGAATACTATTAGAACGGAATGGTGGGAGGGTCTTCGAAGAATTTAAGCAAATCCCGTCTCGTGTCCCCGGAATTGTGGAGCGAGACACGATCCGCGCCCAAATAGTACGGACCCCGGTGAGCCCACGTTAATACGTGCGTTAATTGGTGACCCCCAACCCGCTTCGCCCCCGTTCCTCCCACGTCTCGCCTTCGCCCCGTCCTCGCCTACAATTCGTAAGGGTTCGTCTCCCGTTAATAAGAATCTGACACTAACAATTTATCAGAATTGATTAAATTTACTTTACGCTATTCGCTTTCATTGTATTAGTGAGCTTAGAGAATTTACCTTTTGGATAAGTGTACTATTTCAGCCTCGTTATTTCGACAACCCCTAATTTTGGAAAATACGCCAACAAAGAACCAAAACTGGCGTCGAAAAGTCTGGGTTCACACGTGCAGACATCCATTAAGGGCGAACGTTTTGATGAAGTTGGCGAAATCTAAACAGAGCTGACCGATCAAGTGACAAAAAACGACACCTAAACCGGTGATAAAGCCATCAGTCTTGATCCATCCGGACTGTCTGTGTGTGGTGCCGAGGGCTGACAGATCGCGTATTGTCAGCGGTCGTGGACATTTTTCGCGTCACCCTGACAAATGAAATAAGAGGATTGGTGTGACACCCAGCCCCCCGAGTGCTCGGGAAATCATATGCCGTCGTGAGGCGAATATGGGATTCGTGTTTGTGTTAGTTTTTTATGATAAAGAAATGTATTCTAACGGCCTTGTTTCTATAAATAGCTGAGTACGGAATAAAAAGATAATTTTTAGTTGATGTGAAACTTGATATAGAGACATTTGGTTTTGTTATAACAATTTGACACTGCTTCAACGGCAACCTACGTAGTTAATTTCCCTTTATTAACAAATAAGAAAAACATTATATCAAGGAAACTAAGTACGGACGACAGTCGGAAAGCACTTGAAAATACTAAGAATAACAACAGTTCCTTCTGTAACAAAAATATTCATAATTACTTTTTTAGACTTAAAACCGCGAGAAACAGCAAGTCCTTCCCAAAGTCACTTAATTCTAAGCCTTATGAATATGTTGCTTCTAAACACGGCTTAATCCGACAACGTTATTGTACCTTTTACTAGAACAGAGAGAGTAAACTGTGCTGTTTATGTTCCACTTTAAGAATAGCCTTTGTATAGTGCTAGTTTTTTGCCAGAAAATAATGTTTTTGGCCTTAAGGCCTGAATTTCTCTTACACTGATGTTGGTGGCGTACGGGCAGCAGTAACCCTTTGGTAGTGATGTCTCAACCAAAGGGGTTTACTTTTCTCCGAAACTGTCTGTACGTTAGCCAGATATACAGTTATACATGGCAACGTAAGCTCCACAGTATACTGTTTCTTAGCACACAGTGTATATTTGTACGCGCGTCACACGTACGCATCCAAAATCAGTGCTAAGGGAAATCAGACCTTGAGATGCATTCGTGTAACGGCTCTCAGTTCACCTGGTAAAATTAATATTACCAGGTTCGACAGTCGACCCAAAATTATAAGAATAGCCCATTTTTCTAATTATTTTGGGTCGACTATAAAAGATTAAAGTTACAAAAAGATGCAGCTGTATACTAAAGTTATACCTTAAGCGGTAAACCGGCGTCTAAAGTAATATGTTATTCCTTTGGCAATAAAAAGGAATAAGATCAAATATCCTTTTGCAAACAGCTGTAAAAATACGACGAATACTTGTAGGCTAAAATGGGCACTAAGCAGTCTTGACTAGATACAATGCAGTTACAAAATATATATTAGAAAAAACTAATAATTAAAACATTTTTTCTAGACTTGATAAAAATAAATCGCCTTTTACCGAGTTCACGATCAAAGCAAGGTAACCAATGATAGTAGGATTAGTGAGAATGAAATTATCTAAAGTTTTGCCTCGCTTTGAGAGCACTGAAATTAATTTTTAGGGTTCCCAGTTGCAGACATATTAATTTTGGTGGTATTTTTAGTAAAATAGTAAAATTTACTTTGCAAAGCTAGAGGTAAATATGCGACTAGTTGTGACTATATTCTGAATCTGTGAAAGTATTAAAATAGAATCACACTAGCTTTTTCCCGATCCTTTACCAGCGTAAAATTCGGTAATTATTCCACGAGAAAATTATCATCATCATCATTATCAGCCTATAAATGTTCCCACTGCTGGGACCTGTGTCCCAGCAGGCCTGTGCCTCCTCTCTGTGAGAGAGAGTGGGCCGTAATCTACCACGCGGGCCCAGTGCGGATTGGTAGATGTCATACGTCTTTGAATTTTTGGTTCTAGGACATGCCAGTTTCCTCACGATTTTTTCCTTCACCGTTTTAAGAGCAGTGGTGTTAAAATAAATTACACAAAATAAAGTGCCTGACGGGGTTCGAACCCACGACCTACAACTCGTAAGTCGAGAAAATTATACCAGGATTAAAATATCCATTGTGCTAATCCAAGTTATAAGCTATGTGCGTATCAAACATTGAAACATTCAAATCAGTTCTCTGAGCACGAGTTTTCAGCATTTGAGGCGTAAAGTAAACTGGAACTTTGACAATTTCAAATTGACAATTTTCAAGGAAAAATTAGGTCCTTTTTCACACACCAGAGGCGCTGTTCCACTTTTTTATACAAGAAACGCTGTAAATACTGAAAAGACGCTGTAAAGTAAAAGAGTGAAAACTCGTGCTAAGGGTACTGGTCAATCGGTCGCGGGACTTATCTCATTACCGTGACCCCGGAACATAAAGGGCTATCGAAGGACACCGTGGATTTTAGTCAGTACAAGTCTGACAGTCCCTCCCGCCCTGCCCGGGGTGGGAGGACTCATTTGATGATTTTACCACGATAAAAAAAAAAAAGGGTACTGGTCAATAGTTTTTGTGTGAAAGAGTTACATTATATTATATCCATCCATTCTCACAAACTTTCGCATTTTGGTACGACAGTAGTGAATTGTGTGACTGTCTTAACAGTAAGTGTAACCCTGGAACGATAAAGGCTGTTGAAAGGATTATTTAGAGAAAGGTCCGTGGATTTTAGTCAGTGCCACTCTGATAGTCCCATCCACTCCACACAAGTCGGGAGGACTTATTTGATGATTTTATCACCTAAAAAAATAGGTATTGATTCTAAATAAATAATGAAAACTTGATTATGAGTTACATTGCATAGGATAGTGTATTATACAGATTTAATAATAAAGTAAGTCTATAGTACATCAATGTTTTAAAAATTGCTAACCCTAAAAAATTCTTTATAACCCCATCCAGAAAATACGATTATCAGATTTAAATAAAACGTTGCAGAACCTCATTAAATTTAAATACTTTTAAGCAAAATAATTTAAAAGCAATTCTAACTAGAAAAACCTCAACGGCGGCCATTACTACTAGGTGTAGACTAATAATTATTTCAAAGAACGCTGATTACATTAAATTTTCATACAATTTGAAACAGTGCTGAAATAAAATCACTAAGTGTAAAAAGTTGTTCGTTTTATTTGATAACAAACTCAGTAGTAAGAACTGGATCAGACGGGAAACTAACGCAGGCTACTTTCTTACGCCTTGGTCAAGCCAACCTTCTAAACGCACAACTGATTTTTTAATAAGCAAATGAATGAATTTGCTCAAATCACGACACGACTTATGCTGGCTTCTCAAGGCGCGTGAAATCATATTACTTTTTTTTTTACGTCGTAAAATCATCAAAGGAGTCCTCCCACCCAGGGCAGGGCGGAAGTGACTGTCAGACTCGTACTTACTTAAATCCACGATGTCCGTCAATAGCCCTTTATGTTACGGGGTCACGGTAATGAGATAAGTCCCGCGACCCCGGCAGGCTTTGGCCCTCTAGAGGGAGGCCCCGTTATAATGATGACACTCTTTGAGGCGCGCGTGGAACACAACGCGCCGTCGACCCGGGCATGGTCCATGATCGGACAGCGAGTCGCCCATTACTCGCCGCCCGCATGCCCGCGCCTATGGTGGCCGGAGATCGTCTGGCGACGTCCGTCGCCGTGGGCGTCTACCACTGCGGCTAATATCATGTTACATGACGAAATACAAAATCGGAAGCGCAAGCCCGCGCCGCGACGATCCGTTTGTCTTCAAACGGCTCGGGGCGATTTTTTATTTAGATTAGTTTCTCGTTTGAACATTATCTCGGCTAATGGTAAGCGCTGATGTGGTTGAGAGTGAAACACGCTTGCCTAGAAGTAACTTATTCACTCTGGACTAGAAGACCACGAGGTTATAGCTATCAGGAAATACAGACCGCGGCAGGGAAATACACTTTTTAGCTGTGCGCACAATAAAAGTATTGGCAAAACGCATTGTACGTACTCTGGTACGTACAATGCGTTTTGCCAGACTATGGTTTGACGCAAGGTCCGTCCTAAGTCTCATCGTACGAGGCCGTTTGCGGGGTATAACGGTTTCGGAATCTACCACAACGTATTGTTGATTCAATATTAGCAAGAGAACAATATTCAGAATATTTTATTCTTTATTTCAGTATGCTCAAAACCTGTATGCTTTGCCCAACGACCATTTATATCTAGACTTCTAATCACAGGCGACCGATATCTGTCAACACATTAGGCAAAAAAGTCTTAAGTTCGTATTAGTTTCGACCACTCCTGTGAGTCCCCTCGTCGCACTGACCTTGAGTTAGCCAATCAGAACGCAGTACCCCGTCCCCCTCGCTTATGTCGTACCTCAGCGACTTGGCAGAAAATTTTCGTTAGTCAGATCGTGCATGAGGCGTCTAGATATAAATGGTCGTTGGCTTTGCCAAAGTTGCAATGCAGTAGTTGTTCATTAATTAACGGCTTAATTACCTTCACTGAATAATATACTCGATAACTGCAGTGTGGCACATAAATAACAATTAACCAATTAACAAATATCGAGATTATTGTTTTTTTTTTTCGGCGTTGTGAATGTTCAATTTTGTTGAATAACCATAATTAAATCATTACGCACTGGCTGACCATAAGGTAGCGAAGATTTATAACATGTGCAAATATTGAAATTGAACACACAAAACATAAAGGTGTACTACTACCCATAGGTAGTTTTGCAATGCAGTCATGATTATGGGGTGTTTATGATGTTATGCATGCATATAATACAAAAGAAAACATAATACACATTCCACACACAAAATCTCTCGTTTTCATGCACACACATTATTTTGCTCCTGCATATAAAATAGCAACTATTTGTGGCCATAGTGTAGCTCTAAAGTTGCCAATCTGAACGAACTGTAGGTAAGGTGTACAAATGACCGTCGAGCGCCGTCGCCAATATTTTTTAAGAAAGCGCGTTCTTACATCTCTCTTTTTATGATTGTTCTTCTTTTATTAGAGTACTTTTGTTTCTTAAGTGAAATTTTCTAAGTTAGAAAGGCGGGGCTTTCGCTGTAAATCCGTACTTACTCTTTGTATCGTAAAAGTTAGGCGATTGAAAAAATTGTTTCTTTTGTGCGACAAAATCGCTGTTAGAAATTGATTTACCTTTGATTCGTTATTGTATACTTTAATGGTAGGGAAAAATCCATGCTTGGAATAATGAAAACGAACTGAGCGGTATAAATTCAAATAGTTTAATGCTCACGATAATGGCATGGCTAATTACGGTTCAGGCTTACACGCCATTGGAGTAAAGAAAGTGGAGTTGCTATAACTAAACGTGCGCTATGCAGAGCTTGTGCAGAAACATAAAACTGCAAGGCGAAGTGGATTGACTAATAAGATTAGCATAATTACGCGCAGCGACTGCACGCGAACCCATAGCTTTTCATAATTAGCAGCCGTTGTTATAACATTCGTGAGTCGTGTGTTGGCTGAGCAGCATAAACGTACATATAAGCATACTACTTATTAACATACTAGTACGTAATCTAATAATATCTCGAATGAAATGCAAATGAAGTTGGTTTTTCCTTCCTTGTGAAAAACTACGGTTCCTTTTCATTTGAAACGTTTACAGTTGTTAATCTCTGTAAAGCAACTTCAATCGCGACATCGGCTAGGTCCGTCTAGAGCTTTGATAAATTTATTTAACCTCAACTCGAGTTAAACGAAATACTCAGCGGAATTGCAGTTCTAAATTAATCGGTTTCATTTACTAAAGTTGTCAGCGTGCACTGTAATTAAAAACATACAGACGACATGTATCGTACAGTTTAAATAGTGTGTTATTTATGGTTTAACATTGTAGGTTTTTTATTTAGTTTTAGGGAAATCATTCAATAGGACCCGAACTAGTACGCGAAAAGTGTTCTTTATGCGAAAGCCATTGAATCATCAATGGCGAGGTCGAGAACGAGTCACTGCAACAGTTTCAGTGGATAAAAATGAGGCATTTAACACGGTTATAGGATACTTCTTTTTTTAAAAGATAGAAGAGATATGGGGAGAGAGGTAAAAGAAGCTGCAAGTCAAAATTAAAATAAAATCTATGCACTTAGAATCATGCCGTGGAAACTCAACTAGAAAAGCAAACACAGCACGGTACGATTTCAAAATCACCAATTTATACAATACAAATTAATCAGTGTAAATAAAACGGGATTAACAAATAATTAATGAACGCCCTTTAAACACTCATTGGGAAATACACGCGATATAAATTCTGACAACGTTGCTGCAGCTGGATCGCGGTTGGCCGCTGAGCAAATATTCAATAAGGGTTCCCATGTATTGTATTGCACCCGCGATTCAGTTTGTTCACTCTTCAATATACCGATATTGTTTTGGTCGTATTGAAAACGGAATCAAACAGTACAAATTGCGGGAGCCATATTGTCGCGTCTCTATGTATCCATTTGGATCTAGTGTTTGAATAGACGGATCAGAAAGTTGACCCTTTGAACAGTTTTGAGCTTTGGATTCGTTTATTGTTATTTTGAAGCGAATGCTTGTTTAATCATTATTGATACTAGGACATCGGACTGGGGAGAAAGGAAGAAGAAAACATGTAGTGCCAGTCACAATTAGTTTGATAAAGGGCAGGATGATAATGAGCCTTTCTGTGTTGAAATCATCAAATGAGTCTTCCCAACCTGGGTGGAGCGGGAAAACTGGGACTATAAGGCTATTACTGACTAAAATTCACCATGTGTTTTCAATACGTGCGTCTCCACAGAGCGCGCAGCCTAGCAAGGCATTTTCCGCGCGAAGCAGCTCGGTTGGTGTGGACGTGTCTCGGACGTGGCAAGTGACAGCGCTGCCGCGGTCGAGCGACCGAGCGCCCGAGCCATCCAGTGTCGGCTTTTGTTTTGCTCGCGTATATTGTTTCATGCCTCGGTCGAAAAACAATAGACGCGTCCACACAGAGTGAGCAGCCTCGCTTGTCAGTTTCCTCGCGCAGCAAATGCCTCGCGAGGCTGCGCGCTCTGTGGGTATTCACCTAATGACATTATAACTTGTAACCTGCTTAAGACAATCTCAGCAGGCGTTTGATGGTTGTTTAGTGCGAGTATTTTGTCGTTACATTTCATAAAATAGTTGAATGATCTTTCATAAAAAGTTCCATTCTTTTATTAGCTACTCATACCGATACTGTTAGCCTACGTCATTGCTGCGCAAATGTCTCTCCCCATGACTTCCAGTTTCTTCGGTCTGGAATGAATGAATGTAAATTCAAATCATTCACCTACCTTCCGATTAATCATCATCAGCCTATAAATGTTCCCACTGTTGGGACACAGGCCTTCTCTCTGTGAGAGGGAGTGGGTCGTAATCTTCCACGCGGGCCCAGTGCGGATTGGTAGATGTCACATCTGTTCGAATTTTTGGTTCTAGGACATGCCGGTTTCCTCACGATGTTTTTCTTCACCGTTTTGAGAGCAGTGTGTGCAGGTGTTGAAATAAATTACACAAAGTAATGCGCCTGACGGGATTCGAACACACGACCTACAACTCGTAAGTCGAGGCCGATACGACTGGGCCACCACTAATCTCAACCTTCCGATTAAACAATAAAAATATTCACCTGTAGAAGGCAACATGATACTGAACGTAAACACTCGACTACATTGTTGAATTCAATAAAGTATTCTTTATTGAATTCAACAATGTAGTCGTAGCGGTAACGCTACGACTTTGGTCTAAACGGTGAGCGGTACGATGGGCGGCGCGAATAAGGATTTAATTAGTTCTCCAGTTGAAAACCAGCGTCGAGTACTAGCTGCTCGACAATTTGCTGAACTGGACCTATTTGGCGTAGCCGTGGGACACACACCGTCGTACCACAAAAACTTTTAAACATCTGTTGAACACTTGTCTAAAAAAATGTCAGATTATGTCGTTGAAATAAGGTCCGTTTTGTAGTCACACTTTTATTAGGCAAGTGTTCAACAGATGTTTAAGTTTTTGTAGTAAGGTTAAGGTTTAATGTTTGTTACTTCGTTTTTGGTTTGAACTAGTAATTTATTTCTTTATTAACATGTTTTTCTTTTAATTTGTTTGTTAATGTTGTGTGTACCGGTCTACCCAATAAACGTTTTTCTTTCTTTCTTCTTTCTTTCTTTGTAAGTACGCGAATTCGCCGTTGGCGTGGCGGCGCGTCGTGGCGTGTGTCAAACATTTCTAAACATTTGATCTAGCCACTCTCCGCCCCGCGCTAAGTCACCGCGTCACCAAAAGGTTGTGAACTGGCCGTTAGGTGATAAACATTCGTCCAAAGAAAAAAAAACACTGCAAAAACACAAATGTTATGTGGAGACGAGGACCTCAGCAACGTAGGCTTTATTTTATTTCCACATAATATGTAGCTTTGCATATTATACAAAGCTGTAGCAGCTTAGTAGTATCATTATAATTTCGATAATTAAACATGTAATTATGCACATAATTACTGTGTTCGGTTTAATCTGTTCACCACAGTTTTACAAATGAGTAATGTAAATAATTGATTGAATATATCAATATTATGATTTTTTTAAATTACATTTTTCGCTGGAACAATAATTTTGTGGTATTATTTTGGTGATGTCAACCGACAGAATTTCGACAAAAATAGGCTAAGACTAAGAATATTGATTACTAAAAATATTGATATATAATTAAAAAAAAAAACAAGAAATTGAAAAATGAGTAACTAAATGAACCTAATTTTGTTAGAGAACAAAATATTAAAGCATCAACCTATTTTCAGTTCTATTAACAGCACAATTTTAGTAATATTTTGCAAATAAGTACAAATTAATCAAATAATAACAAATAAGCACGAATTCATTAAACATTTACAATTAAGCACAAATTAATTAAATATTTACAAATTAGGTAGGTGATTAAGTAAATATTCAGAACTGTACATCTAAATTAATATCCATCCATCAAAAGGCATTAAAAGTGCACTAGAGCTGTGCCATTGAATAGAAACAATAGGTATCTGAGTGCCACTCTGTTCATGTATTGTATTCTACTGGTGGTTTCAGGGTTTATAATTATGGCAAACAAATAATGATTGGCCAATATATTGTAGCCGCAATGTATGATTGTAAGTAAGATTTGAATTTTTGTTCCAAACGTTGGTTGTTGCCTCTCACTTGGAATTACGTACAGTACATATACAGGCAAATTATACAAACCATATTGTTCCATTCGAGAGTCAGACCTTTGACACACTGCGCAGCAGTCGAGCGCTCAACCACTTCAGCAACCGTGCAGTCGCATTGTGTGTACCAACCTACTAACCGCATGATACCAACAACCATACGTTTCACGTGTATACCAACCATAAGTTACGTAGTTACAACTTACAATAACATTAAGCCAATAATTCCCGAAGGTTTCAACATTTCACCAGTTACAATATTCGAGTTATATATATTTTATACAGGGTGAAATCGAAATCATGGCCAATATTTAAATCTAATGCTCTACTCACGATGCTGATTGCATTACGACAAAATCAAAAATATTATTAATGCAATTATGGACACCTTTAAATATGTAGTATGTCACATTTCAAAGGCTTATTATAGCAAAAAAACACTAAAAGTAATAAAAAAAATCATAAACTCCAAAAATCCTAAAGTATCAAAAATTTAAATCACAGTACACCTCGCGCGGAACGAATAGTAAACAAACATCAAATAATATTAAGCGAAAATACTTGCAATAATAATGTTTTTGAGTTCCGTAATGCGATTAGTACCGTTAGTAATGCCCGAGTTTAAAATATTGCTTATTAATAAAATTTCACCCTGTATACATATTGTTAGCTGCGTCTCTGACCTACACCCCTCCAGAGAGCCCGGAGCACCTGATTTAGCCTATATAAGGCGACGTGTTGCGTTGCCAATAGCTCTATTTCACAGACCGCTGTTCCTCAAACAGCGGGCCCCTCTCAGGTGCACTCTGCACCTGTAGCCATGGATACAACTGAGCCCCCATCAGAGGAGGAGCACTCATGTGACTCAGCCAGCTCTTCTGATGAGGAGTTCACAGTTGTGCTGGGGAAGCGTAAGGGGAAACATGTCCAAGCCGGTAAGGCTAAAAAACCCCTTGCGGCCCAGCCCACCCCCTCCCCCCCAAGGTCTCGCGCTGGCTCCCCCACCCCTCCTCCAGCCACCGCAAGCCGCCCCTCCAGCCCTAAGGCTACCCAACCCAAAGTTTCCAGGAAACTTAAACCCCCCCCGGTCTACATCCATGACCCGTCCAAATGGACGGATGTATCAAAGATGTGTGTAGTTAATAAAATTAACTACACAACGGCCACGAGTACCAACATGGGCATCAGAGTCCAGACCCCCACGTCCTCTGACTTCAGAGCCCTTGTTAGGATCCTTCGCAGTAAGGATATTTACCATCACTCCTTCTCTCTCCCTGAGGAGAAGCCCACCCGTGTGGTGATTAGGCGCATCCCCAAGGAGATTCCCTCCCAGGACGTCCTAGACGACCTGACCGCCCAAAATGTCCCCGTCTCCGCCGTCCACCGTATCCCCAAGGCTAGGGGCGGTGACGTTTATGATATGGTGTTGGTGGTCTGTGACCCTGTCGATACAGGCCGCCACCCCATCTTCAACGTCAAGACAGTGTGCTCCCTGTCGGGCATCTCTATTGAGAAGCCCCACAAAGCGAACACCGTAGGACAGTGTCACAACTGTCAGAAGTACGGGCACAGTCAAGCCCACTGTTTCGCACCGCCCAGGTGCGTAAAGTGCCTAGGGGATCACAGTACTACCAACTGTCCCCGTCCCAAAGATAGGGCCCTCTGCCCTGAACCCCCGAGCTGCGTTTTATGCGGCGAAGTAGGACACCCCGCCAACTACCGTGGTTGTCCTAAAGCCCCCAAATCCGCTTCCCCCAAGCTGGCGAAGCGCGCTGCTGCCCGTCAGCAGAGGGAATCCCCATCTGTGAAGATTCCCTCTTCACAGATGCCCGATAGGCTTGGTCCCCAGCGTCCCTCTCCATGGAACATGCTGAACCACCAAAAGGCTTTCCCAGCCCTTGGCCCAGCATCTTCCAAGCCCATTCCCGGGCTTCTTGATGTCCCCATTCCCAAACCCGTGGCTCCCGTGACCGCTCCTGCACCCGTTAGCAGGACCTCTCCTGCAGCCCCGGTTATGGCATCCCCCCCAGTAGTTCCCGGCCCCGTGGCCGACGTTGACGCGGATGACTTGAATGTCATCATCAACGCGTTCAAATCTGTCCAAAACTATGAAAACATTTTGAAGTCATCGGCACGGCAATTAGCCGCCCAACTTAGGGCTTCCAATGGAAGTCCCGATGAGTTCAAGGTAATTTTCAACTCTCACCCCCAGGTGGGTGACGCTCTTAAAGCACTCCACCTCGTCTAGTCCAATGGCTACTAGAGCTAAAAATACTCTCAAACCGCGGTCCCTCAAGTTAGGGTTTTTTAACGCTAACGGTATCCAGGGTCAGCGTGATGAGATCGCTACCTTCCTCCGCGATTACCAACTAGATATCCTCCTCATCCAGGAGACCTTTCTTAAGCCCCACAACCGCGACCCGAGAATTGCCAACTACCAGTTAGTTCGCAACGATCGGACTCGCTGCCACAGGGGTGGCACCCTCATTTATTTTAAAAGGACCTTGCACTGCATCCCGCTAATTCCCCCTCCGCTCGAGTCACTCCTTGAGGTCTCAATCTGTCGGCTAGGCATGACCGGCCACCAGCCCATCACCATAGTTTCGGCCTACTTTCCTCCTACTAGTAGTACGGAGGACCTTTCCCCTCTCGTTAAGGATCTCACCTCCATTTTCGGCTTGAGCGACTCCGTTATCTTAGCGGGCGACCTCAACGCCAAACACCCAGCTTGGAACAGCACTACTACCACTCCCAGAGGGAGAGTAGTGTTCAACCTAAGCTCCTCCCTTAACTTTGACCCCATCGCTCCTTACGAGCATACCCACTACCCCCACGATCCCAATCACCGTCCCGATGTGCTCGATATAGCGCTGCTCAAGAATGTCAACCTCAGGTTGCATTCCATTGAGACGCTACACGAGCTCAACTCGGATCACCGCCCAGTGCTCTTGCACCTAGCTCCACGCTCGGGTCCCTCTGACCCTAGCCAACCTCCCCCAACCAAAGTGTTGACTGACTGGAAGAAAGTAAGCGAATTGCTGAAATCAACCTCGTCACCTCACTTGGACTCCATCCCTGACCATATTGTCTCTGTCGCTGACACGACGGCCGCAATCAACTCGTTCACAGAACACGTGCAATCCGTATTGACGGATTGCTCACGGGAAGTCCCTGACACGAGCGATCGTAAATGGAAACTCCCCGCTGACGTACGTGAACTGTTAACCGAGAAGAACGCGGCCGTCCGTGCCTATAGCAACTTTCCATGCGATTCGAACAAGGCTCACATGCGTAACTTACAGCGTGCTGTAAGGAAACGTATCGGTGAGTTTCGTTCGAATCGTTGGAATGACATGCTCAGCGAACTCGAGCCCAATCATCAGGCATTCTGGCAGTTGCAACGAAAGTTGCGTGCCACTGAGGAGGCCACCATGCCCCCCCTCATCCGTCCCGATAAGAGCGTCGCTTTCGACGACCTCGAGAAAGCCGAATGCCTGGCCGACAGCTTGGAAGCTCAGTGCACTCCCAGCACCCAACCGGTAGACAGCAGTCACCTCCTCAAGGTAGACTCTGAAGTAGAACGTAGGTTATCCCTCCCCCCCGTAGAAGACCCTGATGATCCTCTGCCTCCGGTCACTCCGGACGAAGTGCACGACATCATTAAAGGGCTCCGTCCCCGGAAAGCTCCGGGGTCGGACGGTATCAATAATAGGGTATTTAAACTCCTCCCCGCCCAGCTCATTATGTTAATGACCGCCATCTTCAATGGCGCTCTGAGCAATAACATCTTTCCCCAGGCATGGAAAGAGGCCACTGTTATCGGTATCCCTAAGCCAGGCAAGCCCAAGTCTGAGCCCACGAGTTACCGTCCTATCAGTCTCCTGAACGTTCTCGGCAAAATCTACGAGAGACTTATTTATAAGCGACTCAGAGATTACGTCGAAGCTAAGAGCCTCCTCCCCAACGAGCAATTCGGTTTTAGAACCGGTCACTCGTGCGTCCATCAGGCTCACCGCATTGTAGAGCACATATAAGCGCTGGTTTCCAACGCGGCTCAATGACTGGTGCCCTGTTCTTCGATATAGCGAAAGCCTTCGACAAAGTCTGGCACAATGGCTTATTGTATAAGCTCTACCAAATGGGTGTGCCAGACCGTCTCGTGCTCATCTTACGAGACTTTCTGTCGAATCGCACCTTCCGCTATCGCGTAGGGAACGCCCTCTCCTCCCCTCACCGTATCCTAGCCGGAGTCCCGCAAGGCTCAGGTATCTCACCCCTCGCGTTCTCGCTATATACTAGCGACATCCCCAAGAGCAAGAAGGTTCAATTAGCCCTCTTTGCTGACGACACTGCCCTGTATTATACTGGGCAGAGTCAAACCGCCATAGCTCGAACTCTACAGACCTCAGCCAACGCCCTAGGCGCTTGGTTCAGGAAATGGAGAATCGAGGTTAATCCGGAGAAAAGTCAGGCGGTGCTTTTCTCCAAATCGCGTAAAAAACTCCTCTCTCTCCCCAGTCCGATCACTATGTACGGCAAGCCTATTCCCTGGAAGAAGCAAGCCAAGTACTTAGGTGTGACTCTCGACAGTCACCTTTCCTTCCGCGCGCATATCAAAGCAGCTCGAGATCGAGCTGCCTTTGCTATGGGTAGGCTGCACTTCATGCTTTTAGCAAGAAGCTCACTTTCGTTAAAGTGCAAATTGCGCCTTTACACCGCGGTTATCCGTCCCATTATGACATACGCGTGTGTCATCTTCGCGCACTCCAACCCCCGCTACCTCTATAGGATGCAGGTCCTCCAAAACCGTTTTCTCAGGAAAGTCACGGGAGCCCCGTACTTTGTCCGTAATGATAGCCTCCATTCGGACCTTAAAATCCCCACCGTGCAGCAGTTCATGAAGCGCCTTTCCAAGCGCTTCTTCGACTCTGCCACTAGGCACCCCAACCCGCTAATCGCATCGGCCGCCCGATACGATCCATCGCGTATCAGTTCCGTCCGCCGCCCGAGGCATACACTTGTCACCCCCGATGACCCCATCACTCTCCTCCAGGAGAGCCGTAGGGAAACCAGCACAGTTCGCAGAGTACACACACACAGACCGACCTCGTCATTCCGTCCTCGCCGCCGAGGACGCCCGCCGCGACATCAAAGTCAATGCCCCCCCCGACCCTTGCATGAGCCAGCCCGCGTCGCTGAGCCTGTAGTTTTAAATCAGCCCCAAAATAATATCATTCAGATCCAGCCTGTCCCTTGCGCTGCCCTCCCCAGTGACGCCCTAAGCCGAGGTTCGTACCCCACAGGGGGTGCCCTTAGCGAGTAGTCACTTAGTATGTAGTTTTAGTTTTAAGCTCTGGCTGGAGGCCCTAGAGTCATCTATGGCATCCCCAGAAAAGACCGGTTAAGCAGCACACAATCTCTTCTAGATTGACCTGCGAGATGCCATTCAAAAAAAAAAAAAAAAGTTGCCAATAGCCCATTCGCCCATTCCCATACCCACTCGCCTACTCCTATCATACATTCATATCGCTCATTCCCACATCCCGCGCTCGCACTCAACTAATTATTCCCTTTGTTTTTGTTATTGATTTTTGTGTAACGTAAATTAAATGTAAATTCCTTTGTTTTGTTAACTAGATTACTTTTGTCAATTTGTATTAGATATTTCCTTAAAATCCCAACTTTTGTATTTAAATACACTACTGTTGTCAAACTTCTGATCGTTATTTCATTCAATTCCTAACATCAGAAGTGGGATAGACCCTCGTGTTTCCACTAAACTCAATTAATTAAAATGCCCAATAATAGCTCCCCTAGAAAAAGACGTAAACGTGAGTGCACGCCACCGCCGCCCGACCTAACTCGTCTTAATATCACTTTAGACGCAATTTTTAATAGGGTCTCCGCCTTGGAGCGAAGTTACATTTCAGAACCGCGATCGTGTGTGGAGCTTCAGCCGCGCCCTACTACCATCACCGGCACGGCCAGCCCGCCCGCTGTGCCGCGACCTGTCCCGACGCCCGCGCCTGTTGCACCGGCGCTGTCGCTGTCGCCCTCGCCTTCAACATCGGCTACAGGGGACGTTGCAGGGCGTCTCATCGATGCGCTAAGGAGCTTAAACCCGGTGAGATCAAACCATTATTATGTCTCTGACTTTGACCCTACTGTTCATGACGTTATTGTGTTTGTGTTTGAAGGGTGAATCTCACTCTTGGCTGCGCGATTGTATCGAAACGGATCGCAAATATAATCGCTGTGTCCGATTTAAATCGCAATCAAAATCGCTGTATCCGCGACGTATCGATGTCGCTAATATCTTGTATGACGTCATGCGCACCGAGTCGGATAAGTATTCCACATAGGTACGCGGAATACGCACGCAAATCTCTGTTGCGAATTGTTAAATACCTCAGTAACGAACTTTTGTGTGCAATTATTGTACGTGGTATTAAAGATCCGCAGATTCGTGCTGCAAAAATGAACGCTAAATTAACCACCGAAACCATTGTGGAATCTTTATCAATTATTTATGTCATGCCAAAATCCACTTTAAATGTGAACAAAAATATGAAATTGATACCCGTTCTAAACGTACCAATAGCTTTCGCGATAACGGTAGGTAGTAATAGACGCCGTAGTTTTAAAGTGTTTGCTAATAAAAAAAACTTTGAAGTGTTATTCGTGCAGCGCTTCTCGCCTTACCAATAAGCTCTTATTGCTCTTAGGGTTGCTCAACCCTTGTTCGAAAATCTAAAAATAGACGCAGCTGATCGAATTCTAAAGACGTACGCATTAGTTAAAACAATGATTCTAATTCATTCTCCCCAAACATGAAAACCTAAAATCTAAGTACAAAACTTAAAAAATCGGATGATTATTTTGTAAAAGTGGTAAAATTAAAGGTTCTGGAACTTAAAGTAAAGTGCTTTTATGGTTCTAGAAGTTGAATATTTCAGTCAGGTTAGACCGAGTCGACAGAAAATTCAAGTATTGATTGAATCTCGTAAACCTTCAAACGTTAGACAGTTCGATAAAGGCTTGGCGGATAATAATTTTCATCGGTACGTGCCCGGTTATGACATTTAAGACCCATAATTTCCTTGACGTGTAATAACGTTAACTCTCATTGAGATGCACAACAAGAAGCTCGAATGTCCCTTATTATCACTCTAACTGATCAATCCGGACTTGCTATCTTTGACCCAGTCTTATCAAAAGAATCACATACCGACGGCTTATGGTTCCCGGTTATAAGTAAATTTGTGAAATTAAAAGTTTCTTAATATGTTGTTTGCATAGCGTACAAAAATAAATCCCGTGCTACTCTGCAACCAAAAGTTTCATGGATTGAAATATGTACTTGGCCTTTTACCAGAATCTCACGGTTAAGGTACGCGCTTATCATTGTTGATGCATTCATAAAATATTGCCTCCTTTACCCGCTCTTTAAACAAGAAAGCGATTAGTTGAAACGCGTGTTCATTAACACCATCTCTCTCTCTATTCGGGTCCACTCGAGTATTAGTATGCGATAAAGGACGGACGTCTACAAACACTGATTTCGTGAATTGGGCAGCCGATATGGGTATTGAGTTGCATTTTATCACCCTAGAAATGCACCAGTCAAATGGTCAAGTAGAGCGATACCTACTGCCGAACCGTTCTTAACATGATACGTATAGAAATGAATCACAACGGTGAATCTTGGTTGGAAGTAATATGGAAATTACAATGAGTACTAAACGTGACGAAACAAAAACCACTCAATGTTCGGCAATCAATCCACCCCGGTTATACAGGTTCTTATTAAGGACTTAACAGTACAGGGTAAAAATCCAAATCGCGAATCATGGCGTGAATTGCAGAGACAGCGTACTAAGATCCTTTTGGTGGAAAACCAATCAGCTCAAGATATACCTACGCGTAAATAAAAATCGTTCAGCACCAAAATCTTTCGCTGTGTATGATTTAACTTTAAGTTACGTTATCAAAAATTCACAATCGGTCGGCAAATTAGACAGTGGTATGCGAGGACCGTATCGTATCACTAAAATCCTACCAAATGGTCGATATGAGCTCCAGTTAGTGGCAGGCTCATATGGCAAAACTACACAAGCTGCCGCCGAGTATATTATGGTGCCATGGCATGATGAATGGACACCTGAGTGCTGTGCTGCATTCTTTGAATGTAAGTTTTAGTGTACTAAAACAATACTGTTTGTGTGTTGATACTTTCATCCACTTTTGTCGCAGATCTGATTGGCCTCTTCACTTCACTTAGGTGAATGTCAACAACATTCACCTTAGTTGATATAAAGTCACTGATTATTGTTATATTTGTGTTGGTCTGTTTACTTTTGTGTGATTTCCTTGTTATGTGAATGACACTTGTAGTGTTATACGACGACGTCGACGCATGAGTGCACGGCACTTATCGCTATGGGGCGCAAGCGTCGATTGATGGCCGCAATGGTCGAGTAACAGGTCGAGTCAAAGTGGACTTGAGTCTAAAGTGTGCCGTTTAATGAATGAAGTAAACAAATTTCACACGTGAAGCTTTTGATAAGCTTGTGAACCGAGTTGTTGTTATTGGTACTTGAACCAAGATTATGTTCTACGAACTTGCTCGAGTGTATGGTCTTTGTTTTGTTTCTGAGACATGAATGAAACTGCCTAAATAACGATGGTGGCTTTACTGTTGCCTACGCCTTTTGTCTTGATCCTGCCAGTTTGGTATCAGTTGTGACCCGTGAGCCTGTGTGGCACCCGTGAGCCTGTGTGGCACCCTTGAGCCTGTGTGGCAATGACTGGCCTGTGTGGCAATGACTGGCCTGTGTGGCAACGACTAGCCTGTGTGGCAACGATTAGCCTGTGTGGCAACGACTAGCCTGTGTGGCAACGACTGGCCTGTGTGGCAACGATTAGCCTGTGTGGCAACTACTAGCGGGAGTGGTCAAGCACTGTGTAAATCCCGAGGACAAGATTGCCATTTACCTACTCCATGTAAGTCCCATTGCAGGCTGCAGCTGCATAAGGTTTTGGTTGGTATTATGGCAAGTGAGCTCATTGTGGGCCTTTAAGAGGTGTTGAGTCCTTAAGGCTATGGTTTTCTTACAGCCACTGTGAGGTCGTTATCATGGTAGATTTGATCTGACCTAAACTAACATTACTAAGCAATTCATGTCTCGGTAACGTTTTTTTCGAATGAACTCTTTCTTCCAGAAAGCAGTCATCTGCTGTCACATCCAACATTTAGGTGGGTGCTCACTCTTGGTTTATTATGTGCAGGTTCTGCTGACGAGGAGAATGGAGCAGATGAATACCCGAGCACCTCGTCGGCTACAGCCTGAGCAACGGAGTTGGAGATAGCTGTCGCTGACGAAGCTCCGGTGGCTGCCGACGCCTGCGAGCTCCCGAGCACCACGTCGGCTACAGCCAGAGCATCACGTCGGCTACAGCCAGAGCACCACGTCGGCTACAGCCAGAGCACCACGTCGGCTACAGCCAGAGCACCACGTCGGCTACAGCCAGAGCAACACGTCGGCTACAGCCAGAGCACCACGTCGGCTACAGCCAGAGCACCACGTCGGCTACAGCCGGAGTAGCCGAGTCGACGGTAGCTGTGGCTGCCGACGCACCGGTGGCTGCCGAGGCCTGCGAGGACGCCGGCACGTCAGGAGAGGCCGTGTTAGCTGCGTCTCTGACCTACACCCCTCCAGAGAGCCCGGAGCACCTGATTTAGCCTATATAAGGCGACGTGTTGCGTTGCCAATAGCCCATTCGCCCATCCCCATACCCACTCGCCTACTCCTATCATACATTCATATCGCTCATTCCCACATCCCGCGCTCGCACTCAACTAATTATTCCCTTTGTTTTTGTTATTGATTTTTGTGTAACGTAAATTAAATGTAAATTCCTTTGTTTTGTTAACTAGATTACTTTTGTCAATTTGTATTAGATATTTCCTTAAAATCCCAACTTTTGTATTTAAATACACTACTGTTGTCAAACTTCTGATCGTTATTTCATTCAATTCCTAACAATATATTTATTAGCATGTTTACAAGAGTACAGTTAACTTTACTTATCAATTAATCTTTACTAATATTATAAATGTCTTTTTTTATAACAGTTTATGTCACCCACGATACAGGAGAAATACGTATTCCCATCCAATACCAAGAGCTAATACAATTTGGTATTAGTTTATTTCATTTCATTGAATTTGTTTTCTATTCCCAATGAGTACCACATTTTTTAAAATAAAAAATCTATTACTAACGAATACCAAAACGTGACTTTTTGTACACTCAGCTACACAAATTACATAGCGAAGCGAGCTCGGGATTTGGAGCACTCCGACTCGGACAGGTTAGGTTCGAAGGGGATGGCGGGGTCTCGGGTGTTAGGTTACTTTAAACCTTGCAAACAGAAATAGGAGCCCCGCGAAGCGGGGCTCCGTCGAGCTACCTTGGTAGGTTTGGACATAAATGGTATAGCGGGCTTTTTAAGATATCGTCGGTGTTCTTTGAAACTGTAGTAGGTCATTTTACACCTTAATTAAAATCACTCAAAGCATTTTAATTTTTGTGAACCTGACTGTACCTAATTTCTTCAAACTTGTTTTGGTATTAGTTTTGAAATGTGTTACTCGTTGGGAATAGAAACAAAAGTCGGAAATAAACTAATATCAAATAGCTCTTGGTATTGGATGGGAATAAATCAGAAATAGGGGGCAACGTTTAAAAACCAAAAAAAAAAATATATATATAACTTTCAATGTTTGGACGGATATTTGTGACTCCATCACGTCAGAACGGCTGAACGGATATCGATGAAATTTGGGTAAGACATAGATTGTAGTCAACAGAAAGCAATTATCTGTATAATTTATCTTACTGTTACGTTACCATGCGTTTTCTAGTACACGAGGACAAAGCCGCGTTCTCTAAATTAAGTTTTCATTAGCAACAAGTCTATTGGTCGTTTAACTAAACTATATTCTACTTATGAATCGGGTCCTCCATAATTTTTCCAAAATCACGTAACAAAGAAAAGGGTACGCCATTAAACTTAAAAACGAACTAAAACATACCTATATAGTACGAAACTTTAATAATACTGTAGTTCCCGTAAATTTCGGCAGGGGGCAGCACTAGAATTTTATGGACGGGACAGATGGAAACGTCACTACGCAATCGGGTCTCCGCGGTATAACATTTGGATTTATTCAGTCGTGAAATTAAACAAGGCCCGGAGCGCCCTCTATCAGAATTTATGTTCTCACTAGATTGTGAAGGTCTAACGGCAAGATCTGACTATACCCTCATTAATTGGAGACGTCATGACTGCCCTGTGTTTTAGACTTGATTTAAGGACTCGATGATTTTAGGCCTAGTTTTAATGGAGAAGGATCCTCATAAAGATTTAATTGTTGAGTTCCGTGTTTTGTGTCCTGTTTTTAATTTAAAGGTTTTTGGGTACATAAAGGACAAACTTCACAACAATAATTTATAAACAACTAGCAAACCCCGCGAACTCCGTTTTGCCATCAGATGGCTTCGTTTTATGTAACATTTCGTTTGGTGATTAAAAGAAGAAGAATTTTTTTTTCCTGAATATTCTTTGCTATAAACCTCACGGAGCCCGAGACCTTTCCAACGAATGCAAAACCGTGAAAATCGGTTCGTGCGTTCTGGAGTTATAGCGTCAGGAAGAAAAACCCGACTTATTTTTATATAGTAGATTTGAACAATTCTAAAAGAGCTTAGGGTCTTCAGCGACTTTGCTAATAAACCTTATAAATATTTTTAACAAGTGACTTAAAGTTGCCCGTGTAAAGCTAGCGGCAATAGCAAAACAAAAATGCCTCATAAGGTAATTTCCCTACAAAACCACCAATGTTGTTTTCTTACCCTAGCTTCCTTACAAATACATCCCATCTATTTAATTCTTATTTCCATTAAAAAAACTTTCTCTAAAGTACTCGAGGCAAGTACACTTACATTTTAAACTTTAACGAGGCCCTTCTTCGTACAATGTCCTATCACCCTTCGACCCTGTATCTTTCGTATGCCCTGTAATATCACCCTCAGTGCATCATGATAAGGGTGCGTAACTTCAGGGTTGCCAGTGCGTCGTAAATATTCATTATCCTGGCAACATTGAACTCTTGTTTAAGAATAACATGGGCATCTTCTTTCAAAGTTTATTAAAGGGAGCTTAATTTCCATTAGTTGAAAAGTTTGGGAAAAATTGTTAATTTTTTTGGCAGTTCATGATTTAAATTATGAGCGTAGTAGAAAGTGAATGTTTTACATGTATAATGTAGGTATAAATATGAATTAATATACACTTTATTAACAAAATTTTACTGCAAGCAACGTTAGGGTCAATTCACACCGAGACGCGACGCTGTGCGCACATTTCAATAGAGCGACTCAAAATCTAACTTTATTTACCACTAAGTATTGTAAATTATTTTTTTTTTCCATCTCATTGTGTAACCTTAAGTTGATTAATAATTTATAATTTAGGAGAAACAACCAAACCAAGCCATATTATAACACTAATATTGTCAGTAATGTTCGTTTTATAATATGTACCCAATAATTTGTAACTGTAAAATTTTAGATTATTATAATTCAGCTTTAGACACTTTTTTTTGGGTTTACAACACACATTGGAATACAGAGGGCATGTGAAGAAACAGGGTTGGTTTAACACAAAAAAAGAAAAGCAAAACTTGAATCTCCCACAAATAATACCGAAAAAAAACACACACATGAATAGATTTTATTACTAAAACCTTTGTATCTCCAAATCTATTCCAGACAAAGCTTTAGTATCAATAGGCATCACTATTTTACTGTCACCATAACTTTTGAAACAAGGGTCTGTAGTTTTCCTAACGTAGGACATAAACAAATCCCATAGATTTTGTGGCGTGCCAAGTGTTTTCTCCGCCTCCTTGGCGTATGCCTTTTTGTACGAGATTTAGATGTGAACACGATGTGGTTTGATAGCATCTGTAGCCTGGTTTTAGGATAATTACGATGATGTAGGTGTGGTTAAAGGGTGCAGAAACTGCGATAAAATATGGCGTCCGTCTGTGGATGTTTGGCTGATTTATTTCGGTTGTATGTAGCTTTATCTACACTTCTACTACTAAGTATTACTTATATAGAAAAAACATGTTTATTTTTAAACTAGACTGATTTGTAAAATTTTGTCACCTAGGTATAGAAATTTTCATTATTAGAAGGTATAAGATAAATTTATATTTTATTTTCAAATATTGCAACTGTAAATCTAGGGCGGGACGCCAGTTTTTCATAAAAGCAATATTTAGAGGCTCCGCTGCTATTTATTAGATCCATCATACATTAATGTTCCATGTGTTGTAATAGGAGAGAAAAATCAGTTTAAAGATGAGTAGGTAATCAAAGTATACCATTGTCGCAACAACCTCCTCTAGGTTGACCAACGAGATGCCATTCACAAAAAAAAAGGTATCGAGAGGTGTGAGAAAGAAAAAAAAAAAAGAAAATATACAAAGAACATAATGTACGTCGTCTATTCAAAGTCGTCACGTACAACTTGGTATAAGGTTAACAAAATATGCTATCACATAAGCATAACAATATTCCCAAAATATAACACTTTATGACAAAAGTCATTCTATCTATTCGCGACGAATACTTATATGGCCCTATTACGTATTTGGCGTCCTATACAAACGTTAATACTCTTCGCAATAACCATAAAAAACATCCATTCCTATACAGGTTACGAAGTCGATGAAAGAAGCGGAATAACTAGCAATCAAAAGCTATTTATTGGCCCATTGTACTAAACTCGAACATTTCTGCAACTCATGGCTGTAAGAGGTGCTTAACGTTTGCAATTATTTTCTGAGTCCACAATACCTATGAAAGATTAGAGCAAGCTTAATAGTTTTTTTTTTCTTTTAATTCAGTCACTAAAATTGAGATAATATTTTGTAAAATTATGCAATGATGAGGGAAACAATCGTGAGAAAATCGACATATCCCAGAACCAAAAATTCGAAGGCACAGTGTGACATCCGGATCCACATACATACTACATACACTGGACTCGCGTGTTTGATTATATGCCATTCCCAGGGGAGGCCTGCGTCCTAGAAGTGGGAACATTGCTATGTTATGTTATGAAATTGACTTTAGGAAAAGTTTCTAGAGTGTACATCAAAACATGTCTAGTACTTTGTAATATAAAATATCCGCAAAAAATTATGCATCCATGTTTCAGTTCTGATTAACATTAAGAAAGAAGTGAGCTAAATAATTCAGGTTAAAACACGCATATTAATAATTTAATTTTGCACAGTTTCACTATAGTAAGACAGGATTCTGTTCTGTCGTCAACTAGGAACTCGACTAGTGTCATGACACATAAAAGAAACACCTTTTTTTTTGTTTTTTTTTTTTTAATTTCCACAACAGTGACCACTGAGATAACAAGTAATAAAATAATAGAAAAAATGACATGATGTGCCAACCCCAAAATGAATTAGAGATTAGAACCTGAGAAAAATAAAGAAAAAAACCAGAGAATGGTGAAAATCATGAAGCATCAAATATTTATTGTACTATTAGGTTGGGGAAAAAGTCTTTTCGCATTATAGTATGTATGAACTTGTAATAAAATCTCTTTGGCTATACTATTTGTATCTGGCTGGTTTTGGTATCATTGAAAGTTTAAATTTTTAAAGAACATAATTCCAAATTCAAATTAGGAAAATGTGTGATTTTCATTTGTTTTTCGTACCATCAAGATGAGTGAATCTAATGAAGAAATTCGATACATTTTAAAATTTTCCTACAAAAAAGGTAAAAATGCAACGCAAGCCGCGAAAAAAATTTGCGATGTTTATGGACCTAGTGTAGTGTCTGTGAGAGTAGCACAAATTTGGTTTAAGCGTTTTCAATCCGGAAATTTTGATGTCAAAGATGCACGTCGCTCTGGTCGCCCTATTACGGATAAAATGGATGCCATTTTTGAAAAAGTGCAGCAAGATCGGCATATCAGTAGTTACGACGTAGCTGAAGAACTGGAAATTGACCACAAAAAAACTGGGTACACAAAAAAGCTCGACATTTGGGTACCTCACGAGCTCACTGAAAGAAACCTAATGAACCGTGTACTCATTTGTGATTCTTTATTACGACGTAATGAAACCGAACCATTTTTGAAGAAGCTGATAACTGGTGATGAAAAGTGGATCACGTATGACAAGAACGTGCGAAAAAGGTCATGGTCAAAGGCCGGTCAGGCTTCACAGACTGTGGCGAAACCCGGGTTAACTCGCAACAAGGTGATGCTGTGTGTGTGGTGGGATTGGAAGGGCATTATTCATTATGAGCTGTTACCACCAGCCAGGACCATCGATTCTGAACTCTACTGCGAACAACTGATGAGATTAAAGCAAGAAGTTGAAAGAAAGCGGCCGGAATTAATCAACAGAAGGGGTGTGGTTTTTCATCATGATAACGCTAGACCTCACACATCTTTAGCCACCCAAAAAAAATTAAGAGAGTTTGGCTGGGAGGTGTTAATGCATCCGCCGTATAGTCCTGACCTTGCACCTTCAGATTTCCACCTGTTTCGGTCTCTTCAGAATTCTTTAGGCAGTGTCAGGTTAACATCACGACAGGACTGCCAAAACCACTTGTCGCGGTATTTTGACCAGAAGTCCCAAAATTTCTATAGCAATGGGATCATGTCCCTACCTACAAGATGGCAAAAAGTTATCGAACAAAATGGTACCTACATACTTTAGTTAAATGTAAATAAACTTTATTAAAAAATGTTTTGAATTTTCTTAAAAAATGCGAAGAAACTTTTCCCCAACCTATTAAACTACCAGCAATTACGTCTCTAATAACTCCCATACAATTCTCCATAGGATAAAACGCTCAGACCGATAAAAAACTTTCCAAGATCGGCCATAATAGTGCTGCTATTGGCATAAATAACATCAATTGTGATGTTTTCTTTGCTAATGTCGTCGCCGGGAGCACTGTGCGCGTAATGTGCGACGCCATTAAAACTACATAAATACACGATCGTCTCAATAAACGTCACGAATGCTCGGTAGTTTGTTGTTGTAAATAAACTGCACCGTGCAATCTACAATGTTGCTTTTTTATGACTTCTGTTAGTTCATTACGGATATAAAGTTTGGATTCGTTTAGTCGCTGGTTTTTGTTTGGTTTTGTAAGAATAAGTGTGTTTTGTTTAATGGTTGGTCTGTTTACGATCAAATACTAGCTGTCACCAGTGACTTCCCTCGCGCGTTGAACTAAAATTATGTTACGGGAACGTAATACCGAGAAAAAAAGTACAATTGTTATAAATCCAGGTTATAAACTGCCTGTGTACCAAATTACATACAAATCCGTTGGGTAGTTTTTGTGTGAAACGGTAACAAACATCTGACTTACGGGGCGAAAGGTAAAGTAGGTGTGAATGCGTTCTGTGTGTTTATTCATCTTTTTTCTAAATCTTTCCACTTTAGGAAGTCTTGGGTCATAGCTATCTCCGATCACTCTAATTACACTTTGATTTGGTGTACCCTAATAAAAATGCGATCACGTTCAGAAAAGATGGTCGTCGCTAATTAATGTCAAAGATTCATCTTGTTAATTAATTTATGGCATAATATCCTTATCAAAGCTCTTTTACTTTCAAACTTTTTGTCATAAAACTGGAATTCAAGTAAGCGACACTTTATGAGGGTTGCAAACATTTTTAAGATTAAAATGGCGATAGCAAATAAAATTGTTTTTGAAAAACAAAAAACTCAGTCTGATAGCTAGTAATAAACGTATTAACATGTTTATTGTACCTATACATCCATATAACCTAGAACATCATAGAAATGAACAGAAGGTAAACAGCAAGTAAGAGGAACGATGATTATTGTCTTAGAACAAGAAGTTAAACATCTGTTCAACACTTGCCTAAAAAGTGTAACTGCAAAACGACCCATGTATCAACGTCATTTGTTTTTTTAAGTGGTAACATCCTCAAATGGGTCCTCCCGCCCTGGATGGAGTGGAAGGGACTGCCAGACTCGCACTGACTAAAATCCACTGTATTCTTTCAATAGGCTAGTTGCCCTAAAAAATTTAATTAGTCCGTCTTTTAGATTATCCAAAAATAAGGGACATGTATTTTTTTATTTGTAAATTAGACTAAAAATGACAAAGATATAGCCTATTAAAGTTACGTGTGACGTCACGCCGCGTGGCATTTTTCGCGCGGGGTGACGTCACACGTAACTTTAGTGGGCTATCTTTGTTATTTTTTGTTTAACCGAAAAAAGAAAAAATACGTATCCAACATTTTTTTATAATCTAAAATACGGACTAAATAGAATGTATTTTTTTGACCCTGGAAACTACCCTATTGAACTATACGTTCAAAGGTCCCAGTTACCCGTTTGGATAGTTCCAATGACCTCAAAGAAATCTCATTTTTATCAGACATGGTCCTTCTGCAATACCTCACAACCCAAGCTTGATATTTCCAACGGTTCGGTAGCGTGGTCACACTGTAATAAACATAAAACATGAAATTAAACTCGTGCGCGATGAAAGCCATAAAGCCTTACATATTACGAACTATAGGCAAAATGCCAGGGGTTTTCATTACAGAATTTACTAATGTACGTTTTTAGGGTTCTGCATCTAAGGGTTGGTTACGAAACTGACTGGGTAATATTAAGACTGAAATGTATTTTTTTTTGGGTGGTAAAATCATCAAATGAGTCCTACCGTCCTGGGTAGAGTGAAAGGGAATGTCGGACTCTCTATGGCTAAAAATCCACTCTTTTCTTTTTGTTACCACGATTATCTTTACAAACTTTACGAAATAAGACAACGTTATATATATGTATGTTCAATAGGTGCGTCCCCAGAGCGCGCAGCCTCGCGAGGCATTTTCCGCGTGAAGCAGCTCAGTTGGTGTGGACGTGTCTCGAGCGAGGCAAGTGACAGCGCTGCCGCGGTCGAGCGACCGAGCGCCCGAGCCATCCAGTGTCGGCTTTTGTTTTGCTCGCGTATATTGTTTCGTGCCTCGGTCGAAAAACAATAGACGCGTCCACACAGAGTGATCAGCCTCGCTTGTCAGTTTCCTCGCACAGCAAATGCCTCGTGAGGCTGCGCACTCTGTGTGGACGCACCTAGATTCTCATTTATTTATTTTTTGATCGTGGTAAAATCATCAAAAATGATTCCTTCCACCCAAGGCAAAGTGGGAGGGACTGTCAGACTTGTACTGACTAAAATGCACGGTGTCCTTCAATAGCCCTTTACGATCCGGGGTCACGGTATTTGTTATTCCCGCGACTCCGGCAGGCTATGACCCTTATTAGGGGGAACCCCGTCATTGTGCTGACACTCTTTGAAGCGCGCGTGGAATACAACGCGCCGTCGCGCGTCGAAACGCGCATGGTCCATGTTCGGACAGCGAGTCGCGAATTACTCGCTGCCCGCATGCCCATGATGTTCATTCTCATTTATATTTAAATATAAAAAAATAGATCTCAATTTAAAATGAATAACATAATATTTATGGAAACCGTTGTCTAGGCCGTCTACTTGTTAGTGGGCGCGACTCGCACTTGACCAGTATTTTTATTTACAAGTTACACCGTTCATAAGTGTAAACTTTATCATTTTAATGTGACAGTAGTGTGTAGTGTAAATAAAATGTTTCAGTTCGTTGCTGAAAGATGTTTTCAGTATGTTCTCAGAAGTATGAACAACCGGATAACGTATTGAGATATCATCGCTAATGTTGGCAGGAATGTCTTTCTTTGTGGTAAATGTTTGGCGTTTATTGTAACAATCTCTATGTGATGTTTGTGTATTGTATCTCAGAATATCTCAATTCACATTATGAAGCTTCTACTAACGCTACATGCTTTTCTATTGGCATCATTTAATCGATACTCATTATACTTATAGTAACAATCTTGAAAAACGAGAATATGTTCAGAATATCAATCAGTTCGACTTCTGTTTTTTTCTTTCATTTATCTTGGGTGTGTTTACAAACTCGCATACACAAACGCCCAGACACAGAATCACTACTTGTTGATAATACAAAAATTTTCTCCGTGCGCGAATCAAACCCGCGATACGCAACGCAGTAGTCCAATCGCTCAGCCACTGCGCCAACCGTGCCATCAAAGAAGGCATAAAATTCTGCTAAAAAAAAAACAAAGAACTTTTACCATGCAATTTGCTCATTCTTTCATACCCTTTAATTTATAACGCTTTGTTCAAGTTCAAGCTAAATAGCTGTTATCAAATAACAGCACACACAGCGATAATACAACATTATAAATTAAATACGATTTATCGTCGCGCCTCTACGGCGTAGCGCCGTAGCACCGGCGTAGCGCGTAGCGTTATGTCTACGAGTCACGTTTTGCTTTAAAAGCTTGAATGTGTATAAACTCTGTTTTTCTTTTATTTTAAAACTGATTTATATTGTAATTTCGTGCGTCAAGGGTGAGCGATAACGTTGCGTGTCATAAAACAATAATTTGAATTTTCAGAGGCTTTGCGGTAAATAGTTTTTTTGACGCCCTGTTGTAAATGTCAGTGATTTTTCTTTGAACATAAATGAATATTTAAATTTCTTGTACCGTTTCTTTGCATTGAAAATTGAATAAAGTGGGCCTGCCCGCGTTGTTCGGTCGAAACCTCAAAAAAATAACTTATTGACCTCGACCAAAATACTGAAGGGAAAGTTTGCAACACGTACGATTGTAAATCAGGGTTATCAGTACGCGATAGTCACAACCCGAGTAAACCTTGAAAACTTATTTTACATTGTTTGGCAGCATAAAATAAAACCAAGTAAAATAAAAATAGTAACTCATTTTTAGCTTTCACCGTCAAATTTTTAAACGTCGAGATATTTTGTTGAAGATATATCACCTCCATGTTGATACTGGCAGTGTAGAGGGCTGTCTGCTTTATGGTTGACATATGGTTTTATACAAGATTCCATTGTAATTTTTCTTACTCAATAAATATACCTCAACAAAGGTTATGGGCCCAGCCCAGGCCAGAAAAAGTGTGTTGTATGTTGTGAAAGTAATTCGAAATTGAAATTCAACATTTAATTTTGTAAAGTACACGTAGGAAGAAAAATGACTTCGAATGTACGTATAGAATTATTGACGAAGGACAACTACGACAGCTGGAAGGTCCAAGTGGAAGCATTGTTAATAAAGAATGACTTCTGGGAGTATGTGAGTGGAGAAAAGCCAAAACCTACTACCGATGCTGCTATACCAACATGGAAGAAGGCTGACAGAAAAGCGAAGACTGAGTTGATATTGGCATTAGATCCGAGTGTAGTTCGTCATGTAAAAAGAGTGGAGACTGCACGAGAGGTATGGTTAAAATTAGAGAGCTTGTTTGCATCAAGAGGGCCTGCAAGGAAAGCGAATTTAATGAAAAGGCTTATGTTACAAAGGATGAGTGAAGACCAAAAGGTATGTGAGCACCTTGATTCCTTTTTTGAAGCCGTTGACAAATTGGAAGAAATGGACATAAAAATCCACGATGATTTGTTAACGATCATGTTGCTGTACAGTCTTCCGGGAAGTTACGAAAACTTTAGATGTGCCATAGAATCTAGAGACGAGCTCCCAAAGCCAGAGCAACTAAGAATTAAAATCATCGAAGAGGATAGTTCAAGAGGAAATGCTCAAGTTGACAAAATAGAAGGCGCCATGTATTTGGACAAACATCAGAAGAAAACTGGAAAAACATTTAAGTTTAAATGTTTTAAGTGTCATTTTTTTGGCCATAAGGCATCGGACTGCACAAAGAAAAAGGAGAAGACTCAAGAAACCCGATGTGTGGAGTCAGGCAATAGTCATGAAAATTGTGAAGCTTTAACCATAAATCATGTTTCAGATGACTGCCGCATCGCTGTTTATGCGAAGCGCCGTCAGGAATGGATTTTTGATAGTGGTTGCACTTCTCACATGTGCAATGACGCGAAAAGGTTTGCTGAGATACTCCCTGCCAGTCAAAAATTTAAATTAGCCACAGATTCTTTGACAACCGTGCAAGGTAAAGGTACAGTTAAGTTATTAGCATGCAATGATGATCGAACGCGTAAAATTCAATTTGAAAATACCCTATTGGTTCCCGATTTACGTAGTAATTTAATTTCCATCGCGCAGCTTACTGAACGAGGTTGTGAAGTCACTTTCAAGCGTGACGTAGCCTATGCAGTTAAAGAGGGTGAGGTAAAACTGACCGCTGATCGGCGAGGTGATTTGTATTACTTAAGGGAGCTAGACGCTTCAGCGTCTGTGGTATGTAGTGAAAATGTTGATCTGTATAGATGGCATGAGCGTATGGGACATCTGAATGCTAGGGATCTTATGAAAGTACTAAAGAAATCAGGTATTGATCAGCTAAAGATCGATAGTAACTTGCATTATTGTGATGTGTGTGCTAAAGGAAAAATGGTTTCGTTGCCTTTTGTGAAATCCAGTTCACGCTGTAACGAGAAGTTGCAAATAATATACTCGGATGTGGTAGGTCCAATGAGAGTTCAATCGAATGGCGGAAATAAATACTTTGTCACTTTTATTGACGACTATACTCGTTGGTGTGAAGTTTATATACTGAAAAATAAAAGTGACGTTTTGTCAAAGTTTAAAATTTTTAAATGTCATGTCGAAAATTTGACAGGAAGAAAAATTAAATGTTTACATACGGATAACGGAACTGAATATAAAAATAATTCTTTCGATAAGTTTTTAGAAAATGAAGGCATTAAGAGACGTTTTACGACGCCATACTCACCTCAAAGTAACGGTATCGCTGAACGAATGAACCGTACATTGATTGAGATGGCGAGATGCATGATCTTATCGTCAGGTATTTCACCAAGTTTTTGGGCAGAAGCTGTAGCTACTGCATGCTATTTGCGTAACAGATGCCCAACTAGTAGTTTAAATGGTGAAATTCCATACGAAAAATGGTTTGAGAGACCTGTGAATGTCAAATACTTAAAAACTTTTGGCACGAAAGTACACGTCTTAGAAAAGGGACCAGGTAAGGATAAGTTTGCAGCACGAAGTTCACTCGGCATATTCGTGGGTTATCCAGCTGATGCTAAAGGCTATAAAATATGGATACCAGAGAGTAGAAAAATCGTAGTGTCGAGAGATGTAAAATTTCAGGAAGGTAAACCAACTGAAATTGAGTGTAAGGTCTCAAATGAATCACTAATTGAACCACAATGTGAAAAGACTATTGTGAGAAAAACTGTTGAAATAGTAGGACAAACCAAAGAACAGTCGGATGTACCATTTAGTGATGAATCTTCAAGAGAAGAAATTCCATCAGATATTCAACCGATTGTGTCAGTGTTCGATGAAAGTACAGAGAATACAGAATCTACTGGAAACGATGATGGAAACGTTACTTTAAAAAGAGGTCCTGGAAGGCCAAGGATTCAGAAAGGACATGTTGGCCGACCTCGTAAAATCTACAACATGGTTGAGGTGAGTAGCGACAATGAGTCATCGACGGAAGAATACGTTGACAGTGAAAATTTTGCTGGAGCTATTGAAACCACGTTAAAGGAAGCTTTGTTATCTGACGAAAAGGTCAAATGGGAGGAAGCGATACTTTCAGAAATAAGAAGTCTAGTAAGTAATGACACGTGGGAAATTGTGAAGAAACCTTCAGATCGTAATATCGTAGGGTGTCGGTACGTGCTGACGACAAAGCTAAATATTGACAAGACTGAGAAGAAGAAGGCCAGACTTGTAGCAAAAGGATACAGTCAACAACATGGCCTAGATTACAATAAAACATTCGCCCCAGTTGCAAGGATTGCAACTGTACGTTTGTTGGTCGCCTTAGCTGTCGAAATGGGCATGGACATTGATCAAATAGATATAAATACTGCCTATTTAAACGGTGATCTGAACGAAGATATCTATATGAAGATCCCAGAACTACTGAAAGAAGGTCTAGAGAAATTGAAAAATATAGATGGCGTTAATTCTATAGTAGGCAAAAAAGCAGCAAAAAAGTTTGAAGATATGAAAGCAGGTGGTGACACCTGACGTCTCAAACAAGCTGGACGACAGTGGAATATTAAACTGGACGAGAAGCTGAGAGAAATGGGATTGAGACCTACGATAAATGAACCTTGTTTGTATCATAAGCACAATAAAGGTGGATCAGATCTTTTTGTTGTGGTTTATGTGGATGACGTATTGATCGCATCACAAAAGAGACTGTATATAGATAAATTCAAGCAGGAATTGGCGAAGAGGTTTGAACTTAAAGACTTTGGCCAAGCAACCTTCTGTCTCGGGATAGATATAAAGAAAAGCGGCAATGAATATTTCTTGTCACAAGAGAAGTATATAAAAGATATTTTGAAGAAATTTACTATGGATAGTTGCAATCCTGTCCGGACTCCAATGGAAATTGGAAATCCTGTTATTAGCAAAAAAGAAGTAATAGAAGGGAAACAATTTCCATATAGAGAACTAATTGGAGCGCTCATGTATTTAAGCGTATCGACTAGACCTGATATCGCTAACGCTACGGCAAAACTTGCGCAGTTTGCAGAAAATCCGCAGGAAACTCATTGGAGGGCTGCGAAGCGAGTTCTTCGATACTTAAAAGGTACGATAACTCACGGTTTGGCTTATAAACCGACAGGGTTATGCATACAAGGGTATGCAGATGCAGATTGGGGTAGCTGCGTCATTGATAGACGATCCTTTACGGGTTATTTATTCGTTCTAGGTGGCGCAAGCATATCGTGGACTTCACAAAAGCAACGAATCGTTGCGACTTCTACTTGTGAGGCTGAGTTTGTGAGTTTGGCAGAAGCTATGAAAGAAGCTGTGTATTTGAACAGCCTGTTAAAAGAACTAGGTTTAAATCAACTCTGTAAGGTAAGAATGCATGCTGATAATTTGAGTGCTATTTGCCTTGCTGAGGATCATGGTATACATCATGCAAAAAGTAAGCACATTGACATTAGACATTTCTTTATAAGGGATGTGCTACGTGACAACAAAGCTATAACTTTGGAATATTTGTCAACTGATAACATGTTGGCAGATGTCCTCACCAAACCTTTGCCTCGCGTAAGACACGAGTTACTAACAAGTGCATTAGGATTGTGTGTGCGAAAATAAATAGGTTTATTTTTTGTGTATAGTATCGTACATGAGTTGAGGGGGTGTGTTGAAGATATATCACCTCCATGTTGATACTGGCAGTGTAGAGGGCTGTCTGCTTTATGGTTGACATATGGTTTTATACAAGATTCCATTGTAATTTTTCTTACTCAATAAATATACCTCAACATATTTAGTATTTTAACATGAATACGCACAATAATTTTGCACCTCTTTCAACATTTCGAGAGTACATTAGGAACGGCTGAACACGGACCCACGTAACTTTTTAATTGTTACGTGTAATTTATCACTTAAACTAGGAGGGTTCCTAACGACCGCGGCCCAAAACAAAAGGCCCCATTATATCGCGTGATTCTAACTCTCACGAAAATGTACCAAAATCCAACTAATTAAATGTTTACTACGTACTGCGTATACCCTCTTTGGTGCCGCATTACACCACATTGTTATGAAAAATACGATGTAAAACAAAATGACAAACGACTGCTTTTTCCCCAATTAAAGTCTACCAATTGTACATGTTAGTTGATGTTTTAACAACGCTTCGTGTACGTCTCGTTTGGGTTTGCGTGAATTATGTTATAATTACCTGACGACTATCACAGAAACAGGGCGAAGTCGCGTGCACTCCAATACGCTCCCCTTCATTGTTATCACAAACCGAACCCCACGAGTCCGTTCTCTAAATAAACTACATTAACGCAAACTGGCGCGTTACGTAACACGAAAACAATGGGCAAACCCAAACGCGGTGCCATTATGGAGTCGCGCATTTCTTCGGTAAAAGGGGAAAGAAAATGAGTCGATAAGGGGTTTATTTGATGGGCTATTCAGCAGTTACATTCTGTGGATATCGATTTTTAAAGTCTTTGAAATAGAATTTTATTTAAATGAAATAGTAGGGAAAAGGGCTATAATTTCAACAGAAAAAAAGAAACATCTAGAATCAATTACGCTTCCCTATATGTCAAACTTGACATACAACGTGCTTTTAATGGCTTAATTGAAATTAATGGTTTGGCTTCGACTGAGAAAGAAATAATTGGACTATATTGATTGATTTGGAGGGAGAGTCAAAAGCCACGAGGTTGAATAATGACGCTTTTTCGTAAAATGAAACATGGAGACGTGATTAAAGAGCTTGAGTCATGTAAGCCGGGAAACCGCACCTCGGAACGCGCCCGCGCAAAATTAATAAGCAGAATTACTCTTCTTTACCGTCTCATAAATTACATTGATGGTGACTGGCAACACTAACTGAAGCCATAAAAGCAAGCTTTATTAAAATCAAATAACAGGTGAAGTATGACGGCGTAAGTAACATTTCAAATACATTTTTATTGAAAGCTCTTGATAAAAGACACAGTAATAAATGGAATATCGAAATTAAAAGAAACGGGGAACAATAAATGTCAGAAGCAAATCATATCTTCATTTTCATTCAATTGTATTGTCTTGTTCATTTTTATTGTGAGCGTTTTCTAAGCTATCGGAGTATTGTCGGGACGTAAGAGGGATCCTATTGTGTACTTAAATCAACGAGGGGCGGACGCGGCGGTGGCGGTATGGTTAGCAGAAACAAAAGGCTCTTTCTAAAATCAACGTCGACGCCTTCAAAAGTGTCACTTCACTGGATTTCCTTTTCGTTATTCTTGCATGAAATTGATGATATTTTTTGTTACGAATTTTTGGCTACCACAACAATTTTCCTCAATATTTGTACTTGTTTCCCTTACAAAAGTTACCAATTTTGCGGCGATTACTTGTCAACTTCCTTTGGTTACACGAGCCTCAAAATGAACGGGCTCACAGTGAAATATTGTTGATTACAGATTGACATTCGTTCACTCATTCTATAATATGATTATTATTTTACAGAATATATGGCTCATTTTTTATTCCTTTGACACAAAATGTGGCAGAGTAATCATATTATTTTCTAGAAATTATTGAATCTAATTATATACATTATAATGTATGATTATTATTATAAAATAATGGTCATGATCATGGTATTGAATACTATTTCCAATGCGTCACCTCTCCCTTAGTTTCTTTTTATGACTCCAGGGGGAAATTAATATTGGTTCCTTTTTAAATTAGGGACTCAACCGTTGTTTGCCAGAAATAATGTTCATACGAACAGCACTATTTTTCTTTATAATTTTAATAAATTTAGATGTAGTACCCGCACCGACTCTAAATAATGCACACCAACCTTTGGGAAGATAAGCTATACCATTGTTTGATACAAATTGATGTCAAATTCTTTAAAGTTAAACAATCGGTTATTATTTTTTGTAGGCGATTCGCACGAACTTAATTTATTGGTGTGTGAATTGACACCTCCAAAAATATATTTTACGTAATCGGCGTATATTTTATTTTTGAGTAAAAAACTACAGTCGTGCTCACCCGTTTCAAAAATTAAAAAGAAGAATTTGTCGTAGTTCAGGAATCAAATAAATGAAATTGTCTTGTCTATTAATAACCTGAAATTGAACATGATGATAGAGAATACATAGAACCATAATTACTTAAGAATTATGTGCGAATTTCGACGACCGAGCCACCAATAGTCATTGGTATAAATAAAACCACAAAACTATTCTGTTGTCGGACCTTTTCAATTAGCCATTTACACAAAAAAATGTACCTTCTATTCGACAAAGATTTACGACTCGTGTTGAAGACACAAGTCAGACGTCGACACGATCAAACAAATGTTTCATGACCAGTAGTAATTAAGATAATGTTTATTTTTTAAACAAGGAGACACATGAATTAATGGCCATAAAATAGTAGGTAATGGGGCCACTAATTAATGGACTACCCAATTATGACACTGAATTTTAAAAGTACTACATCGCGTGTCACACGACTGTCCCAAATTAGATGTTTTGAGCGCAATTGTCTTAACTATGGAGATAAGGAAAGGTGAAATTAAAACTGTTAGCTATTTTGTTAAACTAACAGCTGTAAATAACTGAAAGTTTGATAAAAGATATCATACTTTTTTCTAAAATTAAAAAAGTAACCGTTTTCCTTTTGTCGCATGCTGAACATGATGAGGGCCCGTAAAGCTTAGTATTGGTGTCTTGAAACAGCGATACGACGCTGCGTCAGGAAGTCGGAATGAACTGGATATCTTCCTTGAGAATTGAAAGGTGCTGTGCCTTCTCTTACAAAGAGGAAGCACAGGCCTCTTGGTCTCTCTTTGTCCTTACAAGTTCCAGTAGTGGAAACATTATTGGTTGATGATGAATATGATGACGGCGTACAACCGAAATCGTGCGAAGAAATGGAGGGAAGCACTGGGACAGTACAGGTTAATCAATAAAAAGAATTCCGATTTCGTTGTCAGTTTCTGCCAATATTTAATAATTATATTAAAATTACGACTAACCAACGAAGAGAAAGAAGATAAATTATGGTCATGAAACGATCAGAAAATAGTTCCAGAGTGTTCTATAAAGTGTATACTCGATCAAAGGCATCTAAAGTGCATCTAATACCATGTCACAAATACTGGTACTACCAAGAAATACAGCGGTGAAGAATATTTCTTAGACCAATCTGGCTCACCAAAAAGATTGCAGTACACTGTATACAAACTGAAGACTTGTACAAAAAAAAAGACTTATTTTAAACCTATTGGAATAGGTACCTACAATGGGCAGTAAGAACAAATGTACAAAGGGGAATTTTCTACAATCTTCTTGACATGTCTGTAGAAAAAATTTAAATTACCTACGAAAAAAAACAATAAAGTGTAACAAATCGCATTAAGTAGGCAGGCCTTGTAGATATCGAGCAGTGTTTCGGTTAGCCTAACCTGGCCTCTTTATAAAACAGCCTACATTGTTCACTGATTGGGAACAGGCTTCCTTTCTATGAGAGGGAGTGACTTAGGCTGTAATCTACTACCCAGGCCCAGTGAGGATTGGTAGATGTCACGATGATGATGAAATAAAGCAAAGTATTAGGGTGCCTTTCCACCAGAGATAGCTGTGCTACGAAACTGTGTGACCGTTTCTACTGATGCTACGCTATGTAGCTGTGCAAATAAGATGTGCTATGAATCTTCATAGCACATCTTATTCAGCTACCCATCTGGGTAGCTGCGCTACGAAGATGCATAGCTGTGATATGAAGATGCGTAGCTGCGTTACGAAGATGCGCAGCTCGAGCTATGCGATGTATCGACAGTAGGGAAGACGACCCATAGCACGCATCCATAGCACGCAGCCATAGCACGCAGCCATAGCACGTATCCTTCCATATAAAAAAACACATCTTAGTTGAATCCGTTTTCACCAGTGCTGTGCTATGTAAACCAATGAATATGATTGGTGGATATCAAACGCATCCGCAGCAACGTATCATAGCGCATCTCTGGTGGAAAAGCAGCCTTACACCTGCCTGTTTGTACCCATGATCAAATAGTAAGCCGGGGACGTTTTTTTTTTTATTGTGGCAAAATCATCCAAAGAGTCCTCCCACCCAGGGCGGGATACGAGGGAATGACAGACTTAGGCTGACTTAAATCCACGGTGATCCTTCGGTAGGCCTTTACGTTCCAGGGTCCCGGTTACTGACCAGCCACGGTTACACTGGGCAACCAACTACTGCTCGAAAACTTGATGTGTTGGATTTAATATTGGCAAATTGACACATTATGGTAATTGTCCGTGTCATGCCATTTGACACTGAGTGTCAAAGAATGATGACCAAAATATAGTTTTATTTTGCACTCACTAGTATTTTGTAGGTGTCGTGAGTTGATTAACTTTTACAACTAGTAAAGTATTCACCGCGGACGAGCAAGCGCAGCGTAGGACGTCCACCAACGAGGTGGACAGACGACCTTGTAAAGGTCGCCGGAAGACGCTGGATGCAGGTCGCTTCCAACCGGTATATGTGGAGATCTAAAGGGGAGGCCTATGTTCAGCAGTGGACGTCCTATGGCTGAGATGATGATGATGATGATGAAAGTATTCACCGACATGCAAAAAGACGTGCCACCAATAATTCACCAATGACCAACACGGTATGTTAAACATATTAAACGCTCTGCTCTTTCCATATTCACACAATACAACTGAATAAATATTCTGTGCATCGAACAACAGTATTTACCATTCATATCGTATAACTCGCGTGCTGTTTAATTCGGTTTTCGTCGAAATGCAGGTAGTAAAATGTACATAAATGAAATATCATGTTATTGCAGTGACAACGGTTTCAGAATCAAACAGGGAAGCAAAACAGAGCGCTCTTAATTGATTCAAGTGTCAGTTTATTATAGTTTACTCTTTGATCCTAGTTGAGTTGGTTTTTGTGGTTGTGGAAATTTTTATTTTTGCTATCGAAATAGTTACTAGTGTTTACTGAGGTAATTAAATGATTGCTGTACCTACAATTACAATATACGGGATGTTACTATTCGTAAAAAAAAAGTAAAAAATAACATATTGAAAATCATTTTGTCATATCAAATTATTTGGTATCTCTGCTAATAACTCAGTTTACCCAGTAAGTAAAAAATAGCAGTTGAAAATATTATGTCGACTTTCATTACAGCCATTTTTTTTTTCATATCTCAGTCGCGAATAAAACATAGAACCACGAACCACCGATGAGAATGTTATTTTTTAGGAACGCATTTTCATTCTGTTAGTGAGTTATTAAAGTCGTGTGCGTCGTAAAACCGGAATGAATAAAAAGTCGGCCACTCCTCGAGTGATGTAGGCGCTGCATGCAATGCGAGCAAGTTGACAAATGAGACTGGCTTTCACTGTATTTTTTTATTATTTTTTCCCCGGAATCCCTTTTTTAATGAGGGCGCGCTGAATGCCTTATCTATTGCGATTCATAATCCACGATAATAAAGTCTCGCGCCATTTTTCACAAGTTGCCGTTGAGCGTGGCTTTCAACACTTTTCCGCTGTTTTGAAATGCAAAATATAATAAGACTATGAATCAACAAAACAAGGTAATTGTGTGGAACACTCCAACGCAGGATATTGCGAAGACAATAAGAATAAAAGACAATAAACTAACTCAATATTTCATTCAGACAATAGAAATCGAGGCCCTCCTTATCTTTCGATGACTTCTAATAAATATAACGCCTATATTGGCTAAAAGTTGGTTTTCCACGATATTGGGAAGTCGGCAATCCGCTCATTTGTCTTAAAATAGATTCAAGTTTGTTTGATTATGGCAGTTTCTATAGTAAATATTTTATTAACTTTGCCATGTCCTAGGAACTCCTGTATCGCGAGTAGTTGATAAACATTTAACCTTACATACACTAACAACCAGACCCGAAACAAATACCTGAAGGCTATATACATATAAACGAGGAGATTCGTAGACGAACTAAAGTCATCGATATAGCCCATCGGATTAGCAAGCTGAAGTGGCAATGGGCAGGCCATATTGCATGCAGAGCAGATGGCCGATGGGGTCGAAAAGTGCTAGAGTGGAGACCGCGGACTAGCAAGCGCAGCGTAAGGACATCCACCAACGAGATGGACAGACGACCTTATAAAGGTCGCCGGAAGACGCTGGATGCAGGTCGTTTCCAACCGGTATATGTGGAGATCTCACGGGGAGGACTATGTTCAGCAGTGGACGTCCTATGGCTGAGATGATGATGATGATAATATATATATTACGCTCATCCACTGCACCAAACGTGCAGTCATACAACATATTTCTTTTTGAAACAATGTCAATATCCACTTCAAATATTTTCGTATAATGTGTGTACTAAACATTATATTATTTACCGGTCTTCCTGATTTATCGGTAATTTAGATATGATTTTTTTCTACACATGGAGGTTGCCAAGTTAAAATTTTCTTCTCTATATTAAAAATATGTATAAAGCTTTCGATCAATAATAGCTCTAGATTAAGGATCACGAACAAAAAAGAGTTGCAAAAGTGGCCACAATTGCACAGACGTAAACATCAACATTTCTTAGAAAAATGTTCAATAGTATGAACAACCTCAATTTATTATAAACCTTAACTCTCAAAAATAAAGTTTAATTACCATTGCAAAATGTGTTTATTTAAGTTCTTTCATCAGACAAAGGTTAACGTTCACAATTTAAAAATGTTTCTTGAAGATAAAATGTCATCAGTACAAAAGTAGTCATTCTAAAATGATACTTAAATTCTTAACAATAAGGATTCGAAATAGCGTCACAAAACCGTTTGTGGCGGTATTTTTCGGGCCGTTTTTGAAGCGTTCATCGGGAATCTAGTACTATTATTGATCGAAGTATAAAGCCATTAAGAACGGATGACGGTTGAACGGATACATAAGCATCGGAATAAATTATTTCCGCTCGCACATCTTCAGAGGTGACTATTATAGCCACTTATACCACTTACAACTAATATAAAAATGAGCAACGGTTTACTTAAATATTATAGAGGAGTATTTTTCAAACAAAAAAATTATTTATTTAAATTTTAGGATCGTATTAAAACTTTTAACCGATATCCGATCGTTTGACAGCTGTCATGGTATTGTCAGGATACAAAAAGTAAAACTTAATTTTTATGCTTCTATTTTTTGTTCTAAAGCTTAATTAAAAAAAAAAAATGAATGTTATTAAACAGGCATGGACATTAGACATCGTTTTTTACAACTGATTGAAAACGGAAGATCCTCTAACCAAATGATTATGTTGCCATTTTTTTGTTTCATGAATAATAAATACCTCAGGACCACGAGAAGGGTATTTTAAGACAACAGCATAACTTATTTGCGAAATTTAGGTTAAAAACAATAGTTTTAAACAATAAAATTTTAAGTTAAAAACAATAGTTTTTGACCTTAATTTCGCAAATAACTTTATTGGGAGATGCAGGATTTGACATTAAATCAAACATGAAGCGTAATTAATGAGAAGTATTGGACGCCGCTATATTTATGGCATAGGTTGAAAAGAAAAAATATTCCGCAAAATACAAAGAGCATAACTAAACAACATAGAAAAATAAGGTCCAATAACAGCATACAGGGAGATACCTACATAAATATAGAACCATCATTTAGCTATGGCTACAATGAAACATGATAGATTTTCAACCGCGTTGAAAACTTTCTGTTCAATATTTATGATCCACTTTTCTCTCACAAAGCGTTGTGTTCATACTCCAGTGTTTGCCATTTTTCCATTTCTGCTTCATATTTAACAGTAGATCCATATTATAATCAGAATAACATATGCCTATATTAGTCTAATGGGATTTTAAAACTACTTTGTCGATACCGATATATTGGTATTGAAAACTTTACAGGCGATTTTGAGAAAAATTATCGTTTTTAGTCGAGGCCACTGTCCAGTAGTGCGACAGTTGGGCAGTGTTATGTGGTTGTTTGGGAATGAAAGATAATTCTTGATGTACAGGGTTTAATTGTAATCAGACATACAATATATACAGTACAGTCTTCACAGACGGGGCTAGTACAGTGCAGTGACAGACTGAACCCGGACCACAGATTATATATCATAGATAATTAATAGTGAGGTGGATGCTTACTATATTACTAATTAGTGATGATACAACATCCCCCCTGTTGAGTTCTAATTGGACCCCTGACAAACAATTAAAAGATATATTATGCTATGCAACTATACAATGACAAGATACTTAAAGATACTTATAGTTACACTTATTTAACATTCTTATTTATGACAGTATATATTATTTATGACATAGCAACTTAGTTAATCTATTTCATCTATTAACCTTCTAGTAGGTTTTACAATGCGACCTGACTTTGTTATTACACTTGAGGATTTTTGAGATGAGGAATCTTGTTGTCTAGACGACTCCTGTCTGTCACCTTCCTCTCTCCCCTGTGACGAGTTGGATTGCATAGGAGGGTTTGAAAAATTATCAGAATACTTATGTCTTAAGTGAATTCTATTCCTCCTATACCTAACACCATGGACATCCTCAACAACATAAGACCTATTATTTAACAATCTTTGTTTAACAATAGCTTGTTCCCAGTCACTTTTAGGATTTCTTTTAAAATAGACATGATCATTATAATATAATATTGACAAAGGCTTTGTATTTCTGTCATAATACTTTGTTTTATTTTCATTATTTTTCTTAACTGACTCTTTATAATCCTTAAAAGTTACTACTTTTGGTTTTAATCTTTTGTATGACACTGGGATATTATCTCTTAAGTTTCTAGACATTAGCAATTGTGCTGGTGATGACAAATTATTTTTAGGTGTATTTCTATATTGTAATAAAGCTATGTATGGATCTGATTTGTTTTCTTTACATTTCTTTAACATATTTTTTATGATTTTGACTGAGCTTTCTGCTTGACCATTCGACTGTGAATGATATGGACTAGTAATAATATGTTCTATGTCCCATTCTAACATAAACTTTTTAAATTCAGTTGACTGAAAAGGAGGTCCACCATCTGACACTAATGACAATGGTATTCCATGACGAGCAAAAATAGACTTTAAATGAGTGATAACATTTTGAGATGTACTGTTTTTATTTAATAAAGCAATTTCTATGTACTTTGAGTAATAATCTGTGACAATTAAATAAACTAAGTTATCAAAATGCATTAAATCAATACCGACTTGTTGCCATGGATATTTACATATTTCAAAATTTTGTAGTGGTTCCTTTTGATTACATGGTTTGAATTTTGCACATACAAGGCATTGTTCTACTAAATTCTTTATATCACTTGACATATTTGGCCAATACAAAGATTCTTTTGCCAATTTTAAACATTTATTTATACCTTGGTGACCCTTGTGAATCTTGTCTAACATTTCTTTATGCATAGACTGAGGTACTATTAATTTTGAACCTTTGAAAACTAAATCTTTAATTACATGGATTTCTCCTTGAATATTCCAAAATGGTTTTACCAATGGACTGACATGGTTTTTGCTTTTTGGCCAACCTTCATTATGATATTTTTTCAATAATTGCAAGGATTCATCAACTTTGGTTTCCTTTGCTAATTTTGTGCTGTATTCTTTTGTGATTGCTAAATTAGAATACATTAAATTGACATGACAAGACATTTGTGATTCATTTTCAGGTATATAATGGTCTTTTAAAGCTGCTCTTGACAATGTATCTGATATATACATTTCTTTACCTGGGACATGTATGACTTCTAAATCATATTTCTGTAAAGTTAACATCATACGCTGTAATCTAGCTGGTACATCATGTAATGGTTTTTTAAATAAATAGACTAAAGGTTTATGATCAGTATGTACTGTGACTCTATTACCATATACATATTGGTGAAATTTTTCACAACCAAATTGAATAGCTAGTAGCTCCTTTTCGATTTGAGCATATCTTTCCTGAGTTTCAGTTAAAGTTTTTGAACTATATGCAATAGGTTTGTTTTTCTGTAAAATGACTGCACCTAAAGCTGACTTTGACGAATCGACTGACAAGACTAATGGAATCTTGGGATTATAATGAGCTAAAACTGGTGAGTTAGTAATCTCATCTTTCAGTTTTTTAAGACATTGACTATGATTCTCATCCCAAGTCCAGACTGAATCTTTTTTCAAAAGATTTCTTAATATTTGAGTTTTTTCTGACAAGTTACTTATAAAAGGTCCTAAATAATTAATCATACCTAGTATTCTCTGTAACTCTTTGACATTTTTTGGTGTGGGCATATTGACAATGGCTTTGACTTTCTCTTCGTCTGCCCTTGCACCATCTTTACTGAAGACATAACCCAAAAAACAGACTTCTGAGACTAAAAATTTACATTTTGACTTGTTAAACTTTAAGTTAACTTGACGTGCTCTTTGCATAACTTTATGTAATCTTTCATTATGTACCGACTCATTTGGTCCATAAACTAAAATATCGTCTATGAAAATTAAGACTCCTTCTATATCACCAAATAAATTCATCATAACTCTTTGAAATATTTCAGATGAGGCATTTATGCCGTAAGGTAATCTTAAATACTTATATCTACCAAATGGTGTTTGAAAAGTACATAATTCAGAACTATATTCATCCAGACGTAGCATCCAAAATCCAGAGAATGCATCCAAATGAGAAAAACATACAGCTCCTTCAAGCTGAGACCTAATCTCATCAATTGACTTTAATGGATAAAATTCTCTCATAATGTTCTTGTTTAAATTTCTAGGATCTAGACAAATTCTTAACTGACCTGAACTTTTTACAGTTACGACGACTGAGTTGACCCACTCTGTAGGTTTTGTAACCTTGACAATGACTTTCATAGCCTCCATGCGATCCAACTCCTCACGTAGCTTCTTTAGTAAAGCAAATGGAACTTTCCTTGGCGGATCCACGCATGGTACTGCATCAGGCTTGAGTTTAAGATGACAGACTGGAGGTAGACACCCAAGACCCTGAAAAACATCATTATATTGTGTAAGAATTTGTTTACAAAAGTTTTGTTTAGATACTGAAAAGACACGATTTATTATACCTAACTTTTCACAAGTTGGTAGACCAAGAACATTTGGACAATCTAAATTAGCTACTATAAACATTATTGATTCGACGACTTTACGATTATTTATGCACAAATTGCAATTTATATTGACTTTGCCTAAAATCGGAATGGATTTTCCACCAAATCCTGTGACATTGACATGACATTTGACAAGTGAGAGTGACAGTTTATTTTGACGTTTGACAGAATTGAATGTTTGTTTCGACATGATATTGACATCTGCACCAGAGTCTATGATGCATGTAATTTGTTTATTTCCTAGTGACAAGTTAATTTCCCATGACTTCTTTGAAAAACTATTTTGCAAAGTGTTGACATAATATTTTACTTCTGAGTGATTGACTAAAGATTTGTTGGGTGACTGTATAAACTGACTGTTGTATGTCTGACTGCTATTTCTGTGATGATGACCCTGTGTGTGTTGTAATCCCTCAGACTTGTGACTATAATATTCTTCATTGAGATGTTGACATTTTTTATTTAGACTATTTGACTGGAGTATTTGACTTTGAAATTTTTTATTTTGACTCCATCTCTCAGATATGTGACTAATCTCATCACCGAGATCTACATATCTCTCAGACTGACTGTCACTATTCTCATCACAGAGATAATATGAATGGGGATTTTGACTGACTGATCTCTCAGACATGTGACTGTTTTCATCACTGAGATCTACACAATGACTTTTGGATCTCTCAGATTTGTCACTGGTTTCATCACAGAGATAATATGAATGGGAAAATTGACTATTATGTCTCTCAGAATAATTGTCACTTCTTTCATCATTGGGATGTGACTGTGACTGCCTTGTCCCCATCTGTGAACCACTGTGACTGTGTGCCCTGTAAATATTGTGTGACTGACTACTAGACCTAGTACCCAACAGATCATACTGATATGAATGACTTTTATGACTTTGACTCGACTTTAATTGACTGTTTAACATACCAACAAAATAATCTTGACTACTTTCATTTGAATTAAACGATTGCAACTGACTGACTTTTTTATTCTTAAGACAATATTTAGCAAAATGACCAAAAGATTTACATGACCTGCATTGGACTGCTTTAGCGGGACACTTGAAGCGATGAGACTGCCCACAGCGACCACACGTCCTCGAGCTGCTGTGTTCGCTGTTCGACGCTGAAGCTTCCTTGCGACTGCTCGACACTGACCGGCGAGTGCTTGAAGGTGGCCTGCGACTGGACGCTCGCTGTCGACTGTCTCTTCGACCACGGCTCTTCCGACTAAGTTGATTGATTTTTTCACCAGGAACACTACTGTCTTTGACGATCCTTTCAGCATCCTGCTGTGCGACTATGAGCGTTCTTGTTAGCTCTTGCATCCTCTGATACGTCAGATCAGGTTCTTGAAGTAGTCTTTGACGAACATGTGACAATTCATTATTTAAATTTGCTATGAAAATATCTTTAATTAGCGATTCCCTCAGCGTGCCAAATTCACAATCTTTGCTTTTAATTTCCAAATCTGTAAGGAATTCCTCGATGCTTTCGGATTTTTCTTGCCTACGTGTGAAGAATAAATACCTGCACATGGTCACATTTCTTCGTGGCTCGAAGTAATTGTCGAATTTGGATTTGACTTCGTTGAGCGTGCTGCTATCGAGTTTAAAATCGAACGTATTAAATATATTCAATCCACGTTCACCAATTAAATGGAGTAAAATTGCGATTTTTCGTTTCTCGCTAGATTTGTCCAGTCCTGTAGCCAGGAGATACAGCTCCAGCTGCTGCCACCAGCGTTTCCACGACTCAGCATTGTTGTTAGCTGGATCCGACGAAATATTCAGTTGTTTTAGTTGAGAATTTAGGCTTTTTTCTCCATCGCCATCTTGACTACGGACGACGCCACCGGCTTGACTTTGCATTTTTTCGACGATCTTCAGACTTTTGATACCAGACCTTCTTCGATTTCTTTTAATGGACTTCTGACACCATGTTATGTGGTTGTTTGGGAATGAAAGATACTTCTTGATGTACAGGGTTTAATTGTAATCAGACATACAATATATACAGTACAGTCTTCACAGACGGGGCTAGTACAGTGCAGTGACAGACTGAACCCGGACCACAGATTATATATCATAGATAATTAATAGTGAGGTGGATGCTTACTATATTACTAATTAGTGATGATACAACAGGCAGCAATTCAATAAATTAGTTGATGACAAGGATCTGTCAAATAAAACATGCTAGTAGAATTAAATGAGCAAGCCAAAAATTATTAAACAGAATTTTCACATAATTATACACGGCTAAACGACAGATATAATGATTATAAATAACCAGTATTATTTGTAATCATTATATCTGTTGTTTGGCCGTGTGTGGCTTACCTGAGACTAGCCCGATGTAAAGCAATGATGTGGCCTAGCGTAGCGCATACTTGTCTAGAAGAAACCTATCCTCGAAAAGATCTCCGCTTCTTCATACTATATTTTAGCGTCATTCAATCGTATATTGGAGCGACAAAATGTGGTCAAACTTATGCGTAATTATGGTTGTTGCAGGTATTTGCAGTTGCGCTGTGGTTGCAACGTGACTGCGATGTGATGAGTATCACACACACAGTCGATAATGATGGCAAAAATGCGGTCCGTGTGAAAACCTGCTACGATCCTTACTCCTTTCGTCTCATCCACATTCACACATTTAGTTATACAAGTAGGACGATTGTGAGTACTACACACCCAACCCTTCTAAAGCACTTCGCCAATAAGGTCAGTGTAGGTCTTTTTAGAGCATCTCAATTCCTTCTTTTAAAATGCTCTTCAGCAAAATAATATTGCGTATTCGTTTTTCATTATTCGAAAGTATGTTTATGCATTTCTATTTTTATCAAAATGCGTTAGGTTGTGATTAATTTTATGACTTTTTAGTTTTAGTAGGTCGTTTTAGAAATAGAAATTAATGGGGCGACCATAAAAATAATGAATGGGCCACTCGCACATTATTTTTAACTGTTATTTCAAACTAATGAAAGTGCTACGCAATTCCTGCGAAGTTGTGACGTCACTGCTACGCCGTAGTAGCTCTTGATATTATTTTAAAGTTTCGTTTTCATAGCATTATAAAATGATGGTTACTACGTGGGTGGTAAAAGTATATGAAACTCTCTTATTAAAAAAAGACGCGGTGAGCTCAACATAGCCGTATATTGTTGTCTTTAAATGTTTTATATCTTGAGCAACCTAGTATGATAAAAGCACATAATATAAAAAGAATACGAGTTTTACAGTCAAAGTAGGCAGTATAAACGACAATCAGTCAAGAAACGTATGACTGCCTCGACAGACAATAGCGCTTACACAAGCAAAACACGGACTCGTACTTTATTCGCCTCTCCAGACGCCGTAAGATTTTTATTATTATACTTACCCTTTTTGTTGTAACACACCGTGCGGGCGTATTCGTTGTAAGGAGCGGTAATGACGCGCTGAGCGTGAAATACGCGAACATTTCGGTACCCTGGAAATGGAATGCACCTGCCTCCTTAGGTTTTATGTGAAGTTTCCTCACCTTCTTACGATGCTTGGTAAGGGCTGCCAATATCGCCGTCCTCACTTTGTGACCCCTCATAATACGAGTAATACTTCTTGAGAGGGTATTGAACGTGGGGCCCGAGTCCCGCCGCCCCTAATTTTATGAGGCGACTTGTACTTCAGTTTGTTTCTTGTTGATGTTATAAGAATGTTTGGCATTAACATTTTTATGATGTACCAACTTGTTATTAAGACTGCCGAAGTTGATTTGGTAGTTTCGCATAAAGGCTATCCCTTTTTATGCGAGTTATTTTGTGTGGAATTTGTTAATAATAGTTTTGTTGGAGTTTTTATGTTGTTGTGGTATAATGTGTTGTCTTTGTTGTCGTGAATGAAATTACTTTACAAAGAAACCATAGCATAGTGCTATGAATTTATTAAACGTGTTTCTTCGTATAAATCAAGGACTGTGGCCATTTTTATAACAATTGTTTTGACAATTGAATGCCGACCAATTGGTCGCCTCCACATTACACCGGATAACATAAAAGCTCAGTTATAATGCCCTTGATTTACGAAATGGTGAGTTCAAAACCAGATGAGCACTTCACTTAGTGTATTTTATACTGGGCCCGCGCAGTGTTAGAAGCCGCTCCATCCCACAGAGAAGATATTCCAAACAGTGGAAAATATTAAATCGTCAAACAATTTAATTTACCACCAACTAAATTACCATGAAAATTCTGATGATGACGATGAACGATATAACTATAGAGCAATATTTTGCCTCAAAACTGCAAATGATCAATTCTAACCAGGTATACTGAACTAAACTAGCACTTATGCTTACATGAATCATGCATATTTACCTAACTATGTAGTGTTACTACTCAAACCATATAAAAGTTCAGTAAAACGTACTCAAATGAGCTTTAGAAAAATATACCTACTTAGTTACAAAGTATGAAAGTAAGTGTGTATGTAGGATGTGTCTTTAAACCACAGAACATATACCCCTAAAGGGGCTTTAAACTGGGAACCAATATGCACTTTAAGACGAAGTACAGCTACCGGCATCGATCTTGAGCGCTGACCTTCACCTGCGCAGAAGTGAGTTATTAGGTTCCTTTGGTAGATGAAATGAGGAGCAGGGGGCAGGGAAAGTGTAGTGATTGGCCCGCATAGCGTGCCGTAGCGCATCGCGTCATAGCCGCCGCTCGGGATTCGTTGTTTTGTGCGTTGTATTTGTTTTACTGTGCGTTTCATTTGTCGATAAGTGTACGATGCGCAAAGCGATCCCCACTCTTACGCCGAGCGCTCAAGAACCGTGCCGGTATTTGTAGCTCTGTTAATCAGAAGCTCGAAAAGCTGACAACCAGTCTTAGTCTGGGTTGTGGAAGTCAGAGTTGTTCCATGTAAAATACTGTTAAAGTAGAAATTGATCCCAAAATAGTTCTGATGATTCGTTCGAAAAGAAGCGAACTGTCAATTATCTTTATTTGGCAAATAAGATATTTTTTGTTGGTCTAATGGTTATGACTGCTACTAAGTATCGTGAGGTATCTACGAGTGCAATGTCAAAACGTCGCAAAATAATTTATAGCAAAATCATAATCAGCCTATAATTTTCCCACTACTTACTGACAGGCTTCCTCTCTGTGAAAGGGAATGGTATAACCCGCTCTCTAGTGGACTGTACCACTACAGTGCTAAATACCACAAGGATCCAGTATGTATCAGAGTTATAAATAAATGCATCAGGATTCCGATACTTGGAAATTCTTTATTACAACCAAACAGAATTCTATTTCCACTAAACATTGAAACGCATTCGTAAAACACTACAATTATGAAGACAATGTCTCTATGACTGTCTATAAAACACTATAATGCCTGCATCTACTTCCTTGTACCCTCTTTCATAGCTCCAGGGACTATTCTGTCTCAGCTGGGTCCAATTGAGTGACAAATGGAGGTACAACTTTATGTATTCATGACCAACTTAACACTTTTACGTTTTACTACTTCGCGCTTTAGTGCTGGACTGTACCTTCTAGGATTAATGTAAATGGATGGATAAAACCGATTTTTTTAGAGCATAGTTGTTTTTTTGAAAGCTGAAGTGTTTAAGCTAAGTTTGGACGTGTTAGCTTGTTAATCGGCTGTATAGAGATTTATGAAAAAATTGGGTAATCATTGGTTAGGATGACAAACTGCTAAGAATAAGAAAATTCGTCTTACAATTTAAATCATGCTTATTCAGAAATTACTCAATAGGTACTGTATAGATGTAACTTGCATTAATGTTTAAGAAAGTACTCTGATATTATATCAGATATAATTAATACGCAAATACAAAAAAAAAATAAGTGAGAAAGAAATATAGGTATAAATAGAAATTTTACATTCTATAGTTCATGTAAAAATAAGATTTTTAGGCCAACAGTCACAGCATTTACAAATAAAATGAAAATCTTTCCCTGCATAACCTGAGTTATTTTTATCACAGCAAAATGTCACTATAACGTCGCCCCCACTAACTATAACATCATATAACTTACAACACCCACGTACGTACGCGACGAAGCATAAACAGTAAACACGTTCTAAGAGATTTACACGTACTTCACACACCCCCTATACTCTATAAAGGCAATGAGGATAATAAGCAAAAAGAAAAAAAAATAGTTTTTTGTTCACTGAACACAAATCTTGCTTAACAATCCCCCACGATGTCCACAAAAAACTAGGAGGACTGGCTGGTCCACGGGCTACATTCCGTTTCGTCACTTTCCCATTTCATCCACTAAACAAGTGAAAAAAGAGTGCCGTGTCACCACTATTTTAATCTTCACAGGTTCAATCCCGTTTCATCACTTTTTATTTGCTTTAATTTTGAGGGGTAGGTACTACAGTCGGCACCCAAAGAAAATAAACTCTCACACAATACTTATTCTATTACGTAGTAGTTCTCCTTGGTACTAATTGAATAGACCTGCCAAGCAAAAAGGTGTATAATCGAGATGTATTGTATTACACTTTTATGCGATAGAAAACACGCAAAATAAAAAAAGTGATGAAACGAGATTCAATGTATAAAAAAATGAAAATAGTGGAAGAAACGGCATTTTTGTGATGCTATTTTGTTTACTTGATGAAACAGGAAAGTGATGAAACGGAATGTAGCCGGTCCACGTATGGCCGCGAAACAAAAACAAAACGGTCTTCTAAAACCACAATATGTTTCCCCCGATATCTTTTGTTTCGGTTGCCTTTTGTTCTTTGAATAGCAATTGGGACAATCCAATTTCACATGAACATTATTGCGACACTATTATAGGGGAATATTTCACACGGGGCGTTTTATTTCTAATCTATCGACGTTCTAAGGGTTTATTTTTACCCAAGACTTCATCAGTAAGGATGTTGTATTATGACTATTTTACGAAAATTTTCCTATGCTTCTATGCTCTGGTCGCGGGACCTATCTCATTACCGTGACCCCGGAACATAAAGGGCTATTGAAGGACACCGTGAATTTCAGTCAGTACAAGTCTGACAGTAGGTGGGAGGACTCATTTGATGAAATTACCACGCTCAAAAAAAAATGCCTCTATGCTATAACCTCTATGACACAGGTGTATGCTTCTGTATGCTTTTCATCAAAATAAATTCAGCGGTCTTTTTTTTAGGTGGTAAAATCATCAAATGAGTCCTCCCGCCCTGGGTGGAGCGGAAGGGACTGTCAGACTCTTACTGACTAAAATCCACCCTTTACGTTCCGGGGCCACGGTATCCTGTGTTAAGAAAAACCCGCGACCCCAGCAGACATTTGGACCCCTATTCGCATACGGGCAAAGAGACCCCTTAGGCACACAGTGCCTAAGGAAGAGTTTTGCCCGCATCCCAGGGTGCACCGGCCCCAAAAACTGATCTTCCCCACGGAGGTATCCGAGAGGGAATTCCAGTCCACGGGCGGACGTGGAGGTTTCCTGTCTTAGCACCCCAAATTCAGCGGTCTTAGAGTAAAAAAATTATAGACAAACTTACCTTACTTAATTACTTATAAAAAATGAGGATGAATGGATGTATGTTTTTTAGTCTTTCAAATTCAAAAAATCTTTCTCGCTTTATCCCGGTATAACATTAGCTGAAGCTGCGAGTAAAAGCTTGTTTACATAAAGTATTAGAAAATAGTTTGGATATTTAACATAAACACTCGACAAAAAATAATAATTACGTTCAGAAGAGTGTATATCTCAATAATCTGACACTTTAAACGTGACGTTAAGAAATGAGTGAGTCCTGAAGTTGTAAAACAAAAACGTAACGCCTGCTTGTTCCTTATAGCAATCAACGTTCCGTGTAATTAGTTTTAATTATATATAAGGCTTTTTCGTTTTTGGTTTTTCAACCGCTTGTTACGGACAGCCCTCTTGAATTAATCGTCAGATTAATATGTAATGGTTATCAGAAATATAAAGCGCGTTTGCGTTGCGTTAGCGCGTAAATGGCTGACGCTCTCGAGTACTTCTTTACAACTGTTTTTTTTTTACAGTTTTAAAAATGTTTACACACTCTGCCCCCCACTAAAATAGAAAAACTGTCATAAACTTTTTTCTTTTCAAAACAATCTTTCAAATCCTATAGATTGCCATGGCGCTCGAGGAACTGCAAATTTAGCATCCTTGCCTCCCCTACTATCAGAGGAATACAGCTAGGGTGGGCGCGCTACACTAGCGTAGATGTCGCCAAGCTTGGCGGGCCGCCGTCGCGACGCGATTTCCGGCCACCGTAGGCGTGGGCTATTGAAGGATCACCGTGGATTTTAGTCAGTAAGAGTCCGACAGTCCCTCCTGTCCCGCCCCGGACGGGAGGACTCATTTGATGATTTTACAACTACAAAAAAACGTGACACGCCACGTCATTCTTGTCGAGATGATAAAGGACGGCGCGGCGTGATGTAATCGCTAGGCGTTTCTATGGAAACCCGTATGCTGACGGGACGCGAGCGTGGCGTGTTTCCTACGGTGTGACCATCGCGTCGCGCTTCTGACCCGCCCGACTCGCGTCACGGCAGCGCCACGCTACTGTCAAGCTCGCTGTTTGTAAAGCTTTAGGAGTATGAGGAACAAAGGAAGGATCAGACCGGGTGTATAAACTTTCCATAAGTCCTCGCCTTTTTTCGCGTGTAAAAGCAGGATTACAAAATTCACCTCCGAGCGTTATTTGTTTCGGACTGCTTAATGTTTATGAAGCTCATTTTTGTCTCTATTTACCAAAAAACAAATATACATCACAATGTAATATGAATATTACGCAGCGTTACTTTTTATTCGTGGCATTTTCAGAAATCCCGAAAATGAGAACGTGAAAGAGTGTTAGGTTTCTTTATTTATAATTAATAAATGATGTATCGTTTTTAGGGTTCCGTAGCCAAATGGCAAAAACGGAACCCTTATAGATTCGTCATGTCTGTCTGTCTGTCTGTCCGTCCGTATGTCACAGCCACTTTTTGTCGAAAGTATAAAAGCTATCCTGTTGAAACTTGGTAGGTAGGTGTATTTTGTGAACCGCATTAGGATTTTCACACAAAAATACAAACAAAACAAATTTTGGGGGTGCCCCCCATACTTAGAATTGAAACTCACAATTTTTTTTTTCACCAAACCCATACGTGTGGGGTATCTATGGATAGGTCTTTAAAAATTATATTGAGGTTACTGCCATCATTTTTTTCTAAACTGAACAGTTTGCACGAAAGACACTTCCAAAGTGGTAAAATGTGTGTCCCCCCCCCCTGTAACTTCTAAAATAAGAGAATGATAAAACTAAAAAAAATATAATGTAGACCTCAACAAAAACTTCCAACGAAAATTGGTTTGGATGAGATACATGTAGCAGTTTTTGAGATATAGTACATTTTCAAAAACCGCAAATATAACTTTGCCATTCATACAAACACTATGAAAAACAAAGTTATTTTTATTGTTTGTGTATATTACTTACTAATCTCAATGTATGCTGGCAATCCCTAATCTATGCTTGCTACTACGGAACCCTTCATGGGCGAGTCCAACTCGCACTTGGCCGGTTTTTTGGGGTACTATTTTAGGAGTTGCCATTGGATGTTTGTGGGTAGCAATTTTGAGGCCGGATTTGCGTCTAGTTGATGGCAATAGGCTCAGCGCTAACACGAGATACAACATAACTGTCAAAATTACCCACAAGTCACCAGTTGTGTTAATATAATAATTATGACCTACCCTTCAAGGACTGCCTCGTCGGTTGCAAGTGCGACTGCTCTAGGTATATAATGTCCTAGATTCGATTCCGAGTTCAGGCAAAGTGTTGTAGCGTTACGCCACCTTCAGGGGTAGAGCAGGGCTAACAGGCCGTCCACTTAGATGCTGCTACACGCACGCACGTGCTGAGGATGTCGTCGAAATTGGCGGCCACGAAGGCGAGGACGGCCATAGGTCCAGGGTTCAAGTCGCGCACCGTGATGTCGCTCACGGTGACATCGTCCTCCGAGAGGAAGCCGGAAAGGTTGCCGAAGCCGTAGTGGATGACAAACTCGGTACTACTGGTGCGGTTGTTGCTCGATTTGGAGCTGTCGTACTTGTTGTGTAGTACTTTTAAAAAACACAACGTTTATAGTAATTAATTTATTTAAAATATGAAAATAAAATAACACTGTAGCACGTGCAGCTGGAGCCGTGGTAAAAATTGTAGTGCCAAGAAAAGAATTGAAGGTGACGCAATGACAAAACGTAAATTCGAAACTTGAATTTTTAAAAATTATTAAAACAAAGAGGTTGAAGGAACAGAAGAGGTTGGATACCTTTCTCAGTGTTATTGGGTTTCCCATCAGGTATTTTTAGCCACGGAGTCTGGATTTGTGCCTGATTGATGGCAAAAGACCTTTATTACATAAGATTTATAAACAATAATCGAAATGTGAGTGTACTATAAAATACACTTCTGCCTAACCCTTCGGAAATCACAGGCGTGAAGATAATATGTCTTCAAGGACCCCAGATGTAATACTATGTTCATGGATCTTATTTAATGGCAACATGAGATACGCACACAAATAGTTCCTAAAAACAAGTATGCACCTTATTTAAAAGTTTTCATTGCAGTTATTTCATTTCATGTATAGCACGAGTATAGTTATTACAACGTCGTACACCGTCATCTGAAAATGAAACGAAAGGATTCCAAGATTCCATTTATTATACTTATTCGTATAGTTAACATTCGCGTATATACTCACTTTAAGTTATCTCGGAGCGCAATCCAGACGGAGGACGCCAGTTTCTATTATAGAAAAAAAGGAAATTTAATTTCCCTTTTGCAGACTTTGTATTATAAGTAAACAGATTTATTTCTATCTTTAAACTTGTGTAAGACTGTTGTGATGATTGATATACCTTTGATACGTACTGTTAATACGTTAAGAATATTATATCCCACCAAAAACATTCTGTAAAAACTAGCCAAAGTCTCGATCATCATCATCAGCCGGGAAACGTCCACTGCTGAACATAGGCCTCCCCCTTAGACCGCCACGCCGAACGACAATTCGCCACTTGCATCCATCGGTTGCCCGCGACCCTCACGATGTCGTCGGTCCAGCTAGTGGGAGGCCTGCCCACGCTGCGTCTTCCGGTCCGTGGTCGCCACTCGAGAACTTTTCTTCCCCATCGGTTGTCAGTTCTACGAGCGATGTGGCCTGCCCATTGCCACTTCAACTTGCAAATTTTACGAGCTATGTCGGTGACTCTGGTTTTTTGCCGAATATCCATGTTCCGGATTCTATCCCGCAAAGAAACTCCGAGCATAGCTCTTTCCATCGCTCGTTGAGTGACTCTTAGTCTCTCTAAAAGGCCAGCAGTCAGAGAAAAGTCTCGATAGAACTGCTTATTTATCTCTAAAAAGTAATGAAATCTGGACAAAGTCGTGCCAAGTCTAAGGTTCCTTACTGCGATTTCTTTATTATTATAGTTAATGTTGTGAGACTTGGCCGGCCGGTGAGACAAAACCAGCTTTCGCTTAACTTCGGAACTGAATGACCTACAAACTTGAAATTTTGGATTTTAAGTATGTGATTATAGCTTACTGGATAACGAAAATTTCTGCGTTCTGGTCTTATCCAGAGGTTCTCAAATAGGGACCTGAAAATGCGGCGAAATGGTTCCAGAGGATGGTACGGCAGTGTTTGCTTTGCGCTCGACTTTGGCGTGGTCACTGCCGTGCCCCCCGACCCCCGATACCAGAAGGCGAAAGCAGTATTATAGAATCTTAGCAGATGTCGTTCTGACCTTTCCTAGTGGGTTGTAGGATGGAGTTATGTATGTATTGTAAACTGAGTGAGTTCGGCAAAAAAACTTTTTTGATACTTTTATAAATACCTATTTTAGCACACCCATATCTTTACCTACAAATACAAAAGTATTTTTTTATAACTTACAGGTAGGTATTAAATGGGAAGTAAGTAGCTTTAAAGGTAGATTGCTGCAGCAGCGTTTCATCTAGACACCAAAGTGATATGTCTTAATATCAGAACACTGTCTGACTTGATGACGAACGTAAATTTAATAGTTAAAATTCGAAGTTCACATCCAATTTACTGCAAAAGATATCGAGTTGGTAAGTTCTTAAATAAATGAGCAAAAGTTTCGATGGAATAATAATTTGAGATAGAAGACGATTTATTTGTCATCGACCTTTTTGTTGGAACTCTTTGGGAATATTAATCGAAGAAATCAAAAGTTGATACTAAGTTTAAGCTCGGTGTTTAACTTTAATACCTACTAACACTTCTTAAGTATCCTCTTAAATAAAATGAGAACGATTACAGAGCAACTAAGGCGGTTTGCACACTTCACGGCTCGTCCGCGCGGTTGGACGGTGTGATGTTTCCCAAGTTGCAGTGGCTTGTATGAAATTCGTTGATGTCTTATGCTAGGGCCACACTAACGAGAAATGCCATTTAGTATCGCGGTGATGGGCGTTTATACAAACATTTAAAATATTGAATTTTTATTTTGACTTCTTTATTTAAGACAGGAAATTAATGGCATTTCCCGTTCCTGTGGTTTGCGCATTACACATATTCAGAACACGACCGCGCGGACAAGCGGCCCTGACTGTCTCTGCATGCGGCACATTACCACTTAATTTGCTTCGTCTCTATCTTGCGGGCAAACACGCTTATGAGCGGTCTCGTGTGAAAATTGCCTAAACAGTTCCAATAATAATTCTTCGGTGTAAGAAAAATTTGTGCACTGAATTTGAAAAGTACACCTTATAATATCAAAAGATAAAATACTTTATGAAGATGGTTTTTTTGAGTAATTTTATCTAATTCACCGAAGCATTTTAATTAAATACCGAATCACAGGGGGCAATTCACCCTGGTCGTACTTTTTAATACGATGCATTCAGGTCACGGTGGAGTCGTAAACTTCGCGATAAATGCTTTATGATTAGATATAGTGGTTTCACTTTGATAAAATAAAAATAGGTCACTGTGAAGTATTTAAAGTGTTGCTTTAAACTTCGTGTAGTATAGGTATTGATAAGTTTTTATGAAGCAAAGCTAAGCTTCTTTTTAGCTTGTCGATGACAAAATTATTATTGATGTTTGACCCAGAATTCTACTACGCGAACTCCACTAACTGATGCAGTTATAAGATCATATAGTGAACAGGGGACAGGGCATGTGGTGCAATATAGAAGATGGAATATAATCTGTGGGGGGATACGGCATATACCTACACTTGAGATCTGTGCTATCCATAAAAAATGTGGATATTGTTAACTAAACTATACTTATACTATAGGTACCATAATTAACGTACAGTCGACGATTCAATGTGATTTTATTACTCTAGCTTCCTCCACAATAAAAATTCGGGCAAATTGCAAAGGCCCATTGACTAACAACTTAAGTAACAATTACCGAATCCTAAAGACTACTTCCGTTTCACACAGTGCCCTAAAAACGAGAAACTCCTCGTAAGTGGTAATAAAAATCCTTCGGCACACCATTAACACAACTTGGAGCCTACAACCAACACTACATCATTAAAGGTGCTGTAATTGCTCACACGTAACGGTAAAGGGAAAGTATTTCCAAATTTCGCCAAAGGGCTCCCGTAAATTGTGATTATCTTTAGTATAACGTTGCTACCAACAGAACCACTCGTAGTATTTTATGAGGAAAGCCATCTGGGTCCTCGTCTGCTACAATAAATTCAACGCACACTGTTATGTCTTTTTCATGGACACCGAAGATATAAAGAAAGAATTTTATTGCGTTCAAAATAATATTTTTGGGACGTAAAAGTAACAGCTACTTAGGAGTAATATACCCATTTAGGACGCTATCGGTAGCAATATGGACGATACAAACAAGTACGAAATAAACGTTCCGTGATTATTTTGGAAAAGTGAGGAAAAGAGGTTGTTTTGTTGCGAAGTTGTCTTCACACTAGAAATATGTTTTTGAGAGAGTGCCGAGGGAAGCACTCCTCTGCTAGATAATGGACGTTTATGACTTGACGCGGAGCAACGTTGATATTCATGCGGCAAAGCTACATTTCTGTCTGAATAATGGTTTTTCTAAAGCCTCCTTAGGCAAAAAGTATGTGAGTACGTAACATAAATAGATTGCTACTTGGCCTTTTCAGAATTAATTGCAAAGAAAGAAAGAATCGAGTATTTCTGTCATCTTTTGTCAACGATACGAAAACATGGTGAATTATAGGTAGCTCACATCAAAGGAGGAACCATTATTCACGCGTTTGGCAAATATGTCTCCAGGCGCCCGCCCCACTCGGCAAATACAAAAGGAATTACTTTTATTTTTCGTCTCAACCGCAGCATGTTGCCTTATGATAAATCACTTTCGCGCTACTGCAGGAGCGTTCAACAAAAACATTTGAAACGATCTAGTTCGTGGCAAAAAGGTACACATTCGTGAAACTGATGCTCGCTTTATCAAAGTAAAATCTGTGCTCTTTTTCTATACATATCATTTCCATACGTGCTCTGGAAAAACGTGGAAGGTCTGGTGTATTATGTAAGTATGTTTTAAATATTCCATTCGATTCATTGAATACATTATACGATGTTCATAAACATAAATAATGCTAGGATACTAAAAGGCGTCATTTTAAAATTGCCTGCAGTCCACAAAGAAAGGCAGCGTTAATAAACAAAGTTAAAAAAGTGTGAAACCTTTTTACACGAAGCCAGGGGCGACACCTAGTTAGTTTATTACAAAGGAAATACTTCACTAAAACAGTACTTCCTGACTTAGCAGGGTTGCGGCAAAGTTTACATTTAGCCAACAGAACAAGCAATTTCATTTAACAGCAGAATGCAAAATACAGGCTTTGCGGTTATTGCAATACATTGCCCTGGTCCCGCTAGATTCTATGAGATAACAAAGACATCGCACACAATGTGTCATTCTCTGTTATTGTGTCCAATGGGAGAGTACTAATATCACTGTGATATTGCAAGACAGACTGTTTTATACAACGAGACTGAAACATTATTAAATTGACAGACTTTTTCATATAGCCTACATTTTTAATAGGTATCATTTGAACAATAAACAATACTACCCTTCCCAGTATACGGAGATCGGCCTAAATAATTATAATTAAAGCAAACAGAAAATAACCCTAAAAACGACCTACGTCACACCCAATTGAATGACTCAATTACAACAAAAATACATAGAAGAGACAATTGCGAAGTTAGTTATTCAGTAAAACATTAGGGACGTCCCGAGTTCGTTACTCCACGAAATATGTAGAAAACCTCACGAAAACAGGGGGAACATATTTCAGTAGCCGTTGTGTTCCATTCGTGTCAATTATCCGGGAGTTTTGCCCGGCGACGATTGCGAGTAACGGCCATCATTTAGCCGGCCGGGCGCCGGTCTTGTAACACTGTACATTTCGTCTGGCCATCAGTAATGTATGCGCGTTATTAAAGAGCCGTTGAAGCGATCCCACGCTTAATGTCTCAATTAGAAAACAGATGCCGCGCACCGGATTGCGAATTAAAGCTTTTTTATTTACGCTCAGTTTTAATCGCTGTGCTCCACTAATTTAAACATGTTGCTCGTAATACCCAGATATTACAGTAAGACGGTACTTTTTCGGAACGCTATAAAAGGCACATTAGCTTTTATCGGCGACTCGTATATAAAGTAGTAGGGTTATCCCCCGGTCACTTTTTCAAGCATCCGATTTGGAGAAAACTGTACGTGGTAGCAATTTATGAGAGCGATAATATCTGGATATAAATTCAAAGGATAACAATAAGACCCTTTATTGCCCCCGTTGTTTTCACAAAAACGATTCAACGAACGACGTGGAGTTTTTTTGCGCACATAAAAATTGGGTTATGTCACGTTCCTTGATATACAGATCTTTACGTCAGGAGGTTTTATTGCTGTAGGATATACCGCTAAGTGATTTGTACCTTGGATTTCCGAAGAAAATACTGTTGCTGGAAACAATAATTGACAAAAAAAAACCTGTATTAAATATTTGCAAACATAATTTTAATGTCTTTTCTGTCGTTTCTACTTAATTTAGGGCGTCTCGTCTGTAAAGTATTACTACAGTAGACTAGTGAAGTTAATTTAGTTGAGACTTTGCAACGAAATTAGGCACTAAGTTATGAAGATATTGTGAAAGTGTCAACCAAAGGACAAAACTTTAGGCAATGGATCCAAACAGTATTTTAAAAAGAACAGCATAATTTTGAAGTGTGTAAATACCACTCGTATCCAAATAAATTATTCTTAGTGGGCCCGCGTCATATAAAGAGCACACGGATATAATGAATTCGCTTACGAAGCGTTACGGTCCTCGGATCATTGAATATAGATGAGGGATCAAAGGAAATTACGAGTCCCCGATAAAAATTGTGCTGCGCAAAGAAATTCCACTTATTTCCTGTACGGCACACTCATTTGCATACCTTAGATTACAATTTTAGATCCTAAGTTATCAATCATAAGGTCTTCCTCTAACTTCCAGTGTCAGTTAAGTGCAAGATCAAGGACACGTGCATTTATCCCAGTTTCAAAGACTTGTTATTAAAAACACAAATTCACCATGCAAAAAAAAACATAAAACCTAGGCGTCAAACTAACTGACCGTATTCGTTACACCACACTGCGCTTCAAAACACTAAATACTAATGTTGCTCAAAAAGAGCTTTCCAATGAGCTACGGGCCGAAATAGTCACTTTGTGGAAACCTGACAACCAGAAGGCGTCACAACAACTATCGTAGAAGATAATGGTTCAAGACTGGATAAAACATACAAGAAGTGGCACAGATAGTCTCAAGATTGGATGAGCTGGAATTCATGGGAGAGGCCTTCGTCTTGCAGTGAGGTGATGCAGACTAACATTAAATAAAAATGTGGGACCAACAAAAAGCAACAGAATAAAAGAATCAATTACATCTACGAATGAATTCAAAAAAGATGAAACGAAATAAGTCTTGGTAGACAAGAACACGGATTAACCAGTAACACCCGTAGATGCGGTACCGCAGATTCAAATTTATAAATTAACATATAAATCGAAAAGATTTACCCTAAACAAGATCAAAGGAATTTGTCCGATGCTTGGAGAGGCTCGGAGGCTGGCATCTGATGACTGTTTATGGCGGAGGCGTCGAGCCGAGTGCGTCAGAGGTCGAGGCTCTACAATTTTCCATTTACATTTTTGTACCTTTTTGATGGAAAAACTTGATCTTTCCATATTACGTGCGGGTATTGAAGGGGTGTATGAATTTGCGTTCAGACTGTGAGTCTAGCACAAATGTGCGGAGCAAAAATGTAACTATTTTGAAGGTCACAATTTAAATGCTCATTAATAATTATTTTTGAATACCAAAATGGATAAACGCTCAACAAATTTAAAACTCACTATAGCAAGATTTCAGGGACACCCCGAAGTACGGTTGGCTTAGGTTCCTTTAAATCCTGCAAACAGTTGACCCTACTTAGGCCTGTTTTTTTATTATTACAGAAAATAGAGTTATTTCTACAATACTTTATGATACACACTTTGGTGAACATTTATCCATTCTGGCAGGTATTTCGATTTTTTATATTAAAATAGGTACTTTTCTGGTAGGCGTTTAAACACAGGCCTATCTTAAATGCCAAATATTTAAATCGATTTATTAAATTTTAAATCTAATAGTTATATTTATGAGAGCATGTTCATTATCTATTCCAGATGAAATATATTTATCAGAATTGTAAGAGAAGAAATTTGTGTTTATAATTCATAATCACCGCTCGATGTTCGAAAATTATTCTTTGTAAGTACGTACATTTGCTATTACGTTTGTTTGCGTTGCACGACATTATGAACAGAAAACAAAGCCATATCGTTGTTCAAACATGGGATGCAATCACAGGTTGCAATCATTTCGACATGAACATTGATGGCGGTCGACCAAATGACATTCGTGTGTATAGGCGCGTTTCTAATAGGCAAAGTATCTACATACAAGTTGCTAATTGTATGCAACTTGGAAAAACCTGCATAAGGCTCAGCTGCAAGTATGTAGTTTTAACTTGTATACGTTTTGACTTAAGTAACTGTCAGCCTATTCGATTGGGAACTATGCAAGTAAAACCTGCATGCAATTTGCCTACTCTCGAAAACATGGTTCCAATTCAAGCTACGTGTATGCAAATGTGACGTCATAAGTACTTTTATGCAAAACTTGCCTAATGGAAACGCGCCTCATAATAATATGGAAGTTGTCAAATGTCAATAGGTGCGTCCACATCATAGAACGAGCAGCCTCGCGAGGCATTTGCCCCGCGAAGCAGTTAGTGTGGACGTGTCTCGGCCGAGAAAGCGCGCGCGCTGCCACGGGCTTTCGACCTAGCGCCCGAGCCATTCAGTGTCGGCTTTTGTTTTGCTCGCGTATATTGTTTTGTGCCTCGGTCGAGAAACAATTGCGCGTCTAAACAGAGCAAGCAGCTTCGCGAGGCATTTGCCGCGAGGAGCAAATGCCTCGCAAGGCTGCTCGCTGTGTGTGGACGCATCTAATTACATTTGGAATCGAAGCCAATTTGACTCCGATAGACCGCTGAATAGCATATTAGATACATACTTTTATCCTGACAGGACGTTTCAATGGGATTTTAGATACTTATACACGCGGGCAAAGCCTCTGGCAATAGCTAGTAATATTTAGTATGTTTTTTTTTTGTTGTATAGTTAATCAATTTTTATTACAATTGTGCCTATCAATATTAAAGATCTGATTAACTCCCACGCCTTCGTAACATCACGAACCAGACCTTAATTCTATCGACTCAATAACCAATAATATAAAACTGAACGGCGAGCAAAACAATCTTTGGTCCCAGTCACTATAAAAGGGTTAGAGGGGGCGTGTTTGCACATTACAGTAGCAAACAATCAATGAAAGCAATCCAATTAACGGGAAACCACTTGGCTTTCTTGCCCAAATGGATGCCATAATCATTACCCACGGGCAAGTAGGTATTACGTCTTGCAAACGTATCGAATGCCTACGTGGAATCCATTTTCTTCAATTGGCTCGGTACTAAAGAAGATATTTCTGCATGTAAATAGACCTTATTATGTCATGATTTATTCTAGTTATACATTTTGTTGGTGCCGTTAATATTAATGCCCTTCGCAAAATGTTTGACTTTAATAACTACGGTGCCTTGAATCAAAATTTACGAGGGTTTGCGAAGCATTAAATAATAAAAATAATACTTAAATAGTATTATTTGCCTTGAATTAATGAGTCCTTTGAAGAATTTAATTGAAACACTCTCAGTTTACTCAACGTGTTTTTGTAAGGAGAGAGAAATAAGATACTTTTTTAGTCCAAAGTAATTTTATATGACAACGGTATGTACGTGTTTATTATTTTTCAAGTTATCTTGACATCTCAGCTCTTAGATCCAGAGGAAATATTCTGAATAACTCACGCGTTACACACATCATATCCAGGATTTACTTGCGGAAAATAAAGCTCCTGTATGAATACTTGTATAAATAAACCATTCCTTACAACATACCAAGTTCCACCATAAAAACGTGCAAAATAAAGGGAATATACCAAGAAAGAGGCGTTTTATCCGTATCTATGATTTACGATTAAGGCGAATAGATATTTGCTGTTATTTTCTTGAGTTATAGACGGGTTTCGTCGTAATACACAATAGAGATAATACCTATGCGCGTCCACGTAACGATGTGTCTGTTTCCATGTACTTCTCTTTGAGTAAAAGAAACCAGAAATAAATTCCTCGACGCCGTATATCATTATTCCATACAATCTTTTATTCTGAAGACAATAGTCCTGGGATTTTCAAACCTTTTCTGTCTGTAGCCATTCAATGTCTAGTGTTTGAGGCACGTTATGAAAAGGACATTAAAAAATGTCTAGACTCATATAAAGCCCGTTTAAGTGTAGTCTGGAAATGTGAGCAAACAGTCTGAGCGCACCTAAAAATAAATAAGTATTTGATTTGGATGCGAATGCAGCAGCATTTTTGGCGGAATATGCTTTTAGAGTGATAAGTCTAAAGTTCGCTCAAAATATAATTTTGATCAACTGTTGTTTTTTCATGTGTGTCAAACAACAACGTTGATCAAGTGTTGCTAAACAAAGGTTTACCAAGAATACAAACCTTTAGACTCCCAGACTGTGGTTCGTACATCTTTGACAGTCATGGAGTACTCAGTAGCCGAAACTGGCAGCCACTCTTGACAACCACTCTTGCCAAGGGTCTTACTCAGAATGTATTAACCTAGGTTTCCTCTACTTGCGCCGTAGCTAGCAGAGCTCGGTCAATATAAATAATAACTCTTACCCTATGGGAAATACTAAGCAGCACACCAAACGAAAGTTCAATCGCCCAGTAAAAGATGAAAGAAAAGGTCATGTTTATTTGACCTCCACCAAGGTCACAACCCTTTCAACTTTGATCAAGAAAAACTCGCGTATTAAGACTTCAATTTGCGAAGAAGTAATTCATTCAAAATACAATCGGTACTCAATATTCGTATATGAGCCCTTCTAGAAGAATTCTCTTCAGTGCCTTAGAAAATTTCATTTCATTCCTATGTAAATGTACCCTCTTCCTGTATGGAATTGGTTTCCATTGGCCCTGTGATCTTAGTCTTATTGAAAGAAATAAACAGTTTACATTGAGAAGGTAATAGAATTTTGCCAACATTCTTTTGTTTAAAAAATATTAAACGCTGGCAGGTTTCCTTTTATTTCTGGTAGAATTGTTGAAATTGTTATTTTCGCTCGCAATAACTGGTGTGAATATGGGTAAAGATTTTGTTAATATTGTGAAGATTTTTATTTAACTTGGTGGTCTATTTAGAAATGTTTAATCTAAAGGTGACAATGGATTCTGTACAAAGGATCGAGGACGAAGCCTGATGTTTACTTAAATTAATATAAGAAATTCAAGCACCTATTATGTTTTCCTTTGAGTACAAAAGAAAAATGTATGAGTAGGTAAAGTTTATTGGAGCTTATTATATTCACACACACTCACAATAAACACCTTTTTCCCAAGGGGATAAACAGAACTAAAGAACGACACCACCGCTACAATCGTTATAAACCCCTTTTGCTTCGTCCACTTTCATACATTTCGTCATACGGTTGCGAGTACTATGCACCGATATTAGGTACATTCATCAAAGTATTTTAAACCACATTTGCTTTTACCTCGTATTAATCTTGTCACATTTTGGTTAACATTTTAAAACTTGCTCAGAAAATGATGTTGTAGGTAATAAATTATACTAGTTTTTTTTTTTTGATAATATTCTCACTATACAAGACCCTTATCTGTAAGGGAAGTAAATACAGCATAATTATTAGCTAAACGAAACAATTTTGATATTAGCCAGTTTAGAGATAAATTAAAAACTACGCCGTTCCACCAGTTACCCTTAACGTTCCAGGTTCGTGGTATAGTATATTTAGACAATCCCTGGAAAAATATAGGTTTTTCATTAAATAACAATGTTCAAAATCGGCAACAAAATATTTAGCCACATTATCTTCAACCAAAAAGAAATCTCGAATATACCGAAAGCCATTCATCAAGACTAACCTAAACTTGGATAAGCACTGTATAAATAATTCGCAAAATGAAGGTGCTTCCATCATAGAATAAAGATGAGAGCACACAGAGTAGGATATTGTCCGTCTCAAGGAATATCGATCTACCTCTCACAGGCCTTTATCTCCGTCAAATAAGATGGCTCGGGCCATGATTGGATGATCGTGTGCACCCGTTTTAGGTCCAAACTGCTTTATAAGCGAGAATGTATCGCAGAATTTTTGAACAGGATAAGAAAAATAGGGGCCATAAAATATGCTTTTACTAAAAATGGAAGCCTATTTTGTGGATAAATATTTTTAAGGGATTTTATACACGATACGATAGAAGTATACATTTATGGAGATACTTCTGGATTTAATTATTTTCAGTCATATTGCATTATTAGGAAATTTTTCTTTTGAAACGTTTAATGAAAATTTTATCATACAATCATTAAACATGGCTCTCAAAATGTCTTAAGAGTACTTTATAATCACAAAGCAGAACACATAGGCACTTGAGCACGTTCAATACTTTTGAGATTTTCGATAAAAGATTGTGAATTAAGACAAGCTTAGATGAAGTTGACCTTTCTGTATCTACTGAGAGTACATTTATCGTAGCAAAAAGGACGGATATCTGTTTATAGTACATTAAATCAAACTTTTAGTTTTACCGCGGGAGGAACCTAGTGTGTGCCCATTTTTTTAACAATTGTTTTGACAACTGAATGCCGACCAATTGGTCGCCTCCACATTACACCGGGTACGTAGTAAGTCTTTTTCTTGTTTTCCAGTAGCAAACTGCAATCAGTTTGCTACTGAAAAACAAGAAAAAGACTTAGGACTGTTCTAAGCTGTTTAAAATATCTCGAATATGTACCTTTCATAATTATAAAGTCAATCTCAGCCATCTTTTTTAAGGTAATCGCTTATGAAAGTAAAAATACAGTGCTTGGTAACCGGTTTTCTCTCTGGTATCATAGTTAATTAAGAGGCGTCAGGGGACATTGTAGGCCTCTGACATGGCGTCTGACTAGTATACCAGTTCCCTATTACCGATACTTTATATTTCTCATACGGTGCATCCACACCGCCGGTAACATTTGTGGAGCAACAAAAGGCAACACGGTAACATTCGACAACATTCGGTAACTTTTGTGGCTCCTTGTCACTATTTGTTGATTGTTACTCATCCACACCGCAGTAACATCCGACAACAAATGTTGCCGTATTACTGTAGGGGAACAGTGTATAAGACGGGGACGTTAATAATCGCGAGGTATAACGGGGACATACACTCTTTAGGCATACTTAACACAACACTAACGTAGAGCAAGCGCCATCACGACGTCATTTGCAAGCGACCAGACGCAAATGGCGTCCTGTTGGCGTTAGTGCTACGTTAGTTTTGTGTTAAGTTTGCCTTAGTTGTGTGATTTCCCATCATACCTCGTGTCCCCGTCTTATACACTGTTCCCCTATGTCGAGTAACGTTGCTCGACAATCGGCAAAATTGTTAGATAATGGGGGTAACATTGTTACCGAATGTTGAGCAACGTTACTCGACTTACAGTAACACGTCAACACTTAGTAACATTAAATAACATTTTGTTGGCGGATGTTACCGAATGTTGAGCAACGTTACTCGACTTACAGTAACACGTCAACACTTAGTAACATTTTGTTGGCGGATGTTACCGAGCAACATTTGGAAACGTTGAGCTACAAATGTTACCGGCGGTGTGGATGCACCGATAGGTTCCTATTCTGTATAACTTTAGCTTTAGACAAAATCTCATTCCACGTTTGTAATGATACTGTCGAGCCTCTCGTTAAATATTCTCGCCTATCAAATAGGAACCCTTTCCTAAATTCAAGAGGAAATATTCTCAAGTAAATAGACTACCCAAGGACGTACGGATAACCATAAACATGATGGTGCCCGCACCAAAGGATTCGCCATTCGGCCCTCAAGATGATAAACAAGAATAGCGGCCAGTCATAAAGTGAAAGTGACATTAGCAAGAATGAAAACGTCACACGTGATAGTCCGACCCACATGAGTTAAGAATATATGACAGTTATTTGACAGATAAGCAGCAGAAGTACTATAGGGAAGATGTTGATTATTCTGACCTCTCTTCTTGGTAGTATTGCAAAGGATAAACTGCGGTAGGATGATAATTATTGAAGTTATGTCTTCCATAATGAAACGAATTTAAGGTGTAATGTGTGTATTAATAGCTCGGTTGACCGAATTAATGCAACTTTTTTTGTGTCAGTAGTTTAGTTGATAAAAGGCAACGAACTAACGACTCTTAAAAAAAGTTTGTCGAAGGAACGTTGAATATTTCACTTTTAATTCGAAATAATGTATGTTGCCAAAATATAGTGTATTTTGCATTTCGACATCTAATTAATTGTCTAAATGTTCATAACAAATACAAATACAGTACAGTACTGTACTGATGTTTATTTTTTTACCAGATATAATCCCTCTGCTGAGAAAAGGTCATGCGCTTTTCCATTCAGAAGCTTCTCTTGTTCAAATGCACAATTGGGCAAATATCTCTCCACAAAATGGGTCCGAAAAGAGGTGGCGAGCCGATCTAGATGATGTACGAGAGATGATTTGACAGGGCTTTATAACAAACTAGCTTTTGCCCGCGGCTTCGCTCGCATAATCAGTCGAAAATCTAAGATTTATACAAACTTTCATCCCCTATTTTATCCCCTTAGGGATGAATTTATCAAAATCCTTTCTCAAGGAATGCCTGCGTCATAGTAGCTTTCTGTATGCAAAGTCTCAGCCTGATCGGTTTAAAATTGACAAAGTTTCATACAAAATGTCATCCCCTATTTTATCCCCTAAGGGGTAGAATTTATCAAAATCCTTTCTTAGCGGGTGCCTACGTCATAACATCTACCTGCATGCCAAATTTCAGCCCGATCGGTCCAGTGGTTTGGGCTGTGCGTTGATAGATCACTATGTCAGTCAGTCAGTTTTGAGTTATATACTCGTCATTACTCGTATACATATTTAGATTAGGTAGGTTCTTAGTCCTAAGCATCCAAGGTATGAATAGTCATTTTTACGTGGCGGAAGGGAACTTTTAGACTCGTACTGACTAAAATCCACGGTGATTCTTCAATAGCCCTTTACGTTCCAATGTCACGCTTCCCTGTTTGGATAGTCTCCTGTTGGCATGCGTTTGGCCCTCATAGCCTTAACTGCAAGTCAGTGGGTGCTAAAAACAGGGATTGAATCAAAATCAAAAATCAAAATATTTAATTTTACATGGGCCTCAATGGGCACGTCAAGAAAAAAAATGGCACGGTTCGGGTTGGTCGTTCGCGTTACCATGGAGAAGAACCGACAAGAAACTCCATCGTTACTCTTTTAAAATATTTATTTGCTTTTACAATGTTATTGTTACAGGTTGGTATACATAAACACGAGAGAACATCGTAGGCACGATAAGAAGAGGGAACTTCTTACCAAAATCTAAACAAAAAAGTATTTAATTTATACGTAATAAAGTAGACGAAAAAGATAAAATGGGCATCTGGGAATTTAAACAACCAACAATGTTCTCGCATTCACAATTCTGGAGTAAAAAGAAGCTATATATAAATAAAAAAAAAACTATATTAGCCAAAGGTATCACATATTAACTAAAAATAACTTTTGTGTACGATAAGTAATGACTGTAAAATTAAAACATTGTAAGATAAAATAAATAAGGTAAAAAGAGACAAAACAAACACAAAAACAATAGAAAAAAAAAGTATACAAATAAAAATAAGAATAGCGGTTGTATTACATGAATTTTCGTTGAATGTACAAGGAAAGACTGGCACACGAATTTTACTTTGCTGTAAAACTATACCTTCTGTACCCTTAGCACGAGTTTTCACTCTTTTACTTTACAGCGTCTTTCCAGTATTTACAGCATTTCTTGTATGAAAAAATGGAACAGCGCCTCTGGTGTGCGAAGTAGGAACTAATTTTTTCCTTGAAAATTGTCAATTTGAAGTTGTCAAAGTTCCAGCTTACTTTACGTCTCAAATACTGAAAACTCGTGCTCAGGGTACTGGATACACCTATAAGAAGTTATAAATAACCGACGCCACTGTCGCGTGACAATTTTCAATTAAACATGTTTCTACGCCGCACCCGACACGTCACACTGCCGTAAACACGTATATTAAATAGCGTGAGGGTTTTAATTATATTATTTAACTTAATAAATTTATGACCCCATGTGTGCGTTGCCCTGATTTTAGTGACCTCGGTATATTGTTTTAAATAATGATGTGTGAGTTATGAATGACTCACTTTCGCCCGAGAATTATTGACCTATAAAGATGCGATTTCACCGAAGTGCTGCAATGTGCGGGACAAATTTTCGCTCTCGTCAACAAGCAAAAAGGAAGAATTGTGCGATCACATTCTATAAATGCTCGCGCTCACCTGGATAAATTAGTGCTCGCACAGTGCAACATATATTGTGCAAGCATATGCTAAACTCAGTTCATTAAAAATGTTCGCGCACAAATGTGCTGCACTGTGCGCGAACAAAAGTTACACATAGCCTTGCCGATGGACACAGAGGCTAAACGCGATACCAACTTAGTACTCGCAGTTCTGAATTCCTGCACAAATTGTGTGCGATCAAATGAGCCGCTCACTATTTTGGTGGGATCGTACAATTAATAATTATACTCATACATACTTCAGCCTAGCTTTTCGGGGTGTATTATAAGAATTACATCAACATTTCGACAATTATGTTTAAGTACCATGTGTGTAATGCCACTGACCTGAAAATGCAAAGCAATTAGGTTTCTAGACATGTGCTCATTATATCTAATTGAATCCATCCAACTCAAAAAAGGGCTTTTTCTGAAAAGTATCTAAAAAGGCAAACATTACAATACAAATTTTTCAACAATAACAAAATATACGTAAACTTCTTTAGGTGTGAAAAATACAAAAATAAAAACTCAATCATTTAAATATCAATAAGAAAATATCATGAAAAATAATAACGAACACTGTAAAATACACTGAGTGTCTATTGGAGCAAACATTTTATAACGACACCCATTCAATTGGTGAAAAATATTTTTTTTCTCTGCCAACACCCTCGTTAAAGCTGTCGTTACGTTGTTTCTACGCACCCTAAAGATATTTCCGATTCAATGATAACGGGGAGTCAATTTTTAAACAATGTCAGTAGCATTGCTTTGTGCTGGAAAAGATACTTTTGTTCTTTTAAACGTGTATAAACGAGTGTTTTGTGTTTCATTGATACGTTTTTCTCAGTAGTTTGTTGAGATTCAGGAAAATTGTACTTTTGAATACTTTTTTTTTTTTTAGGGTGGCAAAATCATCAAATGGGTCCTCCCGCCCTGGGCGGGGCGGAAGGGACTGTCAGACTCTTACTGACTAAAATCCACCCGTGTTCCTTCGGATGCCCTTTACGTTCCGGGGCCACGGTATCCTAGATTAAGAAAAAATCCGCGACCCCGGCAGGCATTTGGCCCCATAAGGGGCCCCGTCGGTGACGCGTGAAACACGACGCGCCACCGACCCGGGCTTGGTACCTGGTCGGACGGCGAGCTTACCCATTAGTCATTACTCATTACATTTGAATACTTATGTTTCTTTAATTAGAATCATTTTTAGAATATTAAGTTTGAAAATGTTTTGACCTTTTCAGATTGGCGGGCAGCTGTCTTTTTTACTTCCATACCAGTCTTTTCTTTTCTCCGTCATATCATACACAGTCCATGCACTTTGAGCGGCACTGTTGGTGCAGTGGTTGAGCAATTGGACTGCTGCACTGCGTGTCGTAGGTTCGGGTCTCGCACGGAGCAAATATCTGTATGATCTACAAGTAGTTGTTCCGGTTCTGGGCGTTTGTGCCTGTGACTTTAAACATTTGTAAACGTAAACACGATACAAACCTGTCAAAGTCGTAATTCCTAAAGAACAGCTTCTATTATTTTCCTCTTCAAAAGCCTCAGTAAAGCAGTATGCAATAGAGTGAAGGACGAAATTCGTCCATCAATATAGCCCTATGCGTACACCATACAGACCACTTTTCTATAGCCAGGTTTGTGACGTGTTGAACGTAATTTGTTCATTTAACTTTCAGGGAAATTGATCCCATAATTTTTACCTTTCAGTTCGTCCCTATTCAAGCGTCCAGATAAGGATCGCGGGATACCCGAATCACGTGAAACTACAACTTTAAGTCGGACCCAAATATTAAAGGTAGCGACAAACTACCCCATGTTAACTGATATAAAGTTTTAATAAAACGTTCCAAAAGGTTCAATTTACCCATAAAATAACACCTCTAGATATAAAAGAAAATGTGAGTATCTAAGTCAGGGCCTTAAATTATGCCAGGCCACAAATTAGAATCTCACTTAACGTCAAGAATATCGATCCTTCTCCATAATTGTTTGACGTTGCGCTCAAGTTAAAAGGCTCTTTAATCTCCTCCTTGCAGCGCTACCGTCTAGGCAACGGCCTGAGATGGCTTGGCCTTACTAATGGCCTACCTGCCTATCTTTATGTCATTGCGGCAGCACATCACTATAGGGGTCGTGTGAGTAATAAAAATCACACATAAAATATTTATCCTTTACGTGTTCTTATTGATAGCACGTTATAAAATTTATGAAGTTGTTAACTTTTATATGGTCGATATCGAGTAGTCGGTACTCGTGTGGACGTTTACCTTAATGGCGTCCATAAAACTGTTTCTTGAGAAATATGTGATTGCGTATACATAATAGTAGTAGGTGATATACATTGTATAAAAGGTGGTGCTTACGGCTTTTATCGCACTTTTTCTTTCGTTAAGTATAAAACTTTTTGCTTGAAGTTTTGATAAACACGATAAAGTTTCATTTGCGTCGTTTACATTGATAATTTAAAAATACTTCTAAAAAACACAAAACTTCTTGCCGAAAGGTCAGGTGTGTAAAACTCACTAATGGGGCGTGAAATCAGTCAAAAATGGACGAGTATGTAAGGATCATAGAGGTTAGCGGCTTATAATTTCTTCCTATCTCTATGGCAAACGGCGCGGCGTGAGAATAAAACCGTCATTCGTAACACTGTGAAATAAAATCTAATGTTGCTGCAGCAAAACCTATTCGATCGTTATTGTGGTATCCCAAAATTTTCCTCTCCACTAAACAATGAAATCTCATGCAAATATAAAATAAACCATAAAGAGAGACCCTCCCGTTATCAGTAGGCCTATAAAATCTAATTTCCATTTTTCACAAATTAGGTGTAATTAGGTGTGTAGGTAAAATTATCTAGAAATGGTACCTACGAATGTCCACGTTATCGCATAGAAATCGCCAAACATAAATCTGTGTGAGGTACCTTATCTAAGGTAATTGTCACACTGCCGGGTAAGCGGTACGCGAGAAGAGCGATAAAGTAGAATCGAGTTGGTTTGTTTCTTTTTTGGCTAGTTTCTTTTTTTGTAAACCTGCAATGGGTAAGATTTGTAGGAATTTCTCCTGTATCGTGGGTGCTTTCACTTATATTTAAATTTACATACCCAATCTGCCAGACCCGGAAAAACACATGTAAGTCAAACAAAGTGACGTGCGGGAATCAAACCCAGCATTATGAAGTTGATTTAGTTTTGTCGCATGTTTACATTAGCAAGGAAGGCGATAACTCGCTGTTATCAGAAAGGTGGTTGGGAGTCTCTCAATGAATGTTTGCCCACCAAGCGAGCGGTGACTCTCTTTATAAACTCTTGTCACTGCGACAAACGAGCATAACAGTCAGCGATCGATTATAATTGTTTTTAAGCTATTGCATAGCTTTTATCGCGGGCTCCGAACGCGGCGCGGCGCGGCAATCGGATCAAAAAAAATCCAAAAACCTAACGAAAAAACCTAAGGAAAAAACCTGACACCACGCATCGTCTAACATCCTTTCAGTTCGGGAGACTTCGGCAATCATAGAAATATCCGTCATAAAAACAATTTACTTTTTATTACTGATTCTAAACGGCCAGCTACAAAAGGAGTTTTGCACAATGAAACCTACTTATAAAATTCTCCTACAACAAAGAAGTTCTTTAGTGCACCACAAACATTTTAAATAAATTATATTCTCGTTAAATATACGCGGTAGGCGATTTTATTATTTAAAAAAATAATTGTTATTCAATAGCTTCACCGCGGCAGTCTCCGAGTGCAACATGTATTTTTTTTAATATTTCCATGGAACCAAAAATATTTGTGTACTTATATCGAGCTATAAAATGGTCAATAATTATCGCTTTGGTTGGAAAAGAGCCCTTACCAAGCGGCCATGATACATTATTAGTTGGCGACTTTTACCTCCCGACCCACGCGTTCGTTACAGTCATAACGAGACTAATTTATCGTTTTTGTTTATTACCTCATTTCACCTTATAAAGTGAGCCGTATGGAGGACACACCTGGACACTAATAACGTCTTAATGAAACCTGGTAACTCAAGTTTGTTGGCGTCATGTGCTTGAAGAAACTTGAAACTAGTCGGTAGTTGGCAGATCTAGTTTGCGTTGGCGCTTTTACTTCTACTAAGAAACTCTTTATTAGTTCTCGAAACATTATCATAATAGTACCGGTAGATAGAGCTGATATTCCCGACTGAAAACGAACTGATCCGGTTAGCTTGGTGCATAAAAACAATCATCCGAACGATACTGCTCACATTATTCAGTCTCTCCAATAAATTGCTGCTCATGCATTAAACATTCCAGTCCTCTTAAATAATAAGAGACGACGAAGGTACTATTGTTTATTCTATTCTTTTTAGAGGCTCAGATTGGAAAGGCTTTTTACACCCATCCCATTTGCGGGGTCTAGAGAACACGTTACATTCTCGTATTGAGGAAAAAAATAGTAGGAAAAACACTTTATCTTCAAATTCCCTGTTATTTTCTTGAAAGGTACTATAAAAAATGTACGTAAAACATTTACGCACCATAAATTTTAACATTGAATGTTATTTGTGGCCATTAATGAAATTACTGAAAGAAATATATTGGACATTTGGTTCCAACTGTGGTCGATGTATGTGGTACCGGGTCGTCCAAGGAAGTTGCGTGTGTAATTTCAATTTAAATAACAGGTGATAAGATTTAGATTTGGTTACCAAGTGAACACGCGTAGAGTTAGGTAAGCTAACTGAACCCTCAAAGACGCAAGCTTGTGGCTAACAAACAAAAAGTATTAAGTCAACAATCAGCGAAAGTTAACTAAACACATACACATTTCTTTATAACGTTACGCAATATTAATATCATTTCATAATCAAAAAACAATACAAAGAACCGCAACAAGGTAAACAAAACAAAGAAATAAAATGCGAAGAAGAAAACAAAGAAATCTGTTGGTTTATTACAAAAGGTAATAAACATTAATGAGATTCCGGAAGAGGTGATTGAAACACCAATCAAATGGACGAACATAAAATATTGTGATCGCAAATTCTAATTTCATGGAAGACTAGGATCGAATGACTCTTGAGTCAATCAGAAAATCAGTTCGGCAGAAAATTATTGACTGATGAATTTGATAAGACATGTTTTAATCTTGCATGAAATCGGTAAGAGCTTCCTCGTAGTTGCAAGCTGTACTGCTGAGTATGAGATCAGGGGGTCGATTCCATCGGGAAAGTTTATGGGGTATATATTTTGTCTTTAAAAAAACGAGTGCGTTTATAAACATTTAAACTAAGACAGACAAACAGCCAAACTGGTTACAACTTCTTATGGGTCATACAGTATTTTATTCCGTACGGGAATCAAAACCGCGACAAACAGCACAGCAGTCCAATACTCAGCCACTGTGCTACTTTTTACCATAACTAAGTAGCAGTCCAAAAACTGAATTGTCCGTTACAAAAATCGTCTTGGGAAAAGAGCAAGAGCAAATTGCGAAATGATTTCCAAATTAATTTGGTATCGTTTACGATCTATGATTCAAACATAACCGGAAAATATGTGTGGGTGTACCTACTGTAGGCACACTTCTGAAGGTTTCAATAATTTCTTGACATTTTAATTTTTTTTTTTTATATTCTCTGTGCCGTGGGATGAAAAAACTCTAACAAAATCTGGATCAGGTTTCATAATTACGATTTTACGGAGCTAGCGCTGCGGGCTATTCAAGTAGACTCCCCCTAATTTGAAAAAACAGAAAAAAATATGTTTATTTTTTGCGCTCGACTTACACAGTAGCTCAATAAAGCAAACCAAATTTGCCTCAGGCTCTCGCTGAAAACCCTGAACAAAGAGTGGTTTAGATAACGAATACAGAAAAACAAATAAAACTGGGATTCTTTGTGCCCATTGTTCGTTAGCTATGTTTTCATATTGTGACCCTATGGCATCAAATAAGCTGTTATTTTTTATAAATTACTTAAGACAGATACACACTAACGCAATCGTGGTCGTTTTTGGTCACATATTAGCATGAAGAAACGTGCACCGATTTGTCGTGTCATATTGCACCCTAAACTACCTGATTTTAAGAACGTTGCTGTCTCCCAATATTTTGTCAAAGTCTAACTAATTGCTTCTTACTATTCTCCAAACCACCCAAACGACCTCTTAGGATCATAAAGAACACAAAAAAACCGGTATTTATAAGTACTACAAAATTCTACGTGTTGTATACTAGCACCTTCGCGTAAACAAAGTGTCACAAAAATAAATGCCACAAAATGTCAGTCAGATTTTTGAATCTATCGTAGATTTTCACGAAAATGATTACTAATAGTTTAAAAAACACGCTTTTGGCACGCAATAAAATTACAATCTTCGTATTCCTCTCGTCAAACCTTATTGATTGATACCCATGACATGGTAAGAATTTGGTAAGAAAATGTTATTTCGCATTATTTTCAGCAAACCCTTTCATTTTATACCTAAATCATAGGTCTGCATTTCAAATAGCCAATCCGCCACCTTGGGATAGCCGCGTTGGATTTACGTCACGTGATAATTTTTTTCGTATCCCATTCAGCAAACCCTTTCATTTAATACCCATATCATGGGGGTGCATTTCAAATAGCCAATCCGCCATCTTGGATGTCCGCCATGTTGGATTTAAGTCACGTGACTATTTTTTTCGTATTCCTGACAGCAAACCCTTTCATTTGATACCCATGTCATGGGGGTGTATTTCAAATAGCCAGTCCGCCATCTTGGGGAGGCCGCCATTTTGGATTTGTAATGACGTTTCTTAGCTAGTCATGTATTGTCATCAGAACTCAGAGCGTGTGCAAAAGTTCATCCTAATCGAAGACTGGGAAGTCGGTCAAATTAAGATTCCAATTAAGATTTTCTTACATACTTACATAGTTACAAGTGAAGCTAATAAAAGCGTGTTAAAAAAATGTGTGTGTACAAGAAGCCTAATGTGTCTATAACCTTACTGAACGTAGGCATGAACCAAAATGTTTCTGGCGGCCAAGAGTCCACGACACGGACTACGTTTCTACCTTTTACAATTTTTATCTGTAATTATAAGCGTATTAATTTGGTCGCACCGTAATTATATGTTTCCGGAGTTTTGGATTTTATTTTTTTATTGTTTAGAAGATAAGGGCTGTTATTTGTAGCTGTGTGTGAGTTCGATGACACAAAAGCGGAATGAAATTTTCTTTAGTCGAAAATGTATCGTGTTTTAAAAGTCTGTGTTTGTTTTTGAATTGTTTTATTACCAATATTTCTATGTTTCACTCATGTAGCTACGAGTATGTCTCTATTTCCACATTTAATAATATTGTGTAAAATATTTATTTTATCTTCAATAATACAACATTGAAACAGAAATTGCCTTGTTGATTTAGCAAATTAAATTCGTAACTGGAGCATCAAATGCTTGCTGATGTCAAACAGTGAGAAACCGTATTATTCGGAAGCCTAATTCAATAATCAGAGTGTTCCAGCCCTAGCTCTTCTCTCTTGAACTGTTTGTGAAGCTCACAAATTAAACTACGAATTTAATAATAAATTAATGCCTATTTGTTTTGATGATTCTATAAGAATTGCGTCGATTTATTCGTGATTTTTGCTGTTTCAACAGCCTGTTTTTCTTTCAACGTTGACATACTTCAGTGATTTATTTAATAATTATTCCTTTAAATCAAGTAACTTTTAAAGCTTTTTCGTTGACAATGTTGTCATCTGTAAATAAACTTTCTGGAATTTGAGTTCAGAATCAACACATGTCATTTCAATTCTAAAATTTACGGTAAGAGGGTCACATTAAATATCTAAAACATTTAAGTGTTGGTATGGTAACGTCGAAAGAAATTAATTACCAAAAATTATGAATGACAAAATTTTCAATTTTACCAGTAGCCGTTAGTAACCATATGAAATGAAAATACAAAGAAAAAAACAATTTATAATTTACCTCTGTCAAATTGATGGGGACAGAGACACTCAAAGAATCATTTTTTAATCAACTGGTGTCATTATCCATAATTGTTGCTACTTATCGAGCGTATAATTAAAAACTAATAACATCCTTACTGTAAAATAATATTTTTTTAACAATACTTTGTATTGTAATACTATTCCCTATTTTACACAAACTATAAGTACATAAAAGTGAAAAAACACTCAAAAGTCGTCAAATAATTCAACGGGAAAAGTGCCTAAAACGCTGGCAGAATCTTACCACGTTGGATGGGAATGCTGATACTTTGACCAAGGAAAGGCCAACCCTGTGGTCGCGTGGTAAAATATAATTAGAAAATAAAAGGCAAAATAATATATATAGTTCCAAGAATTATATATTATATTATTTTGCTGTCCCATTGCCGCATACGGAGTACCGCTGCCTCGTACGTCTGTCTGTCTGTTTGTCTGTCACCAGGCTGTAAGGCGCGGGACACATAGAACAGACGTAAGACGCAGACGGGGCGGAGTTATGTCTCTTCAGTGTCTCTTTCATACAAAATGTATAGAAGCGTCGCGACTTAAAACACACAGAAGAGACGGGGCGCGGGCGCGACTCTCATACATTTTCGCACGTCCGCGACGCGTCCTCGTCTTTCGTCTTTTCTATATGGCCCGCGCCTGACCCGTCTAAACCTTGACAGTTATAGACAGTTGAATTTTCATAGATGATGTATTTCTGTTACTGTTATAAAACCAACAATTAATAAACAGAATAAAATAAATATCCCATACAACAAGGATAATTGTCGATTTTTTTCTATTTTGTTTCGTGTTATAATTTCTGCGTTTAATTGCATTAATATATTTTCTTTCTTCAACTATTTATTTAATTCCAAACACTAGTTTTCTCTCTAAGCTCGTAGCTCTAAAACCCTTTCCTTAATACGGATTGACACGTAAATTCCAAAGTTCATGCATAAACAATACGAAAGGGCTTCAATTAGTGAACTAAGACATGAGTAAAATGTTTATATTATGTAGATACCAGCTTACGTCTTCCCAAATGTCGGAGTTTGTTTTCATTACCTACTTTAAGATTTCTTACGGTTCAATTGTTTTTCATAAAATATCTGAGTCAACCTACCTGAAACGTACCTGAAAACAAATAAAAATACCCCTATTTTTATTTGTTTTCAGGTACGTTTTATAAAAAAATATATTAAAATTAAAGAAAAAATCTTTTTTTTTTTAACATAGATCCTTACTTTTTGAGCATGAAAATAAGCTTCAAAATACAACCAAAAACATTACACTTTTTTCATGAATCAATATCACGTGTTATGTGATCTTAATGAGTGAAAAGCATTACCATCTGCTTCCAAAATCATTTTATACAAACCTTTGTATTATAGAAACTATCTTAGTAACAGATGGATGGAACTGACGGGGCCTGATAGGGCCAAAACGAGAGAGGACTCATTCAATGATTTTCAACCTAAAATATCGGTTGTCTGTAAAGTCGGTTTACTGACGATAGTTGAACGTGACAACGTCATAAGAAAATACTGAATCGTCATAAGAAAAACTTACGTTGCTAAAAACAATTGAAAATTGGAACGCCTCAGAGCGAGGTAACGCCGCATGACGTCATGTTTTTTCATCGAATTATAAGTAAGACGTTGTCACGTCAAAAAACTGCGATACATTTACGCAACGATAACTAAATAAGTCCAGTCAAGATTAACATCAAATATTTTAAATCGACATTCAGGATTGCAAATCTTCCTCTTTATTTTCTTAGCCCATTCTATCCCACTGCCGTACAAAGGCCTCCCTCCATTAATATCAACTCGAAACTCCTCTGTCTTCTTTTTTACCAAGACAAAATTTTGAATCAATATTTGATCAAACTTTATCATCTTAGAGAAGAAAATTATAATTATTTTATAGTTGACGAGCCTACTTCAATAAAGACGTGCTCTTAAAATTTTAACTTTTTAATGTGTAGCCCTAATGAACACCCGTTTCTACATTATAAAATGAAACTAAAGCACGCGTCATAAATTATGTAAAACTTAATCAAATAACTGCTTTAGAAAGTTAATATTAAAGAGCTTATTAATACAATAAAGACTTCTAATGAGAGGGTATATAAAATATTTGAAGTGTAATAGTTTCATCAGAACTTAAATGGCTTTAGGAGCACTAAAGTTTTAAAATCGCAGTAAAAAGAAAATAGTTTATAACTTTCACTCACTTGCTCTAATAGAATTTGAGAAAGAGTAATGTCTTTTTTTAAAAAAAAAAACGTTGAATAAAACTTTTGAAATTACTTCAGTATTATGGGTGCGTTTACAAACTCACATGTCATCATCATCATCATCATCATCATCAGCCTATAAATGTTCCCACTGCTGGGACACAGGCCTCCTCTCTGTGAGAGGGAGTGGGCCGTAATCTACCACGCGGGCCCAGTGCGGATTGGTAGATGTCACATGTCTTCGAATTTTTGGTTCTAGGACATGCCGGTTTCCTCACGATGTTTTCCTTCACCGTTTTGAGAGCAGTGGTTTTGAAAATAAATTACACAAAGTAATGCGCCTGACGGGGTTCGAACCCACGACCTACAACTCGTAAGTCGAGGCCGATACCACTGGGCCACCACTGCTCTCTAAACTCACATGTACAAGCACCCATCCCGGAGCAACTTATTTTAGATCACACAAATATTTGTTCTGTGCGGGAATTGAACATGCTAACGCAGCACAACAATCATGCCAGCAATGCCATCAACCTCATCTCATCACGTTTAACGTTCTTAAAGATTTAGACAGAAGTAAACTTATAGTTCCAACTGCATTTTGCCAGTAATACTGTTTTTTTTAGCGTGGTAAAATCATCAAATGAGTCCTCCCACCCCATACTGTCAGACTTGTACTGACTAAAATCCACGGTGTCCTTCGATAGCCCTTTATGTTCCGGGGTCACGATAATGAGATAAGTCCCGCGACCCCGGCAGGCTCTTTGAGGCGCGCGTGGAACACAACGCGTAGTCGCGTCGACCCGGGACCCGGCAGTAATACTTAGATAAAATAGGGGCAAAGTATAAAATTGTTTTCAGCTATAACACATTATTGGACATGGGAATCAAGCCCAAGCAAAACCTCATAACAAATTCTAGTGCCGCAACTGCTATTACTGAACAGATTTTAGGGGCTACTAGTTCACCGAGTCCTTTAATTTAATGTAATAGAATATAAGTAATACACTGTTAAAAATATAGCAACAATAATGCTTATGCAGAATATCATCAGGTATATGGTCGAAATGAAAACCTACTTTTATATTTACTTGTAAAGTCCTGTCCCACTTTTGGGCAGATCTCAGGGCAGTATGGAGGGGACGATTGTCGCAACCGACGGCCGGGCACGCCGCAATCGCGGCGGTAAGACCCCACTTTGAGGAGTGGCTGGATAGGCGTCACGGCGGCGTCCTGACCTACCGCATGACGCAGGTCCTCACCGGACACGGAAGTTTCGGGAGGTACCTGTGTCTAAGGAGAAAGGGGGAAACACCTGGGTGTCACCACTGCGAAGATCGCCCGGAGGACACAGTAGAGCATACGGTGCAAGACTGCCCCGCTTGGGCAGAGCACCGACGTGTCCTCACGGCGGCGATAGGCGGAGACCTCTCGCGCCCGGCATTGGTCGCGGCCATGCTGCGGGGCGAGACGGAGTGGGAAGCGGTCGCCTCCTTCTGCGAAGCAGTCATGCTCGCGAAGGAGGAGGCGGGCCGCGTGAGAGAGAGGACAGTGTCCTCCCTCCGCCCCACCCGCAGTGGTGGACGCCCACGGCGACGGACGTCGCAAGACGATCTCCGGCCACCGTAGGCGCGGGCATGCGGGCGGCGAGTAAAGGGCAACTCGCTACCCGACCATGGACCATGCCCGGGTCGACGGCGCGTTGTGTTCCACGCGCATCTCAAAGAGCGTCAGCATAACGACGGGGCCCCCCTCTAGAGGGCCAAATCCTGCCGGGGTCGCGGGACTTATCTCATTACCGTGACCCCGAAACATAAAGGGCTATTGAAGGACACCGTGGATTTTAGTCAGTACAAGTCTTACAGTCCCTCCCGCCCTGCCCGGGGTGGGAGGACTCATTTGATGATTTTATCACGCTAAAAAAAAGGCCTCTATTCGTTCCAACGATCACGGCTGAACGTCCGTCTTTCCAATTCTCATGGAACATAGTTTATCCCGCTAGATTCTTTGTAGTCTACCGGAATCTCACTGTTTCAGGACCTTGAGTTTTGTAGCTCCTCAGCTCGTTCATCGTCCGACACAAAGCCTCTTAAAATTAAAAAAGTACTCCACCAACAATCAACACTGAAGCCATTAAAATTACTGTCTCCTCTCAAAAGTTCATTTATAAATTGCTTAAAAACTTTTTGTCTCAAAAATAAGCTTTTGATGTCTTTATCTGGCGTCTGGTAAGTCTTGGCTTCCGTTCGAGTCCCCTCCGCGATGGAAGCAAGTTTAAAGATAAACCATAATTGAAATGTCAAGAGCATTCTTTCTGTAACTGCTCGGTATAACTTGGAGTTGCCAAGTTACGATACTGTTCACTGTACAGTCACGAACACTAATATGATACTAAATTAATTTACTTTTGTTACAGTCAAAAAAACAAGAGTTTTATATTTTTTGACCCATTCTATGCAAAGGAATGCCCCAAGAGTTCTCATTCCGAGTCATCATGAGCCAGCTCTTGCGATTTGCGTCTAGCTCCTTTCGCCACCTTTTCTGGACCGGCCTTAGCGGTCTTACCTTAGGCACCCATTGTGTGGAGAATTGGCACGCCCAGTCCCATTTCAGTCTGTCAAAATCGTTAAGCTTTCCTAACCACGTTTATCTGTTGTGTCAATCTAAACTCTTATAATGCGTTTTCTCTTTTAAAATGTGTTGTTTTAGAATGTCTCATTTACCTGATATTACTGTAACCAAAAAACATATTATGAAATTTTTGAAAAGATCACTAAAGAAAGACCTGAAAACCTAACAATGTTCTAAGAAAAAGTCGCGGCCCTTTAGACACGGTCTTAATAAACGCCATTCGTCATCGCTACTAACGCGTGTTAAACGCATTCGCTATCGCGTGACTGCTTCGGATGACTTACTTGGTGCAAAAAGTAAAGCACTACACTACGCAATAGCGTTATAAGTGCAATACAGAAGCAGGATTATGAAGGGGAAGGTACACAGCCGAAGGAAGCAACACGACAATATCTCGAATGTATCACGGCCACTTTGCGATTGAATCTCTACGGTGCAGCTGCAAACAATCACGTTGAATTTATTTCGTAATAAAGGATAAATAAATAACAGCATACTGTTGCAAAAATAAATTCTTAACGACAGAGAAAAAAGAAAATCACTTTATAAATGCTTAGTCTAAGCAGTATACTGCCCGAGACTGTACATACAGACGTCATCTCTTGTTACAACGTTCCCAAAGAATCAATACCTATTTTAAGATAACAAGATTAAAAATTGAGACAGAATTCATAAAAAGTTAGCTCAAGTTACGCTTTTTAAATATCGAGTTGCTGTGGGAATATCAATTGGGAGGCTTTACTAAGATATTACAGGAATTGATCTCTTATTTTATGTAGGTACTTACAGGTGTTACTATCTAAGCGAAATAATGAAATCTAGACTCCATAGTTGTCGTAGTCATTGAGCAATTGACTGTTCGCAACGTGTTGCGGGTTGAATTCCCGCACGGAACAACAAGACTAACTATAACTTCGATAAGTGATACAAAACGTATATTTGTATCACTTACAAGTAGATGTTCCGGGTCTGCCTGTCTGGGCATTTTTATCTTCGCGTTCCGGGTCAGGTGTGTATGTAGTTTAAATATTTGTAAACGCAACTAAAGTACAGAACGAAATCATAGTGATGACCATCAAGATGCTTAAAAAGTGAGACAGTAAGTTGAGTAGGTTATTTAATCTCAAATCAATAGAAAACTTGTTAAGATCAGGTTTACGTTTCAATTATGGGTTTGGCATAAGTAAAGCAATGAACAGTGAGATTCATGACAAAGGATTCAATGAAACCCAAATGGAAGGTCCCATAAAAATTGTCTGAATATATGTGTAGTTTAGGGTGTATGTATGTATTACATCTATACAACAAAACAATGAATATCTTATTCTATTTATTAAAATATGCTTAACTTAGTATTTTTCATTAAAATTAGATACATAATTAGGTATGTTACTACTATGTGCGAAGCCTAGGTATTTGAAAGATCTAGTATAACAGAAACATAATTTTATTATTATGAAAGCCATACACGTTGGGGTTTGCATGATGATTTTAACCTTGCATGCATAACCGACAGGCAAGCCCTAGCGTGTAGTGTTAAAACTGTACAGTTTACATCGGTGCATGTATCGGTTATGGGTGAGGTCGGTTTTGCATGCATCGTTAAATCCATAAGCAAACCCTTACTTATATGGCCTCCATTAAAGGTATCAATAAAAACAAAACTTTATCGGTTACATAAAAAGGAAAATAACAGTCCAGTACAATGGTTTTCTCCTGCAATTTCCTGTTTATTTGAAGACTCAAACGAAATATGATCAACCGGCTGCCCGGACCGTGCCAACCGTATTTATTTGTCTTGTTAGTGCAAATCAATTGGAAAAACGACAATAGCACAACACACAAAGCTAACGTAAACAACTGACAGATAAGATTTATATTTTTACGTTTTATTTTTATTTACCAATTTGTTGGTAGGTACAAACTAGCAATACCTTTTATTGGATGATAAGTTTCTATTACATAAAAAGTTTTAGGGTTGCTACGTTTTTTTTCGGATCGGCATGAAATGACATATCCGGGCGGCAAAACTTAATTTGATTATCTATGTGCTTAGGAAAAATCGCTTGGTTGAGCCAGGGTGTCTACTTTTATGACGGGGCCCCCCTTTAGAGGGCCACAGCCTTGCCGGGGTCGCGGGGCATACGTATACCGCGACTCCGGTACGCAAAAGGGCGAAGTACTGAAGGACACCGTGGATTTTAGTCAGTACAAGTCTGACAGTCCCTCCCGCCCTGCCCGGGGCTGGGAGGACTCATTTGCTGATTTTACCACGAAAAAAAAAAAAGGTGTCTACTTTCTAAGTCCGTCAACGAAAACACGGGAACTCATAGAGATTTTCGAACGTAACTAACGTCGAAATCAATTTGCGGACGAATAAGACCGCCCCGACTGAAGTCATTATGTTTCGCCCAAATAATATTGATTGCTTGACTTTAACTTTGAGGTTTATTAATTCATAGGAAACATCGGATTGGCATGGGACAAAATTCCGTTAGGTTTACCACACTGGTGGTGTACACTGCTGCTGTTACTTAAAATATATATGAACCCAGCATTTTGTAATACTTTACCTAATAGAAAAGGTAATATTGTTTAAAATCAGTTTGGATATTGCAAAATGCTATTTAAGATTGTTTTGAGGCGGGTTTGCTCTTGAATCTAGTCTAGGTCAAAGATGACAAAAACAACGTCGACGATGTATTGAACCTTCCCAGAAGAAGCCCGTTCTATGTAGCTTTTTTAGGGTTCCGTACGTCCGAATACAAAAACGGAACCCTTATAGGATCACTCGTGTGTCCGTCTGTCTGTCGCTTATTTTTTTTTTAGCGTGGTAAAATCATCAAATGAGTCCTCCCGCTCAGGGCAGGGCGGGAGGCACTGTCAGACTTGTACTGACTAAAATCCACGGTGTCCTTCACTAGCCCTTTATGTTCCAGGGTCACGGTAATGGAATAAGTCCCGCGACCCCGGTTCTATGTAGCTTAGAAGAGCTTTCGGAAACATTTGCAATTGTTTCTTTTAGAACAGACGAATAACTAGTTTATAATGAACTGATCGCTTCCTTGAAAATAATAAAAGTAAATGGTTTAATTAAATTAAACGCTTTTACTTTCTCTATTACAAACACCCATATTCTGAAAACGTTCTTAAGTAGGTAGTTATTTTGTTGCCTGTTTCATAATCTCAGAGTTTGTACGAAACTAAGACAAGTTAACTGGGATTTATCGGATTAGCTCCAGATAACTTATCTTAGAGATAGTTTCGTACGAACTCTGTTACCTACTTATATTTTAGTTGATCTGTTATACCTTTTTGATGAGTGACATCTCTACTAACGCTTCTGAGAGTGATTAATTGGTGTAATGCAACAGTATTTTTGTCAAATCAGAAAACAGGAGCGCAAGTGCAATTTGAATTGACCAATGAGCGCTCACGATAGCCGTTAGCCGTCATGGTGGTACTCTTGCTGAAGTCTGTCATGGGATCCAAAGCCAAATTTAAGGTGAAATGTCAGATGTCATTTAAGGCCTATCCGCACACAACAGTGCCGGTACAGTGTCGACACGTGCCGATCAGTACCGTATCGATCAGTGTCAGTGAAATATGATATTGTCGCATACATTTTGTACGACAGTATCCGTACTCATCAGTGACAATGACGTTCCGTGCTGTTCAGTGATCACTGAACAGCATACATAGGACATAGGACTTTAAGTCAAGATCATTTTCACTGACACTGATCGATACCTTACTGAACGGCACGTGTCGGCACTGTTGTGTGCGGATCGGTCTTTATGCGACTATTTTTCGTAGGGGGAGAGGGGAAAATCGTCAAATGAGTCGTTGCCCTTTGAGTAGAGCGAATGGGTTAGACAGACTCGAACAGAATGATGATCACCCTGTTGATTCGGCTTTCCAGGCCCGCGGTAACCTGTTTTGATAGTTCAGTATGACCTGCGGTCGTAGTAGACGTAGAGTGAACGAGATGGCGCTAGACGACTTGTATAGCTCTGTCTCTTTCACTCATTGGAACAAGCCTGGTTTTAAGACGTCATAATACGGCCCTTGTAATACCTAATTATGTTTTAATAGTTCAACATAGAGAAAGACTAAAAAATAACTGCGGTTGAGACAGTTCATTACAGACTTGTAATGAATGTATAATTATGTTTTAATTGATTCAATACAGTTCAGACATAGAGAAAGACTTAAAACAACTGTCACGCCCACAACTCATCCTCCATGTAAAACAAAGGACTCTTCTAGACAGGCGTTGTGTATATTTAACTACTTAGTACCCAACCGCAAAGGTTTTTATTCGGGACTGACATGTCAACAAATAACTTTAATATATCGCTGCAAGATCTATCAGTTGAGTTCATACATTTTGGAACAGATGTCGCCACACAAACCTGAAAAATGTTGCAATAAATAAAAATCTAAAATATCGCAGCTTGACATCGCATAATACGCTAACCGATTTCTCAATCGCGTCACGTGCCGATATCGGCCTGTCCGGTCCCGTGTAACCGCACACGGTACAAATCTCCGACATTTACTGCCGTCATCCGGACGTGGAAAAGAAAATCCTATTTTTACTTTATACAACTTAAAGTGCATTCTCACTATTGAACAAATCCTGCAGCCGAGCTGCTGAAAATTATTGATTTATTAACGGAATGTGGGCCGCGGATTTTATAGTTTATGACTTGTCCTAGTTTCTTTACGTTGAGAAAATCAAGCCAAAAAATAAATACGTGTGGCACTCGGGGACTGCCGCGGAAAAGCTTTTGCATAGCATTTTTTTAAAAAGAATGAGAAAGTAAATAGAAAAAGAAAAAGTTATCGCCTACCGCGAATGTTTAACGAGAATATGATTTAATTAAAATGTTTGTGGTACACTACTGTAATAAAGAAAAATAAATTATAATGAAGATATAAGTGGGTCTTATATACAGGATTCCCAGGTCTCACTTCCAAACTGGGTCAAAATTTTCAACCGATTATGGGCCCAGCACGCTTCCACTGCGCCACTCTGCTTTGTTGTAGGAGAATTTTATAAGTAGGTCTCATTGTGAAAACCTCCTTTTGTAGCTGACCGTTTAGAATCAGTACGAAAAAGTAAATTGTCTTTATGACGGATGTTTTTATGATTGCTGAAGTCTCCCGAACTGAAACGACTGTTGAAACTATTGTGTCTACCTGCAGTAAGATTCCCTAAAATAATAAAATAAATATCCTGACTCCTAAGCTAGGCGTATAGGTGTCTGTCACAGGAGTCAGTGATTTCTCGTAGCAAGTAAAGCCATATTTATAATCACTAAGAACGCGAACGTTCTATAAACAGCACTTACCTACATAATTATGTAAATCGTAGGCATACTACTGCGAGCACTAATCTCAATATAAACTAACTTAAATACTGATAATCCAGCAATAAGTTCCGATACATACTGAATACGCTGTATAAAGTCAGCTCAAAGGCAGTCATGATTACCTCTTAACGGCGTGTATAGTTCCCGCCACGAGAAGCTATAAATATAAATACATATTATTAGCGGTTCGCAACTTTTGGATAACTTAATTGTTAGAGAAAAATTAATGAATTCGAAACTCAAATAACAGAATGCTTCAGCGAAAATTTATTATGGGGCATAAAGCATAGGTCTATAAAGTTATCAGAAAACATTTTCGACTGATTTTAAAGAATTCTTTATAAATAGAATTTTCTTCAGACATTTTCAATTATCTTTATTATAAGGTTCAGTATGTGTAAATGAGAAAATGGAAACCTTATTAAGACTCGGCCGTTTAAAAAAAAAATAGGTAAGTTTCGAATATTTTCACGATCTTTTTCTTTGTAATCTAGAACTATGTACCCTTACCCTGCATATAGTACCTACGTGTAAAGTTTGATTAAAATCAGTTCAGGAGTTTAGAAAAATATGGACTTAAAAGGTTGTATAAAATGCCGTTCGGAAAAACTCTCTTAACTTTCAAATACGACTACCTAGTGTACGCACACCATCCTTCGGTGCCGCTATAAATCAATCCGGTACGGCTTTCAACCTCAATACAACTGCTATTGATAATTAATAGACCCCGTTATTTAACGAAACCCATTGAATAAGAAACTGCTTCATTGAAATCAAATTGGAATTGATGAAGCCGTCCTGGTTACTAAGTTCCGCCCACACCTCACTTTACTCTGTAAATAATGTTAAATAAGATTGCTTTGCTTTCTAAATTAAGTTTTTGGATTTTACTTGATTGCTTTCTTTATTCGTAAGGAATGTAAAAAGGACTTATAATATAAAGCAAAGACATTTGTAGAGATACGAATAGTGGGTAGCTTGCGGTCCGATCAAGGACCAGGATAAAGTCGACTGGCGGCACGTCATGTTTCACGCTCGTCTCTGAGAGCTGTCAGCAAATTGACAAGCCCTAGGAGTCCCTAGGGCCTGTCAAGATATTCTGTGTGGATAGTTTTCTAAACAGGATACCGTGGTCCTTGAAAATAAAGGGTAACCGAATGAACAGGGTCGTTTTTAGTCAAATTACCTGTTTGACTGTCGATTCTTCTCCATCCAGGACGAGAGGACGCATTTGAAAATTTTACAATCCAAAAAAAATGTTGTGTCAACCGATATAGACAATTTGCAGACGCTGTTTCATACTTGTTCGTATGTTCGTTCGTTCTTCTTCGTACATGGCCATACCAATCGCGAAGCTTCTCATATGCAGGTGGTTTTTAATTCCTTCAATGTAAGAATAATGGCAGCCAGGGCAGTCCACCAAGTGAGCCATGGTTTGGTTGGGAGCATCGTAATCAGACTGAATGTCGGAAGTGTCTTTTATTTCCATTTGACCAAAGTATGTATTAGAGTTTCCTACTGAGGCCTATTTAAGTGACACACGTGCCTTTCGTGTAAGCCTCTGTAGATCAATAGTCTTATTGATCTATATCTATAGTTCCTGACATTGAATTCTGATAGGCAAAGTACTGTACCTACTGAAGTGTTTATTACGAGTATATCTTTATGAATCTATCCACAGACGGTCCATGATAGGTCCCTATCGATTTGATAAAACCTTAACAAAATACCTAAATAAAGTACCGATACCAACATAAAACCATTTGTAAAATAATACAACACCCCTTAAACATTGGTAGTATTCGTAAGGTCACAAAATATGATAAAAAATAAAGCCATAAACAGACCAAAAATATACTCTCTAATTTAATGTGGCGCTTTCAAAACATATCTCAATAAACATGAAGGGTTCGAACCGCAATACTACGGTGGCTCGTAAAAACGTATAGGTGACAACACATCCCAGCGCATAAAGCATCGAATTTATTTCCGATATAAATGTCTCGACGCGAAAGAAAAACAAAGAGTTTCGGAACACGCTTTGCTTTGTATCTGAAGGGACATCTTCATGAAAATTGTCTGTGGGTACAACGAAGCCAATTCTAGTAACTCATTTATGGAAAATACGCGGCAGAAAAAAAAAATTCATTGCAAAATGAGCATGCTGACTTGACGTGAGCTAATTTTCAGCAGGTATGTCGCTACGCTCAACTTTACTGTTATGTTGCTGTTAACCTGAGGCATTCTACTGGCTGGTCAAATGCGTCGATATTATGACTTCCAGTTTTTACGATCCAGGACTGCTAAAGACCACTTATCACTGAGTATGCGTAATATCAGTGGCTAGTAGCTGCTGCTAACGTAACTAACTTAATAGACTACGTAAAACCGTATATTTCTGTCTAATATTCACAGAGCTGGAAAGAACCAATTCCATTAGAGAATGATCCCTTTTCTGCGAGCCGGTACCAAAGGTATTTTGATCCGCTAAAGCATATTGTGCTGAAATGCATCGAAAATTCTTTGACGTTGCTATTCTTATCGCTGCTACGGTTCGCTTTTAATTTGCGAGAATCTTTTTCATCGTTTTGCTAAAGTATGAACTTTACGTCAAAGAAGCACTTATTGAAGAGCATTTTGCAATTTATTAAACTTATATTAGAGTTAGAATCATACCTACTTTGATCACTCAGAATAGCTTTATTACAAAAATAGCAAAAAAATATCTGAATTACTTGCCCGATTCTTCAATTCCCATAAATAATTTCTGCGTTGCATAAATTATTATATTGCTAAACTTGAAGAGCGGCGAGAAAGTGGATAACTTGTTTCTGAAATACTTTAATACAGTGCAAGTGTATCTATTTATTTGTATCATTGTTTCAGTATTATTAGATTCCATATAGATAGATTTCCAAAAGTTTTTATTAGTTGATGGTTTTTGCGTGAAACAGCTTGATTTTTTAACTATCGACCAAAAATCAAGTATTTACATTTTTTTTGTCAATAGGTGCGTCCCCACAGAGCGCGCAGCCTCGCGAGGCATTTTCCGCGCGAAGCAGCTCGGTTGGTGTGGACGTGTCTCGGGCGAGGCAAGTGACGGCGCTGCCGCGGTCGAGCGACCGAGCGCCCAAGCCATCCAGTGTCGGCTTTTGTTTTGCTCGCGTATATTGTTTCGTGCCTCGGTCGAAAAACAATAGACGCGTCCACACAGAGTGAGCAGCTTGGCTTGTCAGTTTCTTCGCGCAGAAATGCCTCGCGAGGCTGCGCGCTCTGTGTGGACGCACCTAATGAATACCTGCCTACTGAGTTTCAAATCATGAATCCTTGGTATTACGAACCCTCTAGAAACACCGTGTTTCCTTGCATAGATTTGAAAACGCAATCATTCTCAGAGATCGCTCAAATACCCAAATTGTAACTCAAAAACCTCTCGGAAAGACGAGACCGGTTGATTGGTTGTTTATCACTCAGAGCTTAGCGAAAGGCATTCGCTGCAAATACCGCAGGAGCCGTAGACACCAGTATTGGGTTTTAGTTTCTAGTCAACGGGCTTCGACAACAATGGCCGACTTCAATCCATTTCCGGACACAAATCTCGCACCGTCGACGTTGACTTTACTCGAATATCGAACTGGATCTACGAATCGTGTTTACGGTATTATTTCTGGACTGTGTTCGTTGTCGTTGGTATTGATGCTTGGTTTTGGTTGTAATGTTTTCTTTTAGAGCGGTTTTCATACTTTCCTTTTTTATTAGTATTGTTAGTAAATAGGAGTATATTACACTAACGCTCGTTTTAATACGGACTAGGTGAAAAGTAAAATAAGGAAATTAATGTTATTACTCTGTTTGAATAGTAACTGAGCCATGTGAAGTCAAATTGAGAACCTCTCATTTTTAAGCGACTACAAAAAAGAGAATTTTCTCAATTCGGTCGGTATTTTTTTCATATCTGTCGGTGTTTTGTGCCTATTTATACTTACCAGAAACCGGGTAGTTCAAAAATCTCAGGATTTTACTGAATATTTTCTTCCCTTCGTTTTTCTAGTCTTCCTTCACTTCTCATCTTAGAAACACGTCTCTGGAAACCACTTCCCCACTAAACCTAATCACCGACCCATTCAATCAAATCACAGAACAATTACATAATTAAACACAATTAAGACAAAAACACTGAAACGATACAAGACGTAGAACAAAAACATCCACCATTGTGCTTACGAAAAAATGTCCATCTAATGAAATTGGAGCGGACACGGGACGAACGGCCCTAAATAGATAACCATCTCGAGTAAGTTCGGGAGACTTAGACGGGGATAATTAGTTTAATGAACGCCCCGTATTCGGAATAAAAGGGGATTGTTTCTGTTACTGGGGATTTATACTCAGATACTGTTGAAAAACAAACGTGATTCTATTTCGTTTGATTGTGATTTTATCTGTGGTCTGTGTGTAGGATTGTGTTATGTAATTGGTAGACGGCTAGGGGATATGTACTTTATTCTGTATAACGCTTGGTTTTGCCTACAGGTTTTGTCATGCTTTTTTACTGTACAGGATGAATTTTTCAACGACGTATTTCGATGGCTATATCCGAAACTATGAGGAATATCAAAAAACGTTGATAGGAGTCTTGAGGCCGATTTTGACGAATACTAAAACTGCATCATTGGATTTAAGAAAAATAAATAATCCTGGGGGGGTATTACAATGTCCTAAAACCAGGCTTATTCCTGCGAGTGAAAGTGACAGAGCTATACAAGTCGTCTAGCGCCATCTCGTTCACTCACAGGAGTAAGCCTGGTTTTAAGACGTTGTAATACCGCCCCTGGCCAGGAATCGAACCCGCTGATTTTGGAAAAAAATCACAACCTGAATTATTAGACCATTCGATAGTGTTGCTAATAAGGATCATATTTTGGGAAGTAATCATATACGGCAAACTTACCCTTGACGCTTGAGGCTAGTGAAGTATTTTTGGGAATCAGATCAGTAGTATTTTTTTATAATGGTTTTCTCTATCTGGGACTTAATAGATTAAGGTCACAAAAGCAAAAATGAGACCTAAAAAAGCTCACCCAGAAGAAAAAAACTCCTGCGCACCGATGGAATACAGTTCAAACTGTCTAGTTCCGGAATCCGACATGATGGTTGTTGGGAGGCAGGTGGCCCTGGTGAGGCCTACTTACCAAACTTATGGTGTGGTTAAGTTCCAAAGATTACCTCTAGCTCCAAAAGTCCAAACTTACATATAAAACAACCATTTTATTTTCAATACTAATAGTTAATTAATTGCTTGAAGATTGTATCTTTTGTCTTCACGGTCTCTATAGAGACCGTGAAGACAAAAGATTTGTAGTTTTGTTTGTAATGAATACACTCAAAAATACTCGAGTGATTTTCTAAATTCTTTCACCATATTACAGTTTACATTATCAGCGAGTAATACCTTACCTTAGCTTTATTTTATTTTAAAATTGCACCTTTGCGAAGCCAAGGCAGAAGGCTAGTAAAATATTATTGTTATTCATTATGTAACGTGAAGTTCAGTCTTTAAAACAGTTTGTATATTTTGGTCAGTTATACATAATTATATGTTGTGGTATCAAAAAAAGCATATCATTATAATATTATGTTTCCGAATTGCAAATTTGAAGTTACGTACTTATTAAACTGATTTTTTTTATGGCAACGTTATTTGTTGAAATAGTGCGGCAAGTTTAATAAAGGAATCACAAATATTGCGTTCCACTTTGGCAAGTGGTCATTGATAATTATTTTTTTTGTTGTTTTGGACTATTATCGTATGACAATAAGTCCTACGATGTCGGCACGGTTGGCGTAGTGGCTGATCAATCGACTCCTGCGCAGGCGTGTCGTGGGTTCGATCCCCGCACAAAACAAATATTTTGTATGAGATCTGCAGGTATTTTTATATTGTTTGTTTTTCCGGGTCTGGGTGTTTGTGTATGTCAGTTTCTAAATTATAAATGCACCCAAGATACAGAAGAAATTCTCAGTATGTGGCAGCGTTATATAAAAATAAACACTACACAAATAGTGTCTCCAATCTTAAATTTTAATTTATTAATCATCCAATTGAACTGGACGATTCTTAAAAAAAAATGTTAAGAATGTGTGACTTTTTTATAAAATTTTTTCATTAAAAAACTTAAAAAAAAAAAATTTAACCGCCTTCAAAAACAACCACAAAAAAGGGTAAAATAACCTACAAAATAACTTTTCTTTCGGAAGTAGGTGGCTTTGTTTTTTTTATTTCGTTGTCTTTAAGCCACCGACTTCCGAAAGAAAAGTTATTTTGTAGGTTATTTTACCCTTTTTTGTGGTTGTTTTTGAAGGCGGTTAATTTTTTTTTTTAAGTTTTTTATTTTACTCTTTTTAGTTTAAATATTCAACCCAAATTCTTGTCAAATACATCATTTCTTACATGTGCACTAGAATTTGGTAATCCTTAGCACTGGTATTAACATCGCTCATGTACACAATAAGCTAATAAAATTCCCTATCAAAAACTGCTGAACCGATTTTGATGAAACTTGCAGTGTTCCCTAAAGTGAACTATTCCTCGAACAACAAAAAAATAATTTTGAAAATCGGTCCACAATTGGCGGAGTAATCGCGTAACAAACACTCAAAAAAGTAAAAATCATCACATCATCCATCAATAAAAATAAAAAGTACTGAACCAAATTGGATGAAATTTTTATGGGACCAGACTGCAAGTATACTGCATCGAACGAAAAAAGAATTACACTAATCGGACGAGAAACCTCGGAGTAATCGGTGTACATACATTAAAAAAAAAAAAAAAAAAACATACCGACCGAATTGAGAACCTCCTCCTTTGTTTGAAGTCGGTTAAAAATACATCGATTCTCATTTCGTTGTATCAAACCCAAGTAGTTACCGAACGACGTGTGTTTAATATGTGAAGTCACTTTGAACTTCCATCTTTGATGTCGCAAAAATAAATATTTAGCGGATCGGACTTATTTCTAACCGTTTTCATCTCATTTCTTTTTTCGAAATAAATGTCAAATAAAAAGACTGACGTTGACTTATTTTCCACAGGATGTAATTATCCTTCTCTTCCGTTCTGCTTTCTAGAAATTAAATTATTATGGCCTTTTTAAATATGATACGAAAAACTTTAAAAATTCCTAAATGCGTAAATACGAATTTCAAAATACCGATTTTCATAATTCCGAATGGTTCTAAATTCCTAATATAACAACTCCGATTGATCCTTATTCCTATTTTCATAATTCCGAAATTTCAAAATTCCTAACGTTTATAATTACTATTTTCAAAACACCGAGTTTCAATAGACCGAATATCAAAAGTGCCGACTTAATAATTTTCCGAAACATCAAAAATACGAATTCCGATTATTAAAGTTGCTTAATTGCATAGCATGTACAATTTCAAAGCAAATCAATCTAAGCATACAGCCTCAATGGAATTAATAAAAGTCAAATGTCACGTTTACATGTTAGCTATTGACGCATTCTTGTCAACAAATCATTTTAACAATATTCGAAATTAATGTCACATCAGACTTCCGACCCCTTAAAATACGAATTAAAATTGTTATTTCTGAGCACCTCCCCTACATTATCGGATTATCTAGGTACCTTTTAGGCCCCAGCTGTTATGCCCCACGCTAAAATTACGGGGGCTCTTAACTGGGGAGCTTATTACCCGACTTAGGCGAGGAAGGTGCTGTGTTAACGGCCCACTCGTGATTTGTTTGTACAATTCTACGACAGTGACTATAAATGCATATAAATGGGTCACTGTGTCAGAGATGAGATTTAAATCCGTGAATATTAAATGTTGAATTTAATCTTTCACGGGTTAAGAATTTGAGGGTAATCCCGATACAAAATAAAATAAAATAAAATGTTGTTTTTAATAAAACGTAGTTACGGAGATATCGAAGGTCAACTATTTCACGGTTTTTAAATAAATTATAATAATTATAATTTATTTATTTAATAGGTACAATCATAAAAAAGGTAAAAAAAATAAACAACAAATTATTACTTCACTTTAAATAATACAAAATCTTAGATTCCTGTACTATTCAATGTGTCCTCTCCCTACAGTACCTAAATCGTAATTTTTCACACAAAAAAAACTCCCTGGAAAATTTTTGCCGTGGTGTACTTAGTTTGATATACAAAGTCCTTGATTGAAGGTTTCATGAAGGGTCTTGTGAAAAATCCCTTTAATCTAACAACCTTTAATAGCAAGATGTGCTTACAAAAGATATTTACAAACCTCTTTATACAATCAGCTAAATGCTGAAATCCGCTGAAAATAAGAGTCTCTAAAAATAACTTCAAAAGAGACAATGGAATAGCGATGAAGAACTGTGAATTTCAAGTACATTGCTTGTTACCTCAAGTACTCTTCCAAACTGGAACAAACAGTGCCAGAAATGTAGGATTTTGCTCGAATTTGACACATTACAATATTGTTAAAGTTGTCCAAAAACAACATGATTTTACTTGACAATTTAACAGATTTTTCTGAATGTGAATTATTATTTGAGAATCTAATATTATTTATCTCGGGCATTGCTGAATTTGGTCATAGAAAAGATCGCGTCAATGATACCGTGTATGTATGTGAATTTATAAACATACCCACAGTATTCAGCATATAAATTAAAAAGAATAGTGAGCAATTTAAAAAAAATCAGATACACTACATTATGTTTAACACAAAATGTTCGATATTATGAACATGTCCATCGGTCAGAACTGGCTACACAAGCGTCCATGTGAAGAGTATCACAAGGGAAAATGGACATCGGCCCAGTTAATTAATAGAAATAGTAAGAAATATCTTCGGTATATACTTTCAGTCCATGATTAAAGTCGAGTCGTGTATTAAAATGATATGCGTGCCAACGTGTTATGTAGGCCACAGTATACAATTAAAGTATAAGCGAATAATAAGGAAATTGCAGCTAGCACTCGGTAAATGGTTCATAGAAATTGAAATCGATGAAGGAGACCGGTGGGAAAATTGTTACCATTTAGGTTTATGTGCTTTTAAATTTATTTTACTGAAAATACGTAAGTACGTTTTTATTTAAATTCTGACTTATTAATTTTCGTTTTTATTTTAAAATTTATGCACAGTTATAAAGGAAACGTAATTTTAACATTTGAATACAAAGGCTTTGTTTTTAAAAAAATCTATTTACGTCTATTTTATGTTTATGTATTCCTAACATGAAAACTGCAATGCCTTGTGTAGAAAAAAGTATGTACCTACAACGTGCTTTTTTTCAACAACGTCGGTAAAAATACGTCCAAAAAGAATCCACATACCTGCATTCTTCTATACTGTCACAAACAAAATAACAAAAAAAATACAACTAGTAAATAGTACATAGTGTGAAAACTCACAAACAACACAGTCCAAAACACACGTTTTTCAAATTCCACCTGAAAGAGAATTTTTTGGAGGGGAAATTAAGAAAAATGCGGACAATGCCACGGGACGGAGTGGTCCTAAATAATAAAACAGCAGCGAAATAAAGCACTATAAACTATTCAAAACCATTTCGGCTACTCACGTGTCTGTTACGGTTTGTCGGCCTTTTCTGTGCCTGTTTTGCGGGATAAAAAGCTCTATCCCTCTTACATATTAGGGCTAAGGTCCCTTGGGTCCGATTTGCATTCCGCAATCAGGTGAGCGACGAGGGTCTAAGATTCACACATCTCAACAATTCACAGTTTGTTGTTGACTGATTTTGTACGGCGGCGGGACAAAATGTTGTTTTACAAAACCAATAAAAGTGTCGTAAAGAATAGTTTTGTATTTTTTGAAACGGAAAATAATGATTGTATGTGTTTAACTAAGAACAATAAGGCGGTTTATTGCTTGTGTCAAGAACAAAATATTTATGTGCCTGAATAACATGCATGACACTCTGAAATACTTTATGGTAAAGTGAATGTGAAGATAAAATAATAAGAATATTATAAAAAATATGTTGATTACCAAGGTAGGTATCTAGGTAAACAATCATCGGTTTAGGCGCAAAAAGCCTAATTCTCAAAATGGCAACCTAGTTGCAAAAGGACAAGTTCTCGAAAGATGTAGAAAAAATCCATTTTGATTATTTGCCATTTTGTGAATTAGGATTTTGGAGAATTGGCCATTTTAAGAATTAGGCGTTTAGAGAATATGCCATTTTGAGAACTTGTCCTTTTGCGACTAGGTTGCCATTTTGAGAATTAGGCTTTTTGCGCCTAAACCCTAAATCATCATCATATCAGCCGTAAGACGTCCACTGCTGAAAATAGGCCTCCCCTTTAGACTTCCAATAGGACCGGTTGTAAGCGGCCTGCATCCAGCGTGATCCTGTGGTCTTCATAAGATCGTCTGTCCAGCACGGAGCAAATATTTTTTATGATCTACAAGTAGTTGTTTCGGGTCTGTTTGTGTGTTTATAATGTTTGTAAACGCACCCACGGCACAGGAGAAATTCCTAGAGTGAGGCAAAGTCTAAAAAAAAACTGGACAAATTAATTATACCTTAAAAATGCTGACACAGTGACTGTCTAAACTCTTTATCGCCAAAGAAGCTGTCGCCTGCATCTTGCAAGACTATAAAACTGATCTTAGTTTTAAGACTCAATTTTATTTCTGCAAAGTTTGCGCTTTCGGTCGCAGACATTTCCGAAAAATAATCTCAAGCACACATTAAAATTTTATTATTAGTACCCGTGCTGAAAATTTGAGATAAGCTGTAGCTGTGCTCATTCTGGCCAAATATTTGAAAATATACTACGTAACAACCGAAATAGTCATATAATTCAATTTTATATTGTTTATGATTCAAGAAGTGCTTAAAATTTTGGATTGCGCTGTATCCTAACCAAAGCGATCAGTTGAAATATAGGCCTTATACGTCAATTCCTTTTTCGTACGTTAGAGGCGGTTTTTCATTTTCCATACAATTTACGTCGTAAGTACTTCAAGTAGGTCGCGGGACTAACGAATACCGTGACCCCGGAACGTAAAGGGCTATTGAAGGACACCGTGGATTTTAGTCAGTACAAGTCTGACAGTCCTTCCTGCCCTGCTCTGGGTGGACTCATTTGATGATTTTATCACGCTAAAAAAAAGTAAGTTTCTCAGTGTAACATAAAGTCAGTACAAACAAAAAATGCTAGTAGTGAAAGGACCATAATTTTGTTCACCGTACAATAATAACACGTTCACACTCAAAGATCGCTCCGGTGAGAACCTGGCCATATTTTCCGCAGCGAATGACGTCAGAGCAAAAGACGCAGCGATCTTATTTTGTTTTCGCGGAACCTGAATAATGCGTTCTACAAATACATCACCCCCATTTCTTACGTCCAAGTTTCACTGCCAAGCTGCAACCTCGTATAGGCTGCTAATGTGGGGATTCTTTTCCCACATCATTTGTAGTTATTGGTGAACGAAAATAACCTTAGACTGGCTTGATGATGATGATCTTGCTACTAATTGCAACGCTGTGGTGTAATGAGAGATTTTGGAACATTCATTTCACACGTCGCGGTCATTACCATTAACGAGATCCGCGTAAGCAAATCCGCTGGTAATATCTAATTTTGGGTCACGGAACTGTCCCATCAGGTAACCAAGACCCTTGAACATAAGGGGATATTGAAGGACACCGTGGATTTTAGTCAGTACAAGTCTGGCAGTCGCTCACGTCCCCCCCTGGGTGGGAGGACTCACATGATGAACCTACCATGATAAAAAAAACCCTTTTCTGTATTAACTTAGTAATCTCATCAAATCATAATATCTAATCTAATAGTAACTGCTCTAAATACTTCCGCCATTTGACGTCATTTTGCCAACAACAAGAATAGACACAGCATTGTAATTTCTGGTATGTTTTCGTATTCCGCCAGCTAAGATCCGCCGAAGGGCATATTGATAAACGGCCGCTTAGTCGTCGCGACATGCGTACGAATATATCACTGGAAATATTTCATGTTTAACGTCTGCTAGCTTCCCACACTGTTTAGTACCTACACGATGATTCCAGATTCTTTGTTAGGTTTGTGAATGTAAATAAAGTCGGACAAATGTGGTTGTTTTGTACTTCGTTTGTCAGCTCATAAAATATTTTTTTTCTCCTCGGTGAATTTTATCTTACCTTAATGTGCATTCACACACATCACTCACCGTCACGTCATGTCACCGGACCGGTTTTAAAAAAAAATGTTTCTGTACTCCTATTATGACTTTGTTCCCACACGTCAGTCACCAGTCAGTCTCCGGCACGTGATCTATCAGTGACGTCACCGGTCAGGCACGTCAAATAATTATTTTCCTTGCAAGTTTCATACTTTTATCGCCACACACCCGGGATCGTCACGTCTCAGTTCAGTCAGCGTCGTGCTACCGTCATTTTTACACGTGTGACCAACATGTAACAGACTTGACTGATGTCACTGTTAAATGATTCAGTCAAACCGGTGACGTGACTGGCGAACAACATGACGGTGACTGGTGTTTGTGTTAAACCAGTCACCTTTACGTCGTTTTAAACCGGGCCGGTGACGTGACGGTGACTGATATGTGTGAATGCGCCGCTTTTTAGTGAGATGTGGTCGACGGTGAAGCGCGTTTGCCTAGAAGACCCCTATTCACTCTTTCCTTGAAAACGTTGCCCACTCTATGAAATTCTTCTGTATTGTGGGTACTTATACAAACATTTAAACTCACATACACACACGCCTTTCTCAGAATAACTACTTGTTGATCATACACATTTTATCTCCTTGCGGAAATCGAAACACGACACGCAGCGTAAAATTATCCAGTAGTCGCTTAAATACATAACTAATCAGAACTAGTTTCCTTTCGTATCACACGTTCTAAATCAAGCTATCGGCCGTAAATATTTAATAAACATTCCTGGTATAGACTGCTCCTAAAAGGATTATTAAATGCAATTTATAGTATTGAAGATACTGATAGGTGGAAGTCGATCTGTAGTAGTGTATACGGAATTGGTTAGTACCCAGATACAGGTTTCATAAATAAATTAATAGACGGTTCTATTTGATGTCTAAACGCCCACCCGATCATATTAAGTACACAAATTATTATACTAGAGTCTCGAGCCTCGAGGGATAGAAGCTTGCGATGTTTTGTGGAGGTTTGAATAAGTTTGGGTCAGATGGTTTAGTCACATAATAATCTTATCTGTTTACTAATACATAAAATTATAATTATGCGAAAGTTTGTGAAGAATGGACCAATTTATAGATGGACTTTCACGCAAAAACTATTGAACGGATTCGTATGAAATTTTCCTTCATTACTCTGGTGAAAAGCCGGCTTTTAAATCCATTTATAGCCCAATTTTAAGGCAAGCGGTTAAGCACCTTTGACTTATTCGTAAAAGAGATTTCATTGAGTTTTTCCACGTCCCTCGATTGGGAATCAAACAGCTAAGGAATTTACCACAACAATTACAGATAATATACCAAAGTACATCTAAATTCACAAAATGCTTCTCAGACGACCAAAATAATGCAAAACATTATAAGGGAGCGTCGCTCCCCCGTGAGAGTTCCATAGAGCGATAATGTTCGATTTAAGAAGGTTGTAAAATATTTTACGATGCCTTCCAGCTACCTTGAGCCGCTGAGACGCACTCCCTTGCCAATTATAACCGCATAATGCAGATGTTGAGGTATTTATTTATAAATATAGAAATTTTAATGTTTTGGAATAATTTTTATCCGCACTGACACCAATCTGAGCAGCATGCAACGATCGATAAAGATAAAAAAAAATTGAAAACGCAGAGTTAACACTGTTTTTGTGTAATGACAAACATCAGAATGGGACCAAAATCTCCCTTTTAGCACAATCCTTCCCACCACTGGACAAATGCCTCCTTCGTTCTTTCCACTTCTTGCGGTTTATCTGCGACCGTAGTCCAATCTTTCATAAAGCGGTCCAAGTCGTCTCGCCTTCTTTTTTTGGGCCTGTTACGACGTTTAGTTCTCAACAAGGAAGGCAATATTTTAACATTAAAAATATTAATAAAAGTACTTATACCTACTTGTTTTTGCAGTCGGTTTAGAGAGAATCTCGTGTGGGGTGTCGTCTGCGACTGTACGATCTTTATCAAAGAAGCAGAGTATTTACCGGCTTCGATATTTATGTTTCTTTGAAATTTACGAGATAGATTTTTACATAAAGAGCCTTTGGATTAATTTTAATTACATTTTTCAGTTTACGTAAATTAAAAATGTCAAGAAAATGCTGTTAATTTAAATATCAAAGAAAACTTTTTAATGCTTTATATTTAACATGATTTTAAGATTTATCGGTAATTGACGTCGCCTTGCATAGATAGATGACATATAAATGAATGGAAAAATTAAAAAAATGTGTGCTAAATCTGAAACTTTTTATCAGGGGTATTTATGTGGATAGGGCGAAAATATAATGTAGTTCCTTAGGGACTTATTCACTGACGACATACTAAATCATTCTGTGGCATCCTGCGGCATACTGAAAGATTCTGTGGCATCCCGCAAAATTTTGTGGCATTCCACGTCCAAATAAAAGCGGGCATTCATGTTTGCCGCCAAGATTGGCAACTCAGCGGGACAGATTCAACATTATTCCAATATACATAATACTCAAATTTCTTTGTAGAAGCATGCCGTTAGTGAGCGTCGCGTCGCGTCGGTCCTTTTTTAAATAAAATTAATAGGTTACAATAAAAAAATATTTGACATTAAATAAATCGTGATCACGGAGTAAATGTTTCTTGTACGTTAATTTTTTTATATTGAAAAAAAAAACAATAAAGCCCTTGTTTGTCTTAACTTTTAAGGCTTACTACACTGAAGTGACTAATCTCAATTCGATCCTTATTGAACCGTTTTTGGGAGAGACATATAAAATGAATTAGTTTTATTTTACTTAAATTTCTTATGTCATTTGACAGCTACCGGCACCGAGGTTTGTTAATGGTCATCAATGATTTCAATCATTAAATGATGTGACCGTTTCACACCACATCCATTTCATTGCTAATCCACCGTACAACAGTAAATAGTTTCCTCAAAAGACCCCAATCCCAAAGACCTGGTTTCGGCACCAAAATAAGCGTTTGCAATAATTTCATAGCTGTCATGTACAAGCCTCCAGAGCGACATCCATTCCATTTATCTTCGCTAGTTCGCACAATCCCAGTAGATGCAACATTTGCTCGCTGCTTAATACTAAATACACATTTATCATTTAATTGCAGTTTAGTATATTGTTCTAGTCAGCTTTGTTCTAAATTAGGTAACTTAGTTGTTTATTTTATTCAATGAGTCTTTCATCTGCATTGCCTCTGGATCTGCCCTTTATTATTTTAAATAATTATAATTATTGCACAATGAAATAAACCTACTGCCAACTTTCTGGGCACTTTTCCCCTAAACTGTGATGCGGTATTTTTAACACCTTGTTACATTTACTTTAAAATTCCTTTTAATTGTGTAGGTACTTGTATATATATATATATATATTTCAATATTTTTTGTGCACATTATCTGGAATGTACCTCATCATCATTATCATCAGCCTTCAATGCCTTCAGCCTGTGTCCCAAGAGTGGGAACATTGTAGGCTGATGGCCTTCAATGTTCCCACTGTTGGGACACAGACCTCCTCTCTGTGAGAGGGAGTGGGCCATAATCCACCACGCGGGCCCAGTGCGGGTTGTTAGATGTCACATGTTTTCGAATTTGATGATTCTAGGACATGCTGGTTTCCTCAAGATGTTTTCCTTCACCGTTTTGAGAGCAGTGGTGATGAAATAAATTACACAAAGTAATGCACCAGGCTGGGTTCGAACCGATAACACTGGGCCACCACTGCTCAATGCAGTGCCTCACGTGCTCACGGAATGTAGGTCTATATTATATTTCTTTTAAAAAAACTTTTTCAAAAAAAAATGTAACCGCCTTCAAAAACAACAACGGTAAAAAAACCTACAAAATAACTTTTCTTTCGGAAGTCGGTGTCTTTGTTTTCTTTATTTCATTGTCTTTTTTTTTGCCACCGACTTCCGAAAGAAAAGTTATTTTGTAGGTTTTTTTTACCGTTGTTGTTTTTGAAGGCGGTTACATTTTTTTTTGAAAAAGTTTTTATTTTACTCTTTTTAGTTTAAATATTCAACCCGAATTCTTGTCAAATACAACATGTGCACTAGAATTTTGTAATCCATAACACCGGTAATAACATCGCTCATGTACACAATAAGCTAATAAAATTCCCTATCTCAAAAACTACTGAACCGATTTTGATGAAACTTGCAATATTCCCTAAGTTAAATGATACCTAGTACAACAAAAAAAGAATTACCTAAATCGGACTTGTAGTTCCAGAGATATGCGAACTTAAACTAAATCAGTCGATGCCTACTCCTTACTATTAAGGAGTTCTACCTTCCATCATCAGCTCAGCTTCATGAAATTATGATTACCATACGCAAGTACTTAAATTACTTCATAAAATTTGCGAAAAACGGTGTGTCGGCCTATAAAATTCGAGGGTTGCCCTCGATTTCTCCAGGATCCAATCATCAGATCCCAACTTGGTGACTATGGGACCACCTCCGAAGTACCTCCTTTCGAACGAAAAAAGAATTTTAAAAATCGGTCCACAATTGGCGGAGTAATCGAGTAACAAATATACAACAAAAAAAAAAAAAAAAAAAAAAAACATACCGTCGAATTGATAACCTCCTCCTTTTTGAAGTCGGTTAAAAATGTTTCAATCACTTTCTATTGGGAGACGTGATACCTCAATAGGTAACAAAGCGCAAGATGGGTTTTCAGACTTTCGGGAACGAATGTCAAAGGTCTAACTGAGATTTGCAAACTATTAATGATGATTCAGATCGGTGAAACTATTATATTTCAGACAGCTTTAATCCAGAATCAGATTTCTGTTCTTACCTGTTCTAGTTTCTAAATATTATTAGACCAATATTTGTAAACTTGACTTGTTTGAAATAAGCGAATAAGCGAATTTAAGTTTCGGTCTTATTATTATTTTAGTGTAGCGCGAACATTCTCTTCTCATTAAAGTAGGCATAACATCAAACATCGTATTTGCTGACTGTCTATTCGCGGTTTCAGAAAGACAAACAAATTCAAACATTTTCCTGCTACATTCAAAGTTCAAAATTCATTAAAACAATTGTATTCCCCATCTCATCAATCAGATCAATAATGGCCCATAATGATTAAGCTATAAGGATTATAATTACAAAGTCAGTAAACAGGTTTACGAGTGAAATACGCCACAACGGCAATGCTTGAATAAACATGAATCGTGAACGGTTTATGGCGTTGGAATTCGACCGATATCTGTCTGTAGGGTTTGGTATATTTAAATTGAGATACTGGAATAGGATTTTCGCAATGGGTGATTGTTTGAAGAAAATTTTGGGGAATAATTTTTCTTTTAATGATTTTTACGTGGTAATGCATTTTTAACTGACGAAAAAAAAGGAGGAAGGTCTCAATTCGACATGTATATTGCTCTATTATTGCTCTGGGCTCGGGTGATGGATTACAAGTTGTAATCCACCACCCGAGCCCAGAGCGAGCAACCCATTCCCACTCTGTAAGAGGGAATGGGTTGTAATTTACAACCATTCCCTCTTACAGAGATGAAGCCCGTGTCCCAGCAGTGGGGAAATTATAGTCTGATTGAACAGAAGTATAAAGATAGGTACATCCCAAATGCCAGCCCTATAGATACGCTACGCAAGAATGTCATCATGTCATCATCAGCCTATAAATGTTCCCACTGCTGGGACACAGGCCTCCTCTCTGTAAGAGGGAGTGGGCCGTAATCTACCACGCGGGCCCAGTGCGGATTGGTAGATGTCACATGTCTTCGAATTTTTGATTCTAGGACATGCCGGTTTCCTCACGATGTTTTCCTTCACCGTTTTGAGAGCAGTGGTGTTGAAATAAATTACACAAAGTAATGCGCCTGACGGGGTTCGAACCCACGACCTACAACTCGTAAGTCGAGGCCGATACCATTGGGCCACCACTGCTCTCGCTCTCTCTGCTACGCAAGAATATCTTTGGATAATACCTTAACATTTAACGGTTCACTTGTTAAATTCGTCTCTGGATGGGTTTGAATGATGTGGTATCAAATGCGTTACGATTGATAACGTAATTCACAAATCAGTTCCATCAAATTATTTCAGGTATTGGACATTCACATATATTAGCAAAGTTTATATTTTTACGTGCCGACGTAAAAATATAAACTTTGCTATGTAATTTCTACGAAGTGGCGATGTCCTACTTCGAGCAGTGAGAACTTTAAATATTGAATGGATTTAAAACCATTTTATTTGTTTCACTCAACTGGCTACAACAAAGGCTATGTTTTGTAGCCAAAGACTTCGTTATTCCTGTGTTCACTTTCAGAAATCGTCATTAGCGGTCGCAGAGCAAACTAATAAAAGACAGGTAGGTAGTACATACAATAAATCATGCGGGGAAATGAGTTCTATAAAAATGTTTTTGAACCCTACGGTTCAGTGTTTTAAAAGATTTTTTTTAAACGTAATCTGAAAATATTGGGATCTTCAATAGCTCTTTTACTAGACTATTCCCTCTTTAAAAGTATAGCACACAGATATAGAGATAGTAGATGGTAGAAAAAATATTGACTCTATAATAAAATATGCGATAAATTGTAAGGATGAATGGAAGAAGGTTTGTCAGCATCTTTCACACAAATTTTACTGTATGGATTTGGATGAGATTTGGTACACAGATAGCTTATAACCTAGAATAAGACATATAATACCATTTATTCTGGTATTACTTCCCGGGGAATAATTTTTAAGAACACCCGCAGGCGAAACCGCAGACAGTAGTTATATCTAAATCATGAATAAGTGGGTAATAATGAACCAAAAATATTCATAATGTTATAAAAGTTTTTAATTTACCATTTAATGACATTCACCTATTGCTGAAAACGTCCCTGATAAGGGCTCAATGCTATATACTTTAGGATCGTAACTCGAAATGAAAGCATCAGCATAAAAAAATAAAAGAGCTTTGTAATGGCTCCACGCTCGATAGGCATCATAAAAATGTCCTTTGCCTTACTTCTATGAGAAATTAGCTATCACATATTTTTTTAACTTTATCATTCATGTTTTTGTTACTCGTAAAAAGGTTTTAAGCCTTTCATACGGAAACAACGAAATGAAGTTATTAGCAAGGGCTGTTGTTGCCTAATTGTTATACATGTGGCATGTAATACGTGAGAGATTTTACGTTAATCTTTTTTAAAAGAAATTAAGAGGAAAAAAAATGACTAATCATAGAACTATCTAAACCGTTGCTCCATGCACTTTAGAATTGCGAACTAACAGCAAGCGGTTTTAAGGCTGAAGCTACACTACGCAGTGATTTGCGATGCGACTGGAAGAACGAAACGAAATAAACATGGTAAGGCAATATAAGTGAAAATCCGGCGAATGTTCGGCGATGACATGGCTAAATTACCTATACATGCTACACAATACGATCAAATCATCCAACACGGTTTACTATACGCATAATGTAGACAGATGCATATTTAGTAGCAAATAAGAAATTTTCTAATAAATTCTCTTCAATGGCACTAATAGGTTTTTTGTAGCAGAAATCATGATTAAAGTTATGTTGTTCCTATTGCACAAAGAAATCAAAGATCGCTAGTCAGATTTAAAATACAGTGTTGCCATAATACGTGAGCATTTATTTATTTGTTTTAATCACTCATCGCGACGCGGCCTAATAGTGGCCATACACCATACTGCCTATCGTACAATCGGCATGACGCTGCCGATTTGATCAGTTAGATTTGACCGTGTGTGGGCGTGGAATCCATCAAATTGGCATGACAATAGGCTTGATCATGCCGATTTGATCATGCCGATTTGATCATGCCGATTTGATCATGCCGATTTGATCATGCCGATTTGATCATGCCAATTTGATCAAATCGATTTGATCAAATCGGAATGATCAAGCTTCAAATCGGCAGCAGTGATACCAACTTAGCAACTTTATAGCTAGATCTAGCTAATATTCGGTAGCTACTTTTTAACCGACGTAAAAAAAGGAGGAGGTTCTCAATTCGAAACGTATATTTTTTTGGAACGAAGTTCCTTATGGCGCGTTGCGAAAGGGGGCTAGGCGGAAAAAAATGTTTAAAAAAACAGGTTCAAGCGATTTTCGACCTTATTGACATTCAAAATTTAGTTTGTTTTTTCTCACATTCTCGTTAGCTAACATTGCTCCTTCATTAAAATCGGTAACAAAACAAGTCGGTAAAAAAGTAGCTAAAAATTTAAGCCACAAGTTTTATAAAATTGTAGCTGTCGGTCACCGAATAATAGCTAGATCTAGCTATAAAGTTGCTAAGTTGGCATCACTGCTGCCGATTTGAAGTTTGATCAAATCGATCGTCATGCCGATTGGACGATAGGCAGTATGGTGTATGGTGTATATGGATGAACTGCCAATTTGATCAAATCGATCGTCATGCCGATTGTACGATAGGCAGTATGGTGTATGGCCGCTATTATGTAACCTCAGCCTTAACGTTATCAAACTTGTATCATCGACACAATTAGCACTCAAGCATTTGCATACGAAAAGAACACACAAAGATAAGCAGCATTACAGCCAGAACTGTCTTGTGTCACGTAAACAATTCCCCATTCCTTTGAAACACAAATCAGGAGAATATACCAACAAACGAACAAACAATGGATGTTTAAATCACAACGTCATGTTTAACGTTGATAATATAGCCAATCACGAGTCTCGATACCCATGATATTCGTGGTTCGCGAGACGAAGCGGCGCGTGATCCGAATTCAGAACAACCCGCGATAACGCCTGTCGAATCAGATTTGAATATGAATAGAATATTAATGAAAAACTTGTTCCCGACTATCAAGACTCGTTGGTGATTTGTTTTGCTTGCGCATCTCTCGTATAGATAACACTAAGCCCGTGAGAATAGAATCCCGACGAAAGGGGAGACGTGGATTATCTCGTGAAAATTGGTAGGTAACGCAAATAATTTAGGTTTACTACGTCTACGATAAATTTTCGTTTACGCAAACTTAAATAAGCTATGGAGATGACGCTCTCGCTTCAAGTATTTTGTTGTTCTATAAGGATTTAGGAGGTAATTCCGTTACGGTCTAATTATAGTTGTTTCCTGATTGTTTTGTAAACAAGTTTCCATCAACGACGAACAAATTTTGCGAGCTCAATGAGGAAATGAGTTTACGATCATGCTATACACGAAAATCAGATTATTTTGTTCTGCTTCACTAGACATTGATAGGCAAAGTAGGATGCGTTCAGTGTGCTTTGATCATTTTACCGACGTTAAACTATTTTTAACCTCGTACGCAAAAAGAGGGCTGTTATTAGTTTTGACCACTATGTGTGCGTGAGGTGGCATCGTAGCTTTTAAACGGCAGATATTTTAGCAATGGTTCTTAATCATGTTTTATTCAAATCGGTTTATCCCATTTCAGAGTGCAAAGCTCTTTTTTTGCAGTTAGCGTAGTCAAAGCACAGCAACCATCATCATTATCATCATCAGCCTATACTGTTCCCACTGCAGGGAAACAGGCTTCTCTCCTCTCTGTGAGAGGGAGTGGGCCACAATCCACCACGCGGACCCAGTACGGGTTAGTAGCACAGAAATAACTATTGAAAATCAACGAACTAATAACATTTGAGATTAAATACTATTGATATTATGTCAACCTACCGTAGTCTTCACAAACTCGATCAGAAACGGTTTTCCATTTACTTTAAATAGTCCATGGTTCAGTTACTGGGAACTGTCTATCCAAACAGTCCCCTTAAGCTGTTAAATACAACTTTATAACTTTTCCTTCAATTCCATTCGCTCTTACAGCAATCGAGTCATTTGAAAGTTTTCTGAGTATTTAACAAATGCAAAGAAAATAAAATTCATAGTAGGTAATTAAGTAGTGGGAACTTTCGGGGTGAAATAAATTTTCAAAAGTCGAGCTTTCGACATTGAGCAATTGCCATACTTTATGTTAAGCTACGCTTTTAATTACTACTGAGCACTTTTAAGTTCACCGCTGTTACTTAAAAAGCGTGCAAGATTTTTCATGTACAAAATTATGCGCCTTTTAAGTTGTTTTTTTTTCGATAAACATTTTTAAAAGACTTTTTTTTTCAAGTTAGTTGAAATAAGCTTTTAAGTCAGTAATATCAGACATTGAACAGACTTAAATTGTTTATTTAAGTCTGTTCAATACCTGATATTTATTTCAAAAGCTTATGTTCGTATTGTCTAGACCACTAAATTACTTACCTATAATTCTGATGACTCTTGAACCATTTAGAGTGTTCAAGAGTCATCTTACAAGATTGTTTAATGATAAATGTTATTACTCGATTACTGAATTTTTATCCGATAAGCTTGACAATAATTAATAAACTATTGTAACTATTGTAATCCAATATTGTGACTTATAACGAAATGATGACTATTAATTATGCATTGACTGTACAAACTATTCCATGCTTTGACATTTACAATTATTGTTTTATAAATTTTTGACATAGATATTTAGCATGAAATAATAATCCGTTCTTCTTTTGTCACAATTCGTATGCAACCATATTTGTACGCCTCTTGGCATAACATAGCGCCCTAATAACTTTAAGACCTGTATTTACTACCTATGTTAAGCAAAAAAAATTAAAAAAAAAAAAAATGTGTAAATTTTGACCCATATTCTCTTAAAACTAATGCAAATTCATCAAACCTATTCGCATTCGTTGTCGCAATATTTGAGTTTATAATATTTATAGTTTCTAAAAAAAAACAATTACACTTATAATCGAGCGAGTGACTTGAGTACATTACTCAACACTAACGGACTCAATCGTCATAACAAACGTGGCCAAACGTCAACCAAGTGTATTCTGTGGATCTTTAAATTGTGGTCAGTTGTCAAATCCACCAATTAAAATATTTCAGTTGAGTAATGGACTCAAGTCACTTTCTGGAAAACCGGTGTTAGAAAAACTCTCCTCTTATACCACCGAAATGTGTTTTTATTTTATTTGCTGTTGAAAAATGCATAAGTTTCGATCCTCCCTTCTCCTAAAAGGAAATTGTGGAGTGTCAACCATCCCTTCGACACTCGGAACCATCAGCAAATGGGACATGTGGGTAGAAGACAAGTGCTTCGGAAACACCTTCGTTGTTTCTACTCGAGTTACTTTGAGCTGTTACATATTTATATGTTTGTATTTATTTGAAGATTGGTAAGGGAGGCTTTGCTGTGTTGAATCGGGGATCAGTATTTGGAAGTGTATTTACTTACTTTACCTAAGAAATGGGTAAATAGAGGATACATATAGAGCATAAAATACTTGCAAGGTTAGTAACTTGAATTCACATACTGACATCCACCTTTGTCGTGATAATATCATCCAATGAATCCGCAGGATTCCTGGGTGGGGCCGCAGGGCCTGTCAGACTCATTCTAACTAAAATCCACAGTGTTCCTTCAATAGCCCTTTACGTTCTAGGGTCACGTTTACCTAGTAAGACAGTCCCGAAACCCGCCGGCAGTCACATACTGACCGTGTTCTTGTGTTGTTTCGATGTAATTTGATATTATACAGCCTGCTAAAACATGACCTAGGTTTCTACGAACCGAATTTTATACGTCAGTCTTAATACATTGGTATATTGCTATCAACAAAGTGAATGATTCCATTTATCCAGCATTGCGTAGCGTCGTAGCACTCGTAGCACTAACAGTTGCTACGTAACGTGCTACGATAATGTGAATTGAGCCTTAACGTCTTCATAAGCAATGACTAGTTACTAACTGTTGCCGTTCAAGCGTAGGCACTGATACAGAATAAGAAATACGTATAGAAAGGAAGCTTATTCTTAAACAGTTTTCTAAGACATCCTTTTCAATATCTCGTCATGTTTTCGAACTTTCAACATTTTTATTTGTCTTTATTGCTTCAGCCTCTAATACACGACTGTGTATTAAAACGTACGACTTCATTTTTTTTCTTTTTTGTTTGGTAATTTTTTATTAAATGATCCTGCGAACCCTGGGTGGACCAGAAGAGACTGCCAGACTTTTACTACCATCGGACTACGAGAGTCAAGGAACAGAGAATACACTTGTGCACTATATAATAATCACGTATATTATAGTGCACAAGTGTATAAAGGTGTGCACCGCACAGATTGACCGCCGTGAACTAAAACGGGCAGGAGGAGTATGTGAGTTTCTTGCGCCCTAACCTAGTACGACTATTTACGTTTTTGTGACATAAAGTAACCTAACTTAGTACGACTATTTACATTTTTGTTACGTAAAGTAACCTAACCTAGTACGACTGTTTACATTTTTGTTACGTAAAGTAACCTAACCTAGTAAAACTATTCACGTTTTTGTGACATAAAGTAACCTAACCTAGTAAGACTATTTACGTTTTTGTGACATAAAGTAACCCAACCTAGTAAAACTATTCACGTTTTTGTAACATAAAGTAACCTAGCCTAGTAAGACTATTTACGTTTTTGTGACATAAAGTAACCCAACCTAGTAAAACTATTCACGTTTTTGTGTCATAAAGTAATCTAACCTAGTTACGTTTACGTTTTGGTGACATAAAGTAACCTAACCTAGTACGACTATTTACGGTTTTGTGACATAAAGTAACCTAACCTAGTACGACTATTTACATTTTTGTGACATAAAGTAACCTAACCTAGTAAAACTATTCACGTTTTTGTGTCATAAAGTAACCTAACCTAGTAAAACTTTTCACGTTTTTGTGACGTAAAGTAAACTGGAACTTATAAAAAATAAGTAGTTCCTCATTCGTACACTGGTGGCACTTTTTAACTTATCATACTATAAACACCGTACAACCAGCATCAAAAGTTGCTGACAACATTCAGATTTTCTAAATCACTGTACACCGTAATAATACAATGTACAGCGATTTTGAAAATCTAAATGTGGTCAGCAACTTTTGATGCTGACTGTACGTAGTTCAAGCATGCTGTAGGTAAAATACGGAAAACTTGTGCTACGCCCTATCTATCACAAATCTTTATTCTATGGTTCTCTACCTATGCATTTGGTTTGTATAGATGTTAACTTGTAGGTACTATGGCTATAGTAAAGTCGTGCAAGCGTGTTCGATACGGTTGTTCATGCATGCTTCGTAGAAGCCATTTATGTGTCGATATTTGGTTGACTTGAGACGTTAGCTAATATGGCATAACAAATTAAATTACAGTACCTACTGTAATGTCTAGCTTACCTACACTACATTACAGAATAAGCTTTGTGTTTTTTTTTTAGCGTTGTAAAATCATCAAATGAGTCCTCCTACCCAGGGCAGGGTGGGAGGGATTACAAAAAATAGAACAGCTTAACGGATCCTGATGAAATGTGGCTCAGAGATAGATAGGATGGTCTGGAATAATACGTAGGGTACCAATTTACCCCAGTATTACGTTCCCGTGGGATGATAATCTCTGACTTCACGGGCGAAACCACTGGCAGCAACTAGTACAAACATTAATTAACAACCTTAATTAACCTCATGAGTATAGGCAGAAATTGTAAAACGCAACCTGCTATGATTCTTTGCATACTCCTTTTGACTTTTCCACATTCTCTGATCAATAGGCCTGCAATACACATGCCAGTAACTTGCATAAAAGTATGCAAGTAAGCGAGTTACTTGCATACTTTTCCCATTGTATCATTCACCAATCAGAATTCATATAGCTTAATGGCATGCAGGCTACTAGCTTACTTTTGTGCAAGTTCCTGGCATGTGTATTACGGGCTATACATACAAGCCGTGTGCCAAATGAAATTAATTATATTTAACAGTTTATTTCATAATTTAACACTTTCACTGTCCTAAGACAATTATCGATACAATTATTGCACGTCCAATAGTGCGTTATATACGATGCATGGACGTATGAACTTCAACCGCCGACCAATAGTGTTGTCCAAGTTGTTAATAGTGTATTGTATGTCATGCACGGACGTACGGAGCTAACTCATCAGTGCATTACATGTAATGCATGGACAGTGAAAGTGTTAAATAATGATACTCTCATTAAATACTTAAACAGTTATTCTCAAAAACGTAGTCAACCACAATTAAATCAATACCTACAAAGAATCATCCACAATTTAAAGGCAACATTTCAATGAAATTCATTGTTAAATGTTTACCCTTCTCATACACATTACTTTATACATCATGTTGTCTGTCTGTGAAATGCTCATTGCTCATTGGTATTCGGTGATCCGTAACGTACCTTGGGGTATTTGGGCAAACAACGCGGGCAAACCTTCACGCTGTTTCGGCTACCGTCAACAATCGGGCAAACAGTAACAATAACATGTATTATGCACTGTCTTTAGGGCAAATATTCAAACAAAGGAATTGTTTGATGTATTTTGGAGAGGAATTGAAGATTTTGCTTGTGGGTTGTTTAAGAGGACGTTGTTTTTGTAAATTGGATTCGTTTCTTGTTTATGAATGCTTGATTTTACGGGAAAGGGTGTTTACACAAGAGTGTTACTGAAACGGCTGACAATATATATATAATTAGTGGTTGACTTATAGTCAAATTTTCAATTTATTATGTCTTAAGTTTGATTGTTGGGGTATCGTATACCCAGTTACTGGGTTACGGAGGTCTGATAGGCAGTATTCGCTCCATGTAAAATACTGATATTCAGCTGCATGCGGTTCGACTGGAAGCCGACGCCTTATATGATATAGTTGGGAAAAGACTAGGCATGTTATATCTCAAACTGTGGCCATTTTTTTAACAATTGAAAACCGACCAATTGTTGAATGATACAAAATAATCTTAAGTAACCGGCGTAATGTTGAGGGGTCAACATTACGCCGGTTACTTAAGATTATTTTATCGGTAAGAAGTTTTTTTTTAACTTTGGCCTACTCTAAGAATTCATTTTCTATCGTGGGTGCGTAACAAACAAACAAACCCTGAAACTAACTCACACAAACACCCAGACCCGGAATAACTACTTGTAGATCATACAATATTTGTTCCGTGCGGGGACCGAAACCGCGACACGCTGCATTGTCCATTGCTCGGCCAAACCGCCAACCGTGCCGAAGTGGATCCTACTCACCCCAAATTTCGAACCATTCAACGCGGTGTAAGGATTTTGGGTGTATTTTTGAAACATCATCATCATCATCAGCCGGAAGACGTCCACTGCTGAACATAGGCCTCCTCCTTAGACCGCCACGCCGAACGACAATTCGCCACTTGCATCCATCGGTTGCCCGCGACCCTCACGATGTCGTCGGTCCACCTAGTGGGAGGCCTGCCTACGCTGCGTCTTCTCTTCTTCTTATTTTTTAAACGTGTGAAAAGAACTTTCCAAGTATGGTACAGGACTTGAAAAATATCCTAATGACGAGAAAAATGATTGCTTTACGGTTTTGTTATGGTTATTTTCACAGCATTCATAAGGATGAAAACACCGCTTAACTATTCCCAAAACGTTAATTTGAGTATTCACTGTAACATTAGATATTAAATAACTTAATTTTCTCACGTAACGAGCGAAATCATAATAGGTAATTTCACCTGTTTGTATTGTATCAAGTTAATTACAGAATATGGGTGTTTTAGCATAATGCTTTTAAGCTGCATTAGACTTTAAGCCACACTATTAGCATAAACCCATTAGTTTTTAGTGTTAACGATTTAAAATTAACATACAATTACGTGGCCAGTGAATATGAGATATGGCGAATGGGATTTAACACAGTGGTTGTGGTTATAATAAGCAAAATAGATTCCGTTTGCTACATCTGGGCTTCAGTAATGGGATAAATAGTTTTCCCATGGGTCAATTCAGGATAAAAAAAACCGGCCAAGAGCGAGTCGGACTCGCCCATAAAGGGTTCCGTAGCAGCAAGTAATAACATACTATAAAAGTTCTTGTAGTTGGTTCCAACTTTGAAAGGTTTACGATTTATGACGTATTAAAAAAAAAAAAACTTGAGAGGTGTCAAGGCACGTCGAAAATCGCTATGAACCTGTTAAAAAGGTTCAAGCGATTTTCGACCCTCCACCCCACACTACCCCACTCCACTCCGCTCCACTTCGCTCCGCTCCGCTCCACTCCGCTCCACTCCGCTCCACTCCGCTCCACTCCGCTCCACTCCGCTCCACTCCGCTCCACTCCGCTCCACTCCCTTCCACTCCACTCCGCTCCGCTCCACTCCACTCCACTCCACTCCGCTCCACTCCACTCCACTCCGCTCCACTCCACTCCACTCCGCTCCACTCCACTCCACTCCGCTCCACTCCGCTCCACTCCACTCCACTCCACTCCACTCCACTCCACTGCACTGCACTCCACTCCACTGCACTCCACTCCACTCCACTACCTATTATAGCTGTAAAAATGAAGTTGACAAACTTACATTTGTAGTTGTTCTCCGATACATTTTGTTTAGGAAAATGTTATCCCAGTACGTTTTATAAGTTGGTCAACTATTACTCGTAAACTTGTAAAGCCCACTTAGTCATGATAATTTTCTTTTAAACTTCGTTATATATACTACTATTGTAAATTTTTTCACACCCCCAAACATAACCGTTTAGCTGGTAGAGGGGGGGGACACTCGAGTAGGGCAAAAATTAGCACTTTAAAGCTTAATATTTCACAAACGAATCTTTTTATCAAAAAATTGTTGATGGAAACTACCAATATTTTTTAAAGGCCTATTTAATGATACCCCACACTAAGGGGTACGCGAGAAAAAAAAATCATCCCCGCTTTACGTGTACAGGAGGTACCCTAAAAAAAATATTTTACGAGATTTTATTTTACCACTTTTTTGACGCAACAAATCCGTATATTTACACCAAATTACAGCTTTCTAGTGCTGGGCGTCTCTGAGCTAAGCTGCGGACAGACGGACGGACGGACGGACGGACGGACATGGCGAAACTATAAGGGTTCCTTGTTGACTACGGAACCCTAAAAATGTGTGTAATTCAACCAAAGCCGTAAGTTGTTTTTTAAAAGCTGACAGCATACATCTAAATATGAGCTTTCATATTTAGGAAATTAATATAATTTAATTTATAGAATCTGAATGTAAAGCCAATTCTTGGAATTTATAGACTCATGTAGCGAGACTGTTCTGGATGTTTAAAAACGATCACTTTTACTTATACAAAAAGTGTAGGTTAATTATTCGTTAAAGCTTTAATACACATAAAAACCACTTTCAGAATAAATCATTTCTGACTTCACTCTTTCAAACATACTTTTTCTAATATAACAGCGAAAATATACAGTATCAAAAGCAAAGCAAATGCTTATTAAATATTCAATACAATTTCAAAAGCAATCTCTACCTTAACTTTCTCACAAACTAATTACTGAAAATAAACAACGTAACGAAACAAAAAAACGAACTGTAAATAAAGCTAACAGAATTAAAAAACATGCTTTTCATGTTATGTTCCTCGGAGTTTTCTTTCATCCACTTCAGGAGTTGAAAAGGGGTTCACAGAAAAAAGGCAAGCGTTATGCACAAAAGAAAAATACACTCAGCAACGTATTTGTGTTAGACTTTTTAATAAACAACTCGAGTTTACGAATAACAATAGAAATGTAATGGGAAATAAAGCCTCCTGCAGACACACGCGATTAATCGCGCGGGGCGACATGTCGCGGTCCATTCGCAGTATTTTTAGAGTGGAAATTAGCTTGGCTCGTTGTCGCAGCGCGATTAATCGCGTGTGTCTGCAGGAGGCTTAAGAATGTATACGATTGAAAGAATTGTTGAATTAATAGAATGTTGGCGGGCCATGGGATGAGCGATTTACAATCTTAAATTGAGAGCAATTTCCTTTTCTACGTCATGTTCTTATATTCTGTGACTTACAGCCTAAAGTAAAAAGATTTTTGTAAAGGTTTTATGATTAACTAGCTTTTGCCCGCGACTTCGTCCGCGTGGAATAGTTACTTTGGGCTAACGTTAAATTTAACCCGGATTTCGAAGCATTCTTCATTGGCGCTCCGCTCCTATTGGCCTTAGCGTGATGATATATAGCCTATAGCCTTTCTCTATAAATTGACTATTTTATACCTTCGGCCGCGAGACGCGTCGAGCGCGGCGACCGATTCTCAAAAAAAATCCTTATAGCATGATTCAGTATTCACGCGCAATGGCTTATTGGCGTATTTCATGTATAACTTTGGTGTTTCTGTACTGATTTATATGATTTTTTTTTATGGAGCAGTTAATTAATGTTAACTTTTTCAATTAGGGGTGACTGAGAGTGTTATAAACGTAAGAGTATTCAAATGTAATCAGAAAGCTTCGAACTGCTAAGCTATCGGGAGTTACACGTGTTATTGTGAGTCAACCATAAAAGATAGACATATGCTGTCGTGGGGTATTTTTTATATAATTTTAAGGAGAAAATTTCCGTCATAAATGATTTCTGTGTAGCTTAACCATTAGGGTTGCACACGCGACGGAAGATTAAAAAACCCACGTTTTTAAATGTCCTAAAAATAAGAAAATAACCCTACGGGGCTGAGAGAGGGGCCACTCAAAACGTGGGGGCGTAAATTATTTAAGGAATTATTTATGAGATATTTACATGACGTGTATAGCTCGTGGGCGTAACTTGCAAAGATACGCCCCCACGTTTTGATTGGCCCATCTCTCAGCCCTGTAGGGTTATTTTCTTATTTTTAGGACATTTAAAAACGTGGGCTTTTAGATTTTTTAAATTTATTAATTATTTTATTATTTTTATCTTTGTTCATCGGGTTTGAAGGTACCCTGAAAATTTCAGCCTGCTAGCTTATCGGAAAGTGCCTCAAAATTGAGTTGCAAAAATCCAACCGGAACGACAAAACGTGGGAAAAACACGCTTTGAGCACCCACTAAATATTATACTTTTTTTTAGTCTTCTTCATATTCAAACTTAATTTACTTCTTATCCGCCAACTTGGGACGGCTGCCATGTTGGATTTAGGTCACGTGATATTTTTTTTCGTATCCCATTCAGCAAACCGTTTCGTTTAATACCCATATCATGGGGATGCATTTCAAATAGCCGATCCGCCATCTTGGATGTCCGCCATGTTGGATTTAAGACACGTGACTATTTTTTTCATATTCCTGACAGCAAACCCTTTCATTTGATACCCATATCTTGGGGGTGCATTTCAAATAGCCTGTCCGCCATCTTGGACGTCAGCCATATAGGATTTAAGTCACATGACTATTTTTTTCGTATTCCTGACAGCAAACCCTTTCATTTGATACTCATATCATGGGGGTGGATTTTAAACAGCCAGTCTGCCATCTTGAACGTCCGCCATATTGGATTTAGGTCACGTGACTATTTTTTTCGTATTCCCGACAGCAAACCCTTTCATTTGATATCCATATCATAGGGGTGCATTTCAAATAGCCTGTCTGCCATCTTGGACGTCCGCCATATTGGATTTAAGTCACCTGACTAAATTTTCGTATTCCTGACAGCAAACCCTTTCATTTGATACCCATATCATGGGGGTGGATTTTAAACAGCCAGTCTGCCATCTTGAACGTCCGCCATATTGGATTTAAGTCACGTGACTATTTTGTTCGTATTCCCGACAGCAAACCCTTTCATTTGATATCCATATCATAGGGGTGCATTTCAAATAGCCTGTCTGCCATCTTGGACGTCCGCCATATTGGATTTGTAATGACGTTTCTTAGCTAGTCATGTATTTTCATCAGAACTCAGAGCATGTGCAAAATTTCAGTCTGCTAGCTTATCGGAAAGTGCCTCAAAATTGAGTTGTAAAAATCCAATCGGAATCCCTTCACTGCTCTGCTCCTATTGATTGTAGCGTGATGAAAAGTATACTATAACCTGCTCAGGAGTATGAAAAATAATTGTACCAAGTTTCGTTAAAATCCGTCGAGTAGTTTTTGTTTCTATAGCGGTTATACAGACAGACAGACAGACAGACAGACAGACAGACAGACAGACAATAATTTTACTGATTGCATTTTTGGCATCAGTATCGATCCCTAAACAACCCCTGATAGTTATTTTGGAAATATATTTAATGTACAGAATTGACCTCTCTACAGATTTATTATAAGTATAGATAGAAGATATAGATTATTATGATCCTAGTTAGTTGTCAGAATCGCAATCACATATCAGTTTTTAGGGCTCCGTAGCCAAATGGCAAAAACGGAAACCTTATAGATTCGTCATGTCTGTCTGTCCGTCTGTCTGTCTGTCCGTCCGTATGTCACAGCCACTTTTCTTCGAAAGTATGAGAGCTATCCTGTTGAAACTTGGTAAGTAGATGTATGATATGAACCGCATTAGGATTTTTAAACAAAAATAAAAACAAAACAAATTTTGAGGGTACCCCCCATACTTAGAATTGAAACTAAATAAAAATTTTTCACCAAACCCATACGTGTGGGGTATCTATGGCCTATCTTTAAAAATGATATTGAGGTTACTAATATATTTTTTTCTAAACTGAACAGTTTGCGCGAGAGACACTTCCAAAGTGATAAAAAAATATATAATGTAGACCTCAACAAAAACCTCCAACGAAAATTGGTTAGGATGAGATATAGTTAGCAGTTTTTGAGATATAGTACATTTTCAAAAACCGCAAATATAACTTTGCCATTCATACAAACACTATGAAAAACAAAGTTATTTTTATTGTTTGTGTATATTACTTACTAATCTCAATATAATTATATACCTAATCTATGCTTGCTACTACGGAACCCTTCATGGGCGAGTCCAACTCGCACTTGGCCGGTTTTTTTTACCACATTGTGGTGAAGTAACTTCTATTTCGTAGTATGTACAAAAATAAATCTTACTAATTCCACAGAAGATGTTTCAAACGGCTAATCACTTTTGATATGAGAAAATGAAAAGACGAGGACCTCAATAGCCTTTTACAGAAACAAAACTTATTTACAAACTGGTGTAAAACTTTTAAACGAAACAATTTCACAAGAAATGAAGCAATCTACTACAAAAAGACGCATTGCAGCCATTAAGTCGGTGTCAACCATGAATAAACACCCTTAATATCTCCAACGACGTGGCCACAGACCAAAGTCTAAATATTTGGTCGGAGGCGACTCGCTTATTACATTTCCTCGGAGTCCACCCCTACCTGCAAAATTTAATTGTACTCTCCACATACGTCCCGATTCCTAAAGCCAATGCTCCATAGGAGACGCGAGATTACGTCCGAGCTATACAAATTCAACCTTTTCAACGAAAACCGTAGCTTCAGAACGTGTCTACGGAACAATTTTCAATCATATAGATAGTTTTAAAAGCGTAGCTTTCAATGGCGTCAATGGTTTTCTACCCGTAGAGTTATTTCTTTAAACCTAAATTCATTTTAACTAATGAGAATATTTTGTGTGCGCTTTTTAGCTTCGGGGTTATTCGTTTTGTTCGCGTTGCTATTCTATTATTTTAGAACGAGTAAACAAAGCTTTGTAAATTAGTCTTTTGTGTGTTTGCTCGGATCCTCGACAAAGAACTAGCAGGTTTAATAACCTGTGATTAGATTAATTATTCATGTGCAACTTACTTGAATGCGAACTACCTTTGTGTTACCTGTATTGATTTCAACCTCAGGCGGCTTTTAATTAACGTTTATCGCCGCGATAAACATGTTGTTTCGAAATAATGAACGGTCTGGTTTAAGGGCTTTGTTATTAAGCGATTTCAATGGGAATGGATTGCAATATCAATGCACTATTAACGCAATGAGATTAAAGTTCAGTTTGCCGTAACAAAAACACTCGTAAAGGACGATTGAGAGAGAAATGACAGCGTGCAGGCGAAGTAAAACACCTTTTCCAATCTCGAAATAATTTGTGACGAAAGTTCAAAACGTTAGTACATAAACTTGATTCTAATCCCATTGTAATTATTATTTATTTATATTTTAATGTTTTAATTGTATTATTTTAATGTTTTAATTTGTAATTATTTCTAATTCTATAATGTAATTGTTATTTATATTCAATTTGTGTACCCACTAACATAGATTTTAAGCTCCTGTTGTACTAACCACTATGGATCATGTAATCTGACATAATAAATAAAAAAAATAAAAAAAAATAAAAATAAATAAATAAACTAGTCTCCAAAGCAATCTACTGAACTAACATTTGCAAAACAAACTGAAAAAGCGATGTTGCAATCAATAATACAATCGTGTCAAATATAGTTGGCAATTCTGGAAACTCTCGTTTTTCGATACGAAGCGAGGCCTCGAATCTCGCATCGAGACTCGAACAAACTTACCTGAATCCGGATTAAGCTGCATTTCTGTAAAACGGGAAATCAATTTGGTTTATAGCGGCCATACACCATACTGCCTATCGTACAATCGGCATGACGCTGCCGATTTGATCAGTTAGATTTGACCGTGTGTGGGCGTGGAATCCATCAAATTGGCATGATCATGCCGATTTGATCAAATCGATTTGATCAAATCGATTTGATCAAATCGATTTGATCAAATCGGAATGATCAAACTTCAAATCGGCAGCAGTGATACCAACTTAGCAACTTTATAGCTAGATCTAGCTAATATTCGGTAGCTACTTTTTAACCGACGTAAAAAAAAGGAGGAGGTTCTCAATTCGAAACGTTTATTTTTTTGGAACGAAGTTCCTTATGGCGCGTTGCGAAAGGGGGCTAGGCGGAAAAAATTGTCACGACACTTTTTACAGTGGAGTGGAGTGGAAAAAACTGGTTCAAGCGATTTTCGACCTTATTGACATTTAAAATTTAGTTTGTTTTTTCTCACATTCTCGTTAGCTAACATTGCTCCTTCATTAAAATCCGGTGTTTGCATAAATGTCAATAAGGTCGAAAATCGCTTGAAGGTCGGAAAACATTTGCTTAACGATAAGCAAATGTTTTCCGACCTTCACTTGTATTACCAACTGATTCCCACCAGTGGGATAGACCGGTAAAAAAACAAGTCGGTAAAACAGTAGCTAAAAAGTTAAGCCACAACTTTTATAAAATTGTAGCTGTCGGTCACCGAATAATAGCTAGATCTAGCTATAAAGTTGCTAAGCTGGCATCACTGCTGCCGATTTGAAGTTTGATCAAATCGATCGTCATGCCGATTGGACGATAGGCAGTATGGTGTATGGTGTATATGGACGAACTGCCAATTTGATCAAATCGATCGTCATGCCGATTGTACGATAGGCAGTATGGTGTATGGCCGCTATTACGTGTAATATCGGGACGGTTTGCGAGAACTTGAAGGTACTGTGAGTGCTCGTCGACTGTTGAGAAGGCGGTGACTTTAATATTTTTGTCGAGGTCGAGACGACAACTCCGTCGCTTTGCGAGACGGTGCACGGTAATCAGGAAAATTATTTACTCATGTCTACGGGCCTCGTTGAAAATACACGTAGGGTTCGCACTGAGGTTGTCTGACGCGGTATTTGATTGTGTTGCTTTGTGAACGTTTATTTTACAACTTTGTTTCTTGTATTTATTTGCAAATATATTCACAAGCTCCCTTAGACGAATTGTCGGAGGCGGTAAATATGATAAATAAGGATTTAGCACGTATTTCCGGTTGGAGTACTGCCCATGGCTTAAAAGTTAACCCGGCGAAGACACAAGTCATTGTTGTTGGCAGTCCGAGACTGCGTTCAAGAATCAACTGGTTGCAGCTTCCCCAAATTGTTTTTGAAGGTTCTGTTATTCCTTATAGTGACAAGGTTAAAGACCTAGGTATTTACGTTGACAAAGACTTCTCTTGGGGCCCACAGTTGCAAGAAGTGAGTCGCAAATTATTCGCATCTGCAGGATCTTTGCGAAGATTGCGCAATTTTCTTCCAACTGCCACTAAAACTGCGCTCGCCCAATCACTCCTTCTCCCAATCCTTGATTATGCCGATGCCAGCTATCCAGATCTCACAGAAATGCAGTTGAATAAGCTTGAGCGACTTCAAAACTTTTGTATAAGGTTCATATTTGGTTTGCGCAAATATGACCATATTTCAGAATTTCGCAATAAACTCAAGTGGTTACCTATCCGCCTTCGCCGAAATACGCACGTTTTAACACTGCTTTACAGTATTCTTTATAATCCCTTAACTCCCTTTTATCTCAAAGAGCGTTTTAAATTTTTACACGATGCACACTCTAGGACTTTGAGATCATCAGAAAATTTGATGCTAATGATGCCTGTGCACTCCACAAAGTTTTATGACGATTCCTTCACGGTCCAGGCTGTCCGTTTGTGGAACGCATTGCCATTATCAGTCAGACAAGCACAGTCGCTGATTTCTTTTAAAAAATCAGTTATAAATCATTTCCTTTCGCTTTAATGTATAATTTGTTTATGTATTTATTTATTGTATGTATTTGTAAATGTATTTTATATTTTTGTCTATTGTATTTGTATGTAATTTGTTCTTTTGGCGCATTAATTGTGCATGTATTTGCTGTGCACCACTAACTACCCTCTTTTTAATTTAAGTTATTTTAGTCCATTCAGAGGTTGTCTGGAAGATATCGCTGTCAGCGATAAGACCGCCGTTGTACCCTTAAGATTAACAATACTGTAAAACGCTGTTTGTAATTTTGGTGTACAATAAAGTATATTCTATTCTATTCTATTCTATTCGATACTTTTAGAACCTTTTAAAATGCTATAAGCATCTCTTAGTTGAATGACTATGTGTGTGTCCACACTGGAAGCCTAGCGCGACGGCGGCGGCGGGCGCGGTGGCGGGCGCGGCGGCGGGCGCGATCTGTGTCCACACTGCCGATCAAGCGTTTGTTTTTGTAGCGGCGAATTCAGGTGTTGCAAACCGGTGGTACAAAGTAGTTTTTATAAATCTTGTTTAAAGAAATTAATTTTAAAATGTTTTATAGGTTGTTTAGGATTGCATACAAGTAAATTTGACAGGCCTGTTGGTCTAGTGGTTAGTGACCCTGACTGCTATGCCGGAGGTCGTGGGTTCGATTCCCACCCAGGACAAATGTTTGTGTGATGAGCACGATCATTTGTTCTGTGTCTGGGTGTAATTTATCTATAATATGTATGTATTTAGAAATATATAAGTATGTTTATCAGTTGTCTAGTACCCATAACACAAGCTCTGCTTAGCTTGGGACTAGATGGCGTTGTGTGATAGTTGTGGAATATTATATTATTATTATTATTAATTATCAATAATTCTACCTTTTTGTACTCAAGTATGGTAAAAATAATTTAAATATGTACAAAAACATCCAACGGTAGTACTTTAGTGCATGTTCTGGTAACTAGATGGCGCTACTAAAACACCGAAAAGGTTTGATACACCTGCCACCCGCCCGTTGTATCGGTTGTTGCCTAGCAACGCCTAGGCTCGCAAATTCGCTTGTAGCCATCGCGCTAGGCCCCCGCCTTAGTCACTTCAGTATGGCCACGAGCGGCGATTTCATACATTCAATATTTCCGCGCCCGCCGCCGCCACCGCGCTAGGCTCGCAGTGTGTTTGAGCACATTGTGGAAAGGTTCTGAGTAAACAATAGTAATATTGTAAAACACTACGTATATATGGTTGGTAGACATAGATACCTTCTTCTTCTAGACTCTGATATGTATTTGGTGTACGAATATTAAAATCGTTTTTGTTTTTACTATTTCTTTATTTCTTGAAGAATTTTTAGAAAACTTAAAAACATATTAAACATATTTCTGTTTGTGAAAATAGCGTAAAAAACAATTAGGTACAAGTTTTTTGCGATTTTTATATTGAACATAACCCAACAAAAAAGTTTCCTTCAGATCTTTACAAAAAAATAAGTCATGGACAAAAAAAAATAAACTTCCGTGTTACCTGCCAACCCTGCGACATTGCAAGCAGAATGAAGAGCCAAGGGAAATACGCTCCGGGGACTCTTTGTAAATAGTCACCGCAATGGCTTCTTGCAGATTAATTTCAAGTGAGAGTGCATCGTGAGACCGTATTGAAAGCGAGAAGAGAGAGAGACACGCCTTGTGTGACGCGAGACTTATGTCAACCACGCGATATAGAAGGAATATTAATTTATCATTAACCAGCTACTGCCTGCGGTTGCGCTTGCTTTATGAATTGAAATTATCCTTCGGGAACGTTTGAAATAAAGAGTTAACACAATTGCAATAAGTTTTTTTGGTTTTGAACTAAGTATTCCCAATTGTTGTTACGTAGATATTGAAGTTCAGCGCTTCAACCACATGAGTAAATAAACGGAAGTTTCAATTTTGTCACTTTTGTTTTTTTTTTATTAATTTTTACGTTAGGCTCGCATGTACCGGTGGAACTTCAAGGAGCACTTCCTGCGTTTGGCCCCAAGGCTGAACCGGGCAGCAGGCGCCCTCAGGCGACTCCTGCCCAACCTCAGCGGGCCAAACGCCTCCTGCCGGAGGCTGTACGCCGGTATCGTGCGGTCCATGGCCCTCTACGGGGCCCCCGTGTGGGCCCTGAGCATGCGGACGCGACCAGCGAGGCTGGTCGCATGCCAGAGGGTCATGGCTATCCGGATGATCCGAGGATACCGCACGATCGCCGGCGAATCGGCCAACCTCCTTGCCGGATTATTGCCCTGGGATCTGGAGGCGACCGCCCTCCAGCGCGTCTATGAGTGGCGCGTGGAGGCGCGGCGCCGGGGAGAATTCCCGCTGCCCCGACAAGTCGAGGCGCGGCGGGAAGAGGTCCGGCGCGATCTCAGGGCAGTATGGAGGGAACGACTGTCGCAACCGAGGTTCGGGCACGCCGCAATCGCGGCGGTAAGACCCCTCTTTGAGGAGTGGCTGGAAAGGCGTCACGGCGTCCTGACCTATCGGATGACGCAGGTCCTCACCGGACACGGATGTTTCGGGAGGTACCTGTGTCGGATGGGGAAGGAAGAAACGCCGGGGTGTCACCATTGCGAAGATCGCCCGGAGGACACAGTAGAGCATACGGTGCAAGACTGCCCCGCTTGGGCAGAGCACCGCCGTGTCCTCACGGCAGCGATAGGCGGAGACCTCTCGCGCCCGGCATTGGTCGAGGCCATGCTGCGGGGCGAGACGGAGTGGGAAGCAGTCGCCTCCTTCTGCGAAGCAGTAATGCTCGTTAAGGAGGAGGCGGGCCGTGAGAGAGAGAGGACAGCGTCCTCCCTCCGCCCCACCCGCAATGGTAGACGCCCACGGCGTCGGACGTCGCAAGACGATCTCCGGCCACCGTAGGCGCGGGCATGCGGGCGGCGAGTAAAGGGCAACTCGCCGCCCGGACATGGACCATGCCCGGGTCGACGGCGCGTTGTGTTCCACGCGCGCCTCAAAGAGCGTCAGCACGATGACGGGGCCCCGCCCAAGAGGGCCAAAGCCTGCCGGGGTCGCGGGACTTATCTCATTACCGTGACCCCGGAACATAAAAGGCTATTGAAGGACACCGTGGATTTTAGTCAGTACAAGTCTGACAGTCCCTCCCGCCCTGCCCGGGGTGGGAGGACTCATTTGATGATTTTACAACGCTAAAAAAAAAAAAAAAAAAAAAAAAAAAAAAGGCTCGCATGTAGCCATCATCTCACCTGATGATTATCAATGATAATATGGCCGAATCTGAAAGTTTGAAATAATTTCCTTGTCTTATGTTTGAGGTGTATCTTAAAACCTGTTTATGTTTACCAACAAAAAATTGTCGTTTTCTAGTAATATTTTTACACAGTGTTACTACGTTTATATATATTTATATATTTTTTTGAATACAGAAGCCCTAGTTGCCAGCTTAGTGAAGACTTCGTAAACACCTCGTATAGAAAATGATGTTCGAGGATAATGCAGCTTCCATTCATTTTTAAAGAATCGATTCAGTAGTTCTGAAGATTTCCCCGAGCACAAACATACAAACCTCTTTTTTCCTATTAATATCAGTTTAGATTATTGCACTAAGATTTCAGTGCAACCGCATTTTGAAATGAGGTTTATTTACTTGTTTTGATAGAGAGAATTATTCATTAGAGAGAACATTAATAAGCGAAGAATGTTTGTATTTTGTGAAAATAAATATTTTCTTGAGCTGTTTGAATTAGAACTGTAAATTGCTGGCAAAACACAAGCAAACCATATAGATGAAATTATAGAAACACTAACAACACAATACAATTTTTGTTGTCAGTATTTTAAAACGAGTCTTGTCTCTAAACTACACTCGCAAACAAAAGTATGGAATCACAAAGGTACTCCGATTCCGCGCGATCTTGAGTAGGTACTTATTAACTAGTGAAAAATTTAAAAAATGGTACCATTTTAAAGGTTTAACTGTTAACTATAAATTGATACAATTGACGTCATTATTTAAGAAGCTGAGGTATTCCAGTTTGAGCAATTATTTCCAGAGCACCTAACTTAAGAGCAACTTTTTATTCCCGATCGAGCACCTATCAAAATTTTGACAAATTGCTCAATCGGGAATGAAATTATACTTCAAATCTATTCCCATTAGAGTAACTACTGTTTGATATCTTGTAGTGTTGGGGTAGTTTTGCTGGTAAGTGTTTCAGCCAACCTTCCTAGAATTATTTAAGAACATACCCTCTAGAACTTATGTTAGCCTTCTTCTTTTGCTTGTAAGTATTTCAGTTAAACTTCCCTGAAGCATATATGATACAAACCAACATGAACCTATGCCTATTATTTTATACACACCCGTAGTTGCTCTAAAGGGAATAGATTTGAATTATATTTCCATTCCCGATTGGGCAACTCGTCAAAATTTTGATAGGTGCTCAATCGGGAATATTAATAACTAGCTTCCGCCCGCGAATCCGTCCGCGCGGATGTCGGTCTTCGCGTGGATGGTTTATTTCTCCATTTTGAGTAACTCTGACAATGACATCTTATAAAAAGAAAAGTGAGTGTATAAAAACGTGGGAATATCTATTGGACCCAAATACGGCTAAGCCTATAATAATTAAGGAGATCCCTCTATTGAGCTACTGCTGTTGAGCTCGCGTTCTGTAGTAAGTATTTTTTTCATAGTAATTCCGACCTTGTATTTACAAATAACTGATCGGAACAGTAATCAAAAAGGTCGCGCTGAAAAGCACGGTTTAAAATTACACGGATACAATATTAATTCCACGGACGACCGGACCGCTCGCCACACTGGATACGTCCGCTCGCATCAAAATTCAGAATTTATATGCATCGCGCGGCGCGGAACGCGGCTCCTTATATAGGAGTCGGGGAGGCGTGGCCCGCGTGTGCCGCAAACGGTTCAAGCCAAATCCGACTTTCGGCGCTACAGGTTACGGCGCTGAATTCACTGCGGCAATGCAACGCGTGTTCGCGGTTCTACAGAACAACGTCTATGAATAAAACTGAAAAATAAGATTTTTTTTCTACGTATTTTACCAGGATAAAAAGTATCCTATTTTATGCCCAGGATAATAAGGTATAATTATACCAAGTTTCATCGAAATCGAACCGTTAGTTTTCACGTGATGCCTGCACATACAGACAGACAGACAAAAATTTTTTTAATCACATATTTGTGTTTGGTATCGATCCAGCAACACCCCCCGCTATTTATTTTTTCAATATTTTCAATGTACAGAATTGACCCTTCTACAGATTTATTATATGTATAGATTGCTCTTAAAATAGTTGCTCAAACGGAAATACCTCAGGGAGTTATCCTGGATCAATTTCAAGTAAGTGATTCCATACTATTTCTCGCTAATGTAGTTAAGTCATGTTACGTAGGTAACATGATTTTATTATTACGGATGCCCATCATATCTCAATTAAATATTCACTTTATTTCCCTACTTTATAGGTACATCAACAAACAAATTAATACCCAATAATGATCACATACATACCAGCAATTCATTAATGCTTCTATTCATGGTAGTTTCAATCGCATAAGTTCCAAGATACACACAAAGCCTTAACGCTAGGTCTCCACTGATAGTCAGGATTCCCCACAATGCACCCAGTGTTGCGCTTTGTGTGATGTCACTGGTAGATAGCAGTATTGTGTGCTGGCAATACCATACCGACTAAGAGACTAATCCATTGGATCATCTATGTTCACAATTTCAGCGGAGCAACGTTATAATACGTAAAATTTGATAAACGCTATTTGACACAACGTTTAATCACGTCAGTAAAAAATATGTCTTTCTTCAAAGAACGTGTATAAACGGCTGAGGCTTATACAAATTCCTTCCAGCTAAGTCATCGCGCCGTATCACTTTAAATTTTGGGACTGCTAGCGCCACTCCAGGTTAGTTTTTTTGTGCACTTTATAATGCTATTCGCACACATACTATTCGTGGATAAACGTCGACGTGTAGTAACGGTTTGTGTCACATATCATTTATTATCTTTGTTTGTATGAAAAACAGAAAGTCACTAATCATCATTTATTTTTTATGAGAAAATAGTGAGCCGCGCAATAAACATTTGAATACCCAGATGCTCCGCTGAAAGTGTTAAGAGTTTTTAAGTTATAGATGAATTGAATAATATGATTTTTATTTGTTTATGAATATTTTTCAAAAGAGGTCTCCACTTGGACTATTCGTAAAAGAAGACCAAGACTATATTTAACAGATTGCGAGTGTACATCTAAATAAATGCCTAATTTATTATGTTTGCAAGCATTCTGTTAGATTTTCGATCTCAGGTAAGCGATAGTTGAGAGATGATATTATTCAAATAAGTCATTAATTTAACGTAGATTACTGATAGTTAAAAACAAAGTATTGTTTTATTTGTCTTAAATAACGATTACAATCCGTAACAACTTCTTATTCATCGGATAAGAAATGCTTAAATTAGGTATTTGAATTTAGAAAAAAAAAATTTTTTGTAATTAATAATTCCACCACAAAATAAGAAAATTTATCGAAGAGAAAAAACCTTAATTCCTTTTTTAATAATTAATTATGACCAATTTAAAAGTGATAAAATTTGAAAAAAATTGACGAGAATACAAACGCGCCACGGTTGGTCGCCTCGGATGTGACGTCACTTTGACAAAGAATTTCCTTAGCACTGTGTCAACTGGCTTCTATAATAACAATTTCAAAGTTACAACACGTATTATCGATGTATAGAAATAGTCTATGTGACGTCACACCGCCCCGTCGCCGTCGGGCACTGTCGGCGTGTTTTTGGCTCGGAGTTCAAATAATGATTTTGAATTTAATGTAACTTCCAATTGGAGTAAAAACAAAACTAATAAAAACAGTTTGTTAACAAATTAATATATGATCTTTCCATTAAAGACAAAAAAAATCATTCAAAGGACCAATTTAATGACTTGACTTCGCAAAAAAATATAAATTCACAAATATAAATTTGGATTTCTATATTATACTGCATTAACTTATACTCATTACTAAAAACATACTATTATGTAAAAAAATACAGCAAAATACATCACCCTTATCAGTACAGTGTGACATCCCGAAATAGCCAGCTTAACGTGTAATTTCTACCAGTTGTATATACGAAGCATTGCTTCATAAACTACATGGAGATAAAACAATGTCGACATCGGGTTTTAACAACACCATCACAGCACTATAATTTATGTCTCGCTATGTCAACCGGAACTCCTAAAACTTTCGGAAGCAAACAACTTCTTCCTATCATTTTCATGTTTTCAGATCCGCTTTAAGCGTCCTGCAGACACACGCGATTAATCGCGCGGGGCGACATGTCGCGGTCCATTCGCAGTATTTTTAGAGTGGAAATTAGCTTGGCTCGTTGTCGCATCGCGATTAATCGCGAGTGTCTGCAGAAGGCTTTAATGATTTCCGTATAATGGTTTGACGGCACGGTTAGCGCAGTGGCGATTGAGCGATTAGACTGCTGCGCTGCTGGTCGCTGGTTCGATTCCCGCACGGAGCAAATATTTGTATGATCTACAAGTAGTTGCTTCGGGTCTGGGCGTTTGTGTATGTGAGTTTTTACCCGACTACGGCGAAGCAAAAAGGAGGGTTATGATTTTTACCCGACTACGGCGAAGCAAAAAGGAGGGTTATTGATTTTGACCGGTATGTATGTATGTATGTATGTTCATCTGTTCCCTCATAACTTCTGAACTACTTATCACTACTTGACAAATGAGGTGTCGTTAGAAGCGTCTCAGTTGTCCGCTGGTTATAGGGTAGGTGACGTGTCACCAAATCCAATATGGCGCCCTCTAGGGGATGAAAAGTCGTAACCGAAAAAAAATATAATATTTTCGCACAGTATCGACATGGGTATCAAATTAAAGGGCTTGATGAGCACATTTGAAATATATATACATTATATAGCTTTTACTAGCTACTTTGCCTGTTTCTAACAGTGTCAACATGGGTATCAAATGAAAAGGCTTAATGAGTACATTTTAAATTCACTCGCTGCTTTGCTTATTATATCAAATAACCCCAAAATAGTGTAAATAAAAAATAAGTTAAAATAACTAAAACCCGACTACGAAAAAATCGCGCACTAAAAAGTATAAAACAAGAAGAACAATCCGTGTTACAGAAATTTTTAATTAATAGCCGTGGTCGTATTCCTCCTGCGGTTGTTTCACACAATCTTTATTGGCTAGGTGGCATACGACCACGGCTATTAATTAAAAATTTCTGTAACACGGATTGTTCTTGTTTTATACTTTTTAGTGCGCGATTTTTTCGTAGTCGGGTTTTAGTTATTTTAACTTATTTTTTTTATGTTTGTAAACGCACCCACGACACAGGAGAAATTCCTAGTGTGGGGCAACGTTAAAAAAAAATGGTAATATTATGGTACATCTAATTCTGTTTTTACTTTTTTTTATATACTTATTCCATATTATTAGTTGGATATTTTAATCAAAGTCTAGTGACTTTTTCAAATACAAATGTCGTACTTATATCAGCAGCCTATTGCCGTCCACTGCTGGACGTAAGCCTCACCCAAAGAGCGCCAACCATCCCGGTCCTGGGCAGCCCGCATCCATCCACTGCCAGCCATCTTCCTTAAATCATCGACCCATCTTGCAGCAGGGCGTCCTTACACTTATAAAATAAATATCAATTTCTAACAAAAACTTATTGCAGTAAAATTAAAACATTCAGGTAAAACCGTCAAAGACAAACAGGAAATTGTCTAACAAAGTTTTCTAAGAAATTAAAATACGGAGTAAACGACCCACATGCTCATACTGCTCCAATAAACTAAAAAGGTCCCCTTTTTAAGAAACGCTGCCCTTTTCTTGCAGTTTTTCCGTGTAACGTGGATTTGTTAACATAAAAGCTTACATGTAGAAACATCCTGAGTCGGAACAACTATCTCTAGGTCATAAAGGTATTTCTTTGTTTCGGGTGGGAATTGAAGCCTCAACAGTCAACTACCCAATTCACAGAGTTTGTATCCAACCGCGTCACCTAAGGGTTCCCACACATAAACACGATACGACGTCGCGTCGTAGAAATATACGATGAGCATCGTTAAAGTGGGGTGGTGTTTTAGTTCATTCCGAAAAATGGACCGCTCTAGACGCATTCTGTGCCATAGTACGGGACGCTGCTCGACTAGGGTAATTAACAGATCGACTTCAATCGTGCATCGACACGTTACGACGTCGTGTCGTAGATTTCCACGACCTGTTTATGTGTGGAAGCCCTATATTTGCAAATAATTGGCGACACAGTTAGTGCAGTGGCTGAACGATCGACTGCTGCGCAGCGTGTCGCGGGTTCGATCCCCGCACGGAACAAATATTTGTATGATCCACAAGTAGTTGTTCTGAGTCTGGGTGTTTGCGTACCTATGTGAGTTTCTATGTTTGTAAACGCACCCACGATACAGGAAGAATTTCTTAGTGTGGGACCAAATTATAAAAAAAAAAGTTGAGAGGTATCAACCAATGGGACACCCGGATGGAACGAAGTTACTGAATACACTCAACAAAAATAATCGTCGCGAAACCACACTGTTCACAGTTCGACAGAATTAAAATGGTTGTCTTGTTTTTTTACCGATTTATCCTACTGGTGGAAATTAGTTGGACAAATCGGTAAAACAAGTGAAGGTTGGAAAAAATTTACTTAACGATATTATAGGATATAGGATAGGTCGAAAATCGCTTGCATCTGTCTTTTTAATTTGCTATCGTTATCAAATGTTTTCCGACCTTCACGCGATTTTCGACCTTATTGACATTTATGCAAACACCGGATTTTAATGAAGGAGAAATGTTAGCTAACCAGAACGTGAGAAAAAACAAACTAAATTTTAAATGTCAAGAAGGTCGAAAATCGCTTTTTAACTTGCTTAACGATAGCAAGTTAAAAAAAAGGTCAAGCGATTTTCGACCCTCCACTCCACTCCACTCCACCCTACTCCACACCACACCACTCCACTCCATTCCATTCTAGTCCAGTCCATTCCATTCCATGGTAATAACCACATTACCCTCCTTTGCGTCACGCAGTCGGTAAAAAGTGTCGTGACAATTTTTTCCGTCTAGCCCCCTTTCGCAACGCGCGATAAGGAACTTCGTTCCAATAAAGAAAATAATTTTTAATTGCTTAACCACTTCATTATCATCATCATCTCAGCCATAGGACGTCCACTGCTGAACCACTTGGTCAAATAAAATTGATATCTGACAAGAACTTGGCAAATATAAGTACACTCTAGTTCACGGTAATCGATACAATTTCATCTATTGAAGAGCTCTAAGCAAACAAAAGAAAGATTCGTTTCACGTTATATCCAAAGTTTAATTTAATCAAAGTAAAATGTTTGAGGAACAAGGTAGCTTGTTGCCAGTACTCGCTGGCCTTCTATAACTTTGAACAGTGCTACAGTACTGAGGACCACTTCAAAACTTTGAGTATTCAACCTGATGATGAACTATGCAGACGTTAAATTTGTAGTTGAATAAACTTGTTTGTTTATTTTCATCTCTGTTTATTCGCTTCAATTTCTCTTTGCCTTGTTTGTTTAGCATGCCAGCAGGTTTTCTCACGATGTTTACATATTATGAACCAAAAATTGGAAGACATGTGACATCTACCAATCCGCACTGGGCCCGCGTGGTAAATTACGGCCTACTCCTTCTCACAGAGAGGAGGCCTGTGTCCCAGCAGTGGGATGTTTTCCTTCACCGCTTTTCACCCATTTGAATGAATGCACTCAATTACAAATTACCCTGTGTATACAAAGTGAAACCAAGACAAACTGAATATAGGAGTATGTATATAGCTTGATGTGATCGAGTCAACATATTATTATATTCAGAAAGAAAGAAAGAAAGAAGAATTAAGCTAAGCAACAAAATAATATTTATTGTATCCTACGACTGTTTCGTTTTTACAAAACGTTAAAATATACACGCCAATGAAATGTTCCAGGAAGATAATATAAACAATTGACCAATTTCTCCAAGAGAATAACAAAAGAATTTCCGTAAAAATACTCTTTATTAAAACAAACGGTTACACAAAATTACAATCTAAGTTTACTTAATTTAAACACGGTGGATGGTTTCAAACAATAATTTCGTTTTCTGTCGGGTTTTGTTGATATATAATATAAAAATAAAGCTACTACTAAAATAATAGAAGTAGCTTAATGATTAATAATTTTATATTATTATTTTAAAACACAAATATTCTATTTATATATTGTCGCCTCGTCCTCCTCTTTCTTCACAGCTTGGATGAGGACCAGAGACATGACGGCATTCACAACCTGGGAATTAAAAAGTAATCATTAATAACTAAATCATTATATTAAGTAGGTATGTAAATGTATAATAAATGCTAACGAAAATGTATGTAATCCGTCATTGTATACAATTTGAAATTGTTAACATTTCCTAAGAATTGTATACAATTCCAAAATATCATATATTTCCGGTAACATAATATACATTAATTACGACTGTAACCCCCGACGATTTAGGCAGATGTGCACCTTATTGTACACCAACATTTCGTCAGTTATGTTCAAGTTACATGGGGCAAATCTAATAGCCATCAACCGAGCAAAAAACCAGAATCCGTGGCTGCTACTAAAAAATCTTAATAGAAAAACCTAATTACATTCAGCTCATACACAGCAGTCTGTCAGACCACTAGAGTTGTTATTAAAAAACATTATTTTGAAAGAAAACTGCATTTATTGGCATTAAAACACCTTAAAACTGGATGTAGCACAGCATAACACAGCATAGCACAGCATATGCCGCCATAAAGAATGCCACCTCGCGATGATTTTCGGCTGCATTCAAATTCGCTAGGACTTGTAAATCACGACTTTTTTTTAGTAAATATAAAAGTGATAACAAAAAATAGATGTCACATTTAATAATTCATTTTACTTAGGTTATCAATTCTACTATGTAAGTATAGAAACTAAAACGTCTTTCACAAGAAAACCCTCAAAACCCAAGCTAATATTGATCAAGGACTTGATCGTTTATCTAGAACTGAATAGTTGAATACCTAACAAATACCTATAATTTCCATCGAACTTTGCCATTTACCCGAATACACGTTAATCAAGACACTTAATTATAACAAAAGCCACAATTTCCCTAAGAATCTTCGAAGTTACTTACCTAAGACTATGGAATAATTTACTATAATATCACTACAGAACTTTCTGGGAACTGTTATGTAAATATAATTAGGTATACATATATATAATTAAAATATCAACACAGCTCTTCCTTGCGTGGTTATGAACCAAGAAACTCATTAAGATATAACGACCGACATGTCCTGGAAATTCTAGTTTAACGAGGACGTATTTAAGACTGGATATCAGCACCCTGGTTGAGTTTTATGGTCACTGAATAAAAAGGTTATGGTTGGAATATACTCGTTGGACGCTTGGTGGCGGCATTTGTTTAGGTGATGGGTCGGATCCAACTGCTAGTGGTCTAACCTGAGGAATGGCACCACAGGCTACTTACAACCTGCGTTGATGGCTGAACGATCTCACGGTCTTAGAACGCCTCACCAGGACTGCCTGGCTCGCGACAACTATCATATCGGAGTCTTGCGCCAAATAGTTCTTACTATTACGGTCGGTGCGCGAAGTTCCAGTCAACACAAGTCTCCAATACCTTATGACTTTGGTATCCAGGCGACTATAGCAATACAAAATCCATAGAAGTTCGTCAATGTATACCAAAGTCGTAAGCTATAGACACTTGTGTCACGATGTGTGTACGAAGGGCCTTAGGTTTCATTTTTGCATCTAGACTACATTGAGGCAAGGAGCAAACTCATTACAAAAAAAATGTGAAACCTGTTTTATTTAAGAGTATTGGTGTTACCCAGAAAATGTGATTTGGAGGTTAGATATGCATTCACTTTAAAATAATTTATAGACAACGCATTCTCATACGAAAAAGGAAGAGGGATAAATATCTTCCCATTTTTTACCGACTTCAAAAAAAAGGAGGTTATCAATTCGACCCGTATGTATGTAATATTATCAGAACTGCCCAGTTTTCATATATGTTAGTCTATATCAGCGTCTGAACAAATGTGCCAAATTTCATAAGTGTATGTATGTATGTATGTAATATTATCAGAACTGCCCAGTTTTCATATATGTTAGTCTATATCAGCGTCTGAACAAATGTGCCAAATTTCATAAGTGTATGTATGTATGTATGTATGTATGTATGTATGTATGTTTTTATGTTTGTGCACGCATATCTCCGGAACTATAAGTTCGATTTAAGTAATTCTTTTTTTGTTGTACTAGGTATTGTTCAACTTAGGGTACACTGCAAGTTTCATCAAAATCGGTTCAGTAGTTTTAGAGATATGGATTTTTTTATGTTGTGTCGGATTACAAGATTAGTGCATAAGTAAGAAAATTTTACAAGAATTTGGGCTGAATATGTAAAAAATAAACTAAAAAGGGTAAAATAAAAACTTTTTTTAAAAAAAGGACCGACTTCAAAACAAATACAAAAAAGTTTAAAATAACTTTTCTTTCGGAAGTCGGTGGCTTTGTTTTGTTGTGTCATTGACTATTGCCACCGACTTCCGAAAGAAAAGTTATTTTAAACTTTTTTGTATTTGTTTTGAAGTCGGTCCTTTTTTTTTGATTCTGTTGTGATCTCAACACAACATAGCCCAAGCTTTTGTAATCACAAGTATTCTCGTCGGTGCTTTCTGGTTTGCTAGAATTGCCAGTATGCGCGAATAGATTATGCAACGTGGTTTTATTTTGCTCACGGTTTTCTCTCGCGAGACAAGATAAGCATGCGGGTAACTGCATCATTAGGGTCGTATACAATGCTATTTCTAGAGCAATAGTATTGTTCTATTTTCTTTTGCATAGTTGTGCACATTTTTAGCACATTTTGTTCCAAGTACGCTTTTAACGTTTGTAGAGCGCTCTGTTTAGTTACTGATGTTTTAAAATTGCTTCATAATAAAAAAATTGAAAAACTATTGAAGTTTTTACGTAGGGATGCATCAAACACAACTAAATCTGATGTAAACGAAAGTTTAGAAGCGACGCATCAAAATGAGACCGCAGTCAAGTGATGCAATTGGCTAGTGATTTAGACAGCCAATCAGAGCAATCTATGCAGGCTTGACATAGTGCAACCTCCATAATATTTGTGTTGATTTTCGTTCGAAAAACTAGCCGGTTACCATTCACAACTCTGTCTAAGCATAGATGGTACCGGTACAAACTATTTAGAAAAGAGAAATTACTTTTTTTCGAAACAATTATGGCAACACGATACCTAAGTACTGTTTGCCTCGCCTCTGAGCTAAATAGGCTTAGTTCAGCATTTTTTTTTTGTTGAACTCAGCTTATTATAACTGGGTGCCTGACACTGGTTTTTAACTGGGCCTGTTGGGAGATGTGATTAAGCTTGTTCAACAATCAGCTTTCAATTTCTACTTACAGCAATCATGCAGGAAGCAAGCACGATGCCTGCCAACCAGCCGGTCTTGCCTTCCAAGTACCAGGTGAGCTCATCGACGCAGCCATGGAAGTAGGCGTTGCCGGTAACGGAGTCCCTGCACTCGGAGGGAAGAGGTTTGTTCAAGTTGATGTAGTCCATCGGGCCGTCAGCTCCGCAGCAACCAATCTGAGGAAAGACAGAAAATCTTTTGTAGAAAATGTTTATGTGGGTGTGTAAACAGTTAAAATGTAGAAGTGAACCTAATTGAAATACAAAAATTAGAGGATCTTTTCCCTCTCCCCCTCTCCCTATGAGGAGCCACGTCCTGTACGCACACATTCTCATTAGCAAGAACGACGCCTGTACGCCGCTGCATACCCGTTTTAGACAGGCTACCCGTCTTAGGCTCACCTCCCTGAAGTACATAGTTGTTCCAAGTCTGAGTATTTGTGTATGTGAGTATCTATGTTTGTAAACGCACCCACGATACTGAAGAACGTCTAGGAAAACGTTTAATATTAACAGGAAAAAACCGGCCAAGTGCGAGTTAGACTCGCCCATGAAGGGTTCCGTAGCAGCAAGCATAGATTAGAGATATAATTATATTGAGATTAGTAAGTAATATACACAAACAATAAAAATAACTTTGTTTTTCATAGTATTTGTATGAATGGCAAAGTTATATTTGCGGTTTTTGAAAATGTACTATATCTCAAAAACTGCTAACTGTATCTCATCCAAACCAATTTTCGTTGGTAGTTTTGGTTGAGGTCTACATTATATATTTTTTTTAGTTTTATCATTCTCTTATTTTAGAAGTTACGGGGGGGGGGACACACTTTTTACCACTTTGGAAGTGTCTCTCGCGCAAACTGTTCAGTTTAGAAAAAAATGATGTTAGTAACCTCAATATCATTTTTAAAGACCTATTCATAGATACCCCACACGTATGGGTTTGGTGAAAAATTTTTTTTTGAGTTTCAATTCTAAGTATGGGGGACACCCCCAAAATTTGTTTTGTTTTGATTTTTGTGTGAAAATCCTAATGCGGTTCACATAATACATCTTTCTACCAAGTTTCAACAGGATAGCTCTTATACTTTCGACAAAAAGTGGCTGTGACATACACGGACAGACAGACAGACATGACGAATCTATAAGGGTTCCGTTTTTGCCATTTGGCTACGGAACCCTAAAAAGAGAAGAAGATTTTATTTATCTATAAATACGAGTACAAATATTCCTCAACAACATTTTAACGCTGTGCAAACTCCTTCAGCTCTTAAAAGACTTCTTTTCAATAAGCAATCAATCGACCATGTCAATTTCACACCTAAACAATTTTGCTGAACTCTCAAAGGAAGCTTGCAATAAACTCGAAATAAAGCGAGATTCGACGAAAACGCGATATCTCGACAATCGTGCGTATTACAAGCATCGTTCGCGATTGGAATCGATTCAAAATTAAGCCAAATTTTGCCGGGAGAGAGTTTATGATTGGAGCAGTGTGCAATCGGGCGCGGGACGTGCCACACAGCCCTATTTGATTAGTGCCTGTATCCCGAACACGCTGGCTTGGACGCCTACTATTAGAGGAAAAAACTAGATTATTTTATAAATATAAAAAATCTTTTACAATCAATAATATTTAATAGAGTTTACAAAATATAACATTTTGAAAGATATCTTCATAATACATAGTACGAATTGAAACAAGCTATGGCATCAGAAACAACCTGCTATTTATTTTTGACAAACGCTGAATGAAGATTTTAAATTAGTTCAAAGTATTTTTTTTAATAACTTACAAAAATCCATGTAGTCAGGGCCACGCTTCAAAGTGAAATCCGTTCAATCTTTTTCAAGCGACTATGCGCCACTAGTAGGCCCCCATAAGGGTATCCTTTCTGTGACACAGTTTCGTCAACTGCCCATTCAGCCAATGCGTTTTGGTGTTTGCTTCGTTAGATGTTCCGGTTTTGTTACACTTTTTCGTAGCCATAGTTTGACGAGAGAAAAATCACGACCGGTATTCCTTTTTTGCGACAAAGTCAGGCCATATGTAATTTTTTGGTCCGCCTGCTTTTTCAGTACTACTTTTCTGTACAGGGCAGTGCAACGCTGAACGATGATCTCAGTGAGATATGAAATTGGAAATCCCAGTTCAAAGGATATCCTGTAATAATTATAGCTTTTTGATTCTGTTGGTTTTATTTTTGTATGGACGTGCAAAGAGAAAATACGGTTCGTTTATAATTGCTGTTGCTTGTTTACCAATCCTGCTGTATACCTACGCCAGGATATCTAGGCTAGAGATACCTACGGTCTACAGTGTTTACGATGTTGGAACAGTCAAAAGTGTATTGAATTTTCATAACTACAGAAATCTTACCTGTATCTATCCAATTCGTTATAAAAATACGGAAAGCTTCAATGACCTCACATAAACCACCACTAATATTGGAACATCATCATTGTCGTCATCATTTTCCGGCCCTATATAATTTCATAATTTGGTTTTAGTGCGGCATATCTTAATTTTCCATACTACGCTTTTTTTTTATTTGTCGTACTTGTGAATTCACATCCTTCCTAGCCATATTATCCATCACAAAGTCCATCCATCGTTTCTTTAGACTTCATAACATCACGCTTGTAATCCCGAAGGTTTGGGAAGAGGGGTGAACTTTATGGTGCACCCACATTTCGCCAATAATGTTATTAAGTCCCATTATATTTGACTGCAAGATTTGTGCAGTAAGCGATCCCCTGCTGTCTTCATATCGTTTTTCCGGGTCTGGGTATTTGTGTATGTATGTTTCTATACTTGTAAACAAACTCACGACACAGGAGAAATATTGACACGGACATGGGGGCGATCCTAATATCACTATCAACCGGGCTGCTACTCAGAAATTCCTGAACAAAAATCCCCGGAAAACTGCCCGGCTAGGAAATCAAACCCGGCACCTCAGGCGCACTTGCGACTGACTTTCCAGGCAGTCATTTTCATCTTCTTATTCTTTAGTCTTCGTCTACACTTATTCATAAGTCATACGTTTTGTATCAAAGTGTTAAGTAGTACTTACTCCTTCCTGCACCATCCTAAGGATCTCCCGACTGCCTTCGTGTTGAGGGTTGTTCATCAGCCTCATGATAACGTCCTTGATCAGAGGTTGGATGCTGGAGTCGTATGTGGAGAAGTCTAGAACCACGCAGGCTCCTACCAGGCCAAACACGAACGTGGCTATTTGTGACCCTATATACTGAAAAAGATAAAAAAATGTTTTTTTACAAAGTGATAAAAAAACCATTCTTGGATATTATGGCTCTTCGTGTAAGCCTCGTGTGGTTATTATAGACATAATTTAGTATGCAGACGTCTTCTGTTAAAACATTGATTTGACTGCAATGTCAATGTATTGGTAGTAGTTGTTAATTTTACTCTTTTCGTTTATGTTACTCTGCAATTATAGATGACGCTGAACGTTACCGTAATACGTTAGGAATGGATCTAAAAATTCAACGCTTGTAGGTTAGAACCTCGGTCCCTCAGTTGGTAAGAGCGTCTTATGGACTGAATTCGATGGTTGCATAATTACTATTGTCGTAATTTACTACTATTATAAAATTTGAAATTTTGTGACGATGGATGAATGGAATTTAGCAATGATAACCTAAATTAACTCGTATTATACTTTTTATCTCTTTAATTCATCTTCGCAGGCGAAGCAGCGGCCGCTAGCTAGTAATTTATAAAGCCACATCCAGTTAAGCCTTTGTCGATTTTGACGCTCTTCAAAATAAATCCTGTAGCTAACCTGTTGCAAAAGGCCTAAGGGCTAGAAATAAAAGCAGACCCGTGGATGAATGCAAAAATGCTTCAGCCCACACACGAGCCAATTAAAAATATAACGCCAAGCCTTTCACATTCTGAAAATAGGCAAATAAAAGGGTAGTAGAATAAAAGAAATAGAAGGAAAACAAATAGATAAATTCTCTTCTGTTGAGCTTACGTAAATACAAGATAACAAATATTCATGTGAAAACTTGGCAGACAATCTAGATGGCCAGACTTAGATTTGTTACTGAGTTTATAACTATACGCCAATATTGATACGGCTTGTATTTGTCTAAATCAAAAGCAATTGTTAGTAACCTAGATAACATCAGAATTTATTCGTGAATACATAGAAATTGCGTCAGTTGTTTTTCGCTTTACGAAATCTTATATGGTGCCAAGAATTTAAGGCTAGATTAAATAAGTGAACCGAAATATGCTTTGGTGCCTATGAGAAATACGAATTTATCAAGTTTATTTCTGAAACATGAGAAAATTCTTACTATATTTTTTCTCGAAGATCATCATATTGTAGGTATTCATTGGGAAATATCAAAAGGAAAGAAAGAAAAGGTCGCTATAGGGTCGCGTATTGACTTCATTATTCTAACTATACCTACACATTAATATCTTGATTGAACGAACCTTGATAGGCTCAAAGAGAGTCGATAGTCTAGAATAACGTATATACATTAGGACACTTAAGAGTATCGCTTGAGAAGATATTTATTTTGACAATCTTCGATCAATAATAGTACTAGATTCCCGATGAATGCTTCAAAAACGGCCCGAAAAATACCGCCACAAACGGTTTTGTGACGGTATTTCGAATTCTTATTGTTTAGAAGAAATGTAGATGTTCACGTCTGTGCAATTGTGGCCACTTTTGCTCTCTTTTTTGTTCGTGATCCTTAATCTAGAGCTATTATTGATCGAAGTTGACAATACAGAAAGAAATAAATTAAGGAATTGAGGAACTTTCCCCCTATCCCATAATCGTCTTTAGGATTCCATTTATCACTGCATCAAAATCTATCTAGAGGTGCAAACATGGAAGCATAACAAACTCACTTTCACAAAGGCATTTATAATACTTATTACTAGCTTTTAGCCGCGAATTCACCCACGTGGTAGTAATTACCTCAAGAAACAAAATCACTTAGATCGGTATAAAAATATCCTGTGTTAATTCAGATCAAAAACTACCTCCACGCCATGTCTCCAATCCATTCAGCAGTATTTGTGTGAAAGAGTAAGAAACATCCATCTTTCCATCATCATAAACTTTCACAAGTAAGGATATACTTACAGCATATAGAAGCATAACATTTTCCATTAAAGCCGACCCGCACCCGAGGAAGGCAACGACCATGATAACGAGAGACGCGATGAGGATTATGTAGACTCCGATGAAGTACTTCTGTAGCTCCAGTATACGCATCCATTCGTTGAAGCCTGGCTCGAAGCAAATCCATAGGCAGAGGGCGAATATGGAGACACCGAACAACTGAAAAAGAGGAAAAAAAAATTAAGGAATTTTACAAACATGATATTATTATGCAAAGGTGGACGGCCATTTTACACAATAATTATATAAGTGGTACGTAAAGTTTGGGAAAATCGTCCCCATAGGTTATTTTTTTAACCATTGTACTAGTGGTGGGTAGTACCACGGGCAACAAACGAAAGCCCGATTTTTTGAGCTCTTACGATTCTTCTTTTTTCTCAAACGATATTTCTCCGGTATCATTATCGGTTGGTTGCGTTTACAAAAATGTCAACTTACAAACACCCATACTTTTTTACCATGGTGAAATCGTCAAATGAGTCCTCCCACCCAGGGCGGGTCGGGAGGGACTGACAGACTTGTACTGACTGTTGTGATCCTTCAATAGCCCTTTACGTTCCAGGACCACGATTTCCTGATAAGATAGTCCCGCGACAAACACCCATATCTGGAACTTCTACTTATAGCTCATACAAAAAATACGCTAATAATTTTTTCAATTAATCAGTCTAGTTATTTTGTTTTAGTGGACGAGCCTATTAATTGTTCATAGAAAATGCTATTGTCAAGTGTTTTTGATATTCAGCATTATCTTGCCTTATACAAAAATAAATACGTAGTTAAAAACTCAGATTAAGACACGATAAACATTTGTACCCCTGTTTAACTGGCTAGTAGTCATTCAAGCCAAGTTTGTTTGCAAGCAATAGCCACTAACATTTAATTGTTGTGTCTCCTTAACCCATTACTACTCTTCTAGACGATTTCAACACACATTTACTTTAAACTGAGCCATTGTTTTAATTCTTTACTGCTTCCCTAAGACACTAAAACATGACTTCACGGTTGTTTTTGTTAATGTCACCAGTAGAGGGTTAGGCCTAGTTAGCTTTTTTTTTAGCGTGGTAAAATCATCAAATGAGTCCTCCCACCCCGGGCAGGGCGGGAGGGACTGTCAGACTTGTACTGACTAAAATCCACGGTGTCCTTCAATAGCCTTTTATGTTCCGGGGTCACGGTAATGAGATAAGTCCCGCGACCCCGGCAGGCTTTGGCCCTCTAGAGAGGGGGCCCCGTCATTATGCTGACGCTCTTTGAGGCGCGCGTGGAACACAACGCGCCGTCGACCCGGGCATGGTCCATGGTCGGGAAGCGAGTTGCTCTTTACTCGCCGCCCGCAGGCCTAGTCAGCTTACTATCACTAACCACGAAGGTAATGAGACCTAGAGTACTAATCGAATACTATAATGTTTTGAGTGACGAATAATGGGTAGCTTGTCGTCTGAACAAAGACAAAGCCTGGGTCGACGGCGACGCTTAGTGTTCCTCGCGAACTTCATGGAGCTGTCAGCAAACTGACGGGGCCCCTTTAAGAGCTAACACCTGCCTTAGTCGCGGAACCGTCTTAAAAGTACACCGTGACCCTGGAACGTTTACACACTTTTAGCCATAAAGAGTCTGACATTCTCTTTCGCTCCACCAATGGCGAGAGACTCATTGATGGTTTTACCACCCAAAAACAGGCAACTAATTCAGGACCAAATGCTAAGTATTTATTTTGTAGACGCATACTTACTACATTGACGGTAACATGAAATAAATAAATGAAAAAATAAAGATATTTAATAAATTGCTAAATAATAGCCCAAAGTCTGGATTTGATCTTGATTTTTGGCAATGGAGTTATTAAGTGGCACTCAAACATAAACAGCACAATATTTTAGGTGTATTGTAGGGTCACCTTTGCCTAACCTTTCGGAGAAATGTTATACATGATTTTTTTCATAAGAGTCTGTATTTTTAGGGTTCCGTAGTCAACAAGGAGCCCCTATAGTTTCGCCATGTCCGTCCGTCTGTCCGCAGCTTAGCTCAGAGACGCCCAGTACTAGAAAGCTGTAACTTGGTGTAAATATACGGATTTGTTGCGCCGAAAAAGTGGTAAAATAAAGTCTCGTGAATTGTTTTAGGGTACCTTCTGTACACGTAAAGTGGGGATATTTTTTTTATCTCGCGTACCCCTTAGTGTGGGGTATCATTAAATAGGCCTTTAAAAAATATTGACAGTTTCCATTAACAATTTTTTGATAAAAAGATTCGTTTGTGAAATGTTAAGCTTTAAAGTGCTATTTTTTGCTCGACTCGAGTGTCCCCCCCCCCTCTACCAGCTAAACGGTTATGTTTGGGGGTGTGAAAAAAATCACAATAGTATTTATATACATATGTATGTATAACAAAGTTTAAAAGAAAATTATCATGACTAAGTGGGTTTTACAAGTTTACGAGTAATAGTCGACCAACTTATAAAACGCACTTGGATAACATATTTTCCTAAACAAAATGTATCGGAGAACATGTTCTTCAACTACAAATGTAAGTTTATCAACTTTATTTTTACAGCTATAATAGGTGGGTATGTTTTTTAGACGTTATGAGTTGACTACTGAATCACTTAGGTACCTAATAAATGTTAATGAAATTAAATTAAAATTAAATTCAGCGAATCAGTTCAGTTAGTTCGCATATGTATTTTGATGGGCAACTACGGAACCCTACACTGTGCATGGCCCGACACGCACTTGTACAGTTTTTTTTTCCTATTATCTACTTTTCAATATTCTAGATTTATTATAAGTCATCCCTGAGATAATTATTATATAAACAAATTTTCAAAACAGACTGTTTAAACTTTCCCTGGCTTATATAAATTATTTCGTCGAACTAAAGGTATGTTTGTTTGCGTACATACGCAGAGTGATTACATAAGAATGTGTGAATAACAAAACTTAGCTAATACACATCCTAATATACCAATAAAACAAGGATAAAACAAACAATAGATAAGTTTAGTTCTGAAACTTTTATAATCTCATTAATGCTTTGAGTGAGTCGTCAAGTTTTATATCAAAGATCTTCAGATCGCAGGATTTCTTATAGTAATAGCCTTGTTTTTGTGTTCGAAATAGCCAGAGATAAAGCTGGGAGCTATTGTCTGTGTAATATTTACTCTACCTACATATATTTATGTACAGGATGGAGATTTTGTTTGTTCAAGACAAGAGATCGATGTTAGCAGAGTAATCTAGACGTTTTATGGTTTTTTACTTTGTTTTCGAAGCTTTGATTGTGGTTTTGTTACCTAATTATTGTTGTAATGCTGCTTTATGGTGTTGTAATAAAGTTGTTTCTGATAATGTTTTGATTCAAAAGGTAAGTTAAGATAAACGTAATAAAACCATGACAAATCTTTAGTATGACTGTTAGAAGATAGAATAATAACATTGCACATCTTAAATTCTTAACGTGTTTAAAAATAAAAATATGTTTTTTGTTAGTTTCTTCATAAAACATTCGTATAGGCTTTGCCTTGTAAGGCAGGGGACTTAGAGAACTAGAGGAAAAGGATACAGGGAGTTCAATGGACTGAAAACAAACGTTTCATAGTTATTTTGAGAATTTGTTTTGTCTCTCTGGACAGACATCGTCTAGGTACCGTCCCGACTACGTCTCCTACATTCCACATGTAACTTTTCCGTCACCCTGTATGTAAAACATTTGGGCGCATCTATTTCGTGCCAAAGTTCCTTCAAACTTTAACAATATTTAACCTTTACGCCAGTTCTTTGTTATTTTGTTTGTGTTTGCCCCGGGGACATGATGGAATTGGTCGGATACCCAAATAAAACAAGTACGAAATATAAGAAAGGCAAAATTATTATGAATATTCAAAAAGGAGATTGTTGACGTTGTTGTGGACCTAAAGTAATTGACTGTCTATTTTTCGTGGACATTTTCGTTCACCTTTTCGAGCAAACAGAATAAGTTCCGGAATAACTCAAAGTAACAACTATTGATATTTGCGAACGGAGTTCTTTTGTGAAGATTCGTTGAGAGTGTTCGCAAAAAATATAAGCAAATGTATGTATTCTGTGATTAGCTTTCACCCACGGTGTTTCTCGCGCGAATAATGGTACTAAGCATAAAAAATAAAAAATACTACTGGGTGCGATGAAAAAATCTCTCAAATTGAACGAAATCCGTGCACAATATAACAGATAGACACATAGAATTTCTTTCGCATTTTTAATAATTCGCTGTATAAAATATTACCCTAGTATTCAAACAACACAATAAATTCAAGGCTAGGCTTGAAAGATTAATGAATCTGTGTTGAATAACAAGTATATGTATAAGAAGTATTATTTCGTAATAACAGAGTATATACGGATAGAAATAGCATTTACAGGATATGTAGGAACTTATTATTACTTATAGGAGTTAGAAAATTAAATATCATGTATCAATCATTATGGTTCAAAACAGAGGGCTTTAGACAAGTCGCAAACAATAAATGAATTATAAACCAAAACGCTCTGTAGTCCTTAATAGATTTACAACTTAAATCTCTAGAGATAAAGTTAAAAATATATTAAAGATCTTCGTCTATAATAATGGAAACTACAGTTTGTCTTTTTTCAACTTTTTGCTAAAGAGCATTAAAATTAAAGTTGGATTATATGCTATAACTACTTACGTTACAATTTACATCAAAATTCATTCAGCAGTTAACGTGTAAGAAGGAGATAGACACACAGACAGAGTTACACTCGCACTTCTGTTTGAGCTGAAATATTGCCCTTGTACTCCAACAATACCTAAGTACAGAAGATTAATGAACGTGTAATATATGAATACAAGACATATCAAAGTACCAGACTGTACGGGGTAAAAATGGCATCTACAAAATCTGTAGGAACGAGAACTAGAGCATAACACTCATCATTATACTTCTCGTACAAAAAGAGCCGTCGAGACAACAGTGCCGTTCGCAATCCATTAGTGGTCCGCACCAAATGATGCGGAAAGTTGACTTTTACGTCTGCTGGTAGAATCGTATGATAGTAAAGGCAATGTGAGCGATATTAGTACAATGATATACGCCTGTGATGATTAATTATTGTTGTAATTGGTATATGAAATAACTGGTGAGTAACGCAATGAATTACCTAGAGATTTTTTTGTGCTGTAGTAAGTACTTTGGAGTGATAAATTGTGTCAATATATTTTCTTGTGCAAGAGTCTCTGATATTTTAGTATCGGTGTTCCCCTATAAAATTTTTCCTGTATAGTGGGTGCAACATTTAAAGCTACGCACTTAAATATCTTTACAAATAGGCTATCGGTCTCGTACTTACTTAATAAAATTCACCGTATTCCTTCAATTGACCTATACAATCCAGGGTCACGGTTACTCGTTTGGACAGTTCCGTGACCAACTTGCATTCTATTTAGCCCTTCAAGGATTATAGACGTTGTTATGCGTGGGTCATTTGATATAAATATTTATTTAAAACTTTATTTTCCGTCTGTATCATATTTTATTTGCCTAAGTTCACAAGCTAATAAGGCAAGTTTTGTAAATAATTTCAAAAAAACTAATTAAAGTAACAACTAAAAGAATTTTTGTTCTTATAAACTCGAAACAACTGCCGCATAAAGTAAGAAATTTAAAAAATAGATAAAAAGTCAAGCAAGCTTCTTGATTGTGAAAAGTTCCCCAACGGATTGGTATCAGCTACCCCTTTTCACGAGAAAACAAAATTGTTTCTTTGTTTTTAGTACTAAATATAATGGATAAGGGGACGACTAACGGTAACGAGAAAAAGTTACAAACAAATATAAAGGTGGTAGGCACTTTGGCGATTCTGACCCTACACCTCTAGACCGCGCGGTCTCCCGAGCAATGTGACGAAGGATTTTTTGGCAAAACACCTTATGGCATAATGGTGTACGTGTGATGGGTATAAATAAATAAATTTCTTACAAGCTAATGAGACAATGACGTTAGATCGGTTTTACCGCCTCCTGGATCGCACGGAGCTGTGTCGTCTGAAACTCGCGATCTAAATTATATTAATAGCTCAAACTATGCTCAATTAATAAATAAGCTCAAGTTAAACTGAATGAAATCCCGCACGCGCGACTGCATGTCATGTCACCATATCCCGCATTCTATGGGGTCTTCGCCACAGTATAACCATTGCTTTATTTTTTTATACAAACAGTATGTACCTGGCAATTAAGAATGCGGGTCGACTAGGATCTTTGAAAAGAGTTAGAACGTTATCTTGGTTGCACAACTGACGAACCAATGACAGACAAACGTCAGGCATTGTGGTACAATGTGCAGGTGGCCGATTCTCTTTGCAAAAGTCGCAATCGGTGGGCTTTTTTTTTCTATATTTTTTCAATAACACAATTTTTTTAACAACAATATTAGAAAGCGTATAGACGAAAAGCCATTCTTTTGCCAACACTCGAGCTTCGAAGGTTTATTGAATTAATTCGGTTCTTAGACACCAGGGAACAATGTTATGAATCTAGGAGTAGTATTATGGAGTTTTTTATGAGGAAACTTTGACAGTGTACATAAGTAGGTACTACAAAAAATGTATGAGATAGTGTAATAAAAGCCGGATAAAAATATTATACGGAGATGATTCAGTATTCTTATTATGCGTCTCATAAAAGTGTTTTGATGAAATCTTACTTGATACTATGTTTTCTTGATGAGCTATGATGTCGCAAAACTATGTAATATTTGTATACAGACGGTATACAAATATTACATAGTTTTGCGACCCATGTGAAACAATGAAAATCCTATTTCCTACAAAAACAAAAACCCTAACATTTTCAAATTTTCGGACAGAAGCTGATTGTGATTGAACATTTTTGGGAGTTTGTACATTCGCAATATTCCTGTCAGTTTCTAACGGGAAAATAAAAGCGAAACCACGGGCTAAGCAGAGAGAAAATCACTTTTCAATACTCCGGGGTTTTCACAATTCTATATTTTTGTCTAGCTAAAAATATTGGCCTGTGATCCACAATTATTGGGCCAGAGAGGCTATTGCACAGCATCGGCATTATGTAGAATAAAGCCCGTATTCCTCTTACGCTGATTTCAGTCGCAACGTCATTCGCGCCTACAAATAAACCTATATTGTATTCTATTATATACAGCACGTACGCACGTAGGTACGCTTCACAGCATGCACTGCGTAAGCTGCTGAATAAACGCAACGTAACCACCGCCAGCGTCAGCGTACAAAAGCAGTGCGTACTTTGCTATGTATCTTTCGCTGACGTATGCGTCCAATCATACGCGACCGAAATAAGCTGTGAAATTCAGGCCTAATTGGCTGTACATTAGTACCTACTCGTGACTGTGCGGCAATGATGACGTCACACCTACAATGACACTACGGCCGCCATATTGTTTTAGTCGACTAGGAATTGGAAGCGGAGATAGTGTAGTACTTAGCTTGATGATAAACCATTATAATAATATAATATTCCACAACTATCACACAACGCCATCTAGTCCCAAGCTAAGCAGAGCTTGTGTTATGGGTACTAGACAACTGATAAACATACTTATATATTTTTAAATACATAAATATTACAGATAAATTACACCCAGACACAGAACAAATGATCGTGCTCATCACACAAACATTTGTCCTGGGTGGGAATCGAACCCACGACCTCCGGCATAGCAGTCAGGGTCACAAACCACTAGACCAACAGGCCTGTCGGCCTGTTATGACTGAACTAATTTCAGAAAGCGTGTGTGAATGTCCAAAATGACGTACCTATGAGCTATTTTGGTAAGATTTAACGTCTAACGACCAAAATTAAAATTCTATCTCTTTCCAAATACCGTTCCTTTTTTTTTGACGGCTGCTTCTGGTTGGACATTTTAAAGATTCGGACAGGAAAATTCGGTCATTTATTGGTTACAGACGAAGATCGGGATCAAAATAGTAACCGAGACAGGTTATTAACACGTTCGGTGCGGTATCGGGTCGATTATATCCGATGCTCATCTTTCCACTGGTGCGGGGTAAAAAATACTGTGCCAACCGCTGGTGCGGGACAGATATATTTGGTCTCCCTATGAATATGAATGAGACAGTTAGTGTTTTAGAATTGCCTCTTTAAATAAATAGTAAAGATACCAAAAAATTGTATCGGGTCCTTTAGACCCGATGCCGACTGAAGCAAAATTTTTCACGTCTAGTGCGTTTATCGGATCTAAACGACCCGATACCCGATGACCCTATAGCCGCTCTAGATTACATGTTAGTAGAGCTAGTGAGGTCCTTCTGGTTAGATGACTTTTTATCCAAATGAGAAGAGAAAGTGTAAGAAACATGAAACGATCTAGGAGACATGAACCGATCTAGAAAACCACACTACTACTAAGATTGTATAATTTCTTTTTATTTGTATTAAATACTTTTTTAAACCATCACGGTTTGCTTCTAAACTTAAAATGTTACTTACGGGATATCTTGTCACAGAAATATCTTAATCACGGAAGATATCCCGTAAGTGACATTTTAAGTTTTTGCATTAAATAGTTCTCAAAAATATGTTATAAGTACATTTTATCGATATCAATGTATTTTTAGTTATCCACAACACTAAAAATGTATCGACACTTTAACTAACTAGTGCGGATATGGGGTCGGAAAGATCCGACAGACAATAACTTTGTTTACAAGCAAACCATTCAGTGTATTTACTTACGACTTCAGCCTTTTATTGAGTATTTATCTGTCAACATATTGGTATAAAGGAATATGCTTTTATCATCATCCCTATTAAGATAAGTCCTTCTAAACAGACCGAAGTCGAACAGGTCTATTCGACCCAGCACCGCACCAGGGACAAGTCGGGCTTCGGATATAATCGGCCCGATGCCGCACCAACTGAAAGTCATCAAATTTGACTAACGCAGTGAACGTGTTAATTTTCAACACATTTGCTCGAAAAATGCGTTTACGAAGCCTGTATACATTGTTCGAAAGTTAAAAATTACGCACCATACAACGGAACGTGCGGTAAAATAGGTACTCTCACCTAAGTACCTATTTTACGGCACGCCCCGTTGTATAGCACCGTGCGTTTTCTTTACGGTTTTTTTTTTATTTTCATAAAAAAAAAATAAGTACTCCACCAAAGAGTTTCACATTATGAGAATAAACAACCTGACTGATCGAACCTCCTTGGAAGCGCTTATGCTCAATACGTTGTCTCATTTTAATACTAAAGAGTAAATGAGACGAAAGATGTAGTTCTATTTTTCACCACGTGCATGTGGCGCCATTTGCATATTCGCGCCATTTTCATATTAGAAACTTCTAAATAAAGTTTGTTTAATAACATATTGTACTGTTTTCTCGCAAATGTGTTGAAAAACATTGTATGACACACGTGTGGAAATTGGTAATTACAAACTCGTGACTATGGTAAGCCCTCGATTTCATCTCGGGCTTACATTCGTCTACTCGTTTGTAAAAACCAACTTACCGCACTAGTATCATAAATAACTATTCCAGCGTAAAAGACCATATTGAGTAAAGTACATTGTACAACTTTTTTTAAAAACAAATGATAATTTACCGAAAACTGAAGCAATAAAGATTTGGTAAAGAATAAAACCGGACTCTGCGCCGAATATAGGAATTTGAAATAATTATAATGTAGGTACTTGTAACACGAGTACTGAAATTAATGAAATGAAAAAATTAAAAAAATAAATTTACAGTATTTATACTGAAATGAAGGCAAGGCGCAAACGTTGAACACTTTTGTGTCTCGTGTCAGATATAAGCTACCGAAGAATATTTGATTTCTATAGAATCAGGACGAAATCGTCAACTCCCTGTGCATACGTTAAAATTTTTTAAGCTATTGTATAGCTTTTATCGCGGGCTCAGAGCGCAGCGAGGCGCGGCGACCGAATTCCCAAAAACCTAACGAAAAAACCTAAGGAAAATACCTGACACCACGCATCGTCTGACGTCGTTTCAGTTCGGGAGACTTCTCTCTTTTTCTTACTGATTCTGAAGCTACAAAAGGAGTTTTCAGAATGAAACCTACTTATAAAATTCTCCTACAACAAAGCAGTTCTTTATTACAATAGTGCACCACAAACATTGTAAATAAATTATATTCTCGTTAAATATAGCGGTTGGCGATTTTTTTCTTTTAAAATAAAAAAAAATGTTATGCAATAGCTTCACCGCGGCAGTCTCCGAGTGCCACATGTATTTTTTTTTCTGTCCAGTTGCTTCCACTTTACATAATTACTCATGAACAACGGTTCCCTATGCTGGTGTGCCGTATCGTCAACAAAGTGTCATCGTATGCGCACTCATGCGCAGCGCCTAAACGGCACGGTTAGTGCAGTGGCTGAAAGATTGACTAGCCCAGTTTGTGATATCTGTATGGTTTATCAGTAGTTGCTCCGGGTCGAGCTGTATTTTTTTTAATGTGCGTTTAATTATAAAGAAAGTTCAAGAAAGGGGTAGGTAACTCTAGTTTATATTAAGTAAGCATCTGGATTTTTGGTTTCGTGGACTGTCTATTGAAGTTAGACCACACCTTAAAAATATGCCAAGTAATAAATTAGTCAGCTTTCCAAATACAAAACACCTGAAATTTCTTTTTTCTTGTATAACTAAAATAAAATAAAAAGCAATAATTCATATAAAAAAACATAACCCACAGTCGTCCGAGTTCACAGTACGGCAGTAAACTTGTAAATGATGTAAATTTCACATTATTTATATTCATTTAGCTACAAACGAATTCAGTTATACATTTTGTAATCGCGCCAGAACTACGTCTGGTTTTTTTACTCTTTATACAGCGTAAAAAGACGCTGTTTGTTGGAACGTTAAAAATTTATAGGGTCGTAAAAACTCACGCGAAGCTCGTTTTCATGCCAGAAGTGGGATCTAGGTGGGGATATGACGTTAGAATGTAACTCAAGTTAGGACCTAAGTGATGTGTTCCAAATTATTGCGCGGTTACTATCAATTTATGTGGGCTGTGTGCCAGTAATCAAGTAAAGGATGTGGCTGTGAGTATGGAAGGAGTTTTAGAGTAAAGGAAACTAAAGCCCCATTCAGACGATGCGAGAACTTGCATGCAAGATGGACTACATTATGGTATTTGTTTGATTTACTGTTTTTTTAAACGTTGCCCCACACTAGAAACTTCTCCTGTATCGTGGGTGCGTTTACAAACATAGAAATATAATACACAAACACCCAGACCCAGAACAACTACTTGTAGGTTATACAAATATTTGGTCCGTGCGGGAATCGAACCCTCAACACTGTGCGCAGTAGTCCAAAAGCTCAGTCACTGGGCGAACCGTGCCGTCACAATTTGGAGGCTTCCGGCGACTGGGACCGCAATAAACTGACACCGCGGTCCCAGTTGCCGGATGCATTTAATTTTAATATTTGTATTCCGTCGACTGGGACCGATCCATGAATTAAACCAGGACGGTACGGTCAGACGAAAAATATCTATGGAAATTGTCTTGTTCAATACAAACCAGTAAAAGTAATAGGCTAGCATAGGTTCAAAGTGGTCTGTATTAATATAATTCTCGGCAGGAATAGGTTACCTGAAATTGTCTGGTATCAATTCAGAAATATTTAAAAATATACCACTTTGAACTTATGCTAGCCTAGTACTTTTGCTGGTTAGTCAATGAAAAAGGCAAATTTAGGTAATTTCCTACTTAGAATTATTTAAATACAGACGTATACTGAACTCATGCTAGCCTAGTACTTTCTTCTTAGACAATAGGGATTTTTTTCTCCTAAAAACTCCCTGGCGACAAACGGGAAAAATGTTTCCTTTTGTCACCAGAGACAATTAGATAAGCTAACAAAAAATACTTGCCTAGCATGCATTAAATAATTATAAGTAGAAAGTTTCCTGAAATTGTCTTTTTCATTGACTAACCAGCAAAAGTACTAGGCTAGCATCAGTTCAAAGTGGTATTTATTTATTTAAATATTTCTGAATTTATACGAGACAATTTCATGTTAATACAGACCACTTTGAACCTATGCTAGCCTATTACTTTTTACCTGGTTTGTATTGAATAAGACAATTTCCACAGACATTTTCCGTCTGACCGTACCGTTCTGGTTCAATTTATGAATCGGTCCCAGTCGACGGAATACAAATATTAAAATTAAATGCATCCGGCAACTGGGACCGCGGTGTCACTTTATGGCGGTCCCGGTCGCCGGAAGCCTCCAATTTGCTATCTTATAATTCAATGGCTATCAATGTAACGCAAATCGTATACAATTTCTTGCATCGTCTAAATGAGGCTTAACCCTAATATTATGTACGTACAATCAGCGTCACAATATGGTTTCCCCCTTTTTTGGTGTAGGTAATTTGAAGGGGATAACCAAGGTACCACATCGTGATGCCTACCTGTGTGTTTCTAAACCTTGAACTGTCGTTAAAACAACTGCGTAAGTTTTTTGAATTGTTTTGGAACTAAGGGTATTACTGGTATTGCAAACAACAAGCGAAGTAGCGACAGACGTGGTTATGATGCCATTTTATTTCAGAGAACTTCTATCGCTTGCTTATCAAAAATGATTCAACCATTATATCAATAGAAACGGATAAACAACAGATTTCAAAAGATTCTTTTGGTGCTCCATCGATTTCAGATCAAAACTTTTGTGTCTGATTGCACCAAATAAGTGATGATCTTTATTTAATTACACGCAACCATGTTAAAACCACAGAGCATATAATGCTTTGTTGAGAAGAAAGTAAAGAAAATCGACAGCTAGTAAAACTAGAGTGTAAAGAAAAGAAAAAATCTGAAAATTTAAAATTCGTCTTCGAAAACCCAAACATGAAAAATCCACCCCGTCGCGTTTCCGTTTCCACTGAATATTACTTCTCCAATTTTTCGCCTACGCTTAACTACAACCCAGCTCAAACCTTTTTAGAGCGAAAAAACTATTATTTCGGTCGCAGTGTCCCGATTTTCCACGGTAACAGCCGTCAGTCCCGGTTCCCATTGTATCTCCTTCGAGACACCTGCAAAGCTGGAATAATAAAGAGTTTTACAACGTTTCAAAATGGGACTTTTTCTCGCAATTCAACCGCAACGTGCACTTAAGGGATTTGAATATCTTATATGGTACGTTTTATCTGTTCCACGCAACTCCCCGCTGGCGCTGAATGAATTCGTCTCAGCTTTTTAAGCACTTAAACAATTCCTTTAACTTTTGGGTAAGCGAAATCGGCAGTAGTATTCATTGATAGTTTAACCCGTATAAATAATTGATGCGTCATTGAAATGAAATGTTTTTGAGAAAAGAATGCTGCTGCTAACAATGACATGAAAAAACAAAAAACGAATAAATAATAAGCGTGAATGAAAATTCTTTCGTGCAGTCAAAGCATTGTTTTGCTTCACGCCTCGCAGTTTTTAAACTAATAAAAGAAAAATTCGCAACGAGTTTTATTGGTTTATCTATCTATCAAAACAATAAAAACTATTCCGCTGGTATATACTAAAATGTGGGGAACTTGCCAAATGGAAATTTAGTTATGTGTAGAGTGGTTTGTATATTTTATTACGTTGTGCTGAATTGAAGCTGCATTTTGCTGTGCTATGATTTTATTTAATCAAATTTACTACAGCAAAATGAAATAAAGTAATAGTTTTTTGATCAATTTACTATTGTATCATACTATCATCAACTAAAGTATGTGCGGCTTTGGAAAACTTCTTGAAAACTTTGCATCACAGTTTTGATTTGCAACTGTAAATAAAATTGCATATCAACATTTCGAGTATACAGTTTAACCATTTACAAATACTGAGTTACGCCCACCTCACTAAAAAAGGACGACACCTAAATTAATGCTTGCACAAAAGCGAACTTTTTAAAGCTCAGCTAAGCGACTATTCCTACAGTGCAATAATATTCAAGCATCCATTTCGGTCTCCTTTATGTTTGTGAAAACAGCCCTTAGTTTATTTTGTTACTTCACGTTTTGTTACTATCTGAAAATGTCTCGCTGAAATTGACATTCCCTACAAATTAGTGAAATACGAGTGCAACGGACAAGTACCTCTTTGTAGTACTGAAAATAAGTTGAGTAGAAAATTCTAGGAGTAAGTTTGCCTCTCCGTTTCTCGGTTCGTGTACGGCTTTTAATTTGTCTGTCGTTACGGCAACTTTTATTACATGCTTACCTATTTGTTGGAACATTTCGTGTTCCTGCTTCTCGGAAGTGTAATAAGTTCGTGTTTGAAGGCACTCATTTCGTTTTAATCATAAATGTTTCAAATGTGTCCTGAGATCTAGGGCATGATATTTTGTTTACTGCTGCTAAAATATTGTTTGCACATTCACTGTTGTGCTTTAAATGTAAATTCAGCATATTACATAATTATTTACGTTTATATCATCTGCCTAGCATTAGCATAATCATCGATCAGCCTATAATATAGAAAATTGTATAAATTAGCTGTGCTGTAAATAAGTGGGATACTTTTGTCTACATTTTCTTGAGGAAAAGCTATAATTATCTTAAAGTTAAATGATCGTAAATAAAATAATATCAACATTTTGATACCTAAGAATACAACTGTTCTGTTTACTCTAAATGACACTTGTATTTAAAACAGAAATACAGACAAATAAAATAAAGTTAAAGGATATTGCAATGTTATATTCTTTATGGCCCGTTCAATAAATCATTCAACCTTTCTTTTGGTGTACCCGTAAACCGTTGTACGTAGTCAGATGTAGTCACTACTCTGACACTGACAGATGTGTTTTTAGTTAACCAAAACTGCAATTTGTAACTTTTTCAAAAGTTAAACGTTAAGATTTTCATTTTTTGCGGTGGTAAACTGCGATTTTGTTTGCATTATGGTTGAAGTAATTTTATTCTGATTTTAGTTGTGAAACCTTGAATATTTTTTACAAGAAAATACTTACTAATGCTAAAGTTTTTTTTTGTATATTACCTAAAACTTGTTGTGGTACGAGTATAATTATTTTATGGAAGTAGTATTTTTCTGGTTGACGTCTGTAATTAAGAAACTGTAGGTACCAAGGTCGCCGATATATTCGAAGAATCATCTTTAAGACAATTGCTTAATTCAGCTAGGCTCGGTTGCCATGCCAATGGTTTAATGGCAACGCCCACCAAATCATGTTCTTAGGGTGGATTCCACCGATGACTATGAACGCGATTTCGTCAACGGAAACCGGGTTTTTGCTCTTACTCGATTTTATTAACCGACTTCGAGGTTGGTTTAAATAAACAAAAACCAAAGGCACTGACTGACACTGTCATCGTTTCTAATATCATGGTGTTTTTTTTATATATTTTTAACAACAGGTACTTCGAAAGATGAAAAGACTGTTATCGATGTCGACGAAAGCTGGGACGAGGATGAGTTTATTGTTCGTCGTCTAAGAGATTCAATCCAAATATTGCCGGTGAAATCAGTTTGATGTAAATGGAGATCTGAAAACTATGTAGTTTATCCAGAACTTAGTTTGTGGAAACGGGGTTTACATAAAGATCGGTGAAATCCACCCTTTAGTTATAATTTTCACATATTCAAAGTCAGGTGATTCCATGAAAACTCAAGTTGTGGGCGTTTCTGGCAATTTATAACAATACTATAATTTGTCAATTTGTATAATGGGATGAATGTGAAACGTGTCGAGATTCTAAGAATACAATCGTAGGTAAGCCGATACTTAATAGTTCCATACTTATGTTAAAAGTATGTAATTAAGAAACTGTAGGTACCAAGGTCGCCGATATATTCGAAGAATCATCTTTAAGACAATTGCTTAATTCAGCTAGGCTCGGTTGCCATGCCAATGGTTTAATGGCAACGCCCACCAAATCATGTTCTTAGGGTGGATTCCACCGATGACTATGAACGCGATTTCGTCAACGGAAACCGGGTTTTTGCTCTTACTCGATTTTATTAACCGACTTCGAGGTTGGTTTAAATAAACAAAAACCAAAGGCACTGACTGACACTGTCATCGTTTCTAATATCATGGTGTTTTTTTAATACATTTTTAACAACAGGTATTTCGAAAGATGAAAAGACTGTTATCGATGTCGACGAAAGCTGGGACGACGATGAGTTTATTGTTCGTCGTCTAAGAGATTCAATCCATACATTGCCGGTGAAATCAGTTTGATGTAAATGGAGATCTGAAAATTAGTTAATCCAGAACTAAGTTTGTGGAAACGAGGTTTACATAAAAATCGGTGAAATCCACCCTTTACTTATAATTTTCACATATTCAAAGTCAGGTGATTCCATGAAAACTCAAGCTGGGCAATTTATAAAAATACTATAAGTTGACCAATCCGCACTGGGCCTGCGTGGTGGATTATGGCCCACTCCCTCTCACAGAGAGGAGGCCTGTGTCCCAACAGTGGGCACATTGAAGGCTGATGACGATAAGTTGTCAATTTGTCTAATGAGATGAAAGTGAAACGTGTCGAGATTCTAAGAATACAATCGTAGGTAAGCCGATACTTAATAGTTCCATACTTATATTAAAATAATAGTTCCATACTTATATTAAAAAGTAAGTAAATCGGATTTTGAGCAATGTAGGTACCTATCGTTTGTGTTAATAAATGTGCCTGTTAGGTAACAAACTTCATTATCAGAAGACAGAAACAGATAACCCAATTTATTTTGCTAAAGTTTCACGTTGAGCGATTATTATTTTGTATCGTACCTGCCCGTATTTTACCCAAAATTATTTTAGATACACAATAGTTCGGCTACCTCTTTGTACAATATTTTCTTAGGATCAAATTCTCTGTAACAAAGTTGTGATTTCCACTTTTAAGTAAAGGTCACTGATCTCAATTAAATTTTGTATGGTAAATAGTACAGCCGCCAGCGTAACAACCTACCCTACTCTGTCAGATTTTCAACTTTAACACAACGGAACAAGTTCTATGTTCGATCGGGAAAGTTTGATAGATTTGGGTAGCTTGTTGTACGGGCGTATGTCCCTAAAATTATTTTATTCAAGCAAGTTTGTTATTTTCTGCCCAATATTCTACCAACTATGTAGTTTAAAACAATGTCGAGTAAGCCTTAGGGAAGGTTTATATCTGACGTAAAATACATCGAGCGTATCATCGAATGTTTTTGACGCACTACTTAACTCATCATTGGTTGCGTGTGAACGGTCAATTGTTTTTAATAGCTTTTATCGCGGGCTAATAGTTTTGAGTGCGGCGCAGCGCGGCGACCGAATTCCCAAAAACCCAAGGAAAATACCTGACATCACGCATCGTCTACCGTCGTTTTAGTTTGGGAGACTTCAGCAATCGTAAAGGTACGGACAGACGTGCTCATTACTAGCACGAAAGCACGCTTTTATTGAGCAAGGGGCAATTTTATTGAGGGAGAGGGAGGAGGAGGAGAACGTTTCTTGACGTTTCACTTGATTGACGTGGCTAACTATAGCCTAATTAGTACAGTAATAAATATAATAAATAAGTAATTATAATTGCATAAGTTAATAAAAAAAATGCTATGCAATAGCTTTACCGCGGTAGTCCCCGAGTGACACTTACTTTTTTTTTCTGTATATTTGTCTGTTCTGGCGTTACGCGACCTATACGTGACGCATGTTCCGTCAGATATGAACCTTCCCTTAATTGTTAATTTTATTGTTGGATTTATTATTAGTGATGTGACGATCGTGGCTGACGCGTCGGCTGCTAACATGGAACTCAACGTGACGCGACGCTAGCGTGGCGTGTCCTTAGCGTGCTTACTTACTGAAAATTCAAGTAAGTCGACACAAAAAACGTGCCACGCTAGGTTTTAGAGCTTTTCGTCACGATGCAGTCCCACCCTCCCGCCCTCATGATATGCACATGCAGGAAAATCATGATTAGTGCATCCTGCATCCAAGCCGGGATTTTTGTCGCGGAATTGAAACAGGATATTTTTCATAACATTTAATGTCATTTTCATTTCGGCAACGTAACGCCAGATTCTATAAATTAACAATATTTTAATTATGGTTGTATTTTCATATCTATCATTCAATTCGACTAGTCAGGATGTTACATCTCTAATTTAAATAGAAACAAACTATTCAAAATAAACAGATGATAGAATTGATCGGTTCTAACGAGGTTTAAAATACAAACAAACGCTAATAAATTCGTCTGCCTTAGGATATAAAGGATTTTTTTTAATTAATCCAACTTCTAACTCAATAATATAATTATGAACATGTATATTGTAAAATGTGACGATTATCTTCTTCCATACAATGGAATGATTAACATGAAACAGAGTGGAACAGTTTCAGAAGAAAACCCTGTTTGGCTCATTTAAATAACAATAATTTATAAAATAATAATTTATAATAAGATTGCCACCATTTATAACATCAAAAAAGAACTGAAGTTACTAACAAAGTGGTGTGGATATTCCAGATGAATGTAAGAATTACTTTGTATATTTTCAGATTATATCTGTTTTTATTCACCAGCATTGTATCAGTCTGGCTTTAAAGATAGCATCCGCCTCTCGGCGAACTGATTTACTAATAGCATAGCAATCAGATTCTATTTGCGATACCAATATGTCTGGAGAGGAACCGGACATTGAGAAATAGAACGTCTATTACATACCTAGTGTGTTTTCATAAGGGCTGAATGCCACACAAAGCCCGTACACTTTTATAAAGGCTATATTTTGTCAGATCACAATTTTAGAAAGAATCTGATCTCCTAAAGATTTCTTCTAAAGTTCTTAATCTCATTCTTATCAGATTTCTTAAAACACAGCCAACATGTAAACACTTAGAAGAATTCATAAGCGATGTTCTCCTTTTAGTAAACTTCTTGGGTTTTTATGAACCATCTAGTTTGTAAGTCATGCAGCCAACTTAAAAAAAAGACCAACCGAATTTACAGTGATGGAAAGTTTTAAAACACTTATAGCATTTAGTCCCATATAAATCTTTCTATTGCCTTCCACTAACAATAAACTACATTATGAGAAGCGAAACCAGAGCAGCAACTAAGTAACATATAAGCCATCGTTCTTGTTATATCTGAACGAAGTTTAATAGCGTATTCCACTGTATTTAACGCGGATAGATGCATTCAGCAATTACGTATGTTAATAGACACTATTACATACTATGTTAGTGCTGAACAATTGGGTTAAACTTGAGCCGTTTATGTAATTCAAATCTTAGTCTTCATTTTAGCTTTTAGTGTTCACCATTTTGCTTTGGAGGGTTTAGTTGTGTTTATAATAATATGAGTTTTTAGAGCCAAAAGTTGCTTTCCTTAAGGCAACAATGTGGTAAACCCCCTAGACAGGAGACAGGCGAATAAGGCAAACGCTTAGTAGTAGTAGTTTTTAGTAGATTTTCAACTTTAAGCGATATTTAGGTTAGGTACCAAAGTTGAAAATGTAAAAAACTGAGCATTTACGGTCGTTTGCCATTTGTCGAATGCAGCAGATGAATTTTGAGCCTGAACTTTGTCTGGCTATAAAAATAAAGGAAGACAAGAAATGATGGATGTACTGTCGGAACAACGATATGGCTAGAAAAGAGGTAGCAGAGAAGAATGGAACGCGAAGACACACGGCACAGACCCAAAAAAAGTTGGGATAAGGGGAGAAGAAGCTACCATTTCTACAATAGAGATGCACTGAAAGTTCCTACGAGATAAAAAGTTCTACAAGTGACAATTTTTGTGTATCATCAACCTTGCTGTTAACTGAACAGAGAGTTATTTTTGTTGCATTTTACTAAACAGGAACGAAAAAGATTCTTAAGACATCTGTCCATTTCTGAGGTTCTCTTTGGTGTAAATGACATCAAGTAATGCCGCCAAAGAACGTATCTCTCAAACATTTTAATATATTCAAACTGACCTGCGACCACGCTAGACTAAGTTTCAGAAAATTAATTGGGAATGTTCCAAATTGCACAAGTTTGTACCAAGAATTTGAGAGTGACTGAAGTCATAAATTAATGTGAAATGTTAGTGCGCGCTATCTGACCTAGACATAGTAAACGTGAATGCAATGTTTATAGACTAGACAGGCTAAATTTACTGTTATATCAACCACCAATTACATAATTATTTAAACCAATTTCGAGTTTGAATGATGGAAATTACTAGAAAAGTTTAATCCTGCTGAAGTCGTTGAAACGACAACGAAATCGTTTTTGGAAACGTGGTTGTCACTTATCTACCCTATAGTGCACCAGGCTAAAAAGGCATAAAGGAACAGAATTTACCCAGTAATTACAAGATGCAGTCTTCAGCTAAATGAAGCTACGTAAACAGAACCAACCACCAATCAAAAACTAAAACCGAAGCACTTGCATTCATCTTGGCTCAAATCCAGGCGTCAATTATTCGATACGAGAAGTGAGTAACTTCGGCAATTATTTCTCATTGCAAGAACACCTTAACGAGAGCTCAGGTGCGATTCGAGTGACTCTTGAAGCCGCGACCCGCAGTTTTTGGCGAGGGTTTTCCTCTCCAATTTATAGTGAACAGCTCGGGTGATTAACGTGGAGTTTGAGAGCTGCAGATGTTTGTTTATTGTTTTACGTAAGGGCTGCTGTTTTTATTGAATTACAACGAGAAAAAATGGTGAATTTTCATGAATAAGTAAATATGCTGACTGAAATTTTGATGTCTTTGTGAAGTAAACCCATTTATTTGAGTAGTTCTGCGAAGAATGTGTTGTGACGTGTTAAATGGCAGGCTTTTCTTTGAAAGATAGGTGAACATATGTTTTATCTAAAAATATTGTGTCAGAGAGCGAATTCCAAAAAACATTAGGTGGTAGCAGATAGCAGCTGAAATATTTTAGGCTAGTCATGTTTTGATTCAACTTTATCAATTTAAGTGGAACAGGTGGAATATATTTTAATTTTAGTTTCTTGGGTGTTATTGGACGAGGAAAAAAGGTTTTGTCAGATTAGCTGATTGTCCATCTAACTAACATAATATTATATGTACGTGCGAAAGTTTTTAAAGATGGATAGGTGTTTGTTACTATTTCTAAAAACTACCTACTGAACGGATTAAGAAGGGTACACAGATAGTTTAAATCCAAACAATAGATACTTTTACGGGTATGACGTACCCGTGAAATAATTATCGAATTTCACGCGGACAACGCCACGGGTATAAGCTAGTGGTGATATTTAGAAGACCTTTGAAAGAAATACATTTTTGTGATTTGTACAAATAAAATAGTGAAATTAAAAATATTCCTAAAATTATTCACTATTTCAGACTTTTTTTCAAATAAATGTTCTCCATCATAAACAGACACATAGACGGGCACTCAGACTCAATTAAATCCAGTGTTTGTTCTTCGTAATGGACATCAAAAGAGTTTTCATATATGAAAATGGTATAACTTATGTCTCTATTGTACGCAGACAGACAAGAAACATAGACAAAAATAAATCCAAGACATTATATTTTATATTTGACCTTCAGTCACCTAGTTAGGTGAATACCATTCGGTATATACCGTAAACATTGACAAAACTTAACATCTGTTGAACACTTGTCTAAAAAAAGTGCGACTGCAAAACGGACCTTATTTCAACGACATAATCTGACATTTTTTAGACAAGTGTTCAACAGACGTTTAAAAGTTTTTGTGGTACGACAGTACAAGTCAACAATACTTGAACTTTTTTAAATATTAGGTTGGTTACCTGTTAACCCGCGACCTCGACAGGCCTTTGGCCCTCTATGGGTGCCCCGTCAGATTGCTGACAGCTTTTTGTGGCTTGCTCGTGAAACACTATGCACTTTCGACCCGGGCATGGTCCGTGATCGGAAGGCGAGTCACCCATTACTCCCCGTCCACATGCCGTGAGTATCACCCGAGGTGGCTGGGTCTTGCGGTGCAGGCTGTCCTCTCGAGAGGACAGCCTCCTTCGTTAGCTTAACAGTTTTTCAGAAGGAGGTGACCGCTTCCTATTAAATTTTTGTCAAGGGTGGACATTAGGAGGTGGATCCAGCCCCACCCCAAATTAGACTGAATAACAAGATCATGTCTTGTATTCAATTGAATCATTTAATAAAATGTAGGTATCTCTGATTAGTTTTCCCTAAATAACTTTACTTGAGCCTTCCTGTAATTTCTCTCCTGAGGCGAATCTTTGTGTTCTAATTTGGAATAAATATTAATGTTATAGTTGGTATCCTCCCACTCAAAGGTAAAGTCGTCATTATAATATATTATTATAATTTCATCATAAAACTAATTTATATCCGCGGTTTCTTTCGCGTAGGATAGGAGTTATTCCCCGCAGACCATAAGTAAGTAATAGTGTGATAAACTACAGGTCATAAACTACCCGTATTCATCCAAAGTTCAGCTGTTACAGTGCTATACTGTACAGACTGATGAATTTACTCTCAATGTATTGTAACATTAGAATGGAAGCATGGACAAAAACAATAGCTACCTACCCGCCTACACCGTCTACCTAATTATCGATAAGTTTATTAATAGGTCCCTGAGACCCCAACAGAGTATCAATACGTTGAAAACAAATCAATTCACCCCACCCAGGCCCTAAGGGCTACACATCTACGCAATATTATTTGATCTCATTAATTAAGTGAGCTCAATGCCCCTTGTGTCAAGAGTAACTTGCGGATAGCTAAGTTGCAAGGACCATAGACTAGGGTATCTATATAGAAGAGGCCAGTCTTTACGTTGTAAGTGGGTCCTTTATGCCTTGGTGTTTGCAATGATGGAAAAGGCGTGTCTAATCATCTTTTAACTTGGATTGCGTTAAAAGGATACCATGACCCTGGCAAGCAAAGAGTGTTAAAGGGTGGATTTTCGTCACTAAGAATCTGACATCCTTTCTAGTGGAGAAGACTACGTAATTAGATAATTTAACCACAATAAAAGCTCGAAATAAGCCTTAAATTAGTTTTTTTTAATATTTTTATAAAAAACTATTCCATAAAAATAATCGAATCTCACTATAAAACAAAACCTTCAAGGATCAAACAGGGCTTTTTTAACATCATCATCAGCCTATAATGTTCCGCTCTGTGAAATAGAGTGGGCAGCCACCACGCGGCTAGGCCCAATGCGGGTTGATAGATGTCATAGTTAGTTTTGGTTCTAGGACATGCCAGTTTCTTCACGATGTTTTCCTTCATATTATTGTCCGCCTTCTGACCACACGTTTCAATTCTACCAATTCTTATTCTATGGAAGTACAGTCAAAATCTGTTATAACGACGTCTAAGGGACTATTCATATTTAGTCGTAAAAACCGATAGTCGTAACAACCAGTGATGCTGTCAAGGTGACAAAATATTTTTTTTTATAAATTGTTATTATTGAATGTGTAGATGAGTTGATCGGTGCCTATTAATGGAAAAAATACATTCATGTTTGAAATTAAGCAAAAAGAAATTAAGCAATAAACGTTGAGCAAAATCATTTGCTTTTTTTTGGTCCATTTATTGGCACATTATTTGTTCTTTGATATTTAAACCACTTTAACAAGGCTTCCTCAATCTTCGTATGCTTCGTTGTTCTGGCTCGTTTCATTTTCAAATATTTTTTATCATAATTTTTTACTTTTCTTTCGAAATGGTTGAAATTGTCGAATGGACCTCCGCTCTCTAGCTTTGAAATAATACGCGATTTTTCTTCGATATTAATTTGTTTTCTTTTTGTTACCGACATGTTAAAAGTTTCACAATTAACTCAACAATATATTTTGGTGCGTCTTGTGTACAGCTAAGTAACAAACTGACTAAGAGACAAGGAGAGAGCCTTGACTCTGTGGCATGCACATGTTTTGTTTCTAAGAATTACAAAAGACCCTAAACTCGACACGTGTTTACTTTTCGATAATAACTTGACCATTATACTGTGCCTATTCAAATTTAAAATGTCACTTACGGGATATCTTCCGTGATTATTTATTATTTTGAGTTCCCGATATTTCGACGCTGTTGCAAGCGCCATGATCGCGGGATGACTGGAGAATGCGGGTGGATGAAAATAAATTGTTAAGAGCAGACAAATCTGTCTACCCTCTTTCTCTGTATCTTGCTACGCGCACTACTGGAACTCGACACTAAGTCACGGCAAAACACACTCACAGTATCACCAAGTTCTGTGGAGTCTTTATTATGATGCCGGATCCCACTTTTTAGCATGTTAACAACTGGATTCCACGTACTTGACAATTTGAAACCCTCCTCTCGATCTCCTCTCGAACTCAAAATAATAAATAATCACGGAAGATATCCCGTAAGTGACATTTTAAATTGTGAAACAAACCGTGATAGCCTAAAACAGTGCCTATTCAAATTGTTCACAATACAGCTGAGTTGGTCGTTGTACAGATACAATTCTCCGAGAACATTAGTCAAATGTGGCCGCTAAATGCGGTATTTCGTAATAAGCAATGTCGTAAAAAGCAATGTTTTTGATAAGGCGGTCATATAGCATTCAGCCGGGACCTTTGATTTCGGTCAATATAACCGGTAAGTTGTTCTAAACGATGTCGCCAAAAACGGTTTTGACTGTACTTGCAAGTCCAAGATTTAGTACGGCCGCCCTCACCACGTGTCGCTAATGTCTGTTACTTGCCACTAACTTTACTACTTGTATAAATTATAAACACGATGAGCTTGTGGTCTGATTTTGACAGTTTCGTGGTGTTGCCAAATAGTTTTAAGTCGAGGGAGGATTTACTGCAACAACTTCCAGTGTTGCTAGATGTTTGGGATGTCGGGGTTGTATGGGGTGCTTAATTTTCAGTAGATCTGTTTAAAATGTTATCACAAGTTTGTTGTTTAAGTATAAACCGTATTTCAAGCTCGGTTGCACCTCTAATCACATAACACATTTAACGCAATATCTTGAACAGAACTCCGTCTCTCATGTTTAAAAGATAAATACTTAGAAATAATCACAAAATAATGTAATGAATTAAATAATTTCCAACTAAGCATGTACAGTCACGAGCAATAGTATGTATACACTTAACAAAATTCAAACCCAATTTACTCGTTAAATTCTGGTTTCCACTTTGAAATAAGACCTATTTCGTAATAGTATGGCTTCCAAAATAGATGTCTAATGAAAACGCAAAAGTTTAATCAATATGGGAGCAGGACATCGCTTTTGAATACTGCTTAGTGTATACATACTATTGCTCGTGACTGTACATGAATTTTTAAACAGTGAATTTCTTTAAGAAATCGCCGTACACAGTTTGTAATCATCATAAAATATTTACAAAAATTGAGATCTCAATACGCCACAAACATAACAAAAAAACAAAAGATAACGTTCAGAAATTACCGGAAAACAAGCATTAATCATCCCTTCTCAAGATAAAACCAGGAACTCATAAAACGGAAGCAACAGACACATATCATTACAAAAACATAAGTCACATACAATATATTTGTGAAACATATGAATCATTATATATGACTGCATACATAGTATCTACTTGTACTTGGAAAACAGGACAGGCCGCTTATCAGGCGCTGATAACGCATTCTTTGTACAGGCCCTTTATATTAGGTTAGGTGCTGATATCACGTTGTAATCAATATCAAATGAATTAAACATTTTCGTGCATTTGGGATATGAAAAACTAAATTAAGCGCCACTGTTTCCTTTTATTTTATCAACGGTTTCATTTTTCGAAATAACTCTTTTTTATACGAAAATGTAATGGATATTCCATCATGATATTTGATACGTTTGATAATGAAATGTCATTGCAAAATATAATTTAATTTACCTACGGTAACTACGAGTGCAAAATTATTGGAAAAATATTTTGAAAATATTATTTGTTGGATTAACTAGTTATGCGCCGCGGTTTCACTAGTTACTGGGCTCCTAACAGTCGCAATGTGATTTAGGATAACCTATAATCTTCTTGAAGAACAGGACTATTATTTATACAGCTATATTAATATTATAATACATATTAAAAAATAATCGTAAAGATTATAAATAACTCACCGAACTCTACGTATAAAGCCATTATTATGAAATTTCAATATTGTCTGAATAACTACTGATTTTATTAGAAATACCTATCAGCCTAGCAAGGACACTAAAAATAAAACCATTTTTGTGTATCTCAGAAGAAAAATATGGCATTTTTGTGTCACTAATCCGTATTAAATTCATTTTTTTTTAAATTCATTGTTATAGATAGGAACCATTAAACATTTTGTTATTGAGTTTGTATATTATAGTAAAAAATAGAAACAGAAAACGTGTGTCTATGGATCTTGATAACATTCGATACGTTATCACTGATCAGAATACAAAAGATCTTGAAAAAGTGAGAACAAAAGATAATACTCGTGTTTGAAACGTATTAAGACAAATTAATACGATAACCTTTGGATCAATCTTAGTTTCATTAGTTAAAAGTCAATTGAGCCATTAATCAATTGAGGATTTGATAAATAGGCCTCTTAATACCTAAACAGTTTCTGAGTGAGAAATCACAATGATGAATACAAACAAAGTGCTCTATGCTCATCAATTCATAACTCATTTTTCATTGTAAGTTTTAGGTTCACAAACATTGATTGCGTGTGCATTCTTCGTAGAATAGTTTACTAACCAGCTTACATACTGTGTCGTCCATAAATTGTTAAAAACAAATGACCATGTTCATAATTAAACCTTATCGCGTCAAGCCCTAAACCACTCGTACATGAGTCATAAAGCCTCGTTTACACGTTACTACTAAACGGTGCATGAAGAATGTCACAAAAGTGATAATACTAAACGAGTAGCTCGCGTGCTAACCCATCGCACATTCATAATTGAATGATATCCAAATATAGAACTTAATACCTCGAAATACGGGTAAAGTCTAATTAGTTGGTTCAGTCTTTGTTCAGACTATACACAGCAATTTCACAGTAGATTTGTATAGCAAATTCTCCGAATTTGAGTCATACAAGATATTAAAGTACGTTCACTCACTAAACAAATGTGATATCATACGAAATAAAATAACATAATTCCACTAGGTACCTTGCCTATACCTACTAAAAAAAAAATATTAAAATAACGTTCAAAAATTGACACCAAGCACTACAAAATAAAACGGAAATTCGAACAATGTTTTCAATTTGCGTAATACTCACCCACAATACGACGTTGAAGCAAAACAATGTGTACTTGATACAATAGATCTGGGACTCCAGCTTTCCCACCACTGGGCCCTTGCCCTCACCCCTACCAGCTCCGGTCATGGCACTTCAAAAACACTCAACACCACAAACAAATTTATATCGAAACACTAAAACAGTGTTGACCATTCACTGTCTCGATCGAATCGTAACTGCTAACTTATCAGACCAGATAAACGCTAGCTAGGTTATCTATGTTTGCCAAGATAAAAACGTACGAAAAGATAATAAGGTATGAATTGCCACACCTGTATTGTTGGGCACGCAAGCGTTCGTCATTGTCAGTAGGTTAAGCAAATTTGTACTTTGTAGTCATAGCACATCAAGATCCACCGTTCTTTTTTCCATCTCCAGCTTCAATTTTCCCTCAAGAGGCAATATGTAGTCAAAATCTAGTAGATGAATAGACATTTTTTTTCTCTCGAATAAATAAGCGTCTTTCTATATTCATATGAGAGAACGATCTCGGCCATTTGAATATTCTTATTGTATCCTTATTCGTAGCGATTCTTTCCACAGCGGTAATTTTATAAGGGTACCCGGCCACGCTTATATATCAAGTCCACCGATATGGGATTCGACCGAAACGTGTTCGAAATCCGATAAACGGATTCAAACTATATACGAAATGGAAGCGGCCGGTATAAGCTGTAAACATAAATAAGGAAGATCTACTACGTTTTAGAAAACCCCCACGCACGGAACGTTCACCGTAAATCTTGCACTTGCAATGATATAAATTTTAAGCAGTCTCGCACTGTATTCTACAACTACGACTTCCGAAAGTACTTTTCGAGACATTCACATGAAAAGGTTGACAAAAGTAAAATTCTGCAGTCTCTTGGTAAACAATATTCTACGAAGATTGAATTTTCTTTGTTTAAGAAATGTCGCAAAAATACTAGACAAAATAATCAAAATCCGGTTTGCCTTATTTAAATATTTTCCGGCTTGGATACAATACTAAAATAAGGGAAACCATTTTATGCTTTTAGTTTAAAAGATCTCTTCGTAAAGCCATTTATATAGGAATGTAGATCACTCTTTACCTTTAAAATACAAATAAAAACTTTTTAGTTCATCTCATAAAATGAACTCAGAACGCGCAAAAGTTAATGTCGATAAATAAAAAGGATACTGCCAAAACTTAAAAATCCCGAATAATATAAAACGAAATCGGTGAAGAAAATGAACAATTATCTGACAGCACTCAGGATGTCTATAAAACTCGAGTTAGCAAAAATTCGGAATCGCTCGTAAAAACAGAAGTTCGAAAGACAGCGAAATTACAAAACATTTTATCGTGTTTCCAAGAACAAACACATTTACCGCTGACTGTTTCCACCGTGTAAACAACGTGATGATATTGCACAAACAGACAAATGCACGATCACTTTTTCAACGCGCCCTTAATACACAAACCAAGAAAACAAAAAGTCAGAGGTCAGTAGAACATTAGTTACACGGGAATATAACAGCCACGAGTTTCATCCTTTAACGTTTAAAGCTTCGTCGTTAGCTCGAGCTTCTTAATCTTGAGCTAATGGTGCAGCTAATTCATCAAGATAAAATTATTCAGATCCTGATACTAAGATACAGCAATCTCCAAAAGAAGCTTCCACCTCAAAGTGATGAATATTGAAAATCGTCTGATCCTAGGTAACTTGAGCCAAATCGGTTTTGAATGAGAGTTGCACGCAAACTTTTTCTTACCAATACTTGGCACAGAAAACGGTTTTGGAAATGGAGTAATAACATAAAGACGATATAAAAATACCCGTCTTAATCGTAATGATCATTTGTCTGCTCATTGTTTACACAACCGCGAGGAAACACGGCATTCTCACTTTTCCGTTTGAGACTGGGGTCCATTTCCTCACCATAACAACCAACGTCGCAGCGGAAGGCGCCCGTAGCTTATATGAATTCTCCAACAACATCATAATGTACAGCAGCCAACATAACTGAGGCTCCTCCACCCTCCCCTTTATGAAGATTCGCAGACGACAAAGGAAAATCATCACCATTTTCAAAGGTCTAGTTAAAATTGACGTCTTTGTTAAGAAACATATTATAAGACTGTTCTGTTATCGGTTCATTTGTTACCGTAATAAGTTATGATCTTTCGACGTTTGATAGGTTTCTTATTGGAGGAAATGTCAATATCTGACGTGAATTACATTTCTGCGACTTTGTCACGCAAATCTGTATCAAACGAAAATAATAAAATTTAATGTCTCGTATCACTTTTCTGTATGAGCTCATGTTACATTTTGTGACAGTGTCCAGTTAAAATGTAATGTACTTCTGACACATGGCTAATGAAGATTAAACCTTTCCTGTGTTCAGGACTTTGCTATAATGAGGGTATAAAAGAATTAAAAACATAATTATGAATTGGGACGATCAGGGGAAGTGTCCGAATTTAATATACTTAATTAATATTAATCTGTGTTTTGCATCGTTTGGAACATAATACTGATACCGATATTTTGGGCTTATGTATACACGTAATTTACCTACGAGTATTACAGCGTGATATTTAAGACTCTTTTTTTTTCTTCTAAATATACTAACTACATCGAGACTTTAAAAAAAATTAAGATTGCTTTTTGTCAGCCTACATTTTGACATACACAAAGCGATAGTAACTATTATTACTTGAACCAACATGCTGACTAGTAAACTAGTTTCCTCAAACGCTGGCAACCCGTATTTGATCCAGCTGAACCTCGGAGAAGTGTGTCAAAGAACTAATAGACATTGAATCGAGCACATTCTTCCACACGTTCGGACAAGGGCTAATATCCGGTGAGGAATGTTTATAGTCAACAAACATGGACTTAGTGCAAACAGATCCCACCCCAGAGCCCTCAGCGTAACTTCGCCTAATTGTTTGCTAGCCGCCAACTTTGTAACAAATGGTTGCTGATATTCGCTTTACGAGTAATCTACGCTGAACGCGAGAACTAAATTAAATTATATTTCTGTCTACTAAGAGAATAAAATGTTAGGAGTGATTGTAACTGGGTTTAGTAAAGCTTTGTATGAAACTTGCTGTCACACTTGTTAACTAAATCATGATTTGAGTTACTTAGTTTCTTTGTGATTCACTCTCGCTACATAAATTTTAAATTATAGCAGTTGTGTACATAAATTGAGCACCTTAAAAAAGAAAGATTACAGTTGAAGGAACTCAATCCGATCGTTCTATCAGAAAAGTAAACTTGAAAATGGAAGACCATAAACTTTCGGAATACATTACACCTCGACCCCGACTCCGACTAGGAATTGATTCGCAGATTTTATTCAAACTAATCGGATTCGTATTACGAACGATTTTGCAAATTCTGAAGAAACGAATTCAAAGCCACCGCGGACCCGTCCATTGAAATTAATACTTCGGTTAAACAGATTACCATTTTCTACGTACTTTCTGTTAGGAATTTATCCAGTTGAAAATGGTGGACCGCCTTAAATTTCAATTTCTAATAGTAAATAAAATTGTCGGACAGCGAAACGTTGATATCTACATAAGTAATCTTTCTCATCTTATTCATTACGATGCGTTCTCAGGTGAGACAAATTTTATTTCGATAGATATGTGACAGGGGAAAAATTTAAAAAATCCAGCTGAACTCCTTTTTATTCTTAATTTGACTATAAGTTACGAGTAGCAAAAGTAGTAACAAGACATTAGTCCTAAAAGTTTTTTTACTATAGAAGCCATAACGTTCTTCGTTCCCATTTTATGTTATTTCGATATGGGGTTTTTATAAAGATGATCCAATTTTCATGCAATGTACATTCATTATCAGTATTCAGTACTATCACCCATTTACATCCTGCCACACAAAGTATGATTTTCATCAATATTGTTCAGTGCATCTGTCAATAAAGTCGAATTTGCAATACCAACATACCAGTTTATCATAGGAAAGCTTATTGGAACGTCGACGATCATAATTACTAGATGCATCCGTATTGCACCGGTTGCTCATATCCGTAGTAACAGCAGGCACTGCCTGTCACCGGCTGTCATTAGATTTGTTATTAATAACATTTCCTTTAGTTTTATTTCAGCCTTTTGTAACTTATAACGTGTGAGCTTTTATGAAGAAGAGAGGAGGGAATCGCTTTTATATATTTGTTTCTTTCTTTCAACTTATATTCCATTTTTTTTACATAAAATGAAAGATGAAGCCGCAGAAATGTAAACTTGTATTTCCACCAACAAATTGTTTTTGCGTTCCCAGAGCGAGCTCATTTTTACTCTTTTCACCCGCTGAGTCATTAATGTGTCCGCTCCGCTTGCAGTGGAAACCGGGCTTAACATTTGGTCTACGTTTATTTTCATGATCATAAAGTACCTACCCTATTTCAGAGATTCCCAAATTCTCATTACTTATATAACCTACCACAAAATAAAGATTATTTTTAGAAAACTAATCAGCTCAACTAAATTCAGGACCTATCAAAACGTAACGAGAAAAAGATTTCTTATTGAATACTCGGTCGGCTTCCATTTTATTGGTTCGTACGCCATGAAGTGGGCTCATATAAAACCGAATGCTCCATCCAATTAGCTTGGAACATCGAATGCTCAGCCCGCAATCCACTAGTACCAATATCCGGTACTGAATGATCTAAGGATTGCCAAGTGGCCTACTATGTAAATACTAGGGAATGATGGAAACCCGGAGCATTATGGGAAATAAATTTACCCTTCTACGAGAGAATCCTTTTAAACGGAATCAAATTATGGCTTTGGGATTTTTTCCTGAGAATTATTTGAAAAATACGTGTTTCGGTTTTCCTGTTTTTGGTGAATTTTTTTTGCGGTTTACCTGTTTTTAGATAGGCAATTATTTAATCTGGGGATTTTCATAGATTTATTCAATTTTACGTGAAAGACTTGGATTTATTACTACCTGCAAAATTTTGGCACTGATTTCAAAGAATAAAAGTGTGAATAAAATAGTGAAGAAGATATCTAAACGGAAATAATAAAGAATATTATAATAGAGTAACTTGTCGACTACGAGCGGCAGTAATTAATTTCCTCGACTCAGTTGAACGGGAAGACAAACAATTAGTTCGTTGCGATTTTATTGTATTTCAACTTGGTTATAAAACTAAAGCAGGGAATATTATTCTGTTTTACTTGTTTGATTAGCGCTGAAACACGTAATTAACTTGCTTTAATTGATTTCAACAAAGTACCACAATGTTGCACAAGTTACTGGGCAATAAATTGTTTTTGATTTGAAGTTATATAACACATGAACCAGTAAAGGTGCTCCCACACAACAAATATAAATATTATTAGGTTAGAAAATGCTGCAAAACTTTTTTTTCATGTTGTAACAAAATGTTACACACTGTTATAAAATGTTATCATGCTCCACAATGTTTAATGTTATACTTAGTGGAAGTGTACAACATTGTTTTTTAAGAGCAACATGCGTTTTGGTCATAGAAATATTTGTTAGGTGCTGGAATCGAACCCGCTACTTGATCACTCAGCCAATACGTTAACTTTATCATAAGGAATCAAAGCGAAAAATTAGTAGATATAGATACCGCTTGATTTTTCGATTGACTATTTTAAAATAGAGTTCCATATTTGTGTCACAAAAATACAGCAAAATATCTAAGGGCAGATGTTATCAAACAGAATATAAAAACCTCTCCATACGTACGTACGTACGTAATCCTAAACACGCATTTAAATCACTATTAGCCGGGAGTTCCGTAATCGCCTGGGAGTTAGTTTCCTAAGTGGAGATCAATTAGGCCAATCGAATACGGCGTGAAACGGCGGGTTTGCGGGCAAAGCTTTGGTAATAGACTTATGGGAGGGACCCTGCACGTTCGTATATATGGGGCAAACAACCACCCTTAATAGCAAAGTTAGTCATTAAGGACCGTATTGATTGATGCGGAAACTTGATGGTGCGGAGTTTTTGTTGTGTTTCATTTAAATAAGATATTTATTTTTAATGTTAGGAGACTTAGAAATTTACAGTTTACCAAAAAAAGCTTATGAATTACAGAGATATTATGTTCAAGACTTGTTTCAGTGCATTATGTTTTTCTATTATGTAAAAACTAATTATTAATTTCAATGTTAAGATCTTGAAAATTAATAATAACAATCATTAACGACCATCTAAGTAGGTACAAAAAAAAAATAAGAAACCACAAGAAATCAGGAAACTGCTTAAACATATTGCCTCCTAGCTATAATTACTTTCAATTTCTATTGAAATACTTTATTGATTTAGCAGGTCCCAACTTTAATTAATTACACTTTCAATTCTATAACGTGGAACCCAAAAAGTTGTAGTGGTCACAGATGTTGGAATACACAAATCTTAATTTACTTCAAACCTTCTAAGGAGTATTGTTTTGCAAACTTCGAAGTAAAGCTTGTGACCTTTTCGCACGATTCCTGTTAAAATATTAATTTGAATAATGATTATTCGTTTCAGTCTTAAGAGTTCGTCTGTTCGTCAAATAAGTTGTTAAGTAATATTCTTTGTTTAGAATTAATTAGTTTAGAAGTTTTAAGTCTTAATTGTCTGTTAGAATTGTTTAGCTAGCAGTTATTAAATGTTATGAAAAATATCTAGTTTTAATTCCGCGATAAAAATCCAGGCTTGATGCAGGATGCAATCCAGCAAAGGCTTTGCTGCATATGCATATGCATGAGGGCGGAAGGGTGGGATTGCATCCTGCATCAAGCCTGGATTTTTGTCGCGGAATTAAAACTAGATATTTTTCATAACATTTAATGTCATGGATTTCCGCAAAGTAACGCCTGATTCTATAATTTAGCTAGCAGTGGCTTTTGCTTGCGCATACGGCCACGAGCGCGCTTACGCATAATTATTATCTCATACAAACATCGGACGCGCGAGCACGTCACGCGCCGTGTAAAGCGAGTGTTACGCGGTATACCGCGCGACGCGACGCGATTCGAACTATTTCAACCACCATTATAATATTATTATAAATCATCTACTGTGGACGTCTATTTTGTAATTATTGTTCTTTAATTATTTAGGGGACCAATTGGTCCGCTCAACAATTCAAGGGATAATAATTATTTACTTCGTGTTGCGTTGCGTCGTAGGTATTTGTCGCTCACGCAGGACACCGCCCTAGGTTAAGCTCACTGTCCACGGTCACGTCAGAAAGAATACAACTTACTTCCGCGCTATCTTCATGCAATCTTCAATAACGCAACAAAACGCATCATTATTTCATTTCGCAGTTACTTCATATAACATTGGGACAGCATATGTTTTCGTTGGGAAAGTTTCTTGTGAGACGATGATGTGATTCTACAATGTAATAAAAACATTTATTTTTGGATTGTGACAACACTTCTTAACAGGTCCTTTTGAATTTTGTTATTTTCTATTCTATTATCATGAAACCTTTGGAAATATGATTGCACTGGAGAAATACCTCAATTTTATTACTATTTCGATCGACAATATTACATCGAGACTACAGACTAAAATCCAACAACAAAACAAAACTTTTACATATTTAATAACATCACTCGCGACTCTAAAACAGAAACTAAATAAAAGCGAAGTAAAATCGTTATTTATTGTGAACTAAACCCAGTGGAAATAGGAGAGAACCAATAGAACTTCATTAGTTTGAAAGGCGCGGGTTATAAATCTCAATCAGGGCGAATCGGTTCAATACAGCATTAGGTTTAGGATCAACGTCTGCGATACGACTTTGTTTATTTGTTGTAAGGGCATTTATTTTAACCGACTGTGGCGAGAAAGAAAAATGGTGTAAGTTTGTAGGTACGGAAATGAAAAACATCAATTCGAGTTTCGCTTAGTCGGTAATGCTGCCATACACGATACTGCCTATCGTCCAATCGGCATGACGATTCAGGTTTGATCAAATTGTCAGTTTATCCATATACACCATACTGCCTATCGTCCAAACGGCATGACGAAAGTTTGATCAAACTTTCAAATCGGCAGCGACGTTCAGTTGAAGCCTTGTCCTACTGAAATCAAATAAACCACACACAATCAATTCTAACTGATCCAATCGGCAGCGTCATGCGACCAAAAGATAAAGTGTGAAGGTCCATTCATATACCCATTTTTTTTTAATACACGGATAGATTGATCTTTTTTTCAAGTAACCTCTTATATTTTACAACATAATTTCATTTTTTTGAGAGTAGGTAAGCGCGGAGAAGGTGTGAGTTAAAAACTATTCGTAGGATATGAAAGAGGCCGTTGACCAGCAGTGGGAAAGAACAGGACAATAAAAAAAAGAATAGAAGTAGAAGATTTCTATTTCAAAAATATATTTACAGCCTTTCTCTAAATCCTGTTATATGTAACCTGCCTCGCTCTCCATCAATTCAGATGGCAACGGCTTGCTATCATTATCCGATATATGCATTGCTAATTTCTAAATTGTAGGATTCGAAGTTGTGTGGAATAGGAGTGTCGGAATAGTCTTCGATTGAAGACTTTTTTCTTTGTTTTTGTAATTTTATTGTAGTTTTGTCCACTTTTCTGCATTTTATAGACACTTTGAGTGTGTTTTCTTGTTCTGTTGTTCCTTCTTTGGACGATAACGGGTAATGTCTTCCAAGAAGGTCTATCCATTAGCGGTAGTAAACTTGCAAACATCGTGTACCAACGTATGAAGATAGATCAAGTACGTTCCCAACGTGTACGAAGCTTACAAAAAAGTCTTCATAAATCGTTATTTATGAAGACTTTTGCCCAGGTTACAAAAATAACTAGGATAAACCTTTTTTTTTCGTAACTGGGTTGCAGGCATCGTTTTTTTGTAAGCTTCGTACACGTTTAATAATTAAACTGTAGGTCTATTATAAAAAGTCCAAAAGGCAATTAAAATAAAACATCTACCACAAAATGATCCATTATTGTACATTTTATTTATAGGTACCAATTAATGTTAACCGGATTACCAATTCGTTCATAATTGATTAATTAATCAATTAAATTTTCGGTTCGTACCTAATTGAATATTAATGTCAGCGTTTAGACTTATCAGAGATTAGTAATAGATCTAGAACATGCAATCCTCGTGTACATATACATAACCATTATGTTACTATGTGGGTTTCGTGTATAACATAAATCAGCTTAACATAACAATGAAAAAACTGCGTTTGAGTAAAGTACAATAAAATATATTTTCAAATTCATGAAACAATGCGCTGTGATTGTAGGTAAGTCTCATAAATAATTTAATGAATACTCAATGAAAACATTTCCCGGGAAGTTTGGCTTCCTCCCTTTTATTGTAAAGCCAAATAAGACAAAAAAAAATCTGCGAGAATCTTCAATGTACGCCGGAATATATTTCTCACAAGAATTGAGCTCGAAATAAAATTTTCGCCGAATGTGGCAGAATTTCGTTTGACGAAAATGTGACTTGGCAAAGTAATCGTCAATCTACATGATTGCTACTTGCAGAGCAATTCAGGAAAACTCATAAGCTGTACTTAAGAATAGCAGGAAACGCAATCCAATCAAGGGGTTTGAATCGAACCCATTGCAATCGAATCAGAAGCGTATTTGCCTCGCCTTAGTTATAATGAACCTGTACCTATGCAAGAAATTAAAGCAATTATTTTCACCCAAGGAAATTGTTCAATATCCGTGCTGTGTTTCTGCGCCGCAAGCCCGCAAGTGACGGTGAATCTACTTGATGGACATACACACAACGAAGCGGACAATAAGGCTGTAATTACTGTGCATGCTCACTATACCCTGTAGCAATGTCCACATTACCATCTGCAATTGATTTGGACGCTATTATTGGTTTATAATGGTCATCCATCCAACCCAGAGATAAGGGATAAACGACCTTAATGTTTTCAAATGGGATAAATTTTGGCAAGCTTGGCAGTTTGTACCTATGGAAGATTTAGATAAGTTAGCATGCATTTATGTATTTAGAAATGTAGTTTTGATTTTTAGTGTCATATAATTGTTTATAATTTTGACACTTCATTTTGGAAGTCTATCCATACAACCGTAATTGAGTTATACATTGTTAAATCTAGTTTAGAGACGTGTATGTCAATATGTATGGAAATTATTGATAATGTAGGTATTTACCTATATAATTATTATAATTATGGACTTATTATTTTCAGTACGACATGCGATATCAAATCGATAAAGTTACTTTTTTGTTATTCACAATTATATACATTTATTTAAATACTTAATTAATAAAATAAAATGTAAAAAAAGATTAAAACATTTCAGAAACACATTTTCTATTACGCGTTCATCAAAATCATTTATCAAACTTCCTAAGAACCCGTTTAACAGCAGACTCATCAAAAGTTTCCTTTTTCAAACAACCTTTTATTTACCATCAAGATCCGGTATCAACTAATCTAGAATTCTAGACAATCATCGCAGCTTTATCTCGAGAACTTTTTTAGTAAGAAAAGTAAGCAAAAGCCCGTCACAAACTCTTGAAACTCGAAAAGGATTCAGACTGATTATTCAAATTTGACAATCCTTCGCAAGACAAACAATTGAAACAATTCCAGCGAAAGATACACAATTAGGGACAAGTCCAACTGTACAATAAATATTCTGTCTTTTAGAAATATTTCCATCGGAAACTAAAACATTTTCCCCGTTACTTCTGAGGAGTTTTGTATTTCGCACTGTTTTTTTTATCGTGCTTTGCTGACATACAATTAAATTGTTCCACGCGAGTTGTCAAGCACACAGGGTGTAGCGTCTACACGGTTATTTTGTCTAAAATTTTATGCAATACTCTACTTGTGATAATTATTTCAATTCGTTGTTTCCTAACATTTGTTGTAGTTCTGCTCTTTGATAACAAGGCACAATTTTATTTATGTATGATGCAGCACGCTATCTTTTGTTTTCTACTCACAAGCACAGACGTAACTGAATAATAGTACAAACAAAACGAATTGCTACGTTGATAAATCAGCTACTACATAAATCATGTACAAAAATCTGCATAAATCTTCTAAGTGCTTACCAAAAAAAAAAACATGCCGTAAATAAACCACGAACCGTCTGAATACTCCAATCCGCCAAAAGCTTTTTTTTTAAAGGAAGCTGAGGCCACCTGGGAGCGATTTCCCAAACATATTGATCTCTATAACACTTAAGGAGTTGAAGATAACCGCCATTGATTTCCAAATATTTAGGCAGGGCCCTGGGTCCCGGACCCGATATAATTGCATTCCGTCTCAATCCGCTCTTCTTGTACTGTATCAAGTGAGCCATTACTTTGAGTAACTCGGAGACTGCGATCGACTTCTCTGTATAGGGTGTTGTTTTATTTGCGATGGAGTAACGATTTTGACTACCTTTTTAAATTATTTGAGCAATATAATGTACATTTTTAAGCTGACACGGTCACTAAAGCTGTCATAAAATCTTAAAACAGTGCAATAAAGATGGTAAAAATCCTGTTTTAAAATAATGATGTAATCTAATGTTGAAGGTACGAAATAACCAAACCAATATTTTATAACAATGTTCCGATTCAAGAGTGTCCATTAGGGCATAACTAATGTGTATCTGTGTTAACAAAACACAGATAGGTACACATAATTATGTTAGCGACTGCTTATATTCCAGATCCGCTACTAGTAATAGAAGTCTATTTATATTAATGAGCTTTACATGACGTTACTTCAAATCCGGATTGGATTCAGACATCAAGCGTATGATTTCGGAGAACTCTCACTTCTTAGTTCACAGTTGGAATTGCGACATACCTTACGTATACTAGTGGGATTTCGAAATATTCCATATTATAAACTCAACGGGGGAATTTCCGAACCCTGTTTAATTCTCAGTTGCATTAATAAATTCTCTTGTCAATTTAAATCAACCTGTATATGGGATTTCAATCGGTTGCCTTTGTAAATGTTGGTCCTGTATCGGAAAACCATTGATTAAATATTTCATGTGTTATGTACGTAGATTGGATATGCTTGTATAATTTACCCTTGTTTTAGTAACAATTAGTGTGATGATGATGAGTGAAACATAGGATAGTGAGATTGGCCCATTATGCACCAGGCTGGCCCAGTATAATCAAGTTGAACTCAATATTAATCAAATAAAAACACGGAGTAACAAAGACTTCATTTTAACTAAAGCAATTAGTTACATAAATAGCACTTGTTTCACAAAATATTCTAAAACAAGCCATAATAAACCAGGAATCCTTAAATAATTCTGTAACAGGGATATTCTGCAGTACCCAAAGATTTAATTAAAATTTGTAGGTGCCTTACCAAAAATGGCGTAGACCTACAAACTTAATAAAGATTTCTCAAAACGAACCTATTTTGTTTTAAAAGGTTAGTTATTACCTCCTTTTCTTTTGTATTTCTCCCTTCAGGCGGAATAGAATTTTTTCTTTGCCTACCTAATGAAACTTTATACCTTTATCAAAGTCTAAATAATAAACCCGGTTATACTTTGGTTCCTTAAGGCCTTTTTGTGAATTAATACTTTAATTTGAGTATTATATTGCCTGACAAAATTAGAGATGCTCAGTTACCCCGCAGATAAATCTATTTTTTTTTTTAGGTGTGTAACATTATGCCAGTTTTTTATTTTTTTGAGTATTTTTCCAGTGGTCACCCTCTGCGTGGCTCTTGATGTTTTCCATCACCGATGTCAGTGATGTCCAAAATAAACTTAGAAAGTACATATGACATAATTAACTTGCCTGGGTTTCTCAACTCGCAACCTCATGCATAAGAAGCGAGGTGATGCTAAGCCAATGATGGAACGCGCGGGCGTTATAAACAGTGGAACACATGGTTTTCCTTCACAAATATAAACCCATACAAAAAATAAAATAACTTATCTTTTCAATAAAATAAAAATGTACTTTATATTTATAATCTGTACTAATATTATAAAGCTGAAAAGTTTGTTTGGTTGAACACGCCAATCTCAGGAAGTAATGGTTCGAATAGAAAAAATCATTCTGTGTTGGATAGTTAATTTATCGATAAAGGCTATAATATATATTATATAACATCACGCAAAGATTAATAGGAGCCGAGCAGAGAGTAAAATCGTGCATCACTAGTATACCACATAAAGTAAACCAATACAATATTTTTGAGTACTTAAAAGGGATTTACACTTATACTGTCATAAAAAAATATATGTGGCACTCGGAGACTGCCACGGTGAAGCTATTGCATAACATTGTTTTTTTTTTTTTAAGAATAAAATCGCCTACCGCGTATTTTTAACGAGAATATAATTTATTTAAAATCTTTGTGGTGCACTACTGTAATAAAGAACTTCTTTGTTGTAGGAGAATTTTATAAGTAGGTTTCATTGCGAAAACTCCGTTTGTAGCTGGCCGTTTAGAATCAGTAATTAAAAGTAAATTGTTTTTATGACGGATATTTTTATGATTGCCGAAGTCTCCCGAACTGAAACGATGTTACACGATGCGTGGTGTCAGGTATTTTCGTTAGGTTTTTGGAATTATTTTGATTCGGTTGCCGCGCCGCGCCGCGCTCTGAGCCCGCGATAAAAGCTATGCTTAAAAATAACACTACGCTGCTAATATATATTTCACTAACACAAAAAACAATAAAATTTTACTGAAGACCTCATCTTCCCGCAATTTCGAACAAAATGTCTGAAAATAATAACATGCAATAAAACTCTTTGGGGCATACACCCAACATAAAGGGCTTAACAAAGGGACTGGGCTTAATTAAATACAACGTCAGAACATTTTCAGCGGCCATTTTAATGTTATTAAAATGTTCGACGGCTACTTACCTTGCTATTTTACGATGTACTCGAAAACAGGCGAGATTTAATTTACCTTACCTGTATAAGCAAATGTGTTTTGATCGCGGTTGCGTCTGCTTTTAGTGGTATAATTATTTGTTAAAAAGTTATGATTTCATAGAGTATATACATTAGGTAACTAAAGCTAAAAATTTGAAAATTAAAATAAATAAAACTATATATTTACAACTAAACTTAAAATAAAATAGGTACCTAATTTAAAAAAAAAAACCGGCCAAGTGCGAGTTGGACTCGCGTGAAGAGGGTTCCGTACGATGTTACCTATCACGTTTTTTTTTTTAATCTGACCCAATTTGGTACGCACAATATTGAGTGATTTACCATGTTCTTTTAATATCATGGACTTTTTATAGGTTTTCCTATAATCTATAAGTAGAAAACTAAATTCTGTATTTCAAAAAAAAAATAGGTTCAGTAGTTTCGGAGATAAGGGGGGGAATGGTCAAATTTCGTCTATTTTCTTGAATAACTTGGAAACTATTTATTTTAAAATTACAAAAAAATATATATTTAAGATTGTCTCAACAAGACCTTTCATTTGATATGTCACACGATGCAGTTTTCAAATATTTTTTTTAATTTTCCCCTTCCCCCCCAAAAATTACCTCCCATATCTTTTTTTTTTTTTTTTATAAATAGGTTCGCGTTTGACCACTATCTCGCCTGATGGTAAGCGAAGATGTGGTCGACGGTGAAGCACGCTTGCCTAGAAGTAACCTGTTCACTCTTGACTTGAAGACCCCAAGGTTATAGCTATCGGGAAATACAGATGCCGGCAGGGAATTCCACTCCTTAGCTGTGCGTACAATAAAGGTTTGGGCAAAACGCTTTGTACGCACCGGAGGGATGTCCACCATATGCCGATGGCGCATTGCCGTACGTCTTGTAGTCCGATGATGGAAAGGGCCAGGAGGAACCAAGTTATGCAGTTCCATCGCACACTCTCCGAAATGCAACTGATAAAAAACCGACAGGCTGGCAACACGGCGTCGATGTTCAAGGCTCTGGAGCTTTGAAGCGACCAGCGCATCGTTACCGATTAGCCTCTTGGCCCGTTTATCTATGGACTCAAGTGCATCAAGTTGGTATTTGGCGGATCCATCCCAAAGGTGAGAGCAGTACTCCATGCATGACCGAACTTGCGCTTTATATAAATTAAGCAGCTGTTCAGGCGTGAAGTACTTTCTCACCTTGGAGAGGATCCCCAACTTTTTTGCGGCCAACTGAGCCTTTGCCTCGATGAATGGACCGAAATTGAGGGTTGATGTTAATGTAACCCCAAGAAGGTCAAGATGGTCCGTTATCGGTATGGTCACACCTCGGAAAGATGGAGCCGGGTGGAATTGGCTCTTTTTTGCGGAAAAAAGACACGCCTGAGTCTTAGTAGCATTGAAACTGACCAGATTGGATTCACCCCATTCTGAGACAGCCTCCAAAGACGCGTTCAAGCGCTCAACCATGGCCTCTCGGAGAGACCGGATCTGAGGCCCAGTAGCCCGTGCATCGGACACGTATCTCTCAGCAACCGTGCTGTCATCTGCGTACCCAAAGGTTCCGGGTTTTAGCAGGTCATTTATGTGAAGCAAAAACAACGTTGCTGAGAGCACCGACCCCTGAGGTACTCCGGCGTTAATTTCTAACTGACCGGACGAGCAGCCATCAATTACCACTCGGATGGAACGATCCCTCAGGAAGTCTGCAATCCAATCACACAGACCACTGGGCAAACCGAAGGAAGGAAGCTTAGCAATTAGGCCCTCGTGCCAGACCCTGTCGAAAGCCTTCGAGATGTCAAGGGAAACAGCGAGTGCTTCCCCGTGCCTCTCGATGGCCTCACTCCAGATGTGAATGGCATACGCTAGAAGATCCCCAGTAGACCGGTTTCGGCGGAAGCCGTATTGGCGGTCACTAAGGATATCGTTGTCTTCTAGGTATGCCAGGAGCCTACTGTTCAGCACACGTTCCATACTCTTACAGAGGATGGACGTGACCGAGATGGGTCTGTAGTTGCCCGGATCAGCACGACTACCCTTCTTAGGCACAGGCTGGACGTTAGCTAGCTTCCAAGCCTTCGGCACTTTTCCGGTCGCCAGTGAAAGGCGGTACAGGCGTGTCAGGACCGGAGACAATTCAGGCGCACAAGTTTTAAGCACAATTGCCGGGATTCCGTCAGGGCCACTGGCTTTATTCACGTCGAGGGAACGCAAAACCCTGCAGACCTCCTTCTGACGGATGCGAATATCCGGCATACTGGTCTCACATCCCACAGAAACAGGAGGGGGCCGCGCGCCATCTGAGTTCAGACGCGAAGATTCCGCAAAAAGGGAGGCAAACAAGTTTGCCTTATCCTCAGCAGAGTGAGCCAGTGACCCGTCGGGTCTCAGCAGTGGTGGTAGAGAGGGGCGACAGAAGTTCGACTCGACTGACTTTGCCAGGGACCAAAATGCTTTGGTTCCAGCCGGGTATGAAGCTAATTTGTTCCCGATTCTGCTAATATGGTCAAATCGAGCCCTTCTCATTACTTTTTTGCAGGACTTGGCAGCCCTGTTGAAGGCTCTCTTCTTCTGAGTCACATCATTTGCATTGCGCTGTCGAGCGTTAACCCATGCCAGGTACGCCTTGTGTTTAGCCATGCTAGCACGGTTACACTCGGCATTGAACCATGGTCGGGCAACGCCGGACACTGCTACGTCTGAAAATGGAATAAAGTATTCCATCCCCTGGCGCAACACATCCGTCACGGCGTCAGCACATAAAGATGGATCGTCCGAAGAGAAGCAAGTGGGCCGCCAAGGATAGCATGCGAAGAACGAACGCATCCCATCCCAATCTGCTGACTTGTACCGCCAAACCCGCCTAGTGCCCTTAAGGCTGGGATCGGGCGGGGAATAGACGGATACAGACTTCACCAGACAGTGGTCGGAACTACCCAAAGGTGACGAAATCGACACTGAGTATCGGTCTGGATCTGTTGTCAGCAGAAGGTCCAAGCAGTTGGCTGTTTGTGAATCAACGTCTGGTACCCTCGTTGCCCCCTGGACCAGCTGGGTGAGATTGAGCGACAGCGAAAGATTTCGCATCGCCCGACCAGCATGGTCAGTGCACTGGAAAGGGTAGAGCCAGTCCTGGTGGTGGGCATTGAAGTCCCCCAATAACACCAGTTGGGCTGAAGGGTACCGTTGCTGAGCCATATCAGCCGCCTCTCCCAGGTACTGTGTGAGCCTGGTTGTCTCCGGATCGCCTCTGTGCGATCGGTAGACACAGGCGTAGATAATCTTATCCAGACCTGTGTCCACCAGTGCCCAAAGCACTGAGAAGTTGGGTTCTTCAAGGTCGCGGAGACGCCGATAGCAGATGTCGTCGCGGGCATACATGCATACACCAGCGCGAGGGTTGAATTTGTGCTCCAGGGTAAACCCAGGGTAAGATAGATACCCCACGTCTGATGGACATCCGATCTGCGTCTCCGTAAGGAACAAAAGCGCTGGATTCTCTGTCTCCAGGTGGTAGTGGACTGCGACAAGGTTGGAGTGCATATCTGTATATGGGAGGTAATTTTTGGGGGGGAATATGGACTATGAATATAGGAATATGGACTTCTTATAGGTTATCCTATAATCTATAAGTAGAAAACTAATTCCTGTATTTTTTTCAAAATTTTAGGTTCAGTAGTTTCGGAGATAAGGGGGGGGGGGGGAATGGTCAAATTTCGTCGATTTTCTTGAATAACTTGGAAACTATTTATTTTAAAATTACAATAAAAATATATTTAAGATTGTCTCAACAAGACCTTTCATTTGGTATGAAACACGATGCAGATTTCAAATGTTTTTTTTTTAATTTTCCCTTTCCCCCCCAAAAATTACCTCCCATATACAGATATGGACTTCTTATAGGTTTTCCTATAATCTATAAGTAGAAAACTAATTACTGTATTTTTTTTCAAAATTTTAGGTTCAGTAGTTTCGGAGATAAGAGGGGAGGGGGTATGGTCAAATTTCGTCTATTTTCTTGAATAACTTGGAAACTATTTATTTTAAAATTACAAAAAAAAATACATTTAAGATTGCCTCAACAAGACATTTCATTTGATATGTCACACGATGCAGTTTTCAAAACTTTTTTTTTCATTTTACCCTTCCCCCCCAAAAATTACCTCCCACATACAGATTTCATCTATTCACGTCACACCTCTGTGCTTGGGTCACAGGAATTGATATGTGTACCCAACCCAATCGGTCTAGTAGAATCGGAGATAATTGACCGTAAGCGACAGACAGACGGACACACGAGTGATTCTGTAAGGGTTCCGTTTTTGTATTCGGACGTACGGAACCCTAAAAAAATATATGTTTGTTTATTTAAAATTGTATTTATTAGTTTTTCTTTATTTCGACAAAATGTTGATACTTTATTTGATTTGCTACACATCGTTTTTACAATATAATAAAATGTGAATATTGTGAAATTAAAAAAGACCATGAAAAAAATAATCGAAAAAAAATAAAAAGTGGAGTCAGGTCTTACATACACCTGCAATCATAGTTTAAGTTGACACTAAAACAATATCACCAATATCCGGATCGACTTAAAAATTATCCTGAATATAATAATCCTGTTCATAATTTTAATTCAAAGTTGATTCTAGAGAGGATACCTACGACGCACAGTGTGCAAAATCTCGACTGGACCAGACATCATGAGTGAAACTAAGCAAGAGATACCTTATAATATTCTAAATTCATTCATAATTTTCTTTTTTTATTCATAATTCAAAAGGCACTAAGGCAACTTTGATTTGCTAATGATGAACAAGACGACGACATCGATGAACTTTCTGAAGAAAATGTAATTCAACATGACATGCGTGACAACTAGCATTTTTGAAGAGTAAACCAGTTTTAAGTGACAACTCTAAAAATATTTCTTTCCTCTTAGTGCCTTTAGAAAATGTAAGAGCAAACCACCTTAAGTAAAATTGCCTTAACAAAATCACAGGCGCTATTGGAATTACAAAGTTTAGAAACGATTATCTCGTTCGCTTTACAGTATTAACAAGTGATTTTTTTCTGAGTTATAGACAACATAAGTTTCTAAGTATATTTAATAAGTTTGATCGCTAAGCACGCAGTAAGAACGATAAAAAAAATTGAAACGTTTTTAATGAAATCTTGAATTTACTCCATCGTCCATTGTATTTCGGAGATGTAACAAAGCTTGATAAATGTCGTCTTATATGCGTAATATAACTGGGCCAAGAAATTTAGATTGAACGTTTTCTTTTCAGAGAAATTGTACTTTTTGTACTTTCTTAATACCGAAAATGGATTAACTTTGGAGTTTAATTTCTCTGAAACTAAAAAGAATTGCTACGCCGAAAAATTATGAATGAATTTAGAATATTATAAGGTATCTCTTGCTTAGTTTCACTCATGATGTCTGGTCCAGCCGAGATTTTGCACACTGTGCGACGTTCAGGCATTAAAAAAAAATTAAAAAATGTAACCGCCTTCAAAAACAACCACAAAAAAGGGAAGAAAAACCTACAAAATAACTTTTCTTTCGGAAGTCGGTGGCAGAAAAGACAAAGAAAAAAAAAACAAAGCCACCGACTTCCGAAAGAAAAGTTATTTTACCCTTTTTTGTGGTTGTTTTTGAAGGCAGTTACATTTTCTTTTTTGAAAAAGTTTTTTTTTTACTCTTTTAGTTTAAATACCTATACAACCCAATTTTTTTTAAGAGAACAATCGTGTCGACTAGGCATTCGCAGTGATTAGTAGCTGTGTGTGACCGAAGCTTTAAAGTTGTTCATAATTATGCGTACAATGACCCCTGAAAAGGCTAAGGGTATTTAAACAAAAACTAAAAGTTGTTTACATTTTGTAAAGGTTAGGATAATAAATTCCACTTCAGAATTTATCTTCAGTTTATTTTCAGTGTTAATAAATTCCGGAGTTGAACTAATTGATGTGAAAACTAGTTCTTGACATAAATAATAAACGGCAATTAAAAAAATAACTAGCAAAAAGTCAACATGAAAATAAACAAACGATATTTCTTAGAAAAACTTCTACTTAACTTCGTTTGTTTATTTATGAGTTAAGCCTTCTGCAGACACACGCGATTAATTGCGCTGCGACAACGAGCCAAGCTAATTTCCACTCTAAAGATACTGCGAATGGACCGCGACATGTCGCCCCGCGCGATAAATCGCGTGTGTCTGCAGGAGGCTATAATATGTTTTTAAAAGTATAATATACAATTAGTATAAAAACATCTATACCTCAATCCAAAAATTCAAACTTTCGCATATAAAATATCAGATTTTGTAGCAAAGCTGGATAATAGTATTTTTCATGTTATTTTATTCTGAACAATATAACTCGACTACACCTATAGGTGCGATTCTTATCGCGCCGTAAGTAGCTAACGATAAGGAATTTATTCGAAGTGAATAAAGTAGATACCAATTTGTAAGCAGCTGAGCGAGCAAGATGTTGCAAGGAGTGTCCACGGAACACGCGAAAAATACTCGCTACATGCTCTGACACATGTGTCGCGAGTGTACGGATATAAAGAATGTTGCAGACACGAAAATAAAATACAATTTACGGAGCATGCGGTAGCAGCGTACACAATGTCTCGATTCAACTCCAGCCGTGTGTACAAACCCCAAGGCACACCTACCGCCACCTAGCGGCATTAAACAAAATATAGACCCGACTGTTGTTTGAGATATGGCGCAATTAGCCTTCGTAACGACATAATTTGTTAAATTCTATTAAGAGCGCTTTTATTTAATGAAGCATCGTTACAACTCACGATTTTTTCAAATAAAAAACGTGCTTATACAGATACGATGGCCGACGTCGGAGGTAATAACATCGAACTACGAATATAAAGTCAGATATTGGCAATATCAGCAAATTTAAGATTAGGAGCGTCATAAATTCAAACGTCATGAATGGAGCTGCTAGTTGGTAATACTTCATATATTTTATGAGTCGCGTAGACGTGTCTATCTGGATGGTAATAAAATGCAGGGAGCGACCCGCGACGGCAAGCAGTAATATCAAATAATGTAGTAATACTATGACATTGGAGTGAGCTGACAATAAATTCAACGTTTATATTGTAGGTAGGTACAGTCACTGGCTGGTAGTCTACGCTGTGTTGTTTATGTGGTCAAAAGTGGTGTCCACTGAATCCCGTCGTAACTTTGGCTTACCGCTGTCCCTTTTTTGTATTGCATGTTTCGGTAAAATCGCATATAAGGTTTTCTTTTCTCTCAAATTATTGAACTATGGATAACTTATAGGTTAAATGAAACAGAATAAAACTAGTACGCGATACTGACAGCTATAAAAAACTTAATAATCCCTAGCAGTGTTAAGGACTAAAAACAGAAAATTCCATTAGAACAGTAGATTAAGTCCCATATCTGTATAGGTCTTGCGAAGCGAAACTGAAGCAATGCTGGCAATGCTGTGCAAGTGTGAACTGTAAAGTATTGCTTACAAATAAAATGGTGAGCATCAAGCTTTTACTAAATACGCATCTCAATATTACAAAAATAGACACGTACTTAAATCATACTTCTTTTAAAAAACACAAAATCGGACTTTTTAGGGTTCCGTAGCCAAATGGCAAAAACGGAACCCTTATAGATTCGTCATGTCTGTCTGTCTGTCTGTCTGTCCGTGTATGTCACAGCCACTTTTTGTCCAAAGTATATGAGCTATCCTGTTGAAACTTGGTAAGTAGATGTATTATGTGAACCGCATTAGGATTTTCGCACAAAAATAAAAACAAAACAAATTTTGGGGGTGCCCCCCATACTTGGAATTGAAACTCAAAATTTTTTTTTTCACCAAACACATACGTGTGGGGTATCTATGGATAGGTCTTCAAAAATGATATTGAGGTTACTAATATCATTTTTTACTAAACTGAACAGTTTGCGCGAGAGACACTTCCAAAGTGGTAAAAAGTTGGTCCCCCCCCCCGTAACTTCTAAAATAAGAGAATGATAAAACTAAAAAAAAATATATAATGTAGACCTCAACAAAAACTTTCAACGAAAATTGGTTTGGATGAGATACAGTTAGCAGTTTTTGAGATATAGTACATTTTAAAAAACCGCAAATATAACTTTGCCATTCATACAAACACTATGAAAAACAAAGTTATTTTTATTGTTTGTGTATATTACTTACTAATCTCAATATATCTCTATCCCTAATCTATCCCTATCCCTAATCTATGCTTGCTACTACGGAACCCTTCATGGGCGAGTCCAACTCGCACTTGGCCGGTTTTTTAATTATTACAATTATAATAATATATTCTTCATGTCTTTAAAGTTTTTCAACAGTACGTACATCATCAAGGAAAAGTTCATCAATTCAATTGGCTGTAATTGTCAATAAACATTAGCAATGATATGAGTCTGAACTCGTTTAAGATGAGCTGATCGCGATCAGTTATAAAGGAATTTAAACTCAATATACATTTAGTTGAAAAGTTTTCCGAATAATAAAATGTTCAAATAACATTCTATTTCTAGTAACTGTGAATTTTATCCATGAACTATGAATATGAAACATTTTTTTATTAAAACCACGTTATTTTTGGTGCATCATTTTTAGTGTTCGCAGAATTCATTACGTATTTCAAATCACGTTCATGTTTCGTGCATATTTAAGTTTGAACAATTTTTTGTGAGTTTTATTAACTGGTATGGCGTTGGTCTTTTTATGCAGAGTAAAGAGCGAATATTGAACATTTTATTTGGTTCTCTCTCCCTCTAGTAATAAAGAATGCCTTTGAATTCTCTTAGGACGCTGTAATAAGTGTACAAAATACACAGTATACATCACTGAAGAAATATTAAGAGAATTAATAGATATTGGTTTTGTAAAATAACGTATCATCACGCTTGTAATCCACGAAAGATTAAGCAGATGTGTTATTAATAGTTCACCCTCATTTAGCTAGTTTGGCCCATGTTAATACAATCCTATTCCCCACATCCAGGGGAATACATATTAAACAATTCAATAACACTTTTCGCGACTTGGAAGCCTAGGCCCTCGTGTTCCCATAGTCGGTTTTGCAACTACAGAACCAAGGAATCAATCTCAGTTATTTCAATTAGATTATTTATTAAAACAAACGTTTAATTGGTATTGGTGGTATCGGCCATGACTCACGAGTTGCAGGTTGTAGATTCGAACCCTGCCAGGCGCATTACTTTGCGTATTTTTCTCAAAACGGTGTAGTAAAACATTGTGAGGAAACCGGCATGTGCTGAAACCAAAAAAATCTAATTTTCGGTCCGTGTGGTAGATTATGGTCCAGTCCCTCTCCCAGACAGGAGGCCTGTGTCCCAACATTGGCAACTGCTGACGACGTTTCTATTACATTTGACACCTCCAATATTTTCTGAAATGTAGCCTTATCTACCGATGGATGCAAGTGGCGAATTGTCGTTCGGCGTGGCGGTCTAAGGGGGAGGCCTATGTTCAGCAGTGGACGTTTTCCGGCTGATGATGATGATGATGATGAGCCTTATCTACAACCACACAATAATAGTTGCACATAATATGAGTCTTAACATAAGCACTTAATAAGATTTCTTACACAGTAACTTACCTCTCACAACTAAGTACCTAAAAGACATTTCATATTTCTCCTTCATTCCTAAATCAAAATGAAAACTATTATTCTGAAGGCAGCTGGGAAAGTTCCCAGAGGACAGGTTCGCGGGTCACACGATATTTTGTCCGTTACAACGGTATGCAATCTTATAACTTTTCAGGGTGGTACTGTCGTTAGACACTGTAAAATGGAATTTTATGAAGTTGAAGAGTTTATTATCCGTGTTTTTTTTTGAGTACATGATGACGTGACGTCTGGGGCGACAGTTGCTTGTACTAAAATGATGGAATATAATTATTGTCTGCAAGTAAGCTTTAAACATTTATAAACGTCTTTTTTCCAACTAGATAATATATTTAAACCATTCATATTTTAAACTGTTTCAATGTTATTTAATTTATTGTAACTTGATTAACATTTTGAACGGCTGAATAAACTAATTTTTTACTTATTTTTTCTAAATAACTTATTCAATTTCATAATAATTACACAATTTCCTCCATGTAACTACAATACGCCCTAGATCTAATACTCAATGATTGCACATTTCCTTATTGTGCTATCATAATGCCAACACATCATCACACAAATAAGAAAGAAAGAATATATGTAAATAATTATTTAGTTCGCAATTGCACACGTTGTAGCTTCTCAATTTAAAAATATTCAGCTAATAATTACGTCGTCGTGGGACTAACTAATTACCGTGACCCCGGAACGTAAAGGGCTATTGAAGGACACCGCGGATTTTAGTCAGTACAAGTCTGACAATCCCTCCCGCCCTGCCCTGGGTTCCAACCCATGGGACTCATTTGATGATATTACCTCGTGAAAAAAGGTAATAATTACGTATATGAAATCTGTATCATTTTCTTGTTAAACGAATTCATTATTCCTTACTTCAAAATCAGAAAACTCATAACACCTTCCAAATCCCGCAGACTTAATCGATACAAACATACAGAACCCACTGGGAACTCGAGAGTATTGTAACCGACTTCCATACATATCGAAATCACAGCGTTCCATTTTATTCCGCCGGGACAGTGATGTAATCATAGAGCGATCTTCCGTTATGTTATTTTTATCTTTTTTCCTTCTTTCATGCATCGGAGGCATACTGGAGGTGTTTGTCTCTCTCTTTTAGATTTAATATGAAATATGTTGAGAGATGGAAATGGAATAATGTGACAAGAATACTGGTATTTAAACGGGAATGATTTAATTTGGTAACAACACGAAAAATGTGAAGGTTAAATTCGTTACCAAGTTCTTTTGATTTGGCGCGGGCAAGAAATGTTTGGAAGCTCGCCGTCTGATCGTGGACCATGCCCGGGTCGACAGCTCATCGTGTTCCACGCGCGCCTCAAAGAGCTGTCAGCAATCTGAAGGGGCCAAACGTCTGCCAGTGTCGCTAAAATTAAATTAATTGAAAGAACACGGTGAATTTTAATGGGTACGAGTCTGATAGTCCCTTCCAGTTTACCCAGGACAGGAGAACTCATTTGATGATTTTACCATTTAAAAATATCCCTTCATTTTTCCCTACCGATTTCTGTGCGGTCACTGTACCTACACTAGTGCAGCATCCCAACTAAGTTTTGCAATCTAGTCGGGATCTAGTAATCCGTGAGTTTGTATCTCCTATTCTCCGATCCTACCTAGGTATCGTATCCGGTATAAATAAGGGGTACATGACAAGAATCGGCCCGATTCATGTTGTGTCCAACAGAATTTCTAAATTAAAGAGAATTCATAACATAAAACATATAATAATCTGAGAATAATATGCCAAAACTAATTAATTTATTTAATCATTTAAAAGTTTTTTATGTTACGTCAAAGTTAGAAGTACCTATTGAGTGGTCAAATCCATACAAACATTTTTTTTTTCGGTGTACTTCTTAGGGAAAACTAATTATAACATTAAATTCTATAATTGTTTTCCTTTTTAATGATACTCGTATATAGTCAATCTTTGTGTTTGGTTTATAGGCCGAGGCTTCAATAGAAACTTAGCAATATCTTTTACGTAAAAGTGCTGCTGTGTCCAATTCCAAGAGAAAAACAAAATTACCTACCCTGAGAACTTAACCCATCATCATCAACCAGGAGATGTCCACTGCTGAACATAGGCCTCCCCTTAGATCGCCACGCCGAACAAAAATTCACCACTTGCATCCATCGGTTGCATTCACAGTCGGTCCACCTAGTGGGAGGCCTGCCTCGGAAAGTAACTTCTTAAATTATTTCTAGATTAATTTCAATCAAAATCAGTCATTTGTTTTATTGAACAATAGCAATAGGCCTTTATGTATCTTTATGATTTCACCTCAGTATAAACCTAAACTAAAACACAAATGCTCATTTACTTCATTCAATCGAATCCTAACTCGATTCCTCTCCAGACACCATTAAAACTAGTACCTATACATCGGAACAGGAACACATATACAGTACGTCCCCTTTCCTCAAGAACCCTTAATCGCCCTAACACTTCACCCCCACATCTCGAACTCAAGTGAACCGAGTTAACTTCCACGAGACATACTTTTTTTCTAACTTTCCGATATTCCTTGTTCGTGATTTAAGTTTATTATGGCAACACATGACTTCAGAGGTTAAAGTTATTCTAAAATTGATAATTGGTATATAATAATTTTTATTTTATTTTTTCATTTTATTTAAATTCAAAAATAGAGTAGCTGTAAAACCCTCCTCTAGTAATGAAGTTTTTTTTTTTTGTGAGCATTTTTGAAGAAGTCGTAGCCTACTTTAAAGTAGTTTTTGTCGCGAGACTAACCAATTACCGTGACCCCGGAACGGAAAGGGCTATTGAAGAACACCGTGCATTTTCAGGCAGTACAAATCTGACAGTCCCTCCTGCCCTGCCCTGGGTGGGAAGACTCATTTGATGATTTTACCACGCTAAAAAAAGGCTACTTTAAATAACTATTTCGGTTTTCTCCTCGTTTGTTGCTGTTCTCCTCAAAAATTGCTAGCTGTAGGAATAGGTACTTAGTCTAATTTCGGAAATAATAATAAAAATTGGAATAAGTCTAATGCCTACTTAAATGGTAATTAGTTTATTAATGAGAACAAAGACGGAAGGAGATCAACCAGAATTAACTGGAACTCCTGCGCACCGAGATGGAACATACTGCTTGCCGCTCGACTACGACAGGATGGTAGTTGTAAGCCATGCCGTTCTGGTGAGGACTACCACCGGCAGTGGGATCCTTCAGCCATCACCGTAGCTTGCATGTAGCCTGTTGTGCCAAATACCCCGGTAATTACCCCGGGTGGACCGCTAAGAGGTAGAAACCACCTAACCCAATAAAATATAAGACAAGACTCCCGCCGATCGTTCAATTATTGAATGTAACTACAGAAACATGAAGGTTTAAAAAACTATGACGATTGTCTAAAAAAGCTATCAACTGCAAATCGGCATTTGACGTTGATATAAGAGTGGTTTTGCAGTTACACTTTTTTAGACAAGTGTTCAAGTTCAACAGATGTTTCCTTTTTTGTGGTACGACGAGTGCTTACTTTTTGGCCGACTTCAAAAAAAGGAGAAGGTTATTTTTTACTCCATAACTTGCGACTGGGTGAACCGATTTTCATGATTCTTTTTTTATTTGAAAGCTGGTGCTTCCCGTGTGGTTGCATTGTCACCATTTCCACATCTGATGATTGGATCCAGGAGAAATCGAGGGCAAATGTTATAGACCCACACATCGTTTTTCGCAAATATTATGAAGTAATTTAAGTACTTGCGTATAATAATCATCATCTCATGTAGCTGAGCTGATGATGGAAGGTACAACTCCTTAACAGTAAGCAGTAGGCGTCGACTGATTTAGTAATTTTTTTTCAAATCTTAAGTATTTCAAAGCACTACAATTTAATAAAGGTCTGGAGTATATCTGATGATGGAGCCGAGAGACAGTCGAGGGCACTCCTAAACAATTCACAGCAGCTATCTTGTGTTTGAGCTTGATTAATTTGTATTGATAAGAACTTTACACCTAGATGAGTTGTAACTGTTATTAAGGGGTCTGATGACTGCCCTGGGATCAGGAGGCAACTGCCCTCCAGTCTATGAGTGGCGCGTGGAGGCGCAGCGCCGAGCTGTATTCCCGCTACCTCGAGAAGTCGAGGCGCGGCGGGAAGAGGTCCGGCGCGACCTCAGGGCAGAATGGAGGGAACGACTGTCGCAACCGAGGTTCGGGCACGCCGCAATCGCTGCGGTAAGACCCCTCTTTGAGGAGTGGCTGGATAGGCGTCACGGCGTCCTGACCTACCGCATGACGCAGGTCCTCACCGGACACGGAAGTTTCGGGAGGTACCTGTGTCTGATGAGGAAGGCCTGGGTGTCACCACTGCGAGGATCGCCCGGAGGACACGGTGGAGCTTACGGTGCAGGACTGCCCCGCTTGGGCAAAACACCGCCGTGTCCTCACGCAGGCGATATGTGACGACCTCTCGCGCCCGGCATTGGTTGCGAAGCGGTCGCCTCCTTCTGCGAAGCAGTGATGCTCGCGAAAGAGGAGGCGGGACGAGCGAGGGAAAGGACAGCATCCACCCCTTACCCACGCCGCAGTGGTAGACACCCACTGCGACTGACGTCGCAAGGCGATCTCTGGCCACCGTAATGGGCGACTCGCTGTCCGACCATGGACCATGCCCGGGTCGACGGCGCGTTGTGTTCCACGCGCGCCTCAAAGAGCGTCAGCATAATGACGGGGCCCCCTCTCTAGAGGGCCAAAGTCTGCCGGGGTCGTGGGACTTATCTCATTACCGTGACCCCGGAACATAAAGGGCTACTGAAGGACACCGTGGATTTTAGTCAGTACAAGTCTGACAGTCCCTCCCGCCTTACCCTGGGTGGGAGGACTCATTTGATGATTTTACCACGATAAAAAAGGGGTCTGATGACGAAGACGAAGGACAGTTCAGGGAATTCCTCAACGGTTTACAGTAGCTACCCTGTGTTTGGAATTAATTCATTTATATTGATGAGAAATTTACACCTAGATGGGTTGTAAATGTCATTAGGGTTCTGATGATGAAGACGAAGAACAGTTCAGGGAACTCCTCAACGGTTTATATCTTGTATTTGGACTTAATTAATTTATACTAATGACCCATATGGGTTATTGTTCGATGCAGTGTACCTGTCATTTGGTCCCATAAAAAAAATCATTTATTTTGGTGTTCTTGCTTATTGTGTACATGGGCGATGTTATAAACGGTGCTAAGGATAATAAAATTCTAGTGCATATGTAAGAAAATTAGGTATTTGATAATAATTTGGGTGGAATATGTAAACTAAAAAGGGTAAAATAAAAAAGTTTTTTTTTTTAAATGTAACTGACTCCTAAAAAACTTTTTCAAAAAAAAATGTAACCGACTTCCCACAAAAAAGTTCTAAATAACCTACAAAAAAACTTTTCTTTCGAAAGTCGGTGACTTTCTTTTTTATTTTATTGACTTTTTGTCACCGACTTTCGAAAGAAAAGTTTTTTTGTAGGTTATTTAGAACTTTTTTGTGGGAAGTCGGTTACATTTTTTTTTGAAAAAGTTTTTTATTTTATCCTTTTTAGTTTCAATATTCAACCTTCTTACATGTACACTAAAATATTGTAATCCGTAGCACCGGTGATAACATCGTCCATGTATGTACTCTTATACAATGAGCTAAAAATTAAAACTGCTGCACCAAACTAAATGAAATTTTTATGGGACCAAATGGCAGATATACTGTATCGAACAAAAAAAGAATCATCGAAATCGGACCAGAAACCTCGGAGTAATCGGGGTAGACAATGTTGAAAACTTTTTAGGTTTTCGTTGTTTTTTGTTGATTTTTCAAAAAGTGCTAGTCCGATTTCGATAAAATTTTAATGGGACCATTCGGGAAGTATACTCTTTCCAACAAAAAAAGATTTTTTCAAATCGGTTGGTAAACGACGGAGTTATGCCCGAACAAACATAAAAAAAAAAAAAAAATACAAACATCCGAATTGAGAACCTCCTCCTTTTGGAAGTCGGTTAAAAAAACAACCACTAAAAAGGGTAAAATAACCTACCAAATAACTTTACTTTCGGAAGTCGGTGGCAAAAAAATCAATGAAAAAAAAGCAAAGCCACCGCGTACGGTTGCTGGGAATCGCCTCATGACGTCTGTTGTCGTGAGCGTATAGTGCCCCGCAGTATTGAGGTTGTTGGCAACATGTTTTAAACACAACGTTTTGTCACAAAAACATGTTGTGCAACTTTTATTCAGCTAAGTGACTTAATTTACTTGAATGCAGTAAACGTACAAATAAAACATAATCATTAGGCAGAGATGTACATAATAATAATATAGTAAACTCACATAACGCCAGTTATATTTAAGTCCCATGAGACGACCCCATTGCCACCAAACGGGCAGCAGACTCCGTATCTGAATTGCTAATTTTAAAAAAATGGTAATGGAAAAACCCAATAACACTTTGCTCGACCCAGGTGTCGAACCCGGGACATCATGCTCATCAGTCGCGCTTGCGACCACTAGACCTACGAACCTGTCAAGTCAGTGTTGCGATGGTCTAATTGGTAAGGCGTATGGAGCACTTATCCACTGGCAACTGAATTTCGTCTTTCCTTGAACATCCAATAAAATTTTACAAATATCTGATTCAGGTAGTGCGAGAGCCGCTTAAAATCTTCCCAACCGAAACCATCCACAGCGGTTTTAATAGCTTAGTAAGCGATAGAATCGCTTGATTCCCAAGTCGTTAGCGTTGCACCTTAGATCTGCCAACGTATAGGTATTATCTTGAATCAAACTGACATCGTTTAGACGAATTGCTAGAGCCAATCAGAAGAGGCATTATGTTTCTGAGTAATTGTCAGGCAAACATGAATCTAGGTAACCATGGTAACATCCCGTTTCATTACTATGCGTGAATAGTATCACAAAAGTGCCGTTTCACCACTACATACTTTCCTTTTCATACATTGAGTTTCGTTTCATCACTTTTTTTTATTACCATTTCTACACCTTTTTGTTTGGTGAGCACAATTAGGACAAAGGAGAACTACTATGACGTATCAGAATTAATATTGTGTGAGATCTTATTTTCTTTGGCAGCCGACTATATCCGCCAAAAAACAATTGAAATAAAACAGTGATGAAATGGGCGTTCACTTTAAAATAATTAATGGAGCTTTATTCCTTGCACGGATAACACAAATCAAATTCAGAGACAGTTCGCTTTTTCGAACGAAAATAGTGTTGCTTATTCAATTATGCAACAAATAGAAAAATAAATGTTTCCCAATTGCTTTTCAACATTTTCTTCTCTTTTATTTAGTTAATACAACGGAAAAGTGATAAGACGGAATGTAGCCGTACCGTATGTAGTTATAGTCTAGTAATAGATTAACGCAGTCTAGATCTAATGCCAGATGACAGACAAAGCCCTTCATTACATCACGTGCCCGATTCAGTACCTATGCCAAAACAATCAAGTTCGCAGTCATTGACTTTATAATGTACTGTCAGCAAACTATGGAGTTACTTTGTGAAAATTTGTTAAGGATCCGCAAAATCCTACGGGTAGTACCAAGATGAAATATATATAATTATAATATATTGTCTTTATGCCGATTCTAGTTATGTGTTTACTCCGAATAATGTTCGTGTCGAATTTGAATGACCACTGTCAGTCAAAATTCTAACCTTCTGAATTTCTGATTGAACAGGTACAGATACTATTCAAATACTTAAATAATTAAACGTAAAATCGTATAGAACAAGTCTCAGCACAAAGAAGTTTCAGCTCTAGTACGTAGTTTTTTAGACGGTTAAGATGAAGCACCTTTGAACGACCACTGTAAAACAAAATTCTTACCTCATTATAAAATTAAACAAGAGCTAACCAAAGACGATTTCAATACTTATAATTATACAGAAAATCGTATAGAACAAGTCTCAGCACAACCAACTTTCAGCTCTAGTACCCAGTTTTAAGTACTTAGTTAATTGTATTTTAAATAGCCAGTAGTATTCGCAGTCTGCACCGGAGTGAGATAAAAACTTCGCAAGAGAAAATCGCTTTCACAATATTGCCAAAAGTTTTGTAGTTTAAATAAAGCTCTATAAGTTGGTAGCTCTACGACAAGCGCCAAGTCAATAGGATCTCGTTAAAACTTATCCGTAGCTGCAATGTGTCCAAAACTTGAGAGATGGAACTACAAAATATGAGAATTTACTCCCAAATCTTATTATATCTTCTGATCTTACTAACCCCCTTTTTAGTACCTACCGAAACCGTCTCACCTTACTTTAACATACACGGGGATATAATTCAGTTATCGTTATCATTTTGGGACAATCCTGCAACACTATACCCAAACCATTGCAACTCCAGAAACAATACAGGCCACTTTAATGAAACTCCACGAAGTCCTGGATAAATAATTTAACTGTCTTGAATCCAACTATGAAATGAATCATAAAAAATAACGGAGTGGATTCCCTCCATATCATCATATTCTGCCTAGTCATTTCTCAACTATGTTGGACACGACTTCCAGTCTAAGCCGATGCGTTAATTACCAATATTTACAAGGAGCTTATAATTTGCATGAATTACAAGTAAATCCGTCTCGTCTCCACACGGTTCTAGAAGTAATTTCAAAACAAAAAGAGTACCTGTTACTGATGACTATTCTCGATCCAAAAACTTCCGTATTCCATTTACGCGCGACAAACTTTTGATTCATTATCGTGAGAGTGCGCGGGCGTCAACCCCGCACTGCCTAATGGCCCGGTGTCACTTTCAAGTTTTCCCATTTTGTTATTGTTACACATTTTTCAAGCTGATCCCATTTGTTCTTGTTCCTTCTTTGCACTTTTGGCGGAAATAAAAGTTAATAATAAAGTGGAACCAAACATAAGTTTCTGGGACTTTGTAACTACATACTCGTAATTTGTTTGCGGGTTGAAGTGAAGTGAGGTTGTACTTACGTGAGTAGTGTGGCATCTATCAAGTGACACTTTTTGTAGTTCTCAGTGTGTTTTTTCGCAAAAGTTCTCTAACTATTTTCGGTTCTTTGTAGACTATCTTTATTTTATGATGGAACATAGAACTTCTTTTTGAAACGACTTATTTGATAACGAACCCGTATTTGGAAATGCCCAGCTTATATTAGCTTGCGTGCTAGCCAACGCTAGAGTCAAAAATTACGTTACGGTATCGTATATTAATTATCCCGGATAAAAGGTATTCTATGAATTAATCCAAATCACAATGTTTTGTTTTGAATGTTTCTTCTCCCTCTACTTAGTCGAAACAATACAGAATTACAAAACTACTATTGTAAGTGAAGTTTGAACTTAGTTAATAGTCAGTATATCAGCTTAATATTTTAAATTCAAATAGTATCCACATTTCAAAGTTGCCTACAGAAAATGCTTCTTAATTTTGTTTATAGGTCAACACTAGCCACTAAATTATTTATAAAACAATCTATTCTTGAAAAGTGACCGAAATATATTTCTATCTTTATACTGCTTCTATATTTTCATTTAACCGGCAGAAGATTGAAGGTCAAAGGTCATACATGATGGATAGTGTTGGCAATGATACCAACCGTTTTCCCCAAACATATGAAAGCTGAACTTTTTGGCAAGATTCTCAATTCCAAGCAAAAGATACGAGTAAAACTAGGAAGTTATATCTCATCTTATGAAATAGAAATATAAAATATTAGGTACCTAGTGCTATTATTTATTACAGAATAGTTTTCAAACGCATCTAGAACTACTATATCAAAATGCTCCATCTATAAAATCTATCGTTTACGACGAAAGAAAACAAAAGATATAACACCAGATAAGTATAGCTGATTCAGTTCCACCGCAAAGTTTATAATATTCATTCGATAGTCACATTAGATTTTATGTCGCAGAGAGCTCCAGCAATTGAGTCTGCAGCTCCGTACATTTCTATAATGCTTTACCGAACCCGGTATGAATGCTAGAGCACGAGCATTGTTCCAACAGTTTTATTCTATTACACGACTAAAACTTTAAAGAGGGCTCTCCGACTGGGACAGCTATAAGCACTAAATCAAAACTTTCCCGTTAGGGGGTCGCTCCTCGACTAGTTCGAGTGAATACGTTCGGGTATGGGTGGGCTTACCGAATTGTCCGTTTTCCATACAAACTCTTTGAAGAACAAGACGATGAGAATTGCTTCCGGAGAAGTTTAGGGTAATATTTTATCTTGATATTACCTTAGATGATACATGATACGAAAGTCCGGACTCAGAAAGTCGTTTACGGAAGCAAATTGCTCTTTAATTACTTCTTATTGTTATTCCTACGTCCGATAGAAATTGAGTTGAGAAACATTTTCCAAACATGAGCTAATGGGGTGCTAAGACAGGAAAGGGGTGCTAAGACAGGAAACCTCCACGTGCGCCCGTGGACTGGAGTTCCCTCTCGGATACGTCCGGGGGGAAGACCAGTTTTTCGGGCCGGTGCACCCTGGGATGCGGGCAAAAACTCTCCTTAGGCACTGTGTGCCTAAGGGGTTTCTTTGCCCGTATGCAAATAGCCTGTCGGGTGGACGCTCCAACGCGTGTCCCTCTGAACAGCAGAGGGCACAGCGGTGGAGCAGGCTTGCGGACGGTGAGTAATGGGTATGCTCGCCGTCCGACTAAGGACCAAGCCCGGGTCGGTGGCGCGTCGTGTTTCACGCGTCACCGACGGGGCCCCTTATGGGGCCAAATGCCTGCCGGGGTCGCGGATTTTTCTTAATCCAGGACACCGTGGCCCCGGAACGTAAAGGGCATCCGACGGAACACGGGTGGATTTTAGTCAGTAAAAGTCTGACAGTCCCTCCCGCCCCGCCCAGGGCGGGAGGACTCATTTGATGATTTTGCCACCCTAAAAAAAAAAAAAAAAAAAAAAAAAAAAAAAAAAAAAAAAAAAAAAAAAAAATATTTGTTGGAATAGTTCTGACCTGAGCGAATAACTTAGTCGGAATAGAACATTAGACAGCAGCTATTTGTCAAAGTTAGATTCGATTAGCTAATCTGGATTCGAGACTGTAGCCGAAACTAAGCAATATGATTAAGTAGAAAGTTCTATTCTACAATAAATCGAGGGATGGGATAAATTGGGTTGGAGCAATAAGTCGTGTAACTAATAGGTACACTATCATGGTTTCCTGGCCGTGACGGGGAGCTATTAATAAATGTCGCACACATAACGAAACCCTTCGTCAATTAATAGTTATGTCGCAGACAGGATTCCTTTCGTGGTCACGCATCATTAGCGAATGACATTTAGAGGTGACTGCCGCCCTATTTCTTCTTAGAACTTATAATAATGAACAGTTAAGTAAGTTTTAATGATGGCAGCTTTACTTTCATTTAACATGATATTTTACGCTCAGTGATAATGGGTCTAAAAACTGTGATTGAAGCTGAGATCTTTAAACGATCCTTGACTCAAGCTTAGACTTTTGCAAAAAAGTTCTCGTCTCTTTCTTTCACTTTTAGTTTAACAGTTGTGCGATAGTGACAGGTAACTTACAGACGTGAAAAGAAAATTGTATAGATCTCAGACAATTCCACGTACCATATCTTTTCTTCTGTGTTTTTTTTATCTTGGAACGGTCCATTGACCTAACAAGAGCTAGTGACGTCACTCGGACCCCGGTTTGGCGTGGTCTCAAAGTTTCGGAGGTGCCGTAAATCAGTCAGCCGCCAAATTAATTGCTTCACCTACTAACTACTATTTAACACGCATATAAACCGCTACTGATTGAGTACCTACGCCTTAATTAGTTTAATGTAATAATTAACATTATGTTTTTGAATAAATATAGCCAGTGGGAATTCATAAATATATCCTTACTAATGACATAAACATGCGAAAGTAAATTGTTAAAAATAAAGTAGGCTGTCCGTAGGGATGTGACTTTTTAATACATTAAACGGCTGTATTTATTTGGATGAGTCACGCATATGGAACTTGACTATCTGTGACACCAAGTTTAGGAACATACTTCATATTCCGGTAATACCTACGTTTACACGAGATAATATTGAACGTTGACGCAACTTTTAAAATTAAATGAAACCTTAACTTTCCCCCGGAAGCTTAAAAAAAACCTGCCTGAAAACTTTTTTACTGTATTATGTCGTGGCCAAATCGCTGAATTGATCATTTCATGAAATGGTTGACCATTTCGTGAAGTGTTCACGTTTCATGAAGTGGCCAACTAATGGTAACCAAATCATTAAAAGATAAACGTTAAGCGATTTGGTCACCCACTTTGAAAATATCGTGAAAATAGGGTAACCATAAAATATTTAATGAAAACCCAGAACAATTTTGTTACGTACATACTTGTTTATTTTTAGTTGTTTAATTGGGGGCACCCCGACTCGGACAGGTTAGGTTAGAAGGGGATGGCGGGGCCCCAGAAGTAGGAGCACCGGGAAGCGGTGCTCCGTCGAGATTTTCGGACAATTTTGCGCAATCACCCCAATAACAAACGAAATCAGAAAATAGCATTGAAAATTTTGTTTGCGAAGACCTACTATAATAAACACAAAAAAGTGTCATCAGTATCCCAAATAATAAAATGAAAAAGCTCATTCAAATCGTAATAGTGGGAAAATGTCATCGTATCCAACTGAACAGCGCCTCTACCGGTAGTCAATGAAACAATTCCACGATATGATCGATTAAGATTGATTATTTCATGAAATAGCAGTGCGTCCAGCTGGCCCTATCATCAAACGATTTCTTAACATTGATCTGGCCTGGGCACATCATGATATGGCCAATGGACAGTGAAATATTTTATGAAATACAACCATTTCATTAAATGGCCGATCATTTCATGAAATGTGCAATTCTACGATGCGGTTACGACATATACATATACTGTTTTTCTCCTGACTGTTCTTACCTGTCAAAAAAGAGTTTATAGTGGATCGGACAAGATACAAAAACATAATAATTATATAACGAGCAGGGCATCTAATCCGACCGGAATAAATCATACTATCAACTAGTATTTTTAACTTGCACCATCTTACAGCTGGGCAAAGACAACCCCATACTTAAAACATTCAATAAAATAAACACATTAATTAAACAATCAAAAAAATTGCTGCAAAGATTGTAACAATTTCATAGTATATGCGTCACTGATTTAGATTAGGTAAATAAAACTAGTTAACAAGACGTTATCAACTTACTTCATTACAGCCATAGCGTAGTGGTACCCCGATTTGTCTTGAGTATTTCTTGTGATGCCCATAGCAGTTTTTTAAAACAAAACTTGCCAGCAAAATTATCCCACGGAAACATAAATTCGTCAAAGGAGCAGTAGTGGCCCAGTGGTATCGGCCTCGACTTAAAAGTTGTAGGTCGTGGGTTCGAACCCCGTCAGGCGCATTACTTTGTGTAATTTATTTCAACACCACTGCTCTCAACACGGTGAAGGAAAACATCGTGAGGAAACCGGCATGTCCTAGAACCTAAACTTCGAAGACATGTGACATCTACCAATCCGCACTGGGCCCGCGTGGAAGATTACGGCCCACTCCCTCTCACAGAGAGGAGGCCTGTGTCCCAGCAGTGAGAACATTTATAGGCTGATGATGATGATGAATTAAACAATTAGTCAGCTATGGGAACACAAGTCAATTTACCGATAGCGAGTCGTAACTTACAAGTTTATTTAAATGAGCACAACGCTCCGTAATAAGTGATGGAGGCAATCAATCAATTCATTAAAATCTCGTATCAGCTGATAACCATCTGCCATTGAACATTACGGTCGTCTGCTATGGATGTTATAGGGCGGGCTTTCCACCAACGATGAGTGACGTAGCTTTGAAAATAAACAAAATGAAATGGTGTATAAAATACGTTGGTATCAGAGTTACTGAATCGCAAATTGACCACGACGTCGCTCTTAGTCTTAGTCCAAATCTCATAATGTCTTATCTCAAGTTACCTAAGTCGAAAAATGACTACATCGCTACAAGCAATGTAGTAATTTTTCGCCCACATCTCGTTACACAAAATTACATATTTTTCTTGTCTCGCTTAGATCAGTTCAACCGAAAATGGGCTAGTAAAGTCAGGTGTACATACAATAAAATGAGAGATGTTTTACGTGAGGCAAGAACGAAGCATATTATGCGAGTAATTTCTTTCACGAGTAATTTTTTAGTTAGTTGCCCATCACTTTTCTCCTGTTTTGTGGGTGCGTTAATTGATTTCTTGCCAAAAAATCTTGTTAACTAGAGTTTACCGTTTCGTTTTACTGTCGTTCTTGTACCCCGCAATGTACGAGGTCATCGCCCAGCATTGGTGGAAACCGCACCTTCATTGGTAAACCAGCCTTACGGTATTGTGCTGTGGCCGTAATGTGTTATGAGTACTACTTGTAAGTAATGACAGATGGATAGGTGCTCACACTAATGGAAAATGGTAAAATTAAAAATAATTACTGGGGTTAAAATTAATGGCTTCATTATACAAGGAAATTCATTGGTGTAAAATATATAACGGAATATTAATTAAAGTTAAATTGGTTTCATTTGAAGTGAAGAGTTTGATGGATGTTCGGTAAGAATTGTAGATTTCGGTAATTAAGCAACCGAAAGTATTGATCACATAGAATCTTTATGATCTGGTATAATCTATAGGTTCTTGTTGATTATTACAATCATGCATAGCATTCAATGCAATGTTATGAAATTATGAATAAGACCGCTAAGAGGTGGGACACTACGGGAGACGCCCACGGCAACGGACGTCGCAAGACAATCTCCGGCCACCGTAGGCGCGGGCATGCAGGCGGTGAGTTATGGGTGACTTGCCGCCCGATCATGGACCATGCCCGGGTCGACGGCGCGTTATGTTCCACGCGCGCCTCAAAGAGCTGTCAGCAATCTGACGGGGCCCCCTAAGAGGGCCAAAGCCTGCCGGGGTCGCGGGACTGTCTCACCTGGTAACCATGACCCTGGTACATAAAGGGCTATTGAAGGATCACCGTGGATTTTAGTCAGTACAAGTCTGAGAGTGAGGCGGGACGACTCATTTGATGATTTTACCACGTAAAAAAAAAGAAGGTGGGACCCTACCTTCTAATGGTCCACCCAGGGCAACGGAACCACAGAATACTTGTAACCTGTGGTGACGGCTGAGTGTTCCCACAGGCGCGCGGTGGTAGGCCTCACCAGAGTCGCTTGGCTCGCCGTCACCATCCTGTCGAAGTCAGTCAGCCATCCTAGCCAAGTCGCAAACGATAATCGTAAACGCTCGGTACTCCCCAATAGATTTTCAACTTTATACCCCAGAGCTTAAGTTGAAAATCTATTAAAGATTTCTAAGCGTTTTAGCGACTGGAAAGAACTCAAACGCTACGCAATAGTCAATGAATCTTCAACTTCATACACAAGTACATAAAGTTGAAAATCTAAAGCGTACTCAGCGTTTGCGTTTATCGTTTGTTACATTGGTAACAGGCCCAGAATTTACTATGCGCAGGAGAATCCTTTCTGAGTGAACTCGCTCAAAATCAAATTCAGAACCAGATTTCTACAGTGTGCACAAACTAACCTATTCATCTGTAAGAAAAATACAAGTTACTCAAATACAATACTGCAACTTAGTACCTGTACTTCCTATTGTACATTTTTGTTTCTATGTAAAACGTATTTCTTTAGTCTACAAAGTTGTATAGATCTCAAGAACTCAGCGACTACACAACTTTCACACTGATTCAGACTCGATGCGTGTTACTTGTTGCAACTTCTTCGTTGTTATATTCATGTTAAAGCTTTCTTCTTCGTTTACTTCGACATTTTGTTTTTAATAGATTCTGATTAGCTTTTTCACCTATTGTCAAACAGACAGGCAAAGCGAAGCGTTTTTGTTTGTAATGTATGGAATTGTTTGAAGCCTGTCACATAGACTATCGGACCGCTTTCGCTTTTCTATATGACTGGATTCGGATCGTGTTCGCTTCGCCTGTCTGTTTGACAATAGCTTAAAAGTGGATTTGCAAGAGGCAATGGACAGGCTACGTGCCTCGTAGAACTGATGCTATATGCATTATTTGACATATTTTTAGATCATCCAAGTATCACGATTGTGTAATAGGTGTATAGGCCGAAGCGTCTTTGGAACCCCCCCCCCCCTATTTCAACCCCCATCCCTTCGTATTAGGTTACTTGAAACATTGCACACAGAAAACCAACCGGGGCTCCGTCCATCCACCTTGGTAGGTAGTAATTTGACTAAGGATGCAAGAGCGAGCGAAACGAGCTCGGGGCTTGAGCACCCCTACTCAAACAGGTTAGGTTCGAAGGCTAGGTGTACCACCGCCATTGGGGTCTCTCATTGGTACCACTCACGTCAAAGTATCATCATCATCAGTGTGTTTTTCTGATAAATTGTTGGAATTGTCCTACATGTTGAAAATAGGTAAGCTTTAAGCTTATGTTGGGTCGTAACTGAACTTTGCCGATTGTACAGTACCAACTACCAACCTACATGTGCGGATACTCGAGCTGTAGAACAGTATAATTATGACGTACTCGTTTTCCTTTGCAAACAAAAACTGGGCAGCTCGAGTATGTGTGCAGTTAAGCGTGGTGTGTGGTGTTTACGTCTGTGTGCGAACGGCGTAAAGACAAGGCGATGTGCCTACCATGAAAATAAACCTGTTATTTGTCCCTTACTTTGGAATGTAAAGATCTTATGTAATCTATGTCCACGAGAACACTGCCGACAAACTGTCCTGCAGTTTGGCAGAAGTTATGTATTTTTAACAGACTTCAAAAAAGGAGGAGGTTATCAATTCGACTGTATTTATTTTATTTTTTTTATGTTTGTTACCTCATAACTTGCGACTGGGTGAACCGATGTTCATGATTCTTTTTGTGTTTGAAAGCTGGTGCTTCCCGTGTGGTCCCATTGTCACCATTTCAATATCTGATGATTGGATCCAGGAGAAATCGAGGGAAACCCTCAAATTTTATAGGCCGACGCACCGTTTTTCGCAAATATTATGAAGTAATTTAAGGACTTGCGTATGGTAACCATCACCTCATGTAGCTGAGCTGATGATGGAAGGTACAACTCTTTAACAGTAAGGAGTAGGCATCGACTGACTTAGTAAATTATTTTTATCATTAAGTATTTCAAAGCACTACAATTTAATAAAGGTCTGGAGTATATCTGATGATGGAGCCGGGAGACAGACGAGGGAACTCCTCAACGATTCACAGCAGCTATCTTGTGTTTGAGCTTGATTAATTTGTTTTGATAAGAACTTTACACCTAGATGAGTTGTAACTGTTATTAGGGGTCTGATGACGAAGACGAAGGACAGTTCAGGGAATTCCTCAACGGTTTATAGTAGCTACTTTGTGTTTGGACTTAATTCATTTATATTGATGAGAACTTTACACCTAGATGGTTTGTAACTGTCATTAGGGTTCTGATGATGAAGACGAAGAACAGTTCAGGGAACTCCTCAACGGTTTATAGCAGGTATCTTGTATTTGGACTTAATTCATTTATACTGATGAGAACTTTGCACCCATATGGGTTATTGTTCGATGCAGTATACCTGCCATTTGGTCCCATAAAAAAAACATTTATTTTGGTGTTCTTGCTTATTGGGGACATGAGCGATGTTATAACCAGTGCTACGGATAGTAAAATTCTAGTGCATATGTAAGAAAATTATGTATTTGACAAGAATTTGGGTTGAATATTTAAACTGAAAAGGATAAAATAAAAAAGTTTTTAAAAAAAATCTAACCGACTTCTAAAAAAACAACCACGAAAAAGGGTAAAATAACCTACCAAAAAACTTTTCTTTCGGAAGTCGGTGGCAAAAGAGTCAATGAAATATAAAAGCAAAGCCGACTTCCGAAAGAAAAGTTTTTTGGTAGGTTATTTTACCCTTTTTCGTGGTTGTTTTTTAGAAGTCGGTTAGATTTTTTTTAAAAACTTTTTACAAATTGTGTAACTAATAGGTAATAAGAAAAAAAAATGTCTGTTCCGTTGACGACGCCATTTGAATTGTATTATTTGCTCACTCGTAAATGTACCTTTATCCCATATTTTTCAAGTACTTCTTACCTTACCTTTTACAAATAACTAGAAATAGAACAAGAGAACCTCGTTTAGTCATAGATATAAAATATATTTTAGCAACATGCTCACAGAGAAACTGTCTCGTGTATTTAATACACGAGGCAGTTTCTATTCCAAGAAGTGTTTTGGCGAAGGGAAGTCGATTTTATTTTAGTGAAAGATAAAATCGTCGTTCTCGGTATAACTAGAATAGAAGCAGGTGTGGATTTCTTACTTAAATACTACGTTACATGATAAAATAATAATATTATATAGTTCTTTGTTTCTTAAGCAATCTTAGTGGTAAGATTTCGGTTATAAATGTGAAAGTTTCTGAGGATGGTTGCATAAAGGATGGATTTTGTTATACTTTAAGACAAAAACATTTACATTTTTTTTAATGTACAGATAGTCAATTGTCTGGATTAACATATAGGATACTTTTCATTACGGTATGATGTTCCTGAGGGATAATAATCAGACAACACCGCGAGCGTAAGCCTGTATTAATATACAAATAACACAATATTTCCTTCCGGTTTTCACCTCATATATCAGTAACTAGGTTATTCTATTTTATCATCATGTTATGATAACACATTCAATAAACATCAGTGACGAAGCAAAGACATTTAATAAGGCAAACAGTTTCACAGAGACTCGGCCGAAGCTGACTCATATCACATGTTGCTCGCCGATCTGTCTCCGACCTACTAGATACACACCGTCTGTCCGTGATTGATGGACGGTATATTAAATAAACCGCACCGATATTACATTTCAAACATATCGGTTCCTTCAGACAAGATTGATCGCCCTCCGTTTATGAAGACAGGAACAAAACTTTCGACCTTGACAACTGAAGAACGCTTCCCACAAGAAATTAAACAACCAGCTTTATTCCCAAGGAGAATCCTGGAAATCCGCAGCCATTAATCAAACGTTATAAAACCATTACAATTAAAGTGATGAATGTGTTAAGAACGTATTTAGGGGATCCCGAGGTTATCCCGCCGCCGCCGTCGTAATGGTAAACTTCTGATTTGTAAGGTCGCCTCCACCCACACTAGAGTCAGAAAACAAAGAAATATTTCACTCGTGTAATGGATTGAAGTGAGCTTCAAACTTTTCACATTCAGCAAGTTTTCGAACAAATTTATCTCTAGAGGAGCGGCGCAAATACATCAAACTTGAAGCAATTTCAAACACTTGTTTCATGAGAACGTTTACAAGTAGACCAAATTAATACTCTTGTATTGTAGTTAGGACACACTTGTGATAGTTAGCTATTAGTGGTAATGGCAGATAATACCTGGCTCGCTATCATTTCATTATCTAAAATACCGCTTGTCGAAGTATCTATCTACGCAGTTCGCCGCAGAGTTTAATTAATAGTGTTTCAAATTCATTACTAGGTATCATTCATTGGAAAATACGAACTATCTCCAACTGTGTTTGTACTCTTTGCTCACTAAAAAGTACATCTATCATGAAAAGTGCTAAAAGTCTTAATCTATAATAAGTTGGCAAATATTTTCGACGGTTTTAATGTATGTAGAGATTTATACTGGCGTAAAGTTACTATAAAAAACATAGGTCAGTTGTAAATAGAGAAAAAATAATAGTGCAAACAACGATTTTTAAAGTTAAATCATTTTTAAAATAATTTCGTAGGAGGACTAAAATGAGATATTACGAAATGGATTATGAAAAGCTGCCCACGTTAAAAAATAATTCTTCACATAAAAAAATCCAAAAAAAGGGTTTAGCATAATGAAGCTCCAGTCTGATTTCAACTACACGGGAAACCTTTATAAAACGGTACTTTGATAAAATTAGACTATAGTTTTTGCCTTGTGGGCGTCGTAAAGGAATCCGTGAATGTGGAATCTATTGACCTTAACATAGTAAGGCGTATTAGTCGAAATTGTAAATACGTACAATACTTTACGAAAAAAAGGTAAAATATCAGATCTAAACATGTATAGCGGTAGGTATTCTTCATCCTCTAGAGAAAGTTCGCGACGTAAATATAAGTACCTACTTATTGTAAATACGTTTTTTTTGTAAGCCTGTACAAAAACAGGCATTATGATATAGACAGATTGAATATTTCATAAAGTTGTCAAACTACGATGACATTGGGACAAAAAGTAAGCATGATGCGATCTAATCTATAGTGATTTCAAAATGATGTTTTGTGCTACCGATTACTTGAAAGCATCAGAAAGTAGTCATAGTGCAAAGAAGGCATAGCGCGATGAAACCCTCAGGTCAAGTAAAGTACTACCACAATAAGTAACGCACGGTAAGGGTTGGGTCATAAAACTTTCAAACAATAAACTAAGTTCAAGAAGTGAACTTAGGATAGTGGATCTCGATGTGTCGCGGTCCCACATTTGTTTTAATGGCAAAGTTGTGATTTATAGCCCTGCCTTACCTTGAGGATCAAGTTGCGGTTACACTTTCTTAGAAGCTTTTAATCAAATTAAGTATTCATACAAGCAACTTCTGTGTAATCGTGAACATAATATGATTTTATTTTAAAGTTTTGTAGACGAGTGTATTGTTATCAGAAGCTTAAATTGGAGTTTGGCATGATTATTATTTAGGTTTGGCGAGTTTTGTGACCCAATATAGAAATCTGAATTCATTACGTTACATTTTTGAATTGATATGAGCTTCGTAATAATTATATATTTAAAATCGTTGTAAATTTATGTAACTTATACAATCAGAATACGTGCTAAAACCACTTCCAAAAAGCAACACATCAATTTAACATGTCATCTTACTAACTTCCCCAGTCTTCTAAAGAACCCAACCCAATTTCCCAAAGATAAGTCAAAACATATCACATCCCTAACTACCCTCCAAGTAAAAACAAAAAACGGTTGTATAAAAAAAAAAAACAAGAGCACCTGAGGGCGATTGCAAAGGACGTGGGGTGTGTTTATTCGGTGCTTACACACGACTCTCCATCAATCACTGGGAGGCCAGTTTTTAGGGGTCATAGCTCCCACAGGGGTAAGGACTGGACTGGACTTGCAGCCGACGTCCCCCGACATCCCCCGACGAGCCCCGACGTGCCTACGGAAAAACTTGCGGGCTGCCCATAGGGATATGAATTAACGTGTTTTTCTTTTAAGGGTTTTGCTTTACCTTTTTCGTCTAAATCTTTTTATGTTTTAAGATGTTTACGTTACTTCTGGGTAGTTGAAAAATAAGGGTATTTTTATTCGCTTAGTGAGTATTAGGTATATAGGTACGCATAATTGTGGTGTATTCATGTGGAATCTGAAAAGGTACCATTATATTGCGAATTGTAAATTCGAAGGCTATAAAGCTTTTGAAGCTTTTGCTGAAAAACTTGTTTAAAGATTTTTGGTTTAAGTTTCAATTGAATTGAGAAACACTGCGTTTTAAACTTTTATAACTTTGTTACGTTAACGAGCAATCGAAAAACTGAATGTCATTGTACTATAATTAACTTTTGTAGGATTTATGTTTCACAGGAGACTGTTTTGAATAATTAAATTACAAGATTTAAAACTGACAAGTTCATTAACACTATCATTAGAGCTTATAACGGGATATTATACTATGTTAATTATTATTTGTTTTGATACCCAATATTTCGGCTCTGTAGCAAGTTCCATGAACACGGATAAACTGAGCATTTGAATGTGAATACGGCTGCAACTGTGCAGTTTTATGTATACATATTATTAAAACTATTACAAAAAAAAACAAATATTTCTTTACGAAAAAGTGATTTCGATAAATAATTCCTCGACAAATCAATATGGTTCTTGATAAAATGCCATTATATGTATAAGCGACCATGAGGATAAAAAAAAACATGTTTAAGGCTGAGCTTAGCAACTAAACAGTTTATTTCTATTTCTAGAAGTCTTTAAAAATTCAATAAACGCTACGAAAGTGATCAGAAAAATGTTCTACAATAAAAAGTCTTCTGAATTAGTTAATAAATACCAGTAAATAGTAGGTATTTAATTACACGCTCAGTTCACCCGTAATTATTACAAATCCACTAAAAACCAAAATATCGGTAATTATCAACCGGAAGTAACCTATAAAGGTAATCCGGATTACATAATTGTCTATTTAATAACTCCGTTAAACTTATTTAGGTCCGGACCTTGCCGGAAGCGGCGCGCATTAACGAAACATAACCCCTAAGTTCACCTCTTTTAAAAGACACCAAAATTAATTGTCTACCCTTTCTGGGTACCGCTGTATTTCAGTTAAATATTGTGTTGTAATATTCTATTGTAATTAGATGATAAGATTTTTGGAATAAGTAAACTGAATCAACCCGTTTTCTGAAATATAATTATGTAAGAAACATAGTTAGGTACGTTAAAAACAATCTATATATATAAAAGAAAGTCGTGTTAGTTACACTATTTATAACTCAAGAACGGCTGAACCGATTTGGCTGAACATTGGTGGGGAGGTAGCTTAGAACCAGGAGAAACATATAGGATACTTTTTAACCTTTTTTATTTTGTTTTGTTTTATCCCGTTTTCGTGGGACGTGACATAAAACGTGGTATAATAAAACGCACCTGACATGGAATGCCAACAAAACGAAAATCAAAACATCAATTGACCAGTCGATGTGTTTGTATTGAGTTTCTAAGCTTATTGTGCCGATATTATCATAATTATCAATGCCATGCAGCCACCAATACGATCAAATTTTTATCCTGTTTCCGTGAGACGTGACATAAAACGTAGTAACATGATCACGAAGAAGGTGTTGGTGCCGAAATTGAATAAGAGATCTGAAAAAGTACTAGGAAAACATGAAGAAGAAGAATGTTCATGCCACCCAGCGCCCACCGGTCTTCAATGCTAAAAAAGTATTTCGGTGAATGCTGAATACCCAAAAAATCTACTAGAACTGCATAAATTCAATACAACCATACGACGAAAAAACGCCTGGGTGTCACCACTGCGAGGATCGTCCGGAGGACACGGTGGAGCATACGGTGCAGGACTGCCCCGCTTGGGCAGATCAGCGCCGTGTCCTCACGACGGCGATAGGCGGAGACCTCTCGCGCCTGGCATTGGTCGAGGCCATGCTGCGGGGCGAAACGGAGTGGGAAGTGGTCGCCTCCTTCTGTGAAGCAGTGATGCTATGGAAGGAGGAGGCGCACCGCGTGAAGGAGAGGACAGCGTCCTCCCTCCACCCCAGCCACAGTGGTACTACACACTACAGCCTACGGTGACGGACGTCGCCAGACGATCTCCAGCCACCGTAGGCTCGGACATACGGGCGGCGAGTAATGGGTGACTCGCTGTCCGACCTTGGACAGTGCCAGCATTATGACGGGGCCCCCCTTTAGAAGGTCAAAGCCTGCCGGGGTCGCGGGACTTACCTACGATTTACCGTGACCCCGGAACGTAAAGGGCTATTGAAGTACACCGTGGATTTTAGTCAGTACGAGTCTGACAGTCCCTCCCGCTCTGCCCTGGGTTCTCACCCAGTCCTCCCGGACTCATGATGATTTTACCATGATAGAAAAATGACAGTTGCGTTTAGCCACCAACTTTCCAATTGAATTAAAAATCCTTGGATATGCCTGGCCGCACTGGCACCGCACAATTTACGAATGAATACGGTTGGCTTCGTAGTCATCATGCTTCGAAACATAAACCAACCAAAGCTGTGCAACAGAACGCGTTTGGTGGTAAGTAAATTGATGAACAATGTGATTTACGCGACGATACTCAAAGGAAAATTCGAAGGTGAGGAAGTTCTCATTTCGAGGATCCCAAACGATATGCCGTTTTAGTTTTACGACCTCAATTTGCGATCCGTCTTGCATTCGCCATGACCATTAACATATCACAAGGCCAATGCTTGAAAGTTTGTGGTCTGAATATAGAAAATCCATGTTTTTCACATGGTCGGTTAGATATAAAAAGTGGCATGTTCACGGGTCGGATGACCATTTGCGTTATTTGTTCTTTCGCGTGATAATAAAACAAAAAATGTCGTCTATCACAACGTGTTTCACAGTGCAACCCATGCACCAAAATACATGGCTAATAAATAAAATCATTGATGTTTGACTAGATTTTTTAGAATTATATTTGATATCCTAATAAAAAATCGAAAATCTGCTCATTTATAGCCTCTAAGGCGGAACAAAGTTCGCCGGGGTCAGCTAGTACTTTTATAATTATAAATGTGTTTTGTAAACCTACTTACTTGGTATTCTTCTTATTTCTATAATAATAATAATCTAAACACCACTAACTATCGTCGGAAACCGGCATGTCCTAGAACAATTCGAAGATATGTAACATCTACTAATCCGCACTGGGCCGCGTGGTGGATTATGGTCCACTTTCCACACAGAGAGGAGACCTGTGTCCCACATTTATAGGCTGATGATCATGAAATCTCTACGTACTCTATCTTATGTTGTAGACCAAAATTCAGTGGTAGTATGAAAAATATCAGCTGGCCTTACATTGTAAAATGATCAAGTCAGTCCTCCCACCCAGGGCAGAGCGAGAGGGACGGTCAGACTCGTACTGACTAAAATCCACGGTGTCCTTCAATAGCCCTTTACGTTACGGGGTCACGGTAATTCGGATAAATCGCCAAGTGGATCCCACAAACACCAAAATCTTTATAAATATATATACCTACCTAATATAAATTAATTTATCACGTTTTCGTTATTAGACTCAGTAATAAAATTATATTACCTAACCCAGTCAACAGCTTAATCTAGCCTTGAGTAAATTATTTAATTAATATATTGAACTCCCACGCGATCAGGGCTGCCATCCATTCGGATTTGTCCGGACATCTCCGACTTCTCTTTCTAAAAAAAAGTATCCCCACGCTAGGAATTTCTCCTGTAATATCGTATATGAAACAAACATTTAAACTCATACAATACTCCTTGTAAATCGGACTTTTTTTTCTCAAAGGTCAATCGCTCGACCACTGTGCCAATCGTCAAAAATACTACAACTACACTATTGTATTATGTAAAGCATGTGATGATAGCTGTATGTGTTTAAATAGGAAAATAAATAAGTTAAAACTTTGTTAGGTTATGATATTTATTCAGAGACTTGAAGATTTCTTGATTTTATTTACAGCGTACTTGAAGTTTTTACTGCATGTATTTTATGAATAATGAGAACCGCCTCTAGTGTACGAACGAGGAACTAGTTTTTAAGCTATTGCATAGCTTTTATCGCAGGCTCTGAGCTCGGCGCGCGCGAAAAACGTAACGAAAAATCCTAAGGAAATTTCCTGACCACATCTGACAGCACGCATCGTCTAACGTCGTTTCAGTTCGGGAGACTTCAGCAATCATAAAGGTACGGACAGACGTGTTGATTACTAGTACGAAAGCATGCTTTTATTGAGCAAGGGGAAATTTTATTGAGGGAGAGGGAGAGGGAGAGGGAGAGGGAGAGGAGAGGGAGAGGGAGAGGGAGAGGGAGAGGGAGAGGGAGAGGGAGAGGGAGAGGGAGAGGGAGAGGGAGAGGGAGAGGGAGAGGGAGAGGGAGAGGGAGAGGGAGAGGGAGAGGGAGAGGGAGAGGGAGAGGGAGAGGGAGAGGGAGAGGGAGAGGGAGAGGGAGAGGGAGAGGGAGAGGGAGAGGGAGAGGGAGAGGGAGAGGGAGAGGGAGAGGGAGAGGGAGAGGGAGAGGGAGAGGGAGAGGGAGAGGGAGAGGGAGAGGGAGAGGGAGAGGGAGAGGGAGAGGGAGAGGGAGAGGGAGAGGGAGAGGGAGAGGGAGAGGGAGAGGGAGAGGGAGAGGGAGAGGGAGTGCAACGAAGAAAAGTTTTAGGGCAACTTGTTTCCAACAATTCTTGCATATCAAAATGGCAAATCCTACACGTGATGTCAATGATCTCCAAAGGTCTAAATCTCGCCTCCGAGAAACCTACATCGACTAAACATAAGAAATATTTGTGTTTTTCCTAAAATCGTGGGTGTATTCTGTATTATAACAAATCGCAAACGCAAAAACACCCACACTCAATTAATTCAGCTAGTTTCAATGTTTCTCCATCTGTTTCATTTTAATCCTGCCTTAGGCTTGTCCTCTATGTAGATTGTTCTTGTGTAACACAAAAACGAGTTCTGTTCTGTTCTCGAAGTGTGAAAATCCAACTATAAGTGCTTCTTTATGAAGATCCTATAGAGATGAAGAGCACGTGTAAGGATTTAAGACATAAATAAGTAGCGGTCTATTATAGTAAACAGTGTCTTTATTTTACCAATGAAATAACAATCCAGTGGGTAAATTACATTTTCTAAATATTATATCTTAATCCATTTTTTTTAAATTAATATTCAAGTTAATGAAAAACAGTATAATCAGCCACTGCTTAGTTATATGTGTTAACAAAATAATTATGTAGTGTTTTGAAAATGAAATATAAAACAAACATTTTAGCTGGAGTTCTCATTAGGTCAGAAAGCGGTACTTCTAAAGACGATGTGCACGTATTATAGATTCCTCTTCCTAGAATCCAAACCACCAGTAGCATGGACCTTGTTTCCAATTATACTTATGGGGTAGGTACATATTTATATTACATTTTAAGCGCTTTTTTTTAGCTTTTATAAGTCTTTTTTTATTATTTTAAAGTATAGTATAGTATATAGTAACTAAAAATAAATAAATAGAAAAATAAAGATAAAATTCAAACCAAACAAAAGAGAAGGGTGGGGTGGGACCACCCTTCTCTCTTTCCTGGTATTTCAGACTTAGATGCCAGTCACAAATTTTATGTAAAATCGGATGAAGAACTCCCCGACGCGGCTGTAGACTCCGGGAGCATTAGGTCGAGCGCAGCCAAAACCGAAGGACACAACACCGGCTAGCAGGTTATCAACCACTGCAGGGCCACCAGAATCACCCTATAAAATTAATAATACCAGCTTATTTTACTTTAAAAAAAGTAGCAAAGGCTTTGACAGACGGCAAGCTCGGCGTGACAGAACGCTGTTTTCAAAGGCACCAACAACTCTTGGGCACCCCGAGGTTCAGTTTGGTTAGGTTCCTTCAAACCTTGCTCTTGAAAATAGGAGCATCGCGCAGCGGGGCTCCGTTTACCCGATGCCCCGACATGACTTTTATCAACATTTCATCATCATCATATCAGCCGTAAGACGTCCACTGCTGAACATAGGCCTCCCCTTTAGACTTCCAATAGGACCGGTTGTAAGCGGCCTGCATCCAGCGTGATCCTGTGGCTTTCATATAAAGATCGTTTGCCCACCTTGTGGGTGGACGTCCTACGCTGCAACATTTACCGTGCCTTTAATTTTAATACTAAGATTTACCAAGTGAATGGTGGTATAAGTTCGAATCGAAAACCTTTTTGGAAATTTACTATTATGAATTGGTAAATCTTAGGTTTTTCTAAAAAAATTTAGGATTTACCGTAGATCGAGCTTTTACAGTAACATATAAATTAAAGTACGCCAAGGACACGCCACGCTAACTTCGCGCCACGTCGAGCTCGCTGTTCGGCAAAGCCTTAAATGATGCAGTGACCTCTGACAGGAGAAAATGTAAGAAAAAAACGTATTGCGCTGACTTCAAGTAGAATTGGATATTTAGGGCCAGGAAGATGATGATGATCAGCTTATTAGGCGCTGAGTAGGCGTAAACACCTCTACCCGTACGGAGAAGGCGCGAGCTTTGTTCTCCAAGTTTGCTCAAGAAAGGTTGGTGATCTCAAACTTATATTGATCCTCCAGGTTTCTTAACGTCGTGTCTCCTTCTCCGATGTCAATGATATCCTAGTTCCTATGAATTGGCACTTGTCCGAGAAGCGAAGTAGTAACTTTACATCTTATACATATATATCTAAATCCTATCTTTCCCTATTCGATTTGATCTGCCCGACACCCCGTATATCTCGTGCCGATCCATACCGGTTTTTGCCCCTTCTGTACATAGTTTTCAAATAGACTTATATTTACCTGACAGGAATCCTTGCCACCTTCGGGGAGGCCGGCACAGAACATTCTAGTAGTGACACCACCACTAAGAAGTTCATTGCACCTTGTTCTATTGACAGCTGGTACCGTTACAACATTCAGTGTATCAGTTGTGAATCCACCTTCCTACAAAATAAATTGTTACTGCATCAATTAACGTGACAGATCAGTCTTTTTCCTAACATTGTCAGAAAGTTTCATTGTAATAAAACTAGGCTTTATTAGGTAAGAGGAATCGTCTTGTAATAGTTTTTGAAACCTTTCTGATTTCAAAAAGCCACAATGCAATAATTGTTAAACAAAGTTTGGCCCGCAACTCCGCTCGTTAATGAAACGGAACGAAACGAAAGTGTTTCATATAAATACACCCTCAAAAATTTAAGAAGACATAGATGGCTGATATTACTTACGCTAGTAGCTCCCCATCCGGTAATTGTAACATCTTCACCATCAGCTACGTCATTCCCTGTCGCGACCATACTGATTGCCCTGGCATTTGTACCATCTAAAGTCATACTACCGTTAACCTTGATGATGCCGACATCGTAGTCGCTGGTATCGGCATTGTACAACCAGTGAGAAGAGAAGCTAGATGCATTGTACTCCAAGCCCCCACTCTGAGCATTAGTACTGGCAATTCGTATGCGTATTGATACTATTCTGAAATATATATTTGCATTATCAATTTTGGTAATTATATTCTAAGTTAGGCTTGCAGAAAAGCTCCCAACGAGCCATCAACTGCCATGGCCGATCTGGAAGACCCTAAACCGACGACACATCATGATCTTGTAGAGGTTTATGAATGAAGCAGGGTGCGACTGAGGAGCCTCATCACAAACAAAAAGCCCATCTTTTGTCCTGTACACTATGTGACTCCACCTGCCTCACCTTTAGAGACCTCTCCAAAGTCACTACCAACGCCGAATCTAATTTTGTTTATAATATAGCGAATGATGCTTTCCAAGGTGGATGAAATCGCCAATTCTGCCAATAAGCTAGCTGACTGAATAATAAAAATGTTCTATCTGGGAATCTAAAAACGTCCCTTTAGCAATGTTGAAAAATTGTTCTTTTTCAATTATCTACTACATTGCTTGAGCAATCGAAACAGAATTTTATGAAATTTTTCGCAATACATATTATGATGTGGCTAAAGTGGACTTTTAAACTAACCAAAGCTGCATTGCACTTACCCACTGAGACAATGAGCAGCAGTAACGATGTATTTTGGACTAACAATGGAACCACCACATTGGAAGTCAACGGTGCCATTATTTAGCAACAAGTATGCCTGGTAAGGATACGTTTGTATAGTAGTTTCATTGCCACCAACTATCTTACCATCTTCCTTCCTCTCATTTTTGTGACCACGTCTTTTACATATGACATCTGAAACAAGAGTTAAAATCGAGGTTGATTCTCGTTTGAAAATTATTCCAAATGATTTTGAGAGGTTTTAAGTACATTAAAATAATTTTGTAACAAAATATACCTTTGCCGCAAAAGGCAATAAAGAAAATGAGATACAAAGTAAACTTGTCCATTTCTGTGACAGAAAATGTAATGTGAAGTCCTTTCCCGAGAATATGTTTAAATACTTTTCTGAACCACTATCTCTATGTAATAGGAATGTAATTATCTCAATAATTATAGGAGTTAACGATATCGCCCGTATCGGCCACATTTTTGTATGATTATTTCGCTTCTTACTTCCCGACATTATAACATATGTTTTAATTGCTCTTATTACCAGTACTAGCTATCAGTCCTAAGATCATTATTTCTGTCCTCATACAAGGTCTAAAGTGGACTAAAATTGGATTTTTATCTATGAATCCAGTAATTAGCATTTGTGTATTATAATTATTGTTGAGTTTTCAGTATCTGGCTAGTTTTCAATGTGATCAGTCATGTCTGTGTATAAGTTACTTGATATAAGATAAAATAGTGGTGTGGTATTTTGATGTAAAGGGAAATAAAGAGTTGATCTTCCAGGATCTTCTTCTTTACTTTGTCTCACACTAGTATTCTCTCCTGTATCCTGAATGTTTATAAAACATAACAAACCCACATAAAAAACAGCCCGCCAACAATTACCTGTAAGTCGTTCAAATATTTGTTCCGAGCGGGAATCTAACCGTATCAGCCGATTTGCTCAGCAACTGCGTGTCGTGTCGTCGAACTGGCAAGTGTCTTCCAACAGGGATGTTATTTCTCGAGTTTTATGTATCTCGTCGATGCGCAGGAGTTCCAGTTCCTTTTGGGTTAGCTCGCTCCATCTAAGACCTAACTCCATTGTGTTCCTTCAATAGCCCTTTACGTTCCAGTGTCACTATAACATTTTTAGACACTCACGCAATCCCAGCAGACGGTTGGCCCTCTTTATCTTTGCTTTTGAGCAAGATTGAGACCTAGAGTAAATATTTTATAAATAGATAAAAAATATTACACATGTTAGGTCAATTCATAACGTATTCAGTTGACCAACATCAAGAACTCTATCACCTTTACTAGTTCCAAGCTTACCTCATTTCATATTCGATCGTAAACTAACTTTAAGGAAAGCTCTTTCCACAGTTCACGGCGACTTTTAACTTTTGGACTAGTTGCGGTATTATACGTGTGGTGTGCCCATTTTAATCCAAAATGGCGACGGCAATGGAACTTGTTTTTAACCGACTTCAAAACAAGGAGGAGGTTCTCAATTCGGTCGGTATTTTTTTTCCTATCTATGGTTTGGTTTCGTTATTTGTAATTTTGTGCTCTGTTCTGTTAAAAGCATTTCTGATGAAATTGACAACCAATCATGGAGGACAGTTCATGACCTGTTATAAAATATGAGACCCAGTACTGAGTTTCTGATTATTCATTTCATGTATACGCTATACTTTATTTCTCGGTTTTAAATAGAACTATTACATAATTATTAATTATAAAAAAAAACCTACATATTATGCACACAAAATTTAAAAACTAAAAATAACACTAGATAATACAATACCTTTATTTGCAATTTGGTCGCAAGTAATTAATATCGAAATCCCGAAAGTTGGATGCCATCAGACTTTTGCCGTGTGTTACTAAAATCGTCCTTGTAAATGATCAGCTCTTAAGCTTCTCTTGAAACTAGGAACCATTTTTAAATGAACAAGTTACATGCGATCTGTGTCGATTGGTGTAAATGGGGTAGCGATTCGATTTTGACAAGCGGTGCGACTGGATACAATGAAAATAGACCCTATAAATCCCGCAGGTAAGACTGATTTTTCCATAAACGTCAAAGATGTACAAAAGACAAATGAAATAACGGCTTATCAAACGCACTTCATGAGTTTTCACTTATTGTATTGTACAGTAAACTGGAATTTTGACATTTAATTTCAAGGAAAAAATTAGTTCCTTCTTCGTATACCAGAGGCGCTGTTTCATTTTTCCATACAAGAAACGCTGTACCTAAATACCGGAAAGACGCTGTAAAGTAAAACAGTGAAAACTCGTGATAAGGGCTCTGCTATAGATAATACTACATTTATAATATTTTAGTATTATAAATGTAGTATTATCTATAGCAGAGCTCATCGCTGCTCTTTAATGATTGAGCGATCGGTTACTACGCTGCGTGTCACGGGTTCTAGCCGCACGCAAAAACTATTTTTACGACGTACACGTAGTTGTTACTGGCCCTATAGCCAAACAGCAGACGACAGCAGACGACAATCGTTATCGCTCAGCAGTCACTAATACATTTTCAACTTTATACCTAGCGCGTAAAGTTGAAAGTATATTGAACTTTACAGATCGTTTTCGTTTGTTTCGTTCGTTATCGCGCAACAGTCTTAAATAGATTTTTAACTTTATGAGCAAGGGTATAAAGTTGAAAATGTATTAGTGACTGCTGAGCGATAACGATTGTCGTCTGCTGTCGTCGTCTATTTGTCTATAGGCCTCTGGGTGTTTGTGTATGTGAGTTTCCATATTTGTAAACACTTCCACGATACAGGAGAAATTCCAAGTATGGAGTAATGTTCAAGGTGTAATGTTTACTTACAGAAGTTCGTTTTCTGATCCATTTGTTTGCCTTTTAATAATTCTTTCGAAACAGACTATAGGTACACTAATAAATCTAAAATATCTTTGATGTGAAATGTTTCCAATACGTCCCAGTTTGGTATTGATTTCATGAAGTTCTTCTATACAGTTTCAAATTACGTCAAACGCACTGGTTTACTTAGGAACGCTAGTCTATCTGAGCAGTTTTTGTTTATTAATAAATGTTGCCGTACTTTTTGAAATTACTTTACATCTCTTAGTATCAAAAGTAAAATATTTAATTTGAAAAACGGATAGTTACTTTGGTTTATTATCTTCAGATTTATGAAAATAAAAAATGTCATCTATATATATAAAAGCGAAAGGTCACTCACTCATAGGACACGAAATCTCGGAAACTACCAGTGGTAGGGGTTCAAAATTTTGCATAAGGTTTCTTTTTAGGACGTAGGCGCTCGCTAAGACGGGATTTTGCGATACTCCACCCCTAAGGGGTTGTTTTTGGGGTTGACAGTTTGTATGAAACTTTGTTGCTACAAGTACTAGGAGTGTTAAATTTTGCATGCGGATTCTTTTTAGGAAGTAGGTGCTACTTACGAAAGGGGTTTTTCGAAATTCGACCCCTAAGGGGTTGTTTTTGGTGTTGATAGTTTGTTTGAAACTTCGTTACTACGAGTGCTAGGAGTCTCAAATTTTGCATGGGGGTTTGTTTTAGGACGTAGATGCTCACTAAGACGGGATATTGTAAAATTCGACCCCTAAGAGGTTGTTTTTGGGGTTGATAGATAAAGGTCTCTATCTTTGCATGGGGGTTCCTTTAAGGACGTAGGAGCTCACTAAGACGGGATGCTGCGAAATTCGACCCCTAAGGGGTTGTTTTTTGTGTTAATAGTTTGTATGAAACTTCGCACTACAAGTGCTAGGAGTCTGTAATTTAGCATGGGCGTTCTTTTTGGGGATTTTGGTGCTCACTAAGACGGGATGTTGCGAAATTCAATCCCTAAGGGGTTGTTTTTGGGGTTGACAGTTTGTATGAAACTTTGTTGCTACAAGTACTAGGAGTGTTAAATTTTGCATGCGGATTCTTTTTAGGAAGTAGGTGCTACTTACGAAAGGGGTTTTTCGAAATTCGATCCCTAAGGGGTTGTTTTTGGTGTTGATAGTTTGTTTGAAACTTCGTTACTACGAGTGCTAGGAGTCTCAAATTTTGCATGGGGGTTTGTTTTAGGACGTAGATGCTCACTAAGACTGGATATTGTAAAATTCGACCCCTAAGGGGTTGTTTTTGGGGTTGATAGATAAAGGTCTCTTACTTTGCATGGGGGTTCCTTTAAGGACGTAGGAGCTCACTAAGACGGGGTGCTGCGAAATTCGACCCCTAAGGGGTTGTTTTTTGTGTTAATAGTTTGTATGAAACTTCGCACTACAAGTGCTAGGAGTCTGTAATTTAGCATGGGCGTTCTTTTTGGGGATTTTGGTGCTCACTAAGACGGGATGTTGCGAAATTCAATCCCTAAGGGGTTGTTTTTGGGGTTGACAATTTGTATGAAAGTACATTACTACAAGTGCTAGGAGTTTGAAATTTAGCAAGGGCGTTCAGTTTAGGACGTAGGTGCTCACTAATACGGGATTTTGCGAAATTCGATCCCTAAGGGGTTGTTTTAAATGTTGAGTTTGAATGAAACTTCGTTACTACAAGTGCTAGGGTCTCAAATTTTGCATGGGTATTCTTTTAAGGATGTAGGTGCTCACTAAGATGGGATGTTGAAAATTCAAACACAAAGGGGTTGTTTTTGGGGTTGATAGTTTGTATGTAAGTACATTACTACGAGTGCTAGGAGTTTGAAATTTAACGTGGTGGTTCTTTTTAGGTCTGTTGGTGCTCACTAAGACGGGATGTTGCGAATTTCGACCCCCAAGGGGTTGTTTTTGGGGTTGATATTTAGGAGTCTCAAATTTTGCATAGGGATTTCGTTTTGGGACGTAGGTACTTACTAAAACGGGATTTTGCGAACTTCGATCCCTAAGGGGTTGTTTTTGGAGTTGATAGTTTGTATGAAATAGTACCTAGGTAAGAGTTTCGAATTTTGCTTTTTAGGACGTAGGTGCTCACTAAGACGGCATTTTGCGAAATTCAATCACCGAGGGGTTGTTTTGGAGTTGACAGATTTTTTGATGGATATTGATTGAGATTTTCCAAAAATATCCCATAAAGAGGGTGGCCGGGAGTAAAAATTCAGAGACAAAGTTCGAAATTTGCGCGTACGAAGTCGCGGGCGAAATGCTAGTCTAAAATATAAAACTCAAAGGTGACTGATATAGTGATCTATCAACGCACAGCCCAAACCACTGAACGGATCGGGCTGAAATTTGGCATGCAGATAGATGTTATGACGTAGGCGGATGCCTACGTCATAACATCTATCTAGAATTGATCAAAATCCTTTCTTAGCGGATGCTAAGAAAGGATTTTGATCAATTCTACCCCCAAGGCGATAAAATAGGGGATGAAAGTTTGTATGAAACTTTGTCAATTTTAAACCGATCGGGCTGAGACTTTGCATGCACAAAGCTACTATGATGTAGGCATTCCCTAAGAAAGGATTATGATAAATTCCACCCCTAAAGGGATAAAATAGGGGATGAAATTTTGTATAAATCTTCATAGATTTTGGACGGATCGGGCTGAGACTTTGCATGCATAAAGCTACTATGACTTAGGCATTCCTTAAGAAAGGATTGTGATAAATTTCACCCCTAAGGGGATAAAATAGCGGACGAAAGTTTGTATGAAACTTTGTCAATTTTAAACCGATCAGACTGAGACTTTGCACGCACAAAGCTAATATGACGTAAGCACACCCTAAAAGGATTTTGATGAATTCTACCCCTAAGGGGATAAAATAGGGGATGAAAGTTTGTATGAAACTTTGTCAATTTTAAACCGATCGGGCTGAGACTTTGCATGCACAAAGCTACTATGATGTAGGCATTCCCTAAGAAAGGATTATGATAAATTCCACCCCTAAAGGGATAAAATAGGGGATGAAATTTTGTATAAATCTTCATAGATTTTGGACGGATCGGGCTGAGACTTTGCATGCATAAAGCTACTATGACTTAGGCATTCCTGAAGAAAGGATTGTGATAAATTTCACCCCTAAGGGGATAAAATAGGGGACGAAAGTTTGTATGAAACTTTGTCAATTTTAAACCGATCAGGCTGAGACTTTGCACGCACAAAGCTAATATGACGTAAGCATTCCCTAAAAGGATTTTGATGAATTCTACCCCTAAGGGGATAAAATAGGGGATGAAAGTTTGTATAAATCTTCTTAGATTTTGGACGGATCGAGCTGAAATTTGGCATACAGGTAGATGTTATGACGTAGGCATCCGCTAAGAAAGGATTTTGATCAATTCTACTCCCAAGGGGATAAAATAGGGGATGAAAATTTGTATGAAACTTTGTCAATTTTATACCGATCGGGCTGAGACTTTGCACGCACAAAGCTAATATGACATAGACATTCCCTAAGAAAGGATTTTGATGAATTCTACCCCTAAGGGGATAAAATAGGGGATGTAAGTTTGTATGAAACATTGTCAATTTTATACCGATCGGGCTGAGACTTTGCATGCACAAAGCTTATATGACATAGACATTACCTAAGAAAGGATTTTGATGAATTCTACCCCTAAGGGGATAAAATAGGGGATGAAAGTTTGTATGAAACTTTGTCAATTGTATACCGATCGGGCTGAGACTTTGCATGCACAAAGCTACTAAGACGTAGGCATCCCCTAAGAAAGGATTATGATAAATTATACCCCTAAGGGGATAAAAAGGGTATGAAAGTTTGTATGAAACTTTGTCAATTTTAAACCGATCGTGCTGAGACTTTTTTCTTTTTTTTTTATCGTGGTAAAATCATCAAATGAGTCCTCCCACCCCGGGCAGGGCGGGAGGGACTGTCAGACTTGTACTGACTAAAATCCACGGTGTCCTTCAATAGCCCTTTATATTCCGGGGTCACGGTAATGAGATAAGTCCCGCGACCCCGGCAGGCTTTGGCCCTCTAGAGAGGGGGCCCCGTATGATGACGGGGCCCCCTCTAGAGGGCCAAAGCCTGCCGGCTGACGCTCTTTGAGGCGCGCGTGGAACACAACGTGCCGTCGACCCGGGCATGGTCCATGGTCGGGCAGCGAGTTGCCCTTTACTCGCCGCCCGCATGCCCGCGCCTACGGTGGCCGGAGATCGCCTTGCGACGTCCGTCGCCGTGGGCGTCCACCAATGCGGGTGGGGCGGAGGGAGGACACTGTCCTCTCTCTCACGCGGCCGCCTCCTCCTTCGCGAGCATGACTGCTTCGCAGAAGGAGGCGACCGCTTCCCACTCGTGCTGAGACTTTGCATGCATAAAGCTACTATGACTTAGGCATTCCCTAAGAAAGGATTTTGATAAATTCCACCCCTAAGGGGATAAAATAGGGGATGAAAGTTTGTATGAAGCTTTGTCAATTTTAAACCGATCGGGCTGAGACTTTGCATGCATAAAGCTACTATGACGTAGGCATCCCCTAAGAAAGGATTTATATAAATTCTACCCCTAAGGGGATAAAATAGGGTATGAAAGTTTGTATAAATCTTCTATGATTTTCAACTGATTACGCGAGCGAAGCCGCGGGCAAAAGCTAGTCTTTTATAAAATTTGAGTATTGGGAAGACATTTTGGCAAGTTTATCCCATTTAGAGGATGACTTATGGCGCCGAAACGTGGTCTCTTACTATGGGCCTCAGTAAGCTCGAGGGTGACTACGAGCTATGGAGAGAGCTATGCTCGAAGTCTCTCTGCGTGGTCGAGTCAGAAGAAATGTGGATATGACTGATTGACTGATCCCAGCATAACTTTGCTACAATGGATATCATCTGCCTAGACTCTTTCCCAGCTATGTTGGAGTCTGGTTCCGGTCTCACAGAATGCATCTGAATATCAGTATTTTATATGGTGTGACTGTCTATCAGACATTCACAACCCTAAGACTGGATCATATTGCCCTTTGGTAAGACTTTCAAGCATTTGACTGACAGTAACGTCTGTCAAAGATCTACAAACTACAGCTGTGACCAACGACTTTACGTGATTTCCGAGAAACGCAGGAAACTCGCTGTGGTAGATGGTGATGCACCCATCCACATAATAACTTCGGCAAACACGACTTAACCTTGAAAATCGTCCTGGGCGGCTGTTCTAATTTAGCCCCGAGCTCTTTCACTTCAAGATACATTTGCTTGAAATAAACTTTAGGGGCTTTAAAATGAACGGCAAGAATCTTAATTCAAACTTTCAGAACACAGTGAAAAACATTCAACCAACTTAATTCAAAGTAATTATTATAACGTAACAAAACATTTTAGTTGGTAACAGTTGACGTTTCACGTCACCCACCTAATCCGAGAAATCACGAACTTGCACGAAGAGCAAATCTCCCGTTCGTATTTCGAAGTTCACTAAACTAATTCGGAGTCGACGAATCCCCATCCTCGGCGACACTCTTCCAAATTCGTATTCATTTTCCGTCGTACACAATTGAAGTGGCCATTTTAATCTTGTCGCGAGGTTACTTAACAATTTCAAAAGCCCTCTCGACAATACCTGTATAGAAAAGTTCTAGTCCCCTAAAACTCCCCTTCGAAAATGCCCCTAAGAAAATAATTAACATGATTGAATGAAAGTTCTCAGCGGCGAGAATACCACAAAGGGCCTAAAAGGTCCGGTGAATCGTTACTGTAATTGAAAAAGATTGAAGTGAGGGGAAGTGGACATTGTTCGCGTTCGAACTGAAGAGTATAGCGATGCTCGCAGTTCAATAAATATGTATAGGGAATGGCAGACATGAGCTTGACTCATGCTGTTTGTGGTTGAACATTGACGACGCGGTTGGAGTTCATAAAACGTTGGAAAAAAATATTCAGTTAAAAATCGAAAATCATATTTATTCAACAACTTATATAGATAAAATAATCCCTCTGCTCCTCTTTATTCTTCTGGGACTTCTGACAAGAAAAATACATACCTATTTGTACATTGTACCTGTAGCGTAGATTATTTATTTGTTGATAAACTGATAATGTAGCTTAATACTAATGAAAGTTTTTTTTATTGGTCCAGTTGTATAAGTAATATCCTCTTTATAATATTAGTATATAAATTCCTCATTATTTCAGTAAAACAAGGGTCGTTAGACAAAATAATTATACAAACAAACAATATCATCGGGATATATACTCGTAAATATGATAAAGCATTTACAAGCATAACATTTTAAAAGCCGTGAAAGCCGCCCGCTGGTATTCCCATTGGTAAAAAACACGTGCCTAAATGATGGATTCCTATACAAACTCCTATTTCCCATTAGGAATATGTATTTTATAAACTTCCTGTATTGCTGGTCTAGGCTTTATTAAAAAAGAGGATTTCATCGATTTCTAATGCTTTTCATACTTCTAAAAGTTGTAATTATTCCGTCAATAAGATTATTATAAATATTTGATCCGTACTTTTTCTTTTGTTACGTTTAAATCAAAATTGACAAAGATGCGTCATTTTTAAAATTTTCAAATCGCTTTCGATGCGTTAATTTGTAAAGCTGTCCATTATTTTTATAAAGGTACAAGTTGGTAGCTGACGACATGAAGCTGCAGCAAACGACGTGTCGCTGTGACACTACTTGTTTCTACGTTTTCTATGAAATTCCCTCCGTAGTTACCTAACGACATGTGTCGTCTGCTGCTGCTGCGTGCAGTCGGATACCAACTTGTACCTTAATTCTAATGTAGAAGCCATAGAAATCACAAGCTCTACAAACATCTAACTAAATGGAACGTGTACTTAACTATCCCTCAAAATGACAGTATCTATTCACTTTTTTAATTATTATAAATAGATTCGTCAAAAAAACACCTACACACCTCTACCTATATATTTAATGACTGAAGTTTCACATTTCCAACAACGGTAGTAAAAATGTAAACGAATAAATAACATGTTCCCACTATAGCCGAGTTCAACGTAGAAAAGCCCAAGCCATTTATTTGCAACATTTTCATTACAAGCCATTGTGAACCAGGACACGTCCTCACCCTTTATGAAAGCCTTAAATGATCGCACAATGATATTTAATTAAACATGTTTAAAATCTATTTTAATAAACATGCTGGATATATTACTTTGTGTTGTGTTTACCCTTCATAGCTTTCGCAAAAGAGGGCAGTCATTTACATCGTTCATAAAGGTATCTAATATAGGATAATATTTTCTATAGGTTAAAGGTAACTTCAAAAGTACAGCCAGCAAAAATACTGCATACTAAAAACGTTGAATATTTCGCTGCGAAAAATATTGGAGAAATTAATCCATCTATTTAATGTTCAACTTTTAGAACATTCCTCTACCTAAGTATTTGCAAAAGTAAGTAAAGCATTAATATTGTTAAATATCAAAAATTTACATCGGAGACGCAAAACACCGTGAGGAAACCTGAACCTATAAAATAAAACATAATTATAAGTCCAAAGTCAGAGAGCAGTGACCAATGTCAGAGGCCTGTGGTTTTCTCAGAGGCGGATTTCCAATACCTTATCTACGAGTACCTGGAGTTTGGTCTACAAATTTCCCCATCCAATAAGTTCATACCTTTAGTTTTATGCTATTACCCCACTGTTTTGCCGCCGTCAATACTATCTTAGTAATTGAATATTGTATCCCCAGGGAAACAGATTCAATTGAGGGTAAAAAATAGGGAAAACATTTACCCATGTGTTTCAACTTTTTACATGCTCAATGCTAATGTTAAGGGTCAGAAAGAGCAACGTCTTTAACGGAATGTCCCTAGAGTTACCTTTTGATGGATATTATTTCTTATCCAGGAAAAGAAAAAGAAAATTCTATGGGATTTTATTAATAATCAAATGATTTTATATTACCATATAATATATTTCATTGGTCAAAGAAAAACCTCCTACAGCACGCGTGGCGTGAAATCGTTGAAACGGATTTTGCTGACGGGAGAGGAAACAAAAGACATAATTTAGAAAGATTGATATTGTGCTAAGCGTGGCAATATTTAAAATTTAGAATTAAAATGTTACTATTTTTTGACTAAAGAATAAAAAATTGAGGTTGAAACTTGAGATTACAGTACTGTCTAAAGGTGGTGCCATACTCAGGCAAAAAGTATGCAAAATTTTCAAAAAATAGCTCGGCAGATTAAACAAATTCAACTGCCATCATAACTAAAGAAATACGTAAATACCGAACTAAACTTTGAATGTTCTGATTTTCTGAATATGAAAATCTAAGTACCTAAGCTGAAAACTTGTATTATAAATTATAACCAATATTAAAATAAAACAGAAGTAATGAACATATCGTAACAAATTAAGGCATATTTTAAGGCCACGTATCTTTTCAATAAATAATAATTAAGCGCTAAACAGAAAGCATTTTATCCAGTCAGTAAATGCTCAAGTTTCCGCCCCACCTCTCTTTTCAACGTTCCCTTGTGAGTTCTCAGAAACTCAGAATCAACAAAAAGACTTATATTTCTACAATATTCCACCCGGTTCATTGATTTATGACAAAAATATTATTCCGTTTCTTATTTCCATTTCAAAAAAGTCACGGAGAGATTGCCTAACTTTACTCTTAAAATGCGACCAAACTCCGCAACATGAAAAACCTTTTATTTATTAACACAGTTCATCATTCGGTACAGTTGATGCAAAAGAAATAAAAACGAGTGACAAACAGCTTTAACATGTTCGCACAAAAACGTACAAGTAAAGAAAAAATGTATTCCAGAAATAAAACGTTGATTCTTTTGTAATATTTTAAAATAATCTCGATCGTACCGACAATTCGGAGAGTGAGCGTCTAATATTCGAAATTTGGATTTCGGATAATAGAGAGGCGCGTATTCCGATCCGTGAGCGCTCTCATCTCAGTCTCCCGAACCCGACCAAATGTCGTCATCAACATTTACCCCTCCCGTCCGCTGCCAACCTCCGGGCATGCGCCCATAATACCGTACGTAGGGTAATCAAATTGCGATAATATGCCACTGCACTTGTATCATCTGCGGTAGAAATAAGCTTTCATTGGTGTTGACGTGTAATTTCTTTGAACAAATGAAGAAATTGTTTACTCGAGTGCACATAAATCAGTTAGTTTTTCGGTTTTTCCCTTAGAATTTTATTTCTATTTGCAATTAAAAACGAAAATAAATGTGTTAATAACAAGTAAATCTTTTATATTATAAATAAATATTTTACTGTATTATAATCAACATAATAAACAGAAAATGTTTTGCCGCCAGCCCACGAGCACACAGGGGCGCATGCGCCAGTTCAAAACGACCCGCAGTAAAACGACGGGTCACGTGACTTGACGCGGCATTCGCTCGTCGCTCTTCGGCAGTTGTCGGCGAATCTGCCCGGTGAACGGGCGTGTCCACGCGCGTCGGAACGAAACTATCACATAAATGTCAAATCATATTATTTCGAAAAAACATAGTGACATGTGCTTCGTTATAACCTAAACATTAACAATAACGTTCTGTTTATAGTGTTCGATAGTGTTATTCCACGTATTAGTCGTTTTTAATCTCTGATTTTGTGTAGCAAAATTTATTGCCCCGGCTCTATTCGTGATTGTGTTTTCGCTAGCTCCAAAACATTTCTGGCGGCTCGGTTTTGCTTTTACGTAAATGACTGTACTTATTAGGAACTGTTCTGAATAGTGCTTCGTGTTGATTAGTAAATAATAATTGTTTGCCGATGTGATACATACATGATGGACCGCGTGAGTGGCGTGTGTAGGTTCGGAGGAGTGATGTCGGCAGTAAGAACCAGAAGTGGTCGTAGTAAACGGCGCCTGACGGGTCAGAATCAGATGCCTGAGGATTTGCCCGAGCCCCCGCGCCGTGGTCTAGGTGCTATTCTGGTTCTCGCCTGCATACTCGTCTACCACAACTGTTTGTACTGCGGTTTCGTCTTCGATGACATAAGTGCCATAAAAGAGAACAGAGACTTGAGACCTCAGACTCCAATATCTAACATTTTCCTCAACGACTTTTGGGGTACTCCTATACATAAGGTAAGGACGTCGCCCTAGTTCCGCTTTCGTAGATCCCGAACATTTCTTTAAGTGTTATTGCTTGTTTTTGTTTTATTTTTCGTTAATAAACCTGCAAAATCCTTTTACATAATAAATATCTTTTTCAGTCAGATGTCCAATTATTCTTCCTCGAAAATTGTACTGCGAACAACCAGTGAAACATTTTTTTCAATAAAGAATTAACAGGAATAATAAACGAATCCTCTTTTCGTACTTTCATCACTTCCTTCCTTAATTACAATTTAACATTAATCGAATAATGTGGAGGTAGCAGTTTCCTCATTTATACAAATGAATGAAAACTGTCTGAGAGTCATCGATATCAATTAAGAGATTAATCAACTTTTTATTTCAAAACGTTATCCAAGTGAGATGGTATTTTATGCTTAATGATCATAGTATAGATTGCTATTGGATTTTTGAATCGTCATTGACCTCTGATGATTGGCAACTTCATCAAACAAAGCCATTGGAACGGAATCTTGCTAAAAAAACATCAGATCGCCCATTCTATTGCATTGATATGCTAATTAGAAATGAAGATGCAGCCATACTTTCAAGTCCACAATTATTGCATAGACTTTGTGACACAGACGGATTCTATTTTTTTTTAAATGTTTTTTTGGCATGGCTTCGAGGCCTTTATGCCAAGGACTCTATTTTTTTTTTGTTCTATTCGTCTCTATTAAGACAAGGTAAAAGACGATTTTCAAAATTAAAATTTATTTATTCATTTGTACTACACGAAATATGTAAAGCACATGAAATATCAGTTATACAATCAAGTCCACAAGAGTGTTAGATATCTGAACCTAAATTAGGTAGGTCCCTACCTACGCAGACTTGTATCTTAGGAGTCGGAGATTATTCGATATCATTTATAAAACGATACAACCGTGACGTTTCGGTTACAATATTTCTATAGTTGAGGACAAGAGAATCTGTGTTTTTGATTGAGGGTCTGGAATACTACATTATTCTAACCAATACGATTTACGACTACAAATAATTCTAAGAAATACCTATGTACCAAACTGCGTTTTTATGAGTTTAACAAATATTACTAAGCTTCATACTGACTTTACTAGACCGGAATCAAAGGCTTCATCAAGTAGAAATGTTACTTCCAATGAAGATGGAAGATTCTTTTTCTCCCTTATTAGACTTTTTGATTCTCATACCAGTCCAATCGTCAAAATTCTAAGTGGATCATCGTGTGGATGTGTCTCCTTACGTCTATCTGAAAGTCTCTCTAGTCTTACTAAGTCCATAGTTTATGTCCACGCATGGCTCTAATTACCAAAAATTATAAGGTATTTTATCTTATGATTTAGTGACGGTCTTGTGTTTGACTGCTATGTCGGCTGATAGTAACCGATGATGTGGTCGAAGATGAAGCAAACTTGCCTTGAAAAAGATTACTACTTTTCTGATGTAAAATAATTAATTTATTGACCCCGAATTCTGGTTAACCGTTCCTTGGAGTTCAAGATTCTAAATCTGGAAGTCAAACTGGTATTGTGCAAATCAAATTAGACGAATGATAAAATGTAAAAACGAAATGATACGCACAACTTATAATATATGAGCACTAAATTGTTTTTTACTCTACTGTGCCCAATAAAAGGTTATTTATCTCAGCCATCATCATCATCATCTCAGCCATAGGACGTCCACTGCTGAACATAGGCCTCCCCTTTAGATCTTCACATATACCGGTTGGAAGCGACCTGCATCCAGCGTCTTCCGGCGACCTTTACAAGGTCTCCGGAATCTATCTCAGTATTATCACACAATAAAAATCCCCACGATACAGAATTAATTCTTCGACGAAAACAATCTAGATATTCCCTGATCTCATTAGAAAGATAAAATCAGGAACCACAAAAAGAAATCAAAAATCGTTATTCCAATGGAGAATAAATGATGTAATTTTATTTCGTCGCTCCTGTCATTTATCACGCACTCACGACTAATGTATTTGCACGAACATGCAAATATAATTGGTGACCCGAAACACTGCGACACATAACTTCTGTACGAGTGTTATAAATCAACCATTTACGCGCAGGTAACCGGGAAATTTATGGACGTAATCATCATGAATGTTTCAACCTTGTGCATTATGCCTTCACCGATTCACTAACCAACTGCAAAATGTTATTACATTTATCAAACTTGATTTCGTTGTTGTCAACTGGGATTGGAGTGAAGTAAATTTCAGGCAAACTTAACAAATTATTTCTGTATTGTATAATAATATAGTAGACTGTTGTATGCCCTCGAATGATCCTGAATACACAGTAGCACTTTAAACAAATAAATTTGCGGTTCCCTTAACATTTTGTAGGTACTCTGGAGAGTTTAATGAACCCTGGCAGTTATTTCCACTGAGAATTTCATTGTGTCGGATGTTGTATGGAGCCCATCTAAATAAAATGGTTATTTTTGAAAACCTCTTAATGCCTATTAGAGAACAATGTAAGCGTGCTTCGACTGGGGTGTTGTAAACGGAAAGTGTAATCAAAGTAATCACTCCTCTTTCCGTTGGATATATTCTGCGTGAAGCGTTGAATGGAATGTCAGGGGACTGGGAACTGGGTGTGGAGTACACAAATGACTTTGCAAGACTCCACCACAAAAGTTCGCGTGATTTGTAAATAAAAACAAGAAAGTCTCAACAATAGTTATGTTTGCGTGTGTTTACGAAAGTGATTCTTAGAAAAGAAGAATAGAATTACAATACTAAGAAGACGGCACTACATAATTATTTAAAAGGACGCTAGAACTCGTGTGGCTGATTTTTATTTTTAGTATTTTATAAAACAAGCAACAAACAGATAGCATCAATATTTAAATTGTCTGCGATACGTGGATACAATTTTGAAACTTGCGTCAAATAGAATGGCTTCTGTGACGGTGACTAGACTTAATATAAAACCAGTAAAAAGTATGCATTCCTTAAAAAAAATCTGATATCGTAATCGAGCTTTTAATTTATTCATCAACAGATCCGGTTTATTTAATGAAGTGAATGAAACAGGATCGTGATGACACTTTCAAGGGCAGGATAAACGAATGCCATTCACATAAAATGCCTTGTGATGTTAATTTTTAAACTCTTTAACAAGGAGAAGCAAAATAATACAAAATGCTCGTCCGACATTCTCAAACCCTTTGAAAAAAAAAACGTGTCATGTATTATGCAGGAACATGAATCGTGTGATTTTACTGTCCCAATGTTTTAAAGCATTAAATATTTATCGTAAACCCAGCCCCAGATAAAATTGAGTAGCTTGAAACGAAAAGATTTCTTCATTCACGACTATTTCTTTTGCTAGTTTTCATTTAGAATTCCAGTCACAGGGATGTAGTTTGATTAAATCGCTTTACTAGAACTTGCAGTGCGGATAAAGTAATTGAATGTCAAATAAAAGGTCAGGGGAAGATGTATGGTTGGCTACTAAAATAAGAGGTAAAACAAGTCAACTTAAAGTCGATCGCCTTTAGATTAGAAGCTGTAGACCGTAATTACGAGTTAAACAAAGTAGAGAAAATTGCTGTAAATCGAGACACTGTTTTCGTCTGTAGCGTGAAAAATACTGGCAACGAATTCGAGCCACAAATTATTTAAATCGGGCATCAATTTTCAAAAAAGAAATTAAATTATAGTCTGAAATACAATTTTCTATAACCTAAATCGAAAATTGTGGATATCAGTTAATATCCAATATCCTCTATATACTGAACTGTTTCCATTCCACTGTAAATGAGTGTTTTAAATATACGGTTTTTATAATTTCTCATTAAATATTAATTACATTTACGTGTTTATTTTCTGCAAAATACAACTAACCAAAATATGCCATTAATAATAGTTTTTATTAATTATTTATTTCACTAACAATGTCTCATTGTGTTATAGTAATCTTAAGATCAATGTTTTCTTTTTAATTCGCTTTTATTTCATCCCAAAGAACATGTAGAGGTTGATATATAATTGTACTCGTATAATTATGCAATCTGAATTAATTGAGAGCAGTGGTGGCCCAGTGGTATCGGCCTCGACTTACGAGTTGTAGGTCGTGGGTTCGAACCCCGTCAGGCGCATTACTTTGTGTAATTTATGTCAACACCACTGCTCTCAAAACGGTGAAGGAAAACATCGTGAGGAAACCGGCATGTCCTAGAACCAAAAATTCGAAGACATGTGACATCTACCAATCCGCACTGGGCCCGCGTGGTAGATTGCGGCCCACTCCCTCTCACAGAGAGGAGGCCTGTGTCCCAGCAGTGGGAACATTTATAGGCTGATGATGATGATGATGATATGCAATCGAGCCTATAGTAATCATATTTTTGAGCATAATATTAAAGCTTGCCCTCTTGTAGTTTTTTCCTACTTTACGAATCAATTCAAAACCCTCAAGACCATTGTTTATATCTATTTCAACGCCATTATTTAGTTGCCTACATTTACGTAAATATCTTGCTCAGAATGAGGAATAAACTGATTGTTTTCCTCAATTCAGAATTTTCTTTTGATCATTACTGTTGCCTATATTATGTGAGAAATACTGGTAAGTCATCATTATGTCATGCTCTAAAAGTATCTTAATATCTAATGTTATAAATGCGAAAGTATGGATGAATGGATTAATGCTTATTTGTTAATGAATTACACCAGAACAGGCCCTGATCGAAGGCTCAGAAATACACTTTGATACCAGTTATCCCAGTATATAATTTGATACACGGAATAGATACCTACACAGATAGTTTAAAATTTGGATTAACAGTTATAATACTTTTTATTATTATATTATTATCATAACCTATGCGGGTGGCTTTTGAATTTAAAGAGCTAGAACCTCCTCGTTTTTGAAGTCGATTAAAAACCACCCACGATACAGGAATAATTCCTAGTGTGAGGTAACTTTTTAAACAAAAGAGAGTTTTCAAAGCTGAGATACAGATACATCCTCTCTGTCATAGGGTGTCATTGTCTACCATAAGACCATAAGGATACATTACAGGTTTGAAAATCAAGTCTTTAAATTTTTGAGTATTGAGCTTACCGATTTCCTTCATCATTTCTGAAGCAATGAAATACATCTGCTTGAGTTTAAACGATCAATCTCACTCGTATGTAAGTCGCGACCATTAACATCAGCAACACTGCCCCACAAATCATTACTTGTGTAAATAATAAGATTATCTACCCCTAAAAGCGTCAAATATTTGATTTTACCCTGACGACGTTACATCTATTCGTATGCTCCTTAATCCGGTACAATTGAGCAAATACAATGGACGGCGTATTACCAAGTATTTAAATAAGAGATTAACGCCATTTTACACGTCAGCTTAACGAAATCCTGAGTTACGTCATTCCCGAAATGCAAATAAGCTATCAAGGGGTACACTCGCGAGCATGCGTACATTGACATTTACAAAAGGGACTTCTATTAGCGATTTTACTGTATCGTTCCATCCTCGTCTTCGTTTCCAAAAAGCTCCGGTAAGTAATAAAACCTTAAGCATACGTCTTGCAAATTAAATTACCGCTGAGTAAATTCCTACTGTTACCGAATTACAAATAAGTATAGGTATTCAGGAGGTGCCTCCAGTAAAATGGTCGGCGGCGTTAGCGCGTTTGCCGGCCACATCAATCAATGTCAACCAGGCAAGTTTTTCGTTTGGTTCCGTCGAAGCGTCCGCGCCGTTTTTGTTTACAAAGTTTCAGCCTGTATCACTTTAAATATTAACTTTCTTAAGATTTGATTAATACCACGAGTTTCGGGGAACTAGTGGGCAAGAAATGGAATGAATTATAATGATCTTTGTTCGTAACGCGTACGCTATTCATCAATTCATGGCATTAAAGCATCTTGGTTTTGTTTTCGGACTTGTACCTCGTTAAACCGACATTTCTTGAAAAGAAATTACATGGGTAATTGCTTTGCATCACAAATGAATTCAACAAAGCCATGCTGTGCCATAAATCTCAAATTTGGCTGGCCTTAACATAATGTCACTTATAATCAACGGTAAAGTTACATTAAAAATGCTGTGCAAAAAAATGTCTAGATAATCCTTGTAATCTGAAACATGTGTAATTGTTTGCTCGAACACCAGGTGAACAAAGTTTGGTTTCGATGTCGACAAGGGTGACAATCGAGAATAAATTATTCACCAGAACAGAATAACATTTTATATTGCTTATGCATGGAATATCAGGGATCGAGTAGCGTTTATTCCACGGCCGCCGATGCCGATTTATGAGAGGTCCACGTTCGACGATCCCCAGTTTTTTCTGACATTCGATTTTCATGTTCCCTGTCACTCTTTTGTTAATTACAAGCTACGGACTGCCACTTTCACGTGTTCCATTTCACAACACAAGACTTCGGAACGTTTTTTTTTTCTTTTTTTAAATCGAGGAGAGTTGCTTCCCGAGTTAATCTTTTAAGTCCCTCTTCCTGTTTCGAGATAAATGTGTTTTTCTACGTGAGGTTTTTCTCAAGGCTGCACCTAATTCACTTTTATAGAATAAAGGGATGTTTGACCTAATGAAATGAGGGTAAAGGTTGGCGAGTAGAAAGCCTCCGTAGAGTTTAGGACCAAAATATTCAGGTTCTACAAAATGAACATTTTCATTCACTGATAAAACGAAGGGTAAGTATTTAACGTCCCTCTGAAACAAACTGCGACTATTAAGTAACCAGTACACAGCTAGACACTCAAAACGGCGCGTGTTTGTCCCTATTTCTGTCATAAAAGTTTCAGCCCTCGGCACTTATATGGGTGGTTCCGTATAACTTAGGTAGTTATTATTTAGGGAGCGAGTAGTGAATTACAACGGTTATAACCACCGTGGTTAAATAATACAACAGGTAAATATGTACAAAGAGTTTCGGGTTCGCGTGACCGGACACCGACGTGAACTTCTAATTTCTACGACCTTTTCAAGAAATTCATTTATATGTAAGGTTCTTGAGTAATTTATGAGATCGCGTGGACGAACGGTACGAAGCGATTAAACCGTTAAAATTGTTTATTAAAGAAACGTTATGGATCACGTGATAACGTTGACAGTTGCACACATTAGTGTCATTATAATGTTAAGTTTCTTTAATTCACCTTGGGAAAGGTGTTACATAATTTGTGCTACTGAGTTTGCCGATGGCTTTATGCAAATAATTCTAACTAAGAGTTGAAAACCAAGATTCCGTTGGAATTATAAGAAAGGATACATATTGACTTATTCAATACATCGTCAATTGAGAAGTTAAAGAGTAGAAGTTCCACTATCGTGTAGCTATTCCCTTTTTAATTAGTTATGTATAAATAATTATCCCACCTGTATCATTTTGCTGTGGCAGAAATAAGTTTAACTCATGATCTAAATGTTTTCAACAGGTCATTGCATTATTTCATTTCAAAATCGTAGGTACAGATAAAATTACAGAGACATTATAGAAATTAAATTAAACCGTTCGCATCAGCGAATAACTACAGCGGGTAATAACGAGTTATTGAAATATTTTCAATAACGGACCGCCCGGCAGCGTTCGACGTAGTAATAATTTCATCCTTGTAAATATTTGGCTGGGCCATTTAAAATGCTCGCCAGTGTTTAACTGAGAGCCCGAATGTAACCACAATTTATGTAGCTTAACAAGACTATCTGCCAATTTAAGCTGGACGTCCCTTCCAGCAATTTACATACACGCATTTATTTATTTTTGTTTTGTTGGGCTGTTTGGTACGGTAGGCTGATATTTTTTTGTTGTAGTACCCTTGTGTTTAACTCAAATACACAAACAGTTTTTGGTGGATGACAGCCGCTTTGTAAAAGAGTTTTTACGTGTAAATAAAGTACTGCTACCCTACTTTTTCTATACATCAAGCAGCCAATGTGTGGGTCTATCAAAAAAGCACAGATAAAAGAATTTAACTCAAGTCTCATGGATTTCAAAATTGAAATTGTTTGTTTTGCTCATAATTAGACAGATAATTTTTTAGACAAGGTCTCGGGATAGTTACGTTTACGACAATGTAATAAACAAACTCTATCTATCAATGTGAATAATAGAGCGCACTCATCTCGAGCTTGAATTGAGCCGAGTCAAACAAGAATATAATTTTCGATCCCGTTGGTCTAGAAGTTGCAAGCGATTTAGCTGTAATATTTTTATAAATATTATATAGATTACTTAACGCATGCGTCGCGAATATCAAAGCTTTTTCCTTGGAAAAAAATTCGAACCTGTGACCTCCGGATTTAATACATCCGACGCTCTTTCGTCACATTGAGACATTAGAAATGGATTGAAGAATTAGACGCAGTAGGCATGAACATCGATGGCTCGATTGAGGCAAGTGTTGTTGAATTTCTCCATTAGGAATTTCTTAGTTACGGCCCTTGGTCTGGATTTGTGCCCAAATGTTTTCGATTATATTATCAGCCTATGGCCGTCCACTGCTGAACGTAAGCCTCCCCCAAAGAGCGCCAACCCTCCCGGTCCTGGGCAGCCCGCATCCATCCGCTGCCAGTCACATTCTTCAAATCATCGACCCATCTTGCGGCAGGGCGTCCTACACTACGTTTGCATATTCGCGGTCTCCACTCTAGCAACTGTCTGCTCCATCTACCATCGGTCCGTCTACAGACGTGGCCGGCCCACTTCCACTTCAACGTGCTTATTCTACGCGCAATGTCGATTACTTTGGTTCTCTGGCGAATGACTTCGTTCCGAATTATATCCACCAGAGAGACTACGAGCATTAAGTTTTCGATTAGCTTGCCTAAATTTCTTAAGATAGATTGATTTATATGGAAAATAAGATAGAATGAAAAAAAAAATGTTTGCCTTTGAAGAATAAAACAAACTGCAATTTAATGTTGTTTCTTTTAACAAAAAATCTATGTTCATATAGGTGTGTTTTAAACTGCACTCGACCATTTAACTTCACGTAGGAAAGCGCAATACATTTTTCAAGAGTTGTTTTTGTTTTGAAGATAAACGTGCAACGAGCAATGTCGTACGGAATTGTACTGTATACTTACGTAATATAAATTACTTTTGCTTACAAAAAATCAGACTGTGTGTAGAGTATGTAGGCTTTTATGTAGAATCTTTTTAAATTATAATTTATGTACCATACCACCCATGATTCGCATTTTTTTAATCTTTTCCGAAAACATAAAGATTTTTTTAGGTATCATATTTTAAATGCTTACAGGATTAATGTCTTTAAATGAAGAAGAAGATAAACCGAAATAAAAAATCGAGGATTGAACTCCAATTTTAAAATAAATAATTTATAGGTATAGTATCCAACGCAAATATACACAAAACTAAAACTAAAAATTTACAAATATTACAAACTACATAATTAATTAATATTTACAAAAGATTCTAAACTAAAGCATCCTGCAGACACACGCGATTAATCGCGCTGCGACAACCAGCCAAGCTAATTTCCACTCTAAAAATACTGTGAATGGACCGCGACATGTCGCCCCGCGCGATTTATCGCGTGTGTCTGCAGGAGGCTTTAGGTATAAAAACTATAGACAAATTAGTTGACAGAAAGAGTTCAAAATAATAATTTATAGACTTTTTTTCTGATAAATTGATCCCCGATAATACTTTATTATAAAGTAAAATCGAGTAATAACCAAAACAAAAACCCCGCATACCCGAGCTCATAAATAACTGCTATGCAAATCGGACACGAGTTAATGAAACATAAAAAGTTGTCATCGCCGGTGACACGGCAGTGCATGTCGGGTCGCAGTGTGTCCACAGCTCAGTAGACACTTCAACCGAGATCTGCTCGCCATGTTTTTGTTGTTCGGGATGTTGTTTTTGTTGTTCGGGACATTTTTGGTTATTGTGTTGTATCCTTTTCAGCATAACGTAGGTAGAGTATGGAATTTATAGTTATTCAGGAACTATTAATGTAAGCATTATGGTCAGGTCATAATCGCGTATATCTGCAGGAGGCTTATTCAACCTACTTCTGATTCTTCCTGTAGATGTAAGAGGATTGTTTTGCTTGGTCGAAACTAATTCTTAGTGTTTTTAATGCCATTTCTTAAAGGTTAGCGTACGTCTCTAACTCCAAGCCTTCACTCAATTGGAAGCAAAACAGTGATCAGTGTTATAAGATGAACTTTAAATCAAGTTAAGAATGATCAAATAACACTAATAACTTCTTTTTGATTAGAATTTTTATCTAAACTTCTTTAAGTTCCATTAAGAACAAAATGCCTGCCTTTTCTTTAACAAAATTTCCTCTGTTCCCCGCATATTTTTCCGCTTCGGGGACCAATTTGTCATAACACCAATATTATAAACAGCCTAAATATAAATATATGGTGTTTCCCCCAAATGTATTTCATTGTACTTCGAAAGTTCAAGTCATCTCGCCGGCGAATTTGCTTTCTCGTTTCCATTAGGCTCATTCACAGAAATGAAAACTTTAACGCTTGCAGTTAAAGATGATTTTGGCATCGCAGTGGGATTGGATAATCAACTCCGCATATAAGGTAAGACAGTCCCCCAGACGAATTAGCAAGCGCTCTCCGTCCCCCGTATATGCGTAAACAGCAATTTCGTCCAGTAATTTGTAGTATGCATTAGAGGCGTCTTATCTTAACCGGTATTCCGGGATGAACCGGGAGTTGGGAGCCGGCTGTCTCCGGGACAAACAAACGGAGACATAAATCAACGTCAGCACAGCAAGTTTATCGCGCCTTCGAGCCTCGCCCCAGGACGTGGACGCGCGATCCTTTAATGTGTTTGTTCTGCTGTGGAAAAAGTTCCCCTTCCAACTTCTATGCAGATAACAGCAGCTTCGTTATTTAAAAGCTAATAAAGTTTGCTCAAGTGGGGCGGCTAATAATGTTATTACTCGAACGGTTAGTTTGTGATCAGCGTTGAACCGATTCGGATCATAATTAATTAGCTTTTTCTTTCTTTAGTACTTCCCGTGAAAATTATTCTTCATAGAATTTCTAGTCTAAGACGACATTATGGTGTGTAGACGGTAAGACGCTCCTGGCCAAACAATTTGCTTACTCCCTATTAGTGAGGGGGTGAGACAAACAGGGAGGACACGTCAACAAGTTAACCAATGTACACAAGTATACCCCATACATACACAACACACAGAGAAACAGTCTCTAGAGTCGGTCAGTATTACTGCACTAGAGAATAAATACTTCACAGACCGTATCTAAGTGAATACTCCGACTACATTTCATATTCATGAGTAAATTATAAAACGAAGACTTGAAACACGATGGAATCTAATGAGGAAAACTACCTCATACAAACTTGATTATTTGAACGAGACAATCCAATAAACTAAAAGTATTATTGAATTTGCTCATCCAGATCTCCTTCCCCATTTTATAATTTGATATCGAACGAATGGCTTTGTTCTCATAATGGAAGTAACCTATTTGAGACCTGGAACGAATGGTACGTGTGTGTCGGCGAATTATTAAGGTCTTAGGTAGTTGAACTTACGTGCTTAGACTTAGACGTTCTGAACATATAAATGTAAGTAAGTAATGTATTTTCGCGTACCTGTCCCCTGAGGAAACTCCTAAACGATATCGACACTAATTCTGTAACACAAGAAAGGAGTATTTCTAGCAATTATTGTACCTGATTAAGTGTTCAGTACTTATCGCAGTATTGCTAGAACAGGGTTTACTCCTGAGATTACATTGTTTCAATCGCACGTATGGGCCTCAGCTTGCGGTTTATTGGTTTAGAAGCGCGCTCATTGAGTAACCTGTACTAAATTCTTACCAATAACCCTAAGTTATGAGAATAGGGATGAAATAATTTTATTATGGATACTGAATGTCACAAATGCTTCTTCTTAGCATGTAGGCAAAGATAGAACCAGCCCAGTGCTGGACCATTAGTATGGCGTCTTCAATATTATTCGACAGTTATTGTAGTGAAGAATCAACAGGATACAGAGGATTATCGTTTTATTAAGATCCCCATCGTCGTCATTCTTACAACAGTACCACATTTACACTACGAGTATAAAGTCATCACTCATCATTGAATCTCTACTACTGCCAAGACAGTTCAATTCATTGTAGGGACTTTGTCAGATATTGACCTCGCCGCCTTTCTGGTGGTCGCCATTGTTAGTTCTAGCTTTCAGAAGTTGCAGTGGTTTGAGAATTAAATAAAATTCGCTGAATGCACAAGAAACATAATTCTGGCGTTTTATCTTCTACTTCTCAGGTTTATGATAAGATAAAGACATGTTTTGTTTTCTTCCAAGTTCGACATAATGTATAATCAAATGCTGTTTTTAGTCTTTCCAGTCCAATCTAGGTTTACAAAAAAAAAATGTAAAAACGGCTTACAAAACTGAATTTCACCAATGCGAAGCCTGGGTTCAATAGTTTAAATAATAAAGATCTTTGAAAAAGATTTCATCAAAATAAGCAAACAGAAGTATTAAATTAAATTACTTCAGCTTTGCTTGAAATATTAAAATGTACAAATAGAATCGTCTAAGGAAACCAGCTGAAAATAAGTGGGCTTGTGGAAAATGAAATCAAAAGCAAAATAAAATTTTCTTAGAAACGACGGGCGTAAACAAATTAAGATTGTTAATTAGCAGGCCCTAATTAGAGTCTGTCTGTAACAACTTTTAAGTAACCAAGTTAATAAATATTAATTTCTATACCAGCTTTAATTTAAAATTGCAAAAGGATTGTTTAATAATTTATGTAAAATAATCAAGAAAGTTACCAAACCTTTATTGTTACACCTTCTTATTATCCACAGTAAAAATGCAATGTTATCATCCCAGCCTTACTGCAAACATAAAATTTTAGACAAGAATCCACAGTAAAACAAATTGAAAAATTGAATCTGAAGTAAACTCTAAAATATTATATAATTATAATATCTCAGAATGAGAAAATATTATTAGAACGTAGAGATTTTTTTCCTCTTACAATTACAAATTACCTCAGTTACAAAAAAAAAGAACATAATACTAATTAAACAAAGAAATAAAATTTAATTCACGAAAAAGATCCACCGTGTAGTAAAGACTTCATAAATTCACAATCTATTAAATAAATACAAAGTGCAAAGAACAAAGAAATCTTTCGTCTACTTTATCAATACTTGGAATCGTAGTTCCCTTTGTGTTTGAACACAATAGTGGGGACTTGAACAAAATTTATTCAATTGCTAACTTTACGAAAGACAAGGTTGGTGAAGCGAGCATTGTGAACGAAGAACCTACTGAGATACTTTGCCTCATACAAAACTTCGGAAGTTTTCCTGCTCGGCTCGAAACATTTTTATCCAACAAGTAACTTCACTATCCCATACACCTACTTTATGGTGTTGTTTGAAACATTTTTCTTTTCACTTAAGTTTGGAGGGTTCTAATATATTGCTTGGTTTTTTTTTTTGTAGCACCATTTAAATGTGCCTAGACATTTTTTTTCTAGCCTTCTCTGTCCCACTCCTGAGCAAAGGCCTCCCTCCACTCTTACCACCTTTCACGATACTGTGCGTTGTCCTTCCTCCTGCCTAGACTTACCCTAAGTATATTAGGATCGACTTCTAATCTAGTCTGACGCAGCTGAACACCAATATTTTACATGGACCGACTGCTTATCGCCACAATACTGGTTGTCAGATTTTTGGGCCTCTTACTATGTGTAACTACAATCAAAGATTAACAAAGGGATCAACGGCTTAATGTATTTTCCGAGACATTCTTGAAACCTATCCAAACGCGGCTTTACCTTGAATATGTAGCCATTGCTTGTTTTTTTATTATTTATAGGAATTGCTCCAAACAAATTCCAGCTGTAATATCATCCAAATCATTCTCATTAATTTTAAACAGAGTATGCAAACCATCTGAAATATGCTTCAGGAGAAACACAATCCCATTTCATCGTCGTCCATCATTCAATCATTCTAAATCACAAATATTCCTTCTGAATTCCAATTTCGTGCGGAATTCTGAACTAACAGTGCTATTTCCAAATGCCATAAATTCACGTTCTGAACAAATAGAAAACGCCCGGCGGAAAAATGACATTAGGAATCCTGTCAAACGACAAAATTCTGACAAATGATGTATGGAACGATAAAACGAGACACAGTAATCCCGGATGTGTCGTTCCCTAAATAATTATGCGGGGGCGCAGTTGTGTTGTGGGAAAAAATGACGTTTATATTCATTTTAACATCGACATGAACGTGAATATGAAGATAAAGACAGCGATAAAGATAAATATGATGCAAGAGCAGGAGAAACGAGTAATTTAAATAATAAGACAGACGAAGACAAAGCACCTAAGTATTATTTATTCCTCCACATTTCGTACTTCAGTGATAGAAAATCTCATAAGGTGTAACCAAATTATGGTTATGCTGTTTAGGGTTAAAATTTAGAATGTTATCTATCTCTCTATACTTCACGTGACATGTAAGCCCTCTTCTTTTGGTCAAAGGATTGCCGTTCAACATACTAATGGGCAGCATTCTTATTGGCACATTCCCGGATGACAACGATGTAGAGGAATGCCAAATGGTCATATTGCTTTTTTGTAGGCTAATTAATTATATTTTTAGGACGTCCACTGCCGAAAATATGCCTCCCCTACAGATTTCCAATAAGGCCGGTTAATTAATTAATGTAATTTTATTATGTTTTAATTTAAAAAGTCTGGTTTTTTTGTTTGTAATTTAATAACTGTTTTGTCTAAAACTGCCTCAAATACAATACCATTAACTAGGTACTTACTCCACAAGCCATTCACCATAAGCTCTGCTCAGAAGTTAACAGCAATCAGTAATCAATAAGCTGATACAATTGGCACGTTACCAGTCATCGCTTATGCACAAATACCATCTTTAATCCCCCGATCACCGTTGAATTAACGCAATAATCCCCGGTATCACCACTTTGATCGATGCTCATGTATTAGAAGACATAAGTTTGATACCCTTAGGGAAAAGAGCATGTAGGTAAGACATATAGTTCGGTACTAACTTGGTAATTACGTACTAAGACGTAGTTTCGTATTAAATTTACGTAAACTACTGTGAATTATGAACTTGGGGATACTGGAGGCCCGAATTGTTGGATTTGTGCGTCTTTGGAAATGGACTAACTCTGTCCTATGAATGTTATATCGAGGTAAATGTTAGCGTGAATTTATATGCCTGATTAACGTGGACATGAAGTTTAATAACTAAGAACTAGCAATAAGATATTGACGCCATTGCTGGGCAAAGCCGTCCTTTTCACGGGCACGCCGCAATCGCGGCGGTAAGACCCCTCTTTGAGGAGTGGCTGGATAGGAGTCACGGCGTCCTGACCTACCGCATGACGCAGGTCCTCACCGGACACGGAAGTTTCGGGAGGTACCTGTGTCTAAGGAGAAAGGAGGAAACGCCTGGGTGTCACCACTGCGAAGATTGCCCGGAGGACACAGTAGAGCATACGGTGCAAGACTGCCCCGCCTGGGCAGAGCACCGACGTGTCCTCACGGCGGCGATAGGCGGAGACCTCTCGCGCCCGGCATTGGTTGCGGCCATGCTGCGGGGCGAGACGGAGTGGGAAGCGGTCGCCTCCTTCTGCGAAGTAGTCATGCTCGCGAAGGAGGAGGCGGGCCGCGTGAGAGAGAGGACAGTGTCCTCCCTCCGCCCCACCCGCAGTGGCGGACGCCCACGGCGACGGACGTCGCCAGACGATCTCCGGCCACCGTAGGCGCGGGCATGCGGGCGGCGAGTAAAGGGCAACTCGCTGCCCGACCATGGACCATGCCCGGGTCGACGGCGCGTTGTGTTCCACGCGCGCCTCAAAGAGCGTCAGCATAATGACGGGGCCCCCTCTCTAGAGGGCCAAAGCCTGCCGGGGTCGCGGGACTTATACCATTACCGTGACCCCGGAACATAAAGGGCTATTGAAGGACACCGTGGATTTTAGTCAGTACAAGTCTGACAGTCCCTCCCGCCCTGCCCGGGGTGGGAGGACTCATTTGATGATTTTACCACGATAAAAAAAAAAAAAAAAAAAAAGCCGTCCTTTTCAGGCCAGTCACTTAAAAAGCAGTCCAGTACGCAACACCAATGGTGTTTAAGGCTGCCTTAATTGCGATGATTTGAAAAAATAATCAAATTATAAATAAAACATAAACACTCAAAATAGTAGCTGTTGAAAATAAGCTTCGGCTGTTACTTTTATAACGAAGGCAGTCATTTATACAACAAGCGAAAAAACACGAAAAGATATTCAGCCCATAGAGTTTTATTTAGATTAGAATGCAAACACAAAAAAAACCGGCCAAGTGCGAGTTGGACTCGCCCATGAAGGGTTCCGTAGTAGCAAGCATAGATTAGGGATATAATTGTATTGAGATTAGTAAGTAATATACACAAACAACAAAAATAAATTTGTTTTCCATAGTGTTTGTATGAATGGCAAAGTTATATTTGCGGTTTTTTAAAATGTACTATATCTCAAAAACTGCTAACTGTATCTCATCCAAACCAATTTTCGTTGAAAGTTTTTGTTGAGGTCTACATTATATATTTTTTTTAGTTTTATCATTCTCTTATTTTAGAAGTTAGAGGGGGGGGGCACACATTTTACCACTTTGGAAGTGTCTCTCGCGCAAACTGTTCAGTTTAGAAAAAAATGATATTAGTAACCTCAATATCATTTTTGAAGACCTATCCATAGATACCCCACACGTATGTGTTTGGTGAAAAAAAAATTTTTGAGTTTCAATTCCAAGTATGGGGGGCACCCCCAAAATTTGTTTTGTTTTTATTTTTGTGCGAAAATCCTAGTGCGGTTCACATAATACATCTACTTACCAAGTTTCAACAGGATAGGTCATATACTTTGGACAAAAAGTGGCTGTGACATACACGGACAGACAGACAGACATGACGAATCTATAAGGGTTCCGTTTTTGCCATTTGGCTACGGAACCCTAAAAAGGGGAAAATAGAAACGGCAAACAATAACAGAGGATTTAAACAACAGTTATGTGAACAAGGAAAGCTAACATTGTCGTTGGAAATTTTGAATAATGGTCAAACACACGAAATAACTGTTCGACCGATTTTCAACTAATGGAACGCTAGCTCCGTTGAAATAGTGCAGATAACGAGCTAAAAGTTCAGAATACTCGACTCGCAAATAAATAAGAAGATCTATTTCTTCCTCGGTTTCGTCCGCGCCAGACTTGGAGCAGTTAAGCCACATAATGGTTCCCGGTTTGGTTTTGCTCCCAAATTTAGCATCTTTTACCCTCTAGCTTTTTGGAAAAGACATTTTGAATACAGCTCTAGTTATTTTTAGGAGATAATCATTTATTTATACCTTAAGACAAGCAGTAGTGACCAGTCCAGCACGGAATTTGAGTAATTTATTTCATTATCACTGCTCTCAAAACTGTGAAAGAAAACAAATTATGTATTGTGTGTGAATTGTGTATTATGTGAAACTAGTACATATATCGAACTAAACAGAAGAAAACAGGAGACATCTACCAAACCACACTGGGCCCGCGAGGTGGTTACAACCCACTCCTCACAGAGAAGAGGCCTGTGTTTTAGCAGTGGGAACATTATAGGCATACGCTGATTATGTTTTCTCTAAAGTTAGGAGAAAGATAAACAAAATAAACGCCGAAAAGGAGGATAGCGGTACTTACGGTTCTATATTTGAAACGTTGTCATTCTCCCTTTCAGATCCGCTTATGAGAAACGGTGATATTATTTGACTTATCTCGGCAGGTACAGATTATTTGTAAACATTCTACCTGCTACCGTTTGTTTATAATGTTTGATTATATGTCTTAAGTTTTGTAAACACTAGAGATAAAATATCAACAGATGTGTGGCTGTGTGTGTATCGTATTATCCAGTACTAAATTGTGAAGGTCAGAGGGGCAGTCACTCCGTGTAAGAAACTTGGTCGTCAGCAATATCTGGTTCACTTGATGGTGATTTCTTTTCTTTTTTGTCTGAAATTGTGGCCACCCTCTGGTATCAGAGTTAGTTAAGCCGCCTCTGAGAACCCCACGTGCCTCTGACAAGACTTATATTAATTAAATAATTTCGGGTTTTTCACGATGTTTGTAAGATAAAGTCAAAACAAAAGTACAAATGCATTGAAAAAGGCACATCGGTTCTTGCCCGTATTTGAAACGATAATGACTTGGATATAACCCGAATCAATTTTTCCTAAATCAAAATAACCTTGTCCGTAATTAGATTTCTGAGCGGCATTTATAATAATTATGTTGCTGTAAGTACCAGCTGTATCAGTACTGTAATATTAAACAGTAGGCAAAGTTTTCCTTCTAGAATTAACTAATTTTACGTTGATAAGTGGCTACTTTTAATTTAATTGTGCTGGCAAGAAATTGAATAACTTATTCTTAATTTGTTTCAACAATTACTCCGTCTTTCCCGAAAATTTATTTAAATATTTTGATTCCTTCGTTTTGTCAATGACAATCTCCGCAGTTTGAGTTATGAAATAAAGTTGATATGAACATAATGTTGAGTATTGAGAGATTTGAGAGCAATGAAATGAAAATCACTGAAGTAGCTGTCAAATCCAATTATTTTAAACCCATAAACTACATCACACGATGTCAGCATAATTTTGTCCTTTTCTGAGTACCTACACGCAGGAGGTATTATTCTTCTGTAGCGGACATAATCGTCAAGCAAGAATATACGAGTACTAGCGCCATCTATACAGCGACGGAGGACGCACTCTGTTCCTCCACCCCAAAATTCAATAATGACAAAACATTGACTACGAAATGTGTATCTTTTGGTGTAGAAAATAAAGTCATATTTTGAATGGCTCTTAAAAGTGTGCGCGCATCGTCGCGTCGCTTCGCGTCTCGGTCTGACTGATGGAAACAACGCAAATTCTACAAACATCGCCATCAGCATAAATATGGAACGTGTCATCACCATTCTCAGATTAACGAACAGAAATGCACGAGTCATCGATATGACCTACTTTAGCACCAATAAAGCCACACTGCACTATCACTCTACAACATGCTATGTGCACAAAATCCATTGATAAGTAAGTTAGCAGATTCAAAAGGACGGGTCTAAACAATAAGGCTAAATTGTACTCAGGCTTGAAAATAGATCTCAAACTACATAATATATGGAGCTTTTTAACACGCTTATATTAGCTTCACTAGTAACAATGTAAGAAAATCTTGGAATGTTAATTTGACCCACTTCCCGGTCTTCGATTAGGATGAAATTTTGCACACGCTGTGATTTCTGAAGACAATATATGTCTAGCTAAGAAACGTCATTACAAATCCAATATGGCAGCCTCCCCAAGATGGCGGGTTGGCTATTTAAAATCCACCCCCATGATATGGGTATCAAATGAAAGGGTTTGCTGTCAGGAATACGAAAAAAATAGTCACGTGACATAAATCCAATATGGCGGACGTCCAAGATGGCGGACATGCTATATGAAATGCACCCCGATGATATATGGATATCAAATGAAAGGGTTTGCTGTCGGGAATACCAAAAAATTGTCACGTGACTTAAATCCAATATGGTGGACATCCAAGATGGCGGACTGGCGGTTTGAAATGCACCCCCATGTTATGGGTATTAAATGAAAGGGTTTGCTGAATGGGATACGAAAAAAAATATCACGTGAGCTAAATCCAACATGGCGGTCGTCCCAAGGCGGCGGATTGGCTATTTGAAATGTAGCCCTATGATTTACGAGTAGGTATAAAATGAAAGAGTTTGGTGAAAATAATGCAATAATGACATTTTCTTACTAAATTCTTACCATGTCATGGGTATCAATCAATAAGGTTCAACGAGAGGAATACGAAGATTGTAATTTTTGGAGCGTGCTAAAACCGTGTTAACTAGTTTTTTAAACTAATAGCAATTATTTTCCCTAAAGGTATGTAAATTAATACTTCTATAGATATAAAGGATTAATGCGAATTCTATACTCGTAAAAAAACTTTTGTGTGTTAATCTACACATAAACAAGAACATAATGCTTTTGGTTTATTTTTGACGCCAAACAACACAAGGAACATACTACAAGGTACTTCTATCTAAGCACAATACTCGTAGTTTCGGCTTAGGGTAACAGTGTATAAGACGGGGACACGAGGTATGATGGAAATCACACACCTAAGGTAAACTTAACACAAAACTAATGTAGCATAAGCGCCAACAGGATGCCATTTGCGTCTGGCCGCTTGCAAATGACGTCTTGATGGCGCTTGCTCTACGTTAGTGTTGTGTTAAGTATGCCTAAAGAGTGTATGTCCCCATTATACCTACCTCGCGATTATTAACGTCCCCGCTTATACACTGTTCCCCTAGTTAGTGGTAGGAACTAAAAATTGATGACGAAATGATTGGACAGTTGTAACGACTCCCGATGTGCTGTCAGAACTTATGAATTCAAAACGAATAGGGAGTACGATTACTTTCATATCAGTGGTATCTGCGTTGATGGACTAAGAGTATAGACCCCCTAAACTTGCTGTATGCTTCTATTATCTTCTTCTCGGAACAAAGCCTACCTTCAGTCCTTGTTACTTGGGTTTTTACAGTTTTCTTTCAGCGCTCCTGGCAACAAATTATTCACACGATCTACTCATCCCTTTTTTGATTATCTTACCTTCTGCATTACCTTCCTACTACGACGACCTTGTTACATAGGGCCATAGGGGATCAAAAACACGGTCCATGGAACACTTCGCACGGGTGCATGGTTTCATGACGTCATCAGGACGTGGATGGCTGGATTTAAACTCGTTATGCTAGCGAAAAGTGGCTCTTCTCTCACAAGTGGCTTTGGTATGTGAAGTGATCATATTTCTGCAAGCTAGATTATGGAAGTTTCCAACACGGATTGACTGGGTTCTTTTGTTATTATTTAGTAAACACAAGTCGTGCCCGTTCGAAATTCTATCGACATAAACTTTTGTTATCAAATTGACAATGTTTCAATAATCCGTCCTGGTCCTGAGAAAACAGCGAGAACTCATTTCAACAAAATTCTTTAGTAAAATAAGGGTTTTTGTGATTGCAGCTGTAGGTAATACAGTCAAAAATAAACAGAGGGAATCTAAAATAACCAATGGAATTCACGAGCATTGAGCAGCCTTTTTTGGGGTTGACCATCACGCCCGTACTGACTAAAAACGACCCAGTTACTTCGGTAGCCCTTTTCGTTCCAGAGTTACTACTCTCTAAATCATCATCATCATCATCAGCCGGAAAACGTCCACTGCTGAACATAGGCCTCCCCCTTAGACCGCCACGCCGAACGACAATTCGCCACTTGCATCCATCGGTTGCCCGCGACCCTCACGATGTCGTCGGTCCACCTAGTGGGAGGCCTACCTACGCTGCGTCTTCCGGTCCGTGGTCGCCACTCGAGAACTCTCTAAATACGAAACCTGTAATTTCGATCAAAGTTTAGGGTGCTCTTTCTACTCCGCTTTATATAACTTACAGACACAAGATTTGTTAGAGACGAATACTAAATTTTGGTGGCAATACGATTGCACAGTTGCCCCTACTCCCGATGTGTTGTCAAAACTCATGAATTGGAAAATGATAAGGAGTAGGGTTCACTCAAAAGTTTCGACTTACGTTTCATTGACGGACTTTTTTTTAGCATGGTAAAATCATCAAATGAGTCCTCCCACCCAGGGCAGGGCGGGAGGGACTGTCAGACTTGTGCTGACTAAAATCCACGGTGTCCTTCATTAGCCCTTTACGTTCCAGGGTCACGGTAAAGGAATAAGTCCCGCGACCTTCGTTGACGGACTTAGAGAGTAGATGCCCAGGGCCGGTTGTTATGACGGTCCCGCGATCCCAGCAGGATTGAGTAGTTCTAAATTATTAAAGGGTAATATCCACCAAATGCTCAATAAAACAAGGTTTTTTTTGTTATTGGTAGAATTGGGCACGACTTCTCCTGCTCGCCGCGGAAAAACTTTTAAAAAAGCGGTTCACGGCAACCGCTGCACAGCCGCCATTATGTAAAAAAAAAAAAATCTTTTCTCCGGAAGTTGCTTAAATCAATGATATATTATTTATATACCTTTTATCTCAAATGTCCTTTAAAAAAAACATGAAAAAGTCTTGTTTTTTTGAGCATTTGGTGGATATTACCCCTTAAGGGAAAAAGCAAAACACATATTTTTAAAACACTTCTGTCCAACAACCGTTAACCGCCGTCTCGTACAAAAACAATAAATAACGAACATATAAACCAAAATGCATCATTTCACTCCACAAACATCAAAATAATAGCTTACATTCGCAGAAACCATTAGTCTAACCCGGGTTCAGCCAAAATGATTCCAAATTTATCAAAATCGTGATTCGCCCATTAAGCACCAGAAACATTATACGACCACAACATCGGTAGCTATTAATAAACGAGGCAAGCTATTACAGATGGGGTAAATCTCCCGCTTGTTGGCGCCGAGTCACAATAAAACAGGCAGCTGTGCCAAGGCGCATTGCCAAGCAAGTTTAGTGAAGTCCCTCCCTGTAGACATCGTATGCGCGCGAGTCATTACATGGGTCTTTGGTGACTTGTGCGCCAAAACATGGATTACAGAGCACCTCATAGTTTAGTATTCGTTACGAGTTAGAATTTGAAGTTGGGATAGATGTTTAGCATATATGCTAGTGGAGGAAAGCTTAGCTTTAGTTCGATGCCATCTCGTTCTCTATTTACTATTTAGAACATTCTGTCATTTAGGCATTTTCTGGACCTCAACTTGCGACTCTCATTATCACAGTTTCTAAATTATCTAATCAAAAAATATATCTTTCAAATATAAACTCTAAGTAACCTATGTCAGCGTTTTGGCCCGCGTAGAATCCAAAAATTCTACCACGAGTTAATACAGATTATAATCTATTTCTGTAATGAATTACATCAAGATTCGCTCAGCCGTTCTGGCGTAATTGAAACCTATCCAAATTGTCCACTACTATCTGATTGGATGGTACATAAAAAACATTTGGTACCTTGGAAGGTAGGCCATCCATAAAATATATTTATTTCGAACCTTCCACTCAGATACTTACACAACAATTTACTATCTTCAGGGTCAGGGTTTATGCATCATTCATGTTTTTATCGCTCTGCAAGTACCATTCATAACTTTATCATACACAAGTACCAGGAAAGGGGTTCTAAACTTTACTGTGTAACACTATCTCGCTATTTATCGTTTCATGTTATTGTCGCGAAACTTGCTGAAGTCTGAAACGTTTTGTAAACGGCTGATGTAACATCGGTTCTTGTGTTCTTTTCCGATATTTTATTTTCGATTTGCTGCGATATTTTTAGGTTGTCTACCCCTGTATTTGGAGAAGTTTTTCATTCTTATTGTGTTCGTATTAAGGATATAGCAGTGTTTTTCCAGACACATACAGCTTTGTTCCCTAGACATTAGAAATAGTACATAGACGGTGTACTATGTGACCTATAAAAATAACTGTGAAAAATAGATTTGCGATTAACGTGCGACAAAACTGCAAAGCGTGACGGACAGCCATACCATTCGAATCTAACCTATCCGTGTCGGGGTGCCCTTAGCTCCCTATGTCCTTTTGTAACACTTCCGTAGTGTCGGGCTACTCGCACAAATGTTTCTAACATTAACACATTACTGATTTCGAGCTTCAGTGAATCGCACAAGCGTGCATTCGAAGTCGCAGTACAGTTGGTACAGTTTTGTCGCACAAGCGTCAATCGCACATCCATTTGTCGAAGTCACATTCATTGTTGCTATTTTAACCATCCAAAAGCCTTAAATATCACAAAAATTAAATCCCAAGTCTTAATAACACCGCGGGGGTTGTGCCCCAACAGACATCATTTCTTCTCAGCCGCGGAAATGAATAAAAATGTGATTGTTACTTTCCAAAATAACTGGGAAGCTTTATTTCTTTAAAAAAATCAACATAAAGGAAGCAGGTGACCTGTTTATTCCCCTAAGTCCCTTTGCCAGAAAGGAATTCTGTTCGCTCCACAGTTAAGACCCGAGATTTCCTGTCCAGAAAAGATATATTGAGCTACATTTTTACGATATTTTACTTGCTTCCCTTTTCGACCGAATATTGGATTAAGCAAAAAGGGATATAGTGAGGTTCTAGTTCATCTAATCCTATTTGTTCGAGTGTTTTTCCTTTCTGATATTACACTGTTTTAAGAGTTGTGACGGTTTATGAGTGATTGTGTCGAAGGTAATTTTTCTTAAGGAGGTGATAAAGGTAATCTATACGGTTGACAACTGGACAAGTTAATTTGTTTTGTATATTAACAATAGTATATTATAGTTCTTACATTTTTTTCAATACCGTAGCTAACTGGTTTATGTAGGCCAATTAAATTAAATAGTGCACAGACAGACATAATAAACTAAAATGCATCTGAAACGTTGAGAATACCCTATTGTTAAGATCCTGCAAACAAAAATTCGTCCACCAATGGACGAAATTGTGTGGGCAGACTTTTCTCAATGAGGAGTGAGTGAAAACATTTTAGGCTGATTATATTGGTGTCAGCATGTGAGATAAGGGGTGCAAAACCACATGCATGTTTAAGAAAAGGGGATTGTCAATGTTTCTTCCATTAAAACTTCTAACATCTGTATAAAACACATAAACCTTCTCGAGAAATAATACGGAAATATTAACTTATATGTCTTCGGGGACCCATCCCCTGCAATTAGAGGTCCAACCTTCAGCAACTTTCCAACCATGAGGGCTGTCAAAATGTTTACGATTACTGCTGTAAGCTGTTAAAACCACGTAACGAGGTTGCCAACCCTAATGTACGAACTACCCACATTATATTTAAGTTTAAGATTCCTAGCATTGTCAAGAGTGGCGAGTTGCTGTAACTACTTACCAACTGGGTTAGAATGAGCCTCGCGTAATGCGATTCTGAAAGGCTTATTTTGCTACTATGTAGCTAGACTAGAGATAATCTCTTGAATGGCTCAGCTGCACATTTATGTTTTTATAGCTATAACAGCTTACTTGATGGTTCTGTCACATGATGATCCTATTATGATTTGCTATTCTGCGATAAATTAATGTGTCTGCCAAAAAATACTTGACATGTTTCAATCTAAATAACCCTAATCAAATATTTCTTTGTTGTTTCAGGTAAAAACAAGCATATTTTTCGGCTCAACAATCACTAAATATTAGTTCTGTTTCACTACATTCCAAATGATAGTGAAAAAGGTCAGTATGTTTACAGTTTAGGTACTAAACGAAAACCTAGAGTATGTAAAGAAAAAATAGAATAACGTCACAATGAAGAATCTTCGGAGTTTGTAACTCGTATCAAAATAGATCCCAAGTTAAAGTGGGTCGCGCGCAACATTGTGTCACTGTCTCAAAATTGAGTTACAATACCAAGAGAGGAAACTTTAGTCCTTTTCAGTGGCACGTTCGAAAATTGCACATTTGGAGCGGATGTACCGGCCAGGGCCGGATCGGGCACTCGCCGCATCAGTCATTGTCAACAAAGTTTATCGCTGCTCCTCAACAACCGAACGGAATCGCCCAAATGTGTTTGTTGTGGTCTCAAAACGAACTCGCAGCGTCGCAAAATACGGATAAATTGCATTTGCAACTGCTAAGTTGTGCATTTCTTGTTAAATGTCAGCTATACACCGTGCGCTCGACTTTCGAACCTCTCGAGTATTAACTTCTTAAAGGTTTGCGGCGACCACAATGTTGCTCCATTTACATTTGTTGAGTTAACGTTTTCAAATGCTTTTCGTTGGACAAAACCGTGGGGTATTTTACCTACAGATCTAAAGAACTTTCTGGGTCATTTCTTTAACAAAAGGCTTAAGATTTCTTAAAAATACAATAGCGAATTAGTTTAAAGAAAAAAGTATAAAAATAAGTTAATGAATTTCGTTTAAGTGTGCTTCACTGAACGCCATAATCTTCGGCGTGTTTCATTAATATGGATAACATTTCACGCGTTAAAAAATCAATTACTTTTAATGACTATTCTAGAATTTATAGCCAACGATGAAGATTATACCTAAGAACCGGTATTGCAAAAGGCGAATGAAATGAAGTAGGTATGTTATTGACAGTGCAGATGAGTTTACCGAGTCTGATTGATCGAGAACATTAACAAAGCGGTTCACAAAAACTGGTCATTTTCTGTTTTGCATGAAAAACAGAAGCGAATGTTGTAACGTCACACAGCCAATCGTGGCTGCCACCAACATGCTCGTAAAAAGCCCTATATATACATATAAAAAGGCCTTGCCAAACACCGAGCTCGGCGTGGCGCGACGTTAGCGTAGCGTGTGCTTGGCGTGCTTTCTGACTATGAAAATATACACACGTCACAAAACACGTCACGCTAGCACCAAAACTCGACGTTACGACGGCGCTATTTTCATAGCTAGCGTCGCGTCGCGCCACGCTGAGCTCGATGTTTCGCAAAGCCTCGTTTAATAGGCTCACATATTATAAGTCACAACAAACTACAGCGATCGATAAAGCTTACTTGAGTAATGGAAAGTTGAGGAAGCAAGCAGTGCTGACTTCTGGGGGGACTTCATTAAGTTGGGCTCAAGCTGACGGAGGATCAGCGCCGGCTTATTGATTGCGACGCGGCCCACGGGGCTCATCCGTACGGTCCGTGACCGCATAATCTAAGGATTACGGAGGGACACATTCTACTGTGTGTCAGTGTGTAAAATGAAAATTAATAGAAGACTGCGGGAAGTGACTTGATGCAGATATATTTTGTTGTAAGCTTTGTTGAGGTTTCTCGTCTTTATTTTGATTGAGCTGCTTTGTTTTGGGGTGGTAAAATAATCAATCCTCATCCTGGAAGACACTGTTACTACCTGACTGACTAAGGCCTTTGTCAAACAGACAGGCGATAGCGAACCGAACCGAATCCTGTCATATAAAAAAGCGAAAGCGATCCGATAGTCTATGTGACAGGCTTCAAACAATTCCATACATAACATACAAAAACGCTACGCCACGCATTCGGTTCGTCTGTCAGTTTTACAATAGCTTAAAAGTCCACCCTTATCCTTCGATTGTCTTTTGTATTCCAAGACCACGATATCCTGCTTAGATAGTCCCGCGAAAAAGAGAAACTGATAATAAAATTAGATCAAGTTCCAATTCAATATTTTCGATTCAGAACTATTTAGAGTACCTAGTACTAACTTCCAAAATTAAGAACTTCTAAAATTCAAGTGAATAAAACATAAAAAAGAAATCTTCACAAAACAGGTATTTACTCATTTGCCTCATTATAGATTAGACATGGGCGCCGCGCCGGCGTGGCGCCGCCGTGTGTCTTCGGCACGCCGCCGCCGCCGCCGACATTCACCGCGCGGCGTGAGTAGCGTAAAGACGTGTATTTGTTTTTGTGATTGACTCATCCAAAATGACTGAATTAATATTCCAACAATCATTGGTGAACCGTTTCGGGGATATAACATCCCCCTGTCTCACCCCCCTGCGCAGCGCGATATGTTTAGACTACTGGTTCTGTACTTGGACACATATCACTTAAAGTCGCGGCGTCATACAGACATTTCAGCACTTCGATGTACCGCCAGTCCACTTGACATCGTTGCAGTGATTGTAGAACAGCCCAGGTTTCAACGGACTCGAAGGCCTTTTCATAATCCACAAATGCTAAGTACAGGGGCTGGTTAAATGAATGAATGTGGTCAATGATGCTAAAACCTCCGCGAAACCCAGCCTGCTTCGGAGTCTAAAACTCGTCAAGTCTTCTTGCGAGACGGTTTGTGATGATCTTCGAAAACAGTTCATAGATGTGGCTCAGGAGTGATATGGGACGATAATTTTTCAATAGGGTTTTGTCGCCCTTCTTGAAAAGGAGGATTTGTGATCCTCCTTTTCACGCTCCACTCCTGTTCCACGCCTTTGGAGTTCTCAAGACGTCTAAAAGAGTTGAATAGCTTTTGGAGCTCCCGATGTACGGGCTTTCCACCTGCTTTCAGAAGCTCCGAAGTGATTCCGTCTTCACCCGGGGCTTTTCCATATTTAAGCTGCCTGAGGGCCTGATTTCCGGCAGTTCATCGGTGTAGTGGCGTGTCAGAGTGGCTCGGCTATCCTCTGAAAAGGTGGCTTGTGGACCACGACTGTTGTACAACCGGCCATAAAAGTCTTCTATCTCGGCTAGGATCTCCGGCTTTGAGGTTATGGTTTGCCCATTAGATGATCTAAGCTTCGTCAGATCTGCCCTGGGATCTGGAGGCGACTGCCCTCCAGCTCGTCTATGAGTGGCGCGTGAAGGTGCAGCGCCGGGGCGAATCCCTCGAGGCGCGGCGGGAAGAGTTCCGGCGCGATCTCAGGGCAGTATGGAGGGAACGACTGTCGCAACCGAGGTCTTGGCACGCCGCAATCGCGGCGGTAAGACCCCTCTTTGAGGAGTGGCTGGATAGGCGTCACGGCGTCCTGACCTAGCTAGCGCATGACGCAGGTCCTCCCCGGACACGGAAGCTTCGGGAGGTACCTGTGTCTGATAAGGAGGGAAGAAACGCCTGGTTGTCACCACTGCGAGGATCGCCCGGAAGACACGGTGGAGCATACGGTGCCAAACTGCCCCGTTTGGGCAGAGCACCGCCTGTCCTCACGGCGGCGATAGGCGGAGACCTCTCGCGCCCGGCATTGGTCGAGGCCATGCTGCGGGGCGAGACGGAGTGGGAAGCGGTCGCCTCCTTCTGCGAAGCAGTCATGCTCGCGTAGGAGGAGGCGGGCCGCGTGAGGGAAAGGACAGCGTCCTCCCTCCACCCCAGCCGCAGTGGTAGACGCCCACGGCGTCGGACGTCGACAGACGATCTCCGGCCACCGAAGGCGCGGGCATGCGGGCGGCGAGAAATGGGCGACTCTCTGTCCGACCATGGACCGTGCCCGGGTCGACGGTGCATTATGTTCCACGCGCGCCTCAAAGAATGTCGGCATAATGACGCGTCGCGGGAATATCTCATTACCGTGACCCTGGAACATAAAGGGTTATTGAAGGACACCGTGGATTTTACTCAATACGAGTCTGACAGTCCCTCCCGCCCTGGCCTCGGTGGGAGGACGCATTTGATGATTTTACCATGATAAAAAAAAGCTTCGTCAGATGCGAGCGTTTCAGCTGTTTGGCGAACACTTTAGCACCCTGATTTTCTTCTATTGCCTTTTCAATTCGGCGTGTATTGGTGGTTCGGAGGTCACGTCGCACCAACTTGCTTACTTTCTTATTGAGTTCTCGCTTCTCTGACGGTGTAGCTTGCAGATCCCTTCTTCTGATGTCCATAAGCCGCAGTCTCAGCCGAGAGATTAGACTTAGTGCCCGTACGTTGCAGTTGGCAGATATTTAACGTGTCCCTTTGGAAAACTGTTTTTTTTTTTGTACCTGATGACCTGATCAGTACCCTTAGCACGAGTTTACAGTATTTGAGACGTAAAGTAAACTGGAACTTTGACAATTTCAAATTGACAATTTTCAAGGAAAAAATTAGTTCCTTCTTCGTACACCAGAGGCGCTGTTCCATTTTTTCATACAAGAAACGCTGTAAATACTGAAAAGACGCTGTAAAGTAAAAGAGTGAAAACTCGTGCTAAGGGTACTGGACAAGGTATTTACTGTACTGTATAGGACTGACATATTCCTGTCGTCCGCCTGAAACGACATTAATTTACCGGCCGGCTTAAAGAAGATAGTGAGTAGATTGCGAGTTTTAGTTGTAGGACTTGTAGGTACGAGTAGTAGAAAACCACGCCGCCGGCGCCACGCCGCCGCCGATTGAAATTGGTCAGCGCGCCGCCGCCGATAATTTTTAAGGCGGCGCCCACCTCTAATTATAGATTCGTCACGTCTGTCTGTCTGTCTGTCCGTCCGTATGTCACAGCCACTTTTTGTTGAAAGTATAAGAGCTATCCTGTTGAAACTTGGTAGGTAGATGTATTATGTGAACCGCATTAGGATTTTCACACAAAAATAAAAACAAAACAAAAGTTTGGGGGTGCCCCCCATACTTAGAATTGAAACTCTAAAATTTTTTTTCACCAAACCCATACGTGTGGGGTATCTATGGATAGGTCTTTAAAAATGATATTGAGGTTACGAATATAATTTTTTTCTAAACTGAACAGTTTGCACGAGAGACCCTTCCAAAGTGGTAAAGTGTGTGTGTGTGTCCCTGTAACTTCTAAAATAAGAGAATGATAAAACTAAAAAAAATATATAATGTAGACCTCAACAAAAACTTCCAACGAAAATTGGTTTGGATGAGATACAGTTAGCAGTTTTTGAAATAAAAAACCGTAAATATAACTTTGCCATTCATACAAACACTATGAAAAACAAAGTTATTTTTATTGTTTGTGTATATTACTTACTTATGTCAATATAATTATATTCTTAATCTATGCTTGCTATTACGGAACCCTTCATGGGCGAGTCCAACTCGCACTTGGCCGGTTTTTATTTATAGTTACAACTCACTTCAAACGACATAATATACCATACACAATAAGTTCCCGTTTCAATAACAATTCAAACTCAGACAAGTGTATAATTCAGAGTATACGAACGCCATAATAGGGCTAGTGATGTTCCACTATTATACAAGTGGATGTACCTACAAAGTTATACGATTCACAGAAGCCCCGCGCCGTAATCCGTAGATTCGATATTTGAAAACGCAATTTCAAATCTTCACCTAACGTTTGAGTTGATGCTTTGTTAAAATGAAGATGTATGCGGGGTTGAGTATGAGTTTGTCTGCTAGGATTCAGGAAAGCATTTTGTTGAAAATGGTGTTTATTATGAAAGAATAAAACATCACTATTGTAAGTTTCAGTAGTGTAAATATTTCACTACGCTAGTGCCGAGGCAGGGCTTAAAAGAATTGGCAATACGACTTAGGCGCGTACCGGTAGGGCCTGTTTCAATTGGAGCAGGATAAAATAAAAACTATATCTATCTCTTTTTTGCCTTACTATAGATAGATACACTATTACTATCTCCAGTAAGACAAAACCAGAGATAGTTTGAACAAAGGTAACGGCCATCAGAGGGTTTGTGATACGTATTTGGCCAGCATTGGGGTAGTAGAAACTAGAAAAATAAAAATAAAAAGTTTGTAAAATGTCAATAGAGTTCATCTTTAGGTATGATACCTACACAAATCTATAACTAAATGTCTTGATTCAATAAGTTTCTTCTTTGCCAAAGTTCCTTAACACATTTTGGTGTTTCCTTGTGTTACTCGATCGAAAGTTCAGTCACGTACTAAATGACCCATCGAATTGTCCTCGATAAATGGTTTAATGTTCCAAACCCTATTTAAGATTGCTTATCAATGCAAAACTGTGTTAATCGCATAAACCAATGATTAACAAATGTACCGAAGTGTACGGAAGAAGTGACAGCTTAAATAATTCTGTAAGGCTGCGTTCACAACAGTATTCATTCCAATTGTGTCTATGAAAAACACGAGACAAACGTAACCACAGATCGCAACGACAAAATCATCACTCATCACTATGATACGAATTATTCCTAAGCCTGGTGCCTTCAAAGTGTGAATTAACTTTTTCTCAGAAACCTATTTTCAGAAATGCTGCAGTCTTTTTTTTAAGAACGGTAATCTCGAGAATCAACAAATAAGTCCTGAATGAAAACTCTAACGGACAAAAAATCTACCACGTTCCATCGGTTATATTTTATCTTAAGATGTTATATTAATATACGAGTATCTTAGACCATCACAGACGACGAAGATACGATACTATAATATTTTATCTTAAGATATTATCTTACGATATATTTTATATCTTAAGATGTTATCTTACGATATATTTTGTATCTTAAGATGTCATCTTACGATACATTTTATATCTGATTTTATCTTACAATATATTTTATATCTTAAGATACGAATATCGCTCTCTATCTTAAGATACGAAAATATCAAATATATATTATCTTCGTCGTGTGTGACGGTCCATTGAATAGTATGGCGAGCGATAATGGTATCTTAAGATAAAATATTATAGTATCTTAGCCGTGTGTGATGCGCTTTGCCATTTGCGATCCACTAGACCTTTACGTCATGTTGCTGCAATCTACCACACCGATTGTGCTTTAATATAATTAAAACTTGACACTCATAATATAGTCCACAGTTGAGTATTCGTTTGTGAACGCGACCTAAAGCTTCGTATAAACGCGTCGACTGAGCAGCGATTATAGTAAAGATCGGCATCTCAATTTAAACGCCGCAAGAATCCTTGTCGCGCTCTAATCCCAAAGATGGAGCGTTTGGCGGCACTCTGGCTTGCTCTCACAGGCTTTATTGATAGCAAAACCCCCGGGCTTCGAAGCAAGAAAGCCCCTCCTAGAAATAATAATTATTCACGACTAAAAGCGTTCTTACTTACGTCTCCCTTCCCTCACAAAAATACGATTGAATGTTTTTTATCTCTGCTTTTATTTCCTTCATGTAAATGAAAGGTACAACAAAGCGAATACCGCGTTTAAGTATAAAACCGTGTTCTTAAGGTATAAAAAATACTACGTCTGGTTATTACAGTTTTGTATAATAAAGCGACAATATGCCTTGATAAAGAAGAACGGCAGATTCTGACATGGATAAAACATAGTGCCCAATTGTGTTTTATTGTTACAAATAAGAGATCCTTCAATTACCGGGACTAAAGGCCTGGCTTCGGATTGTTTACTGGAAGCCAGATAAATGATGAGCAAAACGTTGCTAACGTTGTGTTAGGGGACTGGGAACGTACTGCCTGGGATTAATGTAATGTGTAGCTATTTGAGACATAGGGATGTGCGTTACTAGGGACTGTTTACTTAGGCTTAACATCTGTGTCTACCTTAACTATTAATTAGTGTTTAAATAGTATATGTGAAGCTTAGGTATTGTTATTATGATATTATTTTCAATCTTATAGGTTAATTTTCTACCTGGTATTATTATTTCGTCATTGAACATAACGATTATAATTATTGTGAATATAGATGCTTCATTCACTTAGGTCTTCAATAATGTGCAGCTTCTAATGGTTATTTAACTAGTACATTTTGTGTCACGCAATGAATTTCGCTTTTTTGCCGCATTTATATCAAACGCCCTTTTCTTTATTCTGAAATCAACATACCTAAATAAATCACCATAAATCAACGCCGTTTCTTACCTAATCTCAACAAACATCTAAATATACGTAAAATTACATCTTAAATCCAAATCTCTCGTTTCTGCATGAACATATAAAAAACGTCCTTATTCCGTACGAGTTCGCTAAAAATATTCTCCCTCTTTCCTGTCTAAATAAGGGACGTTCGCCTTTATAAGTCCCAGATCCACCGTTTGCGAAGACAAAATAGATTACGTAATAGGTCCCCTGTTACAACGTAAGGTGCCCTGTTGACTAGTAACAGTTCCATCTTTATCTTAATCTTTAGTTGCTTTATTAAAACTTATTATTTGGTGTTACCCCAAGACAAAAATACATATACGTGAAAAGTAAATCTTTACAAAACTTTCACATATCAAACTCAAGGAAATTATTATTCCGTTTCATCATCATAGGAAGTCCACTGCTGAACATAGGCCTCCTCTTTAGATCTCCACATATACCGGTTGGAAGCGACCTGCATCCAGCGTCTTCCGGCGACCTTATAAGGTCGTCTGTCCATCTCATTGGTGGACGTCCTACGTCCTTATTCCGTTTGATGTTATTTAATTATTTAGAAACTTCTGTTACGATCTACGTAAAAACATCGCTTTTCAAGATATTTTAATTCGAATCACGCGTTTCAATGAACAGAGAAAAGGTAAATTAGACTTTTAATTAATTGTTGACTTAATGAAACTCGCTTAATGATTAATAAAAACAGCTATAATATCATCAAATTTTATGTGAATAAAGGGATTTCTCATCGTAAAAATGATTTAACTTACCAAATTATGACATGAATGTTCGGAAAAATGACGTAGTGCTCACTTTTTTAGAAGGAAAATTAGTTTGAGAAAAAAAAAACTCGTTTGAGACTTTGTCGATATTTATCAGAAAAGTGTTTTTTTTTTGAGAAAAACGTTGCCAAACCGCTCTAATTGACGTTGCCAGTTCGCAACTCACTTTTCGTGGCGAATGAAAACCAGGCGTGGAAAACGGAAAACCGGTTCAAGCACAACTCGAAAGCTGCCTATATCCAGCTTATGCTTATAAGCTGATTGAATTGAGGCTCTAAGCCAAAGCTCGAGTAGAGTAATTTCAATATAGAAACTCGCGCCTTTTTCCCGTAGGAAGGTAAAAACTATAGAATGTCACCTGCTACGAGCCTCACTCTTTTCATAAATCATCAACTCAAAGCATTTAATACCGTGACCTACTATTGATTAGGTACATTATACTTATGTATAGGTACTCAAGTATGTATATAAAGTTTTGAACTAACCAACAACGCTGTCGAGGAATCAATAGGTATTCGAGCTATTTGATAAGCGAGTTCTAAAGCAGGGACTAGGTCAGAGCGTTCGTACGCTAGATCGTCTCATATTTTATAGGAATGTAAGGTAATATTAGTGGTGAATGAAAGATTGATGAGTTTCTAGAATACGAAAGAAATTGTAAAGAATATAGAAGTAAGGTGAATATTAAATTATTGATACGGAATATTAGAAAGTATGTCCCATTTATAATGTCATTCAACACGCAAACTTTTTTAAAACCTTTTTAATAACATCTTAGTATGGCAAGTATCGATAAGTTTAACAAATTTCTACTAGAAATGTGTCGACTATGAGTTTGGCTGATTGAATGCCTGACCGACTAATCAGCTGCAAAATGTTTGACTAGTCGGCCAAGCCGATTTTATTGTTGTCGGTAGAGTTGATTTTTTTGAAAAAAGAAAACGATTCACATATTATTAACTATGTGATAACCAGTAAGGCGGATTGTAAAAATATTAAACAAGAAAACGTATCATTTCATACTTATCGACCCAGCCAATTTCAACAACGTGTTTAGCTAAACCGACTAGTCGGCAAATCTCTGCTATTACCATTTTTTAAATCTGAAGATTGAGAAGTTAATGTTTCCAAGGCTTTATTTTGAACTTCGAAAAAACAAATTCTTAGCCAAAATTGAATAAATAACATCTAATTTCAAACTACACAACGCAATGAACGTTCAAAGTCTGACGAACAAACACATTACCTACCGAAAATTCCATTACAAATATCTTAAACTACGCTCAACTCGTAAATAGTTTACGAACTTGACTATAATTGCACGATGCATTATTAATGACTAACGAAATACTATGACACCGTAATGAAGTTAAATTGACTTAATTTTGTTGGCAACTTCAATTAGCGAGCGGGACGTTGTTTACTTCCAATGTAGGCTTTATTTAAATGCAGGTAAAATTGGTTTTTAATTAATTAACATTGCTATTTAGGTGGAGGAATTGGAATATAGTTTAAGCAGTCGATAATAATACGTTTGCTATAAATACTGAAGACAAATTATGGCCGAATAAAAACTGCGGTTAGTAAACTATGGATAATGATGCTTTGTCTTATTTTTTGTTTCGTTTTGATTTAAATATCACCCCACACTAATTTTCCCTGTATTGGATGCATTTATAAAAAAAACTCAAATACACCATAAGACCCGGGAAAAACTTTTTGTACCTATGTCAGACAAATACTTATTCCGTGCGTTAAAATAATGTCATTTTTTAGGGTTCCGTAGCCAAATGGCAAAAACGGTACCCTTATAGATTCGTCATGTCTGTCTGTCTGTATGTCACAGCCACTTTTCTTCGAAAGTATGAGAGTCATCCTGTTGAAACTTGGTAGGTAGATGTATTATGTAAACCGCATTAAGATTTTTACACAAAAATAAAAACAAAACAAATTTTGGGGGTGCCCCCCATACTTAGAATTGAAACTCAAAAAAATTTTTTCATCATAATCTATCTATGGATAGGTGTTTAAAATGATATTGAGGTTACTAATATCATTTTTTTCTAAACTGAACAGTTTGCGCGAGAGACACTTCCAAAGTGATAAACGAGTGCCCCCCCCCCCGTAACTTCTAAAATAAGAGAATGATAAAATTAAAAAAAAAAATGTATAATATAGACCTCAACAAAAACTTCCAACAAAAATTGGTTTTGATGAGATATAGTTAGCAGTTTTTGAGATATAGTACATTTTCAAAAACCGCAAATATAAATTTGCCATTCATACAAACACTATGAAAAACAAAGTTATTTTTATTGTTTGTGTATATTACTTACTAATCTCAATATAATTATAATTTATATCCCTTATCTATGCTTGCTACTATGGAACCCTTCATGGGCGAGTCCAACTCGCACTTGGCCGGTTTTGTATTCATGGATTCTGCAATTGTTGATACTAATTTAATTCCACAGCGGAAAAATCTTTTACATTTTTCATAGAATTTTTCTGTAAGATTAATAATGTCAGCAAAAATGACGGCAAAAAAAAAACTACATTGTAGTGTGTCTCTTTTATAGGCCCTTACAATGCCAACCATTGTACTGTCTTGTTACATGTGCATAAAGTTAAATAAATAAACATCATAATAATGGGATCGGGCTGCAAACAAACAGTGAAACACATGCTATTCCATAAAGCCATCGAACAACGAAACCTACAAACATTTTTCAATAAAACGCAAAGTAATTCCGGCATTGGAAAACGCACAAAACCCAATTACGTACGGTTTGTAGTCGGATAATTTAATGCTCCCACAACATGCAAATAGCATTAAAATATCGGTAGAAAGCCAATTAAAGTCGTAAACTTTAATTGATATTCATGAACTCATAATGGGAAATGTAGCTGAAAACGCTGTCGAAAACTTCCACTTCGCGGAGCCTCTAATTATGCTTAAAACGAGCACCTGAGCCACGAGCCACGTTCCACGCTTCGTTATCTTGCTCGCTTGCTGACTATAATTTTTTATTTCCACACAAATTATGAAATAAGCAAGATAGTTAAGTTAAAAATTAGCTCTCAAACTCACAATAAAATACAAGCTTGAGATTGAATTAGTCTTTAAAGAAAATCAGCAGCTAATTTCTAATCTCTGTGCTTTTTAAAAGGGGAAAATAAATTGCTTTATTAACAGAATTCAGGATTGGCCAGAAAATCAGTGTCGAGAGAAAATCCGTAATATTATCTCCTTTTCCTATCAACCTCGAACCTTCAATTAAGGCTTACATCGGAAAAAGTTCATCACATTAGTGAATCGGGGTCGATTTTTGAACCCCGAACTGAAAATAGAAGGAAAAATCTCCAGGATATAGAGATTGTATTACTACGGGTTCATGCTCTTTGCAAAAAAAGTGATATATGGAACAGGATTACTGTTGAAGCTCATTACTTCGATACACTCCACACTACGAATAAAAACATATTATTTAGCTAGCTTTTGCCCAACTATGTTAGAGTCGGATTCTGTTCTGGCCGGATGTTACTGAATACCACAATTTTACATGTAGCGACTGTCTATCTCACCCCATTCGAACACACCATTATTATTTCTATTTTGCATACTTGTACAAAGTTCATTGTTCCCTTTGAGGGCAAAGGAGCGTAGGCGTTACAACATCAATACCGATTCGACTGATTTTACGGAAAATCGAAGGTTCACATGGCTTACGTTCCAATTACCCACTGCCTCTCCCTTCAAGTTGTTGACCTACATACCCCGGTTTGTTTCCTGAGCCAAAACTCTCAGATCACGAACCTCTTAAGCAAATCAATTCGATCCTTATTTTTATTCTTGTAGGGTTGTTATTAGAAAAACAAATGGTCGCGCTGCAAACGATTAATATTCAGTAGCTTTTTACTGTTCGTACCTATCAATTTGTTTAATAAATGATACTTCACACTTTTGTTCTTTTATAAGTTTCCACAATACAGCCATCTGTCATCGATGATGTTTTTCCATTTGTATATTTTTGCGAAGAAATTGTCTAATTCAGGTTCTAACTAAAGCGAACAATCGTGGGAATAGTCACTAAACCACTTTGTAATCCTGCACCTAAACAAATATCTTAGCACAAGTAATATCAAACAAAAGGTTCCTTCTAAATGTATTATACGTCTGTTTAGGGAGCTGACTGTTATGATTGACACTAAAGGAAGGTTCCTTTTATGTGTTGAAGAGCAAACATGTGTAACCACCCTGGAGCGAATGTTCGTTGGAATAATTACATCCTCTAAGTAAAATATATTCGTCGGTTTTAGTGTATTAGCAATCCTGTTTGTTTAGAACAACATTTTTTGTTGGTTTTTGTTTAGTTTAGTTTAATAGTAAGGATTTTTGAATTTATTTTATTAATAACATCAGGTCCATAATAATTATATTAAAATGAAGCACTTTGCTACTCAGCCTGCAGTAGAGGCTATATTTTACTCGTATTTTCTTATAAGTTAGGAAAACTATCGAATACATTGTTTTTTTTCAACAAAACTGAAATATGTAAATTGATCCTGAGGCCTTATCATGTATTTCACATTTTTTATATATAAATTATACGGCGACCTCATGTCAATGAAGTCTTCGCGATATTACCTGTAAAATCTAACCAAAACATAATATAATTGTGAACACTTCTTTTTTCAGAACGATTCCAGTACCGAATCATACACATAAATCTAACTATATCTGTATCTTAAATGTGGTATACATAAACACACAAAGTATACACGTGAAGCGTTATTAAATCAGTGGTATACATAATACCATTAGGTACTTACAACAGCTCGTCAACTCGTTAACTGCCATTACCAAAACGTCGTTAGCCGATAATTTATTTAAATTGACGCGTAAAAGCGTCTAATAAAGTCTATTTTATGAGTGATTTATTACTTTGCGTTGTTTTAATTGCGTTTTAGGTTTTCAGCACGAAAACTTTTCAGTATATTTTTTCTGTTGAATGAAAACCCGGCCTACTTTAAGCAAAATTAGACTGTATTGACCTTGTATGTAGGTCAGTAGTAACTTATACTTTATTCATCAATCATTAGTTCATACAATATTCGGTTTTAATAGAAAAATAACCAACAATAACATTCGTTAACGAGCTAAAATCGTATCATGCGCAATAACAATTTATAACATTTTTTCTTACCCTTAAAATGTTCGTACCGTTAAAGAAAGGCAGCGAAATAAAACAAAAATACAGAAATAAAATTAAATATATTCCAATCCAACCGTTATGGCGCTTAGTTTCCTTCATGAAAATACATGTCCATATTTCAAAATCTTGTAATATTTACACACGGTTGGATATCATATGGTCCCTTGGGTATCAAAATCCGTTGCTCCCGCTCCCTTGTAACTAAATAATTTCACAATCCGCAAGGGGAGAATGGGGTAATACTACTCGGTTGATTAGTTATCCCCGTGACCGTTGATAAAAATTAAATGAACATGTCGCACGTGGTGGTTCAGAAATGACAAGTTATGAAGGACAGTTTGGGATGGATTGTATGTAATGTTCTTTTGAGAGGACGGGAAATGATAGAACGAGTAACAGTTGAACTTGGTGGGTGACAAATGAATGGCATAGATGTGCGGATTACACATATTTTGGCTTGGCAAATGGAGATTTTATTGAGAAGTTTTTAAAGTGGCATGCATGGTCACTAACACTTTCTTTAGAACTTCAAATGGAGAAAACCATGTTTACTATTTGTTTTATATATGTATTCTGATATATCGCTATGTTATAATCGCCCTAATCATGGTTTTTTTTGTATGTATCAGCCATCCATCTTATTTGAAAAAATACCTAAAAATGCCGTTAAAGAAGAAGTATTTAACTGAATCTGAAAACGTCAATTTCCACTATCATTTTTATTTTATCATTTTGATATCGTAAAAAAAGAACTAAGTCGCCCTTTATACAAAGTTCCGAAATAACTTTTAATATTTTTTTCACGAGTCAGGTGGGCCAAAATGGAATCACCATTAGAGGTGAAAGCGCTTCAGCGTTTTATCGGAAATAGACTTAACGATGACTTTTCGGGCTTGAAACTGAATTGAATATTTATGAGGTACCCTTCTTTTGACGCTCCGCAGACAATACTTAGCTACGCAATCCTATTTCATATTATTCGAGAATATTATGAAAGGATCTTAACTCAAGGGGAATTTAAGCCGGGAATAAACATGCCAGTAACTTGCGCTAAAGTATGCCAATAGCTAGCATGGCATGCAAGATATCTTCAACTAATAATTTTTGTGATGCAACCATAAATGCTTGCATACTTCTGTGTAGTTGGTTCCATTTGTTTTTACTTTGATTTGATAAATGTATGCAAAATATTTTCATTCTATTCAAGTTTCCTATTTGCATAGTTGTAGAATTAGTGGCATGCGTCTATCGCTTTACGTTTGCACGTAGAAAAAGGAGCCCCGTTTGCGAGGCTCCATCTAGCTATCTTGGTTGGTGGATGAAAGATTCAGAGCCAGGATTGATCAACACAGATTTTTTTTTGTTGGTTTTAGGATCACTTTTACCACACCACATTGTCAATTATTAATAAAACTAGTAAAAGTGATGAATTTCACAGTTTTCATCACATTTACCAAATCCTGAAGTAAGTATGAATGAAAAAAAAATCCAACACGATGTCGGAGTATTTCTTTCGTATCGGTGACCTACATTTTATAAATTCAACATAAATAAGTAATTGGTAACCATTATTAATGGAGGCACTCCAGTGTTTCTTTTAAAAGTATAATGGTAAGTGTTTGTGTAGTTCTAGTAAAAATAACGCCTGTTACATATTTTGTAAATAAATTATTATAGTAAAGTTATACTACAATTTCTTTATTATAACTCACTCGCACCGAATGCGCAACGTAAATGTGACATGAATTTGTAATAAATCATGAACTGTGGCCATTTTTTTAACAATTGTTTTGACAATTGGAAGCCGAACAATTGGTCGCCTCCGCATTACACCGGTTAAAACTATCGAAATATAAAAGAAAATACGTAATAACTGAAGAACTCCACGACCTCATCCCACCGGCCCCCTTCTATCATCGCACATCACGCCAAGTTATCATCCTTCCTTTGTTGCTATTCCATCAATTTACACTAAACGTTTCCAAACGTCTTTTATAATGCACACAGCAAAGGAGTTGAACTCTCTGCCTTCGTCTGTATTTCCGAACGCATACAATCCTAATATCTTCAAAGTTAGAATGAACAGGCTTCTTTTGGGTAGACTCGCTCTATCATTAACTTTATTTCTGTCACCCTTGACCTAGACTACATCTAAAAGATAAATTTTTCATATATCATTATAATTTGCGTTTTTTTTTAATATGCTGTACGAACCAACCACTGTGTTAAAGCCTTTATCGTAAGTGAAAATGTCAATACATTTCCTAACGTGTAATCAACTCATAATTTGGTTAACCCTTGAAACATTGCTGTGGTCACCGCTCGAAGGGTTGACCTGTTATAGCCGGGCCACACTAACGGCATTTCCCGATGATTTTCACCATAATAGTCTTTAAATGTTCGTATAAACGTCCTTTAACACGGTTTTTCCCGTTATTGTGACCGACATTGATCTTGACTATGCAGACGGATCTAAAAGTTTGATGGACAGATCAAAGCTGATGTTACCTTTTAGTGATCTTAGATGCTTTCAGTTTCGTGACGTCACAGATAAGAGTGATATGATAAGGGTTTTGATTCTATGGTAAAGTGAATTAAATTGGAGACAGGACTTTGTTTGCTAAATAAAGGTTTGTGTAGGGCTGGTGATTTTTTTTTTCCGAATATTTTATGACTTTTTATATATCGCACCTCCGCTCAAATAACGTCACAACTCCAAAAACCATTTTTTTCAGGAGACACGTTTAAAGTTTACCTTGCTTAAATTTTTCGCTTTTTGGATCATAATTAAAAAAGTAACCATTTTAGAAGAAAACGTTCTTCAGCGAGTTAGATTGATTTTTTAAGCTCTATAAATTCATATATTTAATAACCTGAAAATCCTGAAAAAAATGTGAAAAAATTCCGGGTTGTGACACTATATGTAGACTAAAAACAAAGTTTTACTATAATTTGTTTATTATAATGACACAACTATATTTTACTTCTTATGGAATACAATAAATTCTTAAATTTACTACACGTATCACACTTAGAAATGTCTTATTTAAAAAGACAATAAAATTTAAAAACGTATAACTGAAAAAATGACAGTAAATATGATGATATAGACAAGTCCTTCCAGCCTCCCGAACAAGCCGGTTTCCGAAAAGGTTTTAATACTATAGACCACATACGCACGCTCCGCCAGATTATACAGAAGACAGAGGAGTATAATCGGCCATTATGTTTAGCGTTTGTGGACTATGAAAAAGCCTTCGATTCAATCGAAACGTGGACAGTATTGCAGTCCCTCCAACGATGTCATATCGACTATCGGTATATCGAAGTGTTGAAGTGTTTGTATAGAAACGCCACCATGTCCATCCGACTTCAGGAAGAGAGCACGAAACCAATCCAATTGCAGAAAGGCGTGAGATAGGGAGACGTTATTTCTCCGAAACTGTTCACGAACGCGTTGGGGGACGTTTTCAAGCTCTTGGAATGGAACGGATTCGGCATCAACATCAATGGTGAATACATCACTCACCTTCGTTTTGCCGATGATATAGTCATCATGGCAGAATCGTTGGAGCACCTCAATGCTATGCTCAGCGACCTCAGTATCGTTTCCCAACTGGTCGGCTTTAAAATGAACATGGATAAGACGAAAGTCGTGTCGAATGTCCATGTGGCACCCTTACCGGTTGTTGTTGGGGATGATACTCTCGAAGTTGTAGACCATTATACTTACCTTGGACAGATTTTTCAGTTAGGTAGGTCCAACTTCGAGAAAGAGGTCGCCCGAAGAATCCACTCGGATGGGCAGCGTTTGGGAAGCTACGTGATATCTTCTCATCCAGATTCCCACAGTGCCTCAAGACAAGGGTGTTTAACCAGTGTGTGTTGCCAGTGATGACATATGGCTCTGAAACGTGGTCTGACTGCTGGTCTTTTAGAGAGACTAAGAGTCACTCAACGAACGATGAAAAGAGCTATGCTCGGAGTTTCTTTGCAGGATAAAATCCGGAACATGGATATTCGGCGAAGAACCAGAGTCACCGACATAGCTCATAAAATTTGCAAGTTGAAGTGGCAATGGGCAGGCCACATCGCTCGTAGAACTAAAAACCGATGGGGAAGAAAAGTTCTCGAGTGGTGACCACGGACCGGAAGACGCAGCGTAGGCAGGCCTCCCACTAGGTGGGCCGACGACATCGTGAGGGTCGCGGGCAACCGATGGATGCAAGTGGCGAATTGTCGTTCGGCGTGGCGGTCTAAGGGGGAGGCCTATGTTCAGCAGTGGACGTCTTCCGGCTGATGATGATGATGATGATAACTGAAAAATAGACAAAATTTTATCAAAATTAAATAATTTATGTTTTTACTTCAAAACAATCAACGGTTTTTATAAAACGAGAGCAGAACACCTCTTAAATATTAAAAAAATAAAACAAATTAGGGAACTTAAAATTTTCAACCGTTTAGCTGAAAAATAAACAATTCTCTATTTAAATTAAATAATCTAAATATTTTACATGTCAGTATTAGGGCGCACAAATATGTTTATTGTATAACTTCAATCATATATACTGTTGTAACTCTGTATAGGGCAATATTAGTGATCAATAAATATGTTAATTGTATTATTTCAATCACATATACTGTCATAATTCTGTATAGGTCAGTATTAGGGCGCAACAAATAATTTTATTGCGTTGTTTCAATCATATATACTGGCATTACTCGACAAGCATCAGTTTAGTTGCAGAAAAAGAAAATAAATTTTACTTACCTCGCTAACAAAAACTGTCTTGAGTCGACACAGTTCACTTTTACCGAATAACGTACGTGTGACCACCTCGCGCAAGTCGTAACATGACACTGTATATGTTCGCCGAGTCACAACTTTCGGCAAACATTATAACGTCACTAGTGTCATCTAGGGACAAATAATAGAACTACGTCTATGACGTTTTGTGAGCATAAAGTATGTGAAATTCTGATACGAATGGTACAATTAAAGTCATTTAACATTTTATCGAGTTATGACGTTATTTGAGCGGATGTGCGATATGCAGCATGTAAATTACTTTCAAACACAAAATACATTGTTCTTGAATATAAATAAAAATGCAATTTGGTGATAAGGATAAAATTAATAAAAAGCATAATGTGATCTGATGAACTGATGAATAGCCTGGTCTGAGGGTCATTATTTTATAAGTAGCTAAGAAAAATATTAATTTAGAATTGTTCCTTATTTCAGCATTTACGATTTTTTGTTGCGTGAACCAATTTAACTATAGGTACCAATAATTTGATCGGGATCATATCGAATAAAAATGTAAAAATAAATCCTAAAATTTTACCTCAGTTTATGTATGTACGTAACTATTCCTGGATACATTTAAATTGATTGGCACTAGCCCTCGGCATAACTCTGCCAATTATCTCATATTTTTTGGCGATGCAATTTTTGGTCAGTATTTTTTTTTTTATTAGCTTATGCAGCACCGTTTCGGTTCAAAGATTTTAATAACTGCTAAAATATTTCTGTTTTCGCTATATTTTTCATCCTGCGCCTACTAAAAACGACAAATTCTAATACAATAAACGACCGCATAGTTCTGTCATCACCATTAATTATTTTCAATACTATCGAAACATAATATGTTTCAAGTTAGATAAGAAAGTTACTTTTTTAAATCGTATCCTATGTGCCATATTTCATGAAAATCTGTGCAGTCGTTTTAGTAAGTAAACAGACAGGCATTCAGATTTATTTTCGCATCTAATACTTATTAATAAGGATTTAATTACTACAAGAACTATATATCGATAAAATCCAGTCTTCATTTTCACATATTAACGATGGAACAACTTTGGGCCAGACCCTTTGTTTGTAATGTAAACACGTGCGCGTCTTCGACTTTGCCCTCCCACCTTTATACACAGTAATGTTTGGCAAGGTTAATTTGCTACAATATTGAGTTGCTCCCTGTTTGATATTTGATATGAATTAAATTGAAACTGTTTATGCTATAATATCAATTAACTCAAAGCATGTATCGGGCTTCTGTCTGTATCACATAAATTATAATAATGTAATTTCGAGATTGGTTGAGCTTATCTGAGAAAGTACAGTCAGCAAAATAATTAGGTATCATCATCAGCCTGTAATGTTCCCGCTACTGGGACACAGGCCTCCTCTCTGTAAGAGGTAGAGGGCCTTAATCCACCACGCGGGCCCAGTGCAGGTTGGCAGAAGTCACATGATTTCGAATTTTTGGTTCTAGGACATGCTAGTTTCCTCACGATGTTTTCCTTCAACGTTTTGAGAGCAGTGGTGATAAAAGACACAAAATCATACGCCTTTTAACGAAATTTGCACGCCACATGTGGCAGAATGTGATAAAACTATTGACATATTACTATTAAAACCACTATGTATCATATTCATCCAAATAAATGATTATGATTAATTGATTATTATGGATGGGTTCGAAGTCACGACCTAGAACTCGAAAGTCGGGGCCATTACCACAGGGCCACCATTGCTCCTTAACAATTAGATATGAAGGCAGTTATATTCAAAAGGTTTTACTGTACCTATACTATATTCAAGCTATAATGCTGTATGTATGCACTTTTTGGCTGTAAGCTACATGCAGAAAAGAGTGGTATGCAAACAGAATGAAACTTACGAGGTAGGTATAACACAACATACGAAAACCGTAAGAAAATTCCTGCCTACATACATAACTGTTTTGCTGACTGTACTTATTACTACCCACCTATGTCTATTTCTGATGTCAAACAAATGAACTAATTGCGAAACACACCCATAACCTCAAAGCTTTCTATTTTAGCAGTTTAATCTATATGTCACAGACAAAGTTACGTGAAGGGAAAGCTTTGTACCTACTGTTATTTTTTACTCTGCGCCAACCGTCAAACCGTGTATGCCATAAATAGTAAAAACGACCAATATTGTTCAAAAATCACTTTAGTTATTTATTTACCTATCGCGCTGATAGTCAAAAGTATCCGATATACATACCTACATAAATAAAACAAATGTGGCATAGTAAAAAGTATAATTATTGTAAAGTTTCTCCCTATTCCTCAAAATGTTTGCTCATACAAATAAGTAAGGATTTATTTATGAAACCTTTTGGTTGACTTGACAACGTAAAAGAATTGGCCGCGAAAACATTCTCGTTGCCGAGTAATCTGGTGCATTGCCAAAAGGTAAATTTTCACTCTGCGGAAATGACCATAATAATTTGTTCTGCTTTAATAGTTACTAAGCGAGAAATAATGTTCCTTTCGACCAGTCCGAATAAAGTTTTTACACGAATTCGGTTTATTACGCTAGGGCAAATTTTTCGACCGTTAGATTATTTTTATTTTTTATCAGAAAATCAGGGTTTATTTTTAGAGTCCTCCAACCCAGGGCGGAGCAGGAGGGACTGTCAGATTTGTACTGAGTAAAATCCACGGTGTCCTTCAATAGCCCTATACGTTCCAGGGTCACAGTTACCTGATAAGACAGTCCCTCGACCTACCGAAATATATGACTTGGCATAAGTACCTATTTCTCGAATTGTGATTTTTATTCCATAACCTTTTTTGTATGGGAAATCATTAAATGACATACCACGCCCTGAATAGAGCGGAATGGAATGTCTGCGCCATACTGGCTAAAATTCACCCTGTTTCTTCACGTATCCTGTAAGCTATTGTCAAACAGACAGGCGAAGCGAACGCGAAGCCAAGAGTTTTTGTTTGTAATGTATGGAATTGTTTGAAGCCTGTCACATACGAGTATACTATCGGATCGCTTTCGCTTTTCTATATGACAAGATTCGGATCGCATTCGCTTCGCCTGTCTGACAATAGCTTTACTTTCTAGGGGCCAGATTAATCTTTAAGAAACTTAAGAAACTCACCATGAGAAAAACATAGCGATACTAAAAGAGAAATAAAAATACCTCAATAGCCTTAAATATAAATGGCAAACATTAACCAAAATACAGTGCCCAAACTCAGTTCGGGCACAACGTGATTGTTTTAGTTCCATTTCCCCATTAAGAACTTATTAGGGTCCCTGTTATAGCAAAAAGGCCTTGCATCCAAGCGGGCATTTGTTAAGATGTAAATTTATTCAGGAATACAAAGCTCGCTCAGTATAACAAAAACTGTATGTCGGGGAGACATGACCTCGCTGGATTACCTACCGCGAATTTTGAAACACCCAGCTAATTTCACGGCATTTGTCTTTTTTGTGCATTCATGGTTAGGGGAGATTAGGACAAATTGGCTCACTTACTTTTGTTTTTTGATTTTAGTTTTTGCTACCCGAATTAATAACGGGTATTTGTAACCGGGTACCCGGTTCTTCCCCTTGTTAATTTTGAAGCAGAAAAAATGCAAATCTCGTTTTTGTTCCGCAAGGAAACTGAAATGCGTTTAGGAGTAACAATGTGATGGGAAGGGTAAATTAAATTCACGGCGGGTTGATAAATGGGTCACCTTACAATCGACTTCATTTGAGCTTGTTTATAAAGTTATCTGAGGGTTTACAAAATCTAAATTGTGTTATGTATTGCTGCTCTAGTTAAAAAAACAACAAATAAAGCATTTTCCTATAAACATCTTTTATAAGCTTCTAGATATTTCTTATTTTTATACTTCTACCCCAATTTATATTATTGATATAAATGGAGGTTAGACCTCCATTTAAATTAATAATAGAAATTAGGCAAATTACTAGCCTGGAAATATTCCAAAGAAAAACAATCCTGTAACAATTCCATTCTTCCAACAGTTCAATAATTAAATTGGCGTCGGTCAAGCAAGAAGTAAGAAAGATCAAAGCGAAACAGCAACAACAAAGCATTCACCATTCTGACCGCGCGCCCAAACTTATGTTCAAATATTTGTTTAAGGTTACAAATCAATTCCCGGTTCCCGCTCACTATTGTTTCATCCCAAGTAACATAAAGCTTAAAATATTTGCGGACGCCCGGGGCGCGGTCTGTGGATGACAGCATAATAATAACCTCTCTTCTTCGCTATTTCCTAATCGGTATTGATCCAGCGAACATAGTTTTTATACGGAACGATGTGAGGACTCTTTTCCTAGAAAATTGGACAAAGAAAATTCTTATAGCAGAGATCCGGGGAAAGGGAATATGCATTTATCATTTGGTAGTTGGCAGCACTGATAACCATAGATAAATCTAGAAGAATGACAGCTGTCAAATGACATGAATATTTTCGTTCAAAAATTTTTAGGCATCTCTTACGGCGTCTATTTCGGTGCGTTTTCCCCCTAATTCCTTAAAGTTTAGGCAAATAAACTCGACATATTCCGCTCTCTGGTCATGAGACGGTATTAAAATCTTATCTAAGGGTTTTGATAAATCAATCAAGTAACACCTCCCAAGGCCGAGTAAAAACTTATAACTAAACTCGTTCAAGAACCTTTTAAATAAGGGCCTTGCAAACTCCCTTTGTTTATTATCTAAATGTTCTACCAATATGTGAGGGGCTCTAGATTAGGGTGCGCGGAACTTTCGATTTACGCAGTTAAGCTATAGTTTGTCCAACGGCCGGGAATTTAGTTGAATAGTCAATCGATTTACGACATCCGATCTTGCGCCCAAATATATTTTAGACATTCTTCGTCGACTAATGCTCGAGCGTACGGAATACCAGACGATTTTAAGTGCTTGGAAATGTATACTGTTAAAGAGAGTCTATACAAATTTGGGTCTTGTACAACTATAGAATAGTAATGTAAAAGTAAAGTATCATATTCAAGGAGTTCGTACACATAAAAATACATTAACTACGCACTCCAAACAAAAAGCTTTTTAGCCATAAAAGGTGAATTACGAAGAGTTTACTTTGCTCATTATCTAAATATTCATAATGTTCGGCGAACTATACAGCGTGTTCTAAAACCAGCGAACCCCGTGGCGTTCCATCTTGGTGTTTCCATTTGCAATGTTTTGTCTTTTGTTTCTTGTGAGAACTACATCCGCTTTGTCTAAGCCGGGCCGTTTGTGGAACATGCAAATATTTACCTAGCCGAGGTTTCTACTTTGACGTTCCTACATAATTTTCTGACATCACAACCCTAGTAGCGGGGTGTTTTGGTCGACTTTACTTGCAAAAATGTTCTGACTTTGGGTGTGATAGTTAAACAAATTAGTGTCTGTCTACATTTCCGTTTTATTAGATTACAATATTAATGAATTTGGAATGTTCGCTTTAACTTCTCTTTGGGGAGTGGAATTGGATAGTTGCTGATACATGGTATCAGTAAAGTTGGGAACTTAGTAAATTATTCATTCCCGTCGGTCCTGCATGTGAGTTATGTCCACCTGACGCATTGGAATTTTCCAATCTCACTTTATAGACGCTGAGGCGATCTAGAACATGAAAGTATGTAGGAACCTGTAGTTTTACGATCGATCTCTCTTATGGAAGGAACACTTAGAGATAATTTGGGGTGATGAGGTCGCGATTAAAGGGCTTACGTAGAAGTACAGACGCCAGCAGGTCAACCTACCGGAATCATCAAATTTTAGCAATCGAATATTAGTACATTACACTATTGTGATAAGGTTGAAAATCTATTAAAGAAATTTGACAGATTGAGGTAGGTTGATGTGCTAAGTTGACTTGAACAGTTTTAGACCAAATGTAAAATCATTGCATAGAAATAATTTTGGATATAGTGAGGTTGAGGATATGTTTGGATAATGTAAAACATCATCTACATTTAATAATCAATAACCATGCTTAAAACAGATAACGATTTATAGTACAAAGTGATTATTTGCTGCGGTTAGTGATAGTGACTGGTTTTAATAACTTATTTAAACTATAAACACAGTCTGTGTTTATTATATCAATAAAATACAGTTCTCATTAAAGTTATAATCTATAAACAGTTTACGGTCAATGTTTTTTTACACATAATGTAATTATACTCAGTTAATGAACGTGTAGCGAAATCATAGTTGACAAGCCTGTTGGTCTAGTGGTTAGTGACCCTGACTGCTATGCCGGAGGTCGTGGGTTCGATTCCCATCCAGGACAAATGTCATTTGTTCTGTGTCTGGGTGTAATTTATCTATATATATAAAAGTAAAATCTATAATAATTATGTATTTAGAAATATTATTATGTAATTAATATTATTATATAAGTATGTTTATCAGTTGTAGTACCTATACACAAGCTTTGCTTAGCTTGGGACTAGATGGCGTTGTGTGATAATTGTGGAAAGTGTGTTTATGTTTACAATAACTTGGTATCTATCTATTTATCCTCAAAAAAATCTGTCCTAAAAACAACCGTATTTGCTCTTGTCTTTCGAATCCAAACTTCAAATAGCAATTTAAATTATTAACCTGCTTTAATCACCCTGTGCATGTAACGAACGTAATTTCATATATTAAAAAAAAAAACGTATACGATTACTCACACTACAATAATAAAAGCCGTACATTATTCAACTCCATAAATTCCCTGCACAACTTCGAGTCAATTTCTCAGCTATAAGAAATCGAACAAACTAAAATAAATGGCGAATAGTTGGAACCTCTCACGGAGATGAAATTCCGGGTCATCTCGACCCCTCGCCCGATATGATCAAATATCTGCGTTTGCTTATACGAACAACGAACACTGACATACCTAAGACCCTTTTAAGGTGGTTGTACACTTCCGACTGAGAGTACCCTTTTTATGTCTCTCCTGAGACGTCTCGGAAAAGACCAGAAGACGGAAAGCGAGAGAAGAATACCAAGGCTAGATGTGTACTAATTTTCAGCGTATACCATAAAAGTGTGGTTATAGTTAAGGGATGAATCACAATTTAGACCATGAACAGATTTACTAGGATCGAACAGCATAATCGCGTACAAAACGTTTCAGACTTAATTAAGATGACAACAGTTACAACTAGAGACATCTATGCAACCAATAAACTTGCATCACACGAGTTTAGAACATAATATTGACAATTCCGTCCGACAATTTGTCGGACAGAAAGTCCACACGACGAAAGACACAACGATTTATTTTCGTTGGATCCCAGTTTTAACCTAATTTAAAATAACACTCGTCTGGTCACATGTACCCTTTTCAATGAAGTATCAAGGAAATTCACACCCTGTTCAACACTAGACCCAATTCTATGAGACAGCTTAGTATTTTTCTGATCCATGATCTGTACCACACTCTTAAATGTGACCACACCTTTCTGGTACACTCTATCTATATACACTCACAGTCGCCATATCGCAGCGAGTGTACACCCACCTTTGAGATGTATAACCAATCCTTCTTAAAATAGAAAGGACCTTTCGGGATATTTCCATATTTTCTATAACAGGGAAAGACAAACACAAAGTACGGAGAGGACCGTTGTTTGACAATTGACCTTCGATAAATGGATGTCAATTTAAGAATATGTGCCTTGTTATATCTCCTTAACGGCATTTATTAGGTGACAACATATTATTATTACTTATGTAGATCGCAATAAATATGCCCAGTGGATTTGACGCCGTATTATGTGTTATATGCCTAGTGTTTACATAGGTAGCTGGTTGATTATCAAGTTCGATGACTTACCTTCACACTTAATTAGTAGCTTGAAGTTAGCTTATTACGATGTATATGTAGTATGTACCAGAGTGGGTGTGGTACGGACCATAAAATTGAACATTCTCCATGGTACCATCATCGTAATCGTATTATTAGAATGCTTAGTCTTGTTTGATTGAAGTAAAGATTTTGAGTAATACTAAAAATGGGTAAGTTTGATAGCCTATTGTTTAGATTTAAAACGGGATATTTACCATGTTTATTATTTGTTTTGAGTTTCCGATATTTCGGCACTGTTGCAAGCGCCATGATCACGGAGGAACTGAAGTTATTGCGGGTGGATGTTTATGAGCAGACAAATCGGTCTACCCTCCTTCTCGTTCGTTTTTTGCGTTCGGCACCACTACTATTGTCACTCGTCTCACTCACAACACGATATTGTTCCCGACACACAAAACTCACTGTATCCGCTCGCGAAGTTGTTATTGTATTTTTTCGGTTTTTACACAATTGGACCACTGGGTTCCAGGCCCTCGACAGTTGAAACCCATCCTCACGATTGCAATTTTTATATTTTGTGATTTCAATCGCTTCACGTACCAATCTCGGTATGTAGTGGCGTTCTGTCGAGATGACCTGAGGGTTATGCAACTCGATCCAGTGGTTGGGTCCCGATTCCAACAGATGTTGAGCTATTGCTGATTTTTGGATATCGTTGTTTTTCACGGCCCTAATATGTTCCGAAATTCTGCAAGCTACAGTTCGCTTGGTCTGTCCGATATATATTATGCCTTTCCACAGCTGCAATCTACTTTATAAACACCGGGTTTTTCTAACGGGAAGTTGTCCTTCGGCGAACGCAACATTTGAGACACTTTCTTGAATGGAGTGAAGATAGTTTTCACGGCATACTTACGAAGAATGTTTGCAACCTTATCTGTCACTCCCTTCACGTATGGCAAAAATGCCGGTTGCCTTTCAACCTCGCACTTCCGATGTTTATGCCCAGTTTTTTGCTTACGCTGTTCAATCTTAACCGTATAGCCATTCCTCTGTAGGACCTTCTGTACGTATGCTAGCTCACCTCGTAAATGTTCTTCGTCACATAAATCATATGCGCGGTTTGTGAGTGACGTCACTACAGAGTTCAGCTGTCTGGGATGGTGGTGTGAATCGGCGTGTAGGTATCGATCCGTGTGAGTCGATTTTCGGTAGACTGAGTGGCCTAGGGAACCGTCAGTACGTACCTGTATCATCACGTCCAAGAAAGGAATTGTCCTCTCGCTTTCCATCTCATATGTAAATTTAATTTTGCTGTGTATGCTGTTAAGGTGTGTCAAGCATACTTTTGCCTCTTCTTCATCTCCTTCGATTATACCAAACACGTCATCAACATACCGCTTCCATAATTTGATAGGTGTGGGTGCAGTGGAGATAGCCAACTCTTCAAAATGCTCCATCCAAATGTTGGCTACCACAGGAGCTACTGGACTGCCCATGGCTACACCATCAATCTGCAGGTAATACTGACCTTGGTAGATGAAATAGCTGGTAGACAAACAGTGATGCAATAATTTAACGTATTCTACCGGGATGTTCTTTTCCAGCAATTTTACCTTTACAACCTCCATGCAGTCCACCACTGGTACGTTCGTAAATAAGGACTCAACGTCGAAACTGACCATTACCTCATTTGGTTGGAGTTCGATGGACTGCAGGATATCAATGAAATGCCGAGAGTCTTTTACATATGATGTTGAGTGCCCCACTAGTGGTTGAAGCACACCAGCTACATGTTTCGCTAGATCGTACGTGGGCGAGTCAATCTGACTGACTATGGGACGTAACGGAACACTTTGCTTGTGTACTTTTGGCAAACCATATAGTTTAGGCGGCTGTACATTTCTGGGACGGAGCAAGTATTTCACTGTGTCATCAGGTATAACATGTTGACACTCTTTTATTATTTTGTGTGTACTTCGGTTTGTTCGTGCCGTCGGGTTATAATTTACTCGCTTGTAGGTTTTCACGTCACCCAATAAATCACGGATCTTCACATCATATTCAGTGACGTTCATGACTACAGTAGCATTCCCTTTGTCCGCTTTAAGTATCAGCACGTCCTCATCATTGCGGAGATCACGTAGTGCGGCTAGTTCATCAGCGGTGATATTCTGTGTAGGAGGTTTAGCGTGACGTAACGCTACGGCGGTATCCTGCCTCAGCACTTCAGCATCACTCACTGGTATCATATTCCGTCTTATCACTTCCTCTACACTTCCGATCACCTGTTCATAAGGGATGCGTTTAGGAGTAGGAGCAAAATTCAACCCTTTCTCAAGTACTTTTAAGGCAATTTGCGACAATTCTTTGTTGGACAAATTAACAACCGTTCGTTTGTCCAACAAAGAATTGTCGCAAAGTGCCTTAAAAGTACTTGAGAAAGGGTTGAATTTTGCTCCTACTCCTAAACGCATCCCTTATGAACAGGTGATCGGAAGTGTAGAGGAAGTGATAAGACGGAATATGATACCAGTGAGTGATGCTGAAGTGCTGAGGCAGGATACCGCCGTAGCGTTACGTCACGCTAAACCTCCTACACAGAATATCACCGCTGATGAACTAGCCGCACTACGTGATCTCCGCAATGATGAGGACGTGCTGATACTTAAAGCGGACAAAGGGAATGCTACTGTAGTCATGAACGTCACTGAATATGATGTGAAGATCCGTGATTTATTGGGTGACGTGAAAACCTACAAGCGAGTAAATTATAACCCGACGGCACGAACAAACCGAAGTACACACAAAATAATAAAAGAGTGTCAACATGTTATACCTGATGACACAGTGAAATACTTGCTCCGTCCCAGAAATGTACAGCCGCCTAAACTATATGGTTTGTCAAAAGTACACAAGCAAAGTGTTCCGTTACGTCCCATAGTCAGTCAGATTGACTCGCCCACGTACGATCTAGCGAAACATGTAGCTGGTGTGCTTCAACCACTAGTGGGGCACTCAACATCATATGTAAAAGACTCTCGGCATTTCATTGATATCCTGCAGTCCATCGAACTCCAACCAAATGAGGTAATGGTCAGTTTCGACGTTGAGTCCTTATTTACGAACGTACCAGTGGTGGACTGCATGGAGGTTGTAAAGGTAAAATTGCTAGAAAAGAACATCCCGGTAGAATACGTTAAATTATTGCATCACTGTTTGTCTACCAGCTATTTCATCTACCAAGGTCAGTATTACCTGCAGATTGATGGTGTAGCCATGGGCAGTCCAGTAGCTCCTGTGGTAGCCAACATTTGGATGGAGCATTTTGAAGAGTTGGCTATCTCCACTGCACCCACACCTATCAAATTATGGAAGCGGTATGTTGATGACGTGTTTGGTATAATCGAAGGAGATGAAGAAGAGGCAAAAGTATGCTTGACACACCTTAACAGCATACACAGCAAAATTAAATTTACATATGAGATGGAAAGCGAGAGGACAATTCCTTTCTTGGACGTGATGATACAGGTACGTACTGACGGTTCCCTAGGCCACTCAGTCTACCGAAAATCGACTCACACGGATCGATACCTACACGCCGATTCACACCACCATCCCAGACAGCTGAACTCTGTAGTGACGTCACTCACAAACCGCGCATATGATTTATGTGACGAAGAACATTTACGAGGTGAGCTAGCATACGTACAGAAGGTCCTACAGAGGAATGGCTATACGGTTAAGATTGAACAGCGTAAGCAAAAAACTGGGCATAAACATCGGAAGTGCGAGGTTGAAAGGCAACCGGCATTTTTGCCATACGTGAAGGGAGTGACAGATAAGGTTGCAAACATTCTTCGTAAGTATGCCGTGAAAACTATCTTCACTCCATTCAAGAAAGTGTCTCAAATGTTGCGTTCGCCGAAGGACAACTTCCCGTTAGAAAAACCCGGTGTTTATAAAGTAGATTGCAGCTGTGGAAAGGCATAATATATATCGGACAGACCAAGCGAACTGTAGCTTGCAGAATTTCGGAACATATTAGGGCCGTGAAAAACAACGATATCCAAAAATCAGCAATAGCTCAACATCTGTTGGAATCGGGACCCAACCACTGGATCGAGTTGCATAACCCTCAGGTCATCTCGACAGAACGCCACTACATACCGAGATTGGTACGTGAAGCGATTGAAATCACAAAATATAAAAATTGCAATCGTGAGGATGGGTTTCAACTGTCGAGGGCCTGGAACCCAGTGGTCCAATTGTGTAAAAACCGAAAAAATACAATAACAACTTCGCGAGCGGATACAGTGAGTTTTGTGTGTCGGGAACAATATCGTGTTGTGAGTGAGACGAGTGACAATAGTAGTGGTGCCGAACGCAAAAAACGAACGAGAAGGAGGGTTGACCGATTTGTCTGCTCATAAACATCCACCCGCAATAACTTCAGTTCCTCCGTGATCATGGCGCTTGCAACAGTGCCGAAATATCGGAAACTCAAAACAAATAATAAACATGGTAAATATCCCGTTTTAAATCTAAACAATAGTTCTAGTGACCATGTCAGTCTAAAAACTTTGATAGCCTACTTCAGGTCCTACATTAAATAAGACCACCATTTCTGATACACACTACACACATCAATGTTAATCCATTCACACATCAAGCTCTGACAACGCCTTTATACCTATTAATACTTTAGATTTTCACAGCATAATTAAAATATTCAACATTGTTAAGGACAGTGAAAACAGACGCTAATAATCCTTTAAATAAGCTGAAGAGTATTTAAGTTAAAACCGCGAGACTATCAAAGGAACTCTTCAAGTTTCTTTGACAACGGAAGCTGAAAAGAAAATACATTAAAAGTGTACAAGCCTTATCTTATTCTTGTCTGCTCAAGATGATTTATTCCCTGTAGTATATTTCAAGGTTCTCTTTTATTTGAAAATAAATGTTCAATCCGAATAATGATTCTATTCGAATAATGGTCCGATTCGAATAATAATTCAAATCCAATAAAAGTTCGATTCGACTACTATTCGTAATGTTGTCATTTTATTATCTCATGACTAAATTATTAAAAGCCACATGAGTCGATCTTCAAGGTTTAGCCGTTCTTGTCGAGGTTAGTACATGGATGGGTGGCATGCCGCGTTTCCACCGGGCCTCGAAAAACACGTGAAGCCGTTGGTCCCGGCTGACATTTGTAGATCTTTCACAGTCGTTACGGGTAGTTTGAGACCCGAAAGTCTGACAACCAATCTTACCAAGGTTTATTGTACAGGGTGTAAGAAGACACTTAACGAAGCCGAAAGCCACGTATTCTACCCATTATTTGGATATTTTTTTTCCTTTAGACCGTACCTGGGACTCCAAGGGTTCTCGAGATATTGAAGGTCAAAGTTGCATTTTTTTTACAAAATCGAATTCTAAGTATTATTACAAAACTTTTTTCCAAACAAACATTACCTGAATTTTCGATTTTTCTAAAAAAAATACGCACGCACGTCGGTACGTTCTTATCACAGCGCGTTCCGACATAATAGGCGCGTTGTGAGCGTCAAGCCGCCCGCCTACGCACACATACACAACGACACGAAACCTGTTTGCTTTACATTGCGCGCAATATTTTTTTTTTTTGATACCTAAAAATAAAAGTCGGTTCCCAGCGATAATTTTAGCGTAAAGCTACTTAGTTAGATGTACAGTATGCGTAGTTAAGAGGGCTTTCACACGTTTCCTTAAATTTGTGCAAACTTTGGAACCGGATTCTGGGAAAGATATGGCCACAAATTAAAAAAAAATGTATACCTGAGAAAGCTTGATTATTTTTCTGTGGACTGTATTAAACAAATTTTTAGATTTGTTTACGTACATGAGTAAAAACCTTGTCTCTACAAAAGATGTTTCATAAAATTCTACATTTTGTCAATGTTTGGTACCTCATTACATAGAAGTTATAATAGTAAAATAATATTTGAAAATATCCGTGGTACAACTAAATGTTTATATTTGGACTGTATTAATCAGTTTTTTATTTTTCATTCAGAAATACACCAAAAATAATTCCGCAAAACAGGAAGATATTGAAAATTTTTCGTTCGAAATTACATTTTTTATCTATCAATATTTTACTGGATATTCAATCAAAAAGTATTGAATAACGAAGGTTACTATGTTAGCTTGCATGAAAAAAATAATTAGTTCATTTAAAAGTAAAATAATAATATTAAACAATTATAATATGCAATGACAAAATTCAATATAAAACCAAGAACGGTTTGGTCTTTGATTTAGACAGCGCGGAGCGCTTTCTGAGGGAGGACGTATCGCTCGCAACCATTTTGACATTAGTCACGTAATCATTAAAATTTAAAATACACGCCACCATTCATGACCTTTAGACGCGGCGCTAGTGTCTTTGTCATTACATCAAATTGCACTTGAAAAATGTAGTACCTCGAATTTTCCGCAGGTCATAAGCGGTGGCCAGGAATTTTTCCAATCGCCAAGAATACAGCGTAACCAACCTTTCTTGATACAAGTTAATATTTTGAATTAATTTTAATTCTGATCAGATTGCAATGTAAATTAATAAATGTGTTGATTGTATTTTCCTACTATATTCGAATGTGAATGTAATTATAGATTATAAATGTTAATAATTCTGATAGCTTCTTTTTCTGAATTGATAATTGAATGTAATTTCAGACTTGCCAACTTCCCAAACATGCCAGTTCACTTGTATAGTATAGTTCGCTGCGGACCCACCATACCACTGGCTATGCCTCTGGTGGTATGTTTTTTTTTTACGCGGTAAAATCATCAGATCAGTCCTTCCACCCAGGGAAGGACGGGCGGAACATTCAAACTTGCACTGACTTAAATCCACGGTGTCCTTCAATAGCCCTTGACGTTCCAGGGTCACCGTTACCTGATGAGACAATCCCGTGACCACGGCGGGCTCCGGCCCTCTAAAGCGTACCTCTCTGATTGGAAATCGCTTTGCGACGTCGTAGGTCATCCGGCTGTACTCTCCCTCACGTGTTCCACCTCCTCCTTCGCTAGCATGGCTGCCTTGCATAGGGAGGTGACTACTTCCCATTCCGTCTAGTCCCGCAGCGTGACCTCGATCAGTGCCGGGAGCTGATAAATTGACTCAAGTGCATCAAGTTGGGATTTAGCATATCTGTCCCACGGGTGGGAGCAGTACTCCATTTACCGGACTTGAACATTATACAAGTTCATTAACTGTTGAGGCGTGAAATACCCTCTCATCTTGACAAGGATCCCTAACTTTTTTTGCAGCCAACTCAATAAGTGGACAAAAATTGAGGGCCGATGTCAACGGCACCCCAAAAAGATCAAGATGGTCTGTCATTTTTATGGTTACAACTCAGAAAGATAGAACCGGGTGGAATTAGCTCCGTTTTGCGGAAAAAGTCACGTCTTAGCGGCATTTATCCTGACTAAATTGGCACAATCGGAGACTACCTCCAAAGACAAGTTCAAGCACTCAACCGCCCAAGCAACACAAACTAGCTGATTAACTTTTGTATAATAGCAATTCTGATGACTAAACGCTGTAAAAGATCTAGGGATAAAGTTTATATAAATGCTTATACAGTCAATATTCAAGCAATTTGGGCACATAATTAATCGCTTAAATCTGAATAACGTTTGGTTAACTTCTGCATAAAAGCTGATCGAACCTTTGTTCAGAATTGAAAACTCTATTAAGCAGATGAAAATATCAAACTCTGATATACAGACAATATTCATAATTCAGATCTTTTTCGTTGTTTTGTAAAGAAGGTATGTAATTAAATGTACAATATCAGCATTTTGTTATTCAATTTAAGTGATGGTGGCATCAATTAAAATGTTTTGTTAACAATACAATTATTACAACGCATGCTTCTTTACTGTGAGAATACATATAAGTTTATAGTAAAATTTTCGAGCGCCACAAGATAAAACCAGTTTTAAAAAAATAAACAATTGACTTATAGTAACCCTTTTCGACAGATAAAATATTTTATTCAATTGTTACTAATCAAAGTGGTAGAAAACAATCAGGTAGGTATTAGAATACTACCCAGATGTTTTTTTTTAATAAAAACATCGAATTATTATTTGTAATAACATCGTTTAGTTTAAGAAAAGTGGTTATGTTAGGATTAATACTGGCGACGATGTTGATTCTGAATATAAGCTGTTCACACAAACAAATGTTTACAATTTCTGTGTAACAGGTCACTTGTAACTGTCAGTAACAGTACGTTTTATATCGTACTTCTGATAACCGATTCTAAAGCTGCCCGTCTCATTACTCTTATTCAGATTATTAGGAGTTGAGCTGCATAAAAAACGATTAGTGCACTTCTCTTGCTATAAGATTGTCATAAGATCGTAGTCATCTTCATTTATGCAGAAGTTAGCTGCTTAAACGCTAAAAAAGTAATCAGTATCCATATTCTGAATAAATGAGTACGGTTTGCCGGGTTATGCAGCTTAAAGAAACCAAACAATAAACTATTCAGAATCAAGCTGTATAATTGAAATATTTTGCAAAGTTGTTCAGCACAAAGCTGAATTTTTCGCTGTTATGTAGCTACTAGCTGTCTCAGTCACTTTTATTTGCATAAAGTAAAAAAAAAAACAATCTTATGCAGAACTTATCAAGCTTTCAGTGTAATTAAAGTTTAAATACTGTATTATTCAAGATAAAGCTATCACGTCAGCTTTTTTACAGATGTAATGCAGCTATAAACTGCTAATTGGTGTTTAATTTTTACGTATTGCTTGGGCGACCATGGTTCTTTCGCCTAATATTTGTGAATTTTATTCATGAATATACCACTCAAAACAAAATATTAAAATGTCATTGACGATTTTCGATGAAAATACATAAAAAATAAGTTAGCATTTCAATAAATCGTTAAAATAAACGAAATTAAATAAAAAGTGAGAAATTACAGGAATGTATCAAGTTTCATATAAAATAATAAAATCGAAAAATAACGTTACCAATGTTCCAAAGAGCTCTTTTACCCTGTGTTATTTGATTCAATGTGAAATGTTCTGGATTAAATACCGAAAATTTTCTATGCTCAGTAGAAATCAGATAAAAATTCTGAGTGACCATTGTAACATCGTAATTCGAGCATCAGCGAATCTGTGCACTGTTAGTCGCGTCATATTCGCTCGAGCATCAAATTGATCCAAGTTGAACTCAGGTACTCCTTGCTGTTCGAATGAAATAATGTGGAGTTGCACCACATTCTCTACGCAATTTTGAGCAGTTACATATATCTTCGTTAGGAAGCGCAAGCCCAGTTTTGAAAAATAGAAACAACCATCCCAGAGCATAATTTATTTAGAGCTCACCGAAAGAGTCTGTTTCAAGAGTACAAAGATCTGAAACCTGTTGTTAAGATCTTCTCAACTCTCTAATAGATCTTACTTTATTAAAAAAAAATAACCCAGCGGTAACCCACCATAGGAAGCATTGAAGCCCAGTCAGAACAGTTCAATAAATTTTCTCATTTGCAATTGTTTAACGTTTTTCACCATACGCTACAGTTAACTGCAAGCGAACCAAGCAGCTTCTTGAATATTTTTAATCTTCATGGTGTCGATTCAAAATAGCCTAGTCAATTATAGGGGTGCCTGTGGCTCGTCGCAATAGAGTTTGTAGGGTCCACGTGGTAGATTTATCGCTCTCTTTGCGCGGTTCAACGAACTTGATTCTTGGGCCTTACTCATTTTTGTCCGATCACGGCGTTTTGTGATATTACCCGTCACTTGACACAGGTTTCAAACATTTTGAAGCACTACTTGGGAACATTCGACCATTAAACCCAACTTTTCTGGCTATATCTCCTTATCTATAACACCTTAATTACCCCAAGTGGCTAATTTTGCGTCCATAATTATGTCTCTGAATACATGACATAAATGACTGCTTGCTGTATAAGTCGAAGAAAAAGTTTAAAATACCATATCGTAAACTCTAAAAAATCACAAAAATCTAATTAAAAAAAAAAGTTATGAATTCCAATTAGTCACTGGAAACAATATTAACACTTGAAATATATCATAACAAGATATTTATTATAGAATAGTTTGAGGACATTTATCGTATTATCCATTCGTAACTAAGAAAATAAGTAGTGTCTGGAAGCCCCGGGATCTCACTCTGTTTATTCGAAAGAAAAGTGGCAAAAGCTCATGTTGTTTTCTTCCTGGTATACGAGGCACAGTTCTTTTGTTTGTGTTTTGTTTCTATTCGTGGGGCATCACGATGTCAGATTGACAGAAACTGTGTTCTTTCATATTGTAATAGCCCTCTTAACGGCTTTGTGATGTGTCTAATTACACCCTGTATATCCCCAGTGCGTACTAAGTTGAGTCGTGGAGGTCAGATAAGCTGTCACTTCATGCAGTGCTGGTATATAGCTGCATTCGATTAAAATAGAAATAGATATAATAATTATAATAGTTAATACAACAAAAACGGCAGGGAATTCCACTCCTTACCTGTGCACACAATAAAAGTATTAGCAAAACGCTTTGTACGTACCGGAGGGATGTCCACCATATATCGGTGGCGCATTGCCGTACGTCTTGTAGTCCGATGATGGAAAGGGCCAGGCGGAATCAAGTTGTACAGTTCCATCGCACACTCTCCGAAATGTAACCGATAAAAATCGACTGGCTGGCAAATCGGCGTGATGCAAAACAAAAAAAAACACGAGTGGAATTGAGAAACTCCTCCTTTTTGTCAGTTAAAAAGCACATCATATTCAACAATTAAATACTTTATACAATATTCTGCAAGCATAATTCATTATTCATGTGCGATAAACTAAATTAATATTAGAGTGAAATTTCACTCCAAACATAAATACTAATATCATTAAAAACCGCACAATTTTGGCCGGCTAACCGGATTTACACAAACAGCAACATTTAACCTCAAAAACGAGCACAATCTCTTTATCTCACTGAAACAGAATTAGTAGTTTTAAGTTACATGTGACAACTCTGTTTTATTTTTAACAAATAAAAAATCTTTAACCCTCACAAATTTTAAAATGAGTAAACTGATTGTAGTACTATAAATTGAGTTAAGCCAAAAAAACTAACATGGCATAAAAATAAAAATAGTCTCATTGACAGAAAAAATCAATCAGTACGTCAGTTACATTATCATGAAATATTTAACCTCCAAAAAACCCAATCTAATTCTAAAACGAAAAAAGAACACGTTTGCCCCATATAAAACAAACGCACTATACGAAAACAAAAACACGCCACTAAAAGGTGTCATCACAACACAGACAAAATGCGACGCAAAGAGTTCCACCCGTGCCCTATCAACACGGTTCTTTTTGTGCTCTATGATTGATGACCTGACGTCTTCCTGCCGTTGACGTCGCGTCGGCTCGGATGACGGTATTGACGCAAGATTCCTTCGGGGTTCAGTTTCGTTTCAGTTTCAAGGAAAATGATATGCGGTGTCATTGTGTTGAGAAAGTCATGATTTTTGTTTTGTTTTTAAGGAAATAGTTGTTTTTACCCGACTGCGCGACGCAAAGGAGGGTAATGTGTTTATCAGTCTATGTATGTATGTATGTTTGTTTCTATGTGGCGTTCTAGAGACCAAATGCGTAGGCCGATTTTGATAATTCTTACGTCAATCGATTCGGCTTAACCTTGCGAGTGTCACTAAAGACATGACAGTAATCAAAATTCACCACAGCGACAAGCAGACGCCATATTGTCAAAATGAAAAAAATAAAAGTCGATGAACTATGTCAAGTGGGGTGTCGTTGAATAGGTATTTTGAAATCATCTTTAGGTTTCTTTTATCATTTTTCCTTTTAAGTAATAGTTTAGGATATATAACGATTTAAAGTTGTTTAACAGATCATTCTCGCTAATTTTCTAACTTATTGATTTAAGTTTTTATTTCAAGTATAAACGATATACAAACAAAAAAAACAATGAATCGTAGGTAAGTAACTAAAAAGTATAAAATAAAAAAATAATTTAAAGAAAAACAAAAAACCCGACTGCGTAAAAACTAATTTTGGAAAATACGTGAAAAAGTTAACTTAAATAGAAACTAAAAAGAAAGAAACAAGCCCAACAGAACAGCAGGAAGAAGCAGAACAGAACGACTCACAGTCGGGGCCCATTCAAATTTTACCAATCAAATCTTCCCCAGGGGCCCCGACTGTGAGTCGTTCTGTTCTGCTTCTTCCTGCTGTTCTGTTGGGCTTGTTTCTTTCTTTTTAGTTTCTATTTAAGTTAACTTTTTCACGTATTTTCCAAAATTAGTTTTTACGCAGTCGGGTTTTTTGTTTTTCTTTAAATTTTTTTTTTTTGGTGTTTATAGTTATCGTAGTGAGAGTTTGGTGTATTTTTCTAAGGCTCAATTTTCCAGTTGTCACGTAACATATCTAATTTACGTGTTTTTAATATCTTACAACATTTAGGTCAGGCAGACAATTCACGATGAACACTAACTGGTTTAAAAAAAAGCCGAGAAATGGACGGTGCTGCCGAGGCCAACCCAGAAAAAGGTGGCGAGACGGCCTGGACGCTTACCATAAGTGCTGGTTCGAAGCGGCCCAGGGAAAGAGTTCCTGGAAGGAATTGGGGGAGGCCTTTACTCAGCAGTGGGACAGTACAGGCTAAGGAAAAAAAAATCATACCTTTTCTGAAATTCCTATACTATATTAAAAACAGAAAACTCGCTCCGTTGTTTCTAAATTATTCAATAAGAATAAAGTTTTACCTTAGTTCAAGTAGAAAACAAACCAATGAAAGTAATAAGACATTTTATTTGCAAGTTATTGACCCATTGTTGACCACTCCCATGAGAGGGGTGCAGAGTTCAATCTAGCACCCCTCTTCATTACTGACAAACTTATATATAGATACGTCTCCAATAAATACATTCCCCTATTTGAATGCCATAAAAATTGTTGACATAAACACAAATACACTTTAAAAGCATCTCACAATATTAGAAAACGTTTTGACGTCAAAACATGAAATGTACAAAATACATTTGTAATGTATAAAATACATTTCTGCGACGTAAAATGATAACATTCATTCATTGCAACTCTCGCACTGAATGAAAATGCTTTCAATATTAAAGAGAGAGACTTCGACCGACATACGTCATGTTATTTGTATACTTTGCATGACTTATTCCCACGAAACCTGCCGTAAATATACAAATACATATAGAAATTCTTCAACTCCAATATATTTACGCCTTACCAATGAGATTACTCACAAATTCACTCGGTTCCATCACATCAGATATCCGTAAAGGATTTAGGAGTGTACCCAAATTAAACCCATTCGCGTATAGGTTTATACTCGTAAGTGTTTTTACCAACATTGCCTAACGTGTGTATAATATTGAAATAAAAATTTCCTTCACTTTTCCAAGTAGGCACATAATAAAAACTTATTACACATTGTGCACACTCCTGTTTTCACTGTATTACGTACTCCAAAGACTGTACTAAACGACGTAAGTATTATTGAAACAAAAAGCTCCTTAAATCTACAATGAAAGCTAAAACAGTATTCATTACTTATATTGCATGAGATCTGCTCTCAACCAAACGTAACCCTATACAGTACCGTAGATATGATTTATAATGCTTTTATATAGAGAACCCGGTCGATGTCACCGACCTTTCAGTTTGATCGATGTCTTTGTCTTTCTCCTCCGTTATCTCAGTTGAGACAATACAACCGCCCTCCACGCCGAACTTCCACTATCTTTTGTTGAAATAAAAGCATCGCTTAATTGATTTCTTCATTCGATTCTTCGCTTTCGAATTTCCCGACAAGTGAAAACTGTTAACTTTTCTATAACAATGGAGATCTGACGTTTTGGCAGGCCGGGAGCGCGGACGTGCCAAACTACCGATGTGCTTTGTGTAGCGCAAAATAGACCACACGAGCCCCGGCCTGGCGAATCGGCCTTGCAGATGAAATCACACGGAAAATCCCAAAGGATTTCCTATTTTCTTTCACGTTTATACGGCACGTTGTACGAACTAAGAATTATGATTTATAACCGTTAGAAAATAGAACATTAAACCGTATTTGGATATCAATCATAATCAAAATATTGTATGTAGGTACCTATACCACACGTCATTACGATCCTTCATTCATTAATACATATTGGTTTCCATGACACGACAATAGACTTTATTGGACTATAAATATAAGCCGTTTGTAATCTCTAACACTCGAAAATGGAATAGCCGAATTGAAATTAAAACCACATGGCGAATTCTCATAACAATTTCACGCAGTGCGAACACTGGCCCGCCAGATTATCTCTGCCAAATCTGACAAAGCACATAAATTGTGCAAATTCAACGGAGCATAAACAATGCATCCGCGTTTAAACGACAAAATACAAATAAAATGTTGTAGTAGGTCAGCATTGCGCAAAAACTTTTCCTATTAACGACCTATATACGACCAGCAAGTAGTGCATAATGCGTATGTTATAGCTGTACTTAATGTTTATCACCGACATTGATGTAGAATTTATTATAAGTTATGAGCCATAAAACCTTGAATTTAAGTTTTCAATACGCTCTTATTTATAGACTCTTGTTCCGGGGTCCAATGGCTATCGATTATAAGACGTTGTAGTAGTTCTATATAAGTTATGGATACATGGATTTTAATACAATTCGGCCATTTCTTGCCGAAGGAGGAATATTATGTTTCGTTAATCCCATCTCGACGCAGTGCTGTAATCGAAGCCAACTCGCTATAAGTAATGCGTACCGGAGGCGTAGAAACAAGGACGGGGGACTTGGCAAGGGAGCGTCCCCCATCTATGCTAGAAAAACTTTTTCTATCAGCAACACGGAAAATTTATTGCGACAATTTTACTAGCACAGCATAATATCGTGACCGCTGCGTCTGCCGTCTACATAGAGGTTGTTTTACTCATGCAAATTCGCTATATTGTTTGTTTTGAATAACATCCGCTGGATTTTGCGGTCGTGGTTCGAACGGTGCGGGAAGGTCAATGATCGCTCGTTATATCGTCACAGCGAGAATACGCTATTATGTGTTAATCACGTGGATTATACAGTTTCGGATATTCTATTACTCGTAATGGCTATACTCTCGTTGGTCGTTTACCTGAAGCCTTAATGTCAATTAAGCTGCAGCGCAGAAAACAGACGTTTTTTCTTCAGATTTTATTTTAAACGAAAACAATGGGCACCAGCTGTGCTCGTAATTAGATTAGAGGAATTCTGCAGTATGCACACTGAGACGTTAGAGGTACTTGTTTTTCATTAAACTTCGCTAAAGGCGTTGCCAACAACAGAACGCGCAAGATATTTTTCTTTTAATTTTATTTCTACGACCGGCAAGTGCTTTGACGAGACATTTTTACATTAGTTGCCCATGTAATAAACGTAAAAGTTAGTAGCTGAACCCGTCAAAAGACGTCTAAATGAATGACGAGTGACGAATTCATATTACTTGATTGTGACTGGAGTACATACTCCGACTATACTGCTGTAGAGCATTCGTGCACGCCCCTCCACTTCTGTATAGCCTTTCATAAATTACAATTTACTTTACACAACTCTGTAACTTGAGATGTCGCGACAATTTAATGTACATTATACGGGGTTTGGGTGTTATGACGCGACCCTTTGGCGCGCAGGGTCACATATGAAATACACCCTTCGCCATCCGCAGTTCACTAATTCGTCCGCGGGCCCGAGTGAAATGTACCACTGTTAAAGGTCCCTATTAGATTTTATATAGCTATCATCGTCGCCATTACGTAACTCCTTCGAGGGAGCCCTCTCACCTTCATTAAGGTTAGTGTTGCGCTCGTGCCCTTTATTCATTATTCTTAAGTATGGCATTACGAGGGAAAAATGCCCGACAGTTAAGTCGATTGCTGATTTCCATACAAATAGTAAGTAATTGCACACCCACCTTATTTGGAGCTATTCATGTTCATGCATATTTCGTTTCGTTAAGGTGCTGATAGACTTGATTCAGCATTCACTTGTAACAAAACATCGTTTGCCGTTTCAATTCTGTCAAACTAAACAACAAACAGTACCAAGCATAGAGTCAAAATAGCTATGAACATTTTCACGATCTTTGTAGCGGACGCTACAGTCGATAGTCGTCAAAATTTTTTTCATTACGAAGACATCAGACTTGACAATCGGCTTGGCAAAAGCTCGCCAGAACGCTCGTTAGAATGCTCGCCAAAACGCTCTCATGTGTATTTCTATAATGTAACATTCGCTTGTGAATGCTCAGGTTTATCAGCACCTTTACGAAACAATTGACCGGAATCCAGTATACGGGCCCTCGTCCATAAAAGTGTTTAGGGAAAATACTGAAACGTATTATACGTCTTGATACTTATTACGTAACTAGCTTTGACCCTCGGCTCCGCCCACGTGGAAGTAGGGGCGTACTTTATGTCGACTTGTTACCCTATTTTTCAAATTGTTGACGTCTTATGAATGGAACATTCTGGAGTCAAAATGCTTAGTAGGTAATGCGAGTTTTGAGTAGCTTTTATTGAGCGCTATAGAAATGGGGAGTTGTTTATGAATTACATCATTTTTTTTTCTTTTGTCAACGTTTTTCTATTATGTTTAGCCAGCCCTTATTCAGCTCATGAGTTTACGAATATAATAAACAGATCATTATTATCAGCTGCTTAGCTTCCTAGGCACGTTGCAATGGAAAGGAAATGGGTTATTGCGGTACCCCTACTTCATGAGTAGTCCCTGCTCTCGCTAATTAAATCTTAAAAAAAGCTGTATAGAGATGTAGAATTACATGTAATTATTTATTTTAACTGGACAACTTTAAAAATAAATACTCATCCAATTCGTAATGCTGTTTTTTTGGGTGGAGTGAAAGGGAGACTTGATTGACTAAAACCACCCTGTTCCTTCGGTCGCCATTTGTGTTCCAGAGCCTTGGTGCCATTTTAAGACAGTCCTGCAACCCCAAAATAGGTTGTAACTTAACAGGGCTCGTTATAGGCTGAAGTATAGGTGATTTTAATTACGTTGCGACTTATCATGGACTTATTTCCGTTTAGGGTTCGTGATCCAACTACATTGTCCAACTAGTTGGATTACCGGACTTTGGTCGTTGCAGTTGTCCAATTATCATTTTTAGTTGGACAACGATACCTGGCTAGACCCGCTGGTCCACTGCCCTTGCTAAAGACCAAAATATTCTTAAAACCATTATACTTAGTAAGTATAGACGCAATCACTTTCATACGTCGATTTCAAGCCTTTAAAATATTAATGATAATACAAATAGACCATACTAGCAATTACTGAGCAATTGATTTCTTCAAAATAATTTATAGCTTCATTATCCACGCAAGACTTTTAATTGCTAAAGCGATTATTTCTAGATTCTCATGTAAAACTTTGTTTATTATAGCTTGGTCGTACAGGTTTAATTAGCAAGTAGTGATGTTTATTACAAAGACTTATGTGTGTTCTTAGTATGTGTATGGCAATCTAGACGGAGTTAACCTAGAATTTGGCCAAAAGTTCGGTACCTTCAGTAGCTGCCATTTGTATCTGTATTATGTAAATGATAGAAAGACAAACAAAGTGACATTCCTCAAAGAAATTGATGGCAAAAAGTAAACAACCCTCTTTTTTGTTGTAGTCGGGTAAAAATATATTTGATTGAAAGCACATCTTTGTAATTCTTTTCGTGTGTCGCAGGAGACCACTCTCTGGTGTCAGAATTATTTCAGCAGCCTCTGGTAACTCCATAGGCATCTGAAATGGTACCTAGACTATTAGAAGTCCAAGTTCCCTCACAACATGTTTTCCATCACAGATATCAGTGATATCCAAAATATACATAAAAAGTGCTTATGCATGAAAAAAAGAAATATTAATGCTTGGCCAGTGTTTGAACTCACAACCTCAGGCATGAAAGGCGAGGTTTCTTACCTTCTGGGCCAACAAAAGTACCTATATACGACCTAGCGAGCTTTAGAAATGCATAATTTACTTTAGATAACCTCACAGATCAAACTAAGTGGGTACAAGACGCTTCCATGTGCAAACAAATCGAACCCGTAAAAAAATAAAAAGAGGAAAAAACAAGCAAAACAAAACACACACATTTAAGCATGATTGCCACAAATATCTGTAAATATTTCCTTCTTTGTCCCCACTTATTGACCAGAAAACAAGAAAACCTTCAATGAACGCCAAATTCCCTGCTTGCCGTTCCCATACCTATTGATATTTCTACTAAAGGACAATTTCCTCTGTGGATTTTTTGGTAAATCACTAAAATAACACTCGACCAACAAACGAGAGTAACTAACGGAAACGACTCTTGAGTCGTGAGGGGAAATTACTTAAACCGGGAGAGTCGGCAAACAATCTCTTTTTGCTCCGAATGCGTTCGAGGCTGATTCGAGAAATGTCAACATCACTAGTTTAGGTTCCTACTGGATTTGTGTTTGCTTGAGAGTTGAGGACGAGGAAATTTATCGAGAATTATGAAGTTGTAATAGGTGGAAAATATGTGGAGTGGTTTTCTGATGTGTTTAATCTTGCCAAAGCTTTTACAAGTCAGAATATTATTTTATACTACACTCACTCGCTAAAACTCATAACATTTTTTATATGTACAGTTGTAGTAATCCATGGATAGTTAATATAGTGTGCAGGGAGATGATGCTGTCTAACGTTTTCTCTTGTAACTTAACACAAACGTTCATGGGAAAATGGACTCTAAGATATCCATGCTATTTTACTGGACAGTGTACTGTTTTCGTGGAATTATTCACAAATAGCCTATATAAACATGACACTTGTTATATTACCGTTTTTAACTTGAAACTATCACCCAAATACTGGTCAGCAGTTGAATACTGATGTATTTTGCACCAAAATTCATGGAATAATTTTGCACCAAATTCGTGGAATAATTTTACACTAAAATTCGTGGAAAATATTCATGTTTTATTGGGTGTCATGGCGAAACACACTTTTGCATTACAGTATTAGTTCGCAAACATTTTTGGAAGTATTCTCTCATATGTATTGTACCTAGCGGGTAACCTTGCCAAGTTTTAAAGTTTTGGGAGCACTATACAGAATCCAGATTTAATTCCATTAGGCACTGGGGATACGCCACCTAGTTTTAAACTAGTTTGCATTCATTCAACTTTATAATATAAAAACCACTTTGAAATGGGGATTCGTAAATTGATCGTCAGTATTTTTTTGAGTTATTCAGCTGGAAATTTTGGCCTGTATAAATGGGCCGTGGCCTGAGCCCAAGTAGAAGGATGGCTCACTCCCTCTCACAGAGAGGAGGCCTGTGTTCCAGGAGTGGGAATATTTATAAGCTGATGATGATGATGATGGTTCATGTTTGCGACCGATATACCAAGGCAGCAGTAAATAAATATACGTAGGTTTGTTTAAAGAGAGCTTATTTTTACTTTAATTAAAAGAGTTTTAGAACTAAAAAGACGTGCTAGAAGGTCTAATTACTTTTCACATAATATTTCTTCGTAGAATCCTATTCAGGTCTTGCTTCTTTGATTACGCGGGGCATCCTTGTAATTACTGGTATAAAATATAAAACACATTTTTCCAGTAGGTAACTTTTAAAAAGTATTAATAGTCAATCAACGGGCGGAGGTTTACATTTAGCCAGCAGTGGTATTCCCTAAAAGACTCTACGACGCACTCGTCGTCGAACTCGCAGACGACCTTGACATAGATTTTCAACTTTGTACTCTAGACCATAAAGTTGAAAATATTCTAAAAACAAACCCTAATTTTGGCACAACCGCGTCACTGAGTCTTTAGAGAATGGCATTACTGTAGACGAGCGTCTAAGGTACTCTAACTCATTTGATAATGCCCAGCAGAGCGACAAAATAGTCAGGCATAACAAAAAAACTATCAAATATTGTAAAAATCCATAAAAAAATGTTGCTATTTTTCATTGCTTTCAAGAACGCCTAGAAACTAGAAATAAACGAAGACAATCAAGGCATGTGCCTTACACAGCGTCTACGCGTCTCGTTTATTTCTTCTTGAAAATTAAACATCCCAGAGAAAGAACACTGAACTGTTAGGAGGAATTTCTTGCTAAAAAGGCTGTGTAAAGACTAGAAGAAAAGCAGCGAGCTGTAACAAGAAAACCAAACAAGCAAATCGAAGAAAAATAACTAAAACAAGTGCTCCTAAAAAGAGCATTTTGTTGATAACACCTCGTCAACGACTTCAGGTGACGCGACTTAAATCACTGCATTGGAGTCACTTGTTTCCTTTTTATCACTGTCGCGATGACGTATTCTACATTGAAACTAACCACACCCGCTAAAATGGCACCTGACTGAATCGCACCTGACACCAGCAATCCACATATTTTTTTAAACTTTGCCCCACGCTATGAATTTCTCCTGTATTATGGATGCGTTTACAAACATAATTATAAACTCGCATACACAAACGCCCAGATTCGGAACACTCGTAGATCAAACAAAATATTTGCTTCTTGCTAGAATCGAACGCCCTAAACGCAGCGCAGCAGTTCAATTCAATTTTATTTTATTTCGACCAACAAGTCTAATCGTCCGCGTAAAAAGTAAATTGTGCCGTCATAATCTACGGCACCTATCCATATTTACCAGTAGTCAAAAGGTGACTCGTTGCATGCTGTAAACTACTTTTTTCATTTGTTTTCTCCATAGTCGCCGCTGACACGCGATACGTGTCGCGTGATCGTGTACGTCGTGGTCAAACAGTAAACGTCTCAGGACATTTCTAAGTGCAATGTGCTTTACTCGACCAGTCCGTTAATTGACCGGGCACGGCATTGTTTACTTTGACGCCGCACCTGGCCGTGTTTGATGTGGTGTGGAACCCTAAAAAGCTAGTAGCCAGAACAAACACCTTATTAAAACAGTGTCACCCTTTGGCTGGCTATATAGTGCGAGATAGAGCTTTGACCTCCAGGATCTCCATTACCGTCTGCCGGCCAGTTGATTCCCAACATAAAGGAGTTATAGTAAACATTGGAGTACAAAAGAAAATGCATTGTGTATTCAGACATTTATCTTACTAAAATATTGTAAAAGCGAAAGTTTGCGATGATGCATGAATGGATAGAAGTTTTTTACTGAAAAACTAATAGCGTTAAGAAAAATTCGAAACTCAAAACAAATAATAAACGCTATGAATATTCTTTTTTTTGAGTTCTATTGGTAATAATAACACAACATAATACACCTCGTCCAAAATCTGCAGGTACCGGTTTGAAAATAGTTTTTATTAGAAAATCGTTTCTAAAAAGAAAAAATAAAAAGATCACGAGGATAAGGGCGGTTTTAAAAACTGCACCACTGGACGTCTCAGAACGTTCCCGGGTGCAACGCGCTTTGCTTGGCGAGCCGGTTAATTGTCCGGGTAGCGTGATGTTTGCATTGGCGCCGCGCCTGCTTGTTTGTCGACTAGTGCCTGATTGTCGCACACATTGTCTACACCCTGTAGATAAGCCCCAAGTGTGGACAGTCCTTAGGTGTTCTAGTTTACGATTTGTCGGTCGTTTTTGTGTCGTATTTAGAATGATAGATATGAATAAGTCTCTAGTATCTTAATACGGGCCTCATTAGTAAGCTCAATGTAGCCCAACGAGCTATAGAGAGGGCTATGCTTGGAGTCTCTCTGCGTGATCAAGTCAGAAATGAGCCCCAAGTGGACCAAAAAGAGACTGTCAGACGATAACTGACAAAAACCACCATGTTTCTTCACATGCCCTTTACGTTCCAGGCCGCGGTACCCTTTTGAGACAGTCCAGTGTGGCCGGCACTACACTTCAGCCAGACGTCGTCGTATTTGCGTTATTTCAAAGTGGTGTTATTTTAAGTTGAATCTGTAATATAGCTAAACAATAAACTTTCCTAATTTTTCTTCTATATAATAGAGGTTGGCAAAATTACAACTCCAATTCAGCGAAACCTATTCAAAATATTTACCTAAAATAATAACTTTTCCTAGAAATTATTCATAACTTGATAAATCTAAAATGAGAAGAGTTCTAAGAAACAAATTATTCGAGCGACACCCCACAAGGTAGATATTTTAAGGCTTTCCTTTTAGCGTCTACATATTTTTTGAGATACACAATAAGTTCTCAACGAAATTGCTTGAACGTCTAATGTGGATGAGTAAGAAATATCTTCTTTGTGTGTGAACGCAGCTGAATACATCCAACTGAATATTTTCAAGGTTTAACATGCGGGCTCAAATTCATTGAACCGTCAAAACTCTGGAACGATCTTAAAAGTACTAAGTTATTTAGAAAATTTTGACAAGAATTATATTTAGATATCATTTAAACAACGACGATATTAAAATAACAACACGATTTTATCATTTCCCTAAACAAATCTAGTGATTTGATCAAATCCCTAAATTGGTTCAGTTAAATGGAAAAAAATCTTTTCTGTGATATTTTAACACAAACTAAATCTAGCCTCCTACAACATCCATAAAAAAATACCTCAGGCGATACATTATTTAAATAATTGGAACATCTATCTAACTATATAAAAATGAGTGATGAAAATAAAAATGGATCGTCGAAATCTATGTACACAGCACATAACTTCTGAATGACTGCACCAAATTTGATAATTCTTGAAAAGAATTTGGGAATTTGTAAGAAAATGTGGGTCGCTAGTTCGTAAAGTAATGTGAGAAAGCTTTTTACTTTATTTTTTCAGAACCAAATCATTCTTTTGGAAAGTTATGAATTTTAAATGAATAAAACTCATCATTTCAGAAGCCACAGTTTGAATTTTTTATTTATTTTTCAAATTATTCTGGCGTACTTGTTTTTTCAAATCATTTGTTTCTTGTACTAAAAATATTCATCAAAGCCGCTCAATGCTAGCGGTCTGAAAACCTTTAAAATAATAGCTCTGTCTGACAATGAAAAAAAGCGTCTCTGATACAAAAAAAAAACTTCAAAAGACTTGATAACAATGCCAAAATGTTTTGTTTTATGCCGAATTTTAATATATTTTACTCAAAAATTGTTTTATCATAAATCTTTTTCTTTCTGAAAGAAAATTTTGTTTTAATGGGTTTCGCAACACGTTTTTTATGCCGCAGCGCAAAACTAAGCTTTTTTAGTTCGTTGAAATTTTTTATTTAGACAACTTAGCATCACGTATAATCTTATCATACTATATATTATATAGTCATAGAAAGCTTGTAAAAACACTGATGCATTATGTATTTGAAATGTATAAAGATACTTCTGATAAAAAAACACATTTACTACACTTATTTGCCAAGTCAAATATTTGTTATTTATTTAAAAATTAATTAGACTCAACACATTAAAATATATATGTACAAGTACCTAGATAAGACTCAACACATTCAAATATTTGTACAAGTACCAAGTACCTGTCAAATTTAATAGGGAAAATATTTATAGGGCATCAAATAATCTTCTATATCGTTTATTAAACTCTTTAAGGGCAATGCCACACGATGCCGCACCGCTCAGTTACCTCATCGAGTAGCCTCACTCTTAAAATAAAAGTCACCTTTTTCCATTTCGAATTAAAACCTTTAATTATAAAAATAATTATAGAGCTCTCGACTCGCTTATCGACCAGTGTCCAGCCATGGAAAAATACTGAAAGAATTATATATATTTTCCCACGCAACGAAACACGAGAGTGTCACAATTTGGACAGGTAAAACGAATCTCCCTCGAACACATTAAAGCGAGTATCACTCCCCAGCGTGTTAGGCAATGTAGATAAAACATTAATATGTATGAGCACCGTAGCTTGTTTGTGGTAACAGCTTAGATTTTCAGACGTTCTCAATGAATAAAGAACGTTGGGAATATTTATATACGTATACAATAAATATACATGCCATCTTGGTCCAATATTGGATCCAACGTACGTCGTAGGTATAAAATGAGTCCGGTTTTGGTCTGTGCTAGTTTAAAGGGGATAATTCTACATGTGGAGTAGAAACCCAACCTCTACTGAATGGTAGATATTTTTGTACTATCTATTCACTTGGGTCAATATTTGAACCAATAGTAAAACTAACCTCTAAACGCTCTCGTTAGGAGGACTAATTTGATGATTTTACCACGATAAAAAAACCTCTAAGCAGCTGGGTAGTACACATACCTATCAATTATGACCGAACGGTTACGTACAAAATTGTGAAACCAGCTTAAAGTTAAAATATACTCGTAGATTACCAAATCCATGTTCACGATCTCTGAACCGCCATTGTAATCAACGATGGCGTTAGAATGGGCCACTGTGTGAAGCCATATTGCGTGACTTCAGTGCGATGCTATCACTCCAAGGGTCTGTTATCAGAGCTCGGACCAAAACCAGGAAATAAAACATTCACCGCACTAGTGATTACCGAACACCTTTAGATACAATGGAAAAAAGATACGTATAAAATGGCTTCATAAAAAAAAACTTCACAAATAAACGATTCTTTATTTTAATGTATCAATCGAGTATGGCGGTAGTTATAAGTACTCTAAACACTACTAAAATATTTATAACAAACAGAAAGTTTCACTTCAAACATAATCGACGTCAATTAAAACTGTTGTAGCCCATTTGCTACGCCTTTGCTACGAACTGATACGAAAATTCGTAGCTTGACTACGAAATAAGTCACGGTCAAAATACGTAGCAGGACATAGTACCTATCAGGCAAACTATTTCTATTTTCTTCGATCTCACGCCTAAAACTTGGAAATGTGACTGTATTGTTATGTAGCGATAGAACTCGGAATACGATACCAAATGAGGCCTAACGTCCATTTTGACGGTAAATTGAATACGAATAGCGGGGAATGTCGTAAGGCTCCGGTAAATAGCGACTTGTAAATAGATAGGGACGTCGAAAACATTTAGGAACTCTCAATCCACCCTTTTGCCTTTTCTGCAAATTAAATGAGGATACATAGTTTGCTATATAGCATTTAGTTCGTCGGTGAATTCAGATTTAGACATTGTGTGCTAAGAATTAACTATTTACCCACTGTTTTGTGTTGGAAAGTCAAGCTATTGAATGAAAAGAGTTCAAGCCAGATCTTAAGAATGATTAAGCAATCATAAATTTATATATAAACTGTAGACCTCTATTGCCCACCCCCATTTTCTTAGCGTGGTAAAATCATCAAATGAGTCCTCCCACCCCGGGCAGGGCGTGAGGGACTGTCAGACTTGTACTGACTAAAATCCACGGTGTCCTTCAATAGCCCTTTATGTTCCGGGGTCACGGTAATGAGATAAGTCCCGCGACCCCGGCAGGCTTTGGCCCTCTAGAGGGGGGCTCCGTCATCATGCTCACGCTCTTTGAGGCGCGCGTGGAACACAACGCGCCGTCGACCCGGGGATGGTCCATGGTCGGACAGCGAGTTGCCCTTTACTTGCCGCCCGCATGCCCTGCCCACCCCCATAGGAAAAACTCAAAACGCCCCATACTACGATTCTTGCCAACTCCTTTCTCCTCGTCCATTGGGTATAAATTAATATAAATTCTATGTATATCGTAGGTGAATCTACAAGTATGTCAACTCACACGTACAAACATTCAGACCCGAAACAACTACTGGTAGGTCATACCCATATTTGCTCCGAGCGGCAATTTAAACCACGACACGCAACGTGGCAGTAATTTAAAATAACCTTTATTTTACTACTTAATAAATACTGGAAGTATAAAAACCCATCAAATAACCAATTCTCTGACTAATTAAACACTCGTTAATTTTCGAATGAGCCAACAACTCCATTGTATTGAAAACGTGTGAATTTCACTGTAAAGTTAGCCATACACCATACTGCCTATCGTCCAATCGGCATGACGCTGCCGATTCAGTTAAAATTGACCATGTGTGGGCGTGGAATCCATCAAATTGGCATGACAGTTAAATTTGATAGGCTTGAACATGCCGATTTGATAATGCCGATTTGATCATGCCGATTTGATCCTTCGGATTGGATCAAATCGGCATGATCAAACTTCAAATCGGCAGCAGTGATGCCAACTTAGCAACTTTATAGCTAGATCTAGCTATAAAGTTGTTAAATTGGCATCACTGCTGCCGATTTGAAGTTTGATCAAATCGATCGTCATGCCGATTGGACGATAGGCAGTATGGTGTATGGCTACCATTATATCTCATAGTTACGGTATGGTGATCTATACATCACAATAGACTCTAACATAAAACGTTTAGATAACAGGTGATACATCGCACCGTCAGCTTTTTATTCACAAAGCAGACTTTTATATAGCGGAGCTATTTAAATGGTTGGTTGGTGTTTTAGAAAAATACAATACATGTCCGGCTTTTTGAATGTGTCCGGTTCTAAAATGATGAAATACGTCCTGGTGGCCTACCACACGCAGAGAAATGTCTGGCTACCCATACGAGAACTTCTGGTTGCAACCGTGACAGCAAGACTCACTAGTTGACTTTACAACATTTCTAGTAATAAAAACTAAGTAAGTAGTAGAGATAACAAGGACTTAGTATTTATTACTAGAAATGTTGTAAAATCAACTAGTGAGTCTTGCTGTCACGGTTGCAACCAGAAGTTCTCGTATACATTTCTCTGCGTGCATGAACTCTTAACGCGATCCAGTTTAGGCTGTGGGAAAGAGACGACTTGTATAGCTCTGTCTCTTTACCAAAGCCTCAACTGGATCGCGTTAAGAGCTCGTGGTAAGGCCTCTGGCGCCAAATGATACAAAAACAAAAGACAGTCTATTCATACCACAAATCATTGCTACAATCATTGTGTTTGGCAATGAGCATACAATACAAAATTCTAAAAAACTTTTTTCAAAAAAAAAATAACCGCCTTCAAAAACAACCACAAAAAAGGGTAAAATAACCTACAAAATAACTTTTCTTTCGGAAGTCGGTGGCTTTGTTTTTTTATTTCGTTGTCTTTTAAGCCACCGACTTCCGAAAGAAAAGTTATTTTGTAGGTTATTTTACCCTTTTTTGTGGTTGTTTTTGAAGGCGGTTAATTTTTTTTTGAAAAAAGTTTTTTATTTTACTCTTTTTAGTTTAAATATTCAACCCAAATTCTTGTCAAATACATCATTTCTTACATGTGCACTAGAATTTGGTAATCCTTAGCACTGGTATTAACATCGCTCATGTACACAATAAGCTAATAAAATTCCCTATCAAAAACTGCTGAACCGATTTTGATGAAACTTACAGTGTTCCCTAAAGTGAACTATTACTCGTACAACAAAAAAAGAATTTTGAAAATCGGTCCACAATTGGCGGAGTAATCGCGTAACAAACACTCAAAAAGTAAAAATCATCACATCATCCATCAATAAAAATGCTCACAAAATAAAAAGTACTAAACCAAATTGGATGAAATTTTTATGGGACCAGACTGCAAGTATACTGCATCGAACGAAAAAAGAATTACACTAATCGGACCAGAAACCTCGGAGTAATCGGTGTACATACATAAAAAAAAAAAAAAACATACCGACCGAATTGAGAACCTCCTCCTTTTTGAAGTCGGTTAATAAAACTCACACAAATCCCTTTTTTGCGGAACAAGGACGGAAGGGTAACTTGAAAAAGACTTTTAAAGCTTATAACTCCTTCCTGTTTTGCTGAATTCAATTTATTTTTCCTTCAACTTTTCTTTTTAAGGAACTGTCAAATACAACTTAGCCGTTTTGAAAGTAGATAAAGTGACAAGCAAAGTTAAATAGAAATTATATTATAATTCTTTTTTGTGCATCTTTGTTAAGCTTAAGGTCACTTTTTAATCCGTCAATGGACGGACGGACCCGTCCGAAACTAACTCGAAAAAAGTGAAACTTACTTCCTATAAATTATCCAATTCATGAGTAGTCGCGGGCATGCGGGCGGCGAGTAAAGGGCAACTCGCTGTCCGACCATGGACCATGCCCGGGTCGACGGCGCGTTGTGTTCCACGCGCGCCTCAAAGAGCGTCAGCATGATGACGGGGCCCCGGGTCTAGAGGGCCAAAGCCTGCCGGGGTCGCGGGACTTATCTCATTACCGTGACCCCGGAACATAAAGGGCTATTAATAATAATAATAATAATTTATTTAATTCAGACCATTGATCCATATAGTGTTAGTAAAATCTTAACCTATTGTTAGTACATAAAAATAAAAAGCTTAAAATTAATTGGCAACATGTACGCCAGTACGCACATGCCTACCTACCCAGTGCCTAATGAAAGGCCCATCAATTTTGTCCGCCAGTGTAGCCAGTAAGTTGTTGGGGCTACCCCTGAATCGCTTCAGCATACTCGCACATCGCTTGCGCATAACGGCATAAAAATCGTCTAACCTAGCTTCAGCGAACATGCCAGACGCGCTACAAAACCGAGGTAGCCCCAACAATATCCTCAACGCATTGTTATACTGAACGCGCAGAGCGTTGTAAGCCTTCTGCGTATACCTTACCCACAGGCTGCACGTGTAAAACGATTGACAAAACGCTCGAAAAAGAGTCAGTTTCACCTCCCTAGTACAACGTGCAAACCTGCGAGCCAGCATATTGCATCTGGCCGCCAACGCTCTGCGCTCCCTGTCTAAATCTTGGTCATCCATGAGAAAGTCCGTGACAACATGACCTAGGTATTTAAACTGCGTAACGAACTCCAACGGCGTTCCTCTTAAGTTAATAGATGGAATATTAACAGGTGTATTGTTGCGCACTCTAAAAACAATTACCTTGCTCTTGGTGGCATTATACCTCAAGCCATGAGCCTCTGCATACCTCTTACAGATGGCCAACAATTTCCTCAGACCACAGATTGATGAACTGAGCAGCACCATATCATCAGCGTAACTTATGTTGTTGATCATAGTTCCATCAATAGAGCATCCGATCTTGGTGCTGCTCAGCTCACCAATCAGCCGATCCATATACACGTTGAAAAGACTCGGTGAAGTCAATCCCCCCTGCCTAACCCCACAATCTAATCCATATGACTCAGATTGAGCATCCGCCCACCTAACATAATTATTCTGATGCTTATACCAAATTATGTATTGAAGGACACCGTGGATTTTAGTCAGTACAAGTCTGACAGTCCTTCCCGCCCTGCCCGGCGTGGGAGGACTCATTTGATGATTTGACCACGCCAAAAAAAAATTCGTGAGTTGTGACAATACTCCGGAAGTAGGGACAACAGCTGTGCAATCGTGTTGTCAATTTTTTGCGAGTAAAACTTACTAAACATAATTATATCCGTAAGCGATAAAGAGCCTGCAACGTCTGAAACTTCGGCCGAAGCTGCGGGTTTCGTTATAGCTTGGAGAAAAAAGTGATAGATCCATCGATCCGTGCTTATCAGAGAGATAAGTACGGATCGATGGATCTATCACTTTTTTCTCTAAGAATTTGCTGGATCTCTTTCAATGTGTTCCATTACCGTTATGGACATTCGTCAAATTATACTGGTCATTTTTTGAGCGACTTTTCTGTTCCATATCCACCCAGTGGTCATCGTCTGTCTAGCTTTTTCCCAACTATGTACCTATATTGGGGTCGGCTTCCAGTCGAACCAGGCCTTATAGCCAAACAGCAGACAACAGCAGACGACAATCGTTATCGCTCAGCAGTCACTAATACATTTTCAACTTTATACCCTAGCGCATAAAACATACATACGCATACAGAAAAAACCCTGAGTTCAAACACAACTCTTCTCTTAACTCTCAAGGCAGTTACAACTATACCACTAATTACTTACTAAGTCAACACTGTTACATGGTACCTTTGAACCTAAACTATTATTATTATTCATGATACTAAACAAGTTAATAAACCGGAGCCGCCATCAAAACTTAAAGCATCAAATTCGAATAGTTATAATATAAATTAACAGCGATGTTTCAAAGTAATTAAAATACCTGTTAACGGTCACAACACGGACTAATGACAAAAGTTTTTAGTTTTACGTATTTTGGGCGGGATTTTAAGCCTACCTAAGCTATGTGCTGTACTTAATGTGCCTGTCTGGCCAGTAACTGAGTTCAAATTAAATTGCGAGCTGGCAACTCGGGTAGATGCTTTTCAAGGCTACCTATAACGAGCTACAGTGGCCCTGGAACGTAAAAGACTATTGATGGAGACCATGGATTTTAGTTAGTACAAGGATAGTCAATTTAAGGACTCATTTAATGATTTCACCACGTGAAAAAAACCGGCCAAGTGCGAGTTGGACTCGCCCATAAAAGGTTCCGTAGTAGCAAGCATAGATTAGGGATATAATTATATTGAGATTAGTAAGTTTCAATATAATCAAACAATAAAAATAACTTTGTTTTTCATAGTGTTTGTAGGAATGGCAAAGTTATATTTGCGGTTTTTGAAAATGTACTATATCTCAAAAACTGCTAACTGTATCTAATCCAAACCAATTTTCGTTGGAAGTTTTTGTTGAGGTTATTATAGTCATTACATATTTTTTTTGTTTTATCATTCCCTTATTTTAGAAGTTACAGGGGACACACACACATTTTACCACTTTGGAAGTATCTCTCGTGCAAATTGTTCAGTTTAGAAAAAAATGATATTAGTAACCTCAATATAATTTTTAAAGGCCTATCCATAGATACCCCACACGTATGGGTTTGGTGAAAACAAAAATTTTTAGTTTCAATTCTAAGTATTGGGGGCACCCCCGTAATTTGTTTTGTTTTTATTTTTGTGTGAAAATCCTAATGCGGTTCACATAATACATCTACCTACCAAGTTTCAACAGGATAGCTCTTATACTTTCGATAAAAAGTGGCTGTGACATACGGACGGACAGACAGACAGACATGACGAATCTATAAGGGTTCCGTTTTTGCCATTTGGCTACGGAACCCTAAAAATGGTCCATCCCTATCCTATCCTACTCCTAACTTAAATTATAAATGTGAAAGTAAGTTGGATTGTCACTTTCACACCTTCCACGCCTAAACGACTGAACAGATCATCTTGAAATTTTGCATAATACTTACCTACATTATCAGGTGTTTAGAAACGGACTTAGGTACCTTACATCCGCAAAAAAAAAACTGTTTGTAGAGTATTGTTAAACCGCAGTAACGTTCTTATGGCCTTTCGTTCTGTTAGTGAAGCTGCGAACTTTAGCTAGTAATTATTGAATCCCTTTATTTTAAGGCTGATTGGACAGATCGTCATATTTTTTTTAATTGTAAACCAATATTATGAAGTTAAAGAATTTGTTTGGTTTAACGCTCTCATCTCGGTAACTTCTTGTTCAAATTGAAAAAATCTGTTTCTATCGTATAGTCCATTTATCGAGGAAGGCTATAATCTATGTAACTTAAAGCTACGACCAATAGAAGCCGAGCAGTGGAGGTGAAACCGAGGGGAACAGCTATTAAAATATTTTTTAAAGTATCATAGGCTTTTTCCACATTTTACAACGTAAAGATTTTAGAACATATTGCCTTAACATAAGATCGATTTTCTCTACAATAGGTTTTCATGTCAACCAGGATTAATGGCTTGTCATACTCTCCAAAACATATAAAATGTCTCTTTTTCATAAAACGATCAATTTATCAAGTTATAATAAAGTAAAAATAACTTATAAATTCGAAAGTTTAGATGGATGGATGTATCATTCAGTCTTGTATCTATAGTTTTCGGTATTACGTTCCCTTGGGATCTTGCGTGCGAAGTCGCTGGCCACAGCTATTATACTTTGAAAATAAATACCTAGAGAGCCTTCCTCACCAAGAGCATTCGCGTGTAATGTAACGTATGCGGCCCGCTGTACACATTTGATTACAAGTAGAGCGCGCAGGCTGTGATACATTTGTATCATTACAAAATGCGCACTGTAATACTCGACTTTCTTCCTCACTGATTTAATGCTCGAATTTGTAACGTTACATTACAGGCAAATGTAACGTTACAGATTCGAGCATTAAATTACTTAAGCTTCATATAAGACTGATTTTTTAAACTTTATTCAATTTAAATCCAAATTTGACCATCTAATATTTGATTTAACATTGCCATCGATGCAATAAATTGTATGCACCGAATCCTATGTCAACTTAAATTCAATTCGGTGCATTTGCGAGCTGGGGCGCTGCAGCGCTTGGGACTCAAGACGCGCTGGCTCTATACAAGTAAATAGAATTGTTTCAATAGGAAATAGCAGCGCACTGCTCCGCTGTATTAAGCGGAGTCAACCTAGTTTGCATGTCGCATATTTATTGCATCGGGTGAACTGTGGCCTTGTTTTGTAACGATAAATGAGTTTTGAGGTGCATTTTTGAAGTTATTTTAGATTTGGAGTAAGAAATCTTATTGTTTTGATTCAATTGTGAAGAGACTGTTAACGAATCCCAAAATAATTATGAAGATGTTAGGCAGATGATTCTTGATGAATTTTAAAAGGTCTACATGCTTCAACTAAAAATAATCGTGATTTATGTCGACTACGAGTATTTTCGATGAGCTTCATCAAATTTACTATCACACGAAACACCTACAAAATGGAATAAAATGTATTTTCTAAGTTAGCGGGTATTTCAAGAGATAAAACAGAACCTTAGAAGAGAACCTCACACCTGAATGTAGTTTATTATTTGGCCTTAAAGTCAGAAGTTCCTAAACAGAACAAATTGGACTATTTCCAGCACTAGCGTGGGTATAATAAAGACCAAAAGTTTCTTTACAAAGTCTCAAAATATCTCAAAGCTTATTACTCTTCTAAATATGTCTAGCATAGTATCAGGAGTTATTTAAGAGTTTCATATTTGTTTTCGGAAACATGATATAAAGTTTAATAACTTCCGATTCTTGTTAAAAGCGAGCTTGTTAAAGCTCTCATGAGTCTCAAACAGAACTCCGTTAAATGAAGCTGTTGTTCCAAGAAATTCATTCGTATACAAAGCAAAGTTTAGATCATGCAAAGTACTAACTTCAGAACGAAAAATAGACCACAATTCCAAACTCGTAAATAAACTAAATCGTCCAGGTATAAGGAAAACGTAAAACTCTTTTAATGGCCACATAAAATGAAAAACCTTACGATTCAGAAAGGATATTGGAATATCTAACATTCAATTGTCCAAAGGCTATTGTTCATATTGAAAGGCTTTCGAAAATATTAGCTCACGAAGATTTGCCTCTATCGACAGAACGGAGACTCGAGTGGGCCATCAATGTCATTCCCCAACCCTCCAATATAGAGATATTGATTGCAAATGAGATTAAAACGTACGTACCGATCAAACCCTTTTGTGTAAGTTTAATTAGTTCATGTGAGCTCGATTGCCTTCAGGACGAAAGAAACAAAGACCCTTTTATAATTTAAAATATCCGTTTTCGCGATATTCATTTGTTTTACACACATAAACTGGAATGTAGTTAGGGTTATAAAAGCTTTCATAAATGTAGGATATAAAATTCTTTGTAAAGGAATTTAATAGCAACGAAATTTCAAAAGCAATTGAGAACACAACAAAAGAAAGTAAAGGGCAACTAGGACAGGCTGTTCGCTGTCAGAACAATGGCTTGTTCTAACGCGAACAGACAAATAGAACACACAATATTGCACATTTTGCCACAACAAATTCACGTTATTTCACTTGAGGCCGCGACTGTTCACAACCAGTGCAAATGTGCTAGTCATTTCATACAAACGCTGCACAATATCGCGTCTCCATTGACTGGAATCCAACTTGAAGCACATAAAGGGCATCGACGACAAAGGCGTCCCACTCAAGGAAGAAATGAGCTCGAAATCATAGAAATTAAATTTTGTATCTCGGAAGAAGTTCGCCCTCTCGTGGATGTCCCGCCGTCCGCTTTGTCCCAGCAGACAATACCCACCGAATAGCGACTCCACTCATATTTCATCCAAATAACAATGACCAGTCTTTTGCTTTATCCAATCTCCAATACTAGATTGAAAAATAACAACGTTCCACATTTACATACAAATGAAACGGGAATAGTTAATACAAACAGCTTTCAGACGACATTCCGCCCACATACTGCCGATTTTCTTTGAATGTGTTGCGGTCGAAACAATTGCGCTCCACAATTTATTACCCGAATTAAACGACATAGGAAACCTTTCTATACGACGTCATTAATAACGTCTAATTTACAATGTTTATACAAAGGATCTCACATTGAAAACCCACGAGTGCGGCCCGAACGTCATTATCCGTTCGTCACTTGACAACAAAGGTCGGCTCGTCAGATTGCAAATTAAATTAGAACATCCAGCCGATCCTGTTTATGTACCCTCTTAAATGTGGAATTTTAAGGGGATGCTTAATTCATGAATCTTTGCTGGAGTTTGACCATTCAATTTACATTTTGAAACCGGTACTCTGGACGGCCATTTGCATGTCTTCACCATGTATGTTGCATTTATTCACAAAGCACGTGAACATTATGCAACTTTAAAAGGAGAGGCGCGCAGCACCGATTAGAGGAGTGGTGTTATTTATAGGTCTGAACTCGATCCATTGGTGTTTACCAGCAGCGCCCATTGCCCCTCGTAAATCGTTTAAAGGTTGGGCGTTCTCCATCCTCAAGATGGATGCCCTTGTCAGACTGATATATTTACTGTCCGCCACATGGTCTCCCACCCCCTATCTACTGTTTAACATGTAACTGCTGTTGCTTTAATAAATAGCCTTCATGAATAAATGTTTAAAAAAGGGAAACCTTTTAGGCAGTTAATTTTCTCCGCGGCCAACAAACCCTCAAATGCACAACGAGGGTGAACTTGTGAGTGACATGTAAATCTACTGGACTGAGTCACAGGGACATGATATTTTTGTACTTAATAAGAGAATATTTAAACACATAAACCGATTAGCACACACATATTAAGACGCGCATTAATGTATTAAAGGATTTTGTAAGAGGCGGACAGATTGTGGCGGTATCCTTTATGTTGCTCTTGAACATCAAAGCGAACAAGAGAATAAACGAATAAGTAATAGCGCGTATGTGTTGGCGGAGCAAACCTCCGCACCCAGCGCGCGGCGTAACATACGTACCTAAAGTGCGGTATGGCATATTACCCATTTCTCATCTAAATCGTGTGACTTTTGCCCCTTACGCGCGTGTAATGTAGCGCACTTTATCGTCAGTAATCCTGCCGTTACGCCTCTCCTTCTTTACTTTTCGGGACCTCTGGAGAAAGAAATGAATCGCACACAATACAATGTATCGTGTAAAGAACAATAAAGGCAAACAGAGGCAGGCGTAAACCGGCTTTAAAATATTGAACCACTTCATTTTCTCGTGGCAATAGCTATTATGGGTTCAGCTCATAAAATCAAACGTGTTAGTACACATAATAGTGCTCGGCTTATAAAGTCTCCCGACACGTAAAGTTTTTATTAGTTTGGAGCCTAATGGATTTCCTTACCTTTTTATTATTCGATAAACACGACAGGCTCACGGTTGATTTGAAGAATCTCTTTGAAGCCGGGAGTTCGTCGCAGTTAGACTATGCTTATATCGCTGAGCCATAACAAGGGGCTGAACCAAAACCTCGACGAATTTGGCGGAATAAGCCGCAAACTTTTGTTATTTCTTCAAACCTTTTCTTTTGAAAAACCCTTTTAAGAGTACACGTACTGTGACTGTACTTATCCATTTAAAACTTGCTTCACGGTTTCCTGATCCGGTAAATCAGATTCATACCCTCTAACACCCTTGTCGTTAAATATTTTCTTACTCTGATTTATATTCCATTTGACGAAGTGTTCCGAACGAATTCGGATCGAATACATTTGATATATGTGGGTCGTGTATGAGTATTCTAAATTGATGAGGACAAATTCTGTCTCGCACTGTATTAGTAGATATACGAAGGTTCGAGAAATATCTTCAGATGTTCGCAATCAGAGTCAATATCCTTCGGAGGAAATATTTTCATTATTGATGAGCGCGAGTGTATCGGGAGATTGCTTTGGAAGGACTAGCTACAAATTATTATTTGTTTTTTTTTTGGGTTTTATACCGTACCTACGAGAATGTCGGTGTTAGACCAAAATAAACTGAAGGCATTAAGATAGTATCAAAATAAATACTTTACTTCACACATTAATCTTCACATTTACACATAAGTATAAATAGCCGAGATTTGAAAACGAGGCCTAGCCTCTACTTAGAAAATTGAGCCAGTTTTTATAATAGAATTCTTACAACTACACTTTTACCGACATTTTTGGTATGCTGTTATTCTCGCCGGGGTCGCGGGACTTATCTCATTACCGTGACCCCGGAACATAAAGGGCTATTGAAGGACACCGTGGATTTTAGGCAGTACAAGTCTGACATATGGATGCCAAACATGGTCACTGCGAAAGGCAGATGTACAACGACTCGGTGTCATGCAAAGAAAAATGGAGAGAAGCATGTTGGGCATAAGACTATCTGACAAAATGACTAATGAGAATATAAGGAAAAAAACTAGAATAACAGATATAGTAGAAAGAATAAGAAGTCTCAAATGGAAATGGGCAGGACATATCTGCAGAATGGAAAACGAAAGATGGACAAAGAAAATAGTTGAGTGGGTGCCTAGAGATGGAAAGAGGAAGCAAGGAAGGCCGCGAAAGCGCTGGGAAGACATATTTAAAGAAAGATGTGGACCTGACTGGAGTAGACAAGCTAGAGATAGGGAAAAATGGAGAAAATTGGGGGAGGCCTACGCCGCAGAGGCGACTTCCATAAATTCAATGTAGACAAATAGTTTAATATAATGAATAAAATGTAATATATGATATGATAATGATCATCATCATCATCTCAGCCATAGGACGTCCACTGCTGAACATAGGCCTCCCCTTTAGATCTCCACATATACCGGTTGGAAGCGACCTGCATCCAGCGTCTTCCGGCGACCTTTACAAGGTCGTCTGTCCACCTCGTTGGTGGACGTCCTACGCTGCGCTTGCTCGTCCGCGGTCTCCACTCTAGCACTTTTCGACCCCATCGGCCATCTGCTCTGCGAGCAATATGGCCTGCCCATTGCCACTTCAGCTTGCTAATCCGGTGGGCTATATCGGTGACTTTAGTTCGTCTACGGATCTCCTCATTACGGATTCGATCACGTAGAGAAACACCGAGCATAGCCCTCTCCATAGCTCGCTGAGCGACTTTGAGCTTTGAGATGAGGCCGATAGTGAAAGACCACGTTTCGGTGCCGTAAGTCATCACTGGTAACACACATTGATTGAAGACTTTCGTCTTGAGGCACTGAGGTATGTCGGACGAAAAGACATTGCGTAGCTTCCCGAACGCTGCCCAACCGAGTTGGATTCGGCGGTTGACCTCTTTCTCGAAGTTGGACCTACCTAATTGGACTACTTGTCCTAAATAGATATATGAGTCAACAACTTCGAGTACCGAGTTTCCAACAGAGACTGGGGTGGGCACAACATTGGAATTTGACATAATTTTCGTCTTGTCCATGTTCATTTTCAAGCCCACCCGTTGTGAAACTCGGTCGAGGCCATCGAGCATCATGCTGAGTTCCTCCATCGACTTTGCCATGACTACGATGTCGTCGGCAAACCGAAGGTGAGTGATGTATTCGCCGTTGATGTTGATGCCAAGTCCTTGCCATTCCAGGAGTTTGAAGGCGTCTTCCATTGCGGCAGTAAACAGTTTAGGGGAGATAACGTCCCCCTGTCTTACGCCTCTTCTCAATGGAATCGCCTTCGTGCTCTGCTCCTGTACTCGGACCGACATGGTGGCGTTATTATACAAACACTTCAACACCTCGATGTACCGATAGTCAATACGGCATCGCTGGAGTGACTCAAGTACCGCCCATGTTTCCACCGAATCGATATATATATGATATATATCGATATATATATGATAATGATAATGTAAGTTAATATAATGTAAATGAAATGTGATAATTGTAAGGATAATGAATATTGTGATATTAATGAAATGATAATTATGAACGAATGTTATGGAATAGAATAGAATGAATTTAATGTTTTTAATTCTTAGTTAATATGATCTGTTACACTTACAATGAATCAAGTTTACCTACTGTTCTTTGTATTTATGGTAGAAATAAAGGCTTTTTTATTATTTTTTTACAAGTCTGACAGTCCCTCCCGCCCTGCCCGGGGTGGGAGGACTCATTTGATGATTTTACCACGCTAAAAAAAATGCTGTTATTCTCAGGGTGACGTAAATAAGGCGGAATTTCATTTTTATCAGGTTTAATAAGTTCAACGTAGCAAGATAAAGTGATATATACGAGTATCTACATGTAAAAATGTTTTCACAATATAAGCTATGGCAGGGTTGGGGACGTTGGGTTACGAAGACAGTGTCCCTTTGCCCCAGTCGACCCTTGTCACCATGTCGCATATCTGTCCAACTTAATTTTAACACCCTCCCTTCATTGGGAACCTCTGAAACGTCCACCGGCTTAGAGTAAACTCCTTCCGTTTGCTTTGGCACAAGAAATCTGTTTTTTCATAGACGTATTGTTAAAAAACGTTTAATGAGATCAAATTAATTGTTGTGGTAAAAAACCACGCTGTATAATGCATAATACTTATAGAAACACAACATGTTGTTTAAAGAAACTTAGTTATGACGATCTTCTAAATCAATGTTACTTTAAACAATAGTGTTGTGATTAACTCGATACCAATTTTCCATTCGATAAAAATCCTAAGGCGAGAAACAATAGAGCATTCACACTATCGAATCCGTCCCACTCGATATCGGAACTATTCAAATTTAGTTCGATTGAATTCGCAAGTGAAATGAACACGACGATAAATTGGCGCTGAATGATGCTTATCTGTTTCCCTGACAACACTACGTACTCGATACGGAGTTATACGCTTTTACACCCAGACTTTTTGTTTGAACACTTGACATGGAACGAGTTTCCTTTTATATAGTGTTATAATCGTTAGGAACAATCTAGATCACAATAAAGCGTAGAAAAGCCAGTGTCAAGGACTTTTATTGTGAACACAATAAAATACTTTTTTATTACACGATAATACTCAAAAACTTGAACAAAAAGCGACTATATGGCCATTAAAATAAATCCATGTACAATTTTAACAAAAATGTATTTGTATAAATTCTGGCGAAGTATTCGCTACAGAATTTGGAACAGCCTACCGTTGTCAAATCGATTCAATTCGAAACAGACAGGAGCAGAGACCTACCAACTGTAAGTGATTGCACGATCCACTGCATTGAGACCAATTTTCCCGGCCGCAGTCATACTACGGAGTCCGGACTATTTGAATCGCTTACCTTAGGGATTCCATTTCAATCCTGAGCTCGAATTCCCAACACCGACCGAGCTTGATCAATATTATCTTTCGCCTTCATAAGTATTTGTTTGAAGTTTTGCCGGAGCCGGCTATAGATTTAATAACTGTCATCTTTACGAGCTAATATTCAAGATTTTTTTTTATAATATATTGAGCAACATCTGCCAACCCTCATTTCCTTTTAGCTTGCAACATTGTGGTAGGAATTTAGTCGAATGACGATGTAATAAATTTCCTCCTCCGTATGATCCATAAAGCTGTGGACTATGGAGCGACCCTTGAATAACGTCCGATATGACGTAATAAAAGCGGCTCGATGAATTAACTGATTATTTGCATACGGTACGTGTGAGCGATATTGCTCTTGAGTTATATTGCAGTTTGACTTCTAAAAATCTTGGCATGTATTTCTGTCACCCACAAAAAAATATGAATGAAAATGTCAGCAAATACTCGTACATAAAAGCCGTAGTGATGCACTTAACCCCATCATTCAAATAGTCGCTTTGAATAAACTAACTGAGTATATTGAAATAGATGGCAGCAACCATGCAAATATAAATAAAACCACACACGAAACTCCTATGAAACGTTGACGGACAGTATCAGCTTTTAGCTAAATTGGATTGTGTGATACCAATTGCAAGCGTATGCATTGTGAAGCGCTTGATTATAGCGGTATGTAAATTGTATTACAATTTAGGATTTATGCGAACCCCGCTTTATTCAGCGCTCACTTCACTTCAGTAAAGGGCACTACGAATTTATTAATTGGATTACTTTTTCTGTCCCTTTTTTCCTGTCACCACTTTTTACGATTGCTATAATCCATATTATGACCTGAGTGCCTTGTTTCTTTTGTGCTCGCAAAATTCGACTGTTGAGTATGAGGTCCTGAATTCCCAGTTTGAACAAAATATATTATTATTGGGTTTTTCAATCTGGAAGGTAGGCGTTTCTCAGTAGCAGCAAGGAATCATTTGCAGTTGGTATAGGGAATTCAGGTTCTAACACTTTAATAAAACGAAGTATTGGCTTATAAAAAAAAATGAATTATATTAGCCAAATTAAAAATCACTAGGAAGGTTATACGTCCGTTCGACTCAAAGTACAGACTAGAAGTGAGATATGAATAATGTGGGGTAGCGAGGAAATCTGTGTTTTAGAGTAACTACCTACGATGTATTGATTATTATAGAATCGACTGAAGATTGATTTTTGTACATTAATAAATCAAATAAACCAACAGTTGGTAGATGCAAATGAATTTAAGCTCGTATAAAAAAAGACGAAACCTAGGGGTTAGGAACATCTACTAGGTGCACCTCTGCCTGATTGAGAGTGTACCATTTCATGTTTTTGCCTTACATTCCAGGGATTACAGGCGTGATAATATTATGATAATACCTCAGTGATACCGGATGGATCGCTGAGTAACAGGCAATATGAGTGTGTCGGTAGCTTAGTCCTTTTCAACCGTAATCCGCTGTGACAGACAAATGGATCGAAGGACAAACGTGGATCTGAATTATTTATTGGCAATTTCGCTTCACTAATATTGTTCAGAAAAGGTATTTTGTATATACATGTACTTCGGTCCTTCGTCGAAGGACGATGCCAAGAATTGTCGGCAAAAGGATTAGGAATTATTAGGCACACCTGATAAGTTTTCATCACTGTTAGGTGTAGAGCGTAGGGGTTTACTGGGAAATCCGGGTAACGCTATGGAAACGAAAATACTAAGGAGCCGGGTTACTGAACGACCCGTCGAAATTTTTGGTGTATCTAATTTTATTCACGAAGCGAGTTTGGAATCTAATAAGCAGAACCTTGAAAAGATGAAGGGCAAAAGTAACTCATTGAATTAATAAAAACTTGGGTATATTTTTTATCAATACCTCTCTCCTACACTTCCATATTTCTCCGATAATCACGACGATATAGCAAACTTCTATCCACTTTACTCGAAGTATACTTTATTTGATCACCTAAAAATGTAACCGCCTTCAAAAACAACCACAAAAAAGGGTAAAATAACCTACAAAATAACTTTTCTTTCAGAAGTCGGTGCCTTTATTTTTTTTCATTTCATTGTTTTTTTTGCCACCGACTTCTGAAAGAAAAGTTATTTTGTAGGTTATTTTACCCTTTTTTGTGGTTGTTTTTGAAGGCGGTTACATTTTTTTTTGAAAAAGTTTTTTATTTTACTCTTTTTAGTTTAAATATTCAACTCAAATTCTTGTCAAATAAATCATTCTCTTACATGTATGTGCACTAAAATTTTGTAATCCGTAGCACCGGTAACAACTCCGCTCAAGTGCACAATATGCTAATAAAATTCCCTATCTCAAAAACTGCTGAACCGATTTTGATGAAACTTGCAGTATTCCGTAAGTTAAACAATACTTAGTACAACAAAAAAAGAATTACTTAAATCGGACTTGTAGTTCCAGAGATATGCGAACACAAACTAAATCAGTCGATGCCAACTCCAAGCCGTTGAGGAGTTGTACCTTCCATCATCAGCTCATCCACCTGAGATGATGATTATCAGATGCAAATACTTGAACAGATTTAGAAAATATATGAAAATGGTACTATGTGCCTATAAAATTTGAAGGTTGCCCTCGATTTCCCTGGGATTCCATCATCAGATCCTGACCTGATGATCATGGGACCAATTGGAAAGTATACCCTTTCAAACAAAAGAAAAAATTTCCAAATCGGTCCAGGCGTCTTCGAGAAATCGGGGAACATACATAAAAAAAAAAAAAAAAAAAAAAAAAAAAAGATTCCGACGAATTGAGAACCTCCTCCTTTTTTTGAAGTCGGTTAAAAACGTTATTAAATATCGTAAGGAAGGCCACGATACCTTGTAATTCAGGGATCCTCAATAAAAAATTGTTGGAGTTATTTCTAGTGGGTCGGTAGGGAGGGGTCCACGGCAATTTATTTTTCGGTCGCGATCCAATTATTTTTGGGCATGTTAGTGGCGCATAAATCTGTGGACTGGCCCTTGTGCACGCACCTACGTCACCTTGTAATAGTTCGGACGTGGGAGGCAAGGGGGCTAATGCGATAAGCGCCAAGATTAATTATTTACCAAAAAGCCGCGGGCGCGGTGTTTACGTTTTAAGGAAATAAAAAATGGCGGCGTGCCTCTCTGTCTGACACCCGCGGTATAAATTTTGCTCAACAGTCTTTACCTCCCCACTCGTATCTGCAGTTAGAACTTTTAAAAAGTAAACTTTAAGACATTGCGAAGAAGTGTCGTAAATTATAGGAAGTATTAAAAGAAGCGATTCTTCTTCCACCCTCGTTTTTTTACATTCGAGCATACTTTTACTGTGGCAAAGGACTGGCATTTCAGCAAGATGGCACTGGCACGTTTGGCACAGTAGGATTGTATGCGATTGGCTGTTGCGCTGCGTGTCACGGGATCGATTCTCACACGGTAAAAATATTTGTATGGCCTACAGGGATCTATAGTTCTGTGTATGTGACTCAAAATTTCTGCTAAATTTTAGGAAAAAAATCCTAATGGAGAGGCAAAAAAGAAACTAAGGCTGATTACCTTTTCATGCCAAGTAAGTTTCCACAAATAAGTTTAAAAAAAACCAAGTAGAAAAATCTACCCTGAGCAAAAACATGTAAAGTGACTTTCAGTCAACATGTCAATTAGGACATCCAGACCTTTCTCACATAGGGGTCTTACAAAAATACTATACCCTACATTACGCCTTACCTTTATAACTAAAATAAGTAATGAACAAATAAAATAATAAATAAAAACCCTACTCACACAGGACAAGGGCATAGAGGCATTTAGAGGTTACATTTCATCTGCTCGTGAAATGTAGGTACTGTTTTTATAGGAAAACCAAATAAATTCTGAAGAAAATACTTTCAATAAAAATAACTTAACGATTACTCTCATACAAACCAAATATTAAAAGAAATAACATTAAAATCGATCAAGTCGTTTCGGAGAAATGCAACCACAAACGCCGAGACCCAAGATTGTTAAACATAAAACATGTACCTATAATATTACATAAACATAAATGAGTTTGTGTCACGCTTAAATTGCTGAACCGATGTTGAAAACAGATAGACAGAACTCAGTATACGGTTAAATATAGGTAGGTACTTCGTTTTTTCATAAAACTAGAAGTGTAGAAAAATATGAGAACTTTTTACAAAATTTCTATCAACGCGAGTAAAGCCGCTTGCACAAAAATAGTACAGATTTAAAATTGTAGCTAAAATCTTAGATATGATAATAATAATATAATATTCCACAACTATCACACAACGCCATCTAGTCCCAAGCTAAGCAGAGCTTGTGTTATGGGTACTAGACAACTGATAAACATACTTATATATTTCTAAATACATAAATATTATAGATAAATTACACCCAGACACAGAACAATTAATGATCGTGCTCATCACACTAAACATTAATGGGTGGGCATAGCAGTCATTAACCACTAGACCAACAGGCCTGTCAAAAAAATTTAAAGAAAAACGAAAAACCCGACTGCGTAAAAACTAATTTTGAAAAATACGTGAAAAAGTTAACTTAAATAATAAAAACTAAAAAGAAAGAAACAAGCCCAACAGAACAGCAGGAAGAAGCAGAACAGAACGACTCACAGTCGGGGCCCATTAAAATTTTTCCAATCAAATCTTCCCAAGGCAACCTAAAGATGATTTTAAAATACCTATTCAACGACACCCCACTTGACATATTTTATCGACTTTTATTTTTTTCATTTTGACAATATGGCGTCTGGTTGTCGCTGTGGTGAATTTTGATTACTGTCATGTCTTTAGTGACACTCGCAAGGTTAAGACGAATCGATTGACGTAAGAATTATCAAAATCGGCCTACGCGTTTGGTCTCTAGAACGCCACATAGAAACAAACATACATACGTACATAGACTGATAAACACATTACCCTCCTTTGCGTCGCGCAGTCGGGTAAAAAGATGAAAAACGTTTATAAGAAATACTAATGATTCTATAATAATATACCTAGGTTATGAATACAAAAAATACCCTTTACATTCTTCGGCTTCTAACACATAAACTATAAATTATATTTTTCTTAAAACGTACCTTATTCATGCCGAAGGGCACACGCTATATAGGTTTAGAGGTGAAATCTAACACATTATATTACTATATCAGTGTACAGAAATGGAAAAATGTTTAGCACAAATACGTGCCTATATAGTCCATATTCTACTTATTTTATTTTGTACTTAAAAGTCACTTTGTTTCAGGTAAGAATGGCGGCCATTTTAGTTTGAAGTGCTTAGTCCTGAAGTACTCACCTACATATTCAAGTTCTATGTCGCTTGGTACAGGTATTTTGTTATTATTTTCAGTACTTTTGTAGGTATCTCTGTTACCTAAATTGTATTTATTTCCTTGTACAGGCAACGCGACCATCTTTTCCAATTTCAGCAATAAGTGGGTATGTACTCACATATTTCTTGGAACTTTACAAAAAAATAAAGTATGCGTTTGTATACGTTGACTTACAGCTCAACAGTTCAGTCTTATCAGCATGTAATGTTCCCACTGCTGGGACACAGGCCTCACGGATTGGGCTGTAAAAAGCCACTCAGGCCAAGTGCTGGTAGATGTCACATGTCTTCGAATTTTTGATTTTAGGACACGCCGCAGGTTTTCTCACGATAATTTCCTTCACCGCAATGTACTCTGGTACCCACGACCGTTGTTGGTCAAACATTACCCTGGAATGCAAAGAGCAACTGAACGAACAGTATGAATACCATAAGTTGCCATTACGATACTTGATCATCGATATCGACCGCGTTTGGCGCTCTCATTGGCCCGCTCCAAGGTTGTATGAACTCTCAACCAATGAGAGCGCCAAACGCGGTCGGCGTATGATCGAGTATCGTAATGACAACTCATGGTAGGGGCTCAGTAATCATTAAGAGTCTGACTCCCCTCCTTCCTCCCGCTCCACCCGGGTGGACCCGAACTCAATTGTAGATTTTACCATATAAAAAGGTAGGAAGGTCTCAATACACTGAAAAAATCACACCAACTTTATCCAATAAACTTCTTTTCTGGCACAGTCGGATAAAAAGGGCACAACTCAAAAACTTCCGTGATAAAATACCTCAGTCCAAAAATTAATTATTTGCCTCAACGCTTTGCTAAATTTTATCCATTTAACTTAATTACAGAATAGGTAATGGAGTTTATAGCACCATTATTAATCTCTTGATGTAGTCTCTTCTTTGAAAGCTCCAAATATACTAAGTTTAAATAGCACTTAAGTAGTGAGTTTATTTTGACCTCTATTTCTTCAGCAATAAGCTTTACTTGCATTAATTCATTAAAACGTATCAAGTTACAAACGTTGGAGTAATTCCGTGAGTTTCTAAGCTTTATAACTAGAAATAAAAAAGTTACATACACTAACAAAAGAAAAAAGAAAGAAAGAAAGATCATTGCAAGCACAACGTCTATAGCAGGACTGTATGATGTATTTGTAATGAGAACCTGTCCAGTCCTATTTAGGTCATTAGGTATCCCCATGAACGTGAGGCTATGGTCCTTAACTGGGCTCATTCATTTAGAAAAAAAAGAGATAGGAAATGACGTGTCGCGGGTTCGATTCCCCGCACGGAGCAAATATTTGTATTATCTACAAGTAGTTGTTCTGGGTCTGGGCGTTTGTGTATGTGAGTTTATAAATATTTATAAACGCACACACGACAATGGAGAAATTCCTAGTGTGCGGCAACGTTTTTAAATGAAGAAAAGAAAAAAAAAAGAAAATTAAGACAAAAAAAATAATCCAAAAAATTTAACAACCCAACTGTATAGGGTGTTAAAAAATTAACTGCAGGAATTTCGTGTGCGTACTCGGTATCAAAAACCAAGTACAGACGCCAGCACATCAAGCTACCACAATCTGCCAAATTTCTTCAATAGATTTTCAACCTTATCACAATAGTGGAAGATTAATGTTCGATTGGTAAAATCTGACAGTTTCGGGTAGGTTGACCTGCTGGCGTCTGTACATTCTAAAAAAAATTTCTTTTTCGAGCTTTTTTTTTCAAAACAATTTTTTTTTTCAACATTAACAATTTTTTTTCAAGCATTTTTCTTTTTAACCGACGAAAAAAAAAGGAGGAGGTTCTCAATTCGACATGTATATTTTTTTTGGCCTATTAATATGGCCAATAAAATAAGTTATTTGTAAGTATTTCGATGAATTGCCAGTCCAAAGTCTGCAAAATGTGATGGGAAATTTGGAATCAGCTGTGAACACTACACACGGGTGAACGACCTCAAGAGCAATCAAATTCATTAATATGGTAAAACAAAATGCTTGAAAAAAAAATTTTTTTTTTGGAATATACTTGGTTTTTGATACCGAGTACGTATACGAAATTACTGCAGTTCATTTTTTAACTCCTTATATAAATAAACTTAAAAGATATAAACAAAATTATATTGAAGATAAGTATTCCACATCTTAAACTCAAACAGTTGGGAGAAACAAATAAGGTATTATTTGGGTAACACACAAATATGAATCCTCCAACTACCTTTATTTTTCAAACCTTCTTTGGCAGTCGGATAAAAAATCTAGGCCAAGAAACGTATAAAAACCAAACTCAACCCCCCAAGCCAATAAAAACCACATTTAAAAACACCAACCCTTATAAACCACTTTCACCAGAACACCAGCATCAATTACCAACCAAATCTTCGACCTCTGAATAAGAACAGCCCGTAAACATAATTAGGGATGTAATGAGGCTAGAGTTATAAATCTAGGGGTAGCAACCCTGATGGAAATGGCAACCAATGGCCCACAACCCGCGTCGTCGGTCAAGAGCCGTCATTAATTCTCCAACCATCTTATTACGCAAGTAATTACCTATTTATCCGCATTTTCTTACGGGTTTTCTGAAAGTGAGTAATAACATTTGCGAAAGCCATTTCTTTTTTCGTTTTGCTGGAGACGGTAACTTTGGTGGACTGTGAAGGTCACTGACAGTGAAGCCACTTTTACTTTTAGAAGCAGTGTTTTTTTGTATTCTTTATTCAAACCATGAAGGAAAATATTGTGAGGAAACTTTTTTTTTTCTTTATCCGACAATTCGACGACACGGTTAGCGCAGTAGTTGCTGAGTTGCTGAGATTGGACAGCTACGCAGCGTGTTGCGGTTTCGATCCCCGCACGGAACAAATATTTGTATGACCTGCAGGTAGTTGGTCTGGGTGTTTGTGTATGTGAGTTTCTATGTTTGTAAACTCACCCACGACACAGGAAAAGTTCCTAGTGTGGGACAAAGTTTTTATTAAAAAAAAAAAATCAAAGACATGTGACTTATAACTACCCGCGTGGTGGATTAGGGGAACAGTGTATAAGGCTCGAACAGACACACGCGATTAATCGCGCTGCAACAACGAGCCAAGCTAATTTCCACTATACCTAAATTAAATGTACTGCGAATGGACCGCGATAAGTCGCCCCGCGCGATTAATCGTGTGTGTCTGCTCGAGGCTTAAGACGGAGACGATAATAATTGCGAGGTAGGTATAATGGGGATATACACTCTTTACGCATGCTTAACACAACACTAACGTAGAGCAAGCGCCAGCAGGACGCAATTTGCAAGCGGCCATTAACAAATAGCGTCCTGTTGGCGCTTGTGCTACGTTCATTTTGTGTTAAGTTTGCCTTAGGTGTGTGATTTCCCATCATACCTCGCGTCCCCGTCTTATACACTGTTCCCTTACAACTCGCGTGGTGGATTACAAGCTGCTTATTCTTACCGAGGGGAGGCATGTGTCCCGTTATGCACTGATTCTATGGACTCCAAATAATTATTATCATTCTAAAATTATAAAATTCATACGTTGGAACAATAATTGGTGATGAACATAACATCAATAATTTACAAATGACATAGTTTCCGCCAATTTCTAGTGTTTTGACTGAAAAGAAGGAATGGCGGCTTTAACTCCCCAGTAACACATATCTATTGAGTTAGTTATTGATAAATGATATTATAAAGAAAACACTTAATATGTTGATAAATTTTATTCAAACATTGATTATATTATTTATACCAGTGTATCACAGCTGGAAATAGTCGTAAAAATACGTTATTACGACGTATAGATACACCATTTATTACAAAATTCAATTTTCCTTCCTTACCCACAAAGTACAAAATAAAACTGCAACTTTGTAAGAAACTGTTTTCCAATGAGCAATTTAATTTCCGTACATTGTATCAGCGTCGTATAAAGCCTCTAGAGATCCTCTTATAAGCGTTTAAACTGCTTATTTGCATGATAAACAAAATCCTTTCTCTTCAAGGCCGTTTCAGACAAAACAAGATGACATACTCTCTTAGTTCTAACAGCCCTGAAAGACGGAAGGCTCATTAAGTCTTATGCGCTAGAACAAACGAAATCATTGTCTTGTTTTATGAATACAGGGTTTTTGAAGCTAGAATATTTGTTAGCTTATTATGAATTCTCTATAGTTATGGGATAAAGGTTATGAAGTCTATTGAAAAGAGAACCTGCCTCGAACATACGAGTGTTGTGCCTGATGAGCTTTCTGCCAGAAAGATGTTGCTTAACTCTGGGACACCTTTTTTTTGGGACTGTCAGACACGTCGTATCCACGGTGTTCCTTCAATAGCCCTTTAAGTTCCAGGTTCACGGTTAAACAGTCCTGCAACCCACTCTGACCTTCCACTCCATCTAGAGCGAGTGAACTCGAAAAATAGCTCTAGGACCGCTTTAATAACGCGATGCAAAATTAACGATATTCAAATTACGCCATCAGATTATCGTAGATGGTGATTTAAAAGTCGAGTTGTTTACAAAACTATTAGGTAAATATTTTGTACATTATGCCTGCGTCTTGAATTGTAAAGTACTTTGTGGAAAGAAAAATTCGATTGCATTGCCGACCATGCGATGCCTGGTTGGTGAGGCGTCTGGTGTACTGAACCAGAAGTTCGCTGGTACACTTCCTGCTCTTAACTGATTTTTTCTCAAAATCTTTCCTCAATACTATTTTCTTTTAGGAACCTTTATCTTCAACATACTATATTAAAACTTGTTGAAATCCAATTTAGCACTTAATTTAGGCGTCACTGTCCTTCGTAACTTAATTATTTATTGACTTCGTTATGAATAGGAATCAAGTTATTTGTTCATCTTAAGGCCGACTAAGGCCCTTGGATCTTGGGACACGCATTTAAATTACTGGCTAACGTTTGATGTCACATTTCCTTTTTATTCCCTTTTTGTGTGGGTTATTAAAAAACGTTGAGGAAATGAGGAAATGTCTCGTGTTTTTGAAGTACATACTTGCTTCCGGGCTACCTACTGTGACCTATATTTACTACAAATTCTACATTAAATGTAACATATTTTGAACTTAAAATATATATAAAGGAACTCCGGTCTTATCTCCTTTGAAGTTATAACTTAATTAAGATAGTGACCAAGATCTTAGTACTAAAGTAAATTTATTCCGTCTCGCTATATATGGAATTATTCACTGAGACCAAAATCCGCTTCCCACCTAATCCTACCGTGGAATACATAAATGTATTTATTATTAACTAGTTATCCACATCTACCATTTTAATGAAATACAGATTTATGCAAATTCCGGAGCACCGCTATGAATCGTGACGTAACTACTTGATACAAAATGTTTACTTAATTATTGAAAGCAAAACCTCGTTCTACTACTCCCTTTAATATCGCAGCTCTGTGTACCTCAGATAACCTCGTCAAGAAAATAAATATTTAAACAATATTTCACCGTAAACTCAAAGACTCAAAGAAAACATGACATCAAACAATCAGGCAAACATTGTGAATTTCTCGGCACAGCCATGTCAATTTCTCGTAAGTCAAAAATTGTTATGGATCGTCTGTCTCCCTTTATTATAGGAGGCGGGGCGAGTGATTTCAATGAAATACTAGTGTGGCGTATCTCGGAGACCGTCCCCATTTTTCGACATTTCCCGTGGCGTCCGTAGGCCACGGCTAGTACAATTTTTATGAGTCAGTCGTGCTACACTCACTTTTATTTCTTTTTCCTTTACAAAACGCTGTGTGGGAAGCGGCGAGATCCCGTTTTCGGCCAGCCGGCATTTTTGCAAATTTCGATTCGCGGCGAGTTAGAAAAATAAAGATTTCACACGTGCCTTTCGTCGAATCTCAGTTTGCTTTTATTTTTTACATCCTATCGTAACTTCGAATAACCTCGGAAAGGTTTTGTTCGGAACCAAACATTTATAGCACTATATATTCTTCTTTACTCCTAATCACGGATCTAATAAAAATGTACGTAAATATTTGTGTAGGGCTTCCTTTTCTGTAGGTAAATAGCGAGCTGGGAAGCCGAACAATTTCCAAAAGCTTTCCGATCCGTTGTAACATGATACTAATTTGGGTCAATCCGTATAATGCTGTGATATTATTTCTAAATCAGTGTTAATCTGTCAAACAGCTGTTAGTCTGGGTCCCAAAATAGTTCACATTAACAGAGTACAATGAGGAAGAGAATCTCGGAACATTAGTGTAGATTACGCTACAATATAAGGGAATCCCTTGTTATACATTCTGTGATTGGTGTGTTGTCGTTACCTCGCGGCTTTGTCAGCTCCTTTCATCTATTTGAATTGGGATCAAAATGTTTCACTCGGAGCATTATGATATGATTCGCGAGTGATTCGCAACGTCCGCCTCACCGTGCGTATTATTATCTTCTCGCTTTGATATGACCGTCTCCCCCTTTTGTAGTATAAAAATGTTTTGTTGATGTGGTTGAGTGTGTTTGCCTTATTGACTATCATAATTATATCTGTATCAGTGAATTATATATCTGAATAGAGTACGTTTTCGGTGATAAAGAAAAATAATACAAGACTACTAGAAGTTATACGTTTTTGTGACACGTGTTTCGAATCACATCGGAAGTAACATGTTTTGTTGTCATCAGTCGATGTCCGACCACGTAGGAAACCGCTCTTCAATTTCGTTTAAAAACGTATGGTATTGTTTCAAAATGGATGAACGCATATTAATAATAGTTTGTTGAAATTGATTTAAATGGAAAATCACAAATACAATTCATTTTTGTATCATCGAGCAAAAACAATATGGATTCAATATCATTCAATGCAAAAATATTTTATCTCAAAACATTCAGTATCACTATCATCACAATTCAATACATTTAAGTCCTATTCACACACCACAAAACCTGATCGGCGAAGGACAATGTAACGGAAAATGAGCCTTACGTCAACTTCATTATGGTCGGGTATTTCCATCTGTTCCAATTTATCGCACAATAAAAGTGTTTGAATCCGTTGTTTTCAGAAATGAGAGATGTGGTCTCCATTGTGTGGGGTATGGAACAGCATGGCCGGCATTGTGGGCCAGCACTCCCGCGCTTTCATCCCGATCACAATAGGAATCTTATCTCCGCCAAGTTTTATATCGCTACGTTGATTTAATCTTAGTGGACGCTGTAATGAACACTTTTTATCTTGGAGGGATTTTTTAATGTTGGCTGGCTTTGAGCTTTTAATATTGGATGCCGTTTGAGTTCGTTCTTAATTGCATGGTTTGATAGTAACATCTTGGACATAAATCATTAGATGTGCCGTGTACTTAGGCCGTGTGGACAAATGTTTACACAGAAATTAGTGATGTAACACCATTATAACGTATCGCTTGAGAAGTAAGATCTATGATCATAAGTGGATAAAACAATTTCAGATTAAATTAATATTACAGCTGTTAATCTAAATGATCTAGTGTACTAATTCCGCGCTACCAAATTTTTTACCCATTCCACTGTACCTACTGATGACTCGTCTCTTTCTTTGTTACCCCACTCGATAGTTCTTTTTCCACCGTATCTAGTGTCTAACCAGCCTAACTAAAGGCACTGTGTGATTACAGTACACCTACCTATATAGCCTCTTTTCCGTACCGACCTTTTTCAGTAGTACCTAACTCTTTGATGTGTTTTGTTGCCAAAATCAATGGCTTTGTTCCCTCTGTAACTAGTTGTTTCTTTTTCCTACCTTTACCTTCAAATCTTCCTTTCAGAGTTGTTACGGGTTGAAATACAAGATAACATATTCCGCCTTTGGCTATTCGAGCTTCAAAGAACACCTTAATTACGATTCTTGTAAGAACAAACGTAGAATAGGTTTGTACGGTTTTTGGGGTACCCACAGTTGCGTAATGATAAGATTAAAGGTAGACATGTAATATTGTCACGATAATTATTACTTACGTTGGCACTTTTTACTACCAACGTTCTAATTTTTTACATACCACAGATTCCTTAATTTTTAACCGACGAAAAAAAAAGGAGGAGGTTCTCAATTCGACATGTATATTTTTTTTTTTTTTTTTTTATGTATGACCACGCATAACTTTTCCCAGCGTGGTCCGATTTCAAAAATTCTTTTTTTGTTGGAAAGAGTATATCTCAAAGTTGGTCCCATTTTAATTTCAAAACTAAAATCGGCCTCTAAGGGTAGAAAAAAAGGAATTGATTGTCAACTTTCCTACAGAATTTTCAGTTGTGAACCGATTCGTTTGAAATAAAGTTAACATATGTAGTTCTGAGGACATTACTATATAGCAGAGATGTGGAGAAGATAACATGATGGTGTCACCATCATCAGATCAACTCCAGATCCCTGTTATGTTGTGAAGTCAGTCCCAAGAGTTCCTCAACAGTTAACAACAGCTATATCGTGTTTGGACTCATTTCACTCAGCTTGATGAGAACTTTAGACCCAGCTGAGGTATCATTGTCATCGAGGGTCTGAGGATGGTGACGGAAAGCAGGGGCAAGAGGTCCTCAACAGTTAACAGCACCTATATCGTGTTTGGGCTCATTTCATTAGTCTTGATGAAAATTTTAGACCTAGCTGGAGTATAATTGTCATCGAGGGTCTGATGATGAGGACAGAAGGCAGTAGCAAGAGATCCTCAACAGTTAACAGCAACTATATCGTATTTGGGCTCATTTCATTCATCATGATAAGAACTTTAAACATAGTTGGGATTTGACAGTCGTTGACAGTCTGAGAGTGGAGTTTTTAGTTGCAAGTTACAGGTCCTCAACAGTTAATACTAATTACTGTGACGGTTACGTTGACAATGACAAAAGGGAAGACGGGTTTTTCCATGTGTTAAACACTCTAATCATTAAATGTTATGAAAAATATCTAGCTTTAATTCCGCTACAAAAATCCAGGCTTCATGCAGGATGCAGTCCCACCCTCCCGCCCTCATGCATATGCACATGAAGCAAAGGTCCCACCCTCCCGCCCACATACATATGCATACGTGCAAGAAAAATGGAAAAAACATGCCATGCAATCAAACCTATACTCGACACGTGTTTCGCCCCTCCACGGGGCATCCTCAGGAGATGTTGACTCGACAAGCGCTCGGCCTCGAATGAACCAGATTGGCAGCTATCGCCTCTTTATATAGCGTCGTGATGACGCAATAACAACGTTCGATACAAACGTCACAAAGACGTCTGTATCGATCTACCTGCAATCATACTTAAAAGAGGTGATGTAATTAAGTTTGTTTGTTCATTCAACAGTATATAGTTATTATTATTATTATGTTTGGAGATTTCTAACTGCTCCAACACACACAACCGGAAACTTTTATCACAAACATGGAGAATATTATACGTATTATTGTCGCTCAAGGAATGGCCGGTATCGATTAAATGTTTTGCGAAATGTGATTTATCTGGATGGCCATTCCTGTAAGCGGCAACATGCTCCTTATATCTAACCTCGAAATTACGGCCTGTCTGTCCTACATAGACCCCGTTGCAATCATTGCATACTAGAAGCAACGAAAACATTGTGTTTTTTAAGGATATCCTTAAAAAACACAATGTTTTCGTTGCTTTTCGATCAGATCACAACTTACGTAATCTTTGTAACGGTAAAGATAAATTAGAAAATTCAAAAAAATCCGGTATTTATAAATTAGTATGCAATGATTGCAACGGGGTCTATGTAGGACAGACAGGCCGTAATTTCGAGGTTAGATATAAGGAGCATGTTGCCGCTTACAGGAATGGCCATCCAGATAAATCACATTTCGCAAAACATTTAATCGATACCGGCCATTCCTTGAGCGACAATAATACGTATAATATTCTCCATGTTTGTGATAAAAGTTTCCGGTTGTGTGTGTTGGAGCAGTTAGAAATCTCCAAACATAATAATAATAATAACTATATACTGTTGAATGAACAAACAAACTTAATTACATCACCTCTTTTAAGTATGATTGCAGGTAGATCGATACAGACGTCTTTGTGACGTTTGTATCGAACGTTGTTATTGCGTCATCACGACGCTATATAAAGAGGCGATAGCTGCCAATCTGGTTCATTCGAGGCCGAGCGCTTGTCGAGTCAACATCTCCTGAGGATGCCCCGTGGAGGGGCGAAACACGTGTCGAGTATAGGTTTGATTGCATGGCATGTTTTTTCCATTTTTCTTGCACGTATGCATATGTATGTGGGCGGGAGGGTGGGACCTTTGCTTCATGTGCATATGCATGAGGGCGGGAGGGTGGGACTGCATCCTGCATGAAGCCTGGATTTTTGTAGCGGAATTAAAGCTAGATATTTTTCATAACATTTAATGTCATGGATTTCCGCAAAGTAACGCCTGATTCTATAATCACTCTAATCATGGTATACAACTAAAAAGCTAAAAATAATAACTTTTTAACAAAAAAATCAAACCGACGAAAGATTGAACTGAAAAGCTAAAAATAAATTTTGAGGCGGCGCCAAAGAAACAATCAACGAAAAGCAACCTAGCTACAATAAAATTATGCTTCGCTTCAAATAATTAATTTAGGTACATGTTTGTATGTTTGTTTGGCGCCGCCTCAAAATTTATTTTTAGCTTTTCAGTTCAATCTTTCGTCGGTTTGATTTTTTTGTTAAAAAGTTATTATACTCAAAGAAGTTTCAATACGTAATATGTACATTATATACAAGCACCCTTCACAGTTATTTAAGCTTAGGAATTTAATGGGAATATTTGTATAGTACCTACAAAATATATATTAATGTAATAACTTTTTTTTTTAATAGATTATATTCCCTTTGTTATGAAATTGAAAAATATTTTTCCTGCCAAGTTACTTAACTTTTCGTACTCGAGTCTCACTTGAACTCCGTCGGTTTTTGTTATCTGACTACTGACAAATCTCAGAACATTCGAGATTATAAATGATAGGGAAAATACCGAGCACCTAATTAAGGGTAGCTGACTTAAACCACACTAATATCTTAACATTACTTTTTTAAATTTTCCGCTTTCAAAAGATGTTGAGTTGGAGAATCGAAGATTCGTATTTAATATTCTTTTTGTGTTTGATAACATTGTTTCCTACCGAGATTGATTAGATATTATTATTAAAGGTATTTTTATTTATTTGACTCTGAGCATAGCCCTTAATACCGAATTTTAAATTTTAATACGCATTAACGTCTGTGAGTTGCGAATCGTAAAGCTTTTTAGCGGCGAAAGGAAAAAACTTCCATTTCACCGAAAAGCGTTTAATAATGGAATCGAAAGATTGGACCCTGCCGGGCAGGACTGCGATAGCCTAGTTGATAAGACGTCTAGAGTAATAGTTTCAAAAGGACACAAGTTCAAGTCCTGCTCGCCGTCGAATTTTCCTCGTCACAAAAAGAAACTAGGAGGACAGGGTAATGTGCTGCGGCCTGGAAGAGGCCTATGTCCAACAGTGGACTGCGACAGACTGTGTTAATTGATTTTTTGATTAAAAAAACTTTACATCACAATACGTTTAATTTTATGACCAGGTGGCCTACCATGAACTCTTAACGCGATCCAGTTTAGGCTGTGGGAAAGTGATGGCGCTAGACGACTTCTATAGCTCTGTCTCTTTCCCACAGCCTAAACTGGATCGCGTTAAGAGCTCGTGGTAAGGCTCCAGTGATCCACTTTGGCCCTGGATCGTGAAAACTGGAAGTTATGGGAAGAGGCCTTGCCCAGCAGTGGGATGATGTAGGCTAGCAGTATCAGTATCAGAACGTTTTATTTCGGGTACGGGGCAGTGGTCCAACTGCTCTGTCCAACTAGTTGGACCATGGGCCTTTCTAGGGGCAGTTGTCCAACTTTAAAAATAGTTGGACCACAGCACCTTTTGAGAGTTCCGTGGTCCAATTCATTTCAAAATAAGACGGAAGGTCCATATTGATAATGATGATTATATACGTGAAATTCAGCTACAACTGAGTTCAGGTGGTGTTTATACTGTAGGTCATGCTTTAGAAAAACTTTGTTGATTGTTGTAAAATATAAGAAAAAAAATTCACCCGACTTTAATGATTATTTGAACACAGATTACACCGACATGTGAATGTTGAGGCTATTCAGCTCCTAGACAACACAGACTTAGTGCGTAGGCTAAAAAGAACTAAACCTTTTGAATTAGTGTAGTGTAAAGTGAGTGAATAATAGTAACAGTGATGTGCTATACATATTACACACGAACATAGTGTTTTTATAAAATGATAGAGACTCTAAGAAAGTGCTATGGACTTGTGTAAAAGTGCTAATGGGCACTATTCTTAGTTTTAAAATAATGTATAACGTAGCATATTAAGTTAGAGTTAAATTACTTATTAGTCTTTTAGGCTGGATCGTAATTTATTTTATTAAGAAGTCTGTTCTTAATAACAAATAACAAAGGAAAAAAAAACCGACTTTAATTTTGTTATTTTACTTCAGTAGGTACCATTCACACATAAAGATCAAATTGAGATTTTAAGGGTTGGTTGGTAAGTTATTTTTAAATGAATTGGACCACTGAACTCTCAAAAGGTGTCGTGGTCCAACTATTTTTAAAGTTGGACAACTGCCTCTAATAAAAATCCATGGTCCAACTAGTTGGATACCCTTTATTTCAATTTGATAAACAATTCATTACACTGCCTTTACATGAACTGGCAAAATGGTACATATTCTCAAGCAAATAGATAAAAAACATTTGCGTAGACAGGCACCTACATAACACAAGAACGACGATCCATTACGAGGTCTGTACCTTTCATGCTCATTCCGCCATCAGACATTAGGCACCATGCCAACTGTAACACATGGACCGAAGGCCTCGCAGTATCCCTGTGCCTACCTAACAACTTACATCGGCATTGTTTCATAAGGCTATTAGGACCCATTAACATCCAAGTATTACATAATCTTAGTTTTTATTAATCTCAATTTTATTTATAACTAGCTGGCCCGGCGAACTTTGTTCCGCCTTAGAGGCAATAAATGAGCAGATTTTCGATTTTTATTAGGATTTCAAAAATAATTTAAAAAATCAAGTCAAAAATCAAAAATTTATTCTTTATTAGCCATGTATTTGGTGCATGGGTTGCACTGTACAGTGAAGCACGTTCTGATAGACGACATTTTTTTTATTATTATCACGCGCAAGAACAAATAACGCAGATGGTCATCCGAATCGTGAACATGCCACATATACACCTAACTGACCATGTGAAAAACATGGATTTTCTATATTCAGACCACAAACTTTCAAGCATTGGCCTTGTGATTTGTTAATGGTCATGGCGAATGCAAGACGGATCGGAAATTGAGGTCGTTTAAACTGAAACGGCAAACCTATCATAATGGGATTCTCGAAATGAGAACTTCCTCAACTTCGAATTTTCCTTTGAGTATCGTCGCGTAAATCACATTGTTCATCAATTTACTTACCACCAAACGCGTTCTGTTGCATAGTTTTGGTTGGTTTATGTTTCGAAGCATGACTATTACGAAGCCAACCTTTATTTGTAAATTGTGCGGTGGTAAGTCAGGCATATCCAAGAAGTTTTAATTCAATTGGAAAGTTGGTGGCTAAATGCAACTGACATGTTTTTTAGCTTGGTAAAATAATCATGTGAGTCTCCCACCCAGGGCAGAGCGGGAAGGACTGTCAGACTCGTACTGACTAAAATCCACGGTGTCCTTCAATAGCCCTTTACGTTCCGGGGTCACGGTAAATCTTAAGTCGGTTTTGGCCCTCTAAAGGGGGGCCCCTTCATAATGCTGACTCTTTGCATAACCGGGCAAGGTTCAACGTCGGACAGCGACTCACCCATTACTCGCCGCCTGCCGACGTCCGACGCCGTGGGCGTCTACCACTGTGGCTGGGGTGGAGGGAAGACGCTATCCTCTCCTTCACGCGGATTGCCTCCTCCTTCGCGAGCATGACTGCTTCGCAGAAGGAGGCGACCGGTTCCCGCTCCGTCTCGCCCCGCAGCATGGCCTCGACCAATGCCGAGCGCGAGATGAGGGTTTGTAGTCTACTATAAAGTTGACATGTGTACTTACTTACTCGAAAGCGAAAATTTGTGTCCAAAATTTAGACTTCTGCGTTAAGCGGTTTTGGCTCAGGAGAGGCAGGACAGAGGCGGGGTATTCAATTTTAAGGGAAGGACTTTAAGGCGTCTGGCAGAATGATTGGCCCATCGGATTGGTCTGGCAGCTTACAAAAGGTCTTGAAATAGTACCATAAGTAACATCATGTAAAATGTAGGCTTGCTAAAATGACGTAGTTGATTTTATCCACCTTCAGGTCGCGCTACCTGTGGAAGGGCCCCGCTTTCAAGATAGTAAGTACGCATACCGGTACTGTCTTAACTTTATAGTTGACTACAATCAAAATTTCAGCTTTGCTAAAATGACGTAGGTCTGGGGGCTCTGGGATCTCACTCTATAGTACTTTTTGTTCAGATCCCTTATTCAATTTCGGCACCAACACCTTCTTCGTGATCATGTTACTACGTTTTATGTCACGTCTCACGGAAACAGGATAAAAATTTGATCATCTTGGTGGCGGCATAGCATTAATAATTATGATAATATCGGCACAATAAGCTTAGAAACTCAAACAACAACAAACACATCGATCGGTCAATTGATGTTTTGACACAGGTTTTGATTTTGCTGTCACTCCATGTCAGTTGCGTTTAATTATACCACGTTTTATGTCACGTCCCACAGAAACGGGATAAAACAAAACAAAATAAAATAAGGTAAAAAGTATCCTATATGTTACTCCTGGTTCTAAGCTACCTCCCCACCAATTTTCAGCCAAATCGGTTCAGCCGTTCTTGAGTTATAAATAGTGTAACTAACACGACTTTCTTTTATATATAATTATAGATTATAGATATAGATTATAGATTATCTTCATTATTTTTATACGAATTTGAATTTTGATTTAAGTAACAAGTAAAAGTCAATGATGAAAAGTTGGTTCTGTGGTACCATTTTATAGGCTGATGAGACAGGTACATACATCAAAATAGTTTGTTATCACTAACAGAAACTTTTTTTTTTAATTTTATGGAAAAACAATTGAACTGTTTTATATTCTAAATCTATATTTTTAATATAATCTACCGTAACAAAACAGATTTAAATTTTTGAAAGTGTATTCTGTATCCTTTCATTAAAGTGTTGAACATTTATTTTGAGAAATTTGACTTTAAAGACAAGTAAATGTTTAAAGAAAAATTCACAAACTAACTGTACGGCGCGTAATTTTCCAAGATATGACTAAATAGTTCTTTAACAAACTGGTTTTCAATGATTTTGTTTATAAGCTTTCAAAAAAATAACAAGTTCTAAATGCAAAACAATCCAATTTGAACCCCTTGTTTTATGGGTTAAAATTACTGAAAATTAAGTCTATTATCATCACATTCAAAGAATACACCCAATTACCGATCAATCTGTATGAATAATCCCGAGATAAACAACAAATAAGCATTTTATTAAATTGTTCAATTTTATTATAAATAACTCATTTAAATTGTAGTTAAAATTAAAATCAGCTACGTATTTGTAATAAAATAAAATGTTAATGGTAATATTGATACAGTTCGTTGTTAATGTATGTAAAGTTCGTTCAATCACGTCTCTACTTCCGACGGATTGAATACCTAGCAGCACATGTATAATATTTTAAACATGATGGTCAAATAAATTTTTAAAAATTGATGAAAATTTAAAATTATTGAATGTTGAAAATGCTACTGTTGTAGAATAAATATACTCGTTTCAGAAATTTGTTTTTCTCGTTTATTCACAAAAAAACCAAAGGAGAGAAAGTACGCGTCTTATCCAAATTGCGAAAACCTTTTACAAACATAAACCAAAAAATATATTCTATTCATTATAATTACATGACTACTTTCCTCCCAGCCCTCGAGCTAGTTATACGTACTTTATCCTGTTTTTACTCCTCAATTATACTACGGTAACATGTTTTGTGTTTTAAATAGGCTGATACAAACTTGAGCTGTCTTTATTAAACAAGTTTTACAAAACGGAAGAATGTAAATTACTTTCGCAAGGATCGATGCTATTGAACGCCGGAAGGTTCATTGTTACCCCGGACAGGTATATAATGTTACCGGATTCCATCAATCAAAACAAAGGCTCAGAGTGCGAAAATCAATTCAGCTGTATTAGCATTTCGACAACGGGGGCGATTAAGAATTTCAGCGTAAACGAAAAACGAAGCAATTACCGATCCGCGCCGAGAACAAACTTTGTTTTACTTGAAAGGAATTAATATTCATTAAAAAAATCTTTCTCGGCATCATTCTGTTGAAACTTTGTAATCAGGCTCTCAGGGTTCGCGAGGCGAGCGGAGCTGAACCCACCGAGCGCCGCGTCAGCGAATTTAAGACTTTACCCAGTGCAACCGGATTTTTTCAACTCTCCAATTTCAACAATCTCCTTTAACTTTTGCGCATTGAACTCTCATATCCGTCAATTTTAAATTGGAGTAGCTGCTCTAGACATTTAACTGGAAATTTTAATTACAAAAGTAATTTAGAATTCAAACGAGTGATTGCGTATAATATTTCAGTGAACTAAAAGCAAAGCGTTGGCCCAACCGTAATTTGAAACTTTCAGAGCGGGACCGATCATTTGTCGGAAAATTCCGGAACACATCCTCCCGACCTTACGTTTTAGCTATATTTTGTTCTATTAATCGCTTTATTTTGTGATGAAAATAACATTAGATTAGATAATTTTGTCTATGTGGTAGTTAGAGCGCGTTTTGTGTTACAACGATTTATGAAGCTCATTTCAGTTGCAAGTTGTCAAAACGTCAAAAGCAGCGGTCAACTTGTAGTTGTGTACGAACTCATAATGTGGCAATTTAATCGCAACATAAACGACTTAATTGTCTGATTTTAACACAAAATTCAGCTTACGTATTCTGAGTAAATCCCGCAGGTATACAAGTAGATTACGTATTACCAAGGCTCTGATTTCCAGCATTGAACAGTGAGTTCCTTTCAATTTGGGAATTTGCTTACAAAAGGGAATGGTAGACCGTTATTCCCTTTTGTAATGGTATCAATCTATGAGAGACAAAAGCAATGCAGCAGCCGTTTCACAATAAATTAAATTGTCGATGCCAAACGTAAATTAATGATGATGCTTCGATTTACGCACCGTTTGTCATACAATTTCTTTTAGCTATCGGTCTCTAACGATGACAACGTTCATCAAATTGATTTATCAGAGTACCTCAACTCGTATTAATTAAGTTGAATTCTGTTCATGCTTCATTATTTTTCAATATATTTTTCTCAGACTAGTCCGACATATAACTCATACGAGTAATATCAATCACACAAATCTCATTTGTCTACATCATTAAATAAATCTCTGGACGTAATTTCTCGGTAAAAGTAATTCGTTTCTGCTACTCAGACGTTTATTTCTATCGGAATTCTCATTATGAAGCCTCAAAGCCGGCACGTGTACCCTACACAACAAAGAATTGTGCCGATTTCCAATGAAATCTTGTAAAATAAAAACATGGCATAATACGATATAGCTGGTAAAGGCTAATACGTATTTTCCGCCGCCAACCCTAAGCATGAAAAATTGTCGGGACGGAACGCGAAATAACTTTTTATATTATAGGCCTTGAAGGGTTGAAACATCGACGGTCGGATTCGCAAACAGTACATAAAGATCCGGCGATCTCACGGTTTTTTCGGGATGAAGCTGTGAAGGGACACCGACCCTACAGTAGCCGCCAAATTTACCTAGCGCGCAACACGGACTTGCCACTCTCGCCGTCCGCATTATTAAGTGATTCCGCTGAAACAAATCCAACCGGAGTATTTTTAAAATGTTACCATTGAAATACATTTTTCCATTTCTGTGACAGGTTATTTGTGAAAGTTTTATTATACGAGCAAAGTATACGCCTCTGGTTGTTTTCAATATTTTCAGCCGAAAATAAAACGGTTTTAACAAAGAGCTGTCTTTCCTTTTTCATTTTTTACTGTCATCTCCAGTTTTTTTTAAGTGAGTAATGATGTCTTGCTGTCCTATAAATCTACGACGAATGCAAATGTTGAAAGACGCAGGGGATGTTTACAGATTTTCTCGATATTTCTTTATCGTTTATTTCTCGTCAGTAGATTCGATTTTCAATTAATCTTGTATTGAAACCAGAGGTTATTAAGCGGTCGACTGGAATACGTTACGAGTGACCTTTAACTTATTTGTTCACATAAAAGGCTACCTTTAACAAATGAACCTTGTGTTTACGCCTACACAGGGTAATGAGGTTTTCCTCGTAAACATTGTCTCATTTCTTTTATTTCACAACAGAAAAAAAAGTACAATAAAATACGACCAAATGCATATGGTATATACAGCTCCAATTACAATGAGGAAACACAGACCATTCCTCAAAAAAGGCAATATTACTTACACTAGAAGATTAACATCCGTTTTCTTTCATCTTTGCAAATTGAACATAACATAACACAAGACTCATTAATCGTAATTTGCGAAAGTTTTACTAAATAAATGAAAATGTACAGTGTCTACATAATTCACATACTGTTTTATATCCCATAAAACAGTAACCAGATATTAAAGAACCGTACAAGTAACTATGTACGAATGTACGCATTTCCAAGACGTCTTTGCCTCCAGGCAAGAAAGAAACTGAGCTGGGGTATATCAGTCCCCTTTCCCTCAGGCAAATGGCGCATTCACATCAGTCAAATCGCAGACAAGTCACTGGGGTAGCCTGTTACTATTCACTTGTACGCCAGTAACTTTGAATAGAATCTTTCAAAGATCTCGATTGAGTCAAAATGGGTTAGTACATTCTCTTGTTTGGGACTATCTTAGGTTTAACGTCAAGGCTTTATTCCAAGATTTACGAGCGAGGTTATGACCCTGGATCAAGTGTAATCTTTTCTGAACAATCTGTTATCATCACGGGGAACGGAGACGCCTCGGTGTCTGTTATACTAGGGCCACACTAGAGGGAAATGCTGTTAATTATCGCGATGATGCACTTTTATGAGAACACTTAAAGACTATTATCGCGAAAATTAACGTCATTTCCCGTAAGTATAACTGTGAGCGCGCCTGCTTGGCTCTGACACGCTCTCGCGTGTAGATACCCTCATACAAACCGAGCGTGTCACTTTTTTTTAGCTCATTATCATCTGCCTAGCCTTTTCCCTACTGTATTGGGTTTGGCTTCCAGTCAAACCAAATGCAGCTGAATATCAGTTTTTTACAGTGAGCGACTGTCTGTCGAACCTCCACAACCCAGTAACTGAATATTCCGATACCCCATGGAAAGACTGGTTGTCAGACTTTTAGAGCTTCTGACTAATAGTAACGACTATCAAAGATCTACAAATGACAGTCGGGACCAACGGCTTTACGTGCTTTCCGAGGCATGGAGGAAACTCGCTATGACAGATGGCCACCCAGCCACAGACCAACCTCGGCAAGCGCGGCTTAACCCGGAAGATCGGCCTGTGTGGCTGTAATTACAAGCTCCTCGCTACAGGCCTTTTTTCAAGTTATCTAGTGCAATGACATATCAAAAGTGATAGCTGCGAAACAGCGCGCGATGAAAGTTGTGCGTCTGACGTCAAGATCGTTTTCAGCTCCTATAACTGTTTTTTGATGCCATCAGAATTATGATTAACAAAGTATTCTTGATGCATCCATTCAATGGCCGATGTCACCAAATGATAGTTTAATCTAAGCATACGTTACGTTAAAGTCAATTATGACGCTTACATACTATGATTAGGCCTAATTATACCCATTGGTAATTAGCGTTAGTCTGATTAGAGACTTCCTATAATTCGATTTACAGATTAATAGTCAGGGCGCCTATGATTACATATAATATGCGATTAACTATCTGATCTACTAACTATACAGTTTAGAACATTAAACTAGGCTGTACGTTAATTCCATTATCCTGTAACCACGAAAGCAATTTGCTCTTAAAAGGGTCTAAAATGCCATCAGTGTATTTTTATACGAGAAAAATATGAATATTCCGCAGCCCTAACATTATTTTAATAGCTAGTGGTCTGTATGTAATATTTCTAGGCAGATTGTCGTCCGCTACATATTATTTATGAGCAGTCTCTTTTACACTGTTACTAACCCTTATGACTAGAGAAATCCAAGGATGTAACAAGCTTGTTTGGTATAAATACTTGCCCGTATACGTTTGGCATAAATAATGCCCAGATACGGAATTTAATGGGGTATAATCGTACGGCAAGTCACCAGGCAAATCGACCCGTGTAAACAGTATTAATACCCCATAAGGCACGTCAGAGTACGAACACCATAAGAGAATTTTAATTAAGGGCCTATACATATGGGAACAATCACGGGCGATTTGTCAAAAAACACGATATCTCATAACAAATTCAAATTATTTATTGTTTGTTACATGTCGAAATAGATCTTAAAGTAAATGTATGTATAGTAGCAGTGTAACATACCTTTTTTTTTTTTAATCATTTATTTAGAGGCTTGCAGCACATTTGTACGAGGTCAGCCTCGTAAGGTAACGCTAATACATTTAAAAAATAAACTAAAATACTATCTATAAACTAAAAATATTTAAAACACAACCACTACCTAATTTACATAATTACCTATAAAAAATCACCTCTCGCCAAAATGCCGGGCACCCAGCAACCCAATGACAGAGCCTCGACATAATCGATGGCGACATGTACAATGGCAGAACCCACGCCATACCTAGGAAACAGCCCGGAACAGAGTGTTGAAACCATTAAAAGAAAACACAAAAACATAAAAGATATAAACTAAAAAGTATCTCTCCTCGAAAAAACAGCCTTAATAAATTTATAAATAGCCACACTCTGCTCCGAAAGAGGTTTCCCAAGCATAACATTAATTCCACCACTATACACATCGCCACCGACCATCGTACACAACTGTGGCCTCAAGGCACCATATGCACAACATTCTAACAAGATGTGGTACAAGTCCTCAACTTTATCTATGCAGGTATCACATAAAGGAGATGGTTTTACACGCATCAGGTGTAAGAAACTATTAGCAGGCACATGACCTGACCTTACCCTAAATGCTAAAACCAATAATTCTCTTGGCATGTGAGACTCGTCAAACCAAGGAGCTCGAGGCAGTTCGTGCTGTATAGTTCTGTACCACAGACCTTTTGTTACTGTTACAGTATTGAAGTGCACCTCCCACAACTTAACACAAAACTTTTTCATGTCAGGAATAAGCTCAGTAAAATAAGGTTTCCCGGAAATAGCAATGCCGTCTTCAATAGCCTCTAAGGCCAGCTTGTCAGCAATTTCATTTCCCGGGATACCTACGTGGGAAGTTATCCACTGAAGTTTAATATTTACAAGTTTTTGTTGCAAGATGCGAATAATTTTCAACGCTTCATACGCTATCGGCATACCTCGACCTCCCGATACACAGCGAATCAAGTGCTGAAGAGCACTTTTGGAGTCAGACAATATCACAACATTTTTGTGCGGCAGAGACTGAACGTAAGACAAGGCTTCAACAATAGCCGTCAGTTCAGCTCTCATGATACAAGCATCATTACATAATTTAAATTTAATACCAACATTTGTCTGAATATCAAAAAATGCTGCGCCAACACCGTGAGCATCTTTCGAGCCATCAGTGAATACAAAATAATAATTATCATACCTACAATCAAACATCTTCGAAATCAACATCCTCAAATTAGCCGCGCTTGTTGAACGTTTTGGTACATTTAATTCATCAACATTGCAAATAACACAATCTCTAATATTAATATTCGATATCCAAGTATCCATACTATACATATCCAACATAGGCGACTTATGAACAACAATGTTTTGAAACTCTTTGTAAATATCGATTAAAATGGGTTTTATCTTGTTTCGCCAATAGGCATTCGTGCATAAAGTAGCTAATTCTTCTAATAGAGATACAGTTATATTATGACTAAAGGAGTTCACTCTTAACCAATATCTACAAGCTAACCAATGTCTCCTCACAAATAGTGGTGATACACAGAGCTCACTTTCCATAACGCAAATAGGTGTTGTACGGATGAAACCACCACAGATTCGTAATCCTCGATTTTGCAAGACATCTAATTTATTCAAATGCGTTCTAGCACTATTTCCGTATAAAAAACTAGCATAATCAATTCGACTTCTGACAAGAGAAATGTACAATCTTCTTAAATGTTTGGGATGAACGCCCCAAGACTTTCCTGCTAAAGTTTTAAGAATATTTAAATATTTGTAAGCTTTTTCACATGTTTCGTTTATGTGTACACCCCACCGTAGAGATGAGTCAAGCCACAAACCAAGATATTTAATTTTATCAACAACCCTGAGCTCTTTGTTATTTACACTGATGTGAACATTAGTTAAGCATCTAGACCTACTAAATACACAAACATTGGATTTTGATTCAGACAAAAATAATCCCATCTCAGCTAAATTTTCAACAAGAACATCTAGGGCTGTATGCAAGTGATTAATGGCTGCATCAAAATTATGTTTACTTGAAGATACATAAAGAACAAAATCATCTGCGTATTGTGATACTTTACAGCTAGTAATTTGTTTACAAATATTCATAGTTGCAAGATTAAAAAGGAGTGGAGATAATGGGTCACCTTGCGCTAACCCTACACTTGCCTGTCTTACTATAATACCATCCATACCCCTATCAATTTGTAGATACCTTTGACTCAAATAATTAAAGATATACCTACAAACCATCCCCCCAACCCCTATCCTTTCCAACACGGAAATCATCTGATTAATATTTACATTATTATACGCGTTATTTATATCAACGAAACATGCAATGGTGGCCAGATTTTTAGAAAACCCTATCTGAATGGATGTTATTAATCTTGTTAGATTATCCAGGCATGAATGTGATCTGCGAAAACCAATAGTGGAAGGAGATAAAAGGCTAGAGTTCTCAACAAACCATTCAAGACGTTTTAGTAAAACTCCATGAAATATCTTGCATGGACAAGACATTAAAGATATTGGACGTAAAGAATTTGAACTACTGGGATCTCTACCGGGTTTAGGAATTGGAACTACCTTTATGCTTCTCCACTGGCTTGGTATAACACCAGTATACAGTATCAAATTATATATATGTAACAAAACATACCTTTAAGGTGTACAATATTATTAGGGATGCATGGGTTACATATTATTTGTTAATTTATCTACTCTCATATCGTTAAATTCAAAATACAAAACTCAAAACGAGTTTATAATGACGTACTTTACACACAGTATATCGAAATGAAATCAAAAAATTAAATTATGACACTATTTCTCTAACAAATTAATGTTATAATATTTTTTTTTTCATTACGATACTGATTACAGATCATAGATATATCCACTTGATTTTTTATCTGTGGCTGCGCGCGCTGTGGCCCATGCGCGGTGATAACGGGAATTTTGGCGCCATAATACTGTGTCAATCTTTATCTTTTATTTGATAAATTCGTGTTCAATGAAAGTAGATAAAGTAGTGTATGAAACTGTACATAACTAGGTATAATACACTCGTGTGATACTTTTAAAAAACTCGCTTCGCTCGTTTTTTAAACTCACACTCGTGTATCATTATCAGCCTTTAAATGTTCCCACTGTTGGGACACAGGCCTCCTCTCTGTGAGAGGGAGTGGGCCGTAATCTACCACGCGGGCCCAGTGCGGATTGGTAGATGTCACATGTCTTCGAATTTTTGGTTCTAGGACATGCCGGTTTCCTCACGATGTTTTCCTTCACCGTTTTGAGAGCAGTGGTGTTGAAATAAATTACACAAAGTAATGCGCCTGACTGGGTTCGAACCCACGACCTACAACTCGTAAGTCGAGGCCAATACCACTGGGCCACCACTGCTCTCACACACACTCGTGTATAATACCCCTCATTATGTACCAGTTTCATAAACTACTATTATAACAGACATTAGAATCATGCTACGTTACGTATTATGTTTTCACGATTTCTGATGCTTGTGAACACGATATAATAATTTAAATGACGTGAAAAAATAACGAATCGTGAAAAAAAAAACATATTTCGTGCAAAGTCCTCCTGTGAATAAGCCGTAAGCTTTACCTGTTTCCAGATGTTTTTTCAGTTTTATTTTGATACTTGATACCTACTAAGTTACTAACATAACTTTATTTCTACAATAAATCGAATAGAAACCAATATCGTTCAATTTCGAGCATTCTTCGTGTTTTACCGAAGTAAATAACGTTACTGAATACTGAAGTTGTATTACTGTTTTATTTTGCGTAGTATATCTGGCTGTTATCCTAAAAAAAAGGCCGTGGCTTCACCCGTGCGGAGTTGTGGACGTATTCTACTAGAATATCAGGATAAAATCCTATTTATATTTATGCCATGGTCTACATCCTTGCCAAATATTATCAAAATCCATTCAGCCCATAGGCGCCAAAAAATTGAGAAACAAACAAATAGACAGAGGCAGACTCTTTTTATTATTTTTAATATCTTTTCTAGGTATTATAGCAAACACTCTATACAAAACCAATATGGGACCAAACCCGAAATCGTGAAAAAAAAATCAAGTGTTCCCTACATTTTGACGAGTTCTGCGAACATAAAGTACGTAACAGCAGATTTTTTTTTTCGTGGTTTTAGGTTTGGTCCCATAGTAAAAGTTGTTCATTATAATGAGTGGAATGACCTCTTAAGAGGTTGTTGGTGTTTTTCAAATAACCCTGTATAATTATGGTTTTTGATCTTATATCGCTAAAGCTTCGTTCACTCGCTCTCACCAAAACATTTACAAAACTACACTGGCTTACTCGACTTGCCTTCGAACTTATTCAAACAAGTGAACGTCTGGAATGCGTTTACACGAAGCAGTAGGCAAGTTGTCCACGAATGTTCGCAGCCCCAAGGGAAAGATTACTCCAGCGAAACACGCGGGGAACCGCGACACAGTTCGGCAAGGAAATTTATTTCGATAAACATCACTAATGTGGAAGCAAATGGTACTTTGGTGAGCCAAAAATAAAGTTCACTTCCGACTTCATCCATAAACGTTTTGGCATTTAAGTTATTATACGAAATTGTGTCAATATAGGTCACGTGAGTTTGGTACCATTAGGGGCCAAACTTCAATATAAGTGTTACAATTACTTAGTAGTAGTTTGTACAGCCAGCAAAAAAATTGAGTACACAGAGAGCAAGTTTATATGCATGCTATATGCTGTATGTATGCACTTTCTGGCTGTATTCTACATGCAGTCAAAGAGTTGGGTATGCAGACTAACAGGTTACTAATATTTTAAACGGAAAATTGTAAAGTACCTACACAGAAAGTTTATAACTTGCATTAACACATACCTAAGACACTTTTATCCCGGTGCTACGTTATATAATTTTCGGTGCATATGCGGGTGCAGCCGCTTTCATCATCTAGTAATTTAAATCAACGTTGTATAGATAAATCCAATGTCCAATCGCTTTATTAATTCACTATCACAAGTCTGTCTCAACTCTCGCGCGATTATCGTTCTATATCAAAGACTACATTAAAGTTAAACGTTAATTTATTAATGAGGAGGAAATAAAATTTATTAATTTCATTATTTTTGTTCGAATATGTCCAAACATATTATTACAAGTCCGATTTATGTTAATGTGCTCAAACACACTGCGAGCCTAGCGCGGTGGCGGCGGCGGGCGCGATAATATTGAACGTATGAAATCGCCGCTCGTGGCCACACTGAAGTGACTAAGGCCGGCCTAGCGCGATGGCTACAAGCGATTTTGCGAGCCTAGGCGTTGCTAGGCAACAACAGATATAACGGGTGGGTGACAGGTGTAGCAAACTATTTCGGTCTTATAGTCAGCACCATCTTGTTATCAGGACATGCACTAAAATACTACCGTAGGAGGTATTTGTAAATATTTAAATTATTTTTACTGTACTTGACTAGAACCATGTAGAATGGTTGATAATTTACTTGTATACAATCCTAAATAACCTATAAAACATTTTAAAATGAATTGTAACACCTGAAGTCACCGCTACAAAAACAAACGCTTGATCGGCAGTGTAGACACAGATCGCGCCCGCTGCCGCCGCCGCCGTCGCGCTAGGCTTCCAGTGTGGACACACACATTGCTTTGGCAAGTAGGGCCGGAAAATATTTGATGAGCACTAGAGCAGCTGAAATAGTGGGAAATAGTAGATTGTATGACAAGGGAGCAAAATAATATTTTTACGGCGAGGGCGCTATTTTGAATCCAGAGCGAAGTGAGGGATTCTACTGTAGAATCACGAGCGTAGCGAGGGATTCTTTAGTAGAATCCTGATCGTAGCGAGGGATTCAAAGTACGTCGTCCGAGCCAAAAATATATTTTGCGCCCGAGTGATACACTCTACTTTTCATCACCCACTATGAGAAAATAAAAAGCGCCTCATATTTTATTGTTATATTATTATTTAATAAAACATAGAGTAACCACTACATTGAAATTAAAAAGTATCTAATAATAAAACAACTAAAAACTTATATTTCACTGTCACTTGAAGAACTCGTTTTTCAAAACAAAACCATGAATTTCTAAGCCGGGCCGGGCTGTAGTTCGCGTTTTTAATTTTTTTTTTTTTATTCAGCCAGTGACGGCGTGACTATGGGCCGTCGTCGTACCAGCCAGTCTTTATTCAAACAATATTTGCGTTCGATTTCTTTGGCGCTGAACACTAAGATGTTCCAAATTCAAAAAGTGCGCGGCAAAGTTATTTGCGGCGCACTTATGTGCTTATAAAGAGGATTAAAAACTCATTACTGCCCGCTAAAAGTTTCCTATAGAAAACATCACTTTTGGGTGCAATTAAAGGCGAACCAAGTCGTCCTTTTCGAATAGATGGGATGAAAAAGGCTTTTATAAAATTAGCCAGGGTATGTGTTGGCTGATAACTACAATCTTAGAGTCTTCAAGTCAAAAGTGAATAGGTTACTTCTAGGCAATCGTGCTTGACCGTCGACCACATTTTCAGTTTCCATCGGGCGTCACATGGGAAAACGCAAAACTATCGCTTAAAAAAATTGGTGTACCTACCTATACCTAACAGTTAATCCACATTTCGCCAGCTATATTTTTTAAGTTCCATGTATTAAGTGGCATGCTTGTTGCAATCAACCAGGTACAAATCCAAACACCGTGTCTACTACTGAGAAAACCTTAAACTCAATAACACTTAGCCCGACCCTAAGAATCAAATCTGGTACCTCATGCTTATCAAGCGTGCCTGCAACCACTTGACAAATCAGCTGTACTGAAATTAGCAGGTATTTGTTTTAACGTTCATTAAATTCAAGAGCGGCGATTTTCAATAGGATGCTTTTAAATAGAAATAAGGACAATACAGCTGTCGACTGCGATTTAGAAGTGCTGAAAGCATTAACTGATGACTATAAGGTTGTTTTTCCGCGCTTTCACCCGCTGCGCGCTGTTCGGCTCCTATTAGTCCTAGCGTGATATTATATAGCCTATAGCCTTCCCCGATAAATAGACTATCCTATAGAATAAGTTTCAATTTCAGTTTATTAGTAGTTCCTGAGATAAACGCGTTAAACCAAACAAACTCTTCAGATTTTATTAAAGCAGCATAGAGTCGGCCTAAGCAGCTTTTAGTTAATACCACTTGAATAACTCCCAGTACACAATTTAAACCAATAACCAATCATTTAAACACGAAATACACAAAATCTATTTGTATTCCATAGCCCAGATGTGCCGTAACGATAATTTGTTGGTATTTTGATATTAGGAATTATGCAAATCACTCGCATCGGTAGCCGAATGGACGCCATAGTTAACGTTAAATAATTATCGTGTTTAAATGAGGAACATTTGAATAATATTCTCATTATCTTCGTACGAATGTGTGTTCAATGGGAGTTGAACAGATAGATGAGATTAGAACAGCTTTGTTTATGATTGTATTATACCGGCTTCACACGACTCGTAATAATACGTGCCGCGGCACGCGCCGTATGAAGAAAAGAAAACAACGTCAGATTTTTGATCAAAATGAGTTTCTCCTTATGTGGAGCGAAAAGGACCATCAGACGCTTGCTAATTTAAAATTCACCCTGTTCTTTTAAAAGCCCTTTGCGTCCTAGGGTCTCGGTAGCCTTTACAGACGGTCCGGTTCTAAAGGTTTAAGGTAACTTGCGACCTTAAACCTTTAGAATACATTAGGCAACACATAGTATGGTCGACGCTTCACGAGACCAGAGGGCTGGCCTATTTCTTGGTAAAAGGATCAGCATTGCCATCCAACGTGACAATGATGCCAGCGTTCTGGGCACTATCCTCATTGACAGCGATGAGGATAAGTTTTTTTGAAAATACTTTCTTTTAATTTTAGTATTTAAATATAGTTAAGTATGTATGTAAACAAATATAAGTACTTAAAATAAAGATATACATAGTAAACCTGGACGAAGGCGCTTAATGATTCAAGCACCCCCCAACTCCAACAAATTACAAACAGTTCAATGGTCTCACGATTGTGTTTTCAACAAAGCCACTTGAACAATATGTCAAAAACATATAAAATCGTGTTGTCGACAGACCATTGAACCATTTTGTACATTAATAGAGCTGGGGCCTACATGCTGCCAGTTACTACCTACAATACAATGTCATAAAACGTATTAGTTAGTATTAAATCAATGTTGCTCAAACATAAGAAGAAAAAATCGCCAAAAAATGTTCATGATTTTTTTCTATTTGAATTATAATAATATTAGTAGGTACCTACGATCTATTTTTTTTTTCTTGCGACAAACCCGCCACACTATTACCAAACCACTGCAACTCCTGAAAGCCAGAATCAACAGTGGCAACCACCAGAAAAGCGCCGAGGCAATGAAGCTCGACGTGTCCCGGAGAATGAATTTACCTGTCTTGGATCCTGTAACGAAATTAATCAGAAAAGAATAGTGAAGGAATAGGAAAAATATGTTTCCTCTTCCCTCCATGCAAGCAGGAGACCTACGATCTATCTATACAATTTTTCTCTGCATTACCCTAAGATATACCTATTGGTAGAAAATTCTTAATTCTTTCAACATCATGATCTGCCTCCTTTCCAACTATGTTGGGGTCGGCTCCCAGTCAATCTGAATGTAACAAATTATCAATATTTTACACGTAACGACTGCTTGTCTGACCAACGGCTTTTACGTGCTTTCCGAGACACGAAAGAAACTTCGCTACCGCTTCGCTAGATGATCATCCATCCACAGACCTACCTCGGCAAGCGTGGTTCAACATGGAAGATCGGCCTGTGCGGCTGGAATTATTTAGCAACAGGCTGACTTTGAGCCTGCCTTTGTACTACTGCTTTTAACGCATACATAGATAGATAGAACATACTTTATTGTACACCAAAAGTTCAAAATTGTTACACACTTTTGAACTGCACACTGTCTTATAATATTGCTAATTACATGATTACTATGGCGGTCTTATCGCTTATAGCACACTAATACCTTAATCTTCCGGACAACTTTTGTATGGACACATTAACAAAGAAGGAATAAATAAATATATTCATCACTTATCATCAAATTAATAGTCTCTATACCTAAACCCCTAGATTTCCAAATACAGATAACATGCATTACAAACCGCCTAACCGTTCCACCGTCAAATGCAATCTGTTTTCATTCATTCTGTTCTATTACCGCCGCATTAGTGCGGTCCAAGGCGCAGTTGCAATGGTGTGCAAATGGCCCAATAACTTAAACTTACAACGTCACATTGGCAACATTATATGACGCCATTTTACCTTACAGTGTATGTACAAGTACTTTAGCTGTTAAGTACTTTTCTCATCGCCTCCGTAGAGGAAGCGACTAGCTATCGGCTAGCTATTTTCGCGCTCAAGAAATATAAAGAATATTCACGTTTATAGCAGTGACAAGAGCTATCAAAGACTCGTTACTCAATCGTTCAGTAATGCTCGCTCGGTGCGCGGAACAATCGCTTGGCGGGAGGAACACTTACTTGGCGAGTAGAAAACACTCTTGCCGGACGGAACATTCGCTTGCCGGAGGGAACACTCTCTTGCCGAACGGAACACTCGTTTGACGGACGGAACACTCTCTTGACGGACGGAACGCTCACTTGTAGGACAGAACTCTCGCTTGGCTAGTATAATATCCACGAGAAATTGTCTAACTGGTATAGTCTTTCTAAGCACATACTCATACCAGTGAATAATTGCCATTTCGCTTACCCACTCATGGCCAAAAGACAAAACTATACGCACACACTCGTTACTCATTGTTCGCCAACTATTTTCTAGCTGCTACTTCAACTCGCTTATCGCTTATCGCTCGACGTTGGGACAAGTGCCTCAGATACGTGCTTAGCGTTTATGTATCACTGAAGTTTCTTCTCGTTTGTGGAGAAATAGAAGCTGTAAGTGCTAAGATACGAAGTGTCGAGGTTCAGCTTATCTATGACAATAACTTTTGCGGTGCGGCGAGAACTTTGCAAAGTGCATAGGTTACTGACCTCGAAAGCACCTGAGAATAAGATCACAGTATCATTATTTTAAGTTGACATTTGAGGTGATTTATTAGTGGTTTCAAAAGCTCATCATAATTTATAACTTGGGATTTAAGTATCTCATTTTTAAAAAACGAATTTAATATTGAATAGATTTATAAATATGCATAAAGTTGAAAGTGTGAAAAGCTGAAAGTCAAGTAAGTTCTACTTCGATGAATAGTGCTTAATGATGGGTGACTTTTAAGTATTGTTGAGGACGATTTGTACTTACATAAAGCAACGTAACTAACATTATAATTGTATTGTGCCATCGTCTGCTGCCACCTAGGTCAAGTAGAATGAGTAAGTCTGTTATTCCTTCGAATTACGGAACGGATTTGGGTAAAATTGGGTAGACATATAGTTTATAGTCTGTTTATTCCGATTTTATGTTCCGGTGGGATAATTTTCGAGTTGTAGCGGGTGAAGCCACATCAGTAAGTAACAAAATAATAGTCCGAAAAGAAAGAAAGAAAATTGCGTTTATTAGCATCAAAACTTAAAACTAAATAAAAAAAAAACAAAACTAAACTTTTAATGCCAAAGGGCCTCAACTCAACATAATGCTAAGTGGCAGCACAAAGTTTGCCACCTGACGCTGATTTTCAGCTGCAACCCAAGAGTGCCATACGCTCGAAAACAAAAACGTAAATAGGTACTATATGTAAGAAACAAAAAAAAACTGTATACAGTTAATCTTTTTTCTGTTAAAATAAGTTTTCTATGAAATAATTTTCACTCCGATGTTTGTTGTATCAAAACTAACGCCACATCGTTTTATTCAAAAATACAAAAAAATATCTAGTCATACTTTCCTAAACCTTTTTAAAAACATTCTCGACAAAAATATTAAAAATCACAAGCACGTCTTGAAAAGCAATCAGCTCCATCATTTATCAGCAAAAGAAAGTCCGGTCGCATTGTCCGTGAAGCAATAAAGCGCTTATTGAAATCGCTGCAGGATACCTGTTCTAATAGACGCCTTAACGGTCGAGGAATCAAGCGCACGTGGGGCTTGAACTAAAGGAAACAAAACGAAGGAATCCTTTGCGAAGCGATCCGTACAAACTTTAACTTCAATTAGATGAAGCCAAGGACGTGACGTAGATTAGGATTGAAGAGGTGGGTGTCGTGGGGAGAAGAGCTATCGTTAAGAAAAGTAGAATTTACTAAGATACTTTTTTAAATATTTTTTTTTTAATTGTAGTTACTATACATACATAAACATGCCTTCTTCCCATGGGAGGAAAAAACTATAGAGCGCTACCTGCTACGATCCTTACGTACTCCTCTCGCCTCATCCACATTCATACATCTGGTCTCACACAAGCATGCCGATTGTGAGTACTACGGCACTATTCATTATAATTATACGCATTAACGCCTGCGTCGCAAATAGTGAAGAATTTTTCGAAAAAAAAATTTGACTGAAAAAAAAAATCTGCATCTTTCTGGATCAGTATTCCAGTAAGCTATCGCAGTCCGCACCAGCGAGATCTTTCACGGTCACATTTTTTGTAGCGAGCAGCCTCGCGAAGCTGTTTGTGTTCACAATTGTTTCTCGACCGAGGCGCGAAACAATATACGCGAGCAAAACAAAAGCCTACACTGGATGGCTCGGGTAGTCGGTCGATCGCTCGCGGCAGCGCGTGCACTTTCCTCGGCCGAGACACGTCCACACTAACCGAGCTGCTTCGCGCAACAAATCCCTCGCGAGGCTGCTAGTTCTGTGTGGACGCACCTAATAACTACAACAATACGTTGACAGTCAAATCAATGCAGTTTTATACATATAGCGTGTACCATATTAAATTATTTATACGCATTAGACTCGGATAGGTCGTCAAAGATCGGGATCAAGATAGTAACCGCCATAGTAATTAATTTTCAGGGTAATTGACGCTCTATAGTAAGCAATAAACATTGATCGGGAATTGTGTAGGTGTGACTATTAAAAATCTTTCTCGTTGAAATTAGTAGTAGAAATATAAGGCTCTCTAATCCTTCTTATCCAGGGCAATGAACGCAATTTTCGTTCTGTTTTCTATCTATAGACCTACCTTAGTTTTATTAAGCCTTTATTTTCGATAAAATCCTCGTAATTTTCTTGGAAGAGAATTTAATAAATACGGAAACGAGTTTCTTTTCCGCCAACTCTTTAATTTTGCTTGGTTATTCCATTGATCTAATAATTATCTTGAATAATGTGTTATTGGCGGCACAATTGCTGCTTGCAATCAACTGCTGGGCTACGTGTATAGATCAAATATAATTGTTGTATCCGTGTATATTTGCTGGCGAATCATAATAATAATAACAGTACTAAGTGACACGCCTAGTGTCATATGTGGGTGCAGAGTGGGATACGGGTAATTGAGATTATTACAAAGTCTGCTACAACTCTACTTTTTTTTTTATCGTGGTAAAATCATCAAACGAGTCCTCCCACCCCGGGCAGGGCGGGAGGGACTGTCAGTCTTGTACTGACTAAAATCCACGGTGTCCTTCAATAGCCCTTTATGTTCCGGGGTCACGGTAATGGGATAAGTCCCGCGACCAGGGAATTTCACCCCTTAGAAAGCTGAAAGCAAAATATTTGAATACATCTGAATAGATGTATTAAATAAAATATTTTGCTTTTCCTGTAGCTATTTCCAAGATACTCAAGGAAACAACAACACAAAAAACAACAACAAACCCGACCTGTCTATTAACCTAGCTATATATTTGTACATCTACGTATCTAAGCTCCTAAATAACTGTAACGGTTCCCGCCTAATATACGGAGGAGGTCCCGAATTCGCCCGAAGGAGCAAAACAATAACATTTACTATAGATAAGATGGTGTCTCAAAGGACGCTGTGTTATTCGATGGCACCCAGGGCCAAGATAGCACTGTTTTAGATTATACAAGGTAATTACAACTTAATTGCGAACAGAGCAAAGTTGCTATTCGATTATCATGAAATTAATTTGTGTTTATTTGACTGGTTATGTGTTTTATTATGATGAAATAGTAGGTCTAAGCATGGAAAGTATGTCCCGGGACTTGTCTGTCTAAAAAGGTTACTGCGGCCGTGAAATGCAAAGGTCGACAGTAGAAATAGTTTACATTTTATTCAGTCAAGTGTTTTATAGTCCTTTTCGCTCCAGACAGAACGCGAGGACTCATTTGAATCCCGGCGTGGTAGTTTTTTTTTTTTTTTTTTACTTTGCCCCACACTAGGAATTAGGAACGCGATTAATATTATTAATATTTGTTACTCAATCGCGTCACGGCTGAGCTGAAGTCTAACGGATCTTGATGAAAGAGTCAGAGATAGTCTGCAAGAAAAACAAAAAGAAAGAAAAAGTATTTATTTAACTCACACAGGTCAACACAAATAACAGAATTATGTAAAAGTAACATTATAAAAAAAACAGGCAGTTAAAAAAAATAGTACTCTTGTACGAGACCGCAACTCTCTATCAAACCATGGTGCTGTTATATTAAAAAAAGGTTCTAGAGAAGAGTCTGAAATATCACATAGCATACCATTAATCCCATTATAAAGATACTATAGGATAATTTTCGAGTAAGAAGCTGTTGGCAACACTGAATCATAGACAATTTTATTCTTCACAAACCTCATTCGTTTCCCACACCACCATAGTTAACATTAACGAGGCACATTTATATTTTATCGTCGCAGAGCCCTCTATCGTCAAAGTTCGCTTGGTATTCACCTCGAGATTTATGACTGAAAGTAAACGCTGGAAGATCGTAATATACCGATTGGTTTTCTTTTTAGTACTTAGCTTTTGATATTAGGAATCTGGAGTTCATTGTTTTGTTTAGTATGGTAGAAGTTTATATCTACATATAGAAGTGTATGATTTTTAAAAACATACAATCACATTATATAACCAGTTATATTCATGTTTTTACTAAGATCCGAGTGTCTCCTCCATTATCGTGATCCATACTTTCACGAGGGCGTCTTAAAATGACACCATGGTCCTGAAACGCAGAGGGCAATCAAAGAAACAGGGTACATTTTCACTAAGAGTTCAACTGCCCTTCCACTCCACCCAGGGTGGGAAGACTCATTTGATATATTTATGAACCCCAAAAAAAAATCTGATTATTACCTACTGGGAAAGCGTTAAAATAAAGTTTCGTTTCTTTCTATTTAATACGTTTTAAAAATATTAGGGATAAGTAATTGTATTTTACTATGGGACTAAACCTGAGATAGGGAAAAAATACATTTGTGGCACTCGGAGACTGCCACGGTGAAGCTATAATACAATAGAATAAAATCGCCTACCGCGTATATATTTAACGAGAATATAATTTATTTAAAATGTTTGTGGTGCACTACTGTAATAAAGAACTTCTTTGTTGTAGGAGAATTTTATAAGTAGGTTTCATTGCGAAAACTCCTTTTGTAGCTGGCCGTTTAGAATCAGTAAGAAAAAGTACCTAAATTGTTTTTATGCTCAGTTTTTATGACGGATATTTTTATGATTGCCGAAGTCTCCCGAACTGAAACGATGTTAGACGATGCGTGGTGTCAGGTATTTTCGTTAGGTTATTGGATTTTTTTTGATTCGGTCACCGCGCCGCGCCGCGCTCAGAGCCCGCGACAAAAGCTATGCACAAGCTTAATAAAAAAATACACTTTGAGGCGAACAAAAGCAATCTGTAAAAAATAAGAATATAACAATCTCCGGGGACCCACCTATCTCTGTACTATCTTCTGCAAAGAATTACTTGCTTCCAACCTCTTAAAATCTTCTGAACTTCCTTCCATTATTATTGCAATATTTAACATTAAAATCCAGTCACAGCAGCTTCTCTTTTCGCTATAATTTCTACTGAACTCCACCAGTATATAAGTATATGCTACCTATCACTTATGTATGTATGAGCCACCATTCACCATACTTTCAACAGTTTTATTATCTTCAGTTTCTTTAAGTTTAAGTCCCAGATTTCTCCGCTTTTGTTCCCGTATTTATGACTTAAAAATGATTTATTCCATACGCAAACTCGGCATCATAGTTGAACTTTTTTTTTTTTTTTTTTTTTCGTGGTAAAATCATCAAATGAGTCCTCCCACCCCGGGCAGGGCGGGAGGGACTGTCAGACTTGTACTGACTAAAATCCACGGTGTCCTTCAATAGCCCGTTATGTCCCGGGGTCACGGTAATGAGATAAGTCCCGCAACCCCGGCAGGCTTTGGCCCTCTAGAGGGGGGCCCCGTCATCATGCTGACACTTCTTGAGGCGCGCGTGGAACACAACGCGCCGTCGGCCCGGGCATGGTCCATGGTCGGGTGGCGAGTTGCCCTTTACTCGCCGCCCGCATGCCCGCGCCTACGGTGGCCGGAAATCGTCCCGCGACGTCCGACGCCGTGGGCGTCTACCACTGCGGCTGGGGCGGAGGGAGGACGCTGTCCTCTCTCTCTCGCGGCTCGCCTCCTCCTTCACGAGCATAACTGCTTCGCAGAAGGAGGCGACCGCTTCCCACTCCGTCTCGCCCCGCAGCATGGCCTCGACCAATGCCGGGCGCGAGAGGTCTCCGCCTATCGCCGCCGAGAGGACACGGCGGTGCTCTGCCCAAGCGGGGCAGTCCTGCACCGTATGCTCCACCGTGTCCTCCGGGCGATCTTCGCAGTGGTGGCACCCGGGCGTCTCTTCCCTCCTTATCAGACACAGGAACCTCCCGAAACTTCCGTGTCCGGTGAGGACCTGCGTCATGCGGTAAGTCAGGACGCCGTGACGTCTTTCCAGCCACTCCTCAAAGAGGGGTCTTACCGCCGCGATTGCGGCGTGCCCGGACCTCGGTTGCGACAGTCGTCCCCTCCATACTGCCCTGAGATCGCACCGGAGCTCTTCCCGCCGCGCCTCGACTTCTCGGGGCAGCGGGGTTACACCCCGGCGCTGCGCCTCCACGCGCCACTCATAGACGCGCTGGAGGGCAGTCGCCTCCAGATCCCAGGGCAGTAATCCGGCAAGGAGGTTGGCTGATTCGCCGGCTATCGTGCGGTATCCCCGGATCATCCGGATAGCCATGACCCTCTGGCATGCGACCAACTTTAGTGGTCGCGTCCGGATGCTCAAGGCCCACACGGGGGCCCCGTAGAGGGCCATGGACCGCACGATACCGGCGTACAGCCTACGGCAGGAGGCGTTTGGCCCGCCGAGATTGGGCAGGAGTCGCCTGAGGGCGCCTGCTGCCCGGTTCAGCCTTGGGGCCAAACTCAGGAAATGCTCCCTGAAGTTCCACCGGCTGTCGAGGACGAGTCCCAGGTACTTCATCGTCCTCCCGACGCCGATGCGAACCCCCTCCACCGTTATGTGGGACTCGGACCGTGGCGCGTTCAGACGACCATGAAAAGACATGGCCTCTGTTTTGTACAGCGCCACTTCGAGTCCCAGCTGCCGGATCCTTTCAACGACTGTCGCAACCGCTTGCGTCGCCTTGTCGGCCGCCGCCTGATGCGACTCTCCCTCCGCCAGGACGAGCGTGTCGTCAGCGTAACATATTACGCTGACGCCGTCAGGGAGGTCGCCGCGCAGCACCCAGTCGTATCCGATGTTCCACAGTGGCGGCCCCAAGACCGATCCCTGTGGAACACCGCACGACATCTCTCGCCGGTTCCACACTCCCCGGTGACCGGGGTAGATGATGGCCCTGTCCGTCAGGTAGTCCTCGACTATACGACGGAGGTAGGTCGGCACCCGGTGATACCGGAGTGCCTCCCTGATGCAACTCCAGGGCAGGGTGTTGAAGGCATTGGAGATGTCCAAAGACACCGCCAAGACGACCCTGCCCCGGGCAACAGCATCCCCCGTCGTGAGGGCTCTCACGCGCATGATGGCGTCCACCGTCGAGCGCCCCCTGCGGAAGCCAAACTGGCTCTCCGCAAGATCCGGACCCACCCGATTCAGGTGCCCGACGAGGCGGTCTGCAATTACTCTTTCAATGAGCTTGCCCACCTCGTCGAGCAGCACGATGGGCCGGAATGCGGACGGAGAGTCCGCAGGGCGCCCGGGCTTCTGGATCAGGACCAGTTTCCCCGTCTTCCAACGAAGCGGGAACTGGCCCCTCTCCAGGCATGCGCTGAAGAGCCCCCCCAGTCGAGGACCGAGAGTCCCTGAGGCCAGGACCCAGGCTTTCCCTGGCAGGCCGTCGGGTCCTGAGGCGGTATTTTTGGCCTTGAGCCGTTGTACCGCCACTCTCATGTCTACCTCGGTCACCTCTGGAGCGTCGAAGACGTCGTCGTCGCTGTGGTCCGCGTTTGCGTCAGCTTCATCGTCAGATTCCGTCGGAGACGGAGCCATAGGCGGGGGAGTATGCTCCCCTCGCGATGGGAACAGGGCGCTCACCACGTCCTCCACGAACTGAGGCCGGAGACTCTGCGTCAACGGGGGAGCCCAGGGGCGGAGCTTTTCGCGCACCCATTTGTAGGGGCGGCCCCATGGGTCCCCGTCCAGAGTCCCCAGCATCTCCGCGCGGGCCAATTCCTTGGCCCGCCAGATTTCGTCGCGGAGGACGGTCTTCGCTGCCCTGTAGCCCTCGTAAAGCTCCGCCTCCACAGCCGCCGCATCCAGAGGTCGGGTGCGGCGCCTGCGGAACCTGGTGTACCGGCGTCGCGCGGCAACGCACGCCTCGCGCAGCGCTGCTAGCTCGCGCGACCACCAGTACAGCTGACGCCGGGCGCGTCTTTGCCGGACCCGGGGCATGGCCATGTCGCAGATCTCCGACATGGCCTCCCGGAGCCACTCCGCCTCGTCGTTTATGTCGGCAGGCCTGTCCGGTGGTGACACCCAGGCCTGCACGATCGAGGCTTCCAGGAAAAGCTCCCGGTCCAGCTGTTTCAGCGCCCATCGCGGACCACTTGGGTTCCGTCGGACCGGCGCGTCTGGGGTCTGGGCGGAGACGTCAAACCGGATATACCGGTGGTCCGAGTAAGTCTCCACCTCCTCCACAACGCGCCAGTCAGTGACGCGTGGCGACAGGGCGGCGCTGGCGAACGTGACGTCCACCACCGACTCGCCCGTCCACCGCACGCACGTGGGGACAGAACCCCGGTTCTCAATGACCAAGCCCTGTGCCAGGGCCCAGTGCTCGAGCCTTCGGCCCCGCGCAACGTCCGTGTACCGGGAACCCCAAGCCACATTCTTGGCGTTGAAGTCCCCGAATCATAGTTGAACTAGTTCTTACCAAGGGCTTCGACCGCTACAAATCAAAGAGTATTCCACGGCAATATAACAACGGGATTAAATCTATCCTATGTGTTATTCCAGGTAATCTGCCTAACTATCTGCCTACCAAACTTCATTCAAATGCATTCAGTAGTTTTTGTGTGAAAAAGTAACAAACATAATTATAAATAAATAAATAAATAGTATTTTATTTCAGGCATGTACCCATAACAACGACAATGACACGACACAACAAAGACAATTTGAGTAATAATAAATTAGTTGAAGGATTACAAAAATTGTTATAAAATTATTTTTATCAATTAGAATTATAATATACTAAATTAAACTAAAAATTTACATTCATTGTTAAATTAAATTATATTCAGTTTTCTAGCTGGAATATTGATTGCCATCTGCGCAGAAATAGTTTACCTCGTATATGGCCTTCAATATTCCATTGTCAGACTGATGTATTCGGCTCTTGAAGGAGGCCCGTGCCTTTCTCATGACAGCGTAAAAGTCATCTACCCTGTTCTCTGCAAACATGCCGGACGCACTACACCGCCATGGCAGCCCCAGTATGCATCTGAATGCACGTTGTTATATTGAACACGCAGCGTGTTGTAAGCACGCTTCGTATACTTATACCATAGGGCGCAGGTGTATAGGTTCCGACAGTATGCGTTGAACAGGGTTATTTTCACTTGGTCAGAGCATTTCGCAAATCGTCTTGCCAGCATGTTACTTTTAGCAGCGAGGGAACGTCTTTGTCTTTCGATATCATCATCGTCCTTAAGTTTCTCAGTCAATATTCACTCACAAACTTTCACATTTATAATATGTATTAATAAAAAAAGTGAGTGTATAAAAACGTGGGAAAATAATACGAGTGGAAGTCGGCCCCAACAAAATTAGGAAAAGGCTATCCAGACAGGCATATAATTATTATACATATAAAGTTAGGCACCACGCTTTCAACTGTTTCTACCGGACTCAGCAGTTTTTGCCCTTGTTTCCAACTAGGTCTTTGCCCGGCACAGTTTTTGGGCATCAAAAATTCGTTTCAAACCCATTTATGTAGCTGAGCTTGCTTAAGACGCGGACTGACTACGATTTTAATCGCTTATGACCGCGTAAACTATTGTCACCACTATGGAGCGTCAATAAGATTGAAAATTGAAAAAATGACATTTGGGTTGAAATGTGACGTAAGCTGCGAATGGGCATTTATTTTACTGCTTTTCTTTAGATTATTTAAAATATAGACATAAAATTAAATAATGGTTCGGTTAAAGTTTTAAAAAAATGGAAAACCTACTAAATTCTTAAAAAAAAAACTGTTGTTATCGCTGGAAATACAGAGATCTTCGACGTCAAAGTTTATTTTTGTGCTACAACTTCCCAATTTTTATTGGGAATATCAAACTCTTATTTATTATTCTGTTCGGTTTAAATTCTTCTTTATACCCTTCTCTGTTCACTGTATTTTTCGCGTTGCTTATTTTTATTACATTACGTCATACTCGACGTTCTAAGAAACCAATTTTTGGGAATATGAGATAAGACCGCGCCTTAAGCTAGGCTTTGACGCTCTATTAAGGTGCGCTCTAAAGGTGCCGGCCGATTCGCGCCGGAGACCGCGACAGGAGACCGAGACAGGAGACCGCGACAGGAGACCGCGGCCGGAGATTGCTACCGTATCTGTCTCCTGTCGCTGTCTCGCTCGCTCATATGTACATTGCCTAATGTTAAGTACTGTCGCGGTCTCCTGTCGCGGTCTCCGGTCGCTGTCTCCTGTCTCGGTCTCCGGCGCGAACCGCCACCTTAATATAACGTGGCTGAGCGATCGACTGCTGCGCAACATGTCGCGGGTTCAATTCCCGCTTGGATAAATATTTGTATGATCTACAAGTAGTTATTCCGTGTCTGGGTGTTTGTGTATGTAAGTTTCTATGTTGTAAACGCACCGACGATACAACATCCTAGAGCTGGACAATGTTAATAAAAATGTGAATACGTAATTATTTTTGAATAGTTATCTACCCGTAGAGGTCCACTGGGACCTCCCAGAGGTGCCTTAGTTAACTTTGACACCAGAGTATGATCCTCAAATGAAAAAGTAACAAATATTACCTTTATCCCAATTTATTAACAGAATAATGTTTATAAACAGTTCTGTTATTTATTATCTCGAAAGGTATATTAATCACTTTACTAGATTAGATTATTTATCTGCATACGATGTGGTTTAATTAGGAAGGAAGGTGTCAATGACCTGCATCTGTCACTTGAAAATATCTTTCAGCAGTAAAACACTTTGTGCAAATAAATTTTAATTACTGTTACTGTCAGCCTGCGTCATTCCACTGCTGGGCAAAGGGCCTCTACCCATGACTTCCACTTCTCCCATGAATACATTTTAATAGTGTATAATATTTTTCTTATCCTGTTATAATTATTTTCATATTATGATAATCATTGTTTATTTAAAAGCGTGCAAGTGTTAAAAAAGCGTCCATGATGTCTATATATGGCGTTAGCAAAACTACATTCCTAATTGAACCGCATGGTAAGCAAATAAGATGGACATTATTTTTGTTCCTTCTTCAAACTAGGTCCTAAAATCTTTATTCAGTTGAAATTTTCTGACTTAATTAATGAAGTTAATTAAAGTTCATTGTATAGGTATATTTTATTCATAAGCACTAAGAACTTGTATACTTTACCGTCTTAATTTAGAGCCCTAATTATTGTTTTAGGTGTCAGTAAATTGTATAAAATTTGAGCCTGAATTAATGAATAGAAGTACGATGTTATTAGCTTATTAATTAACTTTGTACTCAAAAAATATGGGTATTATTTTAAATGAATATCAAGATTTATTTAAGGATGTTTCTCTGCTTCTACTTCTAAAGCCAAGAGTGTCTGTTTCTTTCTTTTTCGTGTGAGACTGTCCACCTTCTGGTGTCAAAGTTAATGAAGCTGGCTCTTGGAGCACCACAGACCTCTAACATGGCTTTGGACTTAAAAATTTATCAAATAAGTCCAGGTTTCGATATTTTCCGTCACTGATGTCTGTGATATCCAAGATAAACTTAGAAAGTACCTACATATGATTTGAAAATACACACATTTGTATTGCCTTGATTTGAACTCGGAACCTCATGCATGAAAAGCGAGGTGCTAAGCCTCCGGCCCATATCGACTGTTGACATTAACTTTTCGTGTGAGTCACATACTTGGCGTGGTACACAAACAATAAAAGAAAAACAAAAAAAAGGAATCCTGTTCTACACAACCAAGTCCTTGAAAAAGAAGGTACAGCTTTTGTTAAATCAGTCGTATTGCCCTCTGATCTGGTCAAACATAGCAGTTAGTACTTCAAAAAAATAGCCTCACTTCAAAGAAATATTCCGTCCGTACAAAATCCTGGAAAACTGAAACTAAGTTTTCCAGAATTTTATCCCAATATCATTATCAAAGTGGATCGTAAAAACCTTTTATCCTTACACAAGCGAAGTGGAAAAAGCTTAAAGTGTAAGAACTTCATAAAAATCTACCATATTGCTACATCAGCGAACACTGCTTTTAAACAAAGGGAACTAAAAAGAACCCTAAAATTTCCGTACATAAATTATGCTAAAATCACCGTAAAATTACGTATCCATTTGTCATCGAATGCTGAGCGTGCGGTCTCGAGTTCAATTTCCAAGACGGGCAGTGTTATTTTGTTTTTTCATTAGGAATTTCTCAGTAGCAGCAATTTTTTTTTTGCTAAATGCTGCGACTGCATTGTAAACTACAGACCTTTAAGCCGAAACGGTAGTTTTCTTTTTATCCCTTAAGGACGATTATTATTTAGGGACACGAACTAAAAATTAACGACAACATTAATAGACAGATGTCCTAACTCACGATGTGTTGTCGAAATTCATGAACTCATACAAAAAGGGAGTATTTAGAGTTCAATCAAAACTTTCAAGCTATTTTCAGACGGGCCCGTATCTTTCTTGACGGAATAAGAGAGTACACCCCGGGCCCCCTGATTCGGGCAATCGTTGCCGTCAAGCAGTCGCCACGAGTAGCCCGTATACGTTCATCACTGTTTTACTGTTCTAGCCGTCCATGAAACCCTTCACACCCTACATTATTTTTATGGTTCCTAGAGTAGATTGATTATACCCATTCCCCGCTATCTTTAAGGCTTAATCACTACCGTGGTCCCCATTGGTCGTTTACCCGAGAAAATGGTGGACGATTTAATTTGTATGCTAATGTTGTAAAGAAAAACCGACGCCAACTATTCGTATATGCGGTCTGTAAAACTGAGTTCAGAAAATCCTAACTATTAATAAAAATGCGAAAGAGAGTTTGTTGTTATATTTTTTTACTAACTCTTCCTCGTGGTTACTCCCGTTACTCAGCTCATTTTGGTCATAGCGTGATCTTATACAAGGTGTAATTAAACACATCACAAAGCCGTTAACTACGCATACTTTACATCTAACTAAGTAGCTTTACGCTAAAATTATCGCTGGGAACCGACTTTTATTTTTAGGTATAAAAAAAATTATTGCGCGCAATGTAAAGCAAACCGCTTCCGTGTCGTTGTGTGCAAGCCGCCCGCTTAGGGCGGCTTGACGCACACAATCGCGCCTATGCTGGAACGTGCTGTGATAAGAACGTATCGACGTGCGTGCGTAATTTTTTTAGAAAAATCGAAAATTCAGGTAATGTCTGTTTGGAAAAAAGTTTTGCAATAATACCTACTTAGAATTCGATTTCGTAAAAAAAAGTTTAAAAAAATGCAACTTTGACCTTCAATATCTCGAGAACCCGTGGAGTCCCAGGTATGGTCTAAAGGAAAGAAAATATCCAAATAATGGGTAGAATACGTGGCTTTCGGCTTCGTTAAGTGTCTTCGTACACTCGGTATAGCCTGTAGCCTTCCTCCAAAAATGGACTAACCAACACAAAAATACTTTTCAATTCGAAGCAGTAATTTCTGAGATAAGCGCGTTCAACGAAACAAAGTCTTTTTTATAGTATATTGTATAGATTACGCTTCTACATGTAAACCTCTGGATCGATTTTGATAAATTATTGGTATAAAGATAGATGGGTTTTTAGAGACGGTATTTCTTTATGCACAACACTTTCAAAAGGGAAAAATGGGTGTGGTAGGCGAGTGAAGCAGCGTGAAAAATCTAGTAAAAATGTGTAAAGACAATAGGACTGCGGTGTTTACATTCACATAATAGAAGTTAACGAGCAGTGGAAATAGCTTAATATTGTGTGTAGGTAGGTATTCTCTAGTGAGTCATTCTAACAACAGTATAGGTATACCAAAGCTTTGCGTAATTTGAGCTGTAATTTGGACTGTTTAGGTTTCGTTTTAGGTCAAGGTTTGGACCTACCTAGTACCTATCATTGTTCCAATATTAAACTTCGGTGTGCCAAAAGAAAATAAATATTTATTAGATAATAATGTACTTATACAATACGACAGACGAAGTTTAATGATTGTATATAATTATTATTTAAAAAAAAATGATCATCATAACAAGAAAACATTGAGAAAATACCTATACATAACAATAATTATCATCTTTCATCCGAATGAAATATTAATGTTATCTGTTGCTATAAAAGGCGGTAGCCAAAAGTTAATAATTAAATTATTAACATAAAAATACTCGTTAAAAAGATTGCCAAGAGCACGGCCACTTCCTGGAAAAGAAAAATAAAAATACGCCGAAAAGAAACAACACCAAATTAAACGGAATCTTGATTAAAAATCACATCGCATTTCTCTTTCCCTTCCAATATTTTTCTTTGATTAAGATAAGAACGTAGAACAATACTCGCAAATTGATTTTATCAGCACGAAAGAAAATCCCCTGAGAGACGGAAGGTAGGCAGGTAGGTGCTCCACTTAATGAAAACGACCTGCTGTCACTAAAAACAACGGGTGACCTTTCTATTAAATTACTGCCTGTACTGAGTAGTAATTTTGGCGAAACGAATTGGCTCGAGCCTCAAGGCAAGTTGATGTTATCGTTCGGTAACTAAGCTGGTCACCGGATATTTGAATGTTTTTATAGAAGGTTTGTCCCACTCCTCCTTTATTTGGGCAGAAATGCTGACGCAATTTTGATCAATGGCCTTTGAAAACACTCCAAAGTAGGTAATTATAAAAAAATCATGGTGGATGTAAATGCAATTTTTTATGTAATTTTTCTTGGTTGAAGATGTTTTTATTTTACAAACGTGAAAAATTTCGAAATCCATGTTCATAATTTATTTACTCACGTTGAAAATTCACTTAGTACTGTGATGAAACTGAGTATCATTTTCAGATAGATAGACGAATTTCAACGTAATTGCTTCTGAGATTGAAATTTAAATTATAAGGAACTTTCAATTACAATTTAAACTTCGGAGATATATTTTGTTATAATTGTGTAGCTAAATGAATATTCGGCTTTTTCGGTATCTTTTCAGCTCCTACGAGTATCTTATCGAGAAAACTGTCAAAACTAAACAAGGGGTTTCCATAAAAGGCTGTCGATCATGGAAAAAGTCTATAACAGCCTGTAACACTACCATATATAAAACGTCAGGGGAACAACGTACCTGACTGCCAATCATATCGAACGAAGGATAGCGGTACAAAGGAAATATGTGGAGGCCTCACTCTTAATAAGCAAACAAGGTTTTGAAAGAAAATGGAAGAATTCCGCTCGTTAATGGCCGGTGGAACGGTTCAGGTTCGTTTATTCATTACAATAGACCTGATATCACCGTTCATGATAAAACAAATAATACAGCAGTAATAGCAGATAGAAAAGGTAATAATTTTAATGGAACCTACGTTTACAGTTTTGTGCTCCTATTTTTGGGCTAAATAATGATCATTAAAACAATACCAATGGGACTTCTAATTATCTACCCACTACTTCTAAAAATAGCAGAATTTGAAATAATTAAGGCTACTACTTTTTTATGTATTTATTAAAATGTATGGCAAAATCTTCATTTAATTTCGTACAAATTTAATGAACAGAATGTCTCTGTATTAATTACTTTATATAATATTTAAATTACTGTATATAATAGGATACATCTGCAAAAAATCTCTAAATCTACAATGCTTTTAAACAATATATCAAGCCCAAAATACGTTACTTAAACTCCAATTACCGTGATGTCTTGTCACTATGCTGACATTAGGGGCAGTGATTTTAATCAATAGTTAGTTTATCTATTGTTAAATATACAGGATTTAACAAGTAGTTAGTGTACCTAAAGATAAAACAACGCGGCCTTAAGAGGATAGTATACCGGCTGCCATTTTAAGAAATAGGTATTTAGAAAAACTCGTGCTGTCGCTACCACACCTCCCCGACCCCCGATCGTGCGATAGAGAGCGTTGCAGCTCGCGACTGACTGTAAGTATTTTTTATATGAAATTTGTCTCTCGGGAGAAAACGTTTTTCACATACTAAATCACGACCAATCTCTTAGATTCTGGCGTCAATCGTTTCAGCATAATTCATTCTAGGTTTGTAGGTTTTGCTTTTTTCTAAAACTTCTTTATTTTTAAAATACAAAGGTTTTACTTCAATGAAGATTTTGTCATAAAAATAGTAACACTTAGGCGCCTGTAACTTTCAAACCATTATAAATTTTGAAAAAATGAAAACCTATAAACCTAGTTTTTTACTGTGTCAAAAGCATTCTAAAAAATCATTGAGATAGGATAACATCTAGGGGCAGGAATTTTTTTTCTCTTTTAGTATGTGCGAGTAGTATGGACGAGCGCTCGGTAGACGATTGTCTTAATCTTAAAACCAACCAAAAATTCACACTACTATTACAAAACCTAAACCCCCTGAAGCTCAGAATGAGTTTACGTGAATGGTTCACGTAAACTCATTCTGAGCTACCTATAGCTAAGTTGACCGACCAGAGATATTCCAAATGCCATAACAATTACGGACGAACGCCAATATCAGGTACTAGGTAGTGTTATAACCACCTAACTTAATCGCTTTGGCACAGTATTAGCTTCGCTTGAAACTGGAACACCGCTACATCGGTTCTATGTCCGATCGCCTTAAGCTGGTAAGTGAAACGATCCAAATATACTTAAACGGGATTAACCTTTGGTAGGTCATGTTGATTGGTAAATGATCTAAATTGAGGTATTTCAATAAGATCGCGCGATCAATCGCTTTGGTTAAAGGCCTAAAATTATCATCATCTGCCTAGGCTTTTTCAATTTTATTCCAGTATTTTTTATGGAACGTCAAACTGAGCTGTTATATACCTTAGTCTTCTTTTCTTCCTAGTTATACATATGTATACACACGTTATGTATAAGAAATATGTAATCCTTCTAATCTAATTTTGTAGCGGCAAATAGTGGTAGGCATTTTTTTTCTGTTTCTGGATTCTCTATAAAAATTAATAGATTTGAAAAATCTAAAATCCCACGTTTTTAAATGTTCTAAAAATAAGAAAATAACCCTACGGAGCTGAGAGAGGGGCCACTCAAAACGTGGGGGCGTATATTATTTAAGGGATTATTTATGGGATATATTTACATGACGTGTATAGATCATGGGTGTAACTTGCAAAGATACGCCCTCACGTTTTGAGTGGCCCCTCTCTCAGCCCCGTAGGGTTATTTTCTTATTTTTAGAACATTTAAAAACGTGGGTTTTTATATTTTTTAAATCTATTTTTTTTTTATCATTGTTCATCGGGTTTGAAGCTACCCTGAAAATTTGCTAGCTTAACGGGAAGTGCCTCAAAGCCTGTCCGCCATCTTGGACGTCCGCCATATTGGATTTAAGTCACATGACAATTTTTTTCGTATTCCTGACAGCAAATCCTTTCATTTGATACCCATATCATGGGGGTGGATTTCAAACAGCCAGTCTACCACCTTGGACGTCCGCCACATTGGATTTAAGTCACGTGACTATTTTTTTCGTACTCCTGATAGCAAACCCTTTCATTTGATATCCATATCATAGGGGTGCATTTCAAATAGCCTATCTGCCATTTTGGACGTCCGCCATATTGGATTTAAATCACGTGACTATTTTTTTCGTATTCCTGACAACAAACCCTTTCATTTGATACCCACATCATGAGGGTGGGTTTCAAACAGCCAGTCCGCCATCTTGGGGAGGCCGCCATATTGGATTTGTTATGACGTTTCTTAGCTAGTCATGTATTGTCATCAGAACTCAAAGCGTGTACAAAATTTGAAGTGCCTCAAAATTGAGTTGCAAAAGTCCAACCGGAACGACAAACAAACAAACAAGAAAAGTGAGTGTATAAAAACGTGGGAAAAATCTATAAAAAAATCTATTGCATCAGTTTTAGTTCGCGCTACTCGATAGGTTTCTGCGTAACAGTTCGCAATTTCAATTTTAACAGTTCAAATATTAATAACGCCCCTACGGTTTTCGAGTTTTGTAAAAAGATCAAAAGAAAATCAGTGGTTGTCATGGTGAAGGAAAACATCGTGAGGAAACCGGCATGTCCTAGAACCAAAAATTCGAAGACATGTGACATCTACCAACCCGCACTGGGCCCGCGTGGTGGATTATGGCCCACTCCCTCTCACAGAGAGGAGACCTGCGTCCCAGCAGTGGGAACATTACTTATAGGCCGATGATGTGTGTGTGATATGTTCCGTCCGAGAATTGACCCGAAATAGTAGTTGTCAAAAATTGTAAAAGTAAATTTTGGGCTTTAAACAAAACTCAGAAATTGTGAGTATTCTATATACATATATGTAATACATCCATACCTCTCATCTATGAAAGTCAATTAAAATTAAATTCAAATAATTCGTTTCAATTAAGCCGTCAAAGAGGCACTTTACACTATACACGTCAAATATTAAAAAAATAGAAAATAGGATGGGATGGGATTCATCGGAATGGGCTAGAAACTACTCTTTTAAAAATGCTTTACAATATTTTTATAACATTATTTGAAAGGATTACAAAACGGGATATTATGTTAGATTACAGAACATTTTACAGCAATTCTACAAATAAATAAAAACGCAGTTCTGATGCCTGTTTCCCACGCTACCAGCAGAGCCGACTGCGCAAATAAATCACGACGGTTAAGCTCTGAGGCGATGCGAAACAACTTGCACGTAATGCTTTAGTATTGCAGTTTACGGAACATTTGTTACTACAACAAGAATTGGGTAACGTTTCTATTATCACAGAACTGAAAGCCTTTAAGAAATGGCATCAGTAGTATCGACGATGAACAGTCAAAAATGTATCAACCCAATTATATGTGCTGGGGGGGTATTACAACGTCTTAAAACCATGCTTGTTCCGGCGAGTGAAAGTGACAGAGCTATACAAGTCGTCTAGCGCCATTTCGTTCACTCACAGGAATAAGCCTGGTTTTAAGACGTTGTAATACCCCCCCTGGTCATCTATAAGCAAGAGTTAGGCCCGGCGCACATTATCGGCATCGGCAAGGAAAAGGATCCTTCGGCATTCTCCTTTTTTATACATTAACTTCATGGCAATAAAGTAGAAATTGCCGATGCAGTAGCCACAAGCATGCCGAAGCGGTATTTGTGTTACTACGATCATGTCATGGAAATTTCTACTTTATTGCCATGAAGTTAATGTCTATAATGCTTTTTATCACCTAAAATCCTCAGCCGTGCCGATGCCGATAGTGTGCGCCGGGCCTAATTCCACTGTGGGAAAGAGACAGAGCTATACAAGTCGTCTGGCGCCATCTTGTTCCTACACTGGAATTACTCACGCTTTAAGACGTCATGGCAGGCCACCAAGTCTCTTTCAAATCTTTCCAGATTTGGCGGTTCTACTCCATAATTACCAGAGGCGTAGCTTGCCTTGGCGGGGCCCCGTATAATAAATTGTTTGGGGGCCCTTATGTAGGGTAAAGATTTTCCACTCAAGAAAAAAAATGCTTTTCTCTGTATCTACGCCGAAATACAAACAAAAAATTGGACAAAGTTCATCAAAAAAATTCGATATGCGACTGATCAGTCCAGAGGTCGGAATTAAGTAGAGTTATTGTAGTACTTGCATCGAAATATTGATATTTATATAGATCTTCCCGGGATTTCTAATAGACAATCTCGTGCTTAAAACAGTATTACATATAATTATATAAATAATAATAATAAAAACACCAGAGATACATTAGACAAATAAATTGTGTAAAAGTAAATAACTATTTTATTTAATAAATCATTAAATAATTATTAATGTTTTTTTACGCACGTTGGAGGCCCCTGTGGCCCGAATTGATACGGCAGATACGGCTGTAGCTACGCCCCTGATGATTACCCAGTTTCTTCCGGCCACTTCTTAATGAAATTTATCCGCGAGTTAAGAATACAGGAAATTCTGACAATAACAGTCGGGTAGAAATCCCACCAGATACAACACCGGTCCGGTTGAAGGTACCTTCCTTTTCATCGCGGAACTTTACTCTCTGTTCCTCATAATTCCCAAGTGTGATCATCATCAGTCTGCCTAGCCTTTTCCCAACTATATTGGGGTCGGCTTCCAGTCAAACCTTATACAGCTGAATATCAGTATTTTACAGTGAGCGACTGCTTATCGCATCTCCACAACCCAGTAACTGGGTAACACGATACCCCATGGTAAGACTAGTTGTCAGACTGTAGAGCTTCTGACTAACAGTAACGACTATCGAAGGTCTAGAAATGACAGCCGGGACCAGCGGCTTTACGTGCTATGATAGATGATCACCCATCCATAGACCAACCTCGGGAAGCGCGGCTTAGCCCAGAAGATCGGCCTGTGCGGCTGTAATTATTTAGTCACTTACTTCCCAAGTGTGATGCGACCCATAAACACCTCCACAGGTACAACATTTACTAACATCAGTACCTACAGCTGCAAACCCACAACCCTAACCTTTCAGGGCTTACAAACAGTTATGTTTGAAATACGTACATACATAGGTACCCAATGTACCCATGTGTCCGTGTTCCAAACATTTCAAATGATTGATCGTGTTTTAAACGGGCGGGCGTGCGTCTGTGCCATCGATAGTTAAAATTAAATACGTCACGGCGATCCATCAAAATTGTCACTCGCTCCAAATTGTTGGCTGCGTTCAATCTGAACTTGTGTCTGTTCATTTCGGACGATTTGCTTCGTTTCTGGCTTTTGAGGTTATAATGATGGTCATTATTTCGAATTAATTGATAATTCATCATCAACCTATAAATGTTCCCACTTCTGGAACACAGGTCTCCTCTCTGTGAGAGGGGGAGTAGGCCATAATCCACCACGCATTACATGTCTTCGAATACAATTGATAAATTGCCGCAGTATTTTTGAGAATATATTGTCAAGAAAAAGTGTTTTTTTTTTGGGTCTGCTCTTGACTCTACTCTTAACCAGAGGTGACAAATTCTACGATGGAGTAAGCATACCCAGTAGAAGTTTCTACACTTCAAGTTTGATGAGATTCGTGTACCTAGTATATGTACGATCAGGAACACAGATGCAGGTCTTTCTAAATTCTAGCATACAAATACAAAGGAAATCGTAAACATAATATAATTATCATGTTGTATAGAGAAAATATATATCTACCCTTATTGCATAATTATGATCACTTAATTAGGTCATTGCCATCAACAATTCTGCAAGTTACGCACAATTCTGGTTTTTCTACGTAATGTATGTCAATCGCAAAACCAAACTAAGAACTGGACTGATTCCAAGGAAGACAAACCAAGTAATAAATTTGAAACTGTTTTTCAAGCGTAAGGGAAGTCCAAGAAATAATTTATCACGATATTTTTTTCATGATATTGCTAAAAACACTAAAAAGTATCTGAAGTAACAAGTTTGGGTTTGTTTTGCCTGCCTTACTTGCTTGCGTCACTATTTTCATCATCAGCCCTATAGCATTTCACTGCTGCACTGCCTTTCCAATCGCACACCATTTCACTTGATCACCGGCCTGTCACTCTCATCCAGCTGTTGCCGTTATGGTTGCTACACACATAATCGGGTCGGTATTAATCGACACAACCGGGCGGTAAAACCAAATAATACAGATGAATGTTCTGAAATCTCACACCGCTCAACTGCCTCACACAATCATTCGGCTTGGCAAGTACCGACTTATGCCGATCGGCTTTTTCGTTCTACAAATATTGCAGTATCGAATGAACTTCCGAACTGGAACTGAACAGGTTCAGTTATTGCTTCCGTTTGGTTTTGTTGTACTGCCATGCCGAGCCGACATTGCCGGGCCGATTTTGTGAGTTCAACTTTTACTTAAACCTGCCTAGATCGCCGGCACCGTCGCGAAAAGGCGTATTGATAGATGCTGATGTTTTATCTTTTAAGGGTTAAGCAGAAAATTAACTAAAAGGCAAGTATATTTAGGTACTTTCATATATTAATTTTAGTTCATGAGTTAAGTACAGATTTTACCTCGCAATTCTCAAATATTCGAATATTTTTCCAGGAATTCTCCATTTTACATTAATAGCCCTCCATGTGTTTTTTTCGTGTCTATAATACAGAAAATTTAATGAGGTACGAGTAGGTATGTCTTTACTTTCGTATGTTTTTCCTGGGTTTTTTATTTACCTCTGATGCTAAATGTAAACCCGTGGTAAAACGGTTAAATATTTACCGGCTAAACTTTCCCGTTAACAGCACATATTTATTACATTGCTTTTTCATAGACTCGAGGTTCTATAGTAAAATCATAGATCATTAATATTTAATTGAGAATAACTAGAAATTGTAATTAATTTCCAATTGCTGAGAACATTCTAGGATTCTAGTAACTAGGTCTTAGGTATTTGATAGAACAGCTTTACATAAGCCGATTTGGTCTCCTACAGATTGGTTTTAGGCTGTAAAATAGAGAATTGAATTGGTTATTTGTCTGTGAACGTGAGAAGTTAAAATAAGGCTAAAATTCTTAAACCATTGTATTTTTCTTTCAACACGTACCTAATCTGACATTATGTAATTTTCGGTTACTAAAAAGTTTTGACTTTTTAATGAGTTTACATCAAACAATAGATAATTATTTACCATGTAGTAAATCTCTAGCTATTTCATTTTTGTTAGCTATATTAGGGACCTTTCTTGCTTATTACGAAAAAGAAAAAAAAGGAAAAGAAAGAAAAGGTAATTTTTGACTCTTAGAGGATACAAAAAATACAAACAAAATTATTTATAAGGAAAATGAAATGAAAAGAGAACCAAAAAAAAATAAACAAAATTAGTCCTCTACGAGGTCGAATGGAGGGAAATATTATTCAGAAATTGTCACTTAATTTATAATAATTGTCCGTCTTATAACCAGTTCATATAAAATGTCATAGAAAGTTATAATAATGTCATATTAAAAACCGGCCAAGTGCGAGTTGGACTCGCCCATGAAGGGTTCCGTAGCAGCAAGCATAGATTAGAGATATAATTATATTGAGATTAGTAAGTAATATACACAAACAATAAAAATAACTTTGTTTTTCATAGTATTTGTATCTATCATGTTTGTTAGAAAGATTTCATCCTTATAATTGACCCTAACGATCGATGCAATAAAAGTACAGGGTATAATTTTTTCAGATTTTAGCCTGTTCGATTCCCGGGTGTGGGAGAAGAGAATTTTCGAAAATCTTTGAATGCAGTTTGCTTTCTATTCAAAAATAAAGGCATGTTTCCTTTGAGTAAAATTTTCTATCTGCAGTATTAAGAGTACTTTCCCTCCAGGTGGCATTACAAAGTTCCACCCTGTATATAGACACGTCATGAACGAACATCGCGGCCAAAGAGATTTAAAAGAACTATAGAGCGGGCATTGGGAATATTGTCATACAAAAACGCTGATGTCGGGCGTCAGTAGCGCTATCTAGCGTTGTATAGCAAAACCACGTATTAAAATAATTCATCAGAATATATTTCAGCCATTACACAATAGATGGCAGAACTGAGCATCTTGTGATAGGGGTGCAACATTTTAGAATAGCACAATTATCGATACATATACATCGATAAAGTTAATTAGGATTTAAATATTAGAAAAAAATTAAAAAGTGTGTGAGGGCAGAACAGAAATAAAATTATTAGTTATTAATACAATCCTATATTATCAATTTGACGATTATGTTCAACAGTATTGTTATTAAACTAATATCATTAAGTTAGTCAATGAACAATATAAAAAAAGTGTTTTTTTTCACTCATACAATTTGTATGAAAACGTCTTTTGCTTTTGACCAACTTCCACCGTCTCGATTTTATTTTTCCCATATCGTAAAATGATCCTTACATTAAATGTGTCGAACGGCATAAAAAAATGTTTTAATTAATTTTTGTGGACAGCTCGCCCTTGAACAAAATAAAAATATTTCAAAGTTTCCTAAAAAACTTTTCCGTATATAAGTATCTCTTTCATTCATAAACAAGTCAGTAGACGAAATTACTCATTTGATAATTTAATTACTCTTCGACTTAATAAATATCGATAACACATATCGATAAACAGACAACTCTAATTCTTTAGCATATTGTCGTACAGCTACTGAGCAACAGATGGCGTTTATTTAAAAAATGCAAGAGTTCTAGAATAATATCAGACAATATTTAAAAACTCTTAAAAACCAGGTAAAAATAAAAAATATTTACGAAAATAATTTTTTTTCAAGTCCATTTGTTTTCTTATAATTATCTTGATTTGCAGTTACGCAAAGCGCAACTAGGCATATTTTCTTATAATCGTCCATCGAAGTTTAAATTTTGACGCACGGTCACGCGACCTGTCAAGCGGACGTCTTGAACTAGACTGGTCGAGTTTTTACCGAGTGGTAAAAATTTGTGGATCACAACTTTCTTCGTGATGTCCCGTCTATGCTCGTATATAGTTTAATGTCTTTGATCGCGGCACTTAAAAACGGCGAAAATACTAGAACTACTTATACGCGTGAAGAAAGAGAAAGAAAATATGACACCGTAAGGCGGGATACCTGTTGCTAGAGGGAGACAAATATACATCTAACAAACGTAGCGTCGCGCGACAGGTTGGTGCGTAACTAAGCGCGATGTGGCCAATTGGCTTCATTTCATGTTTTCATTTTAGAGTGCGGACAACGTATCTATAGTTTATATAATTATCATTGCCTTACATACTCTTTTCGCCTCATCCACATTCATAAATCTGGTCATACAAGCACGCCTATTGCGAGTACTAGGCACCAGAATTACCACTTAGCTAAAATATTTTTACTAAAAATCAAGTAGGTAGTATAGATAAAATTCCAGTGGAATATTATGTTAATGCCTACCTCAAAAAGCTGCGTAGAATAAAATATTCCAAAGAAAAAACGTTTTCAGATACCTGTCCGCCATAATATCGTAATCACTATAAAAGCCTACACGAGAATTATGCAAATATACGTTGAATAAATATAGACTTACGGGCTGTTGGTCACGGGTTCGAACCCAGTCGGGCGCATTACCTTTGTGTAGTTTTTTTTTCATGTTCGAATCCCAAACACCGAGGAGAAAAGGGCAAAGAACCAACAATATCAAAGACAATATGTAATATGTATCATGAAAAGCCTATAATGTCCCCACAGGCTACCTCTGTCTGACAGCCGGCCCCCTTTAGAGAACCAGAGCGGTCGCGAGACTGTCTTATCGTGACCCTGGAACTTAGAGAGTTATTGAAGGATCACCGTGGATTTTAGTCAGTACAAGTCTGACAGTCCCTCCCGTCCCGTCCTGGGTGGCTGGATGACTCATTTGAAGATTTTATCACGATAAAAAAGGCTACCTCTCTATGAGGGTGTGAGCTGCAATCCAGCACTTGGATTGGTGAATTTCACATGTTTCCGAGGTTCCACGGCGTGTCGGTTACCTCACGACCTTTTGATAGCAGATGATTATGCACGAACACGATCATCAGGCGATATAAATAACTCATAAATTGTGGCCGTTACCACATGTCATAACTGCTCTCGAAGATAATTACGTGCTATCTGACAACCCATACTGCACCGATTTACTATCATTCACTCCCATAGAGGAGGCCTGTGTCCCAGCTGTGGGGAACATTATAGGCGGATTATGCAAAACATAAATTTAATTTAATTGTGATCATCCATCAAAGTATCTTGGATAACACAAATTGTTACTTACTTATTCTTGTCTGAGAGAAACCTCTCAACAAATATCGAGAGAAAGTCTTTCTTAATTTTGTCGTCGAACGAAGACAATGACAAATTGCTGTTTAAAAATGTATCAAACAACATTTTTATTTATCTTTGTTACGTGTATTGAGATTATTCTTAAAATAAAAACATTACGCTGCGTAATGCTATGACGAGAAAATATGTATTATATTTTTTCGAAACAAAGGCTTTTATTACGGACAACAAAATTAGGTAAAGATATTTCAAGATAAGTAAAAGTTTAGTAAGAGCTACCCTCAATTTTTTGTACTTTGGTAAAGTAAACAGAATCGCAAAGTATGCTTGATTTGAATAGGTTTTTATTATTCAGATCTTTACCGTTCAAACAAATTGTATTGAAATAGGTATTTTATCTACTGATGGAATAAAATATTATATTTGAGTAAGATCTCAAGTTATAACGTAACGTAGGTACTTACTTTCCCACGTCAACCTTTTCAAAACATACTGTTCAAATAGCTTAAGAGCTGTTTGAAATTTTGGAAATGTGTTTGAGACACGCTGGAAACTTGCTCAATACTTCTTCAATTATCTCTAAATACAGAAATGCTGATCTGGCTAAGAGAATCTGGTTTTGAACGAAGCTAGACGTATTTAAAGATGCAATTTTATTGGTCCCAAAAAGGTGTTTTATTTTCGTCTCTATGAACCCAGTTTTTTTTTGTTCGAAATGAAAAAAGTTTCACTGTATTAACCCCCGGCGACAGATTTTAACAATACGCGACTTTATAAGGTCGCATTTCTATTTACTAAAGCAATTATGCCTTTCATTTTCCACTTATTTCTTTTTTTCTGAATATACTTGCTAGGTTATTTTGGCCCGATTTGTATTTGAATTTCAAACCATTATATATTTTAATGTCTGCTTTTGATAGCTTTTTTATTAGAGCATACAACAAAAATAATACCTGTTTTTAGGGTTAAAGTCCAAAGGTAAAAAGGGACGTAGGTGTCTGTCTGTCCGTCTGTCACAGTCGCAGTTATCACAGTTGAAATTATCACAAGCGATTTGTTTCTGATGCTGCTATAACAACAAATACTAAAAAACAGAATAACCCATGCGACAAACGTGATGTTTTTGCTAATTTTTGCTCGATATTGATAAAGGCAACAGCAAGACGCTTGAAATATTAATAGAATATTTTATTATATATTCACTCTATGAATAAATAATTAATTTAAAATAAAAAAAACATATTCAAGAAAAGTGTTTATTGCCGTTTTTTAGATAATGGTATGGAACCCTTCGTGCGCGAATTCGACCCGAACTTGGCCTGTTTTTTTGTCGAATGTAAAATCAAAGCACTGGATTCATAGAAAGTTTTTATTTGAGCTTTTGTTAAAATGGAACCTATGACTGTAAAATTCTGAGAAGGACTTTTTTATTACCAACGACATTCGTAACAATATTGTTATTCATTATTAACTAGCCTTTGTCCGCGGCTTTACTCGAGTTAATTTATAATTTGATGATTAATTCGGCGACTCGTAGCGCCATGTAGTACCTATTACAAGATATAAGAATGTTATTGTTAATTTCCTCGAGAACAATACTTTTTTTTCGACCATTATAATATATAGATTTCAAATTAAAATTAAATCACAATTAAATTACATAAAGAAAACGATTAAAATACAAAAACAATATAAAATTAAAAATAAATTATTACATTAACATAAAAAAAAAAAAATTAAAAAAAAATTTTTCGGCAACAAATGAATGGAGGTGTAAAAAAAGTATACTTTCGTATTTCCCACACAACATGTATAATCCGTTCCGTAGTTTTTGCGTATATCAGGAATAAATATCCATCCGGCTTCACTAAATGTCGCATTTCTCATATTAGTAAGATAATCTCAACCAACATATTAAGTCAATTTCAGTTACAAAGTATGATTTATATTTGAAGAGCCGAAAATATAACATTAAACAGCCCTTTGAAGTTCTTCCTCGTTTTCAATAAAAAGTCCAATTTGGTAAAGTCACCGTCGACAACTCGACAGTGTACGAAAACTGACACATCGTTACGTGACGGTACGATTCAACTAACAGGTATATTACACTGCGTGGAAGAAAAAGGAGCAAAGGGAGAAATGGTTCTTATTTCCGCTATAGAATTTGTTGGTAGATATTATTTTTTGTAAGTATTTGTCACCAACAAAGCTTTCCCCATCCTTTCACTGTTATTTAATTATTATTATTCGGAGAATTCGAAAGAATCCGACTTTCAGGACAATATAAAGGAGAAAAGTGCTATAGTAATAATTGTATTAATTGTAAAAAGTTATGAAACTCACGCTAACAATTGATGAGTATATTTTTTTTGTAAATTATCCTATACATATTTTATGAATTAAACTGACAAAACAAAAAACGTTCAAGCTCTCCCTCCTCGAAAATCAGTAACTAAATAATAATTTCAGTAAATCTCCCTGGTAACAGTGTCAAACACACATAACTAAATAAACAGTTATTAAAATACATTTATCTTTGTAATTGTAACAGTAATATACGGAGCTCAATCTCTGTATATTACGGAGACCTAAATTACTTTTTTTTTCTGTGTAATAGTAGGCAGCTCCAAAACCAGGGATTACGCAAAGGCGACCTCTTGCTCTGGGCGGTTTTTCCGCCCCAGCTCTTTGGGCGGGGGCTTTGCTTTACACGTTTTTCTTCCCTTTGCGAAAAAAAACATAGCAGTTCTTTGTATTTCCAAAGAGAATAACTTTTTCGGTGGTTTTAGTTTACATACTTAACAGAGCAGTTTTATAATTTTCTGTAAAAACACGTTTTGAATAATTCTTCTGTATTATTTTAATTTAGTACGTAGTAATTTGACGTAGTAGTATTTTAGCCATCGTAACGGTTACGAATGTTGAAGTTTTTGTTTTAAAAAATTATAATTTCATAATAATAGAGTGTTTGGAGTAATGAGCGAAATTATATTCAAACTGGCACGTGATTTTGTTTTGGAATAGATCCGATTTATTTGGAAAATTCTTTTAGTATACGAACCTACTTAATTAAATCTTATTCAGGCAATAGACCTTCCTTAATTGGAAACGTTTAAGTACCCAAAATATTAATACATGTAGAATAAATCCGACTTCCAAGAAAATTATTCCATCTTTATTAAGTAAAAAATAGCGAAATTTCTACTCCAATTAATTCGTACATGCCTAAAACAGAGAAACTGTCTACCCACGCAAAAAGAATTATATTTCAGGCTTTTATAGAACACGAAAACAACTAACAAATCCACATTTGTTCGCCTCGAGGCTCAGTTAGAGTCGATTTACACATTACCGGAGGCTACGAGGGAAATTATAATATGCGGACTTTGAAATGGAACAGTGTACTTACTTTGCATAAACTGTGCCGTTCTGAAAGGTCTACGCGATAAATGTTGCTGACATCATTATTTTGGGCCTACTAAATTTCAAACTTAGGTACCCGAGCCACTTACTGAATTCAATAACTTCTAGCAAGGTTACGTAAATTAATAAACGTCTTACGTAAACCGAAACTAAACGCGTAACGAAGCCTATATTGATAAACGATTACACAAACAAATTACTAGCAGTTTCAACAAGGTCAAGAGTCGAAATTAATTTACAGTATCAGGTGTCCCAGTAAGCAAATATGCTTGGAACATTGATCGCTTGCGACCTCCCCCGGGCTGATGTGAGTCGGCCCTTACTCACCCAGTGATTCTGTCACCTCGTCTTAAGGTTGTTATTATACGGAGACAGCGGGGACATTAATCTCTTGAACAAATATAAGGCTGTGTTGCCATCTGCCAGTCATTTATGCCAAATACTACAAAGTACTTCGGTGGAGTGTTTACATTTCGAGGGGCGGCGGCTAATTGGTTTAATTTCGCATCGAATATTCTTTCGTCTGTTTTGTTTTGTGCATATTTTTGTTGAATAAGTAATAAAAAAAAGTTATTTGTAATGAAGGGGAGCTAATGATAAGTAATGGGGATTGCGTTGTTCGGTTTTATTATTATAAGACCTAGAAGTAAAGTGTTTGGTAAATGATAAAAGTAAAGGTGACGTATTTGCTAAGAAATAAAGTAAATATATTTATCGACCACGCCCACAGACCGAAATAAAGGGCCATATTTACAAGTTTTGTACAGCCAACAACCCAGTTATGATTAATTACAGCTTATGTTATCGTTGTGGCCCGTATATTGAACAAAAAAATGGCCATTAAGATGAATTCGTTTCGGCGCGATCATTATTCATTAATTTTCGCAAGCTCAGCTGCCATAATCTAGAATTCCCAACCATGTTCAAATCAATTTCGTTACAGCAACCAATGCTTTTTTACTCATGTGTCAAAAACCAGCTATTTGTACGTGTACAAAGGGACGACAAACATTAGCAGATAAAAAAATCCCGATTGAGCATGCTTCTCCCCTCGAACATTCGCAAGTTGTCATCCGTGACGTATGATATGGCGGCAAAGCTGACGCGTACGTCGGGGTGTCCGACACCATGGCTCGGGGTACAGAGCAGATAGGTGCAGAAGGCAATCATGCGAAATTAGGGCTACGTACACATAACCGATACGGAAAGGGATTTGAATAATTGATAATATCGCTACTTCACGAGTGCCCTTGCATTTGTTCTACGTGGAGCGTATCGATGTCTGCGTTCGTTTTCATACGTTCTTAATTGCGCTTCGTGCGTTTACAGTCAGTCGACCTTCTGTAGAAAGTTGTCTGTAGCCTGGATCCCCGTCGCCCTCGTGTCTATTATTTATCATAACCCATCAATTTGTTTCGGTGACTGATGAATGCGCACACCGCAGACCGCAAGCTATACGCCAGATAATCGACCGTTTAATTGTGCTCCCCGCTTTATTCCGACCCAACATGACGCTCGCAATATTATGCAGAATATGGTGTCATTTAAAATGTTTCATATACATTTCCTGAAAGCTCTTTTAAATTTTTCGTGTCGTTACTTTTTTATGCGAAATGAGAAAAAATACAGATTTATTCACTTAGATAATTATACCGTAGGCGCACATTTTATGTACTTAATAATTTAGTGTAATTTTATTATGAAAGTTGGAGAAGAATGGCCCTTGAGTGAAGACCGAAAGGTTGTACTTTGGAATGGGGCTTTTACGATGTTTTCACAAATCAACTTAGAGAGTTTTAGCACTAGAACCTGTATCTGAGAGCCTTGTAATTTCGCAAATAACAAAGCAAATTATTTACAAATGTCTTTTTTTCAATCGGTTAATGAATTTCGCTACGATGCTACAGATAGACACTTGTTAAATTTACACTACGTCTGTGTTTGAAGCTAAAATTCAGAACATTGCAGAAAATCATGTCTTAAATTGTCAGCCCGCATAGACGCCTCTCCGGTCAAACAGGTTTGAATAGCAATCCCTCATTGAATCACCGCAATCCAAACGATTATAACCCGTGGGGAATCCGAAAGCAAACGGTCCAATCCCAAAGTTTACGCGCTTGAATGTACGAACCAAAGTTAATTCGTAATAAGAACAAACAAAATACGAATATGTTTCCCCTCAAATCGGGTTTCCTTGTTTTGCATCCTCTTTCAAACTCAATTGTTACGTTTTAAACGTAACATTTAAAAACGTAACTGAAAATCAATGTTTTTAAAGCAATCATATAAAAAATGCCGTTACGTTTTACGACTTTTTCTTTTCCTTTTTCAACTGCGATGTCATAAGGATCCTTATAATATATCTTTATATATATAGATCCTTATAATAATATGTATATTATCCTGATCGGGTTTTTACCCGGGCCGGTTCCAGCTAGGTTGACTGGTATGTATAAAACACGACCAAGGTTGGCTTACAATTTCAACGATAGCCCTGGTTCATTTTCTTGCCATATCTTGTTTGACATAAGCTAGACCCGGTGCCAAAGTGGAAAACTATACTAGAAACCTACACAGCTTTAAGTGGTTAAATATTGAGGAAGAAAGATAGAATAAGACAGAGAGAAACCCAGACCACGAGGCTGGACATACGCAAAACACATACAAACAATATTTTATCTCTTTCTGACCAGATAACTGGCACGTGAACGAAGTTGAACCGTCACCAACCAGACAAACCCTTCGCGAACCAACGCCCTTAAACTTTTGAAAAAAAAAACCGCCGCGGTAACTGCACTGCTGTCTAATAGGATCGGCGAACTCCTGACAAGTAATATTTATTAGCACACCCATATTGTTGTAGGTGATATATGTGCTCCCATTATGGAACTACCTCTACACCTGACATGGAATTTCATTTAAAGAAGAAGCGGCCATATTGCCTCGTACCACTTGCTAATTTTGTTAGGCGATGAATCATATTTATGAGACAGCCACATTTTTGTGCGTGTAACTCCGTGCTCTATAAAACTGATTTATTTATTTATCATTTAGGCAAATAGCTTGTGTGTGGCTATGTGTCGACAGACTTTTGTGGCGTTTTTGCTATTTTTCATATAAATTATTGTTTGAGATATATTTAGCTAGATAATTGTCTATATTTCAGACCTTTTAGATTTTATTGCTAGAATAAATCAGATAGGTAGGTTTCTGTAGTCGCAGATAAGCCTTTTTTTTTTAGCGTGGTAAAATTATCAAATGAGTCCTCCCACCCCGGGCAGGGCGGGAGGGACTGTCAGACTTGTACTGACTAAAATCCACGGTGTCCTTCAATAGCCCTTTATGTTCCGGGGTCACGGTAATGAGATAAGTCCCGCGACCCCGGCAGGCTTTGGCCCTCTAGAGGGGGCCCCGTCATCTTGCTGACGCTCTTTGAGGCGCGCGTGGAACATAACGTGCCGTCGACCCGGGCGTGGTCCATGGTCGGGCAGCGAGTTGCCCTTTACTCGCCGCCCGCATGCCCGCGCCTACGGTGACCGGACGGTGATCGTCTTGCGACGTCCGTCGCCGTGGGCGTCCACCACCGCGGGTGGGGCGGAGGGAGGACATTGTCCTCACGCGGCCCGCCTCCTCCTTCGCGAGCATGACTGCTTCGCAGAAGGAGGCGACCGCTTCCCACTCCGTCTCGCCCCGCAGCATGGCCTCGACCAATGCCGGGCGCGAGAGGTCTCCGCATATCGCCGCCGTGAGGACACGTCGGTGCTCTGCCCAAGCGGGGCAGTCTTGCACCGTATGCTCTACTGTGTCCTCCGGGCGATCTTCGCAGTGGTGACACCCAGGCGTTTCCTCCTTTCTCCTCAGACACAGGTACCTCCCGAAACTTCCGTGTCCGGTGAGGACCTGCGTCATGCGGTATCTCAGGACGCCGTGACGCCTATCCAGCCACTCCTCAACGCAGACAAGCCTTAGTATCATCCTATTTATTTATAACTTCTAAAATGTTGTCCATATATTTTGTATAGTGTCCTTAATAAAGATATATTCTAATCTAAATTGCTTAAGTTCTGCTGACTTATTTTAGAAATATAAATTAATAGTTAGATCCATCCTTAGCTATGTGAATGTCCTATTAATCTAACGCAATGTATTAATAAATTATGCGATGATCGAAGCGCCTTAATACGACCACGCCCACTTTTGATAATGTGCTCATTTATGACTGACCAACAATTAATATCGTCAATAAATTTTCTCGTGACCGCGCCCGATTTTAACGAGAAATAATGCGTTTTATTAATTTCAGTGGGCATTAATTATGAACACATAGCTAAGAAGAGCAGACACACACGATTAATGGCGCGGGGCGACTTGTCGCGGTCCATTCGCAGTACATTTAGAGTGGAAATTAGCTTGGCTCGTTGTCGCAACGCGATTAATCGCGTGTGTCTGTTCGAGCCTTTAAACTATGACCATTCTATCAGAATTCTAGATACACGATTAAAATAGAAGGATTGAAGATATTCCCTTATTTAACATTGTTACACCATGAGTTGAAATAGTAAATAAAACCCATTACTATTTCCTTTTTAACCGATTTCTTCTTTTACTTTGACGGCGCGATTGGCGCAGTGGGTAAGCGATCGACTGCTGCGCAGCGTGTCGCGGGTTCGATTCCGGCAAGGAACAGATTTACAACATTAATATGATTTTCAAGTAGTTGTTCCGGGTCTGGGTGTTTGTGTATGTGAGTTTCTATGTTTGTAAACGCACCCAGAGACATTAAAAATCCAGGGACATTCCTAGTGTGGAGTTACGTTTAAAAAAAACAAACTTCAATTATACTTTAAAAAAACATTAGTCAACAATAACATAACTGAACGTTTATAGACCAAAATGCGTCTAAAATATACACACAATCCACTTTTAACACAAACGTAACACCTGCCTGAAGTCCCGGCGCTACCTGAAACCCATTCGCTTGTAACGGAATGAATTATCCCGCAGTGAATGAAAATGAACCTAATACATGATGTTATTCCAAGATTTTGCTTAACAAAACACATAAACTGGTAACATGACGTGTTGAACATCAAAATGATTTGGAGGTAGTTGCGTTATCATAAAAAGGTTAACTTATGGTGCGTCTAATCATTATCTACCTAGCCTTTTCCCAACTATATTGTGGTCGGCTTTCAGTCGAACCAGATGCAGCTGAATATCAGTATTTTACATGGAGCAACTGCTTGTCGGACCTCCACAACCCAGTAACTGAGTAAGAAGATACTCCATGGTCCATGGTGACTGGTTGTCAGACTAAAGTTATAATGGATAAGACTAAAGTTGCGTCTAAACTAGCAATATTTTTACTGCAACATGTGGCTACAACCGGCCAGCTCAAAAACATTTTCAATATTTCCGGCCGTCAAAAACATTTCGACGATATGTCAGAACCAGCATGGCTCATACGTTTTGTCTTACAGTCATACCAAAAATGTGTATGTGTATATTAAATATAAATATATATATGGCCGGGCCACACAAATATTGCATAGTCTGGCTGCAATTGCTGGCAATATTTCCGGCAATTGTATTGCAGCCATATGTCGAGCGTCGGCAACGGCATTGGTATTTAAACTTAAAATATTTAAAAAAATAATTAAACTGAAATACTTACTTTATTTTTTTATCTAATTAAAGCTGAACACCTAATATGATTACCAAGAATTTTTGTTATTCCAAATAAGGAACGTTCGAGCTTGAATAAATTATTCCTCGGAACATTTCAAAACGAAGTCCTATTTCTCGTAAATCTTAATTAAATAAGGCAAAAAAACACACTTTCAAAAAAGATCAGGACCGTAGACTATCTAATTAATTCGTTACCATTTTTTTAATTACATGCACTACCGGACTGCCAGTGACGTTTAATTAAAAATAAAGTTTTTCTTTTTTAATTACCGGTAAATGAAAATGTCCGCGAAGTCAGATAAATTGACATATTCAACAAAGTTCAATATTCCTGTGGAATAATGTTTTGTTGAATAGTTTAAGGTATGAAAATTCCTGCAGCTGCATTGCAGTTGACGGAGACCGCATACGGCAATGCGGTCTTCGGTTTACGGTTAAAATTCCGAACGCGACATCACAACTTCTACGGTAACACCATTTGCCTTCCACAGCATCAATACAGTAATTTGGCTGTAATTTTTTTTGATAATTTCGTTGCTTTTGATAATAATAATATAATTTTTCACAAAATCAGGTCAACATTTCGCCATTTATGGATAGATTTTTGTAGAGCTACAATAATTGTAGTGTCGCTGCGGTCTGCCATAACATGCTGTTTGCAGTCGTCATCGGCCTTTAGTACGATAAGCGGTGTTTGATTTAAGGCTTTCTTCTAGGTTCCAATTATATGCATAATAATGTGTTGTGATCATTATTTACAAATATTATTGTTAAGTTAGTTTAACGGACAGCCAGTCACAAATTAACCTCACTAAGCACAGCTTAACTCTACAAATCTGTTAAGCCTCTTTGTTACAGTTTATAATCCTATCCTAATTCTTATTTTATTATGCCCGACAGTGCCCACAATTCTCCAAAACTAATCTATGTATATCCTTATGTACCAACCACCTAAGTTCACATTGTGTAATGCAATAAATGTATTGAGTATAAACTGTATGCAATGTGTAATAATCTCATGTTAATTTGCAACAAAGATAAATAAATTATTTTAAACATATCCGTAGCAGCCCCAACAGATATTAATTTACAGTGATATTAAATTTCCGTTAATTGGGTTTATAGGATAAATCCAATTAACTGGGCGTTTCACCTATTAAGACTTTTAACAAACAAACAGAATATACTTATACAAGTAGTTTCATGAACAGTCTGTGATGTTCCCACTGCTGGGACAAAGGTCTCCTCTCGTGGAAACATGTGGGATGTTATCTATCTCACGATCGGGCTCAGTGCGGTTTGTTAGATGTCATATGTATGATGTATTCAAACGGAAGTTGCGGCATTATTATCAGGACCATTAGTTGGGCCATCTCAATCATCTTTCTATTACCTTTTATATAATAGGTTGGGGAAAAAGTTTCTTCGCATTTTTTAAGAAAATTCAAAACATTTTTTAATAAAGTTTATTTACATTTAACTAAAGTATGTAGGTACCATTTCGTTCGATAACTTTTTGCCATCTGGTAGGTAGGGACATGATCCCATTGCTATAGAAATTTTGGGACTTCTGGTCAAAATACCGCGACAAGTGGTTTTGGCAGTCCTCTCGTGATGTTAACCTGACACTGCCTAAAGAATTCTGAAGAGACCGAAACAGGTGGAAATCTGAAGGTGCAAGGTCAGGACTATACGGCGGATGCATTAACACCTCCCAGCCAAACTCTCTTAATTTTTGTTGGGTGGCTAAAGATGTGTGAGGTCTAGCATTATCATGATGAAAAACCACACCCCTTCTGTTGATTAATTCCGGCCGCTTTCTTTCAACTTCTTGCTTTAATCTCATCAGTTGTTCGCAGTAGAGTTCAGAATCGATGGTCCTGCCTGGTGGTAACAGCTCATAATGAATAATGCCCTTCCAATCCCACCACACACACAGCATCAGCTTGTTGCGAGTTAACCCGGGTTTTGCCACAGTCTGTGAAGCCTGACCGGCCTTTGACCACGACCTTTTTCGCACGTTCTTGTCATACGTGATCCACTTTTCATCACCAGTTATCAGCTTCTTCAAAAATGGTTCGGTTTCATTACGTCGTAATAAAGAATCACAAATGAGTACACGGTTCATTAGGTTTCTTTCAGTGAGCTCGTGAGGTACCCAAATTTCGAGCTTTTTTGTGTACCCAGTTTTTTTCAAATGCGCCAAAACTGTTTTGTGGTCAATTTCCAGTTCTTCAGCTACGTCGTAACTACTGGTATGCCGATCTTGCTCCACTTTTTCAAAAATGGCATCCATTTTATCCGTAATAGGGCGACCAGAGCGACGTGCATCTTTGACATCAAAATTTCCGGATTGAAAACGCTTAAACCAAATTTGTGCTACTCTCACAGACACTACACTAGGTCCATAAACATCGCAATTTTTTTTCGCAGCTTGCGTTGCATTTTTACCTTTTTTGTAGTAAAATTTTAAAATGTATCGAATTTCTTCATTAGATTCACTCATCTTGATGGTACGAAAAACAAATGAAAATCACACATTTTCCTAATTTGAATTTGGAATTATGTTCTTTAAAATTTAAACTTTCAATGATACCAAAACCAGCCAGATACAAATAGTATAGCCAAAGAGATTTTATTACAAGTTCATACATACTATAATGCGAAAAGACTTTTTCCCCAACCTAAATTTATGTATATATTTATTTATATGTGTATTTATTATAGTAATTATATGTGTATGTTTATTAATTTAAAATTATGTATATTTTTTGTACACTCAGTTTTTTTTTTATAAGTATTTTATTTTTGTGCACCTGCCATGTTATCTCTCCACTACCCTTGGTTGACTGGTAGAGAATGCCTCAGGCATTAACATTTACATTACCTTTTGTGTTGCATGAAGTGTAAATAAATAAATATGTCTTCGAATTTTTGGTTCTAGGACATACCGATTTCCTCACGATGTTTTCCTTCACCACTTTGAGGGCAGTGGTGATGAAATAAATTAGACAACATAATCACACGATCCACAACTTACTAACTTTAGTAGTCTCGTAGCCGCTGCTCTAACTAATAGCTTAAGTTGACCTGTTTAGTTAGATCTACATTTCAAATGCAAATCAGTTGAAAGTTAGACAAATATTTGTAGACTGACCTATTTCTTCTAAATATATCGATGCCAGTCTGAATTTATAAAGCCTGTCTAGAATTTGAATTGAAATTAATTGTTAGAATTTTATTGACCTATTAAAATCTACTTTGACGCAACAAATACCTTACGTTTTATTATTCTGTATTTTAGTATTCTGAACTCGTCAATTTTCTTATTCGTCGTCAAAATTTTAGTCAAAACTGAAAAGAACATAACAGGGCTTGATTTTTATTTTAGAAAATTTTCGGAAATTCAACCAGGTAGGTACAAATTAACCCGTGCAAAACAGGGGCGGGCAGTTTACGAAATGGCTGGTTTCTTTGACAACCAGCCTTAATTATTATTGTTGATGGTTTAATAATATTCATGAGCTGAATTTATGGTAACTGTCGATGACTCTTCCACCCTGCAACATCAGACATATAAAATAGGTCCCTCATCATAATCAGCCTATAATGTTGAAATAGGTTCATTAAAATAACATGAATTAAAGTATTAACGTTTTTCCTTTGTTTCCAGGAACAATCACATAAGTCGTACCGCCCTCTGACGGTGCTGACTTTCCGATGGAACTACGCCATCCATGGTCTGCAGCCGGCAGGCTACCACCTCGTCAACTTGCTGTTACATGCCCTCGTATCATTGCTGTACTACAGGTATGGTGGATTTTATGCTTATTATTATCCATGAAATTTGGCGGCTGAAATGACTAGTTTTGCTCTATGTCTGCCGTAGGTATAGCATATCTTGTTAAAAGCGAATTTTGCATAAAGGTTTCCGAAGCGAATTCTCATAATTAAATGAGTTGGCGCTTTATGACTTTGTCTTTCAGGTACGCCTAAAGTATGATTCTACTGTCTACTTATGTTAGGAAGATATGTACGTGTCCTTTTCTCCATACAAACACTCGCGCCGGTTTTCTTTCTAGATATTGGCCATAATTAAATGATTTTTATATTTACTTCTTCTGTGCCACTATGTTTTACTTTTTGATGATACGTTATTTTCCTAAGCGCAGAATGGCTTTCAAAAGAGGCTTAGTGTGCAAAGACAACTGGTAAAGAAATTAGAACACATAATATAGGGACACGACTATATAATCCTCCTTATTCAGTTTTCAAAATATCTTTTAATTTGGTCCAATAGTAGAGCAGGAAATAGGCGAAAGCCAAACCTCACCTATTGAGCCGGTTGTTTTTTTTTTGGTCCTTATCGCACGAGTATACCGCCGCTGTCGAGCGAAAGTGACAGATTCTTCAAACACCTCATTTCTAAAGTCTGGGACTCGCATTTCTTCTTAATCTATGAAAAAACAGGTGGTAATGCTGTTTACCGAAACGATTTGCGTGTCTTTGTGTTATTGTGATAAACGGCCTTCGGAATTGCACCTTCAAAGTCAGTTTGCGTTCTAAGGGACCCTTAATTTTGATAGTTATAAAGTTCACCCTTACTTTATAACATAAACTTACTACCTACTATCTAATCTTCTTGACTGTTTATATATTTGAGAAGTATAATTATCAGAATCAGCATAAATATAATGTTCCTGCTATTGGGACGCGCGCGGGTGTCATTTCTGTGATAGGGAATAGGCTGCACGTTGTTGATTGAAACCACGTCTTTGAATTATTGGTTAGGACATGCTGGTTTTGCCACAATGTTTTAAGCTATTGCATAGCTTTTATCGCAGGCTCTGACCTCGGCGCTCGCGAAAAAACGTAACGAAAAATCCTAAGGAAATTTCCTGACCACTTCTGACAGCACGCGTCCGTCTAACGTCGTTTCAGTTCGGAAGACTTCGGCAATCATAAAGGTGCGGACAGACGTGCTCATTACTACCACGAAAGCATGCTTTTATTGAGCAAGGGGCAATTTTATTAAGGGTGAGGGAGAGGGAGAGGGAGGAGGAGGAGAACGTTTCTTGACGTTTCACTTGATTGACGTGGCTGACCATAACCTAATGAGTACAGTAATAAATAAATAAATAAGTATAATTGCATAAGTTGATAAAAAATGCTATGCAATAGCTTTACCGCGGCAGTAACCGAGTGCCACACGTTTTTTTTTCAAAGATGTGATGTATGCTTAAATAATCAACACGAAAGCGCTTGAAAGAGTGTTACATGATTAAACTGCAGCATTAAATAGCGGTGTATCAGAGAGATGTTATAAAATCCTCCAAATGTTAATTAGCATGCGTGAAAAATACAAGTTAATTAATTAACTTAAACAATCACAACGTGGGAAAATTAAAACAAAACACACATCTACCTAATGCTATATTTTTCCTACACATGCACATAACAGCATTTCCCGGATCCCCCTTTTATAATTAGTTAATATTTCATCATCCCTTTTGTATTTTTATAAAACCCAAAGAAGCATGGCAGGGTTCCATTCAGAATTTGAATATGCAATTATAAACCCCATGCAACCTTAAATTAGTATAACGACTAATAACCTACGTAACGTTAAGAATTCCCTGATTTTCATAACAACACAAACTTCCACTGTATTTGCTTTCAATTTTTTTTGTTCTGTAGTGAGAGCACATTCCAACTTTTGATTGTATAACGGGAAATCGGCAGTGCGCGGCCAAACTCAGTTCTCGTTAAAACTCCAATGACTTCTACCACCTAAATGGGATTGATTAAAGAACGCAGGAAGGCTTAATTGGATGAGAAAGCCTTTCGAATCTCTAGTGCTTTAGAGAATGAATAATTACTGCGTACTAGCTTTTCCTCTTGGCTTTGCTCGCGCTAATCAATTCTAATATTTCTGCAAAGTTTGATGACGGACAATGTTACAAAAAGGTTTTTTTTTATCAAATGTGTCCTCCCACCCAGGGCGGAAAGAACTGTGCAAAACTCAAAGACTGACAGGAGGAATTGTCAGTCTTGCACTTACTAAAATACACGATGATCCTTCAGTAGCCCTTTACGTTCTAGGGTCACAGTTACCTGAGAAGACAGTCCCGCGACCCTAACAAAGAGGTTTACATAAAGCTTTATACTAAAGGGCATAGGGGGGGGGGGACATTTCCTGATTTATCGCGCGCTGCGAAAGGGGGCTAGACGGAAAAAATCAAGACGAAAAGTTGTAACGACACTTTTTGCTATAGTAAGCTATTGTAAGCCGTGCGGCGTGCGCAAGTTTCTCGGTCTCTCTCTCTCTCTTATAGAAATCAAGCCAGATATTTTAGTTTCGTCTTTCTATTTCGCATTGAACAGTGTGGTGTCGCGACGATTATTTTTGTTGAGTGTATACAGTAACTTCGTTCCACTAGCTGTTTGACTAGCTTCTAACCGTACCCAAGGTCCCATCTATCTCTGTGACAATATTCATCAAATTCTGTTCAACTTTTAGAGGCATGAAAGAGTATCAAACAAAACTTACTTTCGCATTTATAATTAGTAAGGTTTTTATCTGCCCTAAGGGCAATGGAAGGAGCTTTTATTGAAGGAGAGGCTGTATCTTGCCCCTTGCCCGGTTCTTATATATATATAGGTTATACATGGTTTTGTGGGCTGAAGTTTCAACTCAAACTCATTTTGTGATCCAATTAGACAGAAAAAACTGAGACTTTCACATAGCTAAATATTGGTACAGACCTTGAGCACACATGGAATCAATGAGGTCTTTTGGCATATTATTTCTACTGGTGTGTTCAAAGTCAATGGTTATTTTAACCGGATTATTTTTCTTTACATAATATATTCTAACTTGTAATACAAAGCTATATAATCATAGCTTTTCTTTACCTAAGTATACAATACAAATTCTAATAAAGAAAAACTTAGGCTGTAAACAGTGTTTAAATATGAATCCTAACTACCTGTTTTTCTTTCTTCTGTTCTGTTACACAAAAATGACCTCTACACGTTATATTTGGTATCAAAAATTCAAGCAATCGAAGAATCAAACTACCCTGATTAATATTTCAGTCATGTTATAGATCGATCAATACAAATATTACAGAAAATACGTTCCTAAGTAGTTTTTAACAAGTGTCCCTTGTCCCTTACGATGTGGACGTAAGGTTGATTAATATGAAAGTCTAATCAGAGTTGACCAGTTGCTAACTCGTGATTGATAATTGAACAGCAAAACTTTTAATTGTTAGGGCTCAATAATCCACTGTTTGAGCCGAAGTAGGCGTGGGCTATTTAATTATTCAGTACAATATACCCCTAATCGGGTGGTTTAGGGTTGTTTACGCCACCAAAGAGTGAATTTTAATTTATTTTTGCGCTGTAAAATTGAGTTAACGCGACGCAGTGTGGGGTTAAAGAAAGGGTGAGTGGTGTGAATCCCGGTCGTGTCGAGGTTTTTATTTTGCAAGTCTGCTCGTTACCGTCCCTCGCAAATTGCACGCGCACCGTATGACGTACGATTCTGATTGATACAGAGAAATTCCGACTTCAAATTTTGTTCCTGGATGAAATATTTAAATTAAAAAGATTTTTTTCATGAGATGTAAATAAAAAACATTGAAAGAGGAGAAGATAAATGAGAAGTATATATTACATAGGTACTTTACATTTAGGTCACCGTGACCCAAATCCATTGTTGTAGCAACAGGGAACCGAAGAAACAAACGACCTCCAATTAAGATCGCATGAAAGTTAACTGCAGCACTAAAATACATAATTAATTAATGTAAACGATCTCGGAATGTTCATTTGATTTGGTTGTTATTGCTTTTAAAATAGGACTGTAATAGGATGCCAGTGCCATTAACAAGTAGTTACTGTTTGGGTCGAACTGCAGCCACGGCAGGCGCGGGGGCTACCAACTGCTCCACTTAAGCCAGTTTTAATCAGGCATCCGTGCGCCCGATCCCCTTAGTTACTGCTAATTACGGATACTTGCTGTCCACCGCCAACTTAGCTCGGCTTATGCTCAATATCCAATTTGCCAGCATAATCCTATTAACGATTTTCGAACTCTCATTATTATTCTAGTCCGGCGGACTTGTTTCAGGCCATCGCTGCGGTTCCCACTGGTACATGCTCGTATGTATTTACAACTTCCCTTTGATAACAAACCCATGTGAACCGTTACGATTCGATAACAAACTCCAAGTGAAAGGAAAACTTTGAGTTCAATTCCAGAGCAGTTCCGTATTTTGAGAAGGTTCGCTTTTGTGTGAAACTGTTCCTTTTCACGAGTACCTTTAGAAATACAGGGCAGCACATGAAAACCATAACTAAATATTGGCACACACTAGAATTGCTCCAGCCAAAAATGTGACGACATTCCAAAAATATTCGACCGTTCTTTACATAGCGCCTGGGTAGCGAATATCGTTGGAATTTCTATCTATTTGCCTTGTGGGAACAGAGCGGTACTGTCTATTTCCATGAACGGTGTTCTGGAGGTGCTAAAATTCACACGCAAATGACGCATTCAGAGCCGACAATAACGCGGTAACGAAGCTCGAACATCATTCTAATCCGCTGAAGTTCTGACTCGGCGAGCCATTCGACTGTGATCGATGTGAGTACACACGCAACACGAGACACGCATTGCTAGTAGGCAATACTATGTTGACGACAACTTGTTTACTCCACTCTAAAGTTTTTAATGCCCTTAGTGCCTCGCTCACTGCAATCATATTAGTGTATCAAGCGGAAATTTTACGCTGCCACATTATTTGCAACTCAATAATGTTCACCATCTAACTTATAATGGAATTAATTTCGAATGCATGGCTCGCTACGGTTTGGATGCTGAAACCCTAATTTGAAAATAATGCATGTTGTAACATAAAACTTCTTGCGTTTTACCCGCGTTACAAACCCTGTGAATGCTAGACACGTAAACACGATGTATTACAGCACCAGCTTTGTATAAACAAAATGGCGGAGGGATATAAAAAGTGATTCTACAATCTACAGGGAAACATGAGAACAGACCAATTACCCAGAAAAACAGTAGGTAGAGTTAATAAAGTTAATATTAATTAATGAAATATTCCTGAAAGTTAGATATAACCGTTAAACTCTCACCGGAATAATAATCAAAGCAACTTGAGCTAAAGTAACAGAATAGGCAAACAAGAGAATTTGTTACGTAAGACACGGAGGCTGTTTGGGCCATTCATAACGTAATGGAGCGAGAGCGGCGCGCGCCGGAGAGCGCGAAACTTTTTACCGCGGAGTTAAATTAGTTTTTCATTGTACCCGTACATCTACTGTCATATAATAGTTACTTACGGTGCTTTGTCTTATCCTCGCATGCGAGTAATTAATTACATTTAGTAATTAATTTACTCGTAATGGGAGTGTATCGTATCGTTATTCAGGACTAATTAAGCCATTTATTAATTAGAACTCCGTAGATGTTTAATAATGTGTGGTAGCGTCGCTTCATGCTGGCACTGTATCTATGGTTCAATGAAAAACGTATCGTACGGGACTGAACACTGCGTATGGGAGCAAAAATGTGATCAAACAGATGGAAGGACAAAAAAAGTTACCCTAATAGCGCCCCCTATTCGGAAAACCCGTAAAAAACCTAAACGTTAGGTACGTTTCGGTGTTGTCCACATTTGCATACGCATATTTGGATTTTACTTTATTTTATCAACTTGAAATTTTTAAAGTACCGACTTTATACCTACTGTTAGCTACAGCACCACAAATTTTGGTCTAGTACAAATGATGCTTAAAATTGTGATAGTCGCTTTATCCTATTAAGATGCTTTTAAGGTTAAAATACTCGTATAACTAAGTGAGAGCATTTCTTTTTAAGATTCATATAAGTTGCAGTCTTTAGAACTTCAAATATCCACAGTCGAGCAAGTTCCTGTATCAAATATATCTTCCCTCAAAAGTATGCAATATATCCAAGCACGCCACGAAGATAATTCAGACATTTGAAGTAAGCACGTGACGTCACAACCGCCGTTAACCTGTACCCGCTCCCAGCCATACAACACACATAAATCGCCCGCGAAGATAAAACTAAGAACAAACAAAAGAGCGCAATAAATAGAAAAATGTAAGAGCAGTAAAACTTATATGACAGGGAACGAAACTGCTGTGACGATTTGCGATCCCTCGGGCTCCATTACCGCTACATTCTCTTTATTGCTTCCGTATTTTTCTACATGCGGTTTTGCGACATCGTCAATGAATACATTATGGATGTTTGATTGATTGGTATGCGGTTACCCGGCTGTTTGGCGGGACCCACGCCTGTTACCAATTAGGCCAATATGTGAGTCGTTCGATCCGTGATTGTTGGTTCCGGTGGTGATGACGAATGGCGCTTAATTATCGACGGTACTTCGTCATTTGCTTTGCGCATGTTTTGGTAATTTTGGGATACAGGGATGGGTTTTATTTTGCTTGTTGTCTTCATAGTACTTTTGGTACCTTATTTCATTGATTAAATGTACCGAGTATAAATTAATCCACCTTCCCTTATTCTGTTTTATAAAATAGGTCATGTAATGAAGGACACTGACTATACAAGGGTCTATTAATGCATAATTATGATTCCGAGTGGGGGCAGTGTCAATAGGCGTCACGGCGTCCTGACCTACCACATGACGCAGGTCCTCACCGGACACGGAAGTTTCGGGAGGTACCTGTGTCTGATGAGAAAGGAGGAAACGCCTGGGTGTCACCACTGCGAGGATCGCCCGGAAGACACCGTAGAGCATACGGTGCAAGACTGCCCCGCTTGGGCAGAGCACCGACGTGTCCTCACGGCGGCGATAGGCGGAGACCTATCGCGCCCGTCATTGGTCGAGGCCATGCTGCGGGGCGAGACGGAGTGGGAAGCGGACGCCTCCTTCTGCGAAGCAGTCATGCTCGCGAAGGAGGAGGCGGGCCGCGTGAGGGAGAGGACAATGTCCTCCCTCCGCCCCACCCGGTGGTGGACGCCCACGGCGACGGACGCCGTAAGACGATCTCCGGCCACCGTAGGCGCGGGCATGCCGACGGCGAGTAAAGGGCAACTCGCTGCCCGACCATGGACCATGCCCGGGTCGACGGCGGGTTGTGTTCCACGCGCGCCTCAAAGAGCGTCAGCATAAAGACGGGGCCCCCCTCTAGAGGGCCAAAGCCTGCCGGGGTCGCGGGACTTATCTCATTACCGTGACCCCGGAACATAAAGGGCTATTGAAGGACACCGTGGATTTTAGTTAGTACAAGTCTAACAGTCCCTGCCCGGGGTGGGAGGACTCATTTGATGATTTTACCACGCTAAAAATTAAAAAAAAGCTCTTAAATATTTGTATTTTCTGTTGTTTTATAAGCGTAAGTACAGATAGATCTACACTAAACAAAAAATCACAGACAGAGTAATGTTTTGACAGCCATTACTATAGTTGTTACTTTACAAAACATGACAGATCCATTCCTTTGTCATTCTATTCATAGCCTTTTCCCAAGAATGATAAGGTTGACTTTCAGCCCGATACATGTACGAAAATCTAAGATATATTTACCGTTATTTTTCTATATTTATGCCATATTTTTCCATCTGAGTTCGGGAGTAAGATAAACGAGGCGTTACTCCAACACTTCATTTGTCAAAGGCGTCTGAAGGGTGTGCGTGAAAGTGATGAACACCCACTTTTTCCCAGTATCTGTCGTTAATTTGAATTTGTGTCTTACAAGCAACAGTGACAAATCACGTAAGGCATCATTTTTCAAAATATTTTGAGTAATTTTGCTAGAAAAAATAACTTGATATTTTTGCATGTTTACTTTTCCACTCACACAACATCTCGTGTTATATTTCTACACGATAATCTCAGAAACCTATTTTTATTATTCTTAAACACTATTGTCTACATTTCTTTCTCATTTCTCCTTTAGAGGGTCTGCTGGCAGAAATTTCTAAAGAAATAAGCAGTCCCTTTGTACTTTAATATTAATTATGCAATTTCCTGTAAATGTATTGTGTGTACATAAATAGTTTAATAATTATGTAAACAAACCACACAAGTGACTTCAAGTACACGGTTGGTTTTAACTGGAACGCTTGGGTAGTTTTGGACTTGAGAGATGGCGACGACATCCGAAACACGAGGCAGTTCAAAACAAAGTCTATCTGACTTAAATAAAAAAAACTGTTCCACTAATGGCACCTACGAGGAATATCGCTAGGTGCCGTATCCAAATACGTCAGAATAGAATGATGTTCCAAAACATCTCAGGTACCACTCAGGTTTCGTTTAAGTGAGTACGCAATGTAGAATAAGTCCGCTTAGGTCTTTTAAAATATGTAATGGATTTAATTCATCAACAGACAGAGTGATTCAAGACAAAATTAGAATGTATTCATCATCTCATCATCATCATCATCTCAGCCATAGGACGTCCACTGCTGAACATAGGCCTCCCCTTTAGATCTCCACATATACCGGTTGGAAGCGACCTGCATCCAGCGTCTTTCGGCGACTTTTATAAGGTCGTCTGTCCATCTAGTTGGTGGACGTCCTTCGCTGCGCTTGCTAGTCCGTGGTCTCCACTCTAGTACTTTTCGACCCCATCGGCCATCTGCTCTGCGAGCAATATGGCCTGCCCATTGCCACTTTAGCTTGCTAACCCGGTGGGCTATATCGGTGACTTTAGTTCGTCTACGGATCTCCTCATTTCGGATTCAATCACGTAGAGAAACACCGAGCATAGCCCTCTCCATAGCTCGTTGAGCGACTTTGAGATGAGGCCGATAGTGAAAGACCACGTTTCGGTGCCGTATGTCATCACTGGTAACACACATTTGTTGAAGACTTTCGTCTTGAGGCACTGAGGTATGTCGGACGAAAAGACATTGCGTAGTTTCCCGAACACTGCCCAACCGAGTTGGATTCGGCGGTTGACCTCTTTCTCGAAGTTGGACCTACCTAATTGGACTACTTGTCCTAAGTAGATATATGAGTTAACATAGAATGTATTAAACAAGCATATTAGCACTCGTACAATTTCTATAGATTGTTTATATCAAGTACCCCAGATTATATCTCATCATGCTAAGTAAGCAGGTAAGAAAGTTGTGCTAACTGCAAGTTGACGATTTCGGTTGGTTTAGACCAAGTTTGTACACTTTGTTGGTGTTTACAGACCACAACACACCAACACAACCTGAAGCTATTTTGACTAACTTAGAAAGAACACACACAGTGTTAAAAAGGGTAGTTCAAGAACCTAGCTTAATTTTGTATATTATGACTTGCAGATAGTAGCACTGGGTATAGTTGTATGTAAATTTAAATGTTTTCAAGCGCGTCCAAGAAACATTGAGAAATTCCTAGGGTGCGGAAAGATCTGTACAAAAAAAAACAATTTACAGTACGTGGGCCCAGTGCGGGTTGGTAGAAGACTTTGGATTTTTGGTTCTAGGACATTCCTCACAATGTTTAATGCACCGTTTTCAAGAGCATCGATGATGAAATAAATTACACAAAGTAATGAGCCTGGAGGAGTTCGAACCCACGACGTACAATTCGGGACCGGTACCACTGACCCACTCTCTTTGTTTTTTAGGGTTCCGTACGTCCGAATACAAAAACGGAACCCTTATAGGATCACTCGTGTGTCCGTCTGTCTGTCGCTTACGGTCAATTATCTCCGATTCTACTAGACCGATTGGGTTGAAATTTGGTACACATATCAATTCCTGTGACCCAAGCACAGAGGTGTGACGTGAATAGATGAAATCTGTATGTGGGAGGTAATTTTTGGGGGGCAAGGGGAAAATGAAAAAAAAAAGTTTTGAAAACTGCATCGTGTGACATATCAAATAAAATGTCTTGTTGAGACAATCTTAAATGTATTTTTTTTTGTAATTTTAAAATAAATAGTTTCCAAGTTATTCAAGAAAATAGACGAAATTTGACCATTCCCCCTCCCTTATCTCCGAAACTACTGAACCTAAAATTTTGAAAAAAATACAGAAATTAGTTTTCTACTTATAGATTATAGGATAACCTATAAGAAGTCCATATCTGTATATGGGAGGTAATTTTTGGGGGGGGAAGGGGAAATTTTTAAAAAAATATTTGAAAAGTGCATCGTGTGACATATCAAATGAAAGGTATTGTTGAGACAAACTTAAAAGTATTTTTTTTGTAATTTTAAAATAAATGGTTTCCAAGTTATTAAAAAAAAATAGACGAAGCTTGACCATTCCCCCCCCTTATCTCTGAAACTACTGAACCTAAAATTTTGAAAAAAATACAGGAATTAGTTTTCTACTTATAGATTATAGGATAACCTATAAGAAGTCCATATCTGTATATGGGAGGTAATTTTTGGGGGGGAAGGGGAAAATTAAAAAAAATAATTGAAAACTGCATCGTGTGACATATCAAATGAAAGGTCTTGTTGAGAGAATCTTAAATATATTTTTTTTGTAATTTTAAAATAAATAGTTTCCAAGTTATTCCAGAAAATAGACGAAATTTGACCATTCCGGGCCCCCTTATCTCCGAAACTACTGAACCTATTTTTTTTTTTTAAAATACAGAATTTAGTTTTCTACTTATAGATTATAGGAAAACCTATAAGAAGTCCATGATATTAAAAGAACATGGTAAATCACCCAATATTGTGCGTACCAATTTGGGTCAGATTAAAAAAAAAACGTGATAGGTAACATCGTACGGAACCCTCTTCATGCGAGTCCAACTCGCACTTGGCCGGTTTTTTCAATTCAACTTCATCAGCCTTCAAATGTTCCCACTGCTGGGACACAGGCCTCCTCTCTGTGAGAGGGAGCAGGCCGTAATCTACCACGCGGGCCCAGTGCGGATTGGTAGATGTCACATGTCTTCGAATTTTTGGTTCTAGGACATGCCGGTTTCCTCACGATGTTTTCCTTCACCGTTTTGAGAGCAGTGGTGTTGAAATAAATTACACAAAGTAATGCGCCTGACTGGGTTCGAACCCACGACGTACAACTCGTAAGTCGAGGCCGATACCACTGGGCCACCACTGCTTTTTCAATTAATTTAAAATAAATTGAAAGTATTTCAAAATATGGTTTTATAAATCTTAATGTACTTTCTATTTAGTTATTACAGTGAACTTGTTTGACTCGAGTCACATACCTACTAATTAGCGAGTAATTCACATTTTCTACGAATTATACTAAATTATTATGACATATTCTAAGAAAACTATATATATATACTACTAAATTGTTTAGATGCTTTTTCTACTATTTGTTTTTCTTCAAACTTGTTAACACGTAATACATTAAACCTGGCAGAAACACCGAAACAAACTCAGAAAATAATCTCTTTTTCCTATGATCACATTGATGATGACGGATCATGTGAACACCATGTTAATTTAAAAATATATATATGTTCAGTATCTGAGATAGTCTTTTGAGGAAATATCTTTAATGATTATGGCATGTCCTAAAACCAAAAATTCAAAAACATGTGACATCTACCAATCCGCACTGGGCCCGCGTGGTATATTACGGCCCACTCCCTCTCACAGAGAGGAGGCCTGTGTCCCAGCAGTGGGAACATTTATAGGCTGATGATGATGATGATATAAGGAAAAATTAACTAAAAAATAAACCATAATGTAATACCTAACACAGAAAGATTTTCGCTGAACAAAATCAAATTGCAACACGGATACTAACAGAAATATCCTCGCACTCATTCCAAGCTAGAGATACTTGCCAAAAACTTTGCTAAGCCAAAAAAAGAGCACAAACATTTTACTAAAGCATTCTATTTCTGCCAAATTGAGAGTTATACAAAAATAGTCTCCATATGAAAGTATTAACAGTTAGATTCGTTGCTCAGTGAATGTTGACATGAACTTTGTCGTACAAGCGCCGAGCTTCTGCAGTTACGGAACTTTAACTGCCAGTTACCGATTAACTACCGCCAAAAATGCGGGGAGATGACAGGAAAATGTGTAGATAGAGTTTAGTACTATAGTGAGCTGTAACGATCTGGTATGTTGGGTTGAAAATCACATTCACATGTACATGATGAATAAAATGCTTTTAAAAAAGGAAAAATAAACACATACATTAAATATGTTCAATGCTGACACTTAGTACCATGCAATCATGATTTTAGACCACCCATTGGTGATTTTTAAGCTATTGCATAGCTTTTATCGCAGGCTCTGACCGCGGCGCGGCGCGGCGACCGAGTCAAAAAATTTCCAAAAACCTAAGGTAAAAACCTGACACCACGCATCGTCTAACATCGTTTCAGATTCGGCAATCATAAAAAATATCCGTCATAAAAACAATTTACTTTTTCTTACATTCTATACGGCCAGCTACAAATGGAGTTTTCACAATGAAACCTACTTATAAAATTCTCCTACAACAAAGAAGTTCTTTATTACAGTAGTGCACCACAAACATATTAAATTCTCGTTAAATATACGCGGTAGGTGATTTTATTCTTTTAAAATAAAAATAAAAGTTATGCAATAGCTTCACCGCGGCAGTCTCCGAGTGCCACATGTATTTTTTTTTTTGTTTCACAGTAAACACTAATTATTATGGTATATGGTTTTGTTGCTATATGTAGGGGAACAGAATATAAGACTGGGACGCAAGGTATAATGGGGACATACACTCTTTAGGCATAGGTACTTAACACAATACTAACGTAGCGCAAGCGCCATCAAGACGTCAATTGCAAGCAGCCATTAACAAATGGCGTCCTGTTGGCGCTTGCGCTACGTTAGTATTCTGTTAAGTTTGCTTTAAGTGTGTGATTTCCCATCATATCTCGCGTCCCCGTCTTATACACTGTTCCCCTATCTATAACAATATAGCAATTACCAAGTTGTGAAAATCAGATATGCAGTAGCTCTTAATAAAAATTATAGGTTCTACTGAAAAAAGAACCTAACATAATTGTGAAACCATACCAACAATGAAAAGGTCGAAACACACGAAAAGAACTTAAAAAAGTACAATTACGTAACTAACATTTACATTTCATGGAAATTGCCTTCGTCACTTTCCAATGCTCAGAATGAATTGTTAAAATACAATTTAAGTTGTGAAATACATTTTGGATTATTTCTAAGAAACGTGCATTACAAAGTCTACTAAGAAATCATTAACATTTATACGTTTGAAGTGTTAAAGGGAAACAACCCCATAGGAGCAGGGAATCTCAACCTACGAATCAACTACAACAGTAAACTCCTGGATATAGGCCTCTCGAATTCAAATAAACTTTGTTAATTGAACCGTGCTTGCCACCTTTCTTACTTATGACAAAGTAACTATCTATTTGTTAGTGTCTAAGGTCGAAAACAAACTTACCTCGTTTGGCGTGCGTGGCGCGCCAGAAGCATATCAGTTTCTTACATTTAGTCAGATACATTTGAATGTCGTGTCGTTACACGCGGCACTATTAGAATGAATCAGAATGCTTCTCCCACCACGACACCCCACGACACACAAATATGTTTACGCCTTTAGTCTGTCTGTACCTTTTCATTCCCGCCACATGAAAGGCACAGTGATAAACCCCATGACGTAGTTTAAGTCATGGGATACTTATATCCCGGGTGTAAGTTCCCGTAAGATAATTTCCAACAAACGCGTGTAAATGAACCGCAACCACAAAGTTGTAAGGTTTAAGGCTTTGTTAACTTACACGTGCGCACTTTGCTTCTAATTATATAAAATATTTATATCGCAATATAAATTAAAACACCCACCTCTTGAGCACGAGTGAGCTAAATTTCATTACACAATAATTCCTGAGTGAAGTTAATCTTAGATGTTTCACTGTCATGCGGTCACACCTGAAACCTGTAACAGTCTATAGTTGACACACAGAAAACTAAACAAATATATTGTGTGGAGAACACAGCAGAAAAAAGAAAGAAAATTGTGTGTGAAAAAAGGGATGAACTCAACTGAATCTCAATATCGGTGTTGTCCGCGAATTAAGATTTATTGAAGTGTTCCCTCGATTTCTTCAGAAGACCATCATCAGATCCTGACTTGATGGCCATGGGACCACCAATTTTCTCTTTCAAACAAAAGAAGAATTTTCTAAATCGTTCCAGGCGTAGTAGATAAATCGAGGAACATACATAAAAAAAGATCCCGACTAATTGCGAACCTCCTTCATTTTTCGTAGTTGTCAACACAACTGGAGCATCAACAACAATTTTTTTTTTTCTTAAACACATTTTCGCATGCGACGCGCATCGTAAAGATAATTTTGAAGAAAGTAAAATTCAGCGAGTGGGATTTGAACTCGCGGCATGTTACCGTAAAACGTTCAAACAAGAATAGAAAGTTCAGCTACGGAGTGTGTGTTGCTGTAGCCTAATTGGTAAGGCGTCTGGAGGCGTACCTAAATTTTTCTTTCCTCAAAAACATCTCAACAACAACTTCTTAGTGAAAATAGCACTCCTCAACGTTAATTTCCAATTACTATCCTGCCAAGAAAGGAAACGTTGAGTACGCCTGATAACGCATCAACTGCAGCCAATCACACGTGTCTTCCGTTTCACACGCGATGTGCACTGTCCATGATAGACATCCCCTTACTTCACACAACTGTAGGAACAGGTATGTTTGAAATCAACCCTTATGGTAATTATCAGAATAAATTGCCGTGTTGATGAACTGGGTTATGACTGTTATGAGTCTCGAGTTAACTATAGATTCCTAAGTAGTTTAACATGCTTACAAATCTTGGTAGCGAAGTATTAGTATTTTAGCTAATGTAGAAAAATTAACCGTGACCCAAGGGTTGGCTTTTACCTTGGCCAGAGGGTAAGCATCACAAAACAACGAGGCAACGCCGCCAGCTCGGTGGCTTCGTCCATCCTCAAGCACTCATTTGGTGCATTTTTTGCTCAAATATTTTTTAGGACTACTAACAAAAAATAAATATAATGGTGAGTCAACGCTTCATATCTTCGTCTCGAAATATATTTTATCTACTCTCATATCGTTAAATTCAAAATACAAAACTCAAAACGAGTTTATAATGACGTACTTTACACACAGTATATTGAAATGAAATTAAAAAATTAAATTATGACACTATTTCTCTAACAAAATAATGTTATAATAAAATTTTTTTTCATTACGATACAGATTGCAGATCATAGATACATCCTTTTGATTTTTTATCTGTGGCTGCGCGCGCTGTGGCCCATGCGCGGTGATAACGGGAATTATGGCGCCATAATACTGTGTCAATCTTTATCTTTTATTTGATAAATTCGTGTTCAATGAAAGTAGATAAAGGAGTGTATGAAACTGTACATAACTAGGTATTATACACTCGTGTGATACTTTTAAAAAACTCGCTTCGCTCGTTTTTTAAACTCACACTCGTGTATAATACCCCTCATTATGTACCAGTTTCATAAACTACTATTAAAAGGTTGAATCACAGCTCACGACTGGACTACTAACGTAGCAAAATCACACCTATTTTCTGTATATAAACAACACAGTACAGTCTATGAGACACGCGAGGTGTCCTAGAGACCCCATTAACTTGCGAATGGCTACCGTTGAGTAATCCACTCCCCCACATGTAATTAACTATAGTTGAGCCGCGCTGATAACATCGTTCGTTCGTTGACAGCTTAATTCTAGAATAATATCCTGTATGGCGTTATTGGGTTTTTCTATTCCTTATGGAATTTATTGAGAAGTCTGAATAGCTTTTGGCTTGTCCCTTTATAAGCGTGATATTAAGCATAGTTAGGGTAAAATGATTCTCACTTCTTGGTCATAGGCCTCCTCTCTCTGTGAGAGGGTGTGGGCTATAATTTACTATACGAGACCAGTACAGCTTGGTTTATTATTTTATTAACGATTTTTTGTAGCTAAGATATTCCGTGATTTTATTTACAAAATAATTGTTTATTTCAATATAATTTGTTTCATAAATGTGGTTTCATTGTGAAATAATCTGTTTCACCACCCGTAGAGCCAAGCACAGACGCAATACTCTTATAATATCGAACTAAACAATTTTCCAATGGCGATTGAAAATTCCTATCGACACTATACAAAAGCGTGGAAGTACTTATTAATAATCGCTACGACAGCGCTACGCAGTGCTACGAAAGTGCTACGAAAAGTGCTACACAAGCTGTTCGTTGCTACGTCAGCGTCGCGACGGGCTTCAAACAAGGTACCTACGGTAATACTTGAACATTTTTTAGCGTAATCAATATTCCGAGTGATCAACTTTTCATCGATAAAGATCGGAATAATCAAGTGTTGTGGAAAATTGATTCAAAGAAACGTTAAAAATAAAATGGACGTAGGAATTTCCCGACGGTTATATTTTAAGAACGTAATTTTATCTAAGCAATTTATAAATGTATTTTATTAAAAGATTCCTGTGAAGTGTAATTATTTCTGGGATGTTTAAGCCGATTACGACTACAGCCTACCCTTTGTATGACCCTTATTTTGTAATGTTCGTGTTTCAAATTTTCTGCTTAGTAATATTCTCCAAAGAAATATTAGATTTTATAATTTAAAACAAATCTGTTTACGTCTTAACTAATTAATTAACATTTAATCTGAGTATCTGCCATCGCAGATACTCAGCTTGCTGATGTAAAAATAACTACAAAAATGATAAATATGCCTAAAGCTAACTTTAACTGTTTTATATACTTTGCAGTTTGCATTTAATTTTCTGAACTGTTATCACATAGCTCGTTTTCAAAAGTCATAAAAATCTCATACACACTGTCACACATACAGGCACGCTTTTTCCCAGTTATAGACAGAAACCACGAAATATATAATGTTTGTATTAAAATTCCCAAATTAATGTCTGCTTTCAAATATTGCCTAATTTAATCAGCCAATTAATAATAACTAAATAAATTAGTTTTCATTTCCATCGTCATTCATAAAATTCAATACATATCATAATTACACAAGTTATTGAAACATTTATCCACGAGTAACTTTCAAATGAATTGTGTTATATTCGTACTGAATATAGCAATTAACGGAATACATTCATTACACAACAAACAAAAGAACACGATCCGTAATGAATAATACCTCTGCTAGTTAATACCAAATATTGAATACATCGGATCTACATTAATTTAGGCCTTTGAAATGTAAATTAACATATTTATAGCACAAACATTCGAAGCTCAAAGGATCATAATTTATATCACGTTCAAAATTTCTACTGAGAAGATCACTCTTAATAGACCTTTAGAAATGAAATAAAGCCTCTCGTAGAAATATGATTAAACTTCTTAACGGTGCCCACTACTTGCCCTAAGTAACTTATACGACGCTTAGTGTGTAGTCTTCAAGTAGATTCATTAAAAGTTTCGATAGAAAACGAAGAACATAAAACAGATCGTCACAATTACGAAACAACTCACCACCGCCGTCGTCAAGCATATCGATTGAGAGCACTCCTCTAGGTGCTCATTAGGTGCGCGCTTCGCGAACAAACTAGTCATAAATGTTTTTTCACCAACTTCGGCAAGAGATTTCGTCAGATTCGCAAAAAGTCACTAACGAGTGCCTTAATTCCGGCAGAAGTTAGCCGTCGGGAGCACCTTCGCAGCGTTAGTCTCAATTAGCCGTTGTTCCACCTCTGCGGCGAAGTTGCGGTTGCACGCCACGAGACTGCGCCACTGGGCAAACTTGGCCAATTATTGTCATTCGACTTCCACAATTCACACGGTCAGGACGTAAGTACTGTGCTGTATATTTCACGAGACGACGCAGACGGTGGCAAAAATTGTCGACTCAATTTTAAAGTGCTGTTGATAACTCAGTAGACAGTCCCTGGCGTTTTGTTGTTTACCTGTTCCGTTTCTGTAATAACTTTCTCAATTTCGTCTTTCAACGCTACATTGTGTTGCCATAAATACGTTTATTTTGCTTGTTAATAGACTCCGATTTCTGGTAACGTTTAACTAACCCAAATAAACGTTTGGAGGCTACGTTCACAGTAAAGATAATGACATGATCGTTCGATCCTTGTGATTAAATTATGGTGTGGTCCGGACGTCAATGTGATGGGTGGCGAATATAAGATGCCTAATTTACTCGGTTCGTCGAGAGAGGGCATTACATCACCGGCCCCGGGTGATATTAGTAAGTGACATTCACCATTAACTTGGCATCCATCGGAGATCACTTATATCATAGATGGCTGATTGCTGCTCAGATCTTACGATAACTTCATTACTTTTAGAAGCTTACATAAAATAACAGTTTAGTACACTGGCAGTTTTAGTATATTTTTTCAGATGAAAGGTAACAAAACGACGGTAATGGTATTGTAGAAAACTTACAAAAAGCAAAGTAATAAACTATTTTGTAACTGATCAAAGCGGGTGTAGGTTTTGTTGTAAAAGGATCACATCAAAGAGAAACACGATTTGACTCCATGTATTTTTTCAATAATTCCTTTCACAGAAACCGGGCTTACTAACAAAGCTGCCGTTAAGCACCATCCAAAGTGTTTTCTAAATCAAACTTCACCCTCCTATGTCATACTAATCCGTTCCAAACAACTCATTAAAGTTTTCCATGTAGAAGTAAACATAAAAATCCGTCTATTAAAAGTTTAGCGGTCCTAACGTGCGAGCGTGCGTGCAAAATGAAACCACAAAAGTTTTCACGGTTGAGCGCTGCTTATCCAATAGAAATAAAGCGCTGGAAACGCTAGAAATTACCTTTTGAAACATTTTTAAGGTTTTATTTGTACGTGTGCCCGGGCTACAGTTCAGGTATAGAAAAGAAATTTAAGTGAAACATTGTTTAATCTTTGTGTAGCAAACGGTAGGATTCAGTGGTTTTATTTTTTATTTGGAAATCCGAGTTTTGGAAAATGAATCGAATAGCAAAAGGAGTATTGTAAGGTAGAAACTACAGACCGTCATCTGCTGCGATCTTAACATACATACTTCTTTCGCGTCGGCCACGATCACAAAAAAAAACAAGGGAATGAAAGATTCTGCTTCAAAGCGAGTAGTTGCGATGGTACAGAAGTCGCGGTTTCGACTCCCACTCGCAGCTGAATATTTCTTTCCCCAAAAAATCTTCACGTTCACAAAGCCCAGTTTCCACCGCGAAACGGTAGGGTGCGGGAAATGGTTAGGCGGATCGGACTCTTTTTTTTTAATGAAATACGTAGGTTTGCGTTTCATCCAAGAAAGAGTTCAGTCGTCTGATTCTCAGATCGAGCTCAGTTTTACTCCTTTCGCTCGCTGAGTAATTTCTGTTGGTTAAAATAAGTCATTAATGTGTCCGCACCGCTCTCGCGCTGAAAACTGGGCTTACATCTGGTCATACAAGCACGCTCGTTGCAAGCACTAAACACTTAACCTTTCTGAAAGAACGCAGCTGGTAGTGGTTTGTAGTTTCTCTCTTTCCTCCCGTGGGAAAAAAAATAGTTTATGCAAATTGAGTTATATAAATAGTACCTAAATGTAAACAATAAACAAACAGTGGTTTATACATAAATCTAGGTAACACAATGATATTCGAATATGTGAAATTGGTTAGAAATATAATGTAATAACAACAAACGCCGCAAACCACAAAATAATTGTTATTTAATATCATTTCAATTCTCCAAACACCACAAACAGTTTGCTATAATTTGACTCTATTCCATGTCAAACGTTAACCGAGTATCCGTATCCGTCCATTTGCAACTGATACCACTGATACACAGCTCTTGATTACTAATAACCCAAACAGTGGTAAATGTAGATACAAAAACATTGTAATTCTAGAAGACCGCGACAGAGTACATAGACGTACAGAAGGACGATCTTACAAGGAAAAAACGTACGCACACATTGACACGCAGCAACGAACATCAAATGCAACACGTGACTTGTCTGAATCCGCGAAAATACATAGTGTAATCTGTCATGTGTGTTTAACTATTGACTTCTACTTTAAAAACATCGTAATGTTAATAATCGACTTTAAAGGTTCGTATAAACGTCCATTATCGCCATAATTGACGGCGTTTCTTGCTAGTGTGGCCCCCGCATTAGGAAACCGGCTTGTTCCATAACTAAAAATTCAAAAGCATGATCCACCAACCCACACTTGGATCTCATATTATAAAGAGACGCCTACGTCCCAGCTGTGGGACTGTTACTGACTTATTTTTCTATGTGTGTGTGTGCGATTGAACTCGTTGAAATAGGCGATAAAGACAGAAAAACCGTCAGTGATCCCGATCTGTCAACTGTCACTTGAAAATGACGTTTAGCAAAAAAATATCAATATGTGCAAATCACTTTTTACTATACTTGTTCATGAGATTTCATATGATAATTAATTGTTTATTTATGATCGCACAAGTGTTAAAAAAACGTACATGACGTCACAATATGGCGTCATCAAATTTTCTTCGTGAGTTTTGTCGCATAGTATGTAGCCTTCTGCAGCTATCTACTCTGTGTCGCCATATTCAGCCTGTTTATCCATCCAGTGACCTAGTTATTCTGTTACAGGGTGTGCGCAATGTTCCTGCCGGAGTTTGCGAGTTTTGTAGCCGCCATCTTGTTTGCCGTTCATCCTATTCATACTGAGGCGGTGAGTACATTTATATGTATATATTTTTATAGCTAGTGTGACTTGAAGTGAGTCTATGAGTGATGTGTGGCCCTTTAGAACTATACCTGTTTGAAACATCGCGTCGCTTTGAAGAGGATGTGTCTTTTATAGCATCCATGTCTTTAGGTTTCGAATTTTTGGGCGTGAAAAGTTCGGTTTTAAAAGATTTATGCCTGTTTAGACTCCAAAATGAATTTCTTTGACAGCACGCGCATCACGACATGTCCTACCTCTATGTCACCAAGAATTAATGGATATTCAATGTTATTTTTATACAATTCTACGTTTTTCTTTCGTTTTAAACATAGCTATGCTTAGAAGTATAGAAATATTTCTACATTCTGTCGATATTATCTCAACAAAATCCATTTTTACGACGTCGACGTCGCTTGCTGATAGGCATTCATTTTCAAAGTTTGGATCAGTATTTGAACGTTGAAAATCCAACAGAGTTAAGGATTCATTAACCTATGTGTCGTCAACTGTTTGTGAAATGAGGTGATCAATCTTAATACACGATCCAACTTCGTTTTGGTATGACCGTATTCAGGTAAAGCGACGAAAGTTTGAGATTGTTTAGTTTTAGCACTTTACTGAGAGCTCTTATTTATTTGGCCAGCTATAATAATTACAAAAACACTGGTTTTTTATCTGAATATACTGCTGATGTTGATCGATCATGCACAGACAATGGAGCCCTGTTGAGTCGTGATAATGTCTTTAAGCTGGCAAGGGGTGGGTGGTTTTTAGTCAGTGAAGTCTGACAGTCTTATTCACTCCACGTAAGGAGAGCGGAGCGGAGCGGCAGGATAATTTTCAGAAATCATTGATTATTTCAACCCCAAAATGTTTGTAACATTTTTTTTGTCTATTGACTATTCAAAAGTGACAGTGACTGGCCTACTTGAAACAAATTATTTGATTTTGAATTAAAAAAAACCCGCTACGACCTTGGCTTCTGCCTGTGTCCCAACAGTGGAAACGTCATAAGCTGATAGACCACAAATAGGGGACCGTTATCGTTTCTTATCGTAGGGTGTGTAAAAATATATTTTTTCTCTCAAAATACTAATTGAGTTAATAACTGACATAAGCTTTCGACAAGATCACAAATTCCTTTCGTGAAAACTTCTTTTCCCCACGAATAATTCACACATCAAACGCCAACCGCCTCATGTACGGCATACAAAGGAACTGTCAGAATTGTCAACGGTACCCTAAAAATAGTGAAGGATATTGTATCCTTCTCAAGTTATTGAGGTAGGTATGAGTTGGGGTTGCTATGAAGCCCGCGGCGTAATACTCAATTGTTGCTAGGTATAGGTACGATGTGAGGTATGACGCGTCTCCAGTAACCGTTATTTGGGGACATAAGATCTGCCAGTTCTTGCCAACTTGTATGATTAAAAAAAAAATCAGCTTGTTTTTCATTATAAATTAAATAAATAATACCTAAAAAAAGTTCTTACGAAGGTTGTGGTGCATATTGGGGGGCACGGTAGTGCCCCCGCCAAGACGAGCGCGAAGCAAACACTGCCGTACCATCCTTTGCTGGAACCATTTCGCCGCATTTTCCGGACCCTATTTAAGAACCTCTGGATAAGACCAGAACGCAGAAATTTTCGTCATCCAGTAAGCTATAATCACATACTTAAAATCCAAAATTTGAAGTCTTTAGGTCATTTAGTTCCGAAGTTAAGCGAAAGCAAAGTTTCGCATTTACGACACTCACTCACTCATGATCATCAAAATAGAACTAATACTTCCCATAAGCTCAGTGAGCTGAAATTTGGTACAGAGTTAGGGTTTAATGGCCACATAAAGGGAAAACTATAAAAACTAGGATAATACGTTACTACAAAAAGAAATGAAATCCCACCAAAAACATTCTGTAAAAAACTAGCCAAAACTCGATGGAGCTGCTTGTTTATCTTTAAAAAGTAATGAAATCTAGACAAAGCCATGCCAAGTCTATGGTTCCTTACTAAGGCTAAGTCACACAACATTAACTATAATAATATAGAAATCGCAGGAAGGAGCCTTAGACTTAAACGTTTCGAAAACGACTTAAAAAGGTTTTAATGGAAGCTTGATTAAATTGAATTGAACACTGCATCCTTTCATAAAAGTCGTGACAGAAAATCCCCAAAATAATTTTCTATATTTTGTAAAGGACTAAAATAGGTATGTAATACGAAATAGCTCAATATATTGCATTCTACCCGTTATGAAACGCTTTAAAACTTTGATCCGACCGAATATGTCGTATCGGATGGCATTCGGTTAATATTCATTCCAGATATTAAACGTTTTGTGTTCGAAATAACAACACGCTGTGTATGACAGTATCCGTTGTGATTTTTTCGATTCCACCGCATATTTTGTTCGACATTTCACTCGTTTCGTTGCGTTGTTTTCATTTGAATTCTTCATTATATTTTAAAGTGTTTCGTACATACGAGGGATTTTTTATTAGAATTCGTATTGCTAACTTAAATATGAATATGTTTGTGTGGAAGTCTGTGAAAAATATAGAAGTGTTATTGTACGCCATGAATGGCAAAACATGTACCTAGCTACCTCTTATTATTTTTAAGACCTGTATAATTCTGTACTCATCTTTTACAAAATAAATATCCCGTATCTTGAACCACCAGGACATCCATATATCTCGGGTTATTACGTTTTTCAATATTCCATTCAATTAGATATTATATGTATACAACACGTGGCTCTTAAAACAGGGTTTGAATAAGTTTCTGCAAGGTCGGCAACGTGTTAGGCGCGGGCATGCGGGCGGCGAGTAAAGGGCAACTCGCTGCCCGACCATGGACCATGCCCGGGTCGACGGCGCGTTGTGTTCCACGCGCGCCTCAAAGAGCGTCAGCAAGATGACGGGGCCCCCCTCTAGAGGGCCGAAGCCTGCCGGGGTCGCGGGACTTATCTCATTACCGTGACCCCGGAATATAAAGGGCTATTGAAGGACACCGTGGATTTTAGTCAGTACAAGTTTGATGATTTTACCACGATAAAAAAAAAAAAAAAAAAGGTCGGCAACGTGTAGGCGATACATCTGGAGTTACAAGCGTCTATAGACTACGATAACCGCTTGTTTATCACCAATATGGTATAAAGAATGGAAGGAAAAGTTAAAATCTTCCGACCAGACGCGTGTTGTGCTCTCTTGGGCTACTCAGAAACTCTACAGTTGCTGTCGGGTTTTTCTATATATTCCTAACTCTCTTTTCTGTATGTTACTAACCCTGTTTTTGATTGTAGATCTACGATTGCATCGTAAATATGTATAGTGTTTTTTATCAACTTGGTTGTGATCGCCCTTTCGGTAACCATGTCCAACTAAGAGTTATTTGGTTTTTCAATAGTAATTTCTCAGTATTAGGCCAGAGTCTCGATTCGTAGAGGTGCTACATACAAGTACATCTCTGCCTCACTTTTTGAAAATTACAGACGTTCTCGAATCGATAATACATATTTTGTCCAACCAGAACTTAGCGTAGTGACCTGAGGATCTTAAAATACCACTTTCTCAGATTCGTAACACGAAATGGGATAAAATGAATAATTAATATTATGATTCTGCTAGATTGGCCTTTTTGGACCCCTGGAAAGGTCCCTTAGCACAGCTCTATCGTTCACCTCATGTTACATTACAGACTTGACATTTATGGTTATAAGAACATGGTTATACTCTCATCAGTACTGAGAAAGATAACCCGATCTAGATACTAAAGTTCATGTTAAGCTCATGATCTAAGGTGCTATAGAGGTAGAATTGGTCGTTGAAACACGCAAAGGCTTTTATAATTCGAGCAAAATTGACGTTTGTGTCTGAAATTAGTTCGCAAACTAAATTGGAAACTCGAAAAAGTAAAAACCTTATATTGAACCGTTCGTTTATATTGATGGGTTCAAATAAATATGAGTGTTCACAGAAACTGGGAAAAAACTAATAACATGAAATAAAAAATACGAGCAGATTTGTATCTGAATACTTTTTTGTTTTTTTGTTGTTGTTTATTATACTATTCGACACTCCTACTTTTGCTCCTACTTTGTACTTTTAAATCTTTTAATACTGGCAGTAACCAATATTGCCTGTTGACAAAAAAAAAGAATCGCGATGCTATTCGTTTACATAAAAATAAAACGTTTCGAATTTAGAATCACTTCCTTTTTTAAAATGTGTTAAAAAAGTTTCGTTCTGTATTTGTTTTTTTTTCTGCATTGCATCGCTTGACACTTTCGTCTTTATTTCTAAAACATCTAAAATATTCACCCAGTATAGTACACTACATTAGCAAGCCATCAGTACGTATATACTACGTAGGTATTCGTGCATTTTATGTGGGGATGCAAGCGCTAGGCCACTTCGCGTACGTTTTACGATGCCAATTTCTTTGGTGACAAGCTCTCTTGTATTTCTGTCTAGTGCTTCTCTGAAGGTATTGGAATCGAATCATGTTTTATTCACGAATTTAAGTTTATAAATTATTTTCGGCCCTGTGAGTGTTGAAAGTGTTACTCGTATATACCTAACATTAAGTTAACTACAGTTGCATTATATTGTTCGAACATATTTTTTTTGAGTTTATATTTGAAAGTGTTAATACTGTCCGTCCTTTTCAATTCTTCCGGCAAACCGTTATACAGCTGTACCGTCCCTCGACCAATATGTTTGTTTTGCCATAGTTTGTTCAAAAGGTACCTTTTTATAGACATTTGTAGTGGGCGAGATTATTGCAAAAAATTACTCACCTTTTGTTGTTAAAAGATGCTGTAAGTTAATGTAATTTAATAGTTACTGTAATTTAATATATTAAAATAACCATGACGTTCAAAACTCATACCTATCCATTTTAAGCAACAAAAACAAAAACTAATTTTAAATTTGAGTATAAAATATTCGCAAACAGTATAAAATGAAAACGTGGAGTTGAATGATAAACGAGAAAAACTTAGAGAACTTTATTTTAGAAATACGATATTTGCCTAATTAACGTACCCACGCTAAGTTATATTTGGAAGAAAAACAGAAACTTAATTCAATAGATGCAAAGGAAAGTCGCTAATCCTCTTTATAAAAACAAAAAAAAAGCTGAGTATTCCCGCGTAAATAGTATTATTCGCTCCCTTGCTTCGTGCATCTCCGGATGAAATTAATTTTATGCTCGACATAAAAAAAATACGATTTTGATGGCAATCGTGTGTTGAGCAAGCGTTTTGCAGAAATGTTTTTCTGTTTATAGCTTGAGCGTCGAACGATCTGATTATGTTTTCGTTGTTAACCGATTGGAAAAAACCAAGCTCTCATTTCGTTGTATCGTCAAAACGTGTTTAGATTGGGATGGGTCTCGGATTTTCATGACATTGCATATAAAAAGATCATCGGATTACCATCTGTTCATCTACGGATCTAGTAGGTATTTTAATAAGCTGGCAAAATAGGGATCTGACACAAAACATGACCCACTTACAGGTAGGGTAAACTACCAGTTATTGGACGCTATCAGTTATTGGACAGAGTTCTGTCCTAACCTTGATAAAAACGATTAAAGGGAGTTCCCTTAAATCGTTTTTATCAAGGTTATGATTCAAGAGTCTAACAATGCAACTGACTCTTTCTGCACTGTTTATTCGTAATACTTAAAAATTCAAAATATTTCTAATAGACGGCAGTAATTGGCCAAAATTATTATATATTAATATTTTACTTTTCTCGGCGTCCGGACGGTTAGCTGTCATTCTAGTAAGAAATAAAGAATTTGGTAAGTTTATCTATACATTATTTAACGATTTAAATTCTACCTGATCGTCCTATGTTCTTAGTAGCTTGCACAGTAATTTATTATGATATTCTGTACTGATTTTAATATGATAACATACAGTCAAATAGATTTTTTAAGTTATTATGTAATGTCCAATAACTGAAAACTTTTTTGTTTAAAATCTAATTATTGGACAAGTGTCCAATAACTGCATTTTTTAAATTAAAAATAATTGCAAATATTTTGAACTCTACTGCCTATAAATTTAGGCCAAAGGAACCATTTTTAATCGTGTTGTTCTTAAGCAACTTCTACTAGTCTTTGGACAGGGTGTCCAATGACTAATTTTGAGATTCAAATTAGTCATTGGACACCCTGTCCAAACTAAAACCTACCTAACTAATGGTACTGTCTGATAACGGTGTTTAGAAGTAAACCAAAGATGCCCAAGGGGAAAGAAAAAGACTACGAAAATTTTTTTTTTGTATTACATAATAGTTGCTAAGACGGAGTAGTTTTGAAAGCAATTAATGTTTCTTCTAAGAGATATGTAGGTAAAAGCAATTTTAATAATATCATAATAAACATTACTAAAATGTTGTTTTCCCCTTTATTACCTATTTGCTATTTTAACGATTTGTAAAAGAACATTAATGAGCTAAATTGTGCTGTCCATTAACTAGTATAGACTGTCCAACAATAGAAATTCTGTCCAATGACTATTTATATTTGGGTACTTTTTTTTAACAGGATTTTTTTAAATGTTAATGCTGTAAAGTATAATTTTTAAAATGAAATTATGTTCACATACATATTGAATAAGCAAAATAATAACAATTCTAGCACGTAGATTCATAAATGTGTCCAAGAATTATTTTTCGTCAATGTATGGCCCTTAAGTGTCCAATGACTGGTAGTTTACCCTACCACGACGTCTTAAATCGGCAGAATTCCAGCGGCGCGGCGTGGCCCCATTGTCAGTCAGTTGGGCCCAATAATGATTAGATTTAAAATACTCTTGCAAAATATCTCGGTTGAAGAAGTCTTCCTTTGTTTTACAAAACATGATTCTAGAATACAGATGCACTAAACTTTATGACTTACCAACCTGGCAAGGTTCCAACTGAGGTCTTAGGTCCTCAAAAAAGAAATTTCAAAATCGTCAGAGAAGTTTACGAGCTTGCAGTCTATTTTATGTTTCTTTCTAAAAATACGCTGTTGACGGTAGCAATGGCTGTGGGTAGTCCGTTGGTTGGTTAGTGGTCGTTGGTTGGTAACTGGACATTTTATAGCAACCCACTCGTCAACCCTCATGGCAATACACCCCATCAGGTGAGAATTTGATGATCTTTAAAGTTTTCGTTTACGTCAGCAATCCAATTAGAAATACTCCGGTTTATTGTGTCGTATTTTATATAGCATACGATTTAGGTATATCGGTTTTGAGTTGATTCGTGGAATGGATTTGAGGAATATGTTATTTACGAATACAGTTCAATTTATATTTTCTCAATACATAAGTAATGAAAACTTTCCTGACAGGGATTTAAAGATTATTTTAATTATTATTTCTTTTTTATTTACAGATTTTATACATTTACAGAATTTAGAAAATTACCTTTTTTATTGTCAATTTATTTTTCCATAAGTACGCACTACCTTTAAAAACTAAAAATAAAACTAAAATATTTACAAAAATAACTAAATTAAAACTAAAATTAAAAATTTACATGGCGTCAAAAAATTCATCCACATCGCTGTCAATGGGGAAAGTGCCCAGAACGCTGGCAGCATTGCCGCGTTGAATGGCAATGCTGATCCTTTGACCGAGAAATAGGCCAGCCCTCTGGTCACGAGAGGCGTCGACCATACGCTTGGCGATGTCTTTGAAGACTCGGTGGGCACTCGGACCCCATGGCCCTAGTGTTTCAACCCCAAACGGCTCAAACACATAGCTAGAAGTCAAGCCATTGTATTTGCGCCGTTTGAGGTTTTCGGCACTTGCAGCAGCCGCACCAGCACAGCATGTAGTACCAGGAAGATGGGATGGCGCAAGGGTGTCGACACATGTTGCATCCCACACCAAAGGTCTACCCAACTTCCAAGGGATTATAGTCATCCCATCTGGTCTCTTCCCATCGTCGCGTGCCAAGCCACTGGGTTCTAAAACGGCTGGCACCCCGGCGGTGACAAGAGCACGACGGATAATGTCATTTATACTAGCGTGCCGTGCTAGCCGACCTGCACTCTTGCTGCAGGAAAGGCCATGGTGCCCGAGGCAGTCGACGCCTTCGCCACACTGACAACGATGTGGAGCCCCGCAAGGAGCGCCCAGACGCAGGCATGTAGCGATCCGGAAGGTTTCGTCACCCAGCATGGTACCTATGTTGGGTGACGGTAGTGCCTGAAGCCATAGACCCGACTCCCACTCGCCCACAGCCAGCAGGCGGGCACGCTCTACAGAATTGGTTGACGTATTAATAAGATTATACCGTACCAACCTGCAGAGCGGCTCATCCCACTGCCTCTGGGAAGATGGGTTCACGGGTCGATCTGAATCCGGGCAAGTCATTTTCCAGGCGTTCTCCGCATCTGTCAAGCACGGCACTTCGGAGTCAACCAGGGAGAGACTTAAAATCTTCCTGGTTAAGGTTTCAGTGCTGTGGACAGAGGACAGGAACGCCGGTAAACTCACACTAGAAATTTTGAAATTTACATAATTATTTTGTGTAAATGCGACGAGTTTATTTTTTATTTCATTCATTAATTCAAATTCTTTAATTCAGACATGAGTCCTATTTGACTTGAATTCGACATATTTTTTAATAATCCACTACCAAGGACCTCTCTTTCATAATCTGATTTTATTTGTATTGAAAGTCCGTTATTTTTTCAAAAAAACATCTTTCCCTAGCTATCTTGCGAAGCTATTTCGAAGGATCACAAGCAAGAGAAATGTGTATGTAGTGTTTCCCTGTAATGAAGTCGTGAACGAGACTACTACGGCCTCCGTACGTAAAGCCATGTTCGCTATTTTTATAGTCTGTGGCACGTTCGCTGCAATTTTCGCAATCTTTATGGCACCTTCTTGAACTTGTGTCCCTTTTTCTTGGAACTTCTTGTTGTAAACTTAAGGTTTTACTTCCAAAAGTCGTAAAAGAGTTATGTGTGTGTGCGTGTGAGTAACCGCGTAAAATCTGCAGGTTATTAGGAACACGTCTTGAGGAAATAGGCTACGGTTTTCAGCTAACCAAACAAATGATTGAGGTTTTCATCGTGATAATTTTGCTTTATTCATTTTACTTTTCTGCTAAATAAAGACAGTTTTTCTCTCTCTAAGTGTCATTAAAAAATACAAACTGTGTTGTGTTGTTAATGAGTGACTTTAAAATAAACATGGCGCTTTTGAGGATGCTACTCGCTTGTTCTGGTTGATACGAATTGGGAACAAAAAAACAAAATCATAATTATTTAACTTCAATTGATTTCAAATTGGCGAAAAACTCGCTCGTCTTTACACGAATTAAGCCGAACCCAGAACATGATTTAGCTCTAATATAAGTAATAGAAGGTGCCTAACGCAGTTTGGACATCAACATGAATCAAAGCCAAACTTGTGGCTATATTCAATAACAGTTTCAGGTAAAAAACAGCAAATAATTCTGAAAGATAGAGAATAATCAAAAGACATTGTGATACGAGTAGATGCAATTTTATAAATCTTATATTTAGATGCTGGTGATACCCGCCGTTAAAAATAGCATTCGAATATTTAAAATGCCACAAATACTGCAGAATCGAATATTCACACCTAACAAAATAACACTACTGTTCAAACTACACCCCGATCGTCACAAAACCTTATCAATGTATATTTTCTTCTAATAAAAAATGTTTTTTTCTGACAGGTGACAGGCGTGGTCGGACGAGCCGAGATGTTATCATCGCTATTCTTCCTTGGCGCACTACTGTGTTACGCTCGCGCTTCACAGAGGAGAAGATATACAGGTACCTAGTTAATAGTATAAAAGAAAATATCAATTTCATTGTTAACTAGAAGACTGGAAACTGAGGCCTTGTTAGCACAAGATTGTTGTATAGCTGCATTTTCACTAGCGACATTGTCCCACAAAGTTGCAGAGACATACCACGCAAATGTTGGACTATCGCCTATCGCCGACTTCAAGACGTCTCCTAGTGAAAATGCGGCTTGATTTTCAGCGTACTTCAAGTATTTACAGCGTTTATTGTATGAAAAAAATAAAAATCATCTCTTTTTTATACGAACAAGGATCTTTTCTCCATCAAATTAACATCAAAGTTCCCGTTTACTTTACAAAAACGGGAGAAGTCGTGCTAGGGCCAAGCTTGTTCAATTTCCTATTGCTTCAAAAGGCACAATCAGCAAGCGATACTGTGACATTTTTAGAAACATCAAACTAATATAATGTCTGTCTAAATCTTGCGTGTATGCCTTAGGCATTTACATTGGTTGAGGGCAGTGGCGAGTAACAATTTAAAGTGCAGATGCTTAGAATCTAAGTGCAGATGTGAGTAGCAATTACAAGTGCAGTTGCGAGTGGCAAGCACCGAGATACCTACAGTCTGTTGTCTCGCTTCAACACGATTAGTTTGCATCACTGTCCTTACCCATTGTACAGACGCCAGCACATCAGGCTACTACAACCTGTCAAATTTCTTTAATAAATTTTCAACCATATCTCAATAGTGGAAGGTTAATGTTCGATTGGTAATATTTGTCAGATTCGGGAAGGTTGACCTGCTGGCGTCTGTACTTACCTACTTACTTTACTAAACACTTTAACAATGTAAACCGGGATTTTTAGAAGATAAATAAGTATCTAAGCAGAAACTAAAGTAATCAAAGTAAGAATGCTCAAATTAATTTATTTGAGGACAACATACGAAATTAAAGGAATTTTCCACTGTAGATTGTATAAGTAAAAGAAATAAAATCTCGTAGTTTTAAATAAAACCAAATATAACTATATCAGTGACAATTTAGTAGCAGTGATGGCCACAGGTCTATTTTAATAGGTCGTGGGGTCGAACCCAGTCAGACGCATTACTTTGAGTAAATTATTTCATCACCATTGCTCTTAAAACGGTGAATGAAAACTTCGTGACAAAACTGACATGTCCTAGAACCAAAAATATTTGTTGAACATACATATATACAGATATAAAATATACTGACGATTTTGAAATTTGTTTTTATCAGTCGAGCGTCAACCCGCAGTTGGGAAAAAATTATAAGACATTTGACATCTACCAACCTGCACTGTGCCTCACTCTCACACTCACTCTCTCTGAGAGGAGGCCTGTGTCCCAGCAGTGGTAAAATTGTAAATCGATTAAGCCCCGCTAATTTGAATCTCAATTTAAATTATTTCACAAGCAAGTATATGATTTTAACATATGACGTAATGGATCTACTTAAGCCTGAAAAAGGCCTCTAAGCGTTTTGGCTAATTCATTTATTTAGCCTAAATGTATGCTCTTTAAGGAAAGACATAACGGCTTAAGAGCATACATTTATTATTAATACAAGACGAAAACGTGGCTTACATAAAACGGTCCTAAACTACAGTTACTAAAAGGGAAAACTCGAGAAATTCGAGACGTCTTTTAATGTTATCTCGAGAATTGTATTTCAGGGTGAATGTCGTGAATTCCCGATACAGAAGACATCTTTATTTACCTCTCATACTTTCATGTACACTTCCCGTTAATATTAGGTACTCGTGTTGTACGTATTTAAGTGCCCTAAGCTGTGTACAGACTGGAGTATAAATAGCTTTTTGGTATAACTTTTATACTGTTTTTTTTGGTTTGGTGAATTTCTCAAAGTTCTCCTGCCCTGTGTGGAGCGAAAATGATTGTGAGATACTGGCTAAAAATCAACCCTGTTCATTCGGTGACAGTTTACATTCCAGGCCCATGAAATTATGTGTCGTGCGATCCCTCTACGGGGCCCCTGTGTAGGCCCCGTTCATGCGCACGCGTCCGGCAAAGCTGGTTGCATGCCAGAGGGTCACGGCCATCTGGATGATCCGGGAATACCACACGATTGCCGGCGAATCGGCCATGCAATCCCCTTGCCGGATTGCCGCCTTGGGTCTGGAGGCGAAGGCCCTCGAAGGTCGAAGATCGAGTAATGGGCGACTCGCCGTACGATCATAGGCCATGCTCGGATCGACGGCACGTCATGTATCACACGCGCCTCAAAGAGCTGTCAGCAATATGACGGCGCCTCCTTTGAAGGCCAAAGCCGGGGTCGCAGGAATATGTTATCAGCTAAGAATGGCTATTGAAGGACATCGTAGAATTTAGTCGGTACAAGCCTGACAGTCCCTCCCGTTCTGCACTGGGTGGGAGGACTCATTGCATCATTTTACCACGTAAAAGAAAAAGGCCCACGACATTCTACTTGTAAATGGGTTGCTGGTTGTGAGTAGGTTTTGTCTGAGACAAAAACTAAATTTATGTTCATTACGGATACTCAACACAACAATAAAAAGATTACCTATTCCAATTCGAAGGCTTTGCAAGAAACACACTATCTGTGTATCTATTCATACTTGATGAAATCGACAATGAATATTGTTGAAATATTCAAATACCGAAATTGTGAGTGTTTTACGCAATAATCCCGATTTTCTGTTCAAGGCAGAGAAAATGGTTTCGACGCCGCGCCGTTGTGCACACAGTCTTAGACCTTGAGTTTATTCCCTGCGTAGTAACAACCTAAAACATTTATTTGTTTATCCCCAATAGGCACGATGTAAATTATATAACAATCAGCTTCCAGTGTTTGCAAAATGAATGAGAAAAGTTAGATTAAAATTCTTTTATTTTTAGGTTTTAGTTGTACGTGTTTGTCGTGTTATTAAATAAGTTAGTTGTGTAACAAAGAAGTTTCGTCCAATATTAGAACTTACAACAAACAATATCATTATTATACTCAGTTTTAACATACAAAAATAGGTATTCCTTACAACTTTTAATTCCATTTTTACGAAGTTCATCATCATCATCAGCCTATATAATGTTCCCACGGCTGGGACATAGGCCTTCTCTCTGTGAGAGGGAGTGGGCCATAATCCACCAAGCGGGCCCAGTGCGAGTTTGTAGATGTCCATGTCTTCGAATTATTGGTTCAAAGACATGCCGGTTTCGTCCCGATGTTTTCCTTTACCGTTTTTGAGAACAGTTGTGATGACATAATTTACACAACGTAATGTGCCTGCTTTGGTTCGAATCCACGCCCTACAACGCGTAGGTAAGTCGGGGCCTATATACTACTGGCCCAGATCTGCTCCTTTACGAAGTTACTGTCGAATATATTTTTTTCTAAACACTGGCAGGCTGCTGTCGTACCACAAAAACTTTTAAACGTCTGTTGAACACTTGTCTAAAAAAATGTCAGCTTGTGACGTTTCCTGCCGGAGGCTGTACGCCGGTATCGTGCGGTCCATGGCCCTCTACGGGGCCCCCGTGTGGGCCCTGAGCATGCGGACGCGACCAGCGAGGCTGGTCGCATGCCAGAGGGTCATGGCTATCCGGATGATCCGAGGATACCGCACGATCGCCGGCGAATCGGCCAACCTCCTTGCCGGATTATTGCCCTGGGATCTGGAGGCGACCGCCCTCCAGCGCGTCTATGAGTGGCGCGTGGAGGCGCGGCGCCGGGGAGAATTCCCGCTGCCCCGACAAGTCGAGGCGCGGCGGGAAGAGGTCCGGCGCGATCTCAGGGCAGTATGGAGGGAACGACTGTCGCAACCGAGGTTCGGGCACGCCGCAATCGCGGCGGTAAGACCCCTCTTTGAGGAGTGGCTGGAAAGGCGTCACGGCGTCCTGACCTATCGGATGACGCAGGTCCTCACCGGACACGGATGTTTCGGGAGGTACCTGTGTCGGATGGGGAAGGAAGAAACGCCGGGGTGTCACCATTGCGAAGATCGCCCGGAGGACACAGTAGAGCATACGGTGCAAGACTGCCCCGCTTGGGCAGAGCACCGCCGTGTCCTCACGGCAGCGATAGGCGGAGACCTCTCGCGCCCGGCATTGGTCGAGGCCATGCTGCGGGGCGAGACGGAGTGGGAAGCGGTCGCCTCCTTCTGCGAAGCAGTAATGCTCGTTAAGGAGGAGGCGGGCCGTGAGAGAGAGAGGACAGCGTCCTCCCTCCGCCCCACCCGCAATGGTAGACGCCCACGGCGTCGGACGTCGCAAGACGATCTCCGGCCACCGTAGGCGCGGGCATGCGGGCGGCGAGTAAAGGGCAACTCGCCGCCCGGCCATGGACCATGCCCGGGTCGACGGCGCGTTGTGTTCCACGCGCGCCTCAAAGAGCGTCAGCACGATGACGGGGCCCCGCCCAAGAGGGCCAAAGCCTGCCGGGGTCGCGGGACTTATCTCATTACCGTGACCCCGGAACATAAAAGGCTATTGAAGGACACCGTGGATTTTAGTCAGTACAAGTCTGACAGTCCCTCCCGCCCTGCCCGGGGTGGGAGGACTCATTTGATGATTTTACCACGCTAAAAAAAAAAAAAAAAAAAAAAAAAGCTTGTGACGTTGAAATAAGGTCCGTTTTGCAGTCACACTTTTTTTAGACAAGTGTTCAACAGATGTTTAAGTTTTTGTAGTAAGGGTGCTGTCGTACCACAAAAACTTTTAAACGTCTGTTGAACACTTGTCTAAAAAAATGTCAGATTATGTCGTTGAAATAAGGTCCGTTTCGCAGTCACACTTTTTTTAGACAAGTGTTCAACAGATGTTTAAGTTTTTGTAGTGTCTTTCAAAACATCTAAGTAAGTAATTCTAAATAAATTCCCGGAAAAATAAAGACACTCAGCAAATATCTAATAAAACATTGTTATTTCCAGACTGGCGCTACGTCGTAGCATGCACCGCGTGTGTTGGCGTAGCGATGCTGTGCAAGGAGCAAGGCATCACTGTCACCGGCGTGTGTGTTGTCTACGAACTTTTCGTAGCACAAAAGGTAAGCCGCAATTTTCACGTCTACATCGTATGTTACTACGCCGTAGTCGCTACGTGAAAAAGAGAAAGAAGTTCTTTGTAAATCTACGCAAAAGTAGTCGATGTCTTGGGCACAAAACAGAGTTATTAATAGATTATCAATAAACTACAGATATCTCTTAAGGATAGGTACTATGTCAAGAGGCGATACATACTCGTATAATCAAGTATGAAAACCCGCACATTATAGGATCTGTTTTTGCGGAATTAAAACAAAATGTTGTTGCATAAAACTGTCATAATTATAATATGTATTTCTGCAACTAAAAACCTGATCCCATAATAACTTACCTGTAAATAACAGACAAGAGCGAATATCTTTCGGAATATAAGTAAAGATTTTCTAGATTCAAAATATAATCCTCACTTTATAAAAATGCTTTCCAATCAATACATGAAAATGAAACCCGGTGAAGCCGTTGTAGCGGGCTAGAATTATTTTCCATCCATTTTTTGCCGAGCCTTTACCACAGAATTTAACCTGCACGTAACAGCGGCAGCCCCGTTTGACGTGTTTAATTTTAATACAAAATCGAACGGCACAACACTAGTGCTCGAGCCAGACAGCCTCACCTTTTATATTTTTTCTTTTTCCTCTATTATTTTCTCTGTGTATTGGCGGCCTTTGCTACAAAATAATTTAAAATGGACACTTTTACCTGTAACATATTTAACGTAAATGGTTGGGACGATCGAATCCGAAATGAGGAGATCCGTAGACGAACTAAAGTCACCAATATAGCCCACCGGATTAGCAAGCTGAAATGGCAATGGGCAGGCCATATTGCTCGCAGAGCAGATGGCCGATGGGATCGAAAAGTGCTAGAGTGGAGACCGCGGACTAGCAAGCGCAGCGTAGGACGTCCACCAACGAGATGGACGGACGACCTTATAAAGGTCGCCGGAAGACGCTGGATGCAGGTCGCTTCCAACCGGTATATGTGGAGGCCTATGTTCAGCAGTGGACGTCCTATGGCTGAGATGATGATGATGAAATGGTTGGGAACCAGAGAGACGGTTAATAGCAATCGATTAATAAAATAATAACTGCTTCCCAAAGAAAATTTGCCGCCCAAAAGCACCGACTAGATGGCTGAGACAACTGTTGAATTTTTACTCAAAATATTTGAAATGAACATGCTGTATTCTTGATAGAATTTTACTTTGTTTTGACAATTATGTATATGTACTTACTAACAAACATTTAGATTTAAAGCGGGATATTTACCATATTTATTTTTATTTGTTTTGAGTTTCCTATATTTCGGCACTGTTGCAAGCGCCATAATCACGGATGAACTGAAGTTGTTGCGGGTGGATGTTTATGAGCAGACAAATCGGTCTACCCTCCTTCTTGTTCGTTTTTGAATTCGACACCACTACCATTGTCACTCGTCTCACTCGCAACACGATTTTGTTCCCGACACACAAAACTCACTGTATCCGCTCACGAACTAGTTTCCGTGGTTATTCGGTTTTTACATAATTGAACTACTGGGTTTAGCAAGCTCGCTTACTTGTACAAAAAGTTCATGCTCTCTTTCGTTTCTTCCAGCGCCGAAGTTCAGGTGGCATCAGTCGCTGGTCGTGGGTGGATGCGTGGGGCAAAGGCGGCGGCTGGGGATGCGCGTGCGGCGAGGCAGCACGCCGCGTTGCCACTGTGTGCTGCGCTACCCTCGCGCTGTTGGCCGCCAGGCTTCACGTCATGGGCGCGCAGTTGCCGGTCTTCACGCGGTTTGACAACCCTGCGGGTGCTGCTCATCCACCAGCTAGGTATGTGTGATTTTTCCTATTCAGATCATCATCATTATCATCAGCCTATAATGATCCCACCGCTGGGACACAGGCCTCTTCTCTGTGAGAGGGAGTGGGCCATAATCCACCACGAGGGCCCAGTGCGGATTTGTAGATGTCACATATCTTCGAATTTTTGGTTCTAGGACATGCCGGTTTCCTCACGATGTTTTCCTTCACCGTTTTGAGAGTAGTGGTGATGAAATAAATTACACAAAGTAAAACGCCTGACGGGGTTCGAACCCACGACCTACAACTCGTAAGTTGGGACTGAAACCACTGGGCCACCACTGCACTTACATAACGCTAGGTGAACTTAGCCAATTTTCCGGTCTAATAAATAGTTTTGGTCAAGAACTACAGATACAAGACGTCAAGCTACCCCAATTAGTAAAATGTCTATAATAGATTTTCAATTTCATTGCAAAGGCAGAATGTAGGTTGATGTGCTCCAGTCTGTTCTATAATATAAAAAAAGAAAAGAATATATTATCTTACTGAACATTGTCAATTATGAACTTAATACAGTAATTGTAGTTAAAACTTTGAGCAACTTTTGCTTACTGTGAATATTAATTAAAAACTTTTAGCTTGACTCAAAAGTGTTTCACGTCTAATGAAGGATGCTTTATGTAAAGCAAAAATAAACATAGTTATGAATCTGATATTAGTTTCACATTTCTGGAACGAACTTTACCTTTACTCCATTTTTAAACCACGTCAACGACAAAAGTTTGGAAATCCTCACAAACTTTTTATACCACGTCAAATTCAAAATTTGGAGATACTACAAACTACCACTCGTACTTTAAAATGCACTCAGCCTATTAAATTGATAAATTACGCAACGAAGCACGCCACTCTTCATTTAACAAACATTAGCTTAGCAACTTGTTAAGTACTTAATCGTGTATTCACAAACATGTCCTCATATTTTCTCCTTTTGTGACCGGACGAGGCAGTCTGCGTCTTTATCGCCCAGTAATAAGGATTTTTTTTAAAGGAATTGGCTTTGACAAGCACACTTGCTGTGAAACGGCCGGTCGCAAGCTAAGCCACATTAATTTTATGAGCGTTCTCGTTCGTACGCCTTTGTTCAAGCGTGGATTCTTGGCTTATGGTGGAGTTCGCTTATTAAACAGAAGCCTGGGTTTGTTGCGATTAGTAATGGTGGATTTTTGGGTTTGGTGATATTGCTGATTTTTTGTCTATGAAGATAGTCATCGTTCTGAAACATCGGGACTTACTTTAGGCCCTACATTTTTTTAGTCCAGAAAAATAGACTTTTCAATGGGGAAGGCCGGTCAAAGCTAATTGTAGATGGCGCCACCATAGCTAAGTCCTAATCCGACCAATGAGGTAGTACTATTTTGAAGTACTATCGCCCAATGTATATACTGACCCCCGTAAAGACTATTTCTGCTTGCAGAGTTATAACTTTCACTTCCTAGGCCCTTTGTTTTGACCATTCATCCTATTCATAAAAAGGGTCATCCATTTCATAAAAAAGGTGGCCAGTTCACAGATGTGGGATACTGCGCACGCGATTTTGTTTTAAAAGTGAGCAGAGATTACATTGTTCGATGGTACCTATAAGATTTGAGCCAATGACGATGCTTGGAACAAGCTATACTAGCGCCATTAGTTCCCCAGTTGCCATCCCCATTGAATGACTATGCCATACAATCTGTACATAACTGTTGGAAAGACGTGTTTTTGTGTGGAAACCCCAAATCAATCAGGCAGGTGTAAGCGTCGGTCTCCACATGGAAGCTGAAATAAACTAAATGTAGGTAGCCAAAGAAAAATTTAAAATGAAGGCCAAGATTATCGTCATCTGCATAATGTAGTATGCCTATAAAACTAACAATCATGAGAGACAAAACCATTCACAAACTTCTCTCCTACAAGCGTTCCTTACGTTTCCTTTTTTATTTATCCTTACAGGCACTTAACATTTGCGTACCTGCCAGCTCTCAATGCCTGGCTTCTAACACTACCCGAGGCTCTATGCTGTGACTGGACCATGGGTACGGTGGCACTGCTAAAGTGCTGGCGTGATCCTCGCAACCTGGCCACCTTGGCGCTGGTCGTCATCATCGTGGCTGCGACCATTCATGCGCTGAGGACACGGTCTTCTGCCCTTTCTATGGTAAGCAAAAAACTAGAATTTATTTCTCATGCATTGTTAAACTCTTCCTTTTGGAAATAGTTGAAAATAAAGTATACCTAAGTACTTACGTCCGTTTCAATTCAGTCGGTCTCATCTGCACAAATAGAAGAAAGAGTCAAAGATATTCATTTGTTTCATTTTTAAAATGAGATGGGAACGGTTATAAATATAGGTTTGTTAGTATTTCTCTTTTTATCTCAACCACATTGTAATGATTGATCCAGTACTTTCACTTTCCGCTCTGAGCTTTTTAATAAAAACAAACAATGCACATACAATGTTTATATTTATTTTTAGATTAACTAGGGTAACTTCTCTATACCGAACGTTACTGTGCGAGTTAGCAGTATCAAAGTAACATAAACTAATCGATTTTTTTTCTATCTTCAGGGCCTCGCACTGCTCGTCTTACCATTTCTACCAGCATCAAACTTATTCTTCCCTGTCGGCTTCGTGGTTGCTGAACGAGTGCTCTACATGCCTTCAATGGGCTGGTGCCTGCTCGTGGCCCATGGCTGGCGACTGTTGGCCAAAAGGCGGGCAAAACTGGCCGCCAGTGCACTCATATTCCTCTTACTAGCGTTCAGCGCTAAAACTTACATGAGGAATTGGGATTGGAAGACTGAATATTCAATATTTGCTTCAGGACTGAAGGTAACTTAGATTTTTGATGAGTTTCATCTTTACCCAAATTTTTAAGACAGGTTGATAATGGCAAATATGCTTACAGGTAAATCGCAACAATGCCAAATTGTACAATAACGTAGGACATGCCTTAGAAGCGGAAGGAAAATACGCAGAAGCTCTAGAATTCTTCAACACAGCTGTGAGTGTACAACCAGATGATGTAGGAGCCCACATCAATGTTGGCAGGACTTACAACCACCTTGGAAGGTACCAAGAAGCTGAGGATGCTTACGTCAGAGCCAAGTCTCTTCTTCCAAAAGCCAAACCTGGTGAATCGTATCAAGCAAGAATAGCACCTAACCACTTAAACGTATTCTTGAATCTTGCCAATCTGATCTCTAAGAACGCGACGAGATTAGAAGAAGCCGATATGCTGTACAGACAAGCCATCAGCATGAGAGCTGATTATACTCAGGCCTATATAAATAGAGGAGATATTTTAATAAAATTAAATAGGACAAAGGAAGCCCAGGAGGTTTATGAAAGGGCTTTGCTGTATGATAGTGGGAATCCTGATATTTACTACAACGTAAGTAATTTAATCACTGTCCAATAAATCGTGGCTTTCAATTTTATATTTAACAGAAAGTAACGGGATATCGTCAAAAAAAACTTGCGTTGCATTCTGCGACAGTTTTTTTTTTTTTTGCCCAGAATGCACAACGTTTTTTTAACTAAAATTTAAATCAAAACTGTACCCTTAGCACGAGTTTTCTGTATTTGAGACGTAAAGTAAACTGGAACTTTGACAATTTCTAATTGACAATTTTCAAGGAAAATATTAGTTCCTTCTTCACACACCAGAGGCGCTGTTCCATTTTTTCATACAAGAAACGCTGTAAATACTGAAAAGACGCTGTAAAGTAAAAGAGTGAAAACTCGTGCTAAGGGTACTGTACCCTGAGCACGAGTTTTCAGTATTTGAGACGTAAAGTAAACTGGAACTTTGGCAACTTCAAATTGACAATTTTCAAGGAAAAAATTAGTTCCTTCTTCGTACACCAGGGGCGCTGTTCCATTTTTCCATACAAGAAACGCTGTAAATACTGGAAAAACGCTGTAAAGTAAAAGAGTGAAAACTCGTGCTAAGGGTACAGTACCCGCGGCGGTAAGACCCCTCTTTGAGGAGTGGCTGGATAGGAGTCACGGCGTCCTAACCTACCGCATGACGCAGGTCCTCACCGGACACGGAAGTTTCGGGAGGTACCTGTGTCTAAGGAGAAAGGAGGAAACGCCTGGGTGTCACCACTGCGAAGATCGCCCGGAGGACACAGTAGAGCATACGGTGCAAGACTGCCCCGCTTGGGCAGAGCACCGACGTGTCCTCACGGCGGCGATAGGCGGAGACCTCTCGCGCCCGGCATTGGTCGCGGCCATGCTGCGGGGCGAGACGGAGTGGGAAGCGGTCGCCTCCTTCTGCGAAGCAGTCATGCTCGCGAAGGAGGAGGCGGGCCGCGTGAGAGAGAGGACAGTGTCCTCCCTCCGCCCCACCCGCAGTGGTGGACGCCCACGGCGACGGACGTCGCAAGACGATCTCCGGCCACCGTAGGCGCGGGCATGCGGGCGGCGAGTAAAGGGCAACTCGCTGCCCGACCATGGACCATGCCCGGGTCGACGGCGCGTTGTGTTCCACGCGCGCCTCAAAGAGCGTCAGCATAATGACGGGGCCCCCTCTGTAGAGGGCCAAAGCCTGCCGGGGTCGCGGGACTTATCTCATTACCGTGACCCCGGAACATAAAGGGCTATTGAAGGACACCGTGGATTTTAGTCAGTACAAGTCTGACAGTCCCTCCCGCCCTGCCCGGGGTGGGAGGACTCATTTGATGATTTTACCACGCAAAAAAAAAAAAAAAAAAAAAAAAAAAAGGGTACAGTACCCTGAGCACGAGTTTTCAGTATTTGAGACGTAAAGTAAACTGGAACTTTGACAACTTCAAATTGACAATTTTCAAGGAAAAAATTAGTTCCTTCTTCGTACACCAGCGGCGCTGTTCCATTTTTCCATACAAGAAACGCTGTAAATACTGGAAAGACGCTGTAAAGTAAAAGAGTGAAAACTCGTGCTAAGGGTACTGGTCGTGTCAGAAACAGACGAAATACCAACTGTCTTACAGTAAGACAGTTGGTATTTCGTCTGTTTCTGACACGTAAGTAAGACTCTTACTAATAACCAATTGTACATTTCAATTTTAGCTTGGAGTGGTCCTTCTAGAGCAAGGCAAGCCTTCCCAAGCGCTGGCCTATCTAGACAAGGCGTTGGAGTTAGAACCGGAACATGAACAAGCCCTCCTGAACTCTGCCATACTCCTGCAAGAACTTGGAGCTGCCGACCTGAGGCATTTGGCCAGGCAGCGCCTCCTCAAACTACTTGATAAAGACGGTAAGGCCCATTGTAGGCTAATTATCAGCAAGATTGGAACATGGTCTTTCTAATAGGAACAAAATCTATAATCTAATTAAAACTATGAAATTGAAACTAGTTAGAACGAAGTAGTCAATCCAATTTCGAAGAATTCCAGATATTGTTTGAAAATCAAACTAGCTTGACTTTCCCTACTCCTTAATGTTACACAATTATGGAACAATTTCTTCTGAAATTGTTACACAATTATGGAACAATTTCTTCTGAAATTCCTATTATTCTTTGCCATTGCTGGAAACCTTTTGGCAAGCACTTCTGGATGGCCAAAAGTCATTCAACCAGATCTTTAATTGCTGACCGCATGGTATATGCTACGTTCTCTAAGCTATGTTATAATAGGACCACCTAAATTAATCCAATTTCAAATTCCAGCGACAAACGAGCGCGTCCACTTCAACCTCGGCATGGTCTGCATGGACGAGGGTGACGCCGAATGCGCTGAGCGGTGGTTCAGGGCAGCTGTCCACCTCAAGCCTGACTTCCGATCAGCGCTGTTCAACCTGGCTCTACTCCTGGCTGATAGAAGGAGGCCATTGGAAGCAGCACCGTTCCTGAAGCAGCTGGTTAGGCATCATCCGGATCATGTGAAGGCGTTGGTGCTCCTTGGAGACATCTACATAAATTCTGTTAAGGATTTGGATGCGGCTGAAAGTGTGAGTAGAAATCTTTATAATTGAAAGTTACGAAGACAAGAAAGCTTCGCTTGAAGTCCTTCTTTCATCGGTACATCAATATTGAGGTTGAAAAGCGTGATTGCAAAATTTATCGATCCTGAACAATTCTATTGACTTCTTGTAAAGGTAGTCCCAAGGTCGACAGTAACAAGGGTCTACACCGTAGATTCCCTTAAGGCTACCACATTTTCTAATAAGATTAATTCATATTCCAGTGTTACCGGCGTATTCTGGAGCTGGAAGCGGACAACGTACAAGCGCTACACAACCTGTGTGTTGTAGCCGTAGAGCGCGGAAAACTGGCGGTCGCTGAGGAGTGCCTGACCCGCGCCGCCGCACTAGCGCCACACGAACACTACATCCAGCGCCATCTTGCCGTGGTGCGAGCGAGACGGCAAGCCGCTGCCGCCCCCGCCTCAAACAAAACACCCCCCAACCCGGCCGCCACCGCCACAGCCACCACAGAAGTACGAGCGAGATGGAACTACATCCCTCAACAACCCCCCGACCCACACGAAACCGACGACTCATAGCCTATAGAATATTGAAAACACGAAATGGACGTGAAACACGGAACATGTAAATAACATTTTGCTTAGGAATATCTTCTTTGAACACCAAACTAAATGAACGGCCAGTCGCGGTTTTATCTGCCTATCGATTATTTTTATAATTTCTTCGAACAATCAGGGTATTACCTTCTATCTGAGTCGGACATAATGTATTGTATTTCACCTTACTGTCGCTTGATTTAGATTCTTTTCCCTTTGAAGATATCTAACGTATGATACCTACTATAGATTTTGTAACAGTACTGAGCGAAGTGTTTACGCCAAACGATATAATAAAATTATTGATCTCGTAGATAAAAAACTTGATTTGCATAATAACGGCGTTTCGTGATATTAGTTAAAGACATCATTAATTATAATTGTGTATGCCATATATAAATAGGTATTATGTAGAATATGTTTCAACGAGCTTTTGTCATTAGCCCGGTATACGGAATGTATGGACAATTACAATATGTGTGTATTTAAAAATAAATGGAAATAGCAAATAGAATGTATAAAAACTGTTTCCAGTAAAATAATTATCTAAGTTTCTCTAGTCACAATGCTCGTTTTGATCAAAAAAAATATTTGGTTATTAAAATACTAGTTAGAATATGAAATACATTGCATTGTACTTGAAATTAAAGTTGAATGACCCCGTGCTTCGATTAGGCGTGGGAGTAGCACTAGTGTGACGCCCCATATTGCTGCGAACCCATTTGTACACCATCACGTTACCTAAATAATCTAGCTGAACAAACATTTGTATAAAGGATCAGTCAAGTTATCGCATACCTACTCACCGTCCAAGAAAGTCTTTGGAGAGATGTCTGTGAACACAGTGGGGAATCATAAGGCCATCAACACATTTTGGAAAAAAACATTCTAATGATTAAAATCAGTTCGCTCTCAGAATTCTTCTGAGTCTTTAATATATTATTCTTTGTTCGGGATTCGTACTTCTAAACAAACACACTGCTGTTATGTTTTCTAAACTTTTTCTTACGAATTTGGGTTTTATTTTTTGTACTAAAATGGTAGGAAATAATAATAACTTTATTACTACTCTGGAAAATGAGTAAGATACTTTTAACTGTATTTTTTTCCTTCCATATAATTATGTACACTGAGTGCCTAAGTATGTACCTATAGAACTACCTATATAATTTTCTTAGAAGATAATATTGTAAGATATAATTGTAATTCTTCGAGGATTGCGTTTTAAGTTCGACAAATATTACAGCAGTGTGTAGCCTATCTAAGTCACTATCTTTTGTATTAAATAATCCAATTTTAGCTGGATGAAACCTTTCTAAAAATAAATATTATTTTCTTATTCATTACCTAAAGATATTACGTAAAAAACATGAAAGTGATCGACCGTTATTAGAATTAGATGTGAAAAAAATGTAATGTTGTTAATGTTTTAAGATAAAAAGTAACTTTTGTAAAAACTGAATTTTTTACAATGTCTTGAAACATTTCTTGTGGGAACTCTGTTATGAGTTGATGAATTCGTAAGGACCCCGAATATTGTAACTATTTGTCGTCAAAACGTTTATTTTTATAAAATAAAATGTTTCAAATGAGTTTTGCTTTATTTTATTACTTTTTCCCATCTTTTTTTGCATCTCCTGAACAAAAAAAAACAAAAAAAGGATAGGTTTCAATTCACTGTTAGCGTCTTTGCTCATGACGCGATTCGTGCGATTTTCAAATTCTACTAACTAAAAATAAAAATCGTCCTTGCTACTACGATGTATGTAATTCGACTGCACTTACAACGCCCAACGACCATTTATATCTAGACTCCTAATCACAGGCGACCGATGTCTGTCAACACATCAGGCAAAAAAGTCTTAAGTTCGTATTAGTTTCGACCACTCCTGTGAGTCCCCCTCGTCGCACTAACCTTGAGTTAGCCAATCAGAACGCAGTACCCCATCCCCCTCGCTTACGTCATACCTCAGCGACTTTGCAGAAAATTTTCACCCTGTGGTTTGAACCTATGCTATCCTAGTACTTTTGATAGTGAGTCAAGACAATTTCAGGTAATCGACCCAGGAAGAAATATTTAAATAAATACCACTTTGAATTTCTGCTAGCCTAGTACTTTTGCTGGTAAGTCAATGATACAATTTTAGCAACTTATGACCTCAAAATAAGCTAGGCTAAATAAATACCACTTTGAACATAAGGCTGCGTTTCCACTGAGGCGGAGCGGAGCGGAGCGGAGTGCGATCAACCAATCACAATGCTTGAGTGGAGAAGAGTGAGATAGGAGAGAGTGGATTTCAAGCCTTGTGATTGGTGAATCGCACTCCGCTGCGCCTCAGTGGAAACGCAGCCTAATGCTGGTCTAGTACTTTTGATAGTTAAGTCAAGACAATTTCAGGTAATCGACCTTGAAATAAATATTTAAATACATACCACTTTGAACTTATGCTTGCCTAGTACTTGTGCTAATTACTAAGTAACATGAAACATCAACAAAAACACTAGAGTTGTTTAGAAGTTAGTAGAGTTTCATCGTAGCAATATAACGCTGGTAACAAATGGGAATCTTGCTTCCCGTTTGTCCCCAATGGGGACAATACGGTCCCTTGACGTTGACGACAGTTAAGAAGTCAATCAACAGAATTCTGAGGTAAAACGTGGCTAGAACTCAACCAATATCGAGCCTTTTGGCTAATAATTTTCGGGTTACGTATGGGTAACTGGGTATGTTAGTTATCGTCATTTTAAATGGGTTAAATAAAATCAAAGAACAATTAATTTGTGTAAAAGATTCACTATATTGTTTTGTACAGTGAGCATCATCAATTTCAAAACAATATCGCCCCTATTACACTAAGAACGGCTTAAAATATTTTCTCGTTTTCCTTTCCACTAGACTTTTAATACGACACGGTTCTAATTTCCTGGAATTGCTTAAATAATTGCTTAATCGTGTAAGACAGAATCACAAATGAAAATTTCAAAATAAAAACAGTCAAATGATATTTAACAAGTATGATAAGCAAAGTAGGATATTCTAGCATTTATACTATAGACGGTAATGGAACCTAGATGTCCTACAACTTTAAGTACTATCACGGTTTGCAGTCATTTTATGTACACATATTACATACTCTTCCACGATGTAAAATGGTTAAAAAAACGAACGACTATCGGGCGACTAAACAATTAAATTTTAACACAAGAATTCACAATTCTTTACAGTTTACAATATTATTATTATATGGTGAATGTCATCAAATCAAAGATTCGAATGTCTTCATAGTAATTTAAAACAAGGTCTTATTATTTAAACGAAAATATTAATAACATAAAATAATCTAAAGTCAATAAAGGAATATAATTTAATAACTATACATTTTCTCATCACGAATAACAAAATCTCACTCACTCTCGCGTTTCGAACTTACACCTAAATTTTCTAACTTGAAATACTATCCACTTAATTTTAATTTTCTTTCGATGGACTTTTTTAACCTATATTTTGTTCCGTACATATTTTAACTATTGCTGTTACGATGATCATGGGCGCCGGCAGGATTCTTGTCAGATCTACGGTTTCTCCGCACTACTTTTTTCTTTTTATTTGTCCATTGATACAAGGAGTAACTTTGCTGTCTAGTTTTCTATACAGAAAAATGGATCAATCAAGATAATCCAGGTTTCAAAAGCTAGCGCGAACTAGAAAATTGTATTGTCTTCTCAACTAATTTTAGAACAGAAATAGGATAGATTGTGCCAATTTATATCAAAACGCGCTCAAACATTTTTACCATTCATATGGAAATTGGAGTTAATTACATAGGTACTAGTACACCCCCTTCCGGGCGCCCATGACAATGATTCAAATTATAAGGCCCCTTCCAACCCGACCTTAAAGATAGCTCACAGGTTGCTCCGCGAAACATCTCTCCCCACACTGTCGTGCGACATGGTTCCATCGAATCCACTTTACGATCGCACCTACAATTAGAATATTCGACAACAAAAACAATGTCGAAACAAAAGACTAAAGATACACTAACAACAACAAATTATACTTATAATTTCAAAGTTCTCACTCAACAAACCGTCTGCACTCGAAAACTTTCCCAAAAATGAAACATAAAAGGTAAATAAAGTAAAGCATTCGTCTTATCGAATATCTGTACAAATGACCAGTCGTTGTATAAAAATATTCGAGTATATAAAAATTGTAGGCAAAAAGTTAGGGGTCGACTGTAGCTATAAGGTTAACATTAAAATTAGTGCACAAGGAACAGTTGGAAAATTCGACTTTGGAATTGCTTTATCAGCCTTTTCTCACCAGATTTAGAAGACAGTTATATTGCTTTTTGCGAGTGAAGCAAGAAATAGGTTGGTAAAACAGTTACTAAGTGGACTATACATTCTGTTTCCATGGCGTGCACTTGCCAGGATCACATTGTTATGGTTTGTTGGTTCACTTGTACTCCTCTTCAGCGTCGAAGTCGCCGTCTTCGTCGACCTCGGCGACCACTACTTGCTGCTGCTGCGTTAGTGCTAATGGGCCCTTTTTGTATGCTGTCATTTCCTATAAAGAAATGTTTATATTTTAGTGCCCGACATTTTTGGATCGCATAATAATAATGAAGAAGTATAGAAGAAGATAGTTATGCTCTCACGACCCCAAATAAATTGGAGTAAGATAAATGATAACGATCGCATTTAGTAAAAGTGTGTACAGGAGAGATATCATAAAATATATGAAACAGAACATAGAAAAAATATAAGTAAAGATTAGTTCAAGCATAAATTATAAAATGTCTAGATTCCGTGTTCAAAACAAAACGTAATGTTTTTCGTATAACCATGTGTAAGTGTGACACTGGCCTACTATGAATCAGGACAGTCTATAATCTAAGAGTTCAAGTTTATTTTTGCATTCCCAGTCTGGATCAATTTAGTACTATTTTTAATCGTATAACCTCGCTCTGAAATAATACTTAATTAGCTTTTATAAGTTCAAAATAATTAACAGTCATCTATCGACCATTTGCGGTATACCGATCATAATTTTATTTATATAATTTTGAATTACTAGCTCACATTCACGTTTGAATCTACGATAGATCCTCTCATCTAAGTTTACCCAATCAATTCGCATGTCTTCGCTAATTTTATTTTCAACACATTATGAATTTATTGTTGATTAGGAAGAACCTTCTATTAAATCCCTACTCCAAGCAAAAAAATATACATAAATAACAAAATCCAATGAAGTTCTCAACGCGTCTCTTTATTAAAGAAATTCCGGACGGATATTTTTTATTCCCACCTACCTATCACATAAAAGTATGATTCGCACCTGCCAACTAATGCGCTACCCTTTTGTTATGTTAGATAAATCTTGATATATTGTGGGACAGGTGATGCTGAGAAAGAATTGGTGATTTTGAATGGGAAATAATAAACCGAGCCACAAAATTACTAACTCGGCAACGAATATTTCAACTTGGCAACAATTTTAGTTTTGGAGGCACCCCCGAGGTTCGGTTTGGTTAGGTCCCCGCAGACAGAAACAGGAGCCCCGCGCAGCGAGGCTCCTCGACTACGTCTTGGCTTGGCCTATGTTTTGTACATTTTCTGATCAATAAATCTATCTGATTCGTGGCTGACTCAGTCATTTTTTTATGTGCAATGGGTTTGCTGTTGACCTTAGTCTAGGTCAGGGGTGACAAAGACAAAGTCGACGATGGAGCGAGCTTACCTAGAAGAAGCCTGTTCACTCTAATTTTGTGGCCAAATATTTTTATTATTTATTAAATAGAAGCCGCTTTAAATAGCACCCATTTTGAATCTGTGAATGGACGATGTCATATTTTAGGATAATACACACATCAAAAGTGTCTAGGGATCAAGCATTTTTATGCGGATTTCTTGAGATTGAGATGTGGCTTTGTAATAAATTTATGATTTTATAAATTTATATGGATCCTTTTTGGTGCATTTCATAATTTGAATCAGGAACTGTGAATCAAATTCGAGTAAAAGATGAAAATCAGCTGTCAATATTTTCCCTATAAAAACATACAACGCATTGAAGACATTATTAGTGCTACTGTTTCCCTACTACTGATTAAAACCAACGTTATTATGGAGCGGCGACGTCATTTAAGCAGGGAAGAAATGCTCAGAGCCGTGGGAATGATAGAAGCTGGTTCCCGGCAACGTACTGTGGCTTTAGCTCTGAATACAAGTCAGAGTGTTATCAGTCGACTTTGGACACGTTACCGAAGCACTGGTACCGTGGCTGAGTGCCATGGAGGACGGTATCGCTGCACCACACGGAGACAAGACCGATACATTCAAATCTTAACTCGAAGAGCTCCAACAATAACCGCCATGATGTTAGCCGTGAGGCTTCATCACTCTTCAGGGAACTTAATTAGCGACCAAACAGTCAGAAACCGCTTGCATGAAGTGAACCTTCATTCCCGAAGACCGCTACGGGTACCACCTATAGCAATGCACAATCGTAGGATTCGATATCAATGGGCTCTTGAACACAGAAATTGGGCAGAAGAACAATGGCGTTTCGTGTGCTTTTCTGATGAGTCTCGTTTCGGTATGAGACCGGATACAAGACGTATACGACACTGGAGAACCCCTGGACGCCAACAGCGATTAAAATCCTGCCAGGAAGTCCATCCTTATAGTGGTGGAACCATCATGGTATGGGCGGGTATTTGGATCGGCGGAAGAACTGAGTTGATTTGGATCAGAGGCAACCTCAACGCTCAAATTTATGCTGAGACGATTGTATCAGACGTCATCGTTCCTCTACAAGTGCAAATCGGTCCCTTATTTCAGTTAATGCATGATAATGCACGACCGCACACCGCAAGAGTTGTAAGACAGACTCTCGCCGCAGCTAACATCAATGTCCTGCCCTGGCCTGCTCAGTCGCCAGACTTGAATCCGATTGAGCATGCATGGGATATGCTACAGAGAAGAGCTCTGCCGAATATGGAGGGTATCCAGTCGCAAGAAGACCTTTTTTTGTTGTTGCAACGAACATGGGCGGCCATTCCACAGCGTGATTTGGATGAACTCATTTTGAGTATGCCAAACCGATGTTCTTGTGTTGTTAGTGTTCGCGGTAGAAACACGGATTATTAATTGTTTAAGTTACCCAATAAAATTTTAAAGAAAACTGTTATTTCAGTCTTTTTTTCGAACTTTTGTGTTAGTGGTTCAAATGTCAAAAATCCCTTTATTAGGAAAATGGCAAATTTCTTTATTAATGCAAAGGTGACTTGGTTTATCGTTACTGTGACAAACGAAAACACTTTATATGATGAATCCTTAAAGAAAATTTTAATTAATATCAATCAGGAGAAAAGTTATTGGAAAAATATATGTTGATCCCTAGACACTTTTGATGTGTGTATATTTGTTCGATAGCACGGTTGGCCCAGTGGCTGAGAGATTGACTACTACGTTACGTGTCGCGGGTTCAATTCCGGCATGGAACAAATATTTGTATGATATACAACTAGTTGTTCCGGGTTTAGGCGTTTGGGTTTGTGAGATTAAATGTTTTCTTAACGCCGACACAGAAGTGCTTTAAAAATTGGAAGTATGCTAGAACATAATTCATCGACGTCTTTGAGGTAGATTTGTCTAAAAAGAAATAAAAGAGGTTTCTAGCAAACTTAAAGGTTTTTCAGCAGTATTTTTCACCCTACTCCACAAGGCTACTTGACATGGTCCTTCGAGCAGGATCATAAGTTGTAGGTTTAGGGACAACTATATGCGATTGAAGGAGATAGAAAATGATAGTTTATTGATATAATACAGACAACTGATACAGTTCATCACTGTTTTGGGTATTTGTGCATATGAGTTCACCCACAACACTAAAATTCTTAATGATTGGCAATGTTGTATTAAAAAAAAAATATGCTAACTGAAATAAATTGCGCGTGGTATAAAAGTGTTAGCGTTAAAAGATATGAATATTGTAGTGGCGGACAATTAACATACAGTCATACAATTAAGACAAAATCTAACTAGGATCAATCTAACACTTTCACTCACCCGATCATATCTCGCCTTATCCTGCTCTGACAGACTCTCATACTTGGACTTGGTCTCAGGTTCGGCAGCGGCCCAGCGCCTACCAAGCTCCTTGGCGATGTCTCCCATGGTATACTCCGGGTTATTCGCCTTCACCTTCGAACGCTCATCGTTGCAGAACCAGAAGAACGCTGATCTGTAAACGTAGGGTCGCTTTTAGTAACGTGAAATGATTTAATAGGAGAGGATTGTACTGGATTTGGTTAGTGTCGTGCCTTTCATAAACTTTAAGCATATATTTCAATTACTCCTTTACAGTTACTGGTTAAGAAATAATTACTGAAGGAGAAAAAAAGAGTCAGAAGAGAAAGAGAGAAAGACAGAAGGGCATGGAGGGAAAAAGAGATCTCTTTCCCTCCATGCCCTTATTAATATGTTTCATGTGGTTTCATGCGAATGTTTTGCAAGGTTGAACACACAGTAAGAGTAATGGTTTGTTTAGCTACGTATATAGGAAAAAACGGAGAAAATAAGAGCAATCATAATGATCAAAATAAAATTAAAACAAGAATTCGTTGAGTTTCAAATGCCAAAAAAACGTTGGAACTGTTCAGATTTAATAGCATTTTTTTTTATTTGTATGAATGAGCAATGGTTTTGAATTACCTGAATATGAAAATAATGAAAAGCAACCACAGTTATCACAACGGATTATAGAAAAACTCATGACCATAACTCACAGCGATCGCTTGGGTGCGTTGGGGTCCTTCATCTGTTGCCTCTTTCGGCCGCGCACCTTCATATCTTTGGGAGGCACATAGTTTTGCATCTCCAGGTCGAACCTCCTCTTGTCCTGTTCAGCCATCTCGTGGAACCGCTGCTTTTCTTTCTCTGACATTGTCTGTAGGGGAAATGTAAGGTTGCTGAATTGGGGCGCCAAAGTGATTAGATTTCTTATGGCTTTTGAATACGACATGTTTTAGAAAGCAGTGCGAATTGTTTTTTTCAATGCAGAAAAATATCAAATTAATTAGATAGAGCTTAATAAAACAGCCCCCAGTTTTTTTTTTTTTTTTTTGCTTAGGCACCATTTTAATTCAGTTCTTTTTATTACCGTTTTTTTTTACTGGCTTCTCGTTATATTTCGAGGTCAATGATGCTGAGCACTGCAGTTATTCGGCTGTAAACTAAAGCTAGGTATACATATACTCAAAGTTATCTTCGAAATTTTAAACCCAATAGTGAAGGATCTCTAAAAACCCATCTTACAGAGTGTATTGAAATACCCAGTACTAACAGAGTTATAAATGACTGCCTATTTGTCATAGGCAGTCACTTATAATAAAGCAGCACATGTAATAAAGTGATAAATAGCTAGGTACATCTGGTAAGACTGGAAGCCGACCCCAATATATTTGAAATAGGTAGAAAAGGAATTCCAATGAATGGTCACTTTATTTTTTTTACATATCAATATCAATCTTATGATAATGTATGACATGCCATATTATTAAAATTTTAAACCACATGAATTCACGATTGTCCATACAATACGTTGTTTATTACACATGTGTGAGTGATTTCAGTTATTTATGTATATTTGGCACTCAATATACTAATATTGTGCCAATTCTTCGTGTCCAATGTGATGTGACTGACAATCAAAATGGTAAAAATGTGAAAATTATGAACTTAATTATTTGGCTTGTGCAGTGGCGTATTTACCCTTAGGCCAAAAGGGCCATGGCCCGGGGCGGCAGGTTGCGAGGGGCGGCTCAAGCCGCACCTCGTTCTTATCTTCGTGCGCATAAAGCGACTGAAGAAATTTAAAAAAGTCATCCTAGGTCATATAAAAATCTACAAAAATCTAGTTAACTAACTAAAACAACATTCATGTTTGTTTCAAATTTGTCAGACATCAAGACGCAGAACTATTGTATTAGAATACTGTTTGTGCGGTGGGGGGCAGCGTGCCCTCGCGACTCAAAACTAATTGGGATGTTGCGACGTTGCTCGTATCGCCAGGGCCACCGCTAGCAGGCGTGCAAGGTGTGCGGCGCACTTAGGCGACATGTCCAAGGGGGGCGGCAAATCGAACGACCACATACTACCTGGTATAAGAAACATTTGCAATAGTGGCAGCCTTTATTGCAACATCAGGACATTGTCATCTGATCAGATGTAAACTAAATGCTATCGTGATTACGTAGTAATGTCAAGAACAACCCAGCAGTGGCGTAAGTTTTTACCGTACTATACGCCACTGGCTATGGCCTAGGGCGGCAGACTGCTAGGCTCTCCATTTCATTCTAGCCCTAGGTGCATTCTGATATGCCGCCCCCATCTTTAATAATCTCGTTTGCCGCGCAAATGTAGCTATAACCTCTTCTATGTGCCGGGACCCAAGACGAACCTTGGACACTTCGCCGTTTTGCCAAGGCTTTGTAGGCAGTATAAGGAAGTATCGAATCGTAATGAATTGGATTTCACATGCAAATTGTCAAGTTTAAAAAAGACCTACATGCCATAACGCGTAAGTCATAATTATTTTGTAATAATATTTTGTCTTGTCATTCTTGTTATGATTATTTGTTATGTATTGTTCATTTGTATTACTATTTCTTTCTTTTATTAATATTATTTAATTCAATTTGATTATATTATTTCAGTGTTTTATGATTTATTTTGATTAATTTGATTATTTTAGCTTGTCAAATTTAATGTACCTAGATTATAAGTGAATGATGTGGTCTCCTATAATTGGAGACGCCCACTTGTATTGTTCCCTATATAAATGTAAATTGCATGAAATTGTGTAACCTCTGTTGGAGATCCAATAAATAAATAAATAAAAACTCAATAAATCTCAATCCCAGTTCAAAACCTTACAATTATCAAGCTCGCTTTTCAATTAAATGTCTTGTCGTATTACAGGCAGGAAGCTAACATTTTTCGGGCTCGCTACACTGACTCTTCAAAAAAGAATGGGCTTGTCGTGCTCACTTTTCAATTAAAATTTGTCTTAATTTGATGCAGAAATATAATTTGACCAATTTTCCAAGCTTCAAAAAAGACTTCAAATATTTGATCTCATTTTTAGATTAAAACTTGAAGTACAGAAACGTTTAACTTTTAGAGCTCACTGCGTTCGCTCTTCTATGAAGAATTGCCTTGTCTTATTCCAAAAGCTAAAAATTTTCATGACTTCGAATTTGATAGCTCATTTTACAATAGCAAATGCTTCTTGTGTTATTTAGTCTTGTCGTGGTCTACATAATTCTAAATTTTAAGTTTGTCTTCTACAAGATGGTATGGAACTCTGAGTGTGAAGTTTGAGCACTTGACGGTTTTCAGCCCCAGGGCGCTGAATTTTAAAATACGCCACTGGGCTTGTGCAAACAAGCCAAATAATTAAGTTGGTTCATAATTAAATTAAAAAAAAATATTTTTCACTTTTTTTTTTACTCAAATCATATCCATTGTGTATTTGACATTTAAAAAACTTTATGTTTTTGTGAAATTATGTTTAGGTATTATTTTCCCTTATGTTTAATGCTTTCTAGTAATAATCCAAATTTTATTAATTTATCTGCCTGATAATTAACGAAATTGAAAAATCATGCCTATCTAGCCAACCCTGGATGCCATAAACAAAAAATCCTACAACACATAATCTGCCTTGGCTTTACAACCATGCTGGCGTAGGATTCCAGTTTAACATTTAGGGGCTGCCTATCTGTAAATCTCCTCTACACCTCGTAATACCTCTTGATTGTCAGACTTCAAATAACAATAGTCAATAAGTACTATAAAAACAATAAAAAAAAACTTACATTCCACCTCTCAGCGCACTTCTTAGAGAATGCAGCGAACACAACATTCTCATCGGGATGTTTCTTCTTGTGTTCCTCCCGGCAGGTCTGAACGAAGAACGCATAAGCTGTCATGCGTCCCCTTGGCTTATTGTATGCTCTTGCCCTCGGCATCTTCTGTTTGACGGTTGCTTGAGCTTGGGCTATTAACGCCTGCTGTTGAGCTTGGTGCTGCAACTCCTGTACATTAAAGTTTCATTCTATGGTTTCTACTTATTCTAACTACTTTGAATAGGGCTTTTTCAATGGGCCTTTTGGTGGCTGTCCTCAGGAGACCTGGCTTCCTGATACCATCACAAAAGTAACTATCGACTTAGGTAGTTTTCTACATAAGTCTAAATTATCTCAGTGGGGTAACAAAATTTCTAAGCTGGCTATGCTCATTTTTAAAGTTCCGTAGCTAAATGGCAAAAAACGGAACCCTTATAGATTCGTCATGTCTGTCTGTCTGTCCGTCCGTATGTCACAGCCACTTTTCTTCGAAAGTATTAGAGCTATCCTGATGAAATTTGGTAATTAGATGTATTATGTGAACCGCAATAGGATTTTCACAAAAAAATAAAACAATAACAAATTATGAGGGTACCCACCATAATTAGAATTGAAAACAAAAAAAAAATTTCGCCTGACCCATACGTGTGGGTATCTATATCTTTAAAAATGATATTGAGGTTACTAAGATATTTTTTTTTCTTAACTGAACAGTTTACGCGAGGGACATTTACAAAGTGGTAAAATGTGTGTACGCCCCCCCCCCCCCCCCGCCCCTGTAACTTCTAAAATAAGAGAATGATGGGAACAAATCAATTTACCGAATTTTGTTTGTTCGAATTTCATTATACCGAAACTATTGACCAACGTCTCTTTTGTTTTATGCATTATTTGACATATTTTCAGATCATCGAAGTATCATTAGCCATAAGTATTATTTTACCGAAGTATGTTCCGCCGATTAACAAAATAACTTTTCACTATTGACCGAAGCTTCTTTTAAACTTTTTACAATTGCCAAATGATTTATTTGCCATATTCACCACACCGAAACAACATTTTACCGAAAAATTAAATTATTGTCATAAAATTCAATATATTGTGCTACAAAACTTTTTGGCGGAAACGAAATGCTGCAAAGCCGACTTTACGTAGTCTTGTCTGCCCAACCCCTAGAGTGTAATTTAAAATCGCGTAGGCGCGGAGGGGTGGGGTGGCCCGCGAGCTGAGGAGCAGGTGCGACGATAAGCTCGCGTGGGGCCACCCAAAACCCCGCAGCGCGGGAGCCATGACAGAAACAATACTTGTTGCATGCTTGCTTGAATGCTGCGTGTTTGCTGCATGCTGCGTGCTTGCTTGCATGCTGCATGCTTGCTTGCATGCTGCATGTTAGCTTGCATGCTGTATGCAAGTGTATCACAATACCAAACCTTTTTACAAACAAAAGAACAACACAATACAAAATAACAAGACATAAAAGAGTATCAAGAATCACACAAAATCCGAAAAAAGATTCGAACACACGTGCTAGCCAGAACACCCCTATTAGTCCAAGTATGTAATTAACAGCAAATGTCATTAATGATAATACAATACCCGTCAGAATTATACTACCGTATATGACATTTGCACAATAATTTTGTATTGTCTACCTACATTTCAATGGCGCCGCCTAAAAATGTAACAGCAATAATTAATGAGCACTTTCTAGGCGTTTGGTGAAATGAAAATATTGCAATTAAAACAGTGGTATAATGAATGTTTCGAAATATTATACTTAGAACAACCGTCATTTCGAGTAAGTGTAACATCAGTAAAAAGTTTTTCGGCCAAATGAAGTGTTGGAGTTAGTGGTGTTCAAAGTTGCTTTAAGGCAATCACTTGCTTAATGCTTAATGCTTTATATTTTAAACGCGTAGCCAAAGCATGCTGCCACTCACCGCGCTTGCTTTAAGTCAAGTGACTTAAAGCAAGCGCAAGCAAGGTCGAAAATCGTTTGAACCTGTTTTTTTAATTGCTTAACGATAGCAAGTCAAAAAACAGCTTCAAGCGATTTTCGACCTTATTGACATTTATGCAAACACCTGATTTTAATGAAGGAGCAATGTTAGCGAACGAGAATGTGAGAAAAAACAAACCAAATTAAAAATGTCAATAAGGTCGAAAATCGCTTGAACCTGTTTTTTCAATTGCTTAACGATAGCAAGTTAAAAAAAACAACTTCAAGCGATTTTCGACCTTATTGACATTTATGCAAACACCTAACTTTAATGAAGGAGCAATGTTAGCGAACGAGAATGTGAGAAAAAACAAACCAAATTAAAAATGTCAATAAGGTCGAAAATTATAGATAGTCAATATACATATATTGCGTGTCCTATCACTTTCACTGTTTAGTTTAACACTATAAAACACGAATCAAAATAGCGTAGGTATGTTTATGAAAGCCAAAATCGTCCACGGTGCTTATAACGATTACGCACACAACCGACCGGAATCCCCTGCTTAATGCTTATTCATTGCTTGTTGCTTTTCGCGCGACGGACAGAGACAGAGAGTTCGATGTAAAAGCAATAAGCAAATAGCAACTTGTGAGAGCCACGAAAGCATTTGCTTTATGTTATGTGTATTAAGCACGGTGCTTTATTTTGCTTTATGATATATTAACCACCACTAGTTGGAGTAACGAAAAAAAACGAATAGATAATAGGTTAACTGAAACAGTAGCAAACGTGACTTTGATGAAGTAAAAAAAAAACAAACTATAATAGTTTAAAAGTTTTAGGTCAAATGAAATTCGGTCAAACGTTTTTCGATCTTATGATAGGTAACCGAGAATGATAACACTAAAAAAATATATATTATGATGTACATATGTATCTGTACATGTTACAGCTGTTTATACAGCTACAAAAAAAAAACGACCGGTATATTCTAACTCCCTCATTAATTCTCCAGTCTATCCTCTTGCTAATGATGTTCCACATGCCATAAAAATCTTTTAATAATTTTGTAAATTCGCTAGAATTGTGAATCGAGTCCCCTAAGGCTAATATTCAAAATTAATAAAGTAACAATTTATATAATAAATGTTAACAATGTAATTATGTTTTTTTTTTCAAGTAAATCCCACGAAAAGATAGAGATACGAGACAGGTTTTACCTTACAAGAGTGAGATAACAGATTTATAGGTTTGTCAGGTATCATTTAACCTTTATTTTTTAAATCATAATCATAATTTTGAATATGAGCTTTATGTGACTCGATTCACAATTCTAGCGAATTCACAAAGTTGATAAAAGATTTTTATAGGATGTGGCACATCATTAGCAAGAGGATAGACTGGAGAATTAATGAGGGAGTTGGGGATCCCGGTCAATTTTGTATTTTTTTTTGTAGCCGTATAAACAGCTGTAACATGTACAGCTTTAATTTAAGTTTTACCTTTGCGAGTGAATAAAAAAAAACTAGGTGGCTAATGTTTGTGACATTGTATTTAAAAGTACTCTTAAACAATACACATCGAAATAACATTAAAATTCGGAGTCTACGCCTTATATTTAAAAAAAAATGTATTTGAATGTAAAATTTGGGTCTTTTTTAGTAAACAATTAGGGGAGGGTTTGTATTTATGCTTTTGCGGTTGCACAACGACATGCTTTGCTTTTGCTTTGCTTGGTAGTATAGATGCAAACCTACCCTGCGCCTCCTTCAGAGGGAGCAGGGTGGCGGGGTCTTGAGGGTGAGTGCTACTGTCATGAAGATCCTCAAGGCAAGTCTGGTGGGTACACCTTCTCGAGGTTGCCGCCCCGTTTTTGGTCTAATTCCTTAAGAAATAGACGCAACAGAAACCACCAGGCGTTTTTCTATCTCCTAACTGTAGCCCTCTGTGACTAAGAGGTTACAGGCACGTCACTAAACCAACTGCTGACGTGTAGGAGTAACAGTCACCTGCGCTAGGACCTGCGCAGTTGAGCGCCGTAAGCAGGGATGAAGGAGTCCTGGGGGGTTGAGCCGATCGGCGCTGGCGGTAATGCGTCCGTGAGGCAACACGCCCTCTTTGGTCCGGATTTCAGGCAAAACGGTAGCCCTACCCTTTAGCCGGGGGTAGGGAAATGGCCACTGTGTCCCGTTAGAGGGGCACGGCGAGGAGCGTGAGGTCCACCGTGGTCATCCACGGATGATCACGGTGGTGGGCAAAGGTCATGCTGACGGTGTAAGTGAGGGTTGATCAGTTCATAGGGGATGGCCCCCCTACGCCAACCCGATCAAGCACCCGATGTCGCACCCTAAGCCAGCCTTGCGCTCCTATATCTCTTCTGGTAGTCCTAACGTTCGAGCTAGTTTGTAGTAAGACGTTCCCAGGTGCGGGCTCCATGGAGGGTGGGAAGCCAGAGAGATGAATTTTCAACTTATACATTATGGACAACAAAAGGCCTAACAACACACACACACACACTTCACACACATCAAACACACTCCCGACACACACACGACACACTCTTACACAAAAACACGACACACGCACTCAGACTTCACACAAACACACTGGAGCGGAGGCGAAAGCCGATGAAACTCCCGAGGGAGGAGTCTCAGACACCTCTCTCACCCCCGGATGCTCTGCGGCTCCTGCTGCGAGCTCCAGTGTGGGTAAAGGTCCGGCCATGGCGAAAACCGTGGTCACGACCAAAAACAAATCCCAGAAAAAACAAGGGACGACGGCGCTGCCTGGGATCAGTACCGCTCCCCCCAACACCGAACCCGGAGGCAGGGTGCCTCTTATCCATCCGCCCCCAGAAGTCTCCCCCCCCTCGCTGGCTGTCACAGGCCAGTCAGGGCCGGATTGCACCACCGGCAAGGCGTTCGCGCAAGCCTGGCAGGTGCAGGTGAGCAGGCGCGGCGGTGGGAAGGGCAAACCTGCCCGTACCGGCCAGCGCGCCGCATCTACGGGTCCGGATCTCACGACCCCGTCTGGACGGGGTAAGAGAAGAAACCGGCCGTCTAAGAGAGACAGGACACTAGCCCACCAACGAGGTAAGGCTACCAAAACTCCAGCTAATTTAGAAAGCTCGGACAAACCACACGGCGGTAAGGTATCTTTCTCCGCAGGCAAGCGCTCGCAAACCGGGGCAGGCACTAGCCGCCCAGGACCCAGCCAGCCTTCGCGCAGCACGACGGAGATACCGGCACGCAGACCTACACCGGCTCGGAGTGAACCAGCTGCGGCTAAACGTGAGCTCAATGAGACCAATTCCCCTCGTGGAGAGCGCAAGAAGCCGCGACTGGACCAATCTGCGCGAGCAGCAAACCGGAGCTACGCCCAAGCCGCTAGCGCCGACCTAAACGTCGCAGTCACCTGCGAACGGAGAGGCCATATTACCGAAGAGGAATCGGTCAAGATTCTGGAAGCAATCCAGTCACAGATCCTCGTCGAATGCCTCTCTGACGACGAACAGAACCCACCGGGGCCGATCTTCAACGCGAAGCCTCAGTACTCCGGGGGAGCCCTTAAACTATGGTGTGACAACACTGAGACCTTAGCCTGGCTAAGAAAAACGATCTCCGGCTTGTCTCTTCCCACTAGCAATTCGCTAGTGGTCAAGAGACAAGCGGATATCGAGCGGCGTGTCAGATGCGGCGTCGTCATCCCTGACGAACAGGGGGTTTTTAAAGAGCCGACCTTCCTAGGCCGAGCTCTCAATTACCAGAACCCCTGGGCCGGCATCAAAAGGTGGGTATTACTGCACGCCGATAAACAAGCCTCAGCATGGTTCGTGGTGGTCAGCATCCCTGAGGACCTAATACCGACCCTAATGAAGGCTGGACGCCGCCTCGCATTCGGTGTGGGGCGCGTCTACCTGAAGTTCCGGGGTCCAAACGGCCGTTACGTCGACGTCCCTCAGGGATGGGATCCCACGACGAACACATGGAGGTCACCAACACAGGAAGAGGTTCCTCCACTGGAAAACATCCCGGAAGCAACCAGGACCGCACCGGAGGCTGCATCTGCGGCCACACCAGCGGTTCCAGCTGCAGTGGCGAGCACATCGGCTGCCTCTGCCGCCGCCACCGTGGAGACCATCCTCTCGTCCGATGGGGAACCGGATGATAGCATTCTGCTGTCACCGGTTTCGCGTCCGGGGGAGGGTGGTTTCGACGAGGGCGACCTGTTCGCTGGGTTGCGTCTGGAGGAGGACGAGGAGGGTTCGACCAGTGATGGCGTCCCCTTCGTCGGCCTGTAAGGTCCTACAGGCAAACCTCCACCACAGTCAGACCGCGACGGCTCAGCTGCGGAAGTGGATGGAGGCCCAACACACGGCCATAGCCCTGATCCAAGAGCCGTGGATCAGAGCCGGCCGCATCCAAGGATTAACAAATCTTGGAGGTAAGCTTCTAGTTACTACAGAACACGATCAACCCAGATCATGCATCTACGTAACTAGCAACATCAAAACACAGTCCCTAATTGACTTCTGTTCCAGAGACATATCAGCAATAAAGATATCCATACAGCGGGATGGCATGGAGATGCCACTTGTCCTGGCCTCGGCTTACATGCCTGAAGCTGAGGACCCGCCCCCCCACGACCTCGCCCGTCTTGTGAGTTATTGCGAGAATGCCGGGCTCGAGGTGGTCATCGGGGCCGATACCAACGCACACCACCCTCTATGGGGCATGGACACGCCAAACGAAAGGGGTAAGACCTTAGTTGACTATCTTTTCTCCACTAACCTAACCCTACTAAACACCGGCTCTGAACCAACCTTCGTCACCAGACGCAGCCGGACAATTATAGATCTTACACTAGCCACAGAGGGTGCAGCGGCCCTCGTCACGGGCTGGCAGGTCTCCAAGGAGGCTTCCTGCTCAGATCACAGGTGGATCCTTTTTGATATCCAGACCTGTGCATCACCAGTGCTACCAAGACGCAATCCGCGGAAAACAGACCGCGCTGCCTATACACGCCACCTTACAACCAAACTCGCACCATGCAGCGATCTGAGGATGTACGAGGGGCCAACACAGATTGAGAAACACGTCAACGATCTCACATCATCACTATTAAACAGCTACCAAGCCGCATGCCCAGAAACCACTCCGCCAAAAACACCAGGTAAACAGCCATGGTGGGGTGCTGAACTGGACCGCAAACGCGGCAAGGTAAGGAAAGCGCTCAACAGGGCAATGAACACTTGTGCTGATGAGGATTGGGACGCGTACTATGCAGCCAAATCCAGCTACAAAAAATGCATCAGATTCAGACGCACCATGGGATGGCGCAAATTCTGCGGTAGCATTGAATCTTGTCAGCAAGCAAACAGGGTAAGGAAAATACTGGCGCAGCAGGACACTCCTGGTACCGTCACTCTCCGGAAGCCTGACAACACACTCACCACATCACCAGAAGAAGCGAGGCGCGTCCTTATAGAAACTCACTTCCCGGGATGCGCGTTCGCACAGGTAATCAACTGGAACGATGTCAACCAAACACCATCAGATAATGATTGGCGTTATACTCACAAGGTCATCACGCTGGAGAAAGTTCAGTGGGCGATCCAGTGCTTCCATCCCTTTAAGGCAGCAGGCCCGGACGGTATCTTTCCAGCACTGCTACAGTGGGGAGGCACTGCTGTCGCACAGAGGCTTGTACCCATTATGAAAGCGTGTCTGGCCTTCAGATACATTCCTAAAGCATGGAGGGAAGTGAAAGTTATATTCATACCCAAACCAGGTAAGAGTGACTACACCAACGCCAAATCCCACCGACCAATCAGCCTAACCTCCTTTCTCCTGAAAACTATGGAGAAGATATGCGAGAGAGAGCTGAGGGATGGGGCCTTGAAAACAATACCACTTCATGCAAATCAGCATGCATACAGCTCGGGTAAGTCGACTGAGTCCGCTCTTCACTTGGTGGTCGGCCGGATTGAGGAAGCGATACATCAAAAAGACACTTGCCTGGGCACCTTTATTGATATCGAAGGAGCCTTCGACAAAACAAACTTCTCCAGCATCAGCGCCGCCCTCTGCAGACACGGAGTAGAACAGGTACTGGTGGACTGGATTACTAATATGTTAAGCAAACGAGTGGTTCGCCTTGATGAAGAACGGCAAGTAGCCTTGATAGCCAGAGGATGCCCCCAAGGGGGGGTACTCTCTCCACTCCTCTGGAACTTGGTGATCAACGACCTCATCACCAGGCTCAACGGATGCCACTTCTACACAATTGGGTACGCAGATGACCTCGCCATCCTCATCTCGGGGAAGGTCACCGGGACTATCTGCAACCTAATGCAACAAGCGCTAAGGATAGTAGAGCGCTGGTGCAGGGACTTCGATCTTTCAGTAAATCCCTCGAAAACAGAATTGGTAATGTTCACCCAAAAACGATCACTTGGACCTTTTCGCCTACCAAAACTATTTGAAACAGAGCTCCAGTTAGCCAACGAAGTCAAATATCTAGGAGTCATCCTGGACAGTAAGCTAAACTGGAGTAGCCATCTTGAAAACAAGCTAAACAGGGCCTGCATCACCTTCTGGCAATGCAGGAGAATGATAGGTAAGAGATGGGGCCTATCCCCCAAAATCATACTATGGATCTATTGTACGGTCATTAGACCCATGATCACCTACGGAGCCGTGGTCTGGTGGCCTCGCACCAGGTTAGTCACCGCCTCAAACAAGTTACAACGAATACAAAGACTGGCCTGCATGGCGACTACGGGCTGTATGAGGACTACGCCTACGGCAGCTCTGGAAGCCATGCTGGGCCTCCCTCCGCTGCACCTGTTCATACAGCAAGAAGCGACGTTGGCGGCGGTCCGTCTCGAAACAATACAACTCTGGGGTAAGAGGGAGTCACAACACACCTCGGTATTACAAGGACTCTATGAGGAATTTCCAATGGCAAAGGCCATTAAAGACCGAGTACCCAAACAGTTTATCTTCGATAAGAAATACAAAATCCAACTCCATGAGGACCACCGCTGCGAGGGGCTGACCCCGGCGGAGCTACGAATCTTCACGGACGGGTCTAAAACAGGTAGCGGTACCGGTGCTGGAGTCTTCTCTGAAGACCTCAACATCCGCATAGCCAAATCACTGGGGGTCCAGAACACAGTTTTCCAAGCAGAATGCATGGGCATCATTCTGGCGGCGGCAGCGGTCGCAGCCAGAGAGGTAAAGGACCACTCAATTCGCATACTATCAGACAGCATGGCCGTTCTGCTGGCGCTTGACAGCCACACGGTCAACTCTGGACTAATATACGAGTGCCACCAGAGCCTAAACCAGGTAGGTGAGCACAACAAAATAACCATTCAGTGGATCAAAGGACACAGCGACTCCCGAGGCAACGACGCAGCGGATGAACTCGCTCGAAGGGGATCTAGTTTGACGGCGGTGGGACCCGAACCTATAGTGCCACTCCCCTTCGGTTACATACGTACTCTGGTCAGGGAACGCACAGGTAATTTACACCGTTGCCTGTGGCAGGATCAGGGTGAGTGTAGACAAGCTAAGGAGGCACTACCCTCCATCAATAGCCGCTTCACCAAACAAGTGCTCAGGTTATCCAAACAGCAGCTACGAACAGTGACAGCCGCTCTGACGGGACACGGCTCCTTTAATAAACACCTCTTTGTCCTAGGTATCACAGACAGCCCCCTGTGCAGAGCCTGCATGGCGGAGGACGAGACAGCAGCTCATGTGCTCCTACACTGCCCTGAGATTGCTACATACAGGGCAAAGTACTTCGGTAACCCAGGTACTCTCCACGAGATCGTCGGCAACACGAAGGCGCTGCTGGCCTTCTTCGGGGAGCTGGGGTGGATCGAATGATTTCTTTCCCACCCGCACGCAAAATACGCGCATATGACGTGGAGTTGCGGATACCAGCCCGTTATACAATACAATACAATACAATAGTAAAACAATAAATCGCCGATAAAAAAAATCCACAGGGCATGAGGGGTTTTAAGGGGTCTGAAAGGTTAGCAGGTGACCCCTTCAGTCGACCATTTCAATTTGGCACATGATGTACCAAACATCCTGTATAATTGTGACAACATGATTCTGGTGGTCAGAGCCAACCTCTTTGGTAACTCATACCAAAATTACCTAAAAATTCCTATGTTCCACAATAAAATCTTGAACTGTGTATTCAAGTTTTAATAATTTCATACCAGCCGAAAATTTCATGTAATGCATAAAGGTTAACAGCATTTTATCTTTGAAATGGGAAAAACTCAAATCAAAATGTTTCAAGTATTACCTGTAATGTAGCAGATTGCCTTTGTAAGGCAGCTTGAATTTGTTGCTGTTGCACAGCTTGTAACTGTTCATGCAGAGTCTGTTGCTGTTGCTGCAGGGTTTGAGCAACTTGCTGTTGCAAAGCTGCCTGAGCTTGCACAATAGCTTGAGCTTGTGCAGGGCTCACTTGTAGAGTCTGCTGCAGACTCTGTTGCAGTGCTTGCTGTTGCTGCTGCTGCTGTTGCTGTTGTTGCTGCTGCTGTTGTTGTTGCTGTTGTTGCTGCTGTTGTTGCTGATGTTGTTGTTGATGCTGTTGCAACATTTGCTGCAAAGTCTCCTGCTGACTTTGCTGCTGTTGCTGCAAAGTCTGTTGCAATGTCCGATTGTGCTGTTGCAGTGCTTGTTGCAAGTTTTGTTGCTGCAACTGCTGCTGCAGCTGATTCTGCTGCTGTTGTATTGCCTGGTTTTGCTCTTGTTGCTGCTGCTGCAGTGTCTGGTGGTTCTGTTGTATACCATTAGCTTGCTGATTGTTCTGTTCAGAGTCGGGACTTGACTGACTTTGTGGCTGCAACAATAGAATTATCAATTATTAGTTATTTGCGGATATTATAACTATGTCGCCATACTCTGTTACAGGGCCAAACATTGATTGCATATAGGTAAATTACAGGTTTAAAGAGGCTACAAACTAATTAGTTCAAATAGTGGTTTTTTTTATCTTTGTAATTTACTGTTTTTATCCACTATCCATACATCAACAGTATCTGACTAATAAATTAACAAACAGAAGTCAGCAAATGGTGTAGCACTTCCCACTTCCCATTTCTTCCATAATGAAATATGAAAACCAATGCATTATCTAATGTTTTGACTCAGTTTGTTCAAAAAAACTTGTAGGAAAATAATTTTAGATCACACCTTTTATCATACATTTCTAACCATTTCTACAATAATAATGAGTAGTTTTTAACCAACTTCAAAACAAGGAGGAGGTTCTCAATGTGGTTGTTTTTTTTTTTTTGTATGTACACCGATAACTCCGTGGTTTCTAGTCCGATTAATCTAATTCTTTTTTCGTTCGATGCAGTATAGTTTCCCATTGGTCCCATAAAAATTTCATCCAATTTGGTTCAGTACCTAGGTACTTTTTATTTTGTGAGCATTTTTATTGATGGATAATGTGATGATCTTTACTTTTTGAGTGTTTGTTACGCGATTACTCCGCCAATTGTGGACCGATTTTCAAAATTCTTTTTTGTTGTAGGTACGAGGAATAGTTCACTTTAGGTAACACTGCAATTTTCATCAAAATCGGTTCGGCAGTTTTTGATAGGGAATTTTATTAGCTTTTTGTGTACATGAGCGATGTTAATACCGGTGCTAAGGATTACCAAATTCTAGTGCACTTGTAAGAAAATGATGTAATTGACAAGAATTTGGGTTGAATATTTAAACTAAAAAGAATAAAATAAAAAACTTAAAAAAAAAATTTAACCGCCTTCAAAAACAACCACAAAAAAGGGTAAAATAACCAACAAAATAAAGTTATTTTGTAGGTTATTTTACCTTTCGGAAGTCGGTGGCATAAAAGACAACGAAATAAAAAAAAACAAAGCCACCGACGACTTCCGAAAGAAAAGTTATTTTGTAGGTTATTTTATCCTTTTTTGTGGTTGTTTCAAAGGCAGTTAATTTTTTTTAAAGTTTTTTATCAGTCTAAATGACATAGTAAACCTTATAGGATAAATGTGGTTCCATTATTTTCCTTTTCGATGACACAGATTTAGTCAGGTAGGTATCAGTGGAGAACTCCGGTATGTCCCGATCTTCTAATACCTACTCAACCAAAAACGAATTATTTAACTGTACTGACTCATGAGTATGCAATAATTGTGAGAATCTATCTTTAAACACTCAGAAATCAAGAAAACAAGAATTTGATTTATTTTCCTTAGAGTACTCTTTGACAACAATAGCATGACACCTTGACCTTGACAATCACAGTTGACAATCTGACAGTTAGACATGTGTAAGTAATGCGAGTGATGCATCACGCGTAATATCACCCGAGCGCGTACTGTAACATCACACATTACTCGACTAAAATAAGCATCACAACATCACAGCGCAGTAGCTCGCGAAATGACTCGGACTCGCTCGAGCTTAGTATGTTATTTAGAACTCTAATTTTATTGGATACAGGGTTTTAAATATAAACCTTTTATACTTATAATATTTATGGTGGTGGTGGTGTCAAGGAAATATTATTTCCTTGACACCACCCTCCGTTGTACGGTCGTAGGTAAATACCACAGTAAATACTCAACTTTGTGCAATTTTTATATTTAAATCATATTAATAAAATCACATTATGCTCATTTCATTTCTTTCATGTTATGAATCATCATAATGACACGCGAACAACATCGTATCACTTGCTGCTATGTAACTATTTCAATAACATGTCCTATTACACTAGAACATTGCATTACATTAGAACGCGCGATGGTGTTCTAGTTCTACCGCATGGCGCTACATCATAACATCACGCGTGATGTTTGAAGTAATGGTGTAATGTAATATTACTCGGCACGAAATGTAATGCCATATGACATCACTTCGTGGTGCACTGTTTTGCACATGTCTACTGACAGTGACACAAAAAGAAAAATAATTTTCTCAAGTGCTTCTGTTTTGGAATTTATTTCTATAGAGATTAAATTATATCAAATGTTTTACAAGCATTGTTCAGAAATATGACAAAAAAAATGCCATTTATCTTGAAAATAATTTAATTGATTTGAGATATTCCTATGTAAGTACATTTGTCAGGCTGTTCAAGAAATTCCTTTTTCGAAAAAGAAAACAAAAGCAGACCGAATGATTTAAAAGAAAAGAATGAATGAAGTGGTTCTAAGTTGTAGCGACCGTTCATCATCTGACTTTTCAAAAATAAACTACCACTTATTTAAAGTAAATAAAACTGTTATAATTTGGGAAATAGAAACGAATGCAACCACCAATTATTTAAATATGTGTATGTGTTTATTTACATGATTGAAAGGTAAGTAAAAAAATCACACTAAAATAACTAAATCTCTTTTACTTTTTAACCTCAAAAAATTAGTTCTGTGGATAATTATTATCAACAAAATATCTGTATTTTGATATTTATATTTTAGTGCTTAATAGGTACTGGTAAAGTTCCTCTTTGTTTGAATGATTTATGTATTTTTTATTTAAAGTTTTTATTGGAAAATTACAAGTGTCGGCTGAAAAAAGATGAATCATAAAATAAACGTTTAAATTCAACAACATACAGCAATACTGATGTTTTATTTTGATAACTAAAGAGAGTATTACAAAATTGTTTCTTCCTTTGTGAATTAAGCATGTGTCTCAATTGGCACTGTGGACAAAAAATAAGTAAAAATGGACTAGATTTTAGCCCCTGGTTAGTACATTCGATTGAAATCGTAAAATACTGTTTTGCTTTGTTTCATTTCTCATTTTGTCAAATAAACCTTTTCGTACCGTAGGAGAAGATGTTGGTTGCGAGTCTACCGATCCAGATGCATACCACCATTGTTGTTGAGGAGATTCTTCTCTCGCGTTTGAATTTGACATTATGCGGTAATCATAACTTGGAGTCGAGGTATCACCACCGTTGTTCGTAAATCCACCAGTCATTTTGTATGTATAAAGTTGATGAGTAGAGGCGGCAGTGCTTCTTGCTATCTCCTCATGTAATTGTTGTTGATGCTGTAGTTCACCTGCGCCACCCGGCCACCACGAGGCATCGTCGCGCGCACCCCAAGCGTCCCCCGTCGCGCCCCGATCCCCCATGTTACAATCGTAGCTTGTGGTCAACCAGTTATTTTATGCCTCTTTGGTCACTTTATAATGTTTCCTGCGTTCCGATTGCTGTTGAAATCATGTCCTTTCTCTAATATTGCGAATACTGGAGCGTTAAGCTTTAAGTATTGATAGAATTATATTTTCACTAAAACACTGTCACTTTTCATACAAATCGGTTTTTATCACAAAGACTCAATATGATTATGTATGCCACATTATTTTTTAATCAAATTTATTCCGTGGAAATCGAAAACGCACAAGGTCTCGCGTGTTGTTTAGTGAAAAAGCTACCGGCTGTAAGTTCCACTCCACACGCGTACGTTTTGTCTTCGTTTGTACTTAAGTCAATAAAGTTGGCAACGTCGCAGAGTCAGACGCCAAACAAGTGCACACAAGCGCCCTCAACGCGCAGCGGCCATTTTAGAAACGTTCGAACATATACGAAAAGAGACGAGTGTGCACGAACTGGCAACAAGCCCGTCCAGCAACCGGTCAATAAGACGATTAGCGCAGCCTCGGCTATCCATGTTCATACTGAAATTCTTTTGTTTATAATTCTAGTAAATTTACATAGGTACCTTTAATGGGGACATTTCGCATCTTACTTTATCAAGAATTTATTTCGTAGAAAAGTGTTGTCGAACATACAAAGTTAATAATTATTTTTTGAATAGAAAAAAAAACACAGTTGTGTTGTTTTTGCACAGAAAATAAAAATATAGCTTTGTAAGGATAAGTGTAATATACTAAGTTCTATGAACTGAATAAAATTGGGTCACTTATCTATCATACAATTCATAGAACAAAGTAGAGTAGGTACTTGTAAGCTTCTAAGCTTTCAAGGCCACTGTTGTACTTAAGCAAAAAATCGCTAGTTTTTATGGGATCCGGCCGAATAACTATGGCTAAATCAATAGGTATTTTCTTATTTTACAACTTGAGACCAGTTGATTGAAATGAATTGTAGTCATAACATTCTCTTTGTATTTATTCTGTATCATTAACTTAACAAGTGCCGAACGTTCTTTCAAGGTGCATTTCATTTAAAATATGTTTTAAGATTATGTAGATACCGATTTATGTGCACATCAGTCATGTCTAGCTGATTTTTTCAATTACGAATGGCTAGCGAAAATCGGTAAATTAGTATATTAATTTATCACAACAAACATGATGATATGATACGCAGCCCGCAAAGGCTTTACTAATGTATTTTTTTTAACTTTGGACCATAAAATACATTGAATCTCGGAATATTTTATTAGTTAATCGACATTTAGTAGCAGTTCAGTTCACATAGTTGTGGGAAGCACGTTTGTGAATACGTGCTTCCCACAACTATTCGTTCTAATTTTTGATACTTATCCCCAGCAGTCAAGTGACTTATAATACTCTGCATCATATCTACTTACTGTACCTTTACCATTGGTGCAGTGCACTTCTGCAATTGTCACCTTCATGCCCTCATACCTTTTCGATGGCTGATGATGATGGGAGTAGAGTTATGGATCATTTACTTACCCAGGTCGCGTAAATTTAACATCATATAAAATTTGAATTTTCATATAGCATGTAAGTAGGTACCTACATAATTTAATTATTTACTGTTTAATCATTCAATGCTATTAACCGACTTCAAAAATGAGCAGATTCTCTCTCAATTTGATTTATAAGTATGTACACGGACTACTCCGAGGTTTCTACTCCGATTTGCGTGATTCTTTTATTGTTCAATGCAGTATACCTACATGCCATTTGGTTTCATAAAAATTTCACTCAATTTGACTCAGTAGTTTTTATTTTATGGGCACTTTTCGCTTATTGTTTACTTGGATGATGTTATTACCGTTACTACGGAAGTACTTACAAAATTGTAGTGCGCAATCGTGCATGTTAGAAAATTATGAATATGAGAAAATTTGGGTTGCATACTTGAACTGAAAAGGGTAAAATAAAAAACATATGAAAATAACTGACTTCAAAAACAACCACAAAAAAGCGTGAAGTCTTTTAATTTGGAAGTCGGTGACATTTTAGTCAACGAAATAACAAAGCCACCGACTTCCGAAAGAAAAAATATTTCACACTTTTTTGTGGTTGTTTTTGCAATCGGTTAAATTGTTTAAAAGTTTTTTATTCCAATAGATGAGTCTTAATTTACATTGCTGCATAAAAATTTATATAAACTTGCTTCTTCAATACAGATGACTTAGTGATCTAGCAAGAAGAGCAGAGCTTTACCCAAAAAATTCGTATTGTACACCATGTTGTTGTAATTTTGTATACTTGTATGTGCCTCATGTACTACATACCTTCAATTCAAGTGACTAAATTAATAAATTATTATATTTACTGCTGAAAATAAATACCTTACTTAGTAGTAAGTATGGTATTTATTTTTTTCAGCAGTCAATAGTTTCTTTATACTTAATAATATGTATTCGAAGTTCGAAGCAGGAGTCGACGCTTTCCGTTGCGCGTATGTATTTGGATTTGTCTCATATAAGACCTTTATTTATACCATTTACAAAATACAAACGTTCAGTGCTCTTACCATCAGGCTTTCCATCGGATTCCAAGAAAATCTGGACTGATACTAAAAATGACGGTTATAGCAACTACCTATTTCAGGTTTCAGGGTCGCACCAAGCATTTGGCGAAATACATATATGAAGTTTAATTAATCAAATAATTTAAAAATAACCTGATGTTAATTATCAGTGCCTAGAACCTAATCACGAAGTACTTATTGCGATTGGGATGTTTTGCGAAACTTTTCTGGTCCAAAGTACAAACTTTCAAATGATATATTTAAGTACCAGTAACTTGTGTTATAGGCACAAGCCTATAACACTAGTTACTGGCTAGAGTACTTAATTATATCATTAGGTACCCAAAGTAAAATTTTGTTAACGCGCTCAATTACGTTATTACGAATAGTAATATCATTTTGAAGACTTACAAGATATCAAAGTTACACGGCAATGTGAAGAAAGAGGATGAAGCAAGCTAACGTTGGTACCTATCACGTAGGACTAATCCTAGGAGAGTTATTTAACTTACCAATACCAGTACTATAAATTTCACTTGTGCATTTTAGGGTTCCGTAGCCAAATGGCAAAAACGGAACCCTTATAGATTCGTCATATCTGTCTGTCTGTCTGTTCGTCCGTATGTCACAGCCACTTTTTGTCGAAACTATAAGAGCTATCCTGTTGCAACTTGGTAGGTAGATGTATTATGTGAATCGCATTAGGATTTTCACACAAAAATAAAAAAAAACAAATTTTGGGGGTCTCTCCATACTTACAATTGAAATTCAATTTTTTTTTACGTGTGGGGTATCTATGGATAGGTCTTTAAAAATTATATTGAGGTTACGAATATCATTTTTTTCTAAACTGAACAGTTTGCACGAGAGACACTTCCAAAGTGGTAAAATGTGTGTCCTGTAACTTCTAAAATAAGAGAATGATAAAACTAAAAGAAAATATATAATGTAGACCTTAATAAAAACTTCCAACGAAAATTGATTTGGATGAGATACAGTTAGCAGTTTTTGAGATATAGTACATTTTCAAAAACCACAAAATTAAATATAACTTTGCCATTCATACAAACACTATAATAATAATAATAATAATATTATTTTTTTATTATTTTTATTGTTTGTGTAGGTATATTACTTACTGATCTTAATACAATTATATCCCTAATCTATGCTTGCTACTACGGAACCCTTCATGGGCGAGTCCAACTCACACTTGGCCGGTTTTTTTCCAATGAATCTGCCGTTATTAGATCAATAATTATTAGAAAAGGAAGCCATAAATAAAAACAAGTAACATTAATAAAAACAACATTTTTAAACTAGGGATGCATCGATACGCCTTTTCACCGATACGATACCGATACCGATACTCTTATAAAAATATCGGCGATACCGATACCGATACGAATACGCTTATAGTGAATTAAAAAATTAAGATAAAATAAATAAATCACAAGTCAGATTATTTTTTTATTAATACAAAAAGTAGTGTCATAGGTTGATATTAGATAATAATTAATTTTAGTGATTAAACTAACATTAATAAGATTTTTGTTAAAAAAACAAAGTAACCTTAATTTTTTCGGAGAAAGGCTTTTTCGCAAGTCTGATTGAATAAGATCTGCTCTGGAAAATAGTCTCTCAGATGCGAAAGAACTCATTTGGATACTAAAGTAGTTCGGCGCAATTTTTTTCAAGTTTGGGTATAAAACGTCACTGCGCCAGAAAACGAATGGATCTGCATCTCTCGATATATTTGGAGACTTTAGGTATCTCTCGCTCACTTCTTCTTTGAGAGAATTACAGCTCAGAGTAGACAGGGGCTCATCTTCTTCGGACTCTTTAATAATATCTTCACAAACACTCCAAAGCCCGCCACTAGTACGCATCTGAGAACTTACAGTTACAGTACTGGCTTTCCCCGGGCATAGTTCGTGCCTCGTTTGCAACGAAATAGACGAGACAACACGCTCGTTTACATGACATTTTTAAATTAAAAAGTATCGTTGAATCGGTCATAAAATATCGTCGATACCGATATATCGGCTAACCCGAAGTATCGCCGATATATCGGTATCGGTATTCGTATCGGATGCATCGCTATTTTAAACCCTGCTTTTCACGGAAATGACAGAGGAAGGTGAGATTATGGCAATGACTGAATTCATTCTTCATACATGTGAGATCAGCCATTTAATTCTGCACCGTGAAAACTCAAGAATTTCCGAATATAAATAAGCAGGTACCACAACTAGATGGCATTTATTTTTTGTGGCATGGAAGATAAACATCGCAATTTGCAAAGCTTAAGTAGGTACGTAAGTACGTACCTAAACACTGGAGAGGGATAAATTGTTGCAAGATTTGAAATACACAGATGATTTTTTGACAAACGCAGTTCAGTTTACACTTTAGATTTAAATGTTAAAACGTGATTTCAAAGGTGTTTGGCAACAATATAGTGATATATCATTTTGCTGGCATTTATCTTTCGAATTAGAAATCATAAGAATTATTTTCTGTACGTATACGTAAGCAGGTTTACGCGTACTACATTTTAGACTGCGTCAATGCGTCTTTCCCATCAGGGGTCATTACTCTTTAAAAGTTATAATGCCCCCACCCCTTTCAGAAAATGCCTTGTTTTACGCCGGTTACGTGCCGCAGCTGTTGCAAAACATCCCAAATAAAATCCAACATATCCATCTATACATAGGTATTCTATTATCTTCCATGCTGCTATAGAAATTTACACTGACCTGCTGGTAAAACTATCAAGATTTCATTAATTACTAGATGTACTTACATGTAGTTGCTAAACATATCGCCAAGAATTGAAAAAAAAATATGTAGGCAGACCTACCATAATCGTACTATGAGTAACGAGAGAAACTTCAAAATATATATTATCGAATTTAATCGAACAAAAGTACCTAGGTATATTGAATTCACTTATGAACATAATTTAAGTTGCTCAAATAAGTCAAATGTAATGCGTCAAATAAGAACCTAATTAGTTCATTCATAAAAACACAATAATTAAGCTGCATAGGTACTTAAAAACATTATCTAGTAGACTATCTCGTGGATAATTAGTTTAATGTATTCATTTACTATTTATGAATTAATGCTGAATCAGTTTAATTTAACACACCTATTTAGGTATAAAACTCGTGAAAACCGAATGCGTAGGTATACGGTTCAACATATGTTCGAATAAACAAATCATACATAGGTACTTACACAAATCTTTCCATTAATGGATATATCATACCTATAAACATTAACAACATACCTACCTATTACCTATATTGTTATGTATACATATCGATAAGTATGTATAGTAGATAAAGGTATACGTATAGTATCTGTCACCTTACTTCGGCACTCGGCAGCCATTTGCTTACAAAATTAGAATGTAAAGCTATAAATATCATTTCGAGCATAACACTGAGACTATTTAAACCACAGAAAGAATTAACATGATACAACTTTTTCGTTTAATATCAAATGGTTATAATAGGAAATAATGTAACTCACCGAGTATTGTGTTTATTAAAAACGAGCACACGATTTCAGCGCTTATTACGTAGGGAACTTTGCTGCGTTCGTCGTAATGAATACATGAACAGACGATGTCAGTGACAAAACATTCCGATTGGTTTAAATTAAATGCCCCGCCATTTTTCAGCCAATAACTGAGCTAGTCTTAGCTTTATTTTTTGTTTATACTACAATACATAGGTACGTTGTCATATTCTATGCATGCACACATTCACCGAAAGAACTGTTTTCATTTCGAGGTTCTAATAGTGTTACGCTAAAGTAGGTGCTATTCACCATTTCAATAATGCCCTATTTCAAAGGCGCACCGTAACTTTAGGTGAGTGAATGAGTGAGTGAATGAAATGACGAACTAGTAATAATAAAATTTGTAATGGCGATGCCATCGGTCGGTGCGGGATACGACGAGTCGAGTCCTTTTCATTTTTATTCAGTAGCTGCAGTTGAATTTGATAATAGCTCCGTGGATACAATAAATTCGCGTAAATTAGTTCTGGTTTTAGTAGCCCCATAGTAAAAGAATTGAATACTTGGACAAATAAAACGATTGAACAGTAGCAATGGACAATTTGTTGCATATGTGCAGTGAATAGAGATTTACTAGCTTCGTAAAGTGATCGGTGTGCAATAGACAAACGGCCGGGCATACAATGTGATGATTTTAATTGATTTATTTAACGCAAATGATCTGTGTTGTTATAAATCATAACCTCAATTGTGTGTCATTGTGAATACGTCGAACTGTTTTCCATCGCCTTGTGCGGGGTGTAATAGAACAGTTATTTCATTCGTTATATATGATTCAACGGGAGTATCAAATGAACAACGGGTTTAGTACAGGAGAAGAAGATTCTAGAGGAAATTCTGACCAAATATGTTGCCTTATGGATGACGGCGAGAGCTGCAGGCGACCCGCAGGCAACGCCTCGTACAGCAAACGCATACAAAAGACTGTCGCCCAAAGAAGGCTGAAACTCAACATTGACCCTCAAGTATGTCACATACATTTTTATTTATTTTTAACATTCATCAATAACAACCTGAGTGACTTCTAACACAATAGCAATTATTATATTGGGTAACTGAATTCCATATGTTATTTTCAGGCCAGGCATACTTACATTTGTGATTATCATAAAACAATGATACAGTGTGCAAGGACGAAGCAGAGGAGGCCCAAGGACTCCGAGGATGACAGCAACGAGGCAGAGATGGATTCACCAGAAGTTGACTGGTTCCAATTACAAGTGAACACACTGAGGAGATACAAAAGACATTATAAGGTGCCAACAAGGCCAGGATTGAACAAAGCTCAACTAGCTGATGTAAGTACTTCATTACTAATGTATTCTCTTATTATGTATCCTCAATGTTCATTTAATTAATTCTTAAAAAAAAAAACACTATCCTGTTTATTCATAGCAATTACTAAAAGTATGTTTATTATTTTACAGGCTATCCAAAAACATTTCAAATCATTACCTGTGAATGAAAAGGAAATTATGACTTATTTTATTTATATGGTGAAGACTAATGGCAACAAGTTAGACCAGAAAAATGGGATGAACTCTGACTCAGTGTAGAATAATAATTGACTGTAATTTATAACTGAAGTGTGTAGGTTTAACATAGTATAATTAGATTTATGAATAGTTTTGATGTTTATTTTCTTCTTATATTTTCAATCTGAATTCTACAATAAAAGCATAGAAATATAGATTGAGAATCAGTTGCAAAGAAATTTGAAGTATATTACTTCATGCCAAATTGTAAACTTGCTAAATTCTCTAATGATTTTGAATGAGTGAATGTTTTAAAATGTATTATTATAATTATTCCACACCTCTGTGCCCACTAGCAACACATGAACTTCTCTACTCTATTTATTTTCTTGTTAGTGTACTTAGATAATATTTTTCTGTATTATACTTAAATCCTTTCAGTGTCAAATGTTATGATTGTTTATTGACAAGGGACATGCAATGGCTAATATAATACTGCTAAGAGAGATTATAATAACAGGAAGTTTTTAAAATGTAAATTTATTACATTTTATTTAACAAGTACAAGTGTATTATTTCAGTCTTCCTCCGAATCTGATGAAATTTCTATCCATTGTGAAGCTCCTTGCTTTGTTTGTATTTCTGCAGTCTGAGGTTTTGATGCAACAACTGAAAAAAAAAAGATTTATGTTTAGATAGATATACAATATTTAGGCTATGATATTCACAAAAAAAAATAATCCCACTAAAAACTTTTGATTAATTAACTGAGTCTCATGGTCAATTTTATACTGAATATACTGACCATCATATTTGGTAGGCTCTGGATCAGAATCAGCATCCATGATATCATCTTCTATTTCATCATCAATATTATAATGTTTGAGTTTGATATTCAAATCCTTTTTACTTAAACTCTGCAGGTGATCTTGTGTTATTATATCTGAGAAATTAATCTTCACTCTTTTTTGTCTGAAAATAAAACAAATTGATCATAACTCTCTAACAAATAATGAATAAGTTATACATACATTTGACTTCAGTAGTAATTTTTTCCCTGGTTAGTGACAGGAACTTCAATGTTTCGTCTTTACCTACCCCTGGCGTAAATTAGCGTGATATTACCATACAAAATGTCATTGACTTCATTTATATTTCACTCAACTTGGTATTTAATTACCATTTTTAATGTGGTATACCAATATGTACCTATAGATAAAGAGTTCTATTTCTTAGGTAGGTACTCATGGTGGGTTTTTGTTTAGATAACTGAGATAACTAAATAAAGTCGCGCCCTCCTTTTGTTGTGTACGTTTCGACTGCTTGGCCACAGACACAGTTTCATAGAAGAAAAAACAACCGTGTCAACATTACCTAAGCTTCGTACGAAGGAATTTGTAAAACTAATAGAATCATTCAGAAAGTTAAAAACGTCTAATCATGGTCGCACCGCCGAAACGTGAGGAACCGCGCGGCCACGCAGCTGTCATAAACGGAGCTCGGTAGCAGTCCCATTCTTTTTGCTAACCACTGATAACATTTCGAAGAAAATAGCAGTGCTTAGCAAAATGAATGAATGGGACTTCTAGGTACTAATCTCCGTTTAAGAGAACTGCGTGGCCGCGCGGTTCTCCATGTTTCACCTGCGCGGTATTTAAGTTCTGCTCGTCGTAAAGTCTAAACATTAGGGCTTTATTCAAACTAGTCTATAAGTATGAATATTATTTCGATCAAAATGTCTTAATTCAGATATTCAATTCGAAATCATATCATTACAATGAGAATGGGAAGTACTAAGTTCCGTACAAGAGAACTGCGGGTCCACGCGGTCTTCATGTTTCGACCTTGTTGCCATGGTTAAACTTTGATAATTTCTGGATCAATGAATTTGCGACTTTCAAGTAGTGTTTTCACTAGGGGCGTTTGTCCCGTAACTCTGTTCATCATCATCATCATTTCAGCGTATTGCAGTCCACTGCTGGACATAGGCTTCTGCCAGGAAGCGCCACACCTTACGATCTCCCGCTTTTTTCATCCAGCTACTGCGAGCCTCCTTCTTTCGGCCATCTGAGAGTGTCAATCCGAGAATCTTCCTACTCCACCTTGCGTCAGTTCTGCAGCAGACATGACCAGCCCACTGCCACTTCACTTGCTACAGTACCGAAATGGCACAACATTGCTGTACCTTCTCGGGCGACGTTATATTATTCACCACTGGGTAGGTAGTGTGAACAAGACAGATGTCGAGTAACATTGTCCCATAAAGTCGCAGGGACATGCTACATAACAGTCTGGCCAATGATATTATAAGTCATAGATATGTTATACACGTACTAAACAACAGAAAAAAGCGAACCGCGCAGAGAGGCAGCACACATACACACTTTTTATTCACACACATTACATTTCACTACAAGTAAAAAGGATAGCTTGATAAAACCAAAATGAAAAAAAGTGACAGCTAGATGGTGACGCTCTCTCTTTTATCTCACTCGCACTCTCACTCGCACTCTTTCTTTTACGACGCCATATTATAGAAACGTAATGTTTTATTTGTGAAAATATTAAGATAAATAATATATTTACGAATGATAAGTGATTCTTTGACTTTTAGAAGTCTTGCTTGTATAATTTGCACAATATCTCATCACACACGACGGCATTTTCGGTGGTTTTGAGTCACTTTTACTTTTGACTCACTCTGTAGTACGTGAAGTGCATCCGTTGTCGCTGGCAACGTCGGACTGAGGTCAAGGTTTGTGAATCAACCATATTTGAGCGCGTCTGTTTTTGAGCGCGTATAACGTATCTACACCTTTTTTACTTATAATATCATTGAGTCTGGCAATAATTCTCCGCATATGTCTAATAATAAAAATGCGACCTTGTTTGTTAGTTTTTACAAAATCCTTCGTAATGTTGACCAAGTAAACTTTCTTCTATAACACTGGCCAAGCAGTCGACATGGACACAAATAAAATTTCCACACTTCTAGCTAGAACGAAAAAGAGATTATAGGTATAACAGTCTCTCTTTCCTGCATGACATAAAACTAAATAATACATACATAAACTCACGCCTTCTTTCAATGGGAGTAAGCAGAAACTACAGAGCGCCACCTGCTACGATCCTTACATGGAGTAGGTATAATATGTACTTCTCACCTCATCAACATTCATACATCTGGTCATACACACCGATTGCGAGTACTACGCACCTTTCTGAAGCACTTCACCAATAAGGTCAGTGTAGGTCTTCCAATAGCGTCCCCTCCCGACGTTTCTACTCACCTCCGCCTTCTAAATTCCTTTTGTTAGTCGCCTTTCACTCATCCTCATAAATAATTTTGATAAAATTAAATAATGTCCTTGGTAACGTAACGTAAAGGAAAGGGATAGATGGTTATATAATTGTTTTTTTCATTTTCTAGCTAGAGAGTATGGCAATTTGAAGCAGATAGTGCTCAGGCTCAGTCCATGCTATAAATCTATGGCTCAATAATTTGAGCTATGATAAGAACCCACCTCAGAGTATCATCACTGACAATAGCCTTCTTGATATGATCAACAACTTCTTTACATTTGTCACTAGCTCCTTGCAAGACTTTGCGAAGTACTCCAAAACTGGATGCAGCTCCACTCAAGTTCATTACACATATTTCTTTGTATTGGTTGAATCCAACTACTACAAGGCCTCCACATGGGGTTGTGCCGTCTTCTGTGCTGCTGGTGCATACAGATTCTTCAAGGAAATTGGGGTCTGCTAGTGGTATGCTGAAATGTTTGAAATAATCATTAAATAAAATAAGAATCATCACTATTACTGCATGTTGTTATGAGAGGAGGTAGCTCACAGTGGTATCGGCCCCGACTTACGAGTTGTAAGCCGTGGTTTCAAACCCAGCCTGGTGCAGTACTTTGTGTAATTTATTTCATCACCACTGCTCTCAAAACTGTATGTATACGTTACGTCCTAGAAACATCAAATTCGAAGTCATGTGCCATCTACCAACCCGCACTGGACCCGCGTGGGGCACTCCCTCTCAGAGAGGAGACCTGTAGGTATCCCAGCATGCAGCAGTGGAAACATTGTTGGCTGATGATAACTGTTACTGCTTCTGTTAGCTTGTGTCATCCCAGTGCTGAGCAAAGACCTCTCACTATAATTTCTATCTCTTCCGATCCAGGTTCAATGTGGACAACTGGTTATTAGTTCTAATTCTTTCCACTAGCAGAGTTATTTGTTCAGTTGTCATTAGAAAAAAACATAAAAGTTTGTAACTGGACATCTAAAATGGCCACTTGGCCATTTTAGATGTCCAGTTACAAACTGTTGCAAACTGATAAAGATAACAGCATTGCAATTGAAAGAAAACGGAGATGCATGCAAATTACGTAAAAAAAAAAACAATTGCTAATATCAATGTTGCTTAAATTGTAATTATGTACATTGCTTAAGCAATTGAATATACTCCGGGCGATCCTCGCAGTGGTGACACCCAGGCGTTTCTTCCCTCCTTATCTGACACAGGTACCTCCCGAAACTTCCGTGTCCGGTGAGGACCTGCGTCAGGCGGTAGGTCAGGATGCCGTGACGCCTATCAAGCCACTTCTCAAAGAGGGGTCTTACCGCCGCGATTGCGGCGTGCCCGGACCTCGGTTGCGACAGCCGCTCCCTCAATACTGCCCTAGACATGCAGAGCTTAAAAAATATATACTTACTCTCCATTAAATATAGCTATTGTGCTACACACAGGATAATGGAACAGTACTGTCGGTATAGGATCCTTCTCAGTAATGTCATGTATAATAACGCTGTCCCCACTACGCGTCACATCAGGCCTCTTGAAATGTGCCAAGGAGGTTACAGTTGCTATGCTCGCACATTCAATGAGGTTACCATCATGATTCAGGATTTTGACGTCCACCCTTAGAGACCAGACCTGGAAAATTTAAGAATAGGTGCTATTATTGGTGATGTGATGCATGCAAGTTTGATGGCACGGTTAGCCCATTGGCTGGGTAATTGGACTGCTGCGTTGCGAGTAGCAGGTGCGATTACCACACGAAGCATAGTTGTTTCGGGTCTGAGGGTTTATGTATGTGAGTTTATATGTTTGTAAACTCATCCACGACACAGGAGCAATTCCTAGTGCGGAGCAACAAGTTTTTAAAAAAGAGAAGTATTTTTCTATTACCATCATTAACAGAAAAAAGTCAGCTTCATTAGGTGCATTATCATTTTGTTAGGCTTACATGTATTTTTGCACTCAGTTCCAAACAATACCACAACAGATACGAATTTATGACTAAGAATTTCTCCTGGATTGTGGGAGATTTTATAAAAACGAACTCATGTACACTAACACCCAGATCTGGTACAACTAATGTTAGATCATACAAATATTTTATGTAATGAATGTGCAGGAGTGACTGGAGTTTATCTGTGACGGTATTGTTTTCTCAGCAATACAGGATAATTCCAAAACTTTGAATAATGTATTACAACACTCCAGGGGAATCCCATAAGAAAGGTATCAAAAGAAACAGAAGACCCCTTTGATTATTGTTAACTTTCTTCTATTTAAAAATAACTAACTTATCTCTCTACCTAACAATATTTTCGACAACACAAAGAAACTTGTTTTGCAAATGTTTTGTACTTTATTATCAGTATAAAATCTCACCTTTTCTTCAACAACAATGCACAAGGACTCGAGGTCAATGCACTTGGAGTCTTTGTAAGCTTTTTCAAGCATTCTGTTCAAATGTACTGCAAGGTCTGTCTGCCGATTGGCTTCAATGTGTGGGGCTGCCATTGGATTCATCTCCACATTAATGTAGAGTAAACCCTCATTAGGTCTGATTTGTTTAGGCTGCACCACTTCACATGAAACTTGTGCAAGGACTCTATAAAGTAAAAAAAAAACTAGGTAGGTATTTAAATGAGGAATGAAGTTTTCTTGAGACATGTTTTTCGATAAATGCACCTACGCATATTCATAGGAAAAGTTGATTGATTGATTGGGTCAGTGGGTCGTCTTAGGGGCGGAGTACAACTACATACAATAAATACTACTACTAATTTATTCGTTTGGGATACCATTTCAAGATCTATTAAAAGTTTAGAGGAAAGACAAAGTAAGTTTACTGGTAAGTTTTAAAACTTGAATAATATGCATACTTAGTCTCTCCCAATGACACAATACAACTGCCATATTCAGATCCAAAAGAAATGTTTAATGTTCTGCTTTCATTATAAGTTCTCCCGTCTAAACGCTGTAATTAAAACAAAAGTTTGAAAAACTTGTAAACTGTAAATAAATAATGTTTGCAATCCAACTGAAAACGCCTTACATGCCCCTCAAATACTATTTTATTTACAAAGTTCTTTTCACAATTCGAAAGATATACATCTCTCATGTTTTTAAGTTAATTTAAACTATTTTAAAATAGAAATACTGTTTTTCTAGGTTATGTTTTGATCACGCTTTGTTGTGACTTTGACATTGACATCAGATCATTTTTTTTTTTACCCGGATGGGAAGGCTAGTCTTTCGACCTTATTGCCTACAATATTTTCTTCCGTGATATATTTATTTAGTAATGTCTTTCGTAGTGTGACATCATCAGATCAGTGACAGCCCAGTGCAGTGACATAAAGTTCGAGCTTCCTTCGTATTTACGGGATGCATTCATCAATATTTCTTTTTGCGCTTCTGATTTTATAGCGGTTTATCTCAACACAACGCATCGATGCTTTTGAAATGTGGTGCTGGAGAAAAATGTTGCAGTTTTATTTACTAACACTTTTTGTATTGAATATGTAGTAGTTTATTATTACTTATAAGATTATGTTTGTGTATTTTATCTATGGGCCTTCGTTGCCTGATGACAAATAAATAAATAAAATAAAAAAAAAACTCGACCAGTCTAGTTTGAGACGTCCGCCTGACAGGTCGTGTGACCGTGCGTCAAAATTCAAACTTCGTTGGACGATTATAGGAAAATATGCCTAAAGTTTGATTTTTAATTCGAGTCAGTAAAATGACAAATGCAACTGTCACTGATACATACAAAATCATAGACATTATAATCCTATGGACTGGAAATACCTACACCAAAAACGTGGATACCTACAAGTTCGCATGGCACATAAAATGGCGGCCAATGCTAGGGTTGTGCCAATCAAGAAACATAGTGTTACTGTAACGAATATGGATACTAGTATCCCTAGAACTTTTAGGATTACATAATAGTATTACGACTAGATACCATGATTAAATTATAATCCATGTAGTTACGTAAAAAAAATGAAAATTTTCACATTTGCGCTATTGCTTGTAATTAAATATTATACATATATTTATGTGTTAGCGTTAATTTAAAAAATTGACGATTAATTCGGATTGTACAGGTAAACCTTTGGACTTGTTAATTTGTCTTTTTAAAAAGTCTTTTGGTCCCGTCAAGTCTTCTATCACAACAGCCTTCAAATCAGCAATTTTTTTTTCCTTCGTATTGTTTCATTGAGGCGTTTAATTGTTTTCTGTTGATTGACGTATTTTTCTTTAAAGGCTTTAATTTTTCCAGTTTGTAAAACCTGTAATAGAAAAGATAAATAGTTAAATCAAATCAAATTTATTTCAACTAGGCCAATAATTACAGGCACTTTTGAATGGTCAAAAGACAAAAATAAATCAGTACAAAATTGTTATGGTGCTACAGTTCTAGTCACAAGACATAATAACTGTGAAAGTACCGTAGGTGCCCATTCCAGAGCGAAGATCTCTATGCAAAAGAACGGACAAGAAACTCCATGGACACTCTTTTTACACTCAACGTAGCAAGTTAAGTGTACAGTTAATAAAAAAAATAAAATAATGAAAATTAAAATAGACCGTGGCAGCTAAGAGATGACCAGTCCCATCTGACAGCGCCTTTTCACGAACATGCCAAATGTATCAGCACTATTAACCAATAACTTAACAATGCACCGTTAAAAAATAATTTGCATATTGCATTTTATTGCTAAAAGTTCTTTTCAAGTGACAGTTGACAAGTCTTTGACAGATTGCGGCGCTTGATGTGCTGCCGTCTGTTTGTCAGAAAACGGTTAAAAATTCAACATCTACATACCTCTTTGTGCACTGTTCCCACAAATTGATGGGTCAACTGCAATGGTGCCTCCATTACACTAGATGGTTCATCTATTACGGTAGATGGTTGCTTTATTACAGTAGATGTACAAGAAACATCAGATTCTTGAAAGTTGCTTGTTTCACAGAATACAAATGACTCTGGAAGTTGTTTTTTGTTGGATGTCTGAAAAAAAAAATGAAATATGCATTACTATCCATATAACTTAGGCTACAAAACCAGGCTGTTATTTAACAATCATTTTAATACACACTTACCGAAAATATTGTAGGTACAGAGTTCTCATGTAACCTAATAACATCAAGTGTTCTGTTAAAACATTTTTCTACAAAGTGAAGTGAACACATAAGCCAGTCTTTACTTCGAGAACAAATTTTTTCGTCACTGAAACCTATAAATGATTAGTATTTTTTTATCAATATATCATTTGGTAACAGTTTCAGTGTAACGAAGGACTAGTATCGGGAACTATTACAGCAACGGTACAACACTATTATTATTGTAAACAAACAAACGAAAATAAGAAATGAAAAATATTATCTGTAGGACGGAAATAAACCCAAATATTAATACTCTAACCATGAAAACAAGGTCACATAGCGATTTCTTTACCGAAATTGTTCTATTTCATGTAGTTTTGCATGAAAACGTGTTACTAACCTGTACAAAGTCAATTCAGGCTGATTTTTCTTTTTCCTGGCATGACAAGACACAATGGAACATCCAGGCATGTTGAATTACTGTTTCTTAATGGTAACACGCACTTTTAAAAGAAAACACTCCGTAATTTACTCAAAAATCTAAATTCAACAAAAAGTAAACAACTGTTTGACAGCAGAACTACTACGAAACTTGGCACATAAAATGGCGAAATGGGCACGTTTCTGTAACTGTGGGAAATATCCCAACAAAATATTCCATTTTGAGCAACAACCGAAATATTGTTGTCTCTTTTGTCAAATATGATTACTGCATTAGAAGGAAAGAGACAAACCAATATTTCACTCTCTGTCTCATGTTTGACTCATATTTGTATAAGCAAAATGTATGTATAGAACATCGGGGCATCTCCATATAACTTCATCTCAATGTACAAAATGAAACAAACCAGGAACATTGGAAATGTCATTTTACTGACTCGAATTAATAATCGTAGTTTAGTTGCGCTTTGCGTAACTGCAAATCAAGATATAAGAAAACATGTGGACTTGAAATCCATTTATTTTCGTAAATATTTTTTTTTTATGTTTACCTGGTTTTTAAGAGTTTGTCTGATATTATTCTAGAACTCTTGCATTTTTCAAATAAACGCCATCTGTTGCTCAGTAGCTGTACGAAGTATACGACAACTTTGCTAAAGAATTAGAGTTGTCTGTTTATCGATATTTTATTAAGTCGAAGAGTAATTATAATACCACATGATTAATTTCGTATACTGACTTGTTTATGAATGAAAGAGATACTTACGGAAAAACTTTTTTAGGAGACTAGCTCCCTTTTGAAACATTTTTATTTTGTTCAAGGGCGAGCTGTCCACAAAAATTAATATAAACATTTATTTTGATGCCGTTTGACACATTTAATGTTAGGATCATTTTATGACATGGGAAAAATAAAATCGAGACGGTGGAAGTTGGTCAAAAGAAAAAGACGTTTTCATCAAATCATACGAGCGAAAAAAAAAAACACTTTTATGTTGTTCATTGACTAAGTTAATGACGATAGATTAATAACAATACTGTTGAACATAATCGTCAAATTGATATTATAGGATTGTATTAATAACTAATAATTTAATTTCTGTTCTGCCCTTACACACTTTTTAATTTTTTTCTAATATTTAAATCCTAGTTAACTTTATCGATGTTTATGTATCGATAATTGTGCCATTCTAAAATGTTGCACCCCTATCACAAGATGCTCAGTTCTGCCATCTATTGTGTAATGGCTGAAATATATTCTGATGAATTATTTTAATACGAGGTTTTGCTATACAACGCTAGATAGCGCTACTGACGCCCGACATCAACATTTTTGTATGACAATATTCCCAATGCCCGCTCTATAGTTCTTTTAAATCTCTTTGGTTACTGGCAAGGTTGATGGCAAGCGTCCGAGGGGTAGCAGTCCACTTAGATGGTCGGACCAAATTCGCTCTTCCCTGGACACGAAACTTCACGATGCTCTTCATTCTGCCAAGGACAGAAGCAGATGGCGGAGCATCGTCAAGCTCAAAGTGACTTCACGTCGGGGGAATCACGACCCTCAGCAATGAGGAATACGACGCGAGGAGGAGGATCTCAACACAAAGAGAAAAATACATTCGATCAAAGTCTATGATCAAAGTGTTCAACACTTTGATCACAGACTTTGATCTTTTTTATCTTTGATAGGTATTTCTCTTTCTGTTTCTAAATCCATCAAAATAATATTCTTTTTTTTTCCTCAACATTTTAATAAATGGCAACTATTTATAAACCCGGGAATTTAAAATTTAATTTCTTAGTACTTGTCTGACAAACCCCAAAAATGGGAATTGAAAAATCGGTATTACCTATTGTGAAAAAGCCTAGGTACCTGCTACAAATTAACAAAGCCAATACCTACGAAATATTGCATTCAAGTATTGAATATGAATTACATATTACGCGATAAGAGATTGAACCTTGATTGAACTATTGAAGGAGGCAGAGATATTTTACGTAGAAAACAAGTTCTAAGCTTCTCGAAATAAAAGCACCAAAAGTATTCCTTTTCGATCATTATATCATTAAGGTAACCAACAACCAACAATTAGTTAAGAGTATCAATAATTAATAAAAGATGAACTCCAAAAAGTAAGTAACTTTCAGGTTTTCATTAATTAGCAAACTGTTTATCGAATATTCTGTTTCAAGAAAATACATAATTAGTCTGTTGTTCAACGTTTTAAACATTCAATAAACAGCAACTATGTAAGTAGTGGGGTGCTAAGACAGGAAACCTCCACGTGCGCCCGTGGACTGGAGTTCCCTCTCGGATACGTCTGGGGGGAAGACCAGTTTTTCGGGCCGGTGCACCCTGGGATGCGGGCAAAAACTCTTCCTTTGGCACTGTGTGCCTAAGGGGTCTCTTTGCCCGTATGCGAATAGCCTGTCGGGTGGACGCTCCAACGCGTGTCCCTCTGATTAGCAGAGGGCACAGCGGCGGAGCGGGCTTGCGGGCGGTGAGTAATGGGTAGCTCGTCGTCCGACCAAGGACCAAGCCCGGGTCGGTGGCACGTCGTGTCGTGTTTCGCGCGTGCCTTCGGGGAGTTGTCAGCAAACTGACGGGGCCCCTTATGGGGCCAAATGCCTACTGGGGTCGCGAGTTTTTCTTAACCCAGGATACCGTGGCCCCGGAACGTAAAGGGCATCAGAAGGAACACGGGTGGATTTACCACCTAAAAAAAACTATGTAAGTAGTCAAATAAATTACTGTAGCATTTATTATTGGTATAATATTATAGGCAATACCTATGTATTGATAGCAGCGCCTATTACGATGGGGTCACCGTTCAGTTAGCGTACACGCTATCTCTTCGAAATTTTGTTAGGTGCTAGGACATGTTCGTGACGTTTTCGTCACGATGTTTTCCTTCACCATACTAAGATCAGGGATAATGAAATACTTTATATTTATTATTAATCCTCGATCTGGAAAACATTTAAGGGGCATACATGACAATACATTTACCTATCTAATAATTACTTACATCCAATTAATTCCGTGGTACTATCAGGTATCGTAAATCACACAATATGACAATTTACCGAGTAACTCGTCGTGCCGTCACCCATTAACGAGCTATGATTATTTACCTCTACATTAATATCATGTGGAATAGTATGGATATGCTTCTAATATTTCTTTAACTTACTTCGCAGGGTTAACAGATTACGATAATGAGTCCCGACTGAAATGTCATACAAATTCTACATTACAGGGCTTACTTTACCGGGGTCGCGGAACTGTCTCATCAGGTAACCGTGACCCTAGAACGTAAAACGAAAATCCAAGGTATGCTTCAATAGCCTTCTAAGCTTCTTCCTGCCGTGGATTTTAGTCAGTACGAGTCTGACAGTCCCTCCCATCCCGCCCTGGGTGGGAGGATCCATTTGATAATTTTACAAGGATAAAAAAACAGGGTTTACGTTTTTTTTCACAGATTTCTCAGCTTATCTAAGCATAATTAATATCAGCCTACTGCTTGGACCTAGTCTCCATAAGTGTTGATGTAATTCATGGATGGTATGGTTGATGTACGCTGGATGCAGGTCGCTTCCAACCTGTATATGTGGAGATCTAAAGGGGAGGCCTACGTTCAGCAGTGGAAGTCTTATGGCTGAGATGATGATGATGATGATGATGATGATGGTTGATGTTACTCACGCACGATGGCTTTGTTCTCTGTTTTTACCATGGCTTGTTATCGTAAAATATACAGGGTGATTTGTTATTCGATGCAGTCCTTGAAATGGGTGATACTAGACCTTATTTGCAACAATTTTAACCCCGACAATATGGGGTCTAAACTGACTGGTCTTAGAGATATCGAACTTTAAAGATTTTTCGAAAAATTTCTACCTTTCCCTCATTAAGTGCTTATTGTTAGAAAGTAACGATAGTCACCCTTTAGATTTTATGCTTTTCTGATAGAATATGAACGACCGAATCTAGTGAATACAAGTTTGTTGTAAAAATAATCATATCTTGGGAAATTAAGTGTCATAAAGTTTCTGTTTTGAAGATTTCTGAAAACTTTCCTTGTCTTTCAAAGCATATTTTTCAAAATAAATGTACGACACTTGGTGTACAAATTACAGAAAAAACTTCCTTGTCTCATTACCTTTCTAAAATGGTGCCACAGTATCCACTTTTAGTTAGTGTCTTACCAGAAAATTAGGGTTGTTACTAACAAAGTAGTAAATCAAAGAAAATCGGTTATAATGTTTTTTCTACCCAACATTTTTTTCTGTGGTTTTTGTCCAAACTGCTATCTGATATTAGCTTTTTGAGTTAATGCGCTTAATTTTGGTCGATCGCATCAAGCAAAATCGGTCTTTATCTGGAGTATTTTTACCTATGGACCAGATAGTCAAACCATCAATTTTCTTTCATTTGAAACAGCTACTTGAAACAAATGTACAATGACGGAATGTTTAAAAGCTCTGGTTTCGCAAAAAAAAAACTAAACTGGCGTGCATAACAGTTGGGTCACCCTACTTGTAGGACAGGTAAAAATACTCCAGATAAAGACCGATTTTGCCTGATGCGATCGACCAAAATTAAGCGCATTGACTCAAAAAGCTAATATCAGACAGCAGTTTGGACCAAAACCACAGAAAAAAAATGTTGGGTCGAAAAAACATTAGAACCGATTTACTTTGATTTACTACTTTGTAAGTAACAACCCTAATTTTCTGGTAACACACTAACTAAAAGTGGATACTGTGACACCATTTTAGAAAGGTGATGAAACAAGGAAGTTTTTTCTGTAATTTGTACACCAAGTGTCATACATTTATTTTGAAAAATATGCTTTGAAAGACAAGGAAAGTTTTCAGAAATCTTCAAAACAGAAACTTTATGACACTTAATTTCCCAAGATATGATTATTTTTATAACAAACTTGTATTCACTAGATTCAGTCGTTCATATTCTATCAGAAAAGCATAAATTCTAAGTGGCGACTATCGTTAATTTCTAACAATAAGCACTTAATGAGGGAGAGGTGGAAATTTTTCGAAAAATCTTTAAAGTTCGATATCTCTAAAACCAGTCAGTTTAGACCCCATATTGTCGGGGTTAAAATTGTTGCAAATAAGGTCTAGTATCACCCATTTCAAGGACCGCATCGAATAACAAATCACCCTGTATAGGTCGAACATGATAAGAACGCAACCATTTTGAACTGGCGTGGGAACCAGTTATCTCCTGACTGAGGAGAGTTGACACCAATCATGGGACAAAATTGATTGCCTATCTCTATTTATCGCCAAATATTTTCTGATTCGGTCCCAATGTACCTACTTCAGTTCCTTAAATCCTGTTTTTACTGAAAATATCCTTCGACCATGATTAATGATCGAAGTTAATTCTGGTTGTTCTGAAGGCTGCAGATGCTCTAAGTTGGAACCAAACGTTAACGCAGTCCTTTCAATATAGAAAGGTTACCGGTAACTAACGTACCTACTACAAGCACAGCCACAAGTAATCAGTGCTATGAGTAAGGTGCTATCACCTAGGTATAACCAAGCGGAAACTTCCATAACATTGCGAAAACCGCGATTAAGAATTCCATTGATTTATTTATTACACAGAATGTCAATGTTAGCCCAACGTGCATTAGCTTAGCGTGGGGGGACAGTGGTGGCGAGTGGCGAAAGGCCATGTCACTAGCGCATCCTCGCAGTCGTCCGTGACCAGTGGTTGTCGCCATTCGACCAACGACCACCAAATGTGTCCCACGGTGGAGACCGTCGGGCTCATTATGCCATGGCCGGCATAGAACTAATAATATCGTCGATATGTAACGCCACATTTTGCGAAGTACCTTACAATGACACCTATAAAGGTGAATTTTATGGCAATTTGTTTTTTAAAGACCTACTATAATTATTCAACAATTTTAATGGTGTAGTTTTTCAAGATTTAAGCAATTGCATTAGATATTGACTAACTTCCTGTCTTTCCAAGATTAACAAGTTCTTAATTTATTGTTAGGACCGGACGCGTTACAAGCAAAGGAGATCAATTTTAATAATTTGGCGAAGGAAGTCAATGGGAAGAATCTGAAAGTTACGACGTATAATGTAAGTTAAGTGATAAGTACATTTTCTTTAAAGTAAAGACGGTGCATGAAGATTCACGGTTGCTGAACTGATGAGATCCTGAAACATATCTCGTTTCTGTTTTGTTAATTGCCAATTAAAGAAAATCAATCAAAGATTATTAGAAGAGAAAGAGTAAGTAACAAATACTAAGTGAAGTGCTGTAGTTAATTTAGATCTAAATTAAGTTTGCGACGAACTACAAACACACACTATGCCGCCCGACGGCTGTTGCATCGCGGGTATGCTGTACCATTTTAATCCTTGTGCCAATAGCCCTGCGTTCCAGGAGCAGTGTCGCCGACATAGTGTTTCTTAAGAGACTGCAGATAGATCAGTTGGATCACAATTCATTAATGTTTTCAGAACACTCCTTTGAGTTGGACTGAATTTCACAATGGCACGGTTGTCGGCAAAGGCGTGGCTTTTATCATCATGGATATTTTGCGGAAAAAGTTTAATTTCACCTACGACGTGGTTGAGCCCAGAAGAAACTATGAGATGGGCAATAAGATGAATGACGACTCTATAATAGGACTCGTAAATACCAGCGTAAGTTTTTGTGTTTTTTTTTTATCTTTTTTGTACCGTGAATGTATGATTCGGATCTTGGCAGCATGCAGCAGCAGCTGCCGCTACAGTGTGCCGCTCAAGTACTACTGGATCCCTTTATAGGTATAGGTACGGGTCTATGTGACATTTCATTTTGAGCTCGGCTCGACTCACTTTTAGCTTATCAGGTTTGAAAGAATTGTCCTTAGTTCCAAAGATTGAAGTTCTTATATCCAAGATTTTTTTTGGTCCCGCCATCGCCATCTTGATGCTTACAAAATTTTGAACATTTTACAAACAGAGAGTGGACTTAGCCGCAGCATTTTTGCCGACGTTAATAGCTTACCGGGAAAGAGTATCATTCTCAATAGACCTGGACGAAGGCATATGGGTGATGATGCTGAAAAGACCTAAGGAATCTGCCGCCGGATCTGGTCTACTCGCGCCTTTCAATGAGCTAGTGTGGTAAGTCGATGTTAGTTAGATTTTTTAGAATGCGTTTTTTTTTTTATTTTCCTTAGTCCTAATTACTTTTTGCCGGATGTCCACTCTAAAATCTTGCGATAACTATTAGATGATAATATTTTTACCAACGGCAATATATTATGACCTAAGCCAAAGCTATGCATGTTTTTAAAGCACCCAGTTCAATCTGTGATTCAGTGCTAATCCAGATAATTCTGGAACTGCATCCAGATGTTTAAGTATCTGAGTACCTAGGTAAGTATCTTATTAATTGTCTGCAGGGATGATTACTTAACAAAAGATGACATTCATATCTAGATTCCTTCAATCTGTGGCAATACTCGACACTCAACTCCGATCGGTACCATTTATTTTTATTTTATAGATCTACTATCACCCGCTTCTAGGCTCCTTTTGGTCGTAGCGTGATATTATATTAGCCTATAGCCTTCCTCAATATAAGTAATAATATTGGCTATCCAACACAAGTGCCTGAGATTAACGCGTTCAACCTAAAGCTCCAAGTTTTTCCTCTCCTTCCATTTCTACAAACAATCATTTGCCTAGGTACCTGGTCCTGGCAGCCGTTCTAACATTTGGACCCTGCATCACATTCTTCACACGAGTACGAAGCAAGCTGATTACGGATGACGAAGGTGTTCTACCGTTAAAGCCTAGTTTTTGGTTCGTTTACAGCGCTTTCCTCAAGCAAGGCACCAATTTAGCACCTGAAGCAAGTAAGTATAAGCCTACTTAATAATAACGTGTACGAAACTAACCCATACCAAGAAGTACCTAGATGGGGAGGAACTGGACTTATTAATAAAGGGCTGGCCAGAAATCAAACTTGATCGCGGAGAAAGCAGAGGAAAGGGAGATCTTTGACCAGCAGTGCAGAGAGAATACTTTATAAACACCGTGTTGTGACCGTGTCACCGCAGCGCTCATTCCACGCTGCTGGGACTAAAGTTTGATATATGCACGCTTATGGCAGCTACCAGCTTCAAATCGTGTGGCGCGAACAGTGAGCGCTCGCTCTGCGCAATTGGACGATCTCAAAGCCGTCGCGTCGAAGAGCACGTCATACGAGTCCAGCGATGAGATTTCTTAGTGGGAAAATAAAAGGCTCGTACAAGTCAACGATAGGTTTTAATTACCGTTTTTCGTCCTCAATAAAACGCTCTGTTGGTTTTTAACTCTGGGGGTTTGATCAAGTTGTCGTGTTGGCTAAAACTGTTATCATAATAGGTAGTCGTTTCGTTCATCTTGCGCTACGTAAACCTACAATTTTGGGGGTTTTCAAACTGTACCGGTTTTTTAATACCATTATAAGATTGTTCAGTAAGGATTGTTTAGGTAAATAAACAAAAATATTGATCGAAATCACGACGCAGTACCTACCTACCTAAAAATTATGTTTGGGTGGCCATCAGAATGATGATACAAGCATTACAATCTAGTTTCATAACTACGGTCAATTCCTCCCCAGATCGTATCAGGCTTAATGGTTCACGTAATCTATCACTTTTTGTCACACCCTCCCAACTTTCCATGTGCGACACGAAAAGTAATCACAAATGAAAATAGTGTTAATGATCACTGTCAAAATATTTGTCAGGTCATTCTGATTACTGTTATTGTATTGGGCTTTTGATTAATGATGCGGTTTGGAAATAGGTTATACTCTCTTTAGTAACTTTCGATGTAAAGCGTTTAGATTTTATAAATGAACACCGGTTATATTTTAACCGACTTCAAAAAAAGGAAGAGGTTCTCAATCTCAATTCGGTTGTATTTTAACCAAACTCCGCTCAATGCAATTGAAAATTAAAGTTTCAAAAAAGCTATAATGTTTAGACATTCACATAAGTGTTGCTTTGTGTTAATGAAAACGCTAACAATAACATCTAGCTAGGCAAAATCGGTTTTGAGCGCTGCGGCTTATTACCCTCGGGTTTGATTTTCGTACGTAACAGATGTTTGGTTGACCTACAGAAATAAGGCTTGAGCAGACTATCGCTCCAAATTAATAATCTATCTCGGTTGCTATCTTTGTAATACGAGTATGTAACCAATCAACGACCAAATTTGCTAAGATCTTTACCGATTTCCAATCAGACGCAACCGTCGAAAACAAAGAATGTGATTTGGACTGAGATTAGCTTGACGGGGCCCCCTTAGGGCCAAAGCCTGCCGGGCTCGTGGGACTAACGAGCTACCGTGACCCCGGAACGTAAAGGGCTATTGAAAGACACCATGGATTTTATTCAATGCAAGTCTGACAGTCCCTCCTGCCCTGCCCTGGGTAGGAGGACTCGTTTGACGATTTTACCACGTTTAAAAAAGAAGTCTGCGCGAGATCTCATGCCTTGCCACACAGATTGCTAGGCACTTAATTGTTACCACGTAACTGTAAATGTAGAAACGTGGTAGAAACTGCCTATAGTTGGTGCCAGTTAAGATGCCAATAGCGGACATTGACCCCTACCTAATAAGTCCTCGTATCTATACATATAATAAATCTGTAGAAGGGTCAATTCTGTACATTGAAAATATTGAAAAAATAAATAGCGGGGGGTGTTGCTGGATCGATACCAAACCCAAATATGTGATTAAAAAAAAATTTGTCTGTCTGTCTGTCTGTCTGTATGTGCAGGCATCACGTGAAAACTAACGGTTCGATTTCGATGAAACTTGGTATAATTATACCTTATTTTATTATCCTGGGCATAAAATAGGATACTTTTTATCCTGGAAAAATACGTAGAAAAAAAAATCTGTATCAAACCTTATTATGGAACCACTGGCGACACCTATTATCAAAGTAGAACATTACGCCACGCCTGCCTCCATTGATTTCTAAAAAGGTTCCACCACTCACCACTAGATGGCGTTGTGCCTATGACGCGCATTTCTGAATCGCGAATAGCTCAATAGATCTCCTTAATTATTATAGGCTTAGCCGTATTTGGGTCCAATGGATATTTATAAGATGTCATTGTCAGAGTTACTCAAAATGGAGAAATGAACCATCCACGCGAAGACCAACATCCGCGCGGACGGAGTCGCGGGCGGAAGCTAGTAATGACATAAGATCAGAATTAGCATGTTTATAAAATACCGAATAAATTAGTAAGTATTATGTAAGGATATAAGTATCTAAGTATTCATAAGATATCAAAATGGTAAAAATATTTCACCTATACCTAAGATTTTATATTATTTTTATCTTTAAGACTCACAAGTAAACAAGTTATCATATCACAGAAAAATGCAAATTCTGATCTTATGTCATTATACCCTCGTATAATACACTAACTTATTAGGTAAAGGTCAATGTCCGCTATTGACATCTTAACTGGCACCAACTATAGCTTTTCTACCTTTCCCTAACACAATTGCATGGCAGCCATTTCAATCACATGACCATTGTTTTCTAGACACTACCCGCGTCCTCTTCGTCACCTGGTGGCTGTTCATGATACTACTGTCGGCGTTCTACACGGCCAACCTGACTGCCTTCCTAACGCTGTCCAAGTTTACCCTGGCCATCGAGTATCCAAGAGACTTGTACTCGAAGAACTACCGCTGGGTCGCTTCAGCTGGCAGTTCAGTTGAACATGTTGTTAAGTCGGTAAGTTGGTTGTTTTAATTGACAGCTTTAGAAGTTTCAATATCCTAGCATTCTAGAAAACACAGTGAATTGCGTGAAACGTATGAAAAATAAAACGGATTTGAGAAGATGCTACTGCTACTCACTCAACACATAAGTACCTATAGGCAAGAAAGTAATTAGACATACATACGAGTATAATGTAGGTAGGACTAGGTACTCAGGTTTAGGGAGACTGTTTTTCATTTGAAACCTTAATTTATTTTTGTAGTTGGGTAAAAAATAAGGTAATTTAGAAAATATATTAACTACTAATCTTATATCCGCATCTACGTGATACAGATTGAGACTGCCCGTAACTTCGGCCGAAATTACGGCTTTCGTGTTTAGATAGTAGGTATAGTACCCCAGGTGACCCCGGAACGTAAAGGGCTGTTGAAGGACACCGTGGATTTTAGTCAGTACAAGTCTGACAGTTCCTCTTCTATTGAAGGAACAGGGTGTTTTTTTGTTAGAAAGAATCTGACAGCCCCTCCCCAGGGACTCATTTGACGATTTCACCAATAAAAAAGTTAATGTTTAAATAACATCGAATATGTACCTACTTATATTTTGCATTATTCACAATTTCACAGGATGGCGAAGAACTGTACTACTTGAGCGCAATGATCAGCAATGGTAAAGCAAGGTTCCTATCTGTGACAAGCGACAAAGACTTCTTGGAAGCCGTGAAGAAAGGCGCAGTACTGGTCAAGGAACAGACTGTGGTAGACCACCTTATGTACAACGACTATACTTCGAAGAAAGATGTGGAGGAGTCTGATAAGTGCACCTATGTCGTGGCTCCTAACGCGTTTATGAAGAAACAGAGGGCCTTTGCTTATCCTGTTGGCAGCAAGTTGAAGGGGTTATTTGATCCTGTGTAAGTGGGACGTTTTATTTCGCAGTTTTTGGTTCATCAGACCGCGACTAGGCAAACGTAGTGGAGCGACGACCTGCGGAAGGCAGTCGGCAGAGACTGGATGGGGAAAGCTCAGGACCGGGCTTGGTGGCGTACACTGGGAGAGGCCTATGTCCAATAGTCGAATGCAGGTTGACGATGAGGCATAAACACAGGCACTGAACGTAAACTTACGCCCAAAATTAATTTTGTATCTTAAGCCAAATCTTGATCCGTGTTCTTTAACGGCTGCTTGTGATTGGACATCTCGGGCTGGACTATTTAAAATCAAAATAATAATTTTGCAAGAATCAATTAGTTTATTACCCCCTTTTTGATAAAGGGCCCGATCAGATCTAGCTACGCCACTGTCCGGCGCATATTTTCTGTGCAACATGTAGTTCATAATTCGATTTGCCACCTTCCGTAAAAAGGTGTTTCTGTACTAAGAATACTTACGTTCCGTCGCACTAATACTTACCAGGTATTTTCGTTTCACATCCAGACTAACCCAGATATTCCAATCGGGCATACTGGACTTCCTAAAGCGATCTGACCTGCCGAGCACCAAGATCTGCCCGCTAGACTTGCAGTCCAAAGACCGGAAGTTGAGGAACAGTGATCTTATCATGACGTATCTCGTAATGGTCGCCGGATCTGGTATTGCTGTCGCTGTATTTGCTGCTGAGGTACCTAATTCTGTTTTTTGTGGGATATTTACTATTCTTTTAATCTTCGTCGTAAAAAGATGAAAAATGAGTTTGACAGTTATGTGATTGTGTGTGTCTGTGGCACTGCAGCTCTTAAACAGGTGAAGCGATTTCAATGTGGCTTTTTTTTATTTGCCTTTCCAATGACATCAGCTCTTATTATGTGTTGAGGGCAATGTATTTTAGACTCAAAGAATATGAATAAGGCTTTTGATAGTTTTCCGCTAGGCAGCCAATCTTATCAGAACTTATAACTAAATTAAAAATAAATAAATAATCTTTATTCAGAATAAAAGGTAAAATACAAAATTAATCTTAATTTAACGATGAAGATCTCACAAATTTGTATGCCTGTACTAGGATAAACCTGTGTACTATTGACGTAGACAATATTATTTAGTGTGATTGTATAGTGCATCAACATAGATCAGATTCACTTTATCCTTCGTTACTCTCGGAGAGAAATCAGTCGGAAGAACGACTGTCGTGTTGGTCGCGTGGGTGAAACCGTAGTTGCTGAGCGTAGTCAGTAGTAATATAATCACGTTTTGGAGATTAGGTATATGCATTCGAAAACTTAATGCAGTAACAAATACTTAGACCTTTTACGTATTTTCCAGATATTCATAAAACGGTACATCTCCGGAAAAATAAGTACAAACAAAAAAGGAAAGAGAAAGAAGTCGAAAATTGGTAAAAAATCGACGAACTACGACGACAGCCGACCTCCACCTTACGATTCTCTGTTCGGCAAGAACCCTCGGTTTAACGTCGAGACTACACGCACGAAAATTATAAACGGCAGAGAGTATTATGTATTTGAGACGGCAAACGGCGAAAAGAAACTTATCCCTGCTAGAGCGCCTTCATCGTTTCTTTATAGATCAGATAAATAAATGATTTTGGAAAAGGAACGATAAATTGCACCACATTGGAAAGAAATATTATTTTATCAGTTTTCAAAATGAACATATGGAAAATACCTGTAGATTATAATTCAATAGTTAGGCAGCGTTCACTCTAGACTTATAGTCAAGTGTGTTAAGTTCGTTTATGAAGATAGAACTTTGCCACCGATAGATGATTATGCGGGGGCCACACTAACGGGAAATGCCGTTCATTATCGGGACAATAATATAAATGCCCATTATCGCGATAATTAACGGCATTTACCGTTAGTGTGGTCCCAGCATTAATAGTTTTTCGTTCATTCTCACACTCGTGGATGAGGTATGCATATTAATGTTTGGTGTAAACGTAGCCTTATAAAGCAATCATTCAAAATTTCTACATATTTTACTTCAAGTACAAATTTTATCGTTTTAGAGTTAAAAGTGCAATCTGTGCGAAATTGAAAAAAAAGAGTTTAACAATAGTGTAAGCATGTTTTGAATTAAATATAGATTATTTTAGTATAAGTCAAGTGTTATAAATACACTGGCACACAAAAAGCACAATAATTTTAAATGGGGCAGAACTTGTAGTATATTCAATAAAAAAATCAAACAAACTGCTGTTTTATTACATATTTTTATTTAATTGTGAAACGCAATCCACAATTCAACATTCATTTCATTTCTCAACGATACCATTAAAAATAAAACATTTTAATCACTTATGTATCAATAAAATTTGTTTACAAAATGTTGAAACAATTAAAACAATATTTCATTATGTTAAAGAACGCAATCCCCAAAATGGTAGAACATCCCCGGTTTGTGTATCGGATAAAAATTGTAGCTGACCATTTCAGACCCTTAGGCGCTATCTCCACGAGCGAGAGAATCGCGGCGATAATATCGTCGTGCCACGTATTTCCATATACTCTCTATGAACGCGTCTCCACACGGCGATATTAGTCGGCGTATCGCCGCGCGCTCGCTACTGAACGTGGCGCTCTCGCAGCAAACGCGCGGCGGACGCGCGGTGAGCGCGCTACCAGTAGCGAAACAAAACACGGCGATTCCGTAGCGAGTCGTGACGATACGCTGGCGGAATAATCGCTCGTCGTGGAGATTCTTCGACGATAGAAGGACGGACTCGCCGCGATTCTCTCGCTCGTGGAGATGGCGCCTTACAGTTTGTAATAAGGACGAAAATTGGTCAACCAGAAAGTTAGCCGATTGTTAATAAAAACAAAATAAACTAAATCATTTAATTCTTCATAATATTGAGCAGTGACCCAACTGACGCGTCACTTCAATCATACAAGTTCATCATTCATCAGAATTATTATTAATTAATAACTTCATGATTTGATTATTACAAAGAAACTTAATCCTATTACAATTAAATACAAATCGGAAATAATTATTTTATAACATTGTGATTGAAATAAGGAAAAATATCACAAACAAAAAAAAAACATTTTTTTTGTAGATCCAAAATCAAGTCATAGACAATGTAGAGTTATTTTTCAAGGTTTGGTTTTTTTGAAGGTAAATCTATTATACAAAGCTATGCTTGTTCGCACACAATGTTCAGTAATCTCATAATAATTTAATTATATTTCCAACTATAAATAGTCAATAAAAAAGTTCAAATTCGAAACAATAGTAATAGGGGGGAATTTTATTTATAATTTTGGGGCGTAAGTGCAAACACTATTTTTTAGCTAAATTGTGATTTATCTAAGTTATTATTGCAAAGTTACCCGCAAAATGTTCTAATGTCGTCATCTATAAAATTCTAGCCTAATTCGGCCAAAACTACTTAACACTACAAAATTACATCACATTTTTAAGTATTAAGAAACCTAGTGGTTTATTATAGAGAAGGTAAGAAGTTTTGTAAATCTATAAAAAAAAGAATAGGTATGTGTAGAAGGTGGTACTCTATTTTTAAACTCTACTCCTCATAGGAAGATTAATTTTAGTTCTCATAATCATAGTAACAAACGAATTGTGAAAACTGACGCTTGGGTGATCTAAAAACGTTAATAATTAATGAGAATTTTAAAATATGAGATTTGTAACTATTATATGGAACATGGAACTTCACTATTTTGACGCAACGTCACTGTTTCCTTGACTGGTTGTCATGTTAATGTAGGGGCCACACTAACTGGAATTCCCGTTAATTATCGCGATGATGAACGGCATTTCCTGTTAGTGTGGCCCCCGCATTACAGAATATCAATCACCATCTTAATCAAAGTTGTCATTCGCTTCATCACTGACATACAATATGTTTTAAAACCCTGTCAAATCCGAAAGGGGCATATTATGCTTATCGCAATTAAATTACATTAATACATAACCGAGATTTTTCTCCAAAATCTATCTACTAAATTCATCATCGACGGTAATCCTTTGAAATTACAGGATATCACAGTATCTCAAAGATATTACAGGAGCATGAATCAAGTTACTAAATGGCGATGTAAGTTTTATTTTATTAATTAATTATCGTGGTATTTTTACTTATCTTAAAATGATTACATACATAGAATTGAATCTCGATACTTAAATACCTTTAGCGGACCGGTCAGGATTTTTACTAACATATTGAAGTAATGTGTTTAGCATAATGGAGGAATACTTAACATAATTATCAAGAACATATATTTGTGTAAACATTTATATTCACTATAGATAAGATTGTCAGCACACACGTTGCGTCATCCACGTGGAAGATAGGTATCAGTTTATTGACCTCATTTACTTCGTAAGTTTCCTTTGATTTACAACACTGTTTGTTATTGTAATACAAAAATAATGCCACCAAAAAGAATACTTCAAGATAAAAAAATATAAATAATATGCGTATTGTACTTCAGGGATAAACAATCCAAAATGTATAAAAAACAAAACCCTTTAATAGCCGGGCCACACTAACGGCATTTCCCGTCGATTGTCGCGATAATAGTTTTTAAATGTTCATTACCGCGATAATCAACGACATTTCCCGTTAGTGTGACCCTAGTGTAAAAATGAAAAAGTTTGTTATAAAATAATCAGTAATATTTCGATAGGATATTTTATGGGAGCAAAGAGCTTTTTTTACCAACAAAAACCTGTATTGATTTCATCTCAATGTTAATGTGTGGTAATTGCTACGATGAATAATATAATTATTTCACAGCAGCCTTGAAGACGTATAGGTACTATTCATACAATAGAAAATTATTTCATTATCTTATGTTGCAAAATAATTCAACAACATTGTTTTGGTTTAAACAACTATCACCCACATATTAGTTGTGAAATATTTCACAATAATACAATTTCCAATTAAACTTCAATTAATTTTTGCTTACGCTTCAAAAATTGAAAGACTTTATTTTTGTTAGCGTGCTCTAATGTGGCTATCAGTTCAAAAACGCGTCTCACTCAAAATCATAAAAAAAACTTTCAGCCAAAAAGTATAGAATCTTATCAGACATTCATTTCTAAACTTCTAAAAATTCCAATTTAATAAAAAAACATTATGAATAATTTTATCTAAGCATCTGTAACAATTTAGATAAGGTAAGTACTTAATTTAAAAATGAGAAACGATGTAACACTAATGAATGAAGTTTCTACTGAAGGCGAATGAAATGAGATTTATCGAATTTTAGTTACAACAGCAGGAATGGATCATAACAGCGTATATCAAAAGCTGTGGTCATATTTAAGAATGGTGCATAGACTACCAAAATGAGGGACTTTCTCTATGGGACCATCGTCTTAAATGCGAAATATTGTTATTATTTAGCTGTCCTAAAATTACAACTTTTAAATACTACGACTATGACGGTGGTCCCATGCATAGGCATAAATGGACTGAGCATTCATCATTCTAATGTCAAGTAAAAACACGCAGAAAAATGTGACAGAGACAAGCGATCACAACTGCCATATTATCTTTTTTCTATTATCATTCTCTATGTCTTATAGGAAAGAGATATAAATAGCGAAATCGCTTTCTCTTTCTAGATAGTGGTCAATTTAATGTAGGTATTGCTTAGTCTATTCTCTATGTCTATGTACCCATAGAGAAATAATTTCAATTTACTGGTCTGGACTGGACGACAGCGTTAAATATGGCAACACCTTTCATGTACACGCTGTAGATGACACGTTAGAAATTCGTGGTTCTCCTAATAATGTTCGATATTATTATTATAATGATGAATATTATAATAACAATGGAACTAATTTCACAGCTAATGTGTAGTGAAAGTGACGGGGTTAGTCCGTAACAGCTCGGTCGGGCCCGGCCGGGTGTCAGACCGCGAGACGACCGTCCACCATAGGAGACGGGAGCAGTGAGCTAAAAAAAACACTAATATTAAACTCCCTTTCTATAACCTGCCGTTTTTCTTTTAATACCTTAATATGTTAAGGTATTAACATAAATTAGAAAATCAAGTTATTATCTACCTGTTTAATAGTTTCTATTCAGCTGCGTTTTGTCTACAATATTATGCCGACAGAATTGCTGTCGAAAAAATATATTAGATTGAAATGATATAAAAGAAAGTTTTTAGGTTTTACGGGCATATATTATTATGGTGATACATACTGTATATTAATTGTACTTTTACCTTAAATTCTACTACTTAATGGATCTGTCGGCAGTTAAATATTTTGAGCGAAGAAAAAGAAATACTCTAATACTACGGTCACAAAATAATACTTCTAAATTCCAATTTAGCCCCAGAATGTTAGTCAAACGCAAGAGAGTTAACTAACGACGAAATAGTACTCTTTGGGCTTGTAGGAAGACTGTCAATGTTTTCTTGTTGTTTCTTAATATTTAAATACACAGTAAGTTTGAAAATATTTAACGATTTTTTTAACAAATAAATTAAAACAGCATTTATTTTTAAAATTTAAAAAATCGAAAAAAAAATGTTGAACATTTTCAAGCTCACTGCGTTCACTTTCAACTAACTACACAACATAAAATTTACGACAATCCTTAATCACATATAGCCGTTAGAAACAACGTGATATCACCGATAACATATCGAGAGATCGATAAAATCGAATAGGTCCATTCGCTACTCGGTTTCGTCGTTTCCATCATTGTCTACTAACCCGCACTCTAAAGCTTCAAGGTTCCACGTGGTGGCCTGCCGGCCTTGACCTCCGGCGCCGTTGGTGGAACACATGGACTCGGTTCTAGATCCCATGGTTCTCTGCCTGCAGAGGTACGGGGTTACGGCAGGAGAAGGAGAATTCTGCTCCTGGAAATCCTGGAATTTTCAAAGGTCCTATTATATGAGGTTGACTGATTCCAAATTTTCGACCTCGGTGGATAAAAAAATCCCCAAACCCTTACTGAATAATCCGTTTAGTAGAAGTTCAGTCATTAAGAACTACCAGAAATATGCATCCTTATAAAAATCAAGTTTATTTTTACATGACACAGAAAATCTATAACTCTCACGTGTTACTAATCTAGTTCAAATATATGAGAAATATCTGATAACAATCAGCTTCACAGATAACATACAACAGTTCTACAGAAACATGATTTATATGCATGAATGATGTCCAATACAAGTTTGTATTGTATGTACATACTTGGCAACAAGTACTGAATAAATAATGTGATAACTTAGCTAATTATTTTTAATTACTCTCTGTGTCGAGTTGGTAAGAAGTGTTGTTGTGAATGTATGTTTTGTTTTTCTTTATGTTCACCCTTTTTGCAGATAAATAAGTGTGTGTGTGTTTACCTACGCTAATATTTACACAATACCAGTATGTTTGGTCAAATAAAAATACATGCTTTAAGTCTACTTCAACAATAAAACTTCTACCTACTGGTGCGTTCAACAAAGTAAACGTTTACCTTTATTATTATTTCTGAGTAAATTGCCTTTGTCAGACAATTTTCATAGTTGATATAGGTCGTAGCAATTACGTGTACTTCGGAAAATATGCAACGATATTGATCGGACGGCAAAGCGGTCACCCAGTGCTCCACAAATGATTAAAGCCAATTATCCTGAGAGCACTACAAGCTATAAGACATTCCAATTTTCTTCTATTCACTTTGCTCTGGATTTCAATAAGGTAGAATTTTCTATAACATTGGCACTTACTACGTTATCTGTCTGTACACTGATATAAAAATAAATAATTGAAGATTGAAACTGTAAGGAAAACCAGGAAAAAGGAGTAGGTAATTAATCAGGAGTCAGGATTGTGAGTTAGCCATTTCACCTTATTAATATTTGTGCTCATACCATTGTGTCCAACTGTGATCTTAAGTGTTATAGGTCCAATACAGTACTGTATAGATAAGATTATCTGCCACCAATAGTCATGCAAGTCAAATGTTTAGTTATCATTATTTCTTCCATGTTGCCTTTTGTATAAGTTAGTATAGTATCGGAGATCGGCTAGCTAGGTCAACTCTAAAGAAATCAAAGTCCAATAAATTGTAAACATTTTACTATTTTTATAAATCTTTTACAACAAATGAACACAGCCTCGTTAACAAACATTTGGCATTAATACAAAATCACTTATGATTTAATGAACCTTTAATAATAACAATACAACTATATGATTCAACAAATAACTTCTATACAAATATATCTTCTATACATATAAAATATAATTAATCTAACGATTTCTACATTAGTTTTCATTGAAAATCTTGATATTGTTTGACATAGAGAGGGTCGGCCTGTTCATTTCGTCCACTCTCAACGAAAGCATCTCCTTGAACAAGATTTTATCGAACCCTTATCGTTTCTAAACTGAAAAACTGTAATTGAAATACAAATAATACTGCTAAGTTACTGACAAATAAAATAAAATTAAAAATAGTAAGGAAAAACCCTAATTTCATTTCTAAACGAAAAAAAAAAAGAATTTGGTTATAAATAAAAAGCATAGAGTATGGCATACATCAGTTTATTTAATGTCCACGCGGTTTGTGAAATATAGACAACAAAAACATATTCGACGCTTCCATTCCTGATAAAGAATACGTGATGCACGAAGCGTTTTTATTTTGTTTAAACATTCACGTTTATTTACTTGCATTATATGCTTAAGAGATTGTGTATGCCCAGGCTTTATACAAAGATTGTCAGCAATATCAGCAGCAATAATTTAATAAAGGCTATAAAAACATAGCCTTTTTTACACTGTCCCCAATTTTCGTGAACAGTAGCATCTCGTTCTTTCCCTAAAGACTAGTACAACTATTCTTTGGTCCTAAAGATATTTTATCCAAAATCGATTTTTTTTTACACTTTATACACAATATACAGAATAATATGTACAATGGGTTACTTTAACAATTATCCCAAAACCAATTTAGTTATTGTGATTTACAACATAATTCATAGACAAAAACCAATTTGAAAACGAGGTAATTTGAGACCAATTATCATAAGAACAAAAAAGAAACCCTTTATCAAAGTCATTTGGGACTTCATTTACAAAAAAAAAAACACAAATAAAGTTACTTTAAACCAGATGTTTGACTATGACGATATGTATTTTTTCTTTCCATACACATTAATTTAACTACCCAAACAGACCAAAATCGAAATATTGGTTCATTCTTACACCAGTTAGGAAGATAGGAATTTTGGAAAATTTGTAAGTAAAGAGAGAAAAAATTTTGAAGCTTGGTAGATTTTCCAGCAGTATTGGTTATAGGACCCGAGGGATTTGTACTGTAATAAGGCGCGGTGTCTAGCTACTAAATAATGTCTTCTGGTAAAAGACGCACCTGTTGGTTGGGCCCGCAACACGTGGCGTTGTGACAGAGGTCGTTCGGTGGACAGTGAAGGGCGCAGGGCGCTTCTGCTGACGCTCCGCTTATTATCTGAAAGAAAATATATGTTGTTTTAATTTTGCAAGCTTCCGCTTAACCTTGTCTGACGTCAAGCGTCTATAGTACAATAATCTAGATACCGATATTTTCAGTACTACGACAGACAGGTGAAATAAAAATCGGTCAAGCCGTTTAGGAGAAAAATGACTAACACACGGACTCAAACTTTCAAATGATTTGAAATTGTAAACATTTTGTATTTGATAGACATTTTTAAGAGAATAAAATAAAGAACTCTTTCTTTCTCAGAATAAAAAATGATTAAGCCGCATTACTGTTAATTGAAAAATGATTTAATATTTTTTGTTTTACACAATAAATTTATCCGGAATGGAGGGAGGAGGCCTTTGCTCATGAGTGGGACAGAAAGGATTTAACAAAAAAAAAGACAAAATCAAATGAGCTCCGTCTAGGTGTTGCAATAATTCCAGATTTCCAAACAGTACCGAGGACGCTTTGTGTAATATTATTGAAATCTAATCTGATTACAAAGTAGTAGCACCTTCAGATAAGAGGAGAACTTGCAAACACAATTAATATTAACACCTTATCATGATAATTTAACGAAATAATCGTTGGAATATTATTATTTTACGACACGATACTATCATTATTCGGCATAACGACATTAACGATTTTATTAGGCTTATAAGGTGACGAAATTATGATTTTGAAGATAGGAATCATTGATAATTATATTTCGTTATTCTTATTGGTATTATTTTTTCAAGAATTTATTTTTGAATTACATTTATCAGGAATTAAGGAAATATTTAAGCTTGCATTTGATCACTATCACATCTATTGGTATGCGATGATGCACCGTTTGCTCACATATTATATCACTAAATGTATCGAAGACTCAGAAACATGCTACTTTTTTGCGTGTCGATTGTAGATTATAACACTTGGCCCCAAAATTCTTTAGTTACTGCATATACATGAGAAATGAGCCAATCCCAGTCAAGTGCTGTATAAAGGCCTCTATCAATTGCGCCATAACCAGGCCGATGGTCGATGGAGCAAACGAGTTCTGAGGTGGAGACTATTTATCAGCAAGCGTATTGTGGAACGCAGCCTCTTTTTTTTCAGGCTATAGGTACTATCCCACTCACTGCTGGGCAAAGGAATGAGCTCCACTACTTCCGTTGCTCGCTGCCGGCGACTTCGGTTTTTATTTAAAAGGAGTATTCTGGATGCGGAAGGAGGGAAACCGAATGACACCCACGACGCAGGAGAAAAAATGTTATATTGGTTGCAATGATATAAAATCTTACCTCATTTCCACCTATAGGCAGCTCCACAAACTCTGGTTGTATTGTGGTTGAATGGATGCCTTCGTTATGGAAGAACTCTTTCACCTTCTCCGCAATCTTCATGTACTCTGATAGATTTCTACACCTATAACAGAAAAAAAAAATATCGCATTGTAGTATACTTTGTTAGTTTAATGTAGATGTGTGTTTTTTTCTGTCATGTCAGGGAATTAGAGGAAAAACGGTATGTGAAAAGATTAAATTGCAGTGTAGCTTTTTTTCATAATGCATAAGGCCGAGCCACAGATCACTATAATTATGAAATCTTTGGCCGTGTTACCATTTACTTGAAGATAAACTAACTGTAAGCAAATAACACCACATCAATCAAAGTTGTAGGTAATATAAACGCAACTAAGAGCTAACAGTCAAACAAAGACATTATCCCTATATTGTTTTAAACTGCATTGTTGTGGTTTGCATTTCTAAAACAATATGAAAATAAATCAGTAACGGGTGAATCCAATACGTCTTCTTTAATAAATTTTCCTTGTGTACACATAGGGATAGAAAAACATCATAGTCAATGGCCGGAAAGTCTGAGAACTAGTGCCACCAGCCTTACCACGGGGGATACCCGTGGCACGCAGCGTCCACTCACTGCGCCAACTTTGCCATCCTAGTATGTATTTGGCGTGGAGCAACTGCCTTATCTGATCTCCATAACCCAGTTAGCTTATTGAATCGGCAATATGATAGATAGTATTGCAACCCCACGGAACCAATATTTGGATGACCAGCAAGTAGTTGTTTTGGGTCTGGGTGTTTGTGAGTTTCAATGTTTGTAAACGCACCCACACGGTACCGGAGAAATTGTGTGTGAAAAAAACAGTTTTATTCGGTTAGACTAGAACTCTGGAAGCCGATTTCAACATATTTGAAATAATTCTGGTCAGATGTTAATACACACAGGAAAAGTCATAAACATCGATTACCGATGTAATCTATACAAGAAAATTTCAAAGCGTGATAAATTGAAAAAATATCGTTTTGAAAACATGCTAGATGTTACTTTCAATTCAATATTCTCACACAATGACGTTATATTTTAAACAAAGCGCATTCATCATTGATTGTTATTTCAAAACACATTAGTACTGATCTCGCTTCGTAAATTATTAAACAATGAGAATGTTTATTTTAATGAATCCATTCGTTTCGGTGTTTAATTTTTTTTTATGTTTTATATTAGCTTGCTCCTGGCCCAGCAAAGGTAAGGTCTAACAGGGAGCGAGATCACCCATAATAAACTGGAATTCCTGATCATCGACAGAACCGAGTAACTTATTGTCGAACTCCGACAGGCGAGGTGAGGTGTGGTCTATCACCGCCATTGGAATGGCTTCCCTCACGGGAGAGTACAAAACTGTAGGGTTTTTGCACGGTCCGGAAAATTTTGAGAGTTTAAATGTAGAATGTTGAAGATATTCTAGAAGTAAGGAATTTTTGTGCTTATTGGAGCAGATGAAGAGTAAGTCACTTCAAAAATTAAAGCATTTTCACTCTGCTGTTTATTTTTACCTTGATATATCATTTTTTTTTTTTGCAAATTTCATGCAATTCAACCTCGTCGCAAATAAATGTTATGCATGAAATAAATTTTATCTGTTTGGGGTCGATAATTTAATAAAGTCGATGACACACACAAACAGCGTGGAATAAAGGCGCCGACGCATTGGTTCATTGACATTGATTCTGGGACAAAGACTAGTTTGGATTGGCTCGTTGCCAAAAGCAATTTATACGTGAAAAGTTTTTCAAAAACAAACATTTCTGGGTGAGCAGGAAAATTGGTTTGTTTGAAAAAGTAAACTTTTGAAACACGCGTGGTTACAACATGCTCACGTTGAAAACACTCATTTAAATAAGTATATAAAATAAAAAAATGATTTTTCTGGTAATTAAAATTTTAATATTTTTTACTAAAACTGTTCAATATACGAGTATGTATTTTTATACACCGTGACTTTTTGGTCGTCTTACAACGGCAGCCCAGTTCATGTATCCAATGACTAGAACACGTTTATAATAAAAAAATTGGGATTTATGAGATTTTAATAATTTCAAAATAAAAATATTTTTCATTATTATGACGCAAGGCGTAGTTAAAAAAACACCCTTGTCTCATAGAAAATGGAGATGGAATGATCTGCTCGACTCGTGCGCTGGGTAGGTATACTCTACAGTTCGATACGTATACATTTTTACAGGATGTTTCATATTTCTAACGTACCTATTTATTAATGATAAAAAATATTATTAATGTAAAAAAAAATAATGATGCCTAGAGGTATTTTATGTCGGATACATTAGGTGGACCTCTTTTGTAAGACGACTAAAAAGTCACGGTGTATATTATAGACTTCATTAGAGCCTTAAATAACAATAATATAGAAAAGTATGTGTCAACCTTTTTCTTGAAAATAATCTACTTATTTATTTTATTTTTAAATGAAGTTCCAAGTAAATAATAAATTATTATAATACATTTTGTTACTTTTAATATTATTATTTTATTTCCTACCGATTTTATTAACCAATTACCTACTACTACTGGGCCAATCCATGGGCCAATCTTTCTACCTCCATATTGTATCGTTTGATTGTGTACGAAAGTGATAATAAGTATCAAAGTAGCAAATTACACATATCCTACTATGTATGAACGTTGACACAGTCTCTTCAGGAACCTTATCAGGCTGCACTAAAAGGCTTTGCTTATCACATCGCGTTGTTATTGACGCGTGCAAACGACAGACTGTGCAAGACTGTGAGTTGGCGGAGGAAAAGTTACGAATGTTCCGATAAATATATACAACGTCTGTAATATATCTAACGTCTATACTCTATCTATATATAAAAATCAAATGTTGTTCGTTAGTCTCGCTGAAACTCAGAAACAGGTCGACCGATTGGAATAAAAAAATGTTCATAATAATCCGGGCGAGTCTTTTATAAAAGATTTGCTGTTCCCCGCGATTTCACTTGCTTTTCGGCTCTTATGGGTTGTAGTGTGATGTGATATAGCCCCTCCTCGAGAAATAGACTATCTGATTTTTTCACTTTGAGCCATAATGAAGCCATAATCTTCAGCTTTATAATATTGGTACCAATAGATAGAAAATTTCCTAAAAAAATAGATTTTGGAAAGACTTTACGGACGTATTTTGCCCAGAAGGCCACGTGTGCTATTCCAAATTGCTAGACAATAATTCTGATAGCTCGTCTTTGAGCACGATATAAATACAATTAATGTATATCCTATAGCACGCTAGAATAATGTAGTTTCCAACCAGTTTTATTTTTAGAAATTGTCACTAGCCAAGGAGATTACCCCCTACCAAATTGACCGCTATAAAATATTAGTACAGATCTACTTTCATAAAATGCCTGTGCGAAGTCGGGGCTGGTTACTAGTACATATTATATAGGCACGTATATACAATGACGTACTTGACCCACTTGCAATAGACAGGTACTGATTTATACGCTAATTTGTACGTTATGTTGTAACAAAATTTGGTTCATAATTGAATGTAAACATTTGATATCGTTACAATGGTGTCGCTTCTGTGTCGGCTAAATAAAAATGAATGGACGATAATTATGATAAGAATATTTAAGTTATTAAATGATGATGACTTGGAAGGACTTGGGGGACGCCTTTGCCCAGCAGTGGGACAGTGTAGGCTGAACAAAAAAAAAGTGATGTTGAATGGCTACTGTTTAACAGACGGAAGACGCAGCGTAGGCAGGTTTCCCACTAGGTGGACCGACAGTCATCGTGAGAGTCGCGGGCAACCGATGATGGATGGCGAATTGTCATTCGGCAAGGCTGTCTAAGGGGGAGGCCTATGTCCAGCAGTGGACGTCTTTCGGATGATGATGATGAACAGATAGATGATGATCAAAATATGCCAAACTACTGTTAGACTCGTTCTGACACCACTGTTCTATGAGTTGCGCTTTGCGTTCTAGGAAAGTGGTGTTCTATTTAGTTCCAATAATTTAAAAACATCCCCAACATAAAAAAAAGAAACTAAGTAAACTCTTTACATAAAACTCCCGCAGTCAATTATGTCGTCCTAGTTCCAACTGCTGCTGTTATTTTTTTTTATAAAAAGGTTCTCAACATTATTTCAACCTTTTTACTACTCACAAGCACAACTGAAAAAAGGTTTTTACAAAACTCTTTGTGGGAATAAAAAAAGAAACCTCGCACTAGGAATTACAATAGCGTGCCGTGTACTACAATTTCTAATTATACTAGAAAATAGGCTGTATAAGAAATCGTGCCAACATTTCTTCAAGTATTTTAGTGGCACTCAAGTTAGCCTGGTTTTCATACATTTTTATTATGTCACGTAAGTTATAATCTTACATATAAAAATCAATTGCTGTTCGTTAGTCTCGCTAAACTCGAGAACGGCTGGACCGATTTGGCGAATTTTGGTCTTGAATTATTTGTGTGTCCAGGGAAGGTTTAAAAGGTGAGGCGGTACGAAGTTTGCCCGGTCAGCTAGTGTTAGATATTTATTTCTAGCACACGAAAATATGCCGTAGGTAATTCTTTCCAAGATAAGAATATTTTGGGAATTTCAGAATTAGAGGAAAATACTTCTACTTTTTGGAGGATAATCGGTTATAGAATCAGGATAATATGTTTAATTTTCAAGATAAAGATAAAAAAGATAAAAAGATATTTATTTTGCAAAATATGGGTACAGTACACAGGTGTTAAAGAAAAAATAAATAATCATCAGCCATATTTTACCCGTAGGCATGCAAAGAATTCTAAAAAAGACACAATTCACAAATTCACATATTTAAAACCAAATTGTATATGAACATATTTAAGGATAGAGTTATTAAATTAATACATACTATTATTTTATTTAAAAGCAGGAACTCTCGCAGCAGATATAATTAAAATAGAAAAGAAAGCACAAACATTAACAAAAAAAAGACAACAATAATTAAATAACAATTTCATAATCAATTGCAATAACAACAAAAACAGAATTAATAATCATAAATTAAATTAAGTGGGTAGTATTTAAATTGTGTCATATAATACAATAATCAATTATAATAAATAGGTAAACTATAATAATCAAGTTTCAAAACATTTTTCTGACATGAATTCTTGCACGTTATAGTATGCTTTCTTCGTCAAAAAGTTTCGTAGTTTTTTTTTAAATAAGGTTAACGACAGATCCTTCCAGGTCTTAGGTATTTTATTATAAATGACCGGAGCCATGCAGTATACACTTTTGCGCATAAGTGACGTCTTAGCTGACTGAACGCACAGTTGGGTATTGTCGCGTCTGTTACGTGGAAATACGTCAGCTAACCGTTTAAAACGGTCTGGATTCGACTTTACAAACACAGCTACTTCTAATATATAAAGACATGGCAAAGTTAATATATTATATTGCTTAAAGTACGGTACGCAACTATCGGTAGTTTTCAGCTTGAACATCGCTCGAATGCAACTTTTTTGAGCTTTAAAAGCTGTTTCTTTTTCCGTGGAATTTCCCCAAAACATTATACCATATCGAAGGTGCGATTCTGCTATGCCGTAATAAGCTGTAATGAGTGCATCTGTATAAACTGTTGAAGATAATTTGTACAAGGCATATGCAGCTTTACTAATTTTCTTACATAATATGCGAATGTGAGCTTTCCAGTTTAATTGCTTATCTATTTCAAGGCCCAAAAATTTTGTAGTTTCAACCTCTTCTATAGTATGGTTATTGTAGTGCACGTTAAGTCCTTTACTAGGAATACGTTGAGAGAAATGTATGACTTTTGTTTTACTCAAGTTAATTTTTAAATTATTTTCGTCTAACCATTTCACAACTAATTCTACAGCCTTATTGATGTCACTTTCATATGTTTCAATATTTACGCAAGGAACTGTTACTGTGCTATCGTCAGCAAATAGAGTTATAGGTTGTTGTATGCACTTAGGCAGGTCATTAATATACAATATGAATAAGAAGGGACCCAGTACGCTTCCCTGTGGTACTCCGAATATAACTTCTCTTTCAGACGATCGATATATTTCTTCTTTTTTGGTTGCTGTATTAATTTTGTTGATTTCAGTAATTTGTTTTCTATTCTTTAAATAAGATTCAATTAATTTTATAACATTGCCTCTAACACCATAGGCTTCAAGTTTACTTAAGAGCGTAGCATGATGTACATAATCAAATGCCTGTGTCATATCACAAAATATACCACAGACAGGTATGCGCTTATCCATATTAACCATAACATTATATATGAAGTCATAAATGGCCATATTAATTGATTTATGTGGTCGAAACCCTTTCTGCTCTTCACACAAGACTTTATTTTTTTCAGTGAAATTGTATATCTGCTTGTACATATATTTCTCAAATATTTTTGAAATTACGGGAATAAGTGAAATAGGCCGATAATTTTCCATTAGCTCTTCATTTTCTTTTTTGAAAAGTGGCTTAATAATTGATGTTTTCAGAGCATCCGGGTATATTCCTGCACTAATACAAAGATTTATTAAATGACTTAGGTGACCGCATATTTCTATTGCTACATGCTTTAATATTTTAGAACTTATGCCGTCATATCCTACACTGCTTGTGTTATTTAAAGACATTATTATTTTAAAAATATCAAATGGTACACTAGGTGCCATGAACATGGTATAACTATTAATGTTCATTTTACTGCTACAAGGTTTCCTGGTATTATCAACTTTGGCCTGAATTTTGTCAATAAAAAAATTGTTAAATGCCTCAGCAATACTTTCAGGCTCTGACAGAATGCGATCTTTTATCTTTAATTTAGTTAAGCTACGCTTAGGCAAGTTATTTTTAGAGCGATTAATAATCTGCCAAGTAGTTTTAGATTTATTTTTAGATGTTTTTATTTTGTCGTTATTCTGTGCCTTCTGGGTTAGGTGAATAATTTTTTTATGTAATTTAGAATATGCTGAGAATTTAATTTTGTTATTTTTGTCTGGGTTTAACCTTAGCTGCCAAAGAAGTTTTCTTTTCTTTTTACTACACAATTTAATTCCTTTAGACAACCATTTTGGTTTTTTTATTATGTCAATTTTGATTAATTTATTAGGAAAACATAAGTTATAGAAAAGTAGAAATGTCTCCAGAAAATTATTATAAGCCACATTTGGATCATCCGTGTTATAGATTTCAGAGAAGGACAGATTTTTTAAATAGTTTCTAAATTTCGCAATATTCTCTTTGCAGTAATCTCTTCTGATTTTCCTTTTAATTATTTTTGTTTAGCGTAATTGGATATCTTTTTTATGTAAAGTGGGTCTTCCCTTGGCCTTCCACTCCTACCCTGTTCCGAAAGAAAAGACTTTGGGAAACGGTTTTTTTTCGCTTGGAAAAATCATCAAATTATTCCTCCCACCCAGGGCAGGGCAGGAGGGACTGTCAGTATTGTACTGACTAAAATCCACGGTGTCCTTCAATAGCCCTTTACGTTCCGGGGTCACTATAGCTGTTTAGTCCCGCGACCCTGGCAAGTTTTGGCCCTCTAAGGGGGGCCCCGTCATTGTGCGTACACTCTTTGACGCGCGTGTGGAACAAAACGCGCCGTCAACCCGGGCATGGTCCATGATCGGACAGCGAGTCGCCCATTGTTTGGAAACGGTTAGTGCGAATTAGTAGAATAGTGGTTTGACGGGAACACGTTCATTTATCTGAATCAAACTTTAAAGGATTAATATTCTCTGTATAAATATTTTAATCATTATTTGGCGTTGTGTATATTAAATACTCTGCGGGGTTGGTCCAGTGGTCGTAAGAGCGACTGCTAATCATAAGGTCAGGGGTTCGATTTCCAAGTCGGGAAATGTTTTATTGGTTTTCCAACAACCATATCGGGTGAAATGTGGGTGTACCTACTATTAGGTAACACCTCTACTTAATCCTACGTTAATTACAGGCGTTGTTATGTTATGTTTACTTTTCAACGAATGCCTGTTAGACTAATTGAGTTTGTTCATCTATTTCAGTAACGGTAAAAGCTCTAAAACTTCGTCTGACATCGATATTTCATTACCATCCATCATTCCAAAAACAAATGGATGACAGAACAAAGTCTGCTTTTATTTAACGACTACCTTATGTACGCGGCTTCGCCTATGTGGTATCCGTATAAAAAATAATAGTACATGCCCATCAAGAATAGTATTTGACCGAAAAAGTCCGTCATTTAGACTTATTGAAAACTGTATCTCGGATTGTGGCCAAATACCTACATTTTTTGAAAAATGTCCTTATATTTTAAAACCCCTGCTACATTTTTATTTCAAGCTGAAAACATACTAAAAGTTTTGAGACAGCCATACAGTTTTATTTTTGAAACGTTCAGGCATGACCTCCTCAATACAAAAACATTTAGGGAGGGTTCATATCTGACGGAACATCCGTCGAGCGTATCGAATGTTCTTTGACGCCACTAACGGATCATCGGTTGAGTGTGAACGGTCAATTGTTTTTCTTTACATTTGTCTGCTCTGGCGTTCCGCGACCGATAATACGCGACGGATGTTCCGTCAGTTATGAACCCTCCCTTAGCATTCTTATGAGATTTTTTAATACATTTAATTAATTGTTCATTGTATTCAACATAATTATTACAAACTATAGCTTCAAGACATATTATTTTATTTCATGAGAGTTATAAAATGATTTTGAATTGTATATTTCCTGCATTTCAGGATTTTATGAGACGCTTTGTTTGTTCAGTGCATGATTAATTTCAGTGCGTGAAAACAAAGACTTTCAGGAAATACCAAGAAAAGCATCTTAACGAAGCAGATGTTTCTATTTATAGGCCTTATATTGTGCCGTTGAAAGGTTAATTTTGCGTTTCTTCTTGGTACAGATAAATTGTCAGAAATAAAGGACATTTTCGTCGTAACATGGCAACAAAGACAGATGACTAAGGACGATAGATTTTCAACTTTATCACAAAATTAGAAGGTTCGTGTTCGATTGGGAAAGTTTGGGATAGATGACGAAAGGGACTACATACTTTGACGTTAAAGTACTCCAGTGACTTCAGTTTATGCTGACCGTTCATTATACAGAAAGATCATACAAAGCGAGCGATTAACTGGTTGATAACGATAAAATGGTGAAGGGAAGGAAACTTGAGGAAACCGGCATGTCCTAGAACCAAAAATTCTACAGCCACTTCTGCCCACAGAGAAGAGGCCTGTGTCCCAGTAGTAATGTGAACATTATAATATGTTGATAATGTTTCAAAGGAATAAGAACATTAATCTTCTTCAAATAAGATTCTGTTTAGGATAAAGTGCGACTGAGCTAGATCTGACAATTGGAACTCATTTCTGCACTTCTGCATTCGGTCCCGAAAAGTTTGTTGTTCGTCCTACTTTTTCTTAGATCGCCAGTTTGTCCCCTTTTCATTGAAATGATGTTGTTTTGCTATTTAAAACTGTCTCAATTCTCTTGACCTCTCTTACACGTCTATATCTTTACTTACGATTTTAGTGTTTTTGGTTTTTATCAAATATTCAATACACTGGTAACTGGTTAAATGTTATGAAAAATATTTAGTTTTAATTCCGCTACAAACTGGTAACTGGTTTACAAATATTATAAAAAGGTGGTTATGGAAGGTTATCCCTAATAATAATTTTCAGCCAATTAAAAACAATATTTCACTACAAAGCTAATGCTGAAAATCCACACTATTATAGAAAAACATAGGATATGTTTTTGGATTCGGACGTAGCCGCAGGGAGTAGCCAGCTTTATCAAATTATTAATAAACATAGGTACTTAAATAATAAATCTAGGACAATTAGCAAAATATGATTACTTCAAACATCAATCACACCCACGACACAAGAGAAATTCTAGTCTGGGGCAACGTTTATTTAAAAGGAAAAAAATCTTTAAAGCATTTGTTACCTTATAGTATTCAGCTATATAGACTCCTGTATAAAACCCTGCACCAAATATTAAACCAGTTTTAATCAGAGTGACGATACAACGCAACATGGCTATTGAAAGTACTGTTATTTGACTTCAAGACAATACAACAATAGCTTTTCTTGAATTTACTTATATGTTGTAGTAAGAAATAATATATAAATTTTATTATTAAAGATAAACAAACTGTCAATATGACATTCCAAAAACGACCCGCCCTCATAGATTCGTTTCTGACTACTGTTTATTTAAAACGAGTTACTGAATTAACACTAGAAGCGCGGGAAACTCTTGTCACCCGTGCTTTGAGATTGTTATTAATAAAAATATTTTTGATATTCCAATCTATAAGCTATCCATGTAATAAATATCAACCAGATCCGCTCATCTGTTGTCACAGTTTTGAGTTACAAATGTCCATTCATCCACACAACCAATATTTCGCATTTATTTCATTAATAATGTAAGTATTATAATTCCACCAGCATCAGAAGTTTAATTTTCCACTGTGACTTGTTAGTTTGTTAGTAACAGTGGGATAACTTTGATCCCCGCTGCTCGGCTCCTATAGATCGTAGCGTGATGTGAATAGCCTATAGCCTTTCTCGATAAATAGACTAGCCAACACAAAAAAAACTAGAGGTGTCAAGGGACACCCGGATGGAACGAAGTTACTGTATACACTCAACAAAAATAATCGTCGCGACACCACACTGTTCAATGCGAAATAGAAAGACGAAACGAAAATATCTGGCTTGCTTTCTATAAGAGAGAGAGAGAGACAGACAGAGAAACATGCGCACGCCGCACGGCTTACAATAGCTTACTATAGCAAAAAAGTGTCGTTACAACTTTTCGACTTAATTTTTTCCGTCTAGCCCGGGTTTCGCAACGCGCGATAAGGAACTTCGTTCCAAAAATTCGAACCAGTAATTCCTGGGATTAAGAGCGTTCAAACAAACAAACTCTTCAGCTCTATAATATTAGTATTGATTAAGTAAATAAAGGAAAAACAGTGATTTATCATCGTCTTATCTTCTTGCGTCGAATGGAGAGGAAGTGTGACTAATTGGTTGAATTATAATGAATGAACAATATTTTAGCTGAATGATTGTAGAATTCGATTAAGAGCTGTCATTACTAATTACTATAAAACATGTGTTGTATACGTGAATCTAACAGATGGATGAGGGACGCACGAAACCAAGAAATATGGTAAAAAAGGGGTAGGCCTATACCCGCTGTGTCCCTAGGATGAAAGGATGATTATGAATAAAAACACAGTCAAATATATAGATAGACGATTTTGCAGATATTCAGTCCAATATGAAGTTAAAAAAAAAAAACAAATTTGTCTACTTCAAATTCTGTGGGACAGTGCACTTCGCCATACTCTCGACACGCGCCTGATACACGCGTATTGCGCGCGAGTCGAGATACTAGAGACGCGTTGTTGCGTCCAGTTAACCCCCGAACTCCGGAGCGAATGTATCACATATCGAGAGTAAATTCGCTCCAAAATGCTCGCACGTTGAAACGCTCCTACTGGAAGCAACCGTCGCACGTCATACGAACGTAAGAATCGTGGAAAATTCGTCCCTTTTGTAGACGCCCAGACGCCCGCAGGTCAACTTACCCGAATCCGTCAAATTTTTACAAAGGAACATTAACCTTCCGTTATTTTGATAAGGTTGAAAATCAATTATAGAAATTTGACAGATTGAGATAGGTTGATGTTCTGTCGTATGTACAAGCTGTAGTTTACCCACCTAATATGCGCGCTGGCGATGATCCTGTCCCCGGCAAGCTGCCACACATGGAACTCATGGACAGCTAGCACTCCATCCACCTTCTCCAACAGTCGCCTCTGTATCGCGTCCACCTGAACAAATAAACAACGTCAGAACCTCCGCCGCTTATCAATAACCAAACAAATTGTAACAGCCGCCTTTACTCAGTTGTAGAAAGTAACTCGTGACGAAAATGTATAAATGTCTAGATTGTTTACTCTAAATTGTTTGACAGATGTTTTGGGTTGCAATGGTTTGAAATAGCCTCGAATGTTAGAAGTTGAACTCTATACATATGAAATTAAAGATCAAAATCCAATGTTAACTAGTTCCCATACGATAAGGTATTAGAAAAACAATTGAGAATCGGCATTTAAGCACAGAAATTGTAACAGCCGTTTTATTCAGTTTGTAGAAAGTAACTCGTGACGAAAATGTATAAATGTCTAGATTGTTTACTCTAAATTGTTTGACAGATGTTTTAGGTTGCAGTGGTTTAAATATAGCGAGTGACGATGGAATTTGAACTCTATGTTAATTTAGTTAAAGATCAAAGTCCACAATTAACTTGTAACCAGGGGCTTAGGTCCTAGAAAAACAATTGAGAATCGGCATATAAGCACACAAATTGTAACAGCCGTAACTCAGTTTGTAGAAAGTAGAGGCTAGTGACGAAAATATATTTTGTATATTATGTCTAGATTGTTTACTCTGACAGATGTTTTGGGTTGCAATGGTTTAAATAGCGTGTGAAATTGGAATTTGAACTTTAATTGAATAAGGTTAAACTTCAAAATTCAATTTAATTAGTTACCATACTTTACGGTCTTAGAAAAACCATTGAGAATCGGCATCGACGATGGAACTGTGCCTGAGTTTTCTAGAAACAAAAACCAATCAATCTATCAATCAATTCAATAGAGGTTTCACGTTCGCAGCCTGCGCTTGCGACTAATTGTGACCACAAATTCTATTCGATAGAAATGAGTACAATTTATTGTGGTATCGCTAAATTACGGATAAGTAGATCGGAAATAGGAATTCCGCATTTCACTCAGAACAATGTAATTGCAAACAATGATTATTTTAGGAATTTATTATAACAGGGTCATAACACCTGTAGGTTATTAGGTTATTAAGATACGGTAGGCTATTGTAATAAAACACCGTATCTCCTGGTATTCTAGGATAAAGTCGTGATAGCCCAGAAGTTGACACCATGAATGAGGTTGTGAGTTCAAGTCTGAGCACGTACTTTTTTTTTTCAACTCATAAAAATATGTACTTTCTTTAGAAGTTAAAAACACGGATGTCGGTGTCATGAAGAATCTTTATTAGTCCAAAATCATGTCTGAAGCCTGTGAGGTTCCCATGGCAGCTTATTTTCAACTTTTTTTATACTTTGCCCCCACACTATTTTCTCTTGTATCGTAGCTGGGTGCGTTCAAACATAGGAATTACACAAACAGTCAGATCCGGAATAATAATTGTAGATCATACAAATACTTGTTCCGTGCGAGGATCGAACCCGTGACACTCTGAGCTGCAGTAGAACGCTCGGTCACTGCGCTAACCATGCCGTTAAAAATAAACTCTGATACCAGAGATGGCGATTCATTTTTCTTATTTATTTAAAGATATGTTCGCGTTTGACCACTATCTCGCCTGATGGTAAGTGAAGATGTGGTCGACGGTGAAGCACGCTAGAAGTAACCTGTTCACTCTTGACTTGAAGACTCCAAGGTTATAGCTGTCGGGAAATACAGATGCTGGGAGGGAATTCCACTCCTTAGCTGTGCGTACAATAAAGGTATTGGCAAACGCTTTGTACGTACCGGAGGGATGTCCACCATATGCCGATGGCGCATTGCCGTACGTCTTGTAGTCCGATGATGGAAAGGGCCAGGCGGAACCAAGTTATGCAGTTCCATCGCACACTCTCCGAAATGTAACCGATAAAAAACCGACAGGCTGGCAACACGGCGTCGATGTTCAAGGCTCTGGAGCTTTGAATCGATCAGAGCATCGTTACCGATTAGCCTCTTGGCCCGTTTATCTACTGACTCAAGTGCATCTAGTTGGTATAACTGGTGGTACACAACCTCCCCTAGGTTGTCTTCAAGTCAAGAGTGAACAGGTTACTTCTAGGCAAGCGTCCTTCACCGTCGACCACATCTTCGCTTACTATCAGGCGAGATAGTGGTCAAAACCAAGCTTATAGCAAAATAAAATAAAAAGAACGGCAAAAAAGAAAAGACCCAAAATTCTAGTTAACTCTTTTTAGTCAAAGCTTTGTAAACATTTTGTAAACTGTCCAAACAGAACATTAATCTTTTTTAATTACCTTTCAATGTCTGGTAGCGAAAATTGGTCAAGGTTGTGTCAAATAAACATTTTTGTGTGTTTATTTTACTCCTTTGTGTTGCGAAGCTCATAATCTTTCCCTAGTATTTACTAAGGAAGTAGTCGTATAAATAATACGATGACCCATAACTAGGTAAGTGCATGGATCAAAGAGATAACTACATTTCGGAGTAATACAATCCTTCGTCGTCTGAAATAAAGACTACAATACTATACTTGTAAATGAATAGGGTTGTTGTGGCTGTTTCAGACACTCTTGCGCAGTACTAAAATGCTTTAAGAGCATGTTAGGGCAAAACTCTTTATAAGAAAAGAGCATCTAATGCTTCAGTACGAGTATAAGCTGACCGCATGGGATTTCGAACTTTTCCTCTGTGAATTTCTACTTCCGGCCACCCTCTATATCGGATACTTTTGGAGAATCTAAATAAATGTACAACAAAAAATTGAGACTGCTAGCACTTGTAGTAACGAAGTTTCATACACACTATCAACCCCAAAAACAACCCCTTAGGTGTCTAATTTCGCTAAATCCCGTTTCAGTGAGCACCTACGTCCTAAAAAGAACGCATTTTCAAAATTTGGAATTCCTAGCATTTTTGGTTTCTGAGATTCCATGATGAGTGAGTGAGTGACCTTAAAGAAGATTTAAGTTTTAAAAAATCTTACCTGTATATGTGTTGGCACGGTTTGTAGGAGAATTAGTGAGGACTCTCTAAGCAGCGGCCACACGGAGGCAAGTATCAAGATGACTAGCACTATACTGAGCGCGGGGTCGATGTAGTGTTTGTACTCCCAGTCCGTCAGCCATACCACTAGCGCTGATCCTACTACAATTAAAGAACCTAGAACAAAAGAGAAAAGAGTTGATAAAAATATTATTTTGCAATAAAACTCAGTAGCTCACACAGAATGTATCAAAATCGTTACACAGTTGGTGGCTGGAGACGAGCGTTGGCACCGTGGTAGTCTTAGAAACGTTGTTGGGACGATATGACCAGTTCCTGAATAATTGGCCAAAGAATGAAAAGGTATAGTGGCGGTCTTTGCCCAGTAGTGGGAGTGTTAAGGTTAAAGTTATAGTATAATGAAATAATGGTGTCATTCGCTAGCCAGCTTTTCTAGTTTTGTTCCATCAAATCTCACTTTAGGTAAGTAAGTAATTCCATAAAAAGGACGAGTATCATATTCATTATTGTCTGTGCTTACATAGGAACCTAAAGGTAAATTGGAGGAAAAAGTATTAAAAGCACACCCTTTCATTAAAAAGCACGCAATATGTATACCTTGACTCTGCATACAAAACACTAACGGTTTTATTAATATCATTAACTAAATAGAGGTTATCAAAGCACCATGTAATAAAGCCAGGTGTTTAACGGTCGACTTAACACATAAAATGTTCTTTCTCCCTTTCCCATAAATACTTAATACTAGTTAGCCATTGGTCCAGCGTCTGATCTCTCTCGTCGGTTTGCCGTCCCATTCCAATGGATAGTGAGAGTAAAGGAAGGAATGCATTAGTCAAGCGAGTGATTATCCATCTTACTAAAAATTTTTTGCTATGAAACTTTAGTAGATGCAGGTGACATTGAATAATCGCCCCTGTCTGTATTGGCGTTAAGGTTTAATTTTCGCTGAGACGGCCTCGATGATCAAAATTCGATTAGAACTATTAAGTTACAAAACAATCGATCATGAAGCGCTTATCTATCTAAAGGTTCGTTAATCAATTATCACCAAGTTTCGTAATTTCTCAAAGAATGTGTTCTAAGTACTATGTAATGTTACCCTTGAAAGTAAAACTAATTGATTAATTGACTGTTGATCAGCGTAACTGATCAGATTACTGTCACGATAACACACCTTTCGTGAAATTGGTACAAGGTTACTACTGTTTCGCGTTTGTTTTACTATCAAAATAATGTCAATGACAGTCAATAAAGGATGGGCATGTTTTTTTTTTAATCAGCCGTATCACGGTTAGCACCTTGAAATAAGCTGATGCTGTTTAATGCACTTCCGGGGTGTTCGTGCAAAATAAGTTTTGTCGACGCGACGGATGTTGCGTCAGATATGAACCCACCCTAAGAGTCGGTTTTCAGAAAAGCATTGGTGGCCCCGACTTCAAGCTGTAGCCTATACTATTAAGTATTCTGTGCTGTAGGTCTAAGTTTCGAGACTGTGTAATTTATTAGTGAAGGAAAATATCATGAGGAATCCGGCATGTACTAGAACTAAAAATTCGAAGACTTGTGTTATCTACCAAACCGTACTGGGCCAGTGAGGTGAATTAGAGCCCATTCCCTCTTACAGAAAAGAGGCCTGTGTCCCAGCAGTTGGAAATAATAGGCTGATTATACTTATTATTCCACTAACCCAGAGACAACTGGAGCTGAGGAAACCCTCATCACGTCTTTTGTCTCTCCTGTGATTGGTAGAATATTTTACGACTATCGGAACTAAAAGGTCCATTTTCACAACCCATTGAATTCAAAGATACATAGGTATGAAGTGAGAAAAGTATGTAGTTAATAAAAAACTGAGCAACTAATCTTGATATTACAAAGACAGCAATTTCTATATGACTGTATAGAAAAAACCGTCCTTGGAAAAGAATAAACTATCAAACGCAAAGAACTTAATGGGGCATAAGTGGATGCGATTTCCTCAATTGTCCGTCTTTATGGTCTTTATAACTTCGTGGAAAAATACATAGCTAAGTGGTTGACATGCTCCAATTTTCTTTTAGCGGTCATTGCCATTTATTATGCACTAGGCCCCTTTGACCGGCGCGCCTTTGAATGCGAAACCTCAGACTTCAAAAGGTCGAGTTTAATTTGCAGGAACCGATCAATGGGTATAACAATAGCTGTTTATAATAACACAAGAACGTAGCTTGTGAATAATACAATAGTTGAAGGAGTTGGGTGCTTAATTTACTTATATGCTTGTTTTGAGTAGCTCGGATTAATAATGAGATTTTCATGAACGGTAGGTAGTGGAAACAAACAGCCTGGACTTCTTAGCGCTGGGACGCAGGCTAGGCTTGTAATTCACCAAGACTCCTGGAGCGGGTCGTCTAGGTTACACCTAAATAAAAGTACGCTGCTGCTTTTTTTTTAGCGTGTTAAAATCATCAAATGAGTCCTCCCACCCAGGTCAGAGCGGGAGGGACTGTCAGACTTGTACTGACTAAAATCCACGGTATCCTTCAATAGCCCTTTACGTTGCAGGGTCACGGTCATTTGATAAGTCCCGCGACCCCGGCAGGCTTTGGCCCTCTAAAGGGCCCGTCATCATGCTGATGCTATTTTAGGCGCGCGTGGAACACAACGCGCCGTCAACCCGGGCATGGTCCATGGTCGGACAGCGAGTCGCCCATTACTCGCCACCCGCATGTCCGCGCTGGGACGCAGGCTTGGCTTGTAATTCACCATAACTCGACCTAAAGCGGGTTGTCTAGGTTACACCTAAATAAAAGTACGCTGCTGCTTAGCGTTACTGAAATACAGAATATCAGTTTATATCTTTATCCTATTTATTTTGAGTAAATAATACTTTTCAATTTGTAATCAGTCATCTTTTAAAATACCTTATGTTCGATAAAGTGTAAGACGTATTATTTTTAGGCATTCCTAAATTATGTACAGACAAGCAATCGATAAACAACATTAGGCCATTGACTCCTGGGTCAATTGGACGTATTGAATGTTTGATCCTATCTACACACTAATAATGACAAAGAATTTCGATTATTATATCAGACAGCGATTCATTGACTTAGAAATAATTACCTTTTGAAAAAAGGACAACATCCTAGATTAACTTGCGAGTGCCATAAACATAAAAAGGTGTTTATGCAAAAAAGATTATGTAGTTTCAAGTTAAAAAAAAATACAATTTACTCATAATTGAAATGCTTTAACGAGGGATAAGCTGTCTTTAGTGTATTTCTCAACTAATGTGGTGCGCATTGCCATTGTCCCATTTAGGTAATTAACTAATTACCGACCCACAGATTAAACTGGCAAACTGAGGCATGTAAATAATACTGATTTAACAATTTGCAGTGATTAATCACGATTAACACTGTATAAAAATATAAACGAACCACTAATGAATTAGCTGAAACCCATCGAGAAGAAACGATTCAATTAACTATTTTATGGATTCCGAAATGGTAATTATATTTTTCATGTTAAATTATACAATAAAGTGTTTCCAGAACTTTTACGACTTTAATTAAATGTTAACTAGAATTAAACAAGCAATTTTCTTTTCAATTATGTTGGAAAATATTGGAATCTTTTTTATTTGAGTTTGTCACGGCTCTATAAGCAATTTCCTTATCGAAAGTATTTAGTCAATGCCAAGGCAGACTTGTCTATGGATCAAGTGCACCAAGGTTTAGTGCTAGACTACAAGAACCTTCGTTGACAGTGAATGGAGAGTAGGACAACGTCACAGCGTGTGACTTGCGTTTAAGGGTCAAGTTACTGCTGCACTGCTGCTGGGTGTTGACTTACTTTGTCTCGCGAGCATGAGGGAGAATACGTGAATGACATTAATTTACATTTACAACGATATGTGTAGCTATATTTACAGTTACCATCCAGGGCTAATGTGCCGCACGACCGGGTTTGTCTTCAAGGTTCTAACAATGACATCTCAGTCTATAAGATTTGGGGAGACCCAAAAATTGGATGGATTGCATGAAAGATGGTGGTTAATAATCTTCCTTCTTACGCAGTCGGTTAAAAAGAGGGTATGACTAACGTGACCATTTTTTTTTTGTCAGAGCGGGACATCTGCGGAATTAAGTAATATAAACAGATTTTAGTGTTTTAGAATAGAAGAGTCATGGGGAGAGGCCTTTGCCCAGCAGTGGGATGATGTAGGCTAGCAGTATCAGAATAGAAGATAGAATAACTTATTCTATCTTTTATAATAAAAAACTTGTAAAACACAATACAAACTTTTAGTTATTCCAAAGGTTATTCTGAATAACTCAAATAATCAAAGCAAATTCGGCTGGGAATCCTATTTCGAACGAGAAAAAATACATTTTAAATTATCGTTTGGTCTGTTTGCAAAAGCGGGACAATTTCGGCCTCGCGGGGGACACCCGGACAGACTGCCTGAAAGCGGGACTGTCCCGCCGAAAGTGGGACGTATGGTCACGTTAGGTATGACTGTCACGGCTGTCTTGCAAAGACATGTATAAAAAATTTGGAGACCTCAAATACATTTGGGAAAGAGAGGATAGTGACGAAATAATTAAGGAAAGACCAGAGAAATCAAGGGGGGATTGTTTGAAAGATGACGGTTTTATGGTCATAACTGCCTAGAAGAAGATACACTGCAAGCTGCACAGGCTCCAAAAAAAAAGTTTAAGGCGGGTGGCGAGCAATGATGAAATAATGACATAAAAGAAAGGGTTGAACGTGGTTCAGCTTTATCCCTAATCATTACTAGAGACAACACACAGATCAGAAAATATCAAATTAGCCAAGTAAAAAAAAATTGTCCCTGGTGACTACCTATTTTATTCCTAGCCATTCTGATTATTCTGAAAGTGAATTTAGATATGAATAAATTAAGCGTTACACTGGTCAACATGAAAATTGCCCATTACTTGAAACTGCATTACATCTTTAGTATTTGACCCCCTTAATCTAAATATAGAACTTAAAATTAATAGTTAGCTCTTATTATTAATTTATGCCATATTTAAGATAATACCGAGTAACTTGGTAGATGTCACTCTATATTAAGAGATTTCAAATAATTTTGTGAGTGTACCCGTGTAAATTTTGTTATTACGCGTTCGTTTAATGTGTCTTATAGTGTTTGTGTTTCATTTGATTGTTAAAACGCGAAATTTTTAAGTTTTTCTTTATAATTTTCGACAATTTTTGGTGCAAAAACTATAATTTTAATTATGTCACGTAACTGTGTAAATAGGGCAGACTTTTTTGCTACACATGTGTTAACGTGAATTTAAGTATTCAAAGATGCCCAATAACCCATCGTTTAGAATTGGCTTACTTTCATTACTATGGAAATAAAATTAAAAATCAAGATAAATCTTGGCTTTTTAGTTCCAGTACTTGTTCTGCGAATTTTCTCAAATGGATTAACAAGAAAAATCGTTCAGTGTCTTTTGGTGTTCCAATGATATGCAGAGACCTACTAATCATATCAATGATTGTTATTTTTGATTAACACCTCCTATCCAGCACGGTATATCACGGTATATCCAAACTTTGAAAAAAGAGAAATTCTTGAATAAAAAAGGTTAAATACTTCGTAAATATTTTAAAATACTTAGTTTTCTGTAAAAAGTTTATTAAAAAGTAATAAAAATGTATATTTTTTTAATAATTGATTTATTTTCTATTAAATTTTACTCTTAAGTCATATATTTCGATAACAGCAATATTTTTAAAATAAGAGCTAACTTTAAAATTTGGTTTATATTTTCGTATTCAGTGACCCCAAATTAGTAAAATAACATAGCATTTATTTTATGGGCAAACAAAAAGTCAAATTTTGTAGACCAGTGTTATTACCGTCCCACACAATCCAGTCTCAGATAAAAAAACAAATACAAAAAAGTTTAAAATAACTTTTCTTTCGGAAGTCGGTGGCAATAGTCAATGACACAACAAAACAAAGCCACCGACTTCCGAAAGAAAAGTTATTTTAAACTTTTTTGTATTTGTTTTGAAGTCGGTACTTTTTTTTAAAAAAGTTTTTATTTTACCCTTTTTAGTTTATTTATTACATATTCAACCCAAATTCTTGTAAAATACAAAATTTTCTTACATATGCACTAATCTTGTAATCCGTCACAACATAAAAAAATCCATATCTCTAAAACTACTGAACCGATTTTGATGAAACTTGCAGTGTACCCTAAGTTGAATAATACCTAGTACAACAAAAAAAGAATTACTAAAATCGAACTTATAGTTCCGGAGATATGCGTGCACAAACATAAAAACATACATACATACATACATACATACATATATACATACATACATACATACATACACTTATGAAATTTGGCACATTTGTTCAGACGCTGATATAGACTAACATATATGAAAACTGGGCAGTTCTGATAATATTACATACATACGGGTCGAATTGATAACCTCCTTTTTTTTGAAGTCGGTAAAAAGGGTTGGATAAATATCAACTTAAATTTTTTGGCAATGTTTGAAGAAGATTTTGGCACTGAATGGCAACCCGTTATGGCCCTATTGATATTAATTTATTATCTAACAATGATGCAATATTGTTGTATGTATGTATCTAGTTCATCGGCTAACATTTTTTTAAACAACATACTTTCTTTATGCTTTAAATTGTATGACTCGTGTGGGTAGAGAGAAATATCTCAACTTATTTTTATTATGAAGAAAAACTGAGTTGGTTTCCAGAAGACTATACCGATTAGGTAATAAATAACATTGTTTTCGTACTGGAAATACCAAGCAATGCAATGAATAAACATAGAAATCAACGAGGTTGTTTGTGGTCTAGGTAGGTACTACAACTAGAATGAATTCTTTGAGTTTGTATTAATCACGTTCTGAGAATTTAAATATTTATAGTTGTCAATAAGAATAAGGTAAAATCCTTCGAATTTAGTTTTATATTAATTTCCTTATCAAATGATACTATTAGGCTAATATTGCGAATTGAGCAATCTTATACTATAGAGATAGACCTAAAAAAGTCTGGTCATTTAGTAAATCTGGTAGCGAGTCTGACTTTCGAGGATTCGCCGAACATCCACGAATCTCACTTATAGTTTACATATCAATAAAAAACAATATGTTGGTATCAAATTATCATTTAAATTATTCACTTCGAATGAACTAGCTAAATCAATCTCATTTGAATACGAAATGCATAATCACTCAATTGTAAACCACTTAGACCACACTATACAAACCAAACGGGCCAAACGAGCAATCGCCTTTTCGGATCAATGGTGTGAATTTCACACGCGATATCGCAAACAGACGATAGCGCTAACCACTAGCTCAACTAAACGTTTCTAGGCTAAGGCAGTGTTCGTTGACCTAAATGTTACACTGCTTTGATTAATACTAGTCCCCAGGTATACAGTAGTTCCATCTATAATTAGCACTTGTAAAATAAATCCGTCATGGGTTGAACTCTCCGACTGGAATACCAACTCTTTCTACATATTCAGGAGAACTATGATCAAGTTTCCTTCACAAAAAATTACGAGATTTCCCCAAAAAAAAAATTGTGATACCAGTTTCTATACAACGATATATTTTCTTTAAGGAAAAAATAGCCAAAATTGCTCATATATTTTAAATGTTGACGACAATAATGTAACGGTGCATCCACACCGCCGGTAACATTTGTGGAGCAACAAAAGGCAACACGGTAACATTCGGCAACATTCGGTAACTTTTGTGGCTCCTTGTTACTATTTGTTGATTGTTACTCATCCACACCGCAGTAACATCCGACAACAAAATAATGTTGCCGTATGTCGAGTAACGTTGCTCGACAATCGGCAACATTGTTAGATAATGGGGGTAACATTGTTACCGAATGTTAAGCAACGTTACTCGACCACGTCAACACTTAGTAACATGTTGGCGGATGTTACCGAATGTTGAGCAACGTTACTCGACTTACAGTAACACGTCAACACTTAGTAACATTTTGTTGGCGGATGTTACCGAGCAACGTTTGGAAACGTTGAGCTACAAATGTTACCGGCGGTGTGGATGCACCGTAATAAATGGCGATAAACGAAAAGAGGGATTGCGAACGCAGTTGCCTACTGCAACTCGTAGATTAGACGCAATTAAAATCCGCATGTAAGCAGTCGTATCCAACTTTCACTTATTATTTGATCTGTCGTCAGCACGTAGAATTTCCATTTCTATTTTCTACTTAAGATAGTGAGTATCGAAACGAATCATATGAAAGTGTAAGCAGAGCTACATTATTTAAAATTAGATTATATTAGAGTGTTAAATAATAAAGTATTGAAGTGACGTTATCGTAACCTCTTTGCTAAAGAGGTATGAAATAAAGTGGGTGTTATACAAAAGAGAAAATGCAACAGCTAATGACGTAATTGTGTCATCGCTGCTACCTTTTTGTTCTACCCGCCCACTGGCAGACATTGTTGGTATTGATGTCACAAATAAATAAAAAGGTATTTCTTTCAATTTTACATGCAGCTTGTAGCAGTGACGCAATTGATTGCATGAATCAGTTTTTTTCTACGAGTAGACGTCATGATAATTGATTACGGCATATTCATTATCGAAACTCATAAAAGTTTATGGATGAACTTGGAACTTGGAAATCCATTGACGCAAACGACTCAGAGCTTTTAATTCGGTAATTCCAACCCATTTTTACATCCTTATACGCTTAGATTATAAAATGTTCAGATTCCGTGTTATAAACAAAACGTTACGTTTTTCGTGAAGTCACTTTTTATAAATGTGTGAGTGAGAGCCACACACACACTTAAATGTTTTCCTTGGACATTTTCACTTCTTTTATGTAGGAAACTGGACATTCTGTAATCTAAGCTCACACCTATATGATAGTAGCCATTTGTTTATTAATTGCCTTACAAAAATAAAACATAACACTATCGCAAAGCAAGAAAACAAACAAAAGAATAACTCACCTAAAGCATCAGACAGGATATGCAGGAACACGCCTTTCATATTCATTTGTCCAGGATCGTGGGCCGCTCTGCAAGGAGCTTGCTTCTTATTATTTGGAACTTTGTTAGCTTTCGGTGGGACCATTTCGTCAGTCTCTTCTGTGTCAGTCGCGTTATGGCCTAAGGCCATGTCTGCATTACTGTTAACTATCTCTGTGAGGTGTCTTACGTTGGCTGGCGGTGGGACACCGCCGTGGGAATGACCGTGGCCGCCACCGTGATCTACGAGAGAAAACAATAGTTTACAAACATAAAAATAACAAATACTCGTACTCTTCGCAGGCTGAGGACATTTTTGGCACTGTAGTATCCTCTTCCCTTGGTGATCCCGACTTATGGGCGATTTTGAAAATGCGTGAGAGAAAATCATCTTAGGAAACCGGCGGGTTATGTTGTGGATATATGGGTCATCTCACCACTTAGTATAGACATGTTAAATAAAGGAACTGTCTTATAACTGACTTAATTAGGAAAGGTAAAGGATCCTTCAAGACAAAAACAAACAAAAGACACTTCAAATGTAGAACAAGCTGTATCGGCGATTCTGATAAGGAAAGGCGCCGTGTCTTTACCTTTACTTGTTTTGAGTTTTGAATTATTAGGTGTTATAGTCTAGTTTACTTAAGGAAAATTACTCTATAAATTTACTGAGACTTTAGAACATTTTGCATCGTAACTTCCTTTCGTAAGGCTCTATAATATGCAAAATCACTACATGCATATTTGCAGGCAGTTTGAGCGCTACTTTTGAACTAGACTCATTCTCATGCCACTCCCATTCAGCTAGGTTTACTTTTGGCTTAGAAGCATCGTGCAATCAAAACTTTTTCAGAACATGTAGGTGTGTATATTACCAAACTGTTGTTTTGGTATCTCCACGACTAGCATAGAGATTGGCCCAAGCAGTGAGTTATATACCGGGTGTGGGTGAATTTAGGTCGTGAAACATAAGGGGGATGGGGACACACTAAGCCCTGTTTAACAGACAGCACCCGAAACTCAAGCACTACTTAAAACTAGTTTCAAAAATCAGATTGAGTTCTGAGAAACGTTCTGTAGTATTGGCCTAAAACTCTAACCTACGCCAAGTGTAAACGATTTCAACGTCGATGTATTACCACCAAAATGTGTGGTCAAGTGTACAATTAGTTTTGACCCCAACCCCAGCTTCCACTTCGAGCTTCAAGTAGTAGATATTCAAACTATTCAGATGACTAATACAAAACAATGAATTACCATTGGAAAACGTGTAGCTGACATACTTTCAAAATGAATCATATTTGATATTATTATTGCCTACTACTACTACAAAATGCCATCAACAAACCGTTCGATAACATGAACCGGAAAAGATCGATTCACCGCTCTTTAGAGGAAGTAAAAAAGGTTAGAAAAATTCCAGATTCGACTTCGATGATGTTTAAAAACAAGTAGGTATGTAATAAATATTTATTATTTAGGTCCCTGCCTGAACCGGTCGTAAAGAATGTTTGCATTGTGACGCAATGGCAAGGTCGACGTACAGTTAGCTTTAATTTACTCTTTGACTGCAGCTCGAGAAGGTTGTTCAGATGAGGTCTTAATTCATAGACAATAAAGTTTATTTCCACAAAAAAAAACTGGATTGAGGTTATTACTTATTAAAGAGTATGATTGTATTTCAAAGCACGCAACTGTATTGCGTGTAGTTCAATGGTTAAACAGTAAGATTGGTACGAAACAATAAAATTTAAGGCCCGGGACATAGCGTCACGCAGGACTGTAGAACGAAGTTAGAATACTGAATCAATGTCTTTGTTTCCGTTATCTCTTAAGAAATTGGCGAATCAACCTCTTTGTCCAGTCGACTATAATATGTTTAAGGAATAGGTGTTCATAACTGGAACGAATTGATTTTATATAGAGGGGATTCCGCAATTTACCATTGCCAATCGTGTCATTAGTTTTAATGTGTTTTCAAAGTTACTTTGATAGTAGTCATTCGCACGTCGTGATCGGTAAAACCCTAATCACAAGCTGGCCTAGCGTACTATGATGATACAAATGACGGAGGTTTCTACTCATCAGTATTTGGAAAAGTCTGCTAATGCTAATGATGATGATAATAGATGTGCTCGAATTTAAACCTTAATTTGTACGTCTTTGAGACATTTTCCAGCAATGATGGGAAAAATAATAGACATGCAAATCCTTTAATCTTGCAAGAGTGCAATAATCTACATGTTACGAAGGCCGATGCCGATGAGCGATAGTGTGGTGATTATGAATGTTTATTATCCGATCAAATATAAGTATTTCGATACTTTAATTGGTTCTCCGTCATATCATGTATTTAAAAGAATTAGCTGTCAAATTTTTATTCATGCAGATGTGACACGTTGGAAATGTTTTAATGTCAAGCAGATTTGCTGTGGATAAATGAACTTAATGAGCCAACGCATTTAATGGTACTTTTTAACAGTATTTGTTATTCCGGTTTACATTTGGTCAGACTGGATTTGCATTGACCGTTCTTCTCCACAGAGAAGCTTTCGGCTTTGGAATGGCCAATTGCATTACTTTCAGTTATTATGCCTTGTGACTGGGCTTTTAGCTCCATTTCTTTTAGTCTTTTGATCCATTCAAAAGTGCCTGTAATGTGATGAACTATTTTCAAAAGTAGATTACTTATTTAGTTTCAAAGATAGTTCTTCAATGCAACATGCTTGAAAATACTCACCATGGAATAGAAACAGCCCCACAATATTGAGTATCAAACCCAATGTTCCGACGGCGACCAGCAGTTTCGCGTCGTGAATCATCTCGAAATTGATGAATCTCTTTACAGCCTCCACAGTGATGCTGAAGCACAGTGCTACCAGGAACACTGCGTTCACAAGCGCTCCCAGAACTTCGGCACGGGCCCACCCGAATGTATTCTTTGACCATTTCTTTGGCGACATCTGGTTAAAAATAAAACTGGTTAGTATTTTTTCAGTGTCCATGCAGACTTTTATAAAAGAGGTCGGTTACCTTTTGGGAAATTTACTAAATAAAAGTATTCTATGTCTTCGTCTGACATAGGCTGCGTTCAGCCGATACAAAATCTGGACAGAATTCAGATAGTCTGACTAAATTATAAAGCATTTTGACAGCAGTCTCAGCCTATTCTACTCAGAATTCGCCGTTTTTCTTCTAGTTCTGCCAAGATGTTTTATCGGCTGAACGCACCCATAGTCTACCCATGTGAATGTCTCAGAAATCCGTTAAGTCATAAAAATACACTTTCCCTTTTTTTCCCACTGTCTGTAGGCCAAAGGGCTCCCTTTCCTTGTTTCGCAATCTAATACGTCATACTTTCCCTTCAATATTTTCCATTTTTTTCAGATGACTCATTATTGATTGTTGAATTACTTGACACACGGGAGTTTACATTATTTCCTAATATGTAATTACGATGATGTCATGAGCCAAATCGGTTAATTGAGTCAATATTATGACTACGCTGCTATGTGAGAAGGCGTGCATTCGTGAGAAAAATATTTTTGTAAGGAAAAATATATTTTTAAGCTATTGCATAGCTTTTATCGCGGGCTCTGAGCGCGGCGCGGCGACCGAATTCCCAAAAACCTAACGAAAAAGCCTAAGAAAAATACCTGACACCATGCATCGTCTAACGTCGTTTCAGTTCGGGAGACTTCGGCAATCGGAAATATATCCGTCATAAAGACAATTTACTTTTTCTTACTGATTCTAAACGGCCAGATACAAAAGGAGTTTTCACAATGAAACCTTCTCCACAGACGTGCTCATAAAGGTACGGACAGACGTGCTCATTACTAGCACGAAAGCATGCTTTTATTGAGCAAGGGGCAATTTTATTGAGGGAGAGAGGGAGAGGGAGAGCGAGAGGGAGAGGAGGAGAACGTTTCTTGACGTTTCACTTGATTGACGTGGCTGATCATAGCCTAATTAGTACCTACAGTAATAAATATAATAAATAAATAATTATAATTGCATAAGTTGATAAAAAATGCTATGCAATAGCTTTACCGCGGCAGTCCCCGAGTGCCACTTAGTTTTTTTTTTAAATTAATGTGGAAATAAACGTTTTTATTTACCTATAAATATAATTAAAGAAGAAAAATATCCAATGAGGAAGAGAATTGAGGATGTTTTGTTATTTTGAGTGAAGATAATATTTTAATCTTATCTGTCGTGCGAATTTAAATTGCAGTTTAAAAGACACTATTTTATCTCAGAGACCCTGTATTATACTTGTGAAAATTGAAAAACAAAACATTGTCAGGGACAGCATAGCACAAATCAATATAACGCAACAGCTTTGTTGAAATCCGTGTTACTGACGAAAGGGTGATTTGGCAGCGGTTTACCTGGCTCTCTATAGAATTCAACAATTTTAAAGCCCAACAACAAATTTTAAAATTTAATATCATTCATTAAATCAGCAATACTTTGTCTTTCTCGAAAAAGGCTCTAACAATTTCCATGAAATTTTCACTGTGAATCTCCACAGTTAAAATTTTATGGAAATGGTTACGAGGGGCAAAAAATAAAACTAGCTAGGTCTCATGTCTGGGAAAATTATAAGCTTTCTCAATTTTTCACGCAAAAAGATTTGCCCGCGCCGAGTACGATGTTTCAAAATTTCGCCCCAATAAAAATCATCATTTCAAATTAAGTCAATTGAACAAGAGCACTTACCTTAACTGATAAAAATGCGATTACAAGTGCAGCAACATCACTTAACATGTGAAATGAGTCTGCTACGAGGGCCATGGAGTTGGTGATGTAGCCAACGATCAGCTCCACGAAGAAGAAGCCGCCCGTCAGCCATAACATCGACAATAGTCGGCATTTCTTTCCAGAGAACCTCCCCATGGTTTCTGTTAAAAATAAAAGGGATTATAGACATTGAAAAGATTATTGGCCATGGGTTAAAAGAGTTGGAAGTCACTGGTAGGGCCTTCGCCGAGCAATGGGTTGATACAGGCTAACAGTAACAGTCTTTAGTTCAAGACAAAGGTACAGACAGAGCCAACAGTAAGGATAACAACAGAATTTATGTTTTTAATATTGCCTGTTTATACAGTCAAGTAATTTACTTTTGTTACTTTTTTTACATGTAATTTATTTACTCACCACTGCTCTCAAAATTGTGAAGGAAAAATCATAAGTAAAGTAGATGTCCTACAACCAGTAAATACAAAGAGATGTGAGATCCACCAATCAATGCACTGAGCCTATTTATTGGATGTCCTACTTCCTCTCACAAAGAGATAAAAACGACTGCGGGCAGGACTTGAATCTACATCCTTCTGGATAAGTACTCCAGATGCATTACCAACTAGGCTATTGCAAGCCTACTCAGATTCATGATTCCCGATACAAAAAAGAAGAGATATATTGAAACAAAATCGGAAGTTATGGAAATTAGTACTATAATTCTAAGTCTGATGTCTTATTCTGCAAAGTTCTAGGTTGATTATGCATTGTGCTGATACCTATTTGTGTTGATCCTCCACCACTTATTACCATGTTCCTCTTCTTCTTATTTGTATTTTTGAGAGGAAGATATTTCTGAGAAAGAGAATCTGTATCTTGTTGCACCGTGAGAATTTCAGTTAACAGAGAAAGACAATGCTATAAAAAAAGGAATAAAAGAAAAAATATTCATTAATAAATAAAAACGATTAAAAAAACTAAACTACACTAACAATAAACTAATAAATGGCATGAAAACACTCCTCTTCAACACTGTCAGCTGATAATTCGCCCAAAACTGCGAACTTTAATTAATGAAAAAAGTAGTTTTTCAGTAAAATTACTCTAATGACTTTTACTTAAGCTCTGAAGAAATTTCTTCCTTCAGCAATAGGCAATAGTGAGCTGTTCACCAGGGTAACATTTTTTTAAGATTGGATTAGTAGTTTAGGAGGTTTGCTTGCTACATTCTAACTTAAAAACCTTACCTCATCATCATTTTAATATAGACATAAATAAATTAGTTGATATCAATAGATTTGTCATGTTTTTCTAGTTTAATATTGTCCATATTTTTATCAGACATAATATTTGTTTGTATAAACTTTGATTAAATGAGGTCAATGTTCCAGCTTTCTATCAGAGATTTTTGCAACAGGAATTATTCATGGGTCATTATTATTGAAATAGCAATTTTAAGTGAACAGTATGAATAAGACTGCTAAACATTTTTATTGTTTGGATGAAGACAAAGAGTCTTCAACCTAACCTGTCATTTAGACTTCTTTGTAAAGTTAAAAATGACTCCAGACCAGTTTGGTAGATGATTAAAGACTCACCTGCTTGTATCTTAAGGCTACACTTATCACGGAAAAAGGGAACTTATTAACAAACTGCTAATAAGAATGACTCAGATCAATGTTTTATTGTCTTGTCTCTTGAATGTAATGAATCAAATGAATGCACTGAACCATTACTTTATGACTACTAAACAGAACTGATTGATTCCAAATTTAAACAATGTTTATATATTCTGTTGAAGTAACATAACTTATCTCCTGAGGTATCTCCCCAAAAATACTTGGAATACCACTAACTAAAGACCTTACACTAATGCTACTAATTTATTATAAACGAGGAATTGTTTATTCATATCAGAAATGATCTTTACAGCGAAACGCGCGTGACTCATGTATATTTCCAAGATTTGGGATCAGGAACCAAGAACAAAAAATACACTTACTTGGTATTAATTCCTGAGCTTCGGCGACGATGCTAATCTTCCATCAGGTGCTCATAACTCAATGGTACACTAAATATGCACACTCATTTCACAACAATAGGTTAACGTTCTAGTACAATATTGATTCTACTCTAACCAGGCATAAACAGAGAACACCGCGAACACTTGATAACGTAAACATTTAACACTACTTCGTAAATCGAAAACAAATAATAATATATTCTACTGTTCACCGTTGATTTCTGTAGAAATAATCCCGTAGAAATGAAATTCTAATGTGAAAGCAGATGGGTTAACCGCAGCGAGACAAATAAAATTTTAGTATACATATAATTTTGTTGTAAAGCCAATGAACAAAGGACACAGATAAACGTTTAGTGCTCCGTGGATTATGTTATTTCACTATAATAAAACAAATTTTGTGACGAACGAATCGCTAAGCTCGATAGGCCCCAGCGAATTCCACCACACAATAATCTGTTTGATCCTGCCTGCTGTCATTCATTACCTATGTCAAATTCATTATCAATCGGTGCTTAGTCGACTCGATGTAAAATCGACTACAACATGGCAACCCATTTGTCTTGAGAACATTATTAATTATTTTATCGTTGTGTTAGCGTGCTTCCTCAAACTTGTGGATATTTGGTACGGTAGCCATTTAAAGCATATTTTAGCAGTAAGTACGCTTTTATTTTTCGGTTACTGTTTTAAGTATACAATACTTATGGAAACAGAAGCATTCAAACGCGCGCGTTACGACTCTACTACAAAGTACAAAGTATAGGTATTCCATTATGTGTAAAAAATTTTGTGATTAAAAAATAAAAAAAAAAGGAAATTCGAAAAGCGCGGGAACCATACGAACGAGTAGGCGGCAATTTTTAAGCATATTTTAATAATTATTACAAAACTCTTTAGAACTTTATAAATAGTAATTGTAAATAGTTTCTTTTATATCAAAGTAGTTGTATAAAGTGTAAATATGGGGAAAAGCGCCCGGAAAAGGAAAAAAAAGGAGGAAGAAGAATCTTCAACCATCGTCGACGACTCTTCAACAGAGTCCGACTTGTCGTCCATTGACGAAAAACTGGACTACGTGCCATATAATGCTCCGAATTATACAAGGAAGTATCCTGACAGTAGTATTGGTAACGTAGAATACGTCGTATTTTTGTCACACATTGAAGCTGACCATCCAATTACCGAAGGCACCCGCATGGGCATCTCTCGCGCAATCCGGAGGGATTGCATAAGCGGTGTTCAACATTTACGCACAATTAATAAATTTAAAGTAGGCATAGTGTTCGATAATGCCAACAATGCCAATATGTTCCTCCAGGGGAACAAACTGACACAAGACCTTAAATTAAAAACATCTATACCTGCCTCTGCCACAGAGACCACTGGGGTTCTAACAAGGGTCCCCATACAAATGTCTAATAAAGAAATTTATTCTCTTCTGGCCAGCACCAGGAACATCATTCAGGTGCGAAGATTTATGAGAAGGGTGAGAACCGGAGACGCGGTGAAGTTCGAGCCGACGCAGACAGTGGCCGTCACCTTCTCAGCCACGCAGTTGCCCGAGCACGTGTACCTGGACCACTGGCGCCACGAGGTCAATGCATACGTCCCTCCGGTAAAACAATGTTTGAAATGCCTCAGGTATGGACACATAGCTAAATATTGCAAAAATGCAGAAAAATGCTCTATCTGCGCTGAAAATCACAATTTTAAAAAATGTACTGTTGACTCAGGCAGCGCAAAATGTTACAACTGTGGAGGCAATCACATCGCCATATCGTCTGTCTGCCCAGTTAAAAAACAAAAAATAACTGAACTGAAAACAAAGGCAAAGACACTTAAATTTACAGAATTATTTAATGAAAAATCTTTCCCATCCCTTTCCTCACCAGAAAACCTCAAAAAATTACTGAATTCAGACAAAATCATGAACATGCTTATTGAAACTGTCATACAGATTGTTAGTTTGAACAAAAATAAAGAAAGCGTCAGCTCTAGTAGCATTAAAAAAATTTTAAATGAAACATTCAGTAAAAACTCAAAAACTATTTAATTATGGACATTAACGTGATTCAATGGAATGCACAAAGTATACTATGTAATAAACTACTTTTACATAATTTCCTACTAGATAACAATATACATATAGCTATTTTATCTGAAACCTGGCTTAGGCCAGAACAACCATTTAATCTTAGAGGATACCAAATAGAACGTAATGATACTGGTAATAAACATAATGGAGTAGCCATTCTCATTCACAATAATATCAAATATTCTAAACTTAATACTTTCTTCGATGACTCTTTACAAAATATTTGTGTTCAAGTGCATGTTGGTGGTCAAGTCATCAGCATTGTTAGTATGTATTGCCCAAGTCATACAGTTCCTAGATTCAATAAAAATAAGTTGAATGCATTAATTAAAACCATCCCTCATCCACTAATACTAGCTGGTGATTTTAATGCACATCACATCTCTTGGGGATGTAACTCTACTGATGCACGTGGTAGAGACATTTTGGATGTTATTGATGAAAATGGTCTGGTTTTACTTAATACTGGTCAGATAACAACTGTGGGCTCCATGACTTGGCGTCCAAATGCTTTAGATCTAACTATTGTATCTCCATTGCTCTCTCTTTCTTGTGAGTGGTCTGTTCACGATGATCCGCTTGGAAGCTACCATTTACCTGTAATCACAAAAATTACCATTACTTGTAACCGAAATAATAACAGTATTGGCAACGATTTAAATTTATATCCTAGTTACAAATTAGTCAATTGGGATAAATATTCTAATGAAGTTGACAGAGCCCTCAACAGTTACATTATAAATCCTCTGGATCCACAATCAAGTTACAATGAATTCTGCCATATACTTCATTCTGCCATTGAAAAATCCTTACCAGTACACCAAAAACGAAACAGATCATCAACATGCCATAGAAAGAAGGATCGAGGTCCCCTCCCATGGTGGAATGAAAAATGTAGTTCAGCTGTTAAAATTTCCAGGGAAGCTTATATACAATTCAAAATAGATCCCTCAGAAGCCAATTTTCTTAATTTTAAAAGGTTACAGGCCTTAAAAAAACGTACCTTGAAGACAGAAAGAGATGCCAGTTGGGCCCACCTGTGTGAGTCATTTAATCGCACCACTCCATTATCCATAATCTGGAATAATATGAAAAAATTTAATAAAACCTTCAATTACAGCAAATTTATGAGTAACAACAATAGTAATTGGTTACAAGAATTCTTAAATAAATATACACCAGACTATGCTGATAACTGTACAACTGAATACTTTAATGCAGACTGCAATTCTAATTCCACAACCAGTTTTCTAATAGAACCCTTTTCTTTTCAAGAACTTAAGTCAGCAATATCCTCAAGAAAGGATACAGCTTATGGATTAGACGGTATAGCCTATATTTTCCTTAAAAAACTTAACTCCAAATCTCTTAATACTCTACTTCACATTTTTAATTTTCTTTGGCTCAACAACAAAATCCCTTCCCAATGGAAAACAGATTGCCTTATTCCAATACTTAAGCAAGATAAAGAGGAATATAACCCTGACTCTTACCGTCCCATTGCTCTCACTTCCTGTGTTGGCAAAGTCTTTGAGCAGCTCTTAAAACAAAGACTGGAATTTTACATTGAAAAGCATCATTTACTGCCATCCAATCAGTACGGCTTTCGTAGAGGGTATTCAGCCCGTGAAAGTATAAGTACTTTGCATCTTGATCTTCAAAAAAGTATTGGTATCAATGAGACAGCAGTTTGTGTATTTTTTGATATAGTTGGTGCCTTTAACCCGCCATTGGTGACGTGAATTTGACTTACATCGTTGGTGACCCCGGTCTCACGCACCGGGATTTTTGACAGCGAGTTTTTTGATAATTTACGGTTTAAACTACTTTTCATTGGAAAGGTTATAAAGTTTGATCTTTAATTTGTTAATAAAACCCAAGTATTTCAAAAAATAATATCTTTTATTAGTATTAGACAATATCTTTGGATGCACTAAAATTATGACTTGTTTGAAACAACGTTTTTATAAACTACAAAAAATATAAAAATGTTAATGAATTAACAATAAAATCAAGTTTAGTCAGTCTTATGACATTGAGGACATAAAATAAAAAAAAAAACAAATGGCAAAATATTCTACCAAAAAAAAAATAAGATAGTACTAAAATCACTAACCTTCAACAGCCAAACAACTAGAGCAAGTAGGTACTACGTGCTCAAAACATATAATTTTTTTACATTTATGACAATTGAACCTTGTTTTTCGGTTTTTTCGCCAACCACATTCAAAGCAACGACCATTCCTCGAAGGACCAGCTACTCCAGGCACATCATCATCATTTGAACGAAAAACACGTAAAATGTCGATCAAATCTGAAAAATCGCCTACTAATAATAGTATTATATGATTTAACTGTAAAATATAACAACATCCTATCAAATCAAAATAATCATCTAATCAATATAAGTAAAATATAAAAAATAACAATAACCATTTGACTTACTTAGTTGGTGACGCCGGTCTCACGCACCGGGTTGGCGGAAAAACTCGGAAACTGGCGCCCGCGTCACTGTCGCGGGGTAGACTGGCGGTACGGGGCGCGGAATTAGGCAGCTACACAAAACTACAGTGTAACTCCGTGCACGGTGTTAAAAATATTTGTCTTTTTTCAATCACCCGGTCTCACAGACATATAGGTCACCAATGGCGGGTTAACAATGTTGATCATAAAATTCTCACAGAGCAACTTCATCTTCTTGGTATACCTGGAAAAATGATTAATTGGATTTTTAGCTTCTTACATGGCAGAGAAGTTTATGTTAAACATAATCACAAGCTTATTGGGCCAAGATATTCTTACAAAGGAACCTGTCAAGGCAGTATTTTGAGCCCTTTGATATTTCTTCTTTACATTCACAGATTAAATTTTGTTTTAGATAATGTTGTAAACTTACAATATGCTGATGACTTGACTATTTATTGTAGTGGAAGCAATATAAAACATGTTGAATTAACCTTAAATAATGCATTGCAAAAACTTCAGCATTATTTTTCTTATTTAAATTTAGACATAAATGCAATTAAAAGCAAAGTCATGATATTTGGCAAGAATAAATCTCATAATGTCAAAATTTGTTATGACAAAATTGCAATACCAGTAGTTACAGAAGCAAAGTTTTTAGGTATTATTTTTACAAATAACCTATCCTGGAATAAGTATGTTGATTATATAGTATGCAGAGCTCATAAGGCTTCTAACATTTTAAAAGTGCTATGTAGATCTTATTGGGGTGCAGACCCAAGAGTCATGTTAATGCTCTATAAATCTTTGGTAAGGAGTCATTTTGAATATGGTTTTCTTTGTTTTGCTTCAAATGACAAGCTAATAGACAAATTAGAGAAAATCCAGAATAGTAACTTACGCCTTATAACTGGTGCTTTCAAAACAACTCCCATAGTTTCCATGCAGTTAGAATGCAATATCCCTCCCCTATTCATTCGTTTTAAACTCCTCAAATCAAAATTTCTCCTCAAACTAGCTGCCATTAAATCCCATCCTCTTCTTACAAAGCTCAACCTTTTTAAAAACTCTTCGCATCCTTGTTTTATTCTACAAGATTTTTCTGAAATATCACAATTTATAGAGTCAATGAACATCTTCTCATCAAATGAATGGCCTTGTTACCAGGGATCCTATAGTAGTAAATACCCACAGATGGATATAATAATTGATAGACAATTATCAGAGAAACATGAAGTTTATAACAAACTCTCTAACTGGGCAGATTATAGACATATATACAGATGGATCTAAAGTATGTGACAGTACATCCATAGCGCTTTACGATTCCACTTTGAAAATAGGTGGAGGATCCAAAATCAATAGATATGCTAGCATATTCACAGCCGAAGCTACAGCTATCCTATCAGCACTTGAACACATTAACAAACACAAAAAATCTGCAATTAGATGGGTTATTCTAAGTGACAGTTTAAGTGTTCTGACTGCGCTAGAAAATCATCACCTGAACACAAACACAAACTATTTGATTTATGAAATTAAAAGAGCATGGAAGTTGCTTCAAGACTCTGGCATCATTGTTACTTTCTTCTGGGTTCCAAGTCATATAGGAGTGCAAGGAAACGAGAATGCAGACTTCTTGGCGAGGTCAATAAATTCCGTTACAAACACAGCTGTCACTTTTACTAGTGTTGCCCTACCGATCACAGATGTTATAACCGAGCTTAAAAATAAGTATGTTGAAGATCTGAAACGACATTGGAACTATGTAACGACAGTGGAACAAAAAGGCCAATGGTATGCAGGTATAGAAGGAACGACTGTAAATAAGAAACCATGGTTCACAAAATCGTCCACTTTTTTCAATCGCCGATTTTACACAACGATTAACCGTTTACGAATGGGTCACTGCAGAGTAAACGCTCATCTATACCGGATGAAAATGTTGAATACATCAGAATGCAATTATTGCCAAATAGACGTGCAAACAATAGAACATATTATGTTTGAATGCCCATCCTTCGGCATAGACCGCCTTGTGTTGATGGATGATCTACTAAAAATCTATAAGACTGCTGAACAAATCCCGCGCTCTGTTCAGCAACTGATGGGAAATGTACAAACATTTTTACCCATTTATAACTTCATTATCAATACAATCAAGGAAATTTAAAGGACTTTAAAACTGGACTAAACTAAACTAAACTGGAACTAAACTAAACTGGAATTGACAGAAGAATTTTAAATAGAAAATTGAATGAAGAATTTAAACATATGACCAGGCTTATGCCTTTTTTAAAATGAACAAATATGCACAAAAAAACTCATGAACAGGCTGCATGGGCTAGATCCCTTTGCCTTCCCGAAAGGGAAAATGTAATAAAAAAAAAAAAAAATAAAAAAAAACAGGGTCAATGGTATTTTGACAGCACCTGTTTTGCTGTCATTTGCCATAGACATATAATCCTATGGACTGGAAATACCTACACCAAAAACGTGGATACCTACAAGTTCGCCGGGCACATAAAATGGCGGCCAATGCTAGGGTTGTGCCAATCAAGAAACATAGTGTTACTGTAACGAGTATGGATACTAGTATCCCTAGTACTTTTAGGATTACATAATAGTATTAAGACTAGATACCATGATTGAATTATAATCCATGTAGTTACGTAAAAAAAATGTAAATTTTCACATTTGCGCTATTGCTTGTAATTAAATATTATACATATATTTATGTGTTAGCGTTAATTTAAAAAAATTATTTCGGATTGTACAGTTAAACCTTTGGACTTGTTAATTTGTCTTTTTAAAAAGTCTTTTGGTCCCGCCAAGTCTTCTATCACAACAGCCTTCAAATCAGCAATTTTTTTTTCCTTCGTATTCTTTCATTGAGGCGTTTAAAATTGTTTTCTGTTGCTTGACATATTTTTCTTTAAAGGCTTAAATTTTTCCAGTTTGTAAAACCTGTAATAGAAAAGATAAATAGTTAAATCAAATCAAATTTATTTCAACTAGGCCAATAATTACAGGCACTTTTGAATGGTCAAAAGAAATAAAAATAAATCAGTACAAAATTGTTATGGTGCTACAGTTCTAGTCACAAGACATAATAACTGTGAAAGTACCGTAGGTGCCCATTCCAGAGCGAAGATCTCTATGCAAAAGAACGGACAAGAAACTCCATGGACACTCTTTTTACACTCAACGTAGCAAGTTAAGTGTACAGTTAATATTAAAAAAAATAATAATGAAAATTAAAATAGACCGTGGCAGCTAAGAGATGACCAGTCCCATCTGACAGCGCCTTTTCACATGCCAAATGTATCAGCACTATTAACCAATAACTTAATTATGCACTGTTAAAAAATAATTTGCATATTGCATTTTATTGCTAAAAGTTATTTTCAAGTGACAGTTGACAAGTCTTTGACAGATTGCGGCGCTTGATGTGCTGCCATCTACATACCTCTTTGGGCACTGTTCCCACAAACATTACACTAGATGGTTCATCTATTACGGTAGATGGTTCCTTTATTACAGTAGATGTACAAGAAACATCAGATTCTTGAGTGTTGCTTGTTTCACAGAATACAAATGACTCTGGAAGTTGTTTTTTGTTGGATGTTTGAAAAAAAATATGAAATATGCATTACTATCCATATAACTTAGGCTAAAAAACCAGGCTGTTATTTAACAATCATTTTAATACACACTTACCGAAAATATTGTAGGTACAGAGTTCTCATGTAACCTAATAACATCAAGTGTTCTGTTCAAACATTTTTTTTCAAAGTGAAGTGAACATTTAAGCCAGTCTTTACTTCGAGGACAAATTTTTTCGTCACCGATAGAGTCCAACCATTTTTCCTTCAATCTTTCATTTTTGGGAAACCTATAAATGATTAGTATTTTTTATCAATATATCATTTGGTAACAGTTTCAGTGTAACGAAGGACTAGTATCGGGAACTATTACAGCAACGGTACAACACTATTATTATTGTAAACAAACGAACGAAAATAAGAAATGAAAAATATTGTCTGTAGGACGGAAATAAACCTTTGGCATGTGAAAAGGCGCTGTCAGATGGGACTGGTCATCTCTTAGCTGTCACGGTCTATTTTAATTTTCATTATTTTTTTTTAATATTAACTGTACACTTAACTTGCTACGTTGAGTGTAAAAAGAGTGTCCATGGAGTTTCTTGTCCTTTCTTTTGCATAGAGATCTTCGCTCTGGAATGGGCACCTACGGTACTTTCACAGTTATTATGTCTTGTGACTAGAACTGTAGCACCATAACAATTTTGTACTGATTTATTTTTATGTCTTTTAACCATTCAAAAGTGCCTGTAATTATTGGCCTAGTTGAACTAAAATTTGATTTGATTTAACTATGTATTTATCTTTTCTATTACAGGTTTTACAAACTGGAAAAATTAAAGCCTTTAAAGAAAAATACGTCAATCAACAGAAAACAATTAAACGCCTCAATGAAAGAATACGAAGGAAAAAAAAATTGCTGATTTGAAGGCTGTTGTGATAGAAGACTTGGCGGGACCAAAAGACTTTTTAAAAAGACAAATTAACAAGTCCAAAGGTTTACCTGTACAATCCGAAATATTTTTTTTAAATTAACGCTAACACATAAATATATGTATTATATTTAATTACAAGCAATAGCGCAAATGTGAAAATTTACATTTTTTTACGTAACTACATGGATTATAATTCAATCATGGTATCTAGTCGTAATTCTATTATGTAATCCTAAAAGTACTAGGGATACTAGTATCCATACTCGTTACAGTAACACTATGTTTCTTGATTGGCACAACCCTAACATTGGCCGCCATTTTATGTGCCCGGCGAACTTGTAGGTATCCACGTTTTTGGTGTAGGTATTTCCCATTGAGATGAAGTTATATGGAGATGCCCCGATGTTCTATACATACATTTTGCTTATACAAATATGAGTCAAACATGAGACAGAGAGTGAAATATTGGTTTGTCTCTTTCTTTCTAATGCAGTAATCACATTTGACAAAAGAGACAACAATATTTCGGTTGTTGCTCAAAATGGAATATTTTGTTGGGATATTTCCCACAGTTACAGAAACGTGCCCATTTCGCCATTTTATGGGCCGAGTTTCGTGGTAGTTCTGCTGTCAAATAGTTGTTTACTTTTTGTTGAATTTAGATTTTTGAGTAAATTACGGAGTGTTTTCTTTTAAAAGTGCGTGTCACCATTAACAAACAGTAATTCAACATGCCTGGATGTTTCATTGTGTCTTCTCATGCCAGAAAAAAGAAAAATCAGCCTGAATTGACTTTGTACAGGTTAGTAACAGGTTTTCATGCAAAACTACATGAAATAGAACAATTTCGGTAAAGAAATCGCTATGTGACCTTGTTTTCATGGTTAGAGTATTAATATTTGGGTTTATTTCCGTCCTACAGACAATATTTTTCATTTCTTATTTTCGTTCGTTTGTTTACAATAATAATAGTGTTGTACCGTTGCTGTAATAGTTCCCGATACTAGTCCTTCGTTACACTGAAACTGTTACCAAATGATATATTGATACAAAAATACTAATCATTTACAGGTTTCCCAAAAATGAAAGATTGAAGAAAAAGTGGTTGGACTCTATCGATGTGGAAAATATTAGTCCACGAAGTAAAGACTGGCTTATATGTTCACTTCACTTTGAATAAAAATGTTTTAACAGAACACTTGATGTTATTAGAACAAGATTATGAACGATCCACGTGCTCCTGATTATTTAAAAACTCAATTTAAAGTGTTGGGCAGTTCTCATAGTCGTAACCTTCGAGCTTCCAAAAAACTACTTCTCCAAATTCCTTCACACCGCACCGGTTTTATGTCTAATTCTTTCGCTATAGCAACTATAAGACTCTGGAACGCGCCACCCTTAACACGTTCGTGGACAGTAACGCTTGCGGACGTCAAGATAGCATAAAGTGATACCACAGTACGTCTGTCGACGTCAAAATTTCTAGTCACTTAAAATCAGTACGTTCATAGACGTGCAATTTTCTATACAATTCTAAGGAAGAGCATGTTGTACTGTCACCAAAGATTTAATTCTGACTTTCTACTGTCACAGCACAATGTTCAAAAATCCGTTCAAAAATGTACCTACACGCACACATTAACACTTACACGCACGCACACTACGCCCATAGGCGTCGTATTTCAATACAAACTGTGCAGTACTGCCCCGCTGAGGGGCGCTACGTGTTCGCGCGCAAGTGGTTTTTTGAACGAAAGTATTTTTTGTTTTCAACGTAATTTTATGATTATATGAATACAAAATGTTAAAACTAGTATAGTTGTGTATCTAAATAACTTATTTATGTTGCTAACGTGTGTTTTGAATACGATTTAGTCGTACTTAATTCTAAATTCATATTTTTTCAAATGGCTTCCCGCGATCCTTATGATACTGAACAAAAGCGGCTTCAGGTTTTATTTGACGCTTCTTCAACTTCTGGATCTAATCTGGACCCTTTTAAAGATGATGGATAATATGCATCTGATGTTGATTATCAACCATCTTACCTTACGACAGTTACGACGTTAACGCCTTTATCCGTTCTGTCATATCATATGGTTTTTTAACCATGCGTTGTAACACTACGCCCGTGGGCAATGTATGAAAAAAAGTGGTGTCTCAGTAGCTGCAAACTGTGAGATAGTACTGTCCACGAACGTGTTAAGCATTAAAAAAGCTGAAAGCGATTTCACTTTAAAAAAAATGCGTAACCTCTATTTAAGTCACAATAAATAGCTCTCTTCTTTTTCTTTTCAAGTCTAGTCATAATAGTTATTATTAAGTTATATGTATATATATATATATTTTTTCATTTATTCTATTATATTGTTTAGTTTATTTTATCAGTATTATATGTATTAGTATCTATATTAATTTATATATGTGTTTGATTTTTTTTTGTACCCTACCACAATATTCTCTTATTTAACCCAAAGGTTGACTGGTAGAGAATGCCTTGTGGCATTAAGTCCGCCCTTGTACCACTTTATGTACATGAAGTTTAAATAAATAAATAAAGGAACCGTCTACCGTAATAGAGGCACCATTGCAGTTGACCCATCAATGTGTGGGAACAAATTAACGCTAACACATAAATATATAACATTTAATTACAAGCGATAACGCAAATGTGAAAACATTATTTTTACTTAACTACATGGATTTTACTTCAATCGTGGTATCTATTCGTAATACTATTTTGTAATCCTAAAAGTACTAGGGATACTGGTATCGATACTCGTTACACTAACACAATGTTTCTTGATTGGCACAACCCTAGCATTGGCCGCCATTTTATGGGACCAGCGAACTTGTAGGCATACACGTTTTTGGTGTAGGTATTTCCAGTCCATAGGATTATAATGTCTATGGTATTTCCAGTCCATTGGATTATATGTCTATGGATCAAGCTGTCATTTTGTCAAAATATTTAAATTGTCAATGGGCGGGAACCTTGAAATTAAGCGGGCGCGAAATTTCAAAGTTTTAAATTTTTATTGGTTTATTTCGGGAAAATGGGGGCGAAAAAAGCTAAAAAACGGAAACCAAATGTTAAGGAATCTGAGGAGTTGGAGATGGAGTCCGATGAGTCGGGGGAAGCTGACGCAGAGGACACGGATAAGTACAAGCCTTATAGAGACTTAAAATACAAAAGAATTTATTCAGACAATGCAGGTAACGAATTTATTGTATTTTTGGAATCTGTCGACGATAAACCAGTTGGTGATCGAGACAAAATGTACATAACCAACATATGTAGCAGATACAACAAGGGCATCAAGCAATTCCGGTCAATAAATCGGTACAGAATTGGCGTCATATTTGAAACGGCTAATTATGCCAATATGTTTTTATATAATGATAAATTTCTAGAGCAATACAATTTTAAAGCGTCAATACCAGCTAAAAATACTGAAGTCACCGGAGTCATTTATAATGTTCCTGCAAGCCTCTCAAATATAACAATCTACAAAAGTATATCATCCAATGTCAAAATTATTTCGGTAAGGAGAATTATGCGCAAAAGCAGGGAGGACAAAAACCTATTTGTCCCGACAAAAACTGTTACAATCACATTTGCTGCCACAGAATTGCCTGATTTTATTGATATTAACCAATGGAATTTTAAGCTAAATGCATATGTGCCACCAATAAAACAATGTTTTAACTGTTTGCGATTTGGTCATATGTCAAAATACTGTAAAAATAGTACCAGATGTTCAATCTGTTCAGAAAACCACTCATACAAAGATTGTTCTAAAGATTCTACCAATGCTACTTGTGCAAATTGCAAAGGGAAACATATTGCTATATCTATTCTGTGTCCCATCAAAAAAAGTAAAATAGAGGATAATAAAAGGAGGCTTAAATCTCTTACTTTTGCAGACATATTTAATAAAACCGAGTTTCCATCTTTAAATGCCAAAATGGCAAATAGCAGAAAAGTACAAAATACAAATATTTTGAATGTAAATAACATTTTAAATTCTGAAGAATTATTAAGCTTAATATTAGAGACAATTGTGCAAATTAAAATAAATAAAAAAGAGGTCAACAATGAAGTTCTTAGAGACACAATTAAACATATTTTAGATAAAAAACAAAACTGCAAATCAAAATGATTTCATTAAATATAGTACAGTGGAACGCTCAGAGTGTTATTCGTAATAGAAATACTTTAACTCATTTCTTATATTCTAATGATATACATATTGCCATATTGTGTGAAACATGGTTACAGAGTAATCAACTATTTACAATTAAAGGTTATATTACAGAGAGACTTGATTCTGGAAATAGTCACAATGGTGTTGCAATTCTTATACATACTTCTATTAGACATAAAAGATTAAATACTCCTAGTGATGATTCATTACAAAATGTTGCAATTCAAATCGAAATTTTTGGTAAGTTAATATCAATAGTCAGTGTCTATAGCCCAGGTAACTGTCAACCCAGATTTAATAAATTTGCATTTGATAACTTGATCAAGAGTATTCCAGAGCCATTGATTTTAGCAGGGGATTTTAATGCATATAATACAACATGGGGCTGTTATATTAATAATTCTAGAGGCAATATAATTCACGATGTAATAGAAGACAATATGTTAGTTTTATTGAATAATGGTGAACCTACCACAGTAGGATCTCATATATGGCGACCTAACGCTCTTGATCTCACATTTGTTTCCCCTTCATTGGCACTGTCTTGTAATTGGACAGTGCACGATGATAGTCTTGGGAGTTACCATTTACCTGTTATTACTCAGTTAATAGCTCACAATGATGCCAAATTACATAATTTACCATCATTGCTTAATAGAAATTTTAAAAAGGTAGATTGGGATAAATATACTAAGGCGGTAGATTCTGGTTTGCAACAAATAATTGATGTCATGTCAGTTGATAATACACATGTTTTAGAAAATTATGACTCTTTCTGTGTTCTTTTAGATAACGCCTATAAGAGTGCATGTCCATATGACAAACACTCTGACCGTTTCTCTTCCAATAGACCTGGAAAAAGAAAACATATTCCATTACCATGGTGGAATCAAGCTTGTAATGATGCTGTCAACATATGTAAAGAAGCATATATATTAAATTTAAACAGACATTTAATACTGATGACTATATTAATTTTAAAAAAATGCAAGCTCGAAAGAAACTTATTTTAAAGACTCAAAGATTTCTTAGTTGGAAAAACTTTTGTGAAAACATAAACAGAAATACTCCTATAAGTAATATTTGGTCTATGATGCGTAAATTTAATAAAACATTTTCTCCATCTAGTAACCTTCAAAACAATGCTTGGGTTCATTCATTTCTAAAGAAATATGCTCAGGTATCTGATACTACTAGTCACATTCCTATCACAGAATATACTGAAATAAATAACAATTTTGTTAGTTGTTTTTCTTTGTCAGAATTAAAATCTGCTTTAAAAGGTCGTAGGGACACTTCTTGTGGTCTTGATTGCATTAATTATAAAATGATTAAATGCTTAAGTGATAAAGCTCTAACTGTGCTACTTCAAATTTTAAATTTATTATGGTGTAGATTAGAAATACCCAACTCTTGGAAAACTGATTGTATTATTCCAGTTTTAAAACAAGGGAAACCAGTAGGTGATCCTGACTCATATAGACCAATCACTCTAACTTCTTGTATTGGAAAAATATTTGAACAATTGATTAAACAACGATTAGAGTATTACATTGAGAAAAATAATATTTTACCTAATAACCAATTTGGTTTCAGAAGAGGCAAATCTAGCCGGGAAAGCTTTACTCGTTTACATTTAGACATATTTCATAACTTCAAACTTAATAATAAAACTGTAGCTGTGTTTGTAGATATTGTAGGAGCATTTAATAATGTAAATATTTATACTTTATGTAAAGTGTTAAATAATATTGGATTACCTGGTCATTTTGTCAATTGGTTATACAAATTTCTCAGTAATAGAATCATTTATGCCAAATTTAACTCTCATATTTACGGCCCTGAGATCCTGACATCTTCTAAAGGTCTCTGTCAGGGTGGTATTTTAAGTCCATATCTTTTTATCATATTTATACTTAAACTCAATATAGTTCTAGGTCCTGATGTCACGAATCTCCAGTTTGCTGATGACCTGGTGATATATTATTCCGACCATAACCTGGAAAATATAGTATGTATTTTAAATAATAGTCTTAAAAACTTACACACACATTTTAATGATATTGGTCTACAGTTAAGTGCAGAAAAAACAAAGGTTGTAGTTTTTTCAAAAAATAAACACCAAAATGTAAATATATTGTATAATAATTCTTTGTTGCCAATAGTTGATAGTGTTCATTTCTTGGGAATTGATTTTATGTATAATTTAACTTGGACCAAATATGTTAATTATTTAGCTGAGAAGGCTAACAAAGCTTCAAATATTATCTGATGCTTGACAAAGACAACATGGGGAGCAGACCCCAAGCTGCTAAAAATTTTATATAAATCTTTAGTACGTAGCCATTTTGATTATGGCTTTCTATGTTTTGCAGATAATCTTAAACTAGTTGATAAATTAGATAAGATTCAAAATAAATGTCTTAGAGTAATTACAGGAGCAATGTGTACTACACCAATAAATTCTTTGCAAATAGAATGTAGAGTTGAGCCTCTTTTATTAAGATTTGAGTTTCTTAGGGATAGATTTTTACTTCAATTATTTTCTAAAAATGATTCATTGATTAAAATAATAGAAGGATGTTTAAGTTATACTGATCAACCATTTGTATGTAGAAATTTTAATGAAAATATGTGGTATATGAATATTCCTCTGTATAGAAGTAACATATTAGCATGTTATGATGGGACATATGAAAGTAAATTTAATAATATACCTATTGTAGTTGCACATGACTTAAAGACTAAATATGATGTTTATAATCTATTTGATAATTACAATACATATAGACAACTGTACACTGATGGGTCCAAAAATTCTGAATATGTAGCTGTGGCTGTTTACGATATAACCTCACGTAGAGGATTTGGCAGACAAATTAACAAGTATGCCTCAGTATTCACTGCGGAGGCTTTGGCTATTTTAGAAGCTCTGAATATTGTAAAGGAATTACAACAAGAAAACAATAAGTGGCTTATAATAACGGACAACAAAAGCGTTTTAAGTGCTCTGGCGAATCTAGGCTACAATGCGAATTCATCATATATACTATATCAAATAAGAGAAATGATATTTGACCTGAATCAAACAGGATGCGATGTGATACTTTTGTGGACTCCGGGACATATTGGCGTAAAAGGTAATGAAGAAGCTGACTTCTTAGCTAGAACAATAGCAAACAATAACTATGGAAATGTCAAAAACGTTCCGTTACCTGCATCAGATTTGCATGCTGTAATAAAACAAAACGCAAGAACTAAATGGCATCGATTGTGGATAGAGTCTCTGAACATCAAAGGAAAATGGCTTGGAAAGATTGAGAAGAAACAAATAATTGGAAGATCCTGGTTTGACGAGGGTGAATTTAAATCCAGACATTTTTATACAACACTTTGCAGACTGCGTTTAGGACATGGACGATTTAACACACATTTATATAAAATGAACATGGCAACTGCCCCCACATTCCAGTACTGTAATGATGGAGACCAAGACTTGGACCATATCGTTTTTAGTTGCAGCTTTTTTACTACACAGAGAACAGAATTGTTTGACTCACTGAAGACAATTTATGGATCAACTGAAGCCGTTCCCCGTCTAGTAATAAACAGTGTTGCCGGCAGCAAGTTTCAATTTATTCCGATTCCTCATCTCAAAAGTTCCGAAAAGTTCCGCCCGAGTAAAATAAAAAAAAAAACGATAATAAAACACGCCTTTTTTTATCATTATACATTAATTCTTTACAACCATCAATTTAGTCCAGACGATCTGAAAAGAAAAATGCTCTAAAAACATTTTTGTGTTATGTATGTCATGTCTATGGCCTCGGATAATAATGTCAAAATACTATGGCGTTTTGACATAGTATCAAAGAGTAAGCGTTATACCCGAATAAACGTTTCACGATAAAATCGCGGCGATTTAACACGCGCGATCATTCTTTTTCGTGCGAAACAGTCAGAAGTGCGTATCTCATATATTATTCTGTGGTATCGCTACTTACGATTGGTCGAAACCACAGAGCATGTAATTTTTCATTGGTCGAAACGGAAATAAAATAGGTACCTACCGCGCGCGTAGTCTGTTTGCAGTTTGCATCGTGAATCTAGCGCAGATCATTACGTGTAGGTACTTGTATTAATATTCAGTATTTATTTATTACAACATTTTACAATATTTTTTACAAATAAGTGTATTAAAATGATACCTTAGAGTATGTAGTAGGTATGTACATGTAAATCGCTGACTCAGATATTTCTTACAAAAAAAAAAACTGGAATCTCGGTAAATGAAAAGTTAATTTATTAGTTCATGCCCAGAAGATTCACTTCACATATTCAACCAACAACTTTCTTCTACTGTGCAATTACAACAAAAGTACGTAGTATCTTTATGTCTTGAATTGAATGTAATTGAAAGAAAAGAAACTTCACAGTAGATCTCTAGTTCACAGGGATTAGACTACAGACCAGCGTAACGTAACACCAAACCAATGATATGCACCAAACCAGAAAAAACAAACAGCAACATTGATTTCTAGGGGTACACTCTTCTTTTTTATTATATCTATGGGTACACTCCAACAAATTATTTTACATCTATGTAGGGGTATACATGTAAGTGAACAACGAAAATATCTTTATCTACTCCTGTCAGTCGAGTTTATTTTATATATTATTTTAAGCAAAGGAAACTGAGTCCATACAGCCAAGTCTACGACAAATATGATGATGGGTAACCCAATGTCGCTTTTTGTTGGTTGGTTTGTGCCAAAGTTCCGAAAAGTTCCGCCAAAGCGGAGGTTCCGCAAAAGTTCCACCAAGGGCTTCAAAGTTCCGAATTCGGAACAAAAGTTCCGCGCCGGCAACGCTGGTAATAAATCTTCTCCAGAATAAGAAGACTTATATTTCGCTTTTTACTTACATCGCAAGGACTGTTCAGAATATATAGAAGATAAAATTATCACAGACTAGGCTGTATGGTCTAAGACCTTTGCCTATCCTCAACGGGATGAATGAAAAAATCATCATCATCATAAATTGTCAATGTCACGATTTCACGAATGTCACCAGTGAAAAACGAAAATATTAGGTATCAACAATTTTTGTGATGTTTTCTTGACGAGTGTTCCGCTGCTGTAACTATAGATAAATTAGAATTGAAGAACTAAACGATGAAGCAACGGCAATTTCCTTAGAATAGAACAAATCGTAATTATACTTTTAAACATAACCTTGTAAAATGGCCTTCCAGAGGTTTATTGGCAAAACCTGCGGTTTTCTGGGATACGCTTTACAAACAGCTTGTGTTACACATTGTGCATTCGAATATGTTGGAGACTTCGTCATGGTATATACAGCATATTGAATAACTCTCTATTAAACTGGGTATAAACCCCTACGTCGAATTTATTACATCTGGTAAATCTTTGGTTGCAGTGCTCAGGACCTTCAATGGAACCTACGCTTGAGACCAACAATATACTATTCACCGAACATATATCCCCTCGTGTGCAACGCTTGCGGCGCGGAGACATCGTGATATCCAGGAGCCCGTCCAACCCTAAACAGAATATTTGTAAAAGGATAGTAGCCCTTCCCGGTGATCGCGTTAGAGGTAACTTCCCACTTACTAGCCAAGTAGTTCCTAGAGGCCATGTCTGGTTAGAAGGTGATAATTCTGGTAATTCTGCCGATTCAAGGGTATATGGACCTGTTCCTGAGGGCCTCATTAGAAGTAGAGTTGTTTGTCGAGTTTGGCCTCTAGATAAAATTACCTTACTATCAAATTACTGAGCCTTGTTAGCAGTGGATAGTAATAGCTAGGTTGATATTTTTGATTTAATACTAAGTTGCCAGTGATATAGTCTAGGAATTGGTGCCAAGTCAGGTTGCTATATAGTTGTCTATGCCTTTTTTGTCTTTACAGGAATTTAAATGTTAAATTATGTATTGTATTTCATTTTTTTAAATGTTGACAATGATAATTATTATTACAGTGAGTTTTGATTCTTTTCTGTAAATAGATAGGTAGGGTAGGGATGATAGGTAGGGTCAATGACCTGCTAGTTTATTTTTCTGAAACCATAAATTAATTATACAATTTGCTGTGTATCTAGTTTTCTTTTTATTTGTTTGGTTTGATTTGATCAAATGTTGAGGTGATATATTATAAAAATACAAAAAAAGTGTTAATGTTGTAAAATAAATAATTTTATTTAGTCATGAGTGTTTTTATCCTAAGGGTTGACTTCCACTGTCTTCACTGATTCAGGCTCCATTGTAAGTTCAATGTATCTACTGCTGCTTATATAAATCTTCACATTCATTGGTCTTCTTCGTCTGAAATAAAAGTTACAAAAATTGTGATGAGTACTTTGATAGACCGCCAATGACTGAAAATTGTGGACCTTTGTCTAGTTTTTAACTTTAAAACCTTCTACCCTCTTTGCGTGTTGATGACAATCTTTATTGAGTTGGCCCAGAATTGGGCCACAAGTTTAGCACCCTCAGAAATGTCCAACCTTACAAATCCTTTGATTGAATACTTGATGGGATATTGAAATTTAATCAATTCAGAGATTGCACATGGCAACTGAGTCCTGATATTTTCAGAAGTTTACTAAATTCAGTTTTATTAATTATTTATTTGTCTCAGACCTTGTGATTTTGGCATGAGTCCAAAATTCAGTTTTAAGCCACTTTTATGTAAAAATACTACAAGAAGTTTAAATACCTGTTCTGCAGAACCATAACGAGATTGCCATTGGGTTTCCTCACTACAACATTTTCTATGCTTGCAAGACTCCTTTGATCCACTCTCACTCTCCGAGACCCTCTCGGAATGAATTTAGAGAAGTGACCCAGTGCATAGAATATTGGTTGTTTGATAAACTCGTCTTTGTCTGCGTATACTAGAATAGGCGCATCTACGAAATTGTCTACCCAGTTGGGTCCTCCATGGTCGTTCAGGCAAAGGTTCCAGTCAATCCAACCAACAACAAAGTGATTCAGGTCCTTGCAACAAACACAAGTTTTTAATACACGTTTGTAAGACTTTGAAACATAACAAGCTATGTTTGTACATACCTCCAAGATACTCTTGACGTATCTCCCTGCTCGTCTCCAAGATCCAAGAACAACTTTTTCTGAGTTCCATGGCATTGATCCTGAAAGATTGTAAAAAAAAACTAATAAGTATTATAAACTAGCCTCTGCCCGCGGTTTCACCTACTGCTCGGCTCCTATTGGTCGTAGCGTGATGTTATAATGCCTTTAGCCTTCCTCGATAAATAGTCTATCGGACACAAAAAGATTTTTCAATTTGAACCAGTAGTTCCTGAAATTAGCGCGTTCAACTAAAACGCTGCAACGCTGGGTTTGCGTGGGGGCCAAAACTTCACGCCAACGAAATCGCGGGCAGAAGCTAGTACTTTGACGGAAGTGTTGAGTGAGTTTATTAATTTCTAGGTACCATGGATTATTTTAGGTTTTTATATATATATATATGCTCTCTTGTTAATACTATTTAATTATTTATTCGTTATCAATTGAGATTTTTTGATTTGTCAATCAATCGATTCAGACTTTAGTAGGTATTGACAGTTAGTTGGCTATAGACGTTTCTTTTCTATAGGCCTTCCAAAGTACGACATAACACTCTCTGTTTTTTTTATATGTTGCCCCTCACTAGGAATTTCTCCTGTGTCGTGGGTGCGTTTACGAACATCGAAACTCACATACACAAACACCCAGACCTGGAACAACTTGTAGGTCATACAAATATTTGTGCGGGGATCGAACCCGCGATACGCTCAGCAGTCCAATCGCTCAGCCACTGCGCTAACCGTGCCGTCATATAATATGTCGTCTATTGATCTAGCCAGTGGCAGTGGTTACATTAGGCTCAGTCCAAAGGAAAATCAAAATAAAATTATTATAAAGTACCTTCACAAGCTTCTGTTGCAAGAAGTATTTTCCCGGGATACCGTCTCTGTATAGCGCTTAGTATTTGTGGCGGGAAGAAGTTCCCATACCAATGAACAGCCACTCCATCCATGTAATCAATCGATTCTGGAGCTGCGAGTTCCATCTGTAATATAAATGTACACCTTTAATTTATTGAGAACAAGGTTTATTATTCAAAGTCAGCCTCTTTGAGCTGGGGCTTTTAGGATGCAGCTTTGGGTCAGCGCGGCCTCAGCATCGAAACTACAGTTTGTCTTTAATAGATTTTCAACGTAGCTTTATGCTGTAGCTAGTGCATAAGGAGCTCGAGACGAGCTCGTCGACTATGATTTAGAGAATAACAAAGCTGATAGCTGAACCTTAACTAGTTAAGGTGGTGCTTCAATAACTTGCGAGTACTTACTCCTGCTAAATAGACAGGCAGAAGATACCTCTGATCGTCTACTGCAATTATCAAAGTCTGGTTATAACGGGAGTTCTTTATTGTAGGACCGAGGTTTTCGGCTAGCCAGCGACCCTGTAATCATAAAATAATATAAATTTGTTTAGTTTACCCTGCTTATTTCTACCATGACTGATCTCCGACTTTCAGTCTCCCAAATTTTCCCAACTGGTTTTATCCTTCCTGTCCCTATCTTATTTGTGGACTGCTGCTGCTACTGTTGGTATTATCTTGTTTAATAGTAATCTCTGAGTTCTCGCTAATGCTCACTAAAATTAGTATTTTTTCGATGTCTATTCTCGATAATTTATTATTTTCCTGATAGTGAATTTTTGGATTTATCTTTCTAATGAAACAGATGATCATCATCAATTCCTAGCTATGCTTGTTGCGACTTGCGACATCCAGGGTAACGGTACGTTCGGAGCCACGTTTTGCCGAATCTTATTTGCATCGGATCAGGAAAAACCGAATGTTTTATTCACACAGCACATCCATTGTCGTATCCGACGGCCTCGTTCGAGATCCCTCCATCCAGGGACGGTTACCGTTACCAAACAAATACCGGTAAAATTACCAAAACATAAACGTTATGTTACGTTAAAAATTAACGTTAAACATAACGTTAATTTATAGGATTTACCGCTATTTAATTATCGTTACTAATAACGTTAATTCACTGTGCGACGTTGCCAAACCGCGCCGCGCGTCTTTTCGTTCGGCTCTACAAATCAGAGCGGCAACAGCTAGTAACGCGCGCCGCTTACGCGCATTTCATAGTCAGATGTCACACAAACATTGCGTACGCCAAATTAGTAGGTATATCTCTATTAGATTAATTCTGTTGTTCTGTTATTATAATTAGTTGTTTGTTTAGAAAATACTATTATGGGCCGAAAGAAGTGCAACAGAGCTTATCAGTATTTCAAAATGTTTAAAGAAAACAATAAATCTACTTGCACATCTATATCTATACATATTATATAATAAAATCGTAGAGCTGTCATTCCTGCACATTGAATATTTTTTCTTTTTGTATTTTTTTCGAGATAAAGGATCGATTTTGATGACAAATCAACTTTTTTGTTCCAGATTTTTTTAGGGTTTTTTCTTTTGCGTTAATTCCTAAACTACTGAAAACTTTCCGATCAAATTTTCCTCAAATATTCCTAATAATATGCTTCTGTCAATAGGCTATGTATTATTACACCATTGTCACTGGGAGATGAGCAATTTTGAATTATGTTGTTTTTAAATGTATGTTTTGAGTTGGCGGATTAACCACTGGATAATATTAATTCAATTTTTCCTCAAATATTCCTTAAACTGCTCTTCAATTAATAGGGTCTAGACACGCGAGAGCGTGGCCAGCCGAGTTCAGGCGCCAAAAGTGTGCCCAAAAGTGGCTCCAAATGGTTCGTGTAATATTACACAGTGTGTAATATTACACGAACCATTTGGAGCCACTTTTTAGCCCCTCATAACTCAAAAATTATTTAACCTAGGCATATATTTTGAGATTGGCGAGATAAATACGTGTACCAAATTTTATAAATATATCTCAAACGGTTATTTAGATATTAACGTCAAAAAATCATCAAAAAGTTTTGATCTATAGGTCAGTCATTTTTATGACTGACCTATAGATCAAAACTATAACCCAGTTCTAGATGACCTAGAAAGTTCAAATTTGGCATGCAGATAGGTAAAATTTTTTTTTTAAGTTTGTCTGACGGTTAACTCGTCGTTTAAGAACCGATTTTGATGACTCTCTTTTCGTTGGAAAAAATATATTTCAAAGGTAAAATCCTATGATAAGGAAATTAGGGTTTGATGACGAAAGACCAGAGAAATCGAGTGGAGCATTCTAAAATTGTAGGGGCGACTAGTGCGTTTGTAAGTTTTTCATTATTTTAAAGCAATACAATTAAATAAAGATCTGGAGTAGATCTGATGATGGAGCCGAGAGACAGTCGAGGGAACTCCTCAACGATTCACAGAAGCTACCTTGTGTTTGGACTTAATTCATTTGTATTGATAAGAACTTTACACCTAGGTGGGTTGTAATTAATTGTCATTAAGGGTCTGATGATAAAGACGAAGAACAATTCAGGGAACTCGTCAACGGTTTATAGTAGCTATCTTGTATTTGGACTTAATTCATTTATATTGATGAAAACTTTCGACTCTTTTTTTTTCGTGGTAAAATCATCAAATGAGACCTCCCACCCAGGGCAGGGCGGGAGGGACTGTCAGACTTGTACTGACTAAAATCCACGGTGTCCTTCAATAGCCCTTTGTGTTCCGGGGTCACGGTAATGAGATAAGTCCCGTGACCCCGGCAGGCTTTGGCCCTCTAGAGGGGGGCCCCGTCATCATGCTGATACTCTTTGGGGCGCGCGTGAACACAACGCGCCATCGACCCGGGCATGGTCCATGGTCGGACAGCGAGTCGTCCATTACTCGCCACCCGCATGCCCGCGCCTACGGTGCCCGGAGATGGTCTGCCGACGTCCGACGCCGTGGGCGTCTTCCAGTGCGGCTGGGGTGGAGGGAGGACGCTATCCTCTCCCTCACGCGGCCCACATCCTCCTTCACGAGCATGACTGCTTCGCAGAAGGAGGTCACCGCTTCCCACTCCGTCTCGCCCCGCAGCATGGCCTCGACCAATGTCGGGCGCGAGAGGTCTCCGCCTATCGCCGCCGAGAGGACACGGCGGTGCTATGCCCAAGCGGCGCAGTCCTGCACCGTATGCTCCACAGTGTTCTCCGGGCGATCTTCGCAGTGGTGACACCCAGGCGTTGCTTCCCTCCCTATCAGACACAGGAACCTCCCGAAACTTCCGTGTCCAGTGAGGACCTGCGTCATGCGGTAGGTCAGGACGCCGTGACGCCTTTCCAGCCACTCCTCAAAGAGGGGTTTTACCGCCGCGATTGCGGCGTGCCCGGACCTCGGATGCGACAGTCGTTCCCTCCATACCGCCCTGAGCTCGCGTCGGACCTCTTCCCGCCGCGCCTCGACTTGTCGGGGCAGCGGGAATTCTCCCCGGCGCTGCGCCTCCACGCGCCACTCATAAATGCGCTGGAGAGCAGTCGCCTCCAGATCTCAGGGCAGCAATCTGGCAAGGAGGTTGGCTGATTCGCCGGCGATCGTGCGGTATCCCCGGATCATCCGGATAGCCATGAACCTCTGGCAAGCGACCAACTTTAGTGGTCGCGTCCGGATGCTCAGGGCCCACACGGGGGCCCCGTAGAGGGCCATGGACCGCACGACACCGGCGTACAGCCTTCGTCAGGAGGCATTTGGCCCGCCGAGATTGGGCAGGAGTCGCCTGAGGGCGGCTGCTGCCCGGTTCAGCCTTGGGGCCAAACTAAGGAAATGCTCCCTGAAGTTCCACCGGCTGTCGAGGACGAGTCCCAGGTACATCGTTCTCCCAACGCCAATGCGAACCCCCTCCACCGTTATGTGGGCCTCAGACCATGGCGCGTTAACGCGGCCATGAAAACACATGGCCTCCGTTTTGTGCAGCGCCACTTCGAGTCCCAGCTGCCGGGTCCTTTCGACGACTGTCGCAACCACTTGCGTCGCCTTGTCGGCCGCCGCCTGATGCGACTCTCCCTCCGCTAGGACGAGCGTGTCATCAGCGTAACATATTACGCTGACGTCGTCGGGGAGGTCGCCGCGCAGCTCCCAGTCATATCCGATGTTCCACAAGGCCGGCCCCAAGACCGACCCCTGTGGAACACCGCACGACATCTCTCGCCGGTTCCACTCTCCCCGGTGACCGGGGTAGATGACGGCTCTGTCCGTCAGGTAGTCCGTCGAGGACGACGGAGGTAGGTCGGCACCCGGTGATCATCATCATCATCAGCAGCCGGAAGACGTCCACTGCTGAACATAAGCCTCCCCCTTAGACCGCCACGCCGAACGACAGTTCGCCATTTGCATCCATCGGTTGCCCGCGACCCTCACGATGTCGTCGGTCCACCTAGTGGGAGGCCTGCCTACGCTGCGTCTTCCGGTCCGTGGTCGCCACTCGAGAACTTTTCTTCCCCATCGGTTGTCAGTCCGACGAGCGATGTGGCCTGCCCATTGCCACTTCAACTTGCAAATTTTACGAGCTATGTCGGTGACTCTGGTTTTTCGCCGAATATCCATGTTCCGGATTTTATCCCGCAAAGAAACTCCGAGCATAGCTCTATCCATCGCTCGTTGAGTGACTCTTAGTCTCTCTAAAAGGCCAGCAGTCAGAGACCACGTTTCAGAGCCATATGTCATCACTGGCAACACACACTGGTTAAACACCCTTGTCTTGAGACACTGTGGGATTCTCGATGAGAAGATATCACGTAGCTTCCCAAACGCTGCCCATCCGAGTTTGATTCTTCGGGCGACCTCTTTCTCGAAGTTGGACCTACCTTTTTTTTTTATTCGAGGTGGAAATCCTCATAGGACTTCCTCCGCCTGGGGAAAAGTGGAGGGACATGTCAGACTTGACTGACTAAAACCAACCCGGTGTTCCCTCGCACACTTGCGTCCGGAGCTGCGGGTGCGAATGTTACTTCCGCTGCCTCGGATTAGTGCCGGCCCGCCTCTTGCAGGCCCCTTCCGGTTGGGGTGAGGTGTTCTCCCCCGTTACCACTTAGATAGGCGCGAGCGGAACACTGCGCGCTGCCTTCTTCTCGGGTCCACTTGAGTGGGGGATGGCAGACGTCCCCAAATCTGCCACCCCTAGACCCACTTATGGAGGCAGAAAGAGCGCGTTGTCCGCTCTCCTTCGACGCCCGGTGCGTCTGCTGCGGTGTGGGAGAGCACTGGAGATCTCCCTCTCCCTTTCCGCCGCTTCCTTCTGGGAGGATGTCATCTCGCAGGAAATCACTGCGTCCCAGAACTCTGCATCTCCGACCATTGACTTAACAATGGCCGGCAGTGACAGGTCGCTCCCCACTTTTGCAGTGAGAGCACGGCGCGGCTCGTCCCACGTGACAAACTCGGCCAGCGTATGACGCGCCTCTATGACGATCCTCCAGACATTGGACGCAGTGATGACACCGAGCGTCCGGCTCCCTGCTTATTCGACACAGGTATTTCCCGAAGCAGCCGTGCCCCGAGAGCACCCGTGTCGCTCGAAACGTCAGGGAGCCGTGCCTCCTTCCGAGCCAATCGTCGAGTACTGGCTGGACCGCCTCGATCGTACTGAGACCAGCGGAAGGGCGTAAAAGCCTCTCCCGCCATGCCGCCACCAGGTCCTCACGAAGCGCCGACCGGTGCAGCGTAATTTGCTGCTGCACCAGTCTCTCACCTCGCGCCTTTGCCTCCTCACGCCACTTGTAGAAGGTCGCGAGGACTTTCGACTCTAGGTCCCAGGGCGGGGATCCAGCCAGCAGGCAAGCCGCCTCGTAGATCGTGCGATATCCTCGGATGACTCTGACGGCCATCGCCCTCTGCGGTTTTCGCAGAACTGCAATATGTCGGGCCGTCAAGTCAGCCGCCCACACAGGGGCCCCATATAGGGCCATAGATCGCACGATCCCCACGTATAACCGCCTACAGGCGATGCTCGGGCCCCCCAGGTTGGGTAGCAGCGTTGGGAGCGCACCCGCTGCGCCCATCAACTTGGGCACCAGCCGCCGAAAGTGGGGGCCAAAATCCCAACGGCTGTCGAGCACCAATCCTAGATATTTCATGGTGGACTCGACAGCAATCTGAACCCCTCCGAAAGTTGGACCTACCTAACTCAACAATCTGTCCAAGGTAAGTGTAATGGTCTACAACTTCGAGAGTATCATTCCCAACAACAACCGGTACGGGTGTCACATGGACATTCGACATGACTTTCGTCTTGTCCATGTTCATTTTAAGGCCGACCCGTTGGGAAACGATACTGAGGTTGCTGAGCATAGCATTGAGGTGCTCCAACGATCCTGCCATGATGACTATATCATCGGCAAAACGAAGATGAGTGATGTATTCGCCATTGATGTTGATGCCGAATCCGTTCCATTCCAAGAGCTTGAAAACGTCCTCCAACGCGTTCGTGAACAGTTTCGGAGAAATAACGTCTCCCTGTCTCACGCCTTTCTGAAATTGGATTGGTGTCGTGCTCTCTTCCTGAAGTCGGATGGACATGGTGGCGTTTCTATACAAATACTTCAACACTTCGATATACCTATAGTCGATATGACATCGTTGGAGGGACTGCAATACTGCCCAGGTTTCGATTGAATCGAAGGCTTTTTCATAGTCCACAAACGCTAAACATAATGGCCGATTATACTCCTCTGTCTTCTGTATAATCTGGCGGAGCGTGTGTATGTGGTCTATAGTATTAAAACCTTTTCGGAAACCGGCTTGTTCGGGAGGCTGGAAGTCATCAAACCTGGTATGACGGAATTAAATAACTTCTGGAGGACCAGAAGTACCGGTTTTCCACCCGCTCTCAGAAGTTCAGTTGTGATTCCGTCTTCACTCGGCGCCTTGTTATTCTTTAGCTGTTTAAGAGCCATTCTAATCTCGTACAGGCTGATGTCCGGGTTATCCTCAGTGTAGTGTCGAGTCAGTTTAGCTCAACGACCATTATTTATATCTAGACGCCTCATGCACGATCTGACTAACGAAAATTATTCTGCCAAGTCGCTGAGGTACAACGTAAGCGAGGGGGACGGGGTACTGCGTTCTGATTGGCTAACTCAAGGTCAGTGCGACGAGGGGACTCACAGGAGTGGTCGAGTCACGACGGTTATAAGACTTTTTTACCTAATGTGTTGACAGACATCGGTCGCCTGTGATTAGGAGTCTAGATATAAATGGTCGTTGGTTTAGCTCTTGCGTCTCGAACTTTACCGACACTGGGTTGTCGTGTTGATGTGTATGTAAAACCTGTCAAGCTCTCTCAGGATCTCCGGTTTCGTCGAAATGATGCTGCCGTCGTTAATCTTCAGCTTTGTCATTTGGCTTTGCCCAATAGACGAATTCTTTGCGAAGACTTTTGAGCCCTGGTTCCGCTCGATTGCCTCTTTGATCCGTGCCGCACTATAGGCACGCAGGTCACGTCGCATTTTTTTAGAGATTCGTCTATTGAGTTTGCCATATTCCGACATATCAGCTGAAGATTGCAGCCTCATCTCGGCCCGGTCTTGCATCAACTTGATGGTTCCGTTCTAGAACTTTTGAGGCTTATTGCGGCGCGGGGTCTTAAAGAACTTGGACCACACATCTTGGACAGTTTCCACCTACCCATTGTTAATCTCGTCCACAGTTTCGCATTCGGTTAGGCACTGGAAGCGATTGTGCAGTTCAAGTTGAAAGTCTTCGGGGTTCTGGATGTGGGCAGGACCAGGTCGGAGCGTGGACTTCACCGGACGAGACCTTTCAAGCTTCACATTGATATTCAATGTGCCTCTGACGATTCGGTGATCACTGCCGGTTTTTACCTTGGCGATCACAGAGACATCACTGAATATTCGCTTCTTGGTCGTCATGATGAAGTCGATCTCATTTCTGGTAGTACCATCGGGGCTCATCCACGTCCACCTCCTGGATGGCCGCTTCTGGAAGTAGGAGTTCATTAAATGAAGTTCTTCCTTTTCCATGAAGTCGACCAGTCGCTGGCCCCTGTGGTTTCGCTGCCCATACCCAAATGGCCCCACTCTCAACTCATCGCCATTCCGTGCGCCCACCTTCGCGTTGAAGTCCCCCATAACAACGGTGAAGTATGTTTCGGAGGTATGTATGGCTTCGGATATCTCCTCATACAATGCCTCTACTTCATCATCAGAATATGTCGAGGTCGGCGCATATACCTGTATATGGCCTTCAACGAATACCGGTTGGTTATTCTGAGTATAATGTATGCTACCCTACTCGACACACTGTCGACTTTCACAACGTTGTTGATGAGGGACCTGCGGACGAGAAATCCAACACCACCCTGGGATTTACGGTCTCCTTCCCGGTAGAAGAGCATGTTGCCGGAATCTAGAACTATCGTATCCTGACCCTCTCTTTGGATTTCAGATAATCCCAGCGCATTTTGCTCAATTCTTCCTCCAGCTCGATAATCTTCTCATCGGTCCTCAGTGTGCGGATGTTGTGTGTTGCCAGGGCCAAAGTCCGTTGGGGGTGGTAGCGGGGCATCTGCCGGGGATTCTTAGCACCCCCTGCTCCGCCGTTACCCGATCCGCTACCCAGACCAGGAATAGCGGAGCTGTTGGGGACTGGGGGCCGTGTGCTATAGTTGTCAATCATTATGGGGGGAGGGGGGGGGTTGCCATAATCCCCACGCTTGGCAGGCGGCTTGGGGATTGCAATAAGATCACCGAAAGTTTGCAAAGGACGCTGCTGCCTGTCCTTCGGTAGCTGGACGTAGTTTAAAAGGACGTACCCGCGACCAAATCTTTTGTATTATTTTATAATTATTTGTGTTTTGAATTAGTGCTCAAACCAGTGCATAGATTCTGTTTTAAGTGACAACAAGATTTCGAACATCGAGTCAAATAATTGCGTTAACAAATTGCAGCGATACTGTAAATCGACCAAAAAATGATAGTCTTATGTTAAACACGGATCTTTGAAATTAATGTTGCTCAAACAAGGACGTTTCCTATGCAAACTATGTATGTAAGTACCTATAACATTATTGATCTAAACTAATATTATAAATGCAAGTGAGTAATTATGTTTGTTTTTTACCTTTTCACGCAAACTACCTACTCAGGGGTGCTAAGACAGGTAACCTCCACGTGCGTCCGTGGACTGGAGTTCCCTCTCGGATACGTCCGGGGGGAAGACCAGTTTTTCGGGCCGGTGCGCCCTGGGATGCGGGCAAAAACTCTTCCTTAGGCACTGTGTGCCTAAGGGGGTTTCTTTGCCCGTATGCAAATAGCCTGTCGGGTGGAAGCTCCAATGCGTGTCCCTCTGATTAGCAGAGGGCACAGCAGCGGAGCGGGCTTGCGGACGGTGAGTAATGGGTAAGCTCGCCGTCCGACCAGGGACCAAGCCCGGGTCGGTGGCGTGTCGTGTTTCACGCGTCACCGACGGGGCCCCTTATGGGGCCAAATGCCTGCCGGGGTCGCGGATTTTTTCTTAATCCAGGATACCGTGGCCCCGGAACGTAAAGGGCATCCGAAGGAACACGGGTGGATTTTAGTCAGTAAGAGTCTGACAGTCCCTTCCGCCCCACCCAGGGCGGGAGGACTCATTTGATGATTTTGCCACCCTAAAAAAAAAAAAAAAAAAAAAAAAACTACCTACTCAATCGATCGTCCCAAAATTTTGCATATACATATACGTTGTTAGGAGTATAGACACGTATATAGGGTATCTTTCATCCCGAAAAACAGAAAAGAGTTGTTGCCGAGAAAAAAAAAACAATTACAATTTCCAGATGGCGCCATTTACACGATCCGTATTGTTTCTCAAAATTCTAAATTAACGCAAGCGAAGCCGCGGGCAAACACTAGTTGTGCAATAAAACATTAAACGTAAGTTCCTACCTACCCAGCTTTCTACTTAAACTATGTCATTCTAACTAAATTAAAACATCTATGTCGACTATATAAGTCCCATTGAGTAAGTATTTTTAGAGGTTCGGAAGTGCGCTGCGGCCTGTGAGTGACAGTCAAGCAAGACGGTGCATCCGCTGCGCTCGCGGAGCCCGCGCGCCCCGCTGATACGTAGGTATCAGCGGGGCGCGCGGGCGCCGCGAGCGCACCACCTAAGTGTGTTCTGCGCAGTTTATGTTAGATAATGATAACCCACCTTGTTGTACAGAACTATACCTACTCAAAAACACTCAATGGGACTTATAATTTTCTAAAATCACTATTACAGTCGGCCACATGTCCCTAAATAGGTACCTACTCTTTCACTACGAAAAGATTTTAAAGACAAATTGCATAGGTCAAATTGTATGCAGCTACGTGTAATCGACTGTGATAATGATAGGTAGGTACGGTACAGCACAGCACAGCACGTCAAGGTCATCATGTTACCACAATCTGTCAAATTTCTTTGATAGATTAACAACTTTATTAGGTACACGAAGTTGCCAGTTTTGGTAAAGAAAGACGATGGGGGTGGCGGCGTCCGACGTTGCGAACTTACATCACACGCGACTTGATGCGTGCGACAAAAATTTTGTAAATAAATTACATCGCAATTTAGCGCAACCGACATCGTTAGAAAGAGATAGGCATATAAAATACCGGTATATGTATTGTTACTTTTACCGATACTAATTTTAGTTATTAGGTAACGTTAACGGACTTACGGGTATCGTTATTAATTTCGGTATATTTTTATCGTTACCATAACGATAATTCGTAACGTTATACAAAAAATAACGGTAATCCGGTCCCTACCTCCATCTACCCCTGCGTGTATCGTATGAACGCATGTATTGAATCCACTATACCACTGCACCGGATCTTACATTTTGCAGGACGGCGGTATCGGTTTGTAGTCGCAAAATCGGATGTCAATATCAGGAAGATTCGGTTTTTTGCCGTGTCTTGAAACTGAATGCATGTGTGAACTCATTCATTGAAATACTGTTGCCAATAAACCGAATCCTGCAAAAAACCGATTCGGTAGAGAAACACTCGACGCCGTGTGAACGTACCGTAACGTGTCCTACACACTATGCCGGCGGCATAGCAGCAAGTAGGTAAGGCTGCGCGCGAGTCTGAGCCGTAGCTGAATATACTTTAAATAAAACAGGTGATTGTGTTTAAAGCTTACACTCACCAACTGATTAGGGAACCATCCAAGCGAGTTAAACTGTACGAATGGTACAATCCCGTTGATCGGCTCGTTGGTTGTAGTTATAGCCCAAATCTTCACGTTAGCTTTATCGTATTCCTCGATGAAACTGATGAGATAAACAAATTTATATGAATTATAAAGGAAAATAATAGTTTTTTTAATGCAGAGAGCAATAGATTCTTCCCGCGACATATGATAGCGCAAAAGGCACCGATCTAAAGAACTTGGAATGGTTTATACCATCTGTTGAAAAAATAACACTCACTGAAATTGCGCCAATCCTCCTTACTGTGCATGGGGTAAATCTTAGAAGCCTGAACATATTTAAGAAAGAACTAAGTAATATTTGTTTTGGTATTAACCTACCGAAGATGGTAATCGGCAAAAGCCTGATAGAACTGAGGTTTTAGTTGTGCGAATCCAGTGATCCTTTCATTTGTTTTCATCCACACAGGCGGGGACCAGGCACTGGCTGTGATTTTTATTTCGTCTGTGGCGACTCTTTGAGCTCTCTTGATCATTGGCAGCTGAAATGGCAGGAGTGTAGTTCAAATAGTGGTTAAAATGGTGGCAGATTAGCAGGAACCATCTGTGTTTTCCTGGTCATTATCACCCGACATCTCGCGAACCCCATAAAATAATGACTTCGGTGATATCATCATCAATCTCACTTCTTTTCCGAGAGGTAAGAAGGAACTGTATGATAACAAACTCAACAGGTTTGTAGGTACCAAGGGTCTCATAATTGCGTCTTCCTTGGTTTAATTCTGACGTTAAGGTCTAATTTCGATAAAGGTTTAACTTTGACTAAGGGTTCTAAGTATATGTGGGTTACTTTCAGAGTGTTTATTTTTGTTGCAAGATGTATAGCACTATTTACCTTCAAGAAGAAGTCATGTTCCGACAGTGAGAAGTTTGATAGCGTAGTATCGTACCAAGGAGTCTCGGCATACGTGTATGGATACTCCGAGAAGTCGCAACCAGCGATAGGCACTCGGATTAAGTTGAACTCCAATCCTTCAGGCCCAAAGTAGGTGCTGAAATTAAAATGGCGATAAGTTGATTGAGAACTGGGTGATCTTTATTGGTACCTACAAGATCCAGCTTAACTTACTTTTCTACTCTTTGTCAATCTTCGTACATTTTATTAGTGTAAAGTAAGGCGTGATTTAAGTCCATACATACCCCTACACAATTGATCGAAAAAAATGAGTGATCGTTTAGAAGCAACGACCATTTATATCTAGACTCCTAATCACAGGCGACCGATGTCTGTCAACACATTAGGTAAAAAAGTCTTATAACCGTCGTGACTCGACCACTCCTGTGAGTCCCCTTGTCGCACTAACCTTGAGTTAGCCAATCAGAACGCAGTACCCCGTCCCCGTTAGTCAATCAGAACGCAGTACCCCGTCCCCCTCGCTTACGACGTACCTCAGCGACTTGGCAGAATAATTTTCTTTAGTCAGATCGTGCATGAGGCGTCTAGATATAAATGGTCGTTGTTTAGAAGTTATAGTATAAATTTTTGCTGTGACAAAACATAACAAACAACGTTTAGGAATTTGTTTATCTACTGAATAATTAATTAGCGGATATCGAGCTAAAGCTTAGCAATCAATTTGCAGATAAGTTGTTAGATAACGAGCAAAAGAAACATCTATATACACACATCAAAAGTGTCTAGGGATCAAGCATTTTTATGCGGATTTCTTGAGATTGAGATGTGGCTTTGTAATAAATTTATGATTTTATAAATTTATATGGATCCTTTTTGGTGCATTTCATAATTTGAATCAGGAACTGTGAATCAAATTCGAGTAAAAGATGAAAATCAGCTGTCAATATTTTCCCTATAAAAACATACAACGCATTGAAGACATTATTAGTGCTACTGTTTCCCTACTACTGATTAAAACCAACGTTATTATGGAGCGGCGACGTCATTTAAGCAGGGAAGAAATGCTCAGAGCCGTGGGAATGATAGAAGCTGGTTCCCGGCAACGTACTGTGGCTTTAGCTCTGAATACAAGTCAGAGTGTTATCAGTCGACTTTGGACACGTTACCGAAGCACTGGTACCGTGGCTGAGCGCCATGGAGGACGGTATCGCTGCACCACACGGAGACAAGACCGATACATTCAAATCTTAACTCGAAGAGCTCCAACAATAACCGCCATGATGTTAGCCGTGAGTAGGGCATGCAAAACCGGGTCCGGTTCCAGAATTTTCAGAACCGGTTCTGAAGTCGGTAGGAACCGGGCTACCCGGTTCTACCCGGTTCCATGCGAACAAAATGTTTTCTTTTTATTTTTGATGAGGATTCGTCTGCTAATTGTGGATAGAGCTTGGGGACAATCCAAACACTGATTCATTAGTTATTTTATAATTATATTTTTAACAGTTTTTGTTTTATTAAAAAAAAACTAGCTCAAATATTTATGTTCCAATTTTCTCTCTACTTTGACCCAGATAGCATTAATTTTAAAGAACTGCATATATGGTGACATTAAAGACAACTTGTAAACACAATTTTTTTAAACTTCATTCTATGGATGTTGAATCGAAACCAATCTTAACTTTTGTGTTTTGGCTCATTTTACTGAAGATATTAACGTTGATCACGTTAGTATTTTCACTTTTTATAAAACTAATATATCCAAAGTAACTTGAGCAATTCCAAATAAAAGCTTACGGTGTGCCCTACGCTTCATTATTTGGTAGCTAAGTCGAAACGATTGCTATATATTCCAAAAATAACGCAAGCAACGACAAATGAAAGCTTGTAATATGCCCACTTCATTCATTGGAAGTTTTATTTTTACATAGTAAAATCATCTAATGAGGACGAGAGGGACTGTCAGACTCGTACTGACTAAAATCCAAGGTATCCTTCAATAGCCTTTTACGTTCCGGGGTCACGGTTACCTGATAAGACAGTCCCGCGAGCGCGAACCTAGCAGGCTTTGGTCTCCTAAGAGGAGCCCTGTCAGATTGCTGGCAGGTCTTTGAGGCGTGCGTAGAACTCGGCACGCCGTCTACTCGGGCATGCTCCATCATCGGACGCCAAATCACCCAGTACTCGTCGTCTGCATGCCTGCGCCTACGGTTGCCGGAAATCGTCTCGTGTCCATTGTCATAGAGTCTCCCATAGCGGCTGGGTTCTGAAGTCCGGGCTGTCCTGCCTGTCCCTCACGACGCTCTTGTTTCCTCCTTCGCTAGCATGACTGCTTCACTTAGGCGTTTTTTCCCGCATCAGTCACAGGAACCTCCCGAAACATCCACACAGGATCTGCGTCAGCCAGAAGGTGAAGACGACGTGGCGCCTCTCCAACCACTCCTAAAAGAGGGGTCTTACCGCCGCGATTGCGGCGTTCCCGTTCTTTGGCAGCTTTGTCGACAAAAGCAAAAATGTTATTTTGGCACATTTTAACTAAAATATTATTATATTCACCATTTTATTAAAGTATTACCACTCCAAAGTACTGTGAGCGTGTGTTACCCCTAATGAAAGCTTATCCCATGGCAACTTTCATAGCAATTCGATGCAGTGAATGCAAAATTATAACAATCTTATCGGAACCGGGTCGACCCGGTTCCATCACTTTGAGAACCGGTTCCACAGACTTACTTCAATACCCGAGTATACCCGGGTTTTTCGGAACCGGGTAGAACCGGGTGCATGCCCTAGGCCGTGAGGCTTCATCACTCTTCAGGGAACTTAATTAGCGACCAAACAGTCAGAAACCGCTTGCATGAAGTGAACCTTCATTCCCGAAGACCGCTACGGGTACCACCTATAGCAATGCACAATCGTAGGATTCGATATCAATGGGCTCTTGAACACAGAAATTGGGCAGAAGAACAATGGCGTTTCGTGTGCTTTTCTGATGAGTCTCGTTTCGGTATGAGACCGGATACAAGACGTATACGACACTGGAGAACCCCTGGACGCCAACAGCGATTAAAATCCTGCCAGGAAGTCCATCCTTATAGTGGTGGAACCATCATGGTATGGGCGGGTATTTGGATCGGCGGAAGAACTGAGTTGATTTGGATCAGAGGCAACCTCAACGCTCAAATTTATGCTGAGACGATTGTATCAGACGTCATCGTTCCTCTACAAGTGCAAATCGGTCCCTTATTTCAGTTAATGCATGATAATGCACGACCGCACACCGCAAGAGTTGTAAGACAGACTCTCGCCGCAGCTAACATCAATGTCCTGCCCTGGCCTGCTCAGTCGCCAGACTTGAATCCGATTGAGCATGCATGGGATATGCTACAGAGAAGAGCTCTGCCGAATATGGAGGGTATCCAGTCGCAAGAAGACCTTTTTTTGTTGTTGCAACGAACATGGGCGGCCATTCCACAGCGTGATTTGGATGAACTCATTTTGAGTATGCCAAACCGATGTTCTTGTGTTGTTAGTGTTCGCGGTAGAAACACGGATTATTAATTGTTTAAGTTACCCAATAAAATTTTAAAGAAAACTGTTATTTCAGTCTTTTTTTCGAACTTTTGTGTTAGTGGTTCAAATGTCAAAAATCCCTTTATTAGGAAAATGGCAAATTTCTTTATTAATGCAAAGGTGACTTGGTTTATCGTTACTGTGACAAACGAAAACACTTTATTTGATGAATCCTTAAAGAAAATTTTAATTAATATCAATCAGGAGAAAAGTTATTGCAAAAATATATGTTGATCCCTAGACACTTTTGATGTGTGTATAATAAAAATTCAAAACTGACTGACTGACTGATTGACAACGCACAGCCGAAACCGCTGGACCTAGAAGCATGAAATTTTATACAAGCCTTCCTTCTATGGCGTAGGTGAGCACTAAGAACGGATTTTGCGAAATTCGACCCCTAAGGGGTTGTTTTTGGGGTTAATAGTTTGTATGAAACTTCGTTACTACAGGTGCTAGGAATTTCAAGTTTTGCATGAGGTTTCTTTTTAGGACGTATATGCTCACCATGACAGGATTTTGGGAAATTCGACCCCTAGGGGATTTGTTTTTGGGGTTGATAGTTTGTATGCAAGTTTGTTACTACAAGTGCTAGGCGTCTCAAATCTTGCAAGGCTTCTTTTTAAGATGTAAATGCTCACCAAGGTAGAAATTTTGTAAAATTCGACCCCTAAGGGGTTGTTTTTGGGGTTGACAGTTTTGAGAATCAAATTTTTAAATAAGGGTTCTTTTTTGGACGTAAATGATACCAAAGACGGGATTTTGTGAAATTCGATTCTGTTTGTATGAAATTTAGTTACTACAAGTGCTAGTGAGACTCAAATTTTGCACCGGGTTCCTTTTTAAGACCTAGATGCTCACCATGACGGGATTTCGCGAAATTCTACCCCTCAGGAGTTGTTTTTGGGTTGATATTTTGTATGACATTTCGCTTTTACAAGTAATAGGAGTCATTTTGCTAGGGGGGCCCCCCTCTAGAGGGCCAAAGCCTACCGGGGTCGCGGGACTTATCTCATTACCGTGACCCCGGGACATAACGGGCTATTGAAGGACACCGTGGATTTTAGTCAGTACAAGTCTGACAGTCCCTCCCGCCCTGCCCGGGGTGGGAGGACTCATTTGATAATCGCAAAAAAAAGGGGGTTCTTTTAAGACGTAAATGCACACCAAAACAGTATTTTGTGATCCTTAAGAGATTGTTTTTGGCGCAAGTGCTAGGAGCCTCAAATTTTTATCCGGGTTCCTTTTTAGGACGCAGACGTAGTTGTAGTGGTGGACGTAGTTTAGGTACACCATGACGGGATCCCCTATGCGGTTTGTTTTTGGGGTTGATAGTTAGAGGTCTCAAATTTTGCAGGGGGTTCTATTTAGAACATAGGTTCTCACTAAGAGAGGATTTTGTGAAATTCTACCCCTAAGGAGTAGTTTAGGGGTTGTTAGTAAGGAATCCCAAATTATGCATTGGGGTTATTTTTAGGATGTAGGTGTAGGTGCTACCCAAGACGAGATATATTGCGGTTTGATAGAATTTTTGTTGAATTTTGGTTCAGATTTTCCAAAAGTATCCCCTATAGCCAGGAGTAGAAATTCACAAAAGCAAAGTTCGAAAATCACGCGGACAAAGTCGCGGGCGGAGTGCTAGTATTCGTATAAAAGAAACATTGTTTCTTAGGTTTTTCAGACAAGAGTTATTGATTATTTGTAGACAATTTATATCGTGGGTCTACATAGTCTTTATACATTCCTAGACGCCCAGAAGAATATGCAAAGAAGGGTCAGGTAATGCTGGGTCAGTTCCTAACGTAACTTTAATTATATGCAAAGTTAAATGCCCGCTTAAAGGTTTAGGAAGGTGTGATCTTACGTTATCAATTTCTCTTGCGCCGCTTCGGATAAGTTTCTCCAGTTTATTGCAGCTGCATCAGTGACGGATCCACCGAATCCTTCAATAACTTGGTAGTTGACGATCGAGTAGACTCGCAGGACCACGTTGCTCAGAAGTCCTATGACTGTAAAGTGATGGAATAGACGTGAAAAAATGAAAACGTGAAAGAATGAAGACGTGAAGAAAGCGGTTTTAGCAACGCTTATTAAGTTGCTGAACACGTTGGAAATTCAACAGCAGCGTAGAAATTTGGAAATTCGGCTTTTAGCTATTTGTTTCCTAGGTTTATATGGCCGTGGAGATCTCGTTTTTTTTCAATAACAGGATGCAGTAGCATAAAAGCTGGCTGTCATGCGTCCGATATGTTTGCAATTTTCCATAGGATGTGGAAGAGGATTTTATCTATTAGCTTGTAATTTTCACGTGCAAGAAAAGCTTTTAATTTGTTTTTGACGTGGTTGAATTTACATATTATCTAAAAATCCTCGGCACCTACATGAATAGATTTTATACATTTAAATGCCTGTTGAAATCTCTTTTGTTGATTATAAGCCGTCTTACTACAAAAAAAATTAAACATGGGTTGAACACTTGTTTAAAAAAAGTATCAACTGCAAAACGGCATTTGAAGTTGATATAAGGGTCGTCTTTTAGACAAATGTTCAACAGATGTTCCTATACTCTACGGGAAATTTTAATTCTAAAAAATCTTTTAAAGTTTTTGATCATGTAGTTGTATATACGTACCTCCAGATATTCTATCTTCCCCATCATCATCATCGTCTTCGGTAATCGGTGGTGGGTCCAGAATTCCACCTACAGGCAGATCAGGCAGAGGTTCGGGTTCTGGTTCAGCTAGTAAGTCTCCTGGATCATCCTCAAGTTCGGTAGGTGGTACCGTTTTGATTTCGCCGTAACTCTTTTCGAATCTTTTGCCAGCCTGTTGCAGAGTTAGGAAAAAAAAAATGTTTAATTCGTAATGTTGGATTAAGTTGTATCTATCATAAACAATATGCTGGGGAACTAAAGCTGGGCGTCTGGCTAACTGAGGTCTCGCCATGCTCTGCGATAGCATACAGCAAAAGCCGACTGCTATTCTACTAGCATAGCGTAGTATCCGTTAGTTTGACCGACTGTCATAGAGATTTTTGCAACGTAAGGATTTGAATTTTGGCGTACTGTCTTGAAAACATGGTCAAAAATCGCTACTAGTCCAAGACCAAACAGTACTTTCTAGAAATTAAACTTTAAATAAGAAGCTTTGGTTGTGGGCAATTACTTTGATGGTTTCTGATGGCCATTCCATCTGCGCCATGAATCTTGATTCATAAATAAACATAAACATTACCTGCGTTCTTACGCAGTGTGATTTTTGACGTCAATAAACATCTTTCGATAATTAAGTACAAGATTAGAAACACAACTATCACCTGTTAAACAAATTAAAGGCCATACATCAACATAGATAATATCGTAGGCAAATTAGCATTTAGAACGCTAATACCTGGCAGCTTTGTAAAATTATCTATTGGCGTAGTCAAAATTCTACTACTAGATGTAGTCTTCCCCAATCATTTACATTTCTGGACGCACATCCAGGTGCCACCAGCCGCTCATTTTGTGAAATTCTACCCCTAAGGAGTAGTTTAGGGGTTGTTAGTAAGGAATCCCAAATTATGCATTCGGGTTATTTTTAGGACGTAGGTGTAGGTGCTTGAATTTTGGTTCAGATTTTCCAAAAGTATCCCCTATCCTCCTGAGTCCGCCATATTCTTTTTCCACTATGTCTAAAAGGCCGACTGTTCTTTATAAAGAACAAAATGGAGGAATGCCTTAAGTCCTGAGACTTTATTTTGTTATTACAGTGTTACCACTGCAGATCATGATTTTTGCCAGAACATAAGTTTTTTTGCAAGATTTTTTAATTTTTTTTAACATGTTTTCCTTTGACCAGCCATTTGTTCTTTAAAAAGTACTTTCGGTCATAATACACAAAAGAAGGAATTGAAAATTGTTCGTCTTATTGGACTTTCGGATGTAATAGGATATAGACTTTCATAATAAACATAGTAAAATGCGGTTCTGTTTAATCAAAAATCAAATAATATTTTACTTTTAATATGTTTTTAACAATAGTTACAAATTATTACACATTGGTTTATGATATTAAAAAAACTTTTCTAGTACGCTTTGGCAAAAATTACTAAATTGAAATTAGATAAAGAGGAATCAATCAAATCAAATGATAAATCTCTGTAAACATTAATCAATGAGTTTTTCCGCAATTCGCATTTTGAATTCGCGTAGTTGACATATTTTGTGAGGCAGTATTCCTTTCTTTAACTGATCTTGTTTGTACTTCATCCAAGAATTAGTAACTGCAAGTTCAATGAAATGAGAAATAAATCTAACAGTCCACGTTCTTGTTTTTGCTCTTGCTGGGCAAACTGCCATCAGTCTATCAACCAAGTCAACACCTTTCATGTTTCGGTTGTATTCTTTAATGACTTCTGGGCGAGAGACCTCAATATATGCTCTTCTTCTGTTCCATTCACCCTCTTGTATAATTTCTCGCAGACAAGACGTGCTGCCGCCACAGGTACGTACACCACGACGACCACTTATGCCTCTCTTACTCAAACACCTCCTCTTTTTCGAACTCCTCTTGATCGTACTCTTGTAGTCACTACTTGTCTACTGTACTACCATGTCTGAATTGCTATGCTACCTTCATCGGATGAAGAGACAAGATCATTTTCGAAATCACGATTAACAAGATAAGTTTCAACATCCGATACATCCTCGAAAGCTGTCTGGTTCACTATATCAACAAGAACATAATTTTTTCTGGGCCTTTTCTGAAAGTTCTGGCCAAAGAAAATGGTACCTATGGGTAGTACTAGTTATTTGGAGCAATAGTTACCTACTATAGTTACAAAAGTTGTAGGATTGCGCTCGGCCAAGTTATAAAAGTTTGAAGATTCGTCATTTTTATACATTCGTTAATTTCTGAAAATGCTGAGAAACACAAAATAATGCTAAGTGTAATATAAAATAATATCACGCCTGTAATCCCAAAAGGGTTGGGCAGAGGTGTACCCAATTAAAATGAATTATAAACTCTTACACCTCTGCCTATCCCTTTGTGATTAAAGGTGTGATGTTATGTTATGTTTAATTGCTTGAAGTCGCTAGTTCCAGCAATAGTTAGCATTACTTTCAGAAAAAGGCCCAAAAATGTATGGAGCGTGAATGCTCTCCTTTGGTTTTCTGTCAAATCTGAAGTGATAAAATACATGGGTATTAATTAAAAAAATAATAATTTCATACTATTTATGAATATTAAAACAGTAATACATGTATAGTATAAAAGCCGAAAGTACTTTAAAAAGAACACAAAATGGCAGGCTATTATTATAGCAAAAACCGAAATACCTTTTAAAAGAACATTTTTTCAAAAGTCTAATAAATACGAGCTCTTGCCACTTTTTTATAAAAAATAGTAAAAACAACAAAATATAACATATAAGCATTTTAAAAACGAAATTGAACAGTAGATTATTAAGATATTCATAGATTAATTTACCTCTACTCCGTCGGCCTTCCATTTTCAACCACGCACGCCGGTAAAGTGAATGATTGTTCATTTTGTTATTGGCTCATTTGACTCAAGAACATTTGGGCATCTGAATTTCGATTGGTCAAAAAAATCAAATACAGCAGGTCCAACATTATAATCGAAAAACTTAAATGTGTGTTAAAAAGGACATTCGGTTTTTAAACTTGTGACCAGGAAAAAATGTCAGGACTTAATGACGTATAATAATTTGTTCTTTAAAAAGACCACGGGGCCTCAGGAGGCTATAGAGGGTGGCTAGGAGTAGAAATTCACAAAAGCAAAGTTCGAAAATCACGCGGACGAAGTCGCTGGCGGAGTGCTAGTACTCGTATAAAAGAAACATTGTTTCTTAGGTTTTTCAGACAAGAGTTATTTATTATTTGTAGACAATTTATATCGAGGGTCTACATAGTCTTTATACATTCCCAGACGCCCAGAAGAATATGCAAAGAAGGGTCAGGTAATGCTGGGTCAGTTCCTAACGTAACTTTAATTATATGCAAAGTTAAATGCCCGCTTAAAAGTTTAGGAAGGTGTGATCTTACGTTATTAATTTCTCTTGCGCCGCTTCGGATAAGTTTCTCCAGTTTATTGATGGTTTCTGATGGCCATTCCATCTGCGCCATTAATCTTGATTCATAAATAAACATAAACATTACCTGCGTTCTTACGCAGTGTGATTTTTGACGTCAATAAACATCTTTCGATAATTAAGTACAAGATTAGAAACACAACTATCACCTGTTAAACAAATTAAAGGCCATACATCAACATAGATAATATCGTAGGCAAATTAGCATTTAGAACGCTAATACCTGGCAGCTTTGTAAAATTATCTATTGGCGTAGTCAAAATTCTACTACTAGATGTAGTCTTCTCCAATCATTTACATTTCTGGACGCACATCCAGGTGCTACCAGCCGCTCATAATAACCGTCGGTGTAAGATTTACTACTTTTCTTCATTTCAATACAGAGTTTTGAAATTATGCAGTTATGCAGCCGTCTGCCGTATGAACCGCTGCCACTCCGCCTTAAACTCACTGTTACGATTTTACCGGCGTTTTGCTTTGAGCACTTCTATCTTCCCCATAACCCAGTATAAAGCCTGTCCATCTTGCATTACTGAGTCCATCATCCTCTGCTTAAACCCCAACTACGTTTGGGTCAGCTTCAAGTCGAACCGAATTCAGCTGAATATCAGTAATTTTAATAGAGAGCAAATGCCTATCTGACCTCCACAACCCCATGAGGGGTATCGCTGCGCCCCTGGGTGTGCCCTGGGTAAGATTGGTTGTGAGGCTTTAAAGCTTCTGACTAACAGTAACGACTGTCAAAGTTCTACAAATCTGGGACCAACGGTACGGCTTTACCTGCTTTTCGAGGCTATGATGTATGATCAAGCGCAACTTAACACTGGCCCAAATTTGAAGAAAACGCCACTTATATGTATCTTACCTGGTTCGAAGTGTAGACGACAAACGTGCCTCGTGCTGGATTCACTCGTGTGACGGTGTCGCAGTAGGTTGCATTGCATACGCAGACCACAGATCTACCTTCAATGCCAACAGAGCGAGCTGCGCACGGCACGTCCTCTGTAAGGTAATAACGTGTTTGTTCAGATGACGTGGGTCCATCGATTTGAAAGAATGGTATTGCGTAGTGCTGTGCTAACCACGGTAGATAGCTCTTGTTTATCTATCTAGATATTCTATCTTTAATTATTTCTCACCATAGTGTTGTCACAAATTAATATTTCAGTTTTGAGTTTCACTCATAGTAAAAGAAAGTTAGGGATTATTCTAAAAGAAAAGTGATTAAGAGTTCTTTTTTTTCTTCTAGGCTACTCTGTCTTACTTCTGAGCAAAGGCCTCCCTCCATTCCATTCACCTTTCGCGACACTGTGCCTCCTTCCACTTCGGACAGAACCTGTCCTGTTCGTCCTGCGTTCCATAGATTTATTTTTGTTCAGTAGATAAACAGTCATCTTAATAACTGTAGGTTTACTTACCACTTCTTCCTATCGTAAGGAATGACCATAGTGTCAATATAGTGGCGATCAACCCAATTTGCCTGGAGACCGCCATCTAAAAACAAATTTTAGTGTAGTAGACGTGAACTTCATAGTTTTCTATAAAATGTTGTATGTTTTGTATTATTGAGTCAACGCCACAATTTGTTTATAGGCCTTTAATTAAAACCTTCAGATGTCCGATAGAGCCATGCTATATTGTCTGCGGGGTCTTGGTTACCTACCCCAACCTGCTTGCTTTGACGCTACATATTTCTAATAACCCCACAGAAAAATTGATTCAGTGGTGGTTAACAAAAATAAGAGACGAATTTTTATTTTCTGTGGTATCTCTGGGGTTATTCATTGTCATTACTTTCCTGTCCTTATCCCGATTCAGTCGATCTGCAGCCTGTCTTTCTTCATACTTCTCTATTACTCATCCATCATCATGTGAAATAATTATTTATTCATCATCATCATCTCAGCCATAGGACGTCCACTGCTGAACATAGGACTCCCCTTTAGATCTCCACATATACCGGTTGGAAGCATCCAGCGTCTTCCGGCGACCTTTATAATGTCGTCCGTCCATCTCGTTGGTGGACGTCCTACGCTGCGCTTGCTAGTCCACGGTCTCCACTCTAGCACTTTTCGACTCCATCGGCCATCTGCTCTGCGAGCAATATGGCCAGCCCATTGCCACTTCAGCTTGCTAATCCGGTGGGCTATATCGGTGACTTTAGTTCGATCCACCTCTTGAGAAATCTTTTGAGCTCTTAAGAGATAAGTGGTGTTTAGAGATAAGCCCTTATTGAGGCTGATTTATTACAACTTTAGACCACAAGAAATCCTGTTCACTTTCTTCACGACATTTATTATAACATAATTTCTCTCGCACCAATGGTCGTACAAATTGGCTGTTTTGGCAAAAAAGGAGTATATTCGGAGCGTCGGTCGCTTTTGTCCATACTGGTTTCCCTAAGCCTTTGAAAAAACATGTGTTACGTCTTGTTAAGCCTAGTCTCTCTCATTCAAAAAGCTCACTATAGATCATTAGCCATACACGTACGAATTTACCCGACAAATCTGGTCCCATCTGGCGGGAAAAACTATTAAGGCAAGAATAGGCGTAGATATACCCGTCATATATGCCTTTTCTTGACATATATTAGGTGTTCGACCCATTTTATTAATAAAAAAATCAAATACACTTACCTCCACAGATATCACTGACAACTGAATATATTTTGTTAATCGGTCCTTGGAAAAGTCTAGTTATCTAATCAAAAATAATTGGACATTATCTTGGGTTGATTAATAAATATCTCTCATTAAACAACTTGGATTTCGATTAACGGCATATAACACTAAGGTTCATTACCATAATTTTTAAGTTGGATAATTCGGACATGTCCCTTTGATCTTTCTTAAATATCCCCTCATTATTCAGTTTTAGCTAGGAGTTCAGATTTAATTTTTTTTTAATTTACATTGACTCCCTTCTAAAAGGACTCTTGTAAACCAATCAGGGCGATTATTCCTGAAACGGTTCTCAATTTGTACCTTCCATTCAGAATTCGATAGTTTATTAATTTGATGCTTATTCTGTCGGAGGTATACCACTGAATCATAGACCATCGTATTCTGTACTTGAATAAGGACCGAAGTGTGTCTTTTCAGTCACTTATGGAACCCTAAGAAATAATTTATCTATCACGTGTTATCTATTGCTTGTATTAAAATTTCTTGTGTAAGTATGTTGATTGAACTGTACCCAAGATAACTAATTTAAATGTTCTTGTGATAATCCTAATCCGGATTTTCTTCATGGAGGTTGATTACAAATATTTATTGTGTTATCAAATGTTCAGGTCGTCATACAGATAAGAGATACTGAAATAATAATACACATGATTTTATGAAGACAATATAATTAAATTTTCATACAAATCTTTAACGTAGTATTATCTTTAAAATACTGTACACTGTCGGCTAGTATTGTAAAAAATCATTTGCTATGTCGATTGAAAAGATATCAACAAAGAAATTCTTCAAAAAAACTTATTACAGACAAAACTATATAAAATATAAAGTAATTGCAGCCGATTGCAAATGATTGTCTCCAACTCCGCCGACTAATTCTTTTATATTTTCATATTGATATGGCTGATTGTCGATATGAAAGACTTGTATAGAAGCAAAAACCGCTTACAAATACTAACTGAAAGAAATGCGCTAAAATTATTTTATTTACACAACACGACCTAACGATATCTATATTGAAAATTGCCATCGGCATCAAACAATTCCATGTTTTATTAAGTTTAAGGTACGAGTTTGTAGTCGACTACAAACAGCAACAGCAGATGACGTGACGTCGCGACAAATCGCAGCAACAGTCAGTCAGACGGCATTCAGTTAGTTATGAATATTTCGTGAAACCAGTTTCCTTTTTGTTTAGAGAAAGATTCGACGTGCTGTCGACCCAGATTTGGTGGCATACTGATCTGCAGTCCGACGACATGTAATTTGCGGTCTTGCGACGCCGACGTGTCGCTAGCTGCGGAAAGTACATATTTCATAACAATAAATTAGAAACCAGTTGTGTCGCAGCGACACTTTGATTGCCGCCGTTGTTTGCGGTCGGCTATGAATTCGTACCTTTAGTAAACTATATTCGACTCCGATGCGGTTGCACTGGACTCAAATAATTTGAGTTAATCTCATTTGATTGAGTAAATATTAACATTAAAAATATAAAATCACAACAGGGCAGATCTCTTTTACTAATTATTGAACACGCCGTCGTATTGCAAAGACCAAAGTTGTCATAATTTCGATAAGAATTGTGAAAAAAAAAGTAATTTCGATAAAACAAATCTTAAAAAAGAGTATTGGTCAAGGAAATCTACAGTTGCAACAAAAATTAAGTTTTTTTTCTTAAGTACTAAATATGTGACAACTTCACGGATAAGTTCCTGAACGACTATCGCCATATAAAAAAAGAACCTTAAAGCTAGTCACTTTACAATTTATCTAATATAACTCTATCAAATAAATACAAAAATCTCTTATTTTATTATCTAAGATAATATTTTCCTACCTCATGTCTTGAAACTAAACACTATTTAATGCACATAAACTTAACACTGTGTAAAATTAAATGAGCGCACCAAAGCACGCACGGGAGGACCCTAAATATATTTGACTAAAAGAGAGATCAAATCATTGCCACGTTACATATTTATGCAAGTATGTCGAGTAGTGTGGACACTCATTTGTACTTTGAAATTGGAAGCAAAGCGGACATTATTGCTTTATATTAGTTTCATGGAAATAGAAGGATGTACAGTGATTAATTGTAGAAATGGAAACTGTAGTAAGGGTCTGAAGGTGAAGCTGCCTCGGAACGCGCGAAGATAGCGTCCCACAACAAAGAAAAATGTTTCAGATATGTACATATTGTAGGTACACGATCATACAAGATTTCTCATTTTTTTCATATGTTACAATTTTAGATCTAGCAGACCGTGTGAACACATGGACACTATTAACTTTACGTACATAACAATAGAATATGTACAATGTAGGTACAATACCATACCCTAAGTACCTAGTTTAATGTGGCAAAGACTGCAATAGTAAGTCAAATCTGGCAAAACGTACATAGAAACTAGATAAAATGCTATGTCTCAAAAAGACCTAAAAATAACAAGGCAAAATGAAAAATAATAATTAAAGCATAATAAAATACTCAAAAGAAAACAATAGATGCCAAATTATAAAGTAATGAAGATAAGATTTCTATACTAAGGCTAAGGGACAGAAAGATTTGGACTGGTTTAAAAAGACAACTAAACATAGCGACGGTAAATTGTACCACGAGCACTTAACTGAAAATGAATAGGTGTCGTTAACTCTATATATATACTTATTAAACCTATTATTTTCATGGTATACTACACTAAAGTTTAACCTTTTCACTTGTGCATTATCTTACAATTTTTCTCTTCAGTGTTCTAATGCAGTGAAAAGACTAAATATGCTCGAGTAATTTATGTTAATGTAACATAATTATAGAGGCACTGTGTGTATTCAAATCTATATAAATTTATATATGATATTTTTTACACGCGAAGTATACCGAACGATATTTCGTATTTTAAGAATTATGTAAAATATTATTGTTACTCTCTTTATCTTAGAACCTTATAGAAATCATTTTAGACTGAGAGTATTATGTAAAAAAAACATAATGTGAGAATAAAACCTACTTATAGACAAGGGAGCCTATATTGACGACACCGATCTTACAGTTGTCGATTCAAGGGATCAGGACTACGATAGAATATTTAAAATTGAGCTATGTATAATAAACACTCAGTTACAAAAATACTTGTAGCGTAATTTTCAGATCACATTTTGCTATTTTAGGTTTAATAACAACAAATATTTTTATTTTTGAATCTAAAGAGAAATGTGTTTACGAGTAGGAGTGAAATTAGGACAGCACTCGATTGCGACCGCGAGAGCCCGGCGGGGCGGCCGGCGGGTCGGGTCGCTGAGACTATACACTATGGACGTACAAGTCTGCCTAGATTGACCGACCGGCACACGCATACATCCTAAACGTTAGTTGACGTCTATTTTTACTTCTTCGACGCTTTCTTGAAGTTTAAAAGTGTGCGCGCACCAGACGACGAACGCAGACAAGTCAGGTATCCATGTTCATAGTCCACGGAGGCGTAAGGAATGGTTGTACGGGAGTAGTGCGGCGTGCGGAGCGCGTTCAGTCTTTGACGAGCCTGTAGATGTGATGCTGCGCTCCGTGCTCACTGTTCGACACTTCAAACACAAACGCGGCACATAATAATGTCTCTTGCGTGTCTCTGTTTGACACCACCTGGGGACAAAGAAGGTGAAACATTAGTTTGGTTTTCTACATGATATTTCTTAATTACTACTAAAGTACTGTTTGTGCGTCCTCCGATTACATGGAACTCAAACATAAATGTTGAACTAATATAGGGACACCTCTCTATCCAACTTTTCGAGGACTACAATGACTATAGTCTGTGTACTAGGGCTGGCCTGGTAAGACATACAGACAGAGGTGCAGTAAGAAAGACATTGACGCCGAATCGATTGTAGAAACCGGGTAGCGATAAGATGAGAGCGAAGCCAGAGAAGGCAACATCTATACTTGATATTATAAAGCTGAAAATTTGTTTGGTTGAACGCAATTAATCTTAAGAAATACTAGTTCGAATTGAAAAATGTTGTCTGTGTTGGATAGTCCATTTATAGAGGAAGGCTTTAGGCTATAATTATGAATTACATCACGCTACGACCATTGCAAGCATTAAGGGTAAGGCCAAATGAGCGTAATTTTTGAGTGGTGAGTCGCAGAATTTCAGTCACTTTCATAGAAAAAATTTGCGTTGTGAGAGAGTCGTCTTTTGTTTTGTATGCGACCGAAATTCTGCGACTCACAACTCAAAAATTACGCTCGTTTGGCCTCACCCTAAATCACGTGGAACAGCTAGTTTATGGATAAGTTTGAAAGAGATATTTCCAGGAGGGTCGAAAGAGTTTAAAAAACCAGACCATAGACAATATAGCGGAAGGAAAACAGGGGGAAAATATTCTAAGAAGAACAGAAAAAGTTTTGATATTATTTACTTTTCAACGCTAACAGACATATCAAACCGTGAATGCCACTTCAGTATTCAGGTTGCGCAGTGCATGCCCCACATGCTTGCGGGTAGCGCAACACATAACTCTATAACTATCATTACAATTAAACTACGCCGATCAAATGCACTCGCTATTTAATTGCCGAGGGGCGTATTTTTTGCTGATTGTGTTGCAAAAAGGTGGTAATTAAGAATAAACGTGGGTTTTATTATTATACGAGTATGTGGTGCAAAGTTTATACATATAGGTAACGTGTTTATAGGGAAATGTGAATTTGTATTAAACATACTAGGTACTTACGTAACCTGTATGTATTAGATTGTTGTATGGAGTCAGTGAGCTACTTTTTTCCTCTAGGTAACCTACGGCCAAGTCACACAACATTAACTATAATAATAAAGAATTCGCAGTAAGGAACCTTAGACTTTTTTTTTTTGCTTGGTAAAATCATCAAATGAGTCCTCCCACCCCGGGCAGGACTGTCAGACTTGTACTGACTAAAATCCACGGTGTCCTTCAATAGCCCTTTATGTTCCGGGGTCACGGTAATGAGATAAGTCCCGTGACCCCGGCAGGCTTCGGCCCTTTAGAGAGGGGGCCCCGTCATTATGCTGACGTTCTTTGAGGCGTGGAACACAACGCGCCGTCGACCCGGGCAAGGAACCTTAGACTTGGCACGACTTTGTCTAGATTTCATTACTTTTTAGAGATAAATAAGCAGCTCTATCGAGGCTTTGGCTAGTTTTTTACAGAATGTTTTTGGTGGAATTTCACTTCTTTTTGTAGAAACGTGGAAAAGATTTTTTTTTAATCTTTTATTTTTGACGTCAAATGACAGGCCCACCAAGTTGAATATTTTTTGTAAAGGCGGTATTATGTTGATCTCTAATAGTTTGGTTGGGCTCTTGTGTTTGTCCAGATCTTCGATTATCCTAGTTTTTATAGTTTTCCCTTTATGTGGCCATTAAACCCTAACTCTGTACCAAATTTCAGCTCTCTGAGTTTATGGGAAGTACTATTTCTATTTTGATGATCATGAGTGAGTGAGTGTCTGTCGTAAATGCGAAACTATGCTTTCGCTTAACTTCGGAACTGAATGACCTACAGACTTGTTGGATTTTAAGTATGTGATTATGGCTTACTGGATGACGAAAATTTCTGCTTTCTGGTCTTATCCAGAGGTTCTCAAATAGGGGCCTGAAATTGCGGCGAAATGGTTCCAGTAAAGGATGGTACGGCAGTGTTTGCTTTGCGCTCGACTTTGGCGGGGGCACTGCCGTGCCCCCCGATCGTATATAACAATGTTTCCGAAAATCTCTATCGGCTTTTATTCGTTCAGCAAAATAAAAATTCTTGAAGTCGCATCTTACCTGTAGTATAGTGAAGTTTTCTAACACGCTGTTCATCATATATTTCTCGGGCAGATGCTTCAGCTTGTGTATGAAGTTCACCATGTACTCGCACATTGGCGACCGGTGTATGCGATACACGAACCGGCCTCCTTCAAAGCGCGCGTACTCTGTTTCAACCTTCTCGACAACTTGTTTGCCGAACGAACAGACCTTAGTACTACACGTTATGGTCATGTTTTCATTGCTTTCGTACCTGTAATAAAGAAGATTTTTGGGATGAGCTATGTGAGAGATGCCCCTTTGGGTTAATAGAGTGGTATGGAAGGAGACTGCTGTGCCAAAACCATCTATTTCATTTATTTGTTTTCAAAATTGGAATCAGCATCATGGATGATTATTTTATAAAAGAGCTGATAATGGATCGGGGGTGTTGTGTTATTCTGGATTAAGAGTTACCTATCTCTTTTTTTATTGGTTTGTTGCAAAAACCTATCCGACGTTTTGTTTTCTAAGGTATATGTCCTTATATGGTCAGTTTTTGCGAAGAGGTATGTAATAATGAGGAGTCAGTCTAATACGTGGACTGCTCGAGCAGATAAAAACCTTCTAAAGCAGTTCGAGTGTTTGAGCAGTTTCGTGTGTATGTAGAAAACTAGTACCTATTTTGCCATACGGTCGCAGCTTGAGCAGCCCGTATATGGCCGGCTTAAGTTGGCTGATGGTGATGAGATGATGGATATATAAGAACTATAGTCTATCATCAACGATGATGACAACTGTGTGTCCATCAGTATAGTCTCTAAGTCTTGGCATGATATCAATGTATCAATCAATGCCTAACATAACATTCTTATTATTTGACGCAACAGTTTGGAATAGCTACAATTTTAACGCATTTTATGACGTCATCGTCGTAAAAATAATAATATCATTTGGCATTTATTTAATAAGTCTACCATGTTTTTTGACGCAAGAAATACAGATGTTAGCGTAACCATGGGTATAATGTTTTTTGCTCTTTTGATCTCACTCTCTTTCTATCTCTTTGTACCACAGATAATTCTTGTTCACAAAAGATATATTCGTTATATTTCGTTCTATACCTATTTCTATCCTACTATTGTAAAGATGTAAAAGTTTGTGTTTAGGGGTAATCTCCTGAATAACTAATTCAATTCTTAAAAAAAAAAAAACTGGTAGAACGTTACATTATTTCTGCATGCTTTAAATTATATTTATTTTATACCACGAAAGTAAGTCGAGTTATCACGTATGGCTTCCGTTGGGATGCAGCGCAGTGGGTCGGGGGCCAAAACTTTATGCAATGAGAGTTGCGGGCAGAGGTTAATCAATTATATACTTACACACTAGTGACCCCGTAGAAAGCCCCTGGATCATCCAAGTTATTTGTGTTCAGGTCTGCCCAGAATTTGACCAGGAAGAAGGCATTTCTGGGTCCCTTCTCATATAACTCTTTGAGGCCACCTTTCTTCTCAGGGAACTTATCGTTAATCTGTTGTACGTCTACCGACTGTGGAACACACAAAGGGGGATTAAGATACAATTCAAAAGATTACGGAAAAATATGGAATATAAATCTTAAACAATAACTGTGGTTTTAACTGTGTTGAAGGAAAACCTTAAAACTAGGAGCCATATCTTAATGTAGAATCTATTTCTACAAAATATTTGGATCTTTTGAAGAAAAGATAAGTAGAATAGTGTCTTACCTCTAATAAAGGATCTGCGTATGTAACTGTACCGCCTATATGAACAAATAGATGTTGCGCCGGCGCCGAACTGGGGTACTGGAAACAAAACAAAAGATTACGGTTATAAAAATGTTCGGAGAATTCTTCGATTGGAGGTAGGAATTTGAATAGTTCTGCAACCTTTTGTGTTTTTTGGTAATAACATCTTAGCGTCCACATAAAAATATGTACGCAACTTTTAACATTTATTTTCTGCTTTTAATTGATTATAATTTAACGTTGTTATAACATCAAACTACTAGTTGATAATATAAATAAGAATGTAAGTATGGATGGATAGATGGATTTTGACTGGCCTGTTGGTGTAGTGGTTAGTGACCCTGACTGCTATGCCGGAGGTCGTGGGTTCGATTCCCACCCAGGACAAATGTTTGTGTGATGAGCACGATCATTTGTTCTGTGTCTGGGTGTAATTTATCTATAATATGTATGTATTTAGAAATATATAAGTATGTTTATCAGTTGTCTAGTACCCATAACACAAGCTCTGCTTAGCTTGGGACTAGATGGCGTTGTGTGATAGTTGTGGAATATTATTATTATATTATAGATGGATGTTTGCTACTCTTTCACGTTTGTTATTACGCGGTAAACAAAATCGCTGTTCACTTTTCCTGTAGACACTTAAATTTTATCTAAATATTTCAAGTTTTATTTCACTGAACAGTTATATTATTAGTAAGTATATAAATATTTTAATATAAAGTTATAGGTAATGTCAGTCACCACGAGACAGTTACAATTTATTTCATGGAACTAAAAGTTCAAGGTGTGTTACTTTCAATTTGTTAGTGTACGCTGAGAGTCCTTTAGTTGTATTGTGGTATATATTTTATACTATTTTATAAAGGTCAAAGGTTACGTCTTTAGTGGTGTCCTGAAACAGCGATATAGGAACCCCTGATCATCCCAGTTTTATAGCATGAATGTGTTCCGAAAATCTGATGTTGTCAGGATTCCTTCCATTTCTTGTAGATGTCATTTATAGCGGCAAAGCACTAGAACTAATATGTTACGTCAGAGGTATCCTCGAGACCTTCGAGTTAATGCCAATATCTTCCTTGGACTTTATGTCTCGTCTTCGACAGCTGATTGAACTTCAAGAAGCACGTTTAGACTCAAGACTGGATCAGGCCAGGGCAGCTCCTACCCAATCTTGGGGGATTGGTCCTACAAGGTTGGAAAGACTCCTACCATTGCTCTACGTGAGAGTCATGCAATCTACGACTCTCTACGGGACTTGCTAAAGCCTCGGGTTTTCTCAAGGAGCGTTACGTCAATGTCAGTCCGATGACTCAATAAACAACCACAGACTTTATGACGCCTTTTCATATCCCCATGTTGTGGGTTATTGACAATGTCAGGTCATTTGCCTTGAAACACTAAATGATAGGATCTCTTAACTTCTTACTACCTTACGTGGTCCGGTATAATAATAATTATCGAAGTCAAAATTTGGCAAAGTACGTCAGTCAAATAAAATATTTTAGGCTTACACTCCGTGCAGGTATTTGTTAAAATCAACTATTTCCTTAAGTTTGCCGTATGCCATTACATCCCAGAATTAGATCCGTAATAGCGACACCATCAAGTGTTGTAATAAAACAGGGTGTGATTCTTTTTCCAAAATCAGCGGGTTCGATTTCTGATTTAGGCTGTGGGGAAGAGACAGAGCTATACAAGTCGTCTAGCGCCATCTCGTTCCCTGAGCGTAAATCGCGTTAAGAGCTCGTGGTAGGCCACCAGGGTTATTGATTATTCTAAATTCCAATGATGCAGTTTTAATTTTCGTCAAAATCGGCCTCGAGACTCCTTTCAGTATTTTTCGATATTCCTCATAGTTTCGGATATAACCATCCACGCCCAGTTGGAAAATTCACCGTTTAGATGAACAGGCAAGAAATTGCAAGTAAGCGTTGTCTCAAGGAGGGGCGGGGCGTCTCAGGGGCCTTGTACTACCCCAGGGCAGAGCGGGAGGGACTGTCAGACTCGTACTGACTAAAATCCACGGTGTCCTTCAGTTGCCCTTTATGTACCGGAGTAGCGGTATACGTGTGTCCTGCGACCCCGGCAGGCTTTGGCCCTCTAAAGGGGGGGGGGGGGCATCCTTGTGCTGACACTCTTTGAGGCGCGCGTGGTACACAACGCGCCGTCGACCCGGGTATGGTCCATGGTCGGACAGCGAGTCGCCCATTACTCGCCGCCTGCATGCCCGCGCCTACGGTGGCCGGAGATCGTCCCGCGACGTCCGTCGCCTTGGGCGTCTACCACTGCGGCGTGGGTGAGGGGTGGACGCTGTCCTCTCCCTCGCGTCTCCTCCTTCGCGGACATGACTGCTTCGCAGAAGGAGGCGACCGCTTCCCACTCGCGACCAATGCCGGGCGCGAGAGGTCGTCAGCTATCGCCTGCTTGAGGACATGGCGGTGCTCTGCCCAAGCGGGGCAGTCCTGCACCGTATGCTCCACCGTGTCCTCCGGGCGATCCTCGCAGTGGTGACACCCAGACGTTTCCTCCTTCCTCATCAGACACAGGTACCTCCCGAAACATCCGTGTCCGGTGAGGACCTGCGTCAAGTGGTAGGTGAGGACGCCGTGGGACCTATCCAGCCACTCCTCAAAGATACCGCCGCGATTGCGGCGTGCCCGTATTACTACCCCTTGGGCTCAGCTTAGTTAATTCGTATCTAAATAATAGAAAGCAGCAACTTTGCAGCAAAAAACTCAAAGGGTTTAAAAGTTAAAATGGGGGTAGTATAAGGTTCGATAATAGGTCCTTTCCTCTTTCAAGTCTATATAAAAATGATTAACTAAACTGTAAAATCTGGACAACGGCCAGCAACTTGCAGCAAAAAACTCAAAGGGTTTAAAAGTTAAAATGGGGGTAGTACAAGGTTCGATAATAGGTCCTTTCCTCTGCTAGGACACAGGCCTCCTCTCTGTGAGAGGGAGAAGGCCATAATCCACCACGCGGGCCCAGTGCGGGTTGGTTGGTCTATACAAATGATTAACTTAACTATATAAAATCCGGGCAACGGCCATGTCTATGTGTTAAGTCTTTGGCTGCGACTCAATAGGCGTTTTTAATTCATTAACCCCCTAGTCTTCAAATCTTACCGTTTCTGGATCCCGTGGGTGTTCGACGAAGGCGGAGAACTCGACGAGACGTAGCTTGTGTGTCGCTATAGCGCGTCCCTCCCACGGCGGCGGCGGCGCTACGTCGGTCCCGGTCGGTACTCCCACGCCTCCGACGCCAGGGACACCTTTGTAGCCCGCACCAGGGAATGGTTTTACGCTGGAACAAAGAAAAGAGTTCTGTAAGAGTCAAATTTGGAGGTAACGGTTTGCGTAGTTTTTTATGGATAATGGGTTTGCTCTTGACCTTAGTCTAGGTCAGGAGTGACTAAGACAAGGTCGACGATGGAGCGAGCTTACCCAGAAGAAGCCTGTTCACTCTAACTTTGAAGAGATTGGGGTTGTATGCGTTCGGAAACACAGACGCAGGCTGAGAGTTCCACTCCTTCGCTGTCCGCATTATAAAAGACGTTTGGAAACGCTTAGTGCGAATTTGTGGTATAGCAATAAGGTAAGGATGGTAATTTGCCGTGCGTCTAGATGTGCGATGATAGAAGGGGGCTGGTGGGATGAGGTAGTAATTGAGCGATTGACTGTTGAGTTGCGTGTCGTATGTTCTTTTTCCTTACCGATTTTTCTTTTGTATGGCCTACAGGTTCCTAGTAGTTTCGGGTCTGACTGTTTGTGTTTGTAAATTTGAACATTTATAAACGCAGCCACGATACAGGAGTAACTTATAGTGTCCACAATGTCATTTCTATAAATCTTTTTAGTCAGTTAAAAAGCACAATAATCTTCATGGAGAATGTCGCACTAGACGGTTGGCTTGTTCCCGCGAAGTAGCATATTTTTGTACGTTAAAAAGTGTTTGCGTAGAGCTCTGTGATGTTGCAAGTCAAAATCTATTTAAATTCCAATCGTGCATGCATTAGTCCTAAATACAGCAATTCTTGGGGTAATGCAGTGCTTCTTCTTTAATATTGAGCCATCTAATGCCGAGTATTAAATCTCTTCACTTTGGCGGTTTTATGCCATAGCTATGCAAGAATTGTTTAAAATGAACCATTTTTTTAATGTCTCTGCGATATTAGTGGAAAAGTTGCCAAGTGTTTATCTTTAACATAGTAGTTGACTATTCACCTAAGTCGGACAAAACATTGAAGTAAATCTGGCTATAGTATATTGGGTCAAGTGCTTCGCTGGCCGCTAGTCCTGTTTTATATCAAGTCAGGAACAGCAATATTTTACATAAATCCGAGTCACTTCACACAAGTGTAACCTACAAGTTAAACGAGTGTGAGTAAGGTTCTGCTCTTTAAAATTCTTCGAAGTTAGAACTGTATTTTTGATGAGATTGAGATGCGACTACCTCTTGTGTCAGAGTTATTTAAGCCAAAGTCTGCGAAATCCATAGACCTCTTTGGCTTTGGACCTAAACTGACTATCATTCATTGATGTCAGTGATGTCCAAGGTAAACATAATAATTATTTATTTGCATGCAAGATACTTACTCTTGTGATGGTCCAGCTTGTAGACCCGGTTGCCAAAATTGCTGTAAAAATAAAAGAAACCGTTAAAATCGTCGTAATCATAATTATCGTTAAAGTAAGCTTTCATGTTATTATATGCTCAAGTTGTTAAATTCTACACACATCACTTGAAGCATTATTTTGTTTGTGAAAACATGGAGACATGGATGTAGTTTTATTTTATTTTAATGTAGTGCACGCCCTGAACAAAGTGTCTGTTTATAAACATGATTCTTTCATCAGTTTTTTCAATAAAGTTTAGTCCAATCCAATTACCAGTCGATTATTTGTAATATGGTAGAAAACGAAACAAAAATGTGAGTAAAGCAATTTCAGTATTCGATTGGTGTTATTGTCGCCTATTCTTTACTTAATACGTGCATTTGGCAACATGCCTAAATAGTAGTGAAGCAACACAATTTAAGGCGATTTAGTTTTATTTTAACTAGTAACACAAAGGCATGCCTTTTGCAAGGTGAGTACCGTATGGTGGTACGCCGGGTGCGGTAACCCGGCAACGATCTGTGCGCTAGATAGTGTGCTCATTGACTGCATGGCCTTTTCTTTCATCACCCCACCATCCTAAATGTCATTCATATGTATATTTTAATACTCTTTATCTTCTATGACATATATTATTTATTGGCACCGAAAACATTTCATTATTTGAATCAGAACATCGATATGAAACGTCACTTCACTAGTTCAGAAAGTGTTTCATTTAAAAACAATGCTAATTGATATTGATCTACATAAATATTTGTGGGAATGTTAATAGATACTAACCACTTTGAGTTTGGCTTGTATTTCCCGTAGTTTTCGTCTAGCTAGCACCTGTATGTGGGATGAGACTTGTTTTCTCGTGCGCGTTTTTCCTGTTCTGAGTTTTATATACCTTGCTATCAGCTCGTTCCTTCCTGTAATACAATAAAAGAAAGATTAGTCAAAGCTGTGACGTTTTGGACTTATAACTATACCGATATTTAGTATGAAAACTTTCATAAAATTCAATTTATTCTGCATTTACTTTGAAAATGGTACTCCCAAAATTTTTGAGATGAAATGCATCTTTCTATTAAAAATAAAATAGTCAAAAACCGAAACCATATCCTGTTCTGCCAAATGAAGAGTTCTTGACCTAAAAAATTTAATCCCAAAATTCAGAAATTCAAACAACATTAATAACAATTTAATCGAACTAGTTACGTCATGATTGAGTTCATAACAGCTAAGCTTCGGCATTAATATAATAATAGCAGTGAAATATTTTAATTTAAGTAATAAAGGGGTTAAAACATGTGCCAATTGCCCGCGGAATATTTAGCATAGCTGTTTCAGACAAACGCGTAGAATGCAATGCAGGCAGCTCTGTCGATCCTGTTATGAAACAATTTTCAAAATATTTTGAATAGCTATTTTCAATCATTGAAACTGCAGTTGGCAGGAATGCGGGGTGGATCGTCCGTAGTCAGTGCAATCTCGGATTGTGAAATAATTTTCAGTTGGTTTAACGTTGAATAATGTTGTCGATGGATATTTTAAATTTTTATTTTTGTTTTGGTACCAAATACAACTTATTAATTTTTTTTATACTTTTATTTAGATTTGTGTTCCTTTGGCTATTCGTGCGTTCAAAAGGGAGACTATTGCTGAAATCAACTGAAATGTTGCAGTAACAACTGTATCAATGCTAATGAACTCTACAATGTGGTCAGAAGCTTAAAGCTATCGGCTGCAGCTATTATTTTACATAGTAACATTAATTTAATTCGTTAAGTAAACCAAATCATTCTACCCATATTACCTACTTAATTTGGATTACCTTTATGACCCAGGAAAATGATCCTAGAAACAGAAATGACTATAAAATAAGTAAACCAGAACCAAATGAAACTTGATGACGAAATTTTAATATAGTACACACATCATGTATTAATTGATGGACACCAGGGACGGTTACCGTTACCAAACAAATACCGGTAAAATTACCAAAACATAAACGTTATGTTACGTTAAATATTAACGTTAAACATAACGTTAATTTATAGGATTTACCGCTATTTAATTATCGTTACTAATAACGTTAATTCACTGTGCGACGTTGCCAAACCGCGTCGCGCGTCTTTTCGTTCGCGGTTCGGCTCTACAAATCAGAGCGGCAACAGCTAGTAACGCGCGCCGCTTACGCGCATTTCATAGTCAGATGTCACACAAACATTGCGTAGATACGCCAAATTAGTAGGTATATCTCTATTAGATTAATTCTGTTGTTCTGTTATTATAATTAGTTGTTTGTTTAAAAAATACTATTATGGGCCGAAAGAAGTGCAACAGAGCTTATCAGTATTTCAAAATGTTTAGAGAAAACAACAAATCTACTTGCACATCTATATCTATACATATAATAAAATCGTAGAGCTGTCATTCCTGTACATTGAATATTTTTTCTTTTTGTATTTTTTTCGAGATAAAGGATCGAGTCTGATGACAAATCAACTTTTTTGTTCCGGATTTTTTTAGGGTTTTTTCTTTTGCGTTAATTCCTAAACTACTGAAAACTTTCCCATCAAATTTTCCTCAAATATTCCTAATAATATGCTTCTGTCAATAGGCTATGTATTATTACACTATTGTCACTGGGAGATGAGCAATTTTGAATTATGTTGTTTTTAAATGTATGTTTTGAGTTGGCGGATTAACCACTGGATAATATTTATTCAATTTTTCCTCAAATATTCCATAAACTGCTCTTCAATTAATAGGGTCTAGAGCTAGACACGCGAGAGCGTGGCCAGCCGAGTTCAGGCGCGCTTACAGTGTGTAATATTACACGAACCATTTGGAGCCACTTTTTAGCCCCTCATAACTCAAAAATTATTTAACCTAGGCATATATTTTGAGATTGGCGAGATAAATACGTGTACCAAATTTTATAAATATATCTCAAACGGTTATTTAGATATTAACGTCAAAAAATCGTCATTTTTATGACTGACCTATAGATCAAAACTATAACCCAGTTGTAGATGACCTAGAAAGTTAAAATTTGGCATGCAGATAGGTAAGGTTTTTTTTTAAGTTTGTCTGACGGTTAACTCATCGTTTAAGAACCGATTTTGATGATTCTCTTTTCGTTGGAAAAAATATATTTCAAAGGTAAAATCCTATAATAAGGAAATTAGGGTTTGATGACGAAAGACCAGAGAAATCGAGTGGAGCTTTCTAAAATTGTAGGGGCGACTAGTGCGTTTGTAAGTTTTTCATTATTTTAAAGCAATACAATTAAATAAAGATCTGGAGTAGATCTGATGATGGAGCCGAGAGACAGTCGAGGGAACTCCTCAACGATTCACAGAAGCTACCTTGTGTTTGGACTTAATTCATTTATATTGATAAGAACTTTACACCTAGGTGGGTTGTAATTGTCATTAAGGGTCTGATGATAAAGACGAAGAACAATTCAGGGAACTCGTCAACGGTTTATAGTAGCTATCTTGTATTTGGACTTAATTCATTTATATTGATGAAAACTTTCGACTCTTTTTTTTTCGTGGTAAAATCATCAAATGAGACCTCCCACCCAGGGCAGGGCGGGAGGGACTGTCAGACTCGTGCTGACTAAAATCCACGGTGTCCTTCAATAGCCCTTTGTGTTCCGGGGTCACGGTAATGAGATAAGTCCCGTGACCCCGGCAGGCTTTGGCCCTCTAGAGGGGGGCCCCGTCATCATGCTGATACTCTTTGGGGCGCGCGTGGAACACAACGCGCCATCGACCCGGGCATGGTCCATGGTCGGACAGCGAATCGTCCATTACTCGCCACCCGCATGCCCGCGCCTACGGTGCCCGGAGATCGTCTGCCGACGTCCGACGCCGTGGGCGTCTTCCAGTGTGGCTGGGGTGGAGGGAGGACGCTATCCTCTCCCTCACGCGGCCCGCCTCCTCCTTCACGAGCATGACTGCTTCGCAGAAGGAGGCGACCGCTTCCCACTCTGTCTCGCCCCGCAGCATGTCCTCGACCAATGCCGGGCGCGAAAGGTCTCCGCCTATCGCCGCCGAGAGGACACGGCGGTGCTATGCCCAAGCGGCGCAGTCCTGCACCATATGCTCCACAGTGTTCTCCGGGCGATCTTCGCAGTGGTGACACCCAGGCGTTGCTGCCCTCCCTATCAGACACAGGAACCTCCCGAAACTTCCGTGTCCAGTGAGGACCTGCGTCATGCGGTAGGTCAGGACGCCGTGACGCCTTTCCAGCCACTCCTCAAAGAGGGGTTTTACCGCCGCGATTGCGGCGTGCCCGGACCTTGGATGCGACAGTCGTTCCCTCCATATCGCTCTGAATTCTCCCCGGCGCTGCGCCTCCACGCGCCACTCATAAATGCGCTGGAGAGCAGTCGTCTCCAGATCCCAGGGCAGCAATCTGGCAAGGAGGTTGGCTGATTCGCCGGCGATCGTGCGGTATCCCCGGATCATCCGCATAGCCATGAACCTCTGGCAAGCGACCAACTTTAGTGGTCGCGTCCGGATGCTCAGGGCCCACACGGGGGCCCCGTAGAGGGCCATGGACCGCACGACACCGGCGTACAGCCTTCGGCAGGAGGCATTTGGCCCGCCGAGATTGGGCAGGAGTCGCCTGAGGGCGGCTGCTGCCCGGTTCAGCCTTGGGGCCAAACTAAGGAAATGCTCCCTGAAGTTCCACCGGCTGTCGAGGACGAGTCCCAGGTACATCGTTCTCCCAACGCCAATGCGAACCCCCTCCACCGTTATGTGGGACTCAGACCATGGCGCGTTAACGCGGCCATGAAAACACATGGCCTCCGTTTTGTGCAGCGCCACTTCGAGTCCCAGCTGCCGGGTCCTTTCGACGACTGTCGCAACCACTTGCGTCGCCTTGTCGGCCGCCGCCTGATGCGACTCTCCCTCCGCCAGGACGAGCGTGTCATCAGCGTAACATATTACGCTGACGTCGTCGGGGAGGTCGCCGCGCAGCTCCCAGTTCTGTCCGTCAGGTAGTCCGTCGAGGACGACGGAGGTAGGTCGGCACCCGGTGATCATCATCATCATCATCAGCCGGAAGACGTCCACTGCTGAACATAAGCCTCCCCCTTAGACCGCCACGCCGAACGACAGTTCGCCATTTGCATCCATCGGTTGCCCGCGACCCTCACGATGTCGTCGGTCCACCTAGTGGGAGGCCTGCCTACGCTGCGTCTTCCGGTCCGTGATCGCCTCTCGAGAACTTTTCTTCCCCATCCGTTGTCAGTTCGACGAGCGATGTGGCCTGCCCATTGCCACTTCAACTTGCAAATTTTAAGAGCTATGTCGGTGACTCTGGTTTTTCGCCGAATATCCATGTTCCGGATTTTATACCGCAAAGAAACTCCGAGCATAGCTCTTTCCATCGCTCGTTGAGTGACTCTTAGTCTCTCTAAAAGGCCAGCAGTCAGAGACCACGTTTCAGAGCCATATGTCATCACTGGCAACACACACTGGTTAAACACCCTTGTCTTGAGACACTGTGGGATTCTCGATGAGAAGATATCACGTAGCTTCCCAAACGCTGCCCATCCGAGTTTGATTCTTCGGGCGACCTCTTTCTCGAAGTTGGACCTACCTTTTTTTTTTTATTCGAGGTGGAAATCCTCATAGGACTTCCTCCGCCTGGGGAAAAGCGGAGGGGCATGTCAGACTTGACTGACTAAAACCACCCCGGTGTTCCCTCGCACACTTGCGTCCGGAGCTGCGGGTGCGAATGTTACTTCCGCTGCCTCGGATTAGTGCCGGCTCGCCTCTTGCAGGCCCCTTCCGGTTGGGATGAGGTGTTCTCCCCCGTTACCACTTAGATAGGCGCGCGCGGAACACTGCGCGCTGCCTTCTTCTCGGGTCCACTTGAGTGGGGGATGGCAGACGTCCCCAAATCTGCCACCCCTAGACCCACTTATGGAGGCCGAAAGAGAGCGTTGTCCGCTCTCCTTCGACGCCCGGTGCGTCTGCTGCGGTATGGGAGAGCACTGGAGATCTCCCTCTCCCTTTCCGCCGCTTCCTTCTGGGAGGATGTCATCTCGCAGGAAATCACTGCGTCCCAGGACTCTGCCTCTCCGACCATTGACTTAACAATGGCCGGCAGTGACAGGTCGCTCCCCACTTTTGCAGTGAGAGCACGGCGCGGCTCGTCCCACGTGACACACTCGGCCAGCGTATGACGCGCCGTATCCTCCAGACATTGGACGCAGTGATGACACCGAGCGTCCGGCTCCCTGCTTATTCGACACAGGTATTTCCCGAAGCAGCCGTGCCCCGAGAGCACCCGTGTCACTCGAAACGTCAGGGAGCCGTGCCTCCTTCCGAGCCAATCGTCGAGTACTGGCTGGATCGCCTCGATCGTACTGAGACCAGCGGAAGGGCGTAAAAGCCTCTCCCGCCACCAGGTCCTCACGAAGCGCCGGCGCAGCGTAATTTGCTGCTGCACCAGTCTCTCACCTCGCGCCTTTGCCTCCTCACGCCACTTATAGAAGGTCGCGAGGACTTTCGACTCTAGGTCCCAGGGCGGGGATCCAGCCAGCAGGCAAGCCGCCTCGTAGGAGATCGTGCGATATCCTCGGATGACTCTGACGGCCATCGCCCTCTGCGGTTTTCGCAGAACTGCAATATGTCGGGCCGTCAAGTCAGCCGCCCACACAGGGGCCCCATATAGGGCCATAGATCGCACGATCCCCACGTATAACCGCCTACAGGCGATGCTCGGGCCCCCCAGGTTGGGTAGCAGCGTTGGGAGCGCACCTGCTGCGCCCATCAACTTGGGCACCAGCCGCCGAAAGTGGGGGCCAAAATCCCAACGGCTGTCGAGCACCAATCCTAGATATTTCATGGTGGACTCGACAGCAATCTGAACCCCTCCGAAAGGTGGACCTACCTAACTCAACAATCTGTCCAAGGTAAGTGTAATGGTCTACAACTTCGAGAGTATCATTCCCAACAACAACCGGTACGGGTGTCACATGGACATTCGACATGACTTTCGTCTTGTCCATGTTCATTTTAAGGCCGACCCGTTGGGAAACGATACTGAGGTCGCTGAGCATAGCATTGAGGTGCTCCAACGATCCTGCCATGATGACTATATCATCGGCAAAACGAAGGTGAGTGATGTATTCGCCATTGATGTTGATGCCGAATCCGTTCCATTCCAAGAGCTTGAAAACGTCCTCCAACACGTTCGTGAACAGTTTCGGAAAAATAACGTCTCCCTGTCTCACGCCTTTCTGCAATTGGATTGGTTTCATGCTCTCTTCCTGAAGTCGGATGGACATGGTGGCGTTTCTATACAAATACTTCAACACTTCGATATACCTATAGTCGATATGACATCGTTGGAGGAACTGCAATACTGCCCAGGTTTCGATTGAATCGAAGGCTTTTTCATAGTCCACAAACGCTAAACATAATGCCCGATTATACTCCTCTGTCTTCTGTATAATCTGGCGGAGCGTGTGTATGTGGTCTATAGTATTAAAACCTTTTCGGAAACCGGCTTGTTCGGGAGGCTGGAAGTCATCAAACCTGCGTTCGAGACGGTTCGTAATGACTCTTGAGAACAGCTTGTATACATGGCTCAGAAGTGAGATTGGCCTGTAGTTCTTCAACAAGGTGTTGTCACCCTTTTTGAAGATTCACTCCTGTGCCATGCTTCTGGCGTAGTACCTTCGAGTATGACGGAATTAAATAACTTCTGGAGGACCAGAAGTACCGGTTTTCCACCCGCTCTCAGAAGTTCAGTTGTGATTCCGTCTTCACTCGGCGCCTTGTTATTCTTTAGCTGTTTAAGAGCCATTCTAATCTCGTACAGGCTGATGTCCGGGTTATCCTCAGTGTAGTGTCGAGTCAGTTTAGCTCAACGACCATTTATATCTAGACGCCTCATGCACGATCTGACTAACGAAAATTATTCTGCCAAGTCGCTGAGGTACGACGTAAGCGAGGGGGACGGGGTACTGCGTTCTGATTCGCGACGAGGGGACTCACAGGAGTGGTCGAGTCACGACGGTTATAAGACTTTTTTACCTAATGTGTTGACAGACATCGGTCGCCTGTGATTAGGAGTCTAGATATAAATGGTCGTTGGTTTAGCTCTTGCGTCTCGAACTTTACCGACACTGGGTTGTCGTGTTGATGTGTATAACTGTCCGTAAAACCTGTCAAGCTCTCTCAGAATCTCCGGTTTCGTCGAAATGATGCTGCCGTCGTTAATCTTCAGCTTTGTCATTTGGCTTTGCCCAATAGACGAATTCTTTGCGAAGACTTTTGAGCCCTGGTTCCGCTCGATTGCCTCTTTGATCCGTGCCGCACTATAGGCACGCAGGTCACGTCGCATTGATTTAGAGATTCGTCTATTGAGTTTGCCATATTCCGACATATCAGCTGAAGATTGCAGCCTCATCTCGGCCCGGTCTTGCATCAACTTGATGGTTCCGTTCTAGAACTTTTGAGGCTTATTGCGGCGCGGGGTCTTAAAGAACTTGGACCACACATCTTGGACAGTTTCCACCTACCCATTGTTAATCTCGTCCACAGTTTCGCATTCGGTTAGGCACTGGAAGCGATTGTGCAGTTCAAGTTGAAAGTCTTCGGGGTTCTGGATGTGGGCAGGACCAGGTCGGAGCGTGGACTTCACCGGAAGAGACCTTTCAAGCTTCACATTGATATTCAATGTGCCTCTGACGATTCGGTGATCGCTGCCGGTTTTTACCTTGGCGATCACAGAGACATCACTGAATATTCGCTTCTTGGTCGTCATGATGAAGTGGATCTCATTTCTGGTAGTACCAACGGGGCTCATCCACGTCCACCTCCTGGATGGCCGCTTCTGGAAGTAGGAGTTCATTAAATGAAGTTCTTCCTTTTCCATGAAGTCGACCAGTCGCTGGCCCCTATGGTTTCGCTGCCCATACCCAAATGGCCCCACTCTCAACTCATCGCCATTCCGTGCGCGTTGAAGTCCCCCATAACAACGGTGAAGTATGTTTCGGAGATATGTATGGCCTCGGATATCTCCTCATACAATGCCTCTACTTCATCATCAGAATGTGTCGAGGTCGGCGCATATACCTGTATGACCTTCAACGAATACCGGTTGGTTATTCTGAGTATAATGTATGCTACCCTACTCGACACACTGTCGACTTTCACAACGTTGTTGGTGAGGGACCTGCGGACGAGAAATCCAACACCACCCTGGGATTTACGGTCTCCTTCCCGGTAGAAGAGCATGTTGCCGGAATCTAGAACTATCGTATCCTGACCCTCTCTTTGGATTTCAGATAATCCCAAGATATCCCAGCGCATTTTGCTCAATTCTTCCTCCAGCTCGATAATCTTCTCATCGGTCCTCAGTGTGCGGATGTTGTGTGTTGCCAGGGCCAAAGTCCGTTGGGGGTGGTAGCGGGGCATCTGCCGGGGATTCTTAGCACCCCCTGCTCCGCCGTTACCCGATCCGCTACCCAGACCAGGAATAGCGGAGCTGCTGGGGACTGGGGGCCGTGTGCTAATTGTTGTCAATCATAATGGGGGGAGGGGGGGGGTTGCCATAATCCCCACGCTTGGCAGGCGGCTTGGGGATCGCAATAAGAACACCGAAAGTTTGCAAAGGACGCTGCTGCCCGTCCTTCGGTAGCTGGACGTAGTTTAAAAGGACGTACCCGCGACCAAATCTTTTGTATTATTTTATATTTATTTGTGTTTTGAATTAGTGCTCAAACCAGTGCATAGATTCTGTTTTAAGTGACAACAAGATTTCGAACATCGAGTCAAATAATAAGCTATTTTTAAGGTATCACGCGGTTTGCTAAAGACTACTGTACTCGTAAAATGTGTAGATTAGGATTACTAACATAGTGATTAAGAAATATTGTTACTAACACTTTGAGTCATCATAAGTTACTTGTTAATAAATGTAAAATAAAATAAATAATAAAGAGGGAAGAGCAATGCTATTGTACGTTCAATTGCGTTAACAAATTGCAGCGATACTGTAAATCGACCAAAAAATGATAGTCTTATGTTAAACACGGATCTTTGAAATTAATGTTGCTCAAACAAGGACGTTTCCTATGCAAACTATGTATGTAAGTACCTATAACATTATTGATCTAAACTAATATTATAAATGCAAGTGAGTAATTATGTTTGTTTTTTACCTTTTCACGCAAACTACCTACTCAATCGATCGTCCCAAAATTTTGCATATACATATACGTTGTTAGGAGTTACACGTATATAGGCTATCTTTCATCCCGAAAAACAGAAAAGAGCTGTTGCCGAGAAAAAAAAAATCAATTACAATTTCCAGATGGCGCCACTTACACGATCCGTATTGTTTCTCAAATTCTAAATTAACGCAAGCGAAGCCGCGGGCAAACACTAGTTGTGCAATAAAACATTAAACGTAATAGTTCCTACCTACCCAGCTTTCTACTTAAACTATGTCATTCTAACTAAATTAAAATATCTATTTCGACTATATAAGTCCCATTGAGTAAGTATTTTTAAGGGTGTGCGCTGCGGCCTGTGAGTGACAGTCAAGCAAGACGGTGCATCCGCTGCGCTCGCGGCGCCCGCGCGCCCCGCTGATACGTAGGTATCAGCGGGGCGCGCGGGCGCCGCCGCCGCGAGCGCACCACCTAAGTGTGTTCTGCGCAGTTTATGTTAGATAATGATGACCCACCTTGTTGTACAGAACTATACCTACTCAAAAACACTCAATGGGACTTTTATAATTTTCTAAAATCATTATTACAGATGGCCACATGTCCCTAAATACCTACTCTTTCACTACGAAAAGATTTTAAAGACAAATTGCATAGGTCAAATTGTATGCAGCTACGTGTAATCGACTGTGATAATAATAGGTAGGTACGGCACAGCACAGCTCAGCACGTCAAGGTCATCATGTTACCACAATCTGTCAAATTTCTTTGATAGATTAACAACTTTATTAGGTACACGAAGTTGCCAATTTTGGTGAAGAAAGACGATGGGGGTGGCGGCGTCCGACGTTGCGAACTTACATCACACGCGACTTGATGCGTGCGACAAAAATTTTGTAAATAAATTACATCGCAATTTAGCGCAACCGACATCGTTTGAAAGAGATAGGCATATAAATTACCGGTATATGTATTGTTACTTTTACCGATACTAATTTTAGTTATTAGGTAACGTTAACGGACTTACGGGTATCGTTATTAATTTCGGTACATTTTTATCGTTACCATAACGATAATTCGTAACGTTATACAAAAAATAACGGTAATCCGGTCCCTGATGGACACGATAGAGGAAGAGCGGGTCAGAGCAAAGTAAATTGAAATCTCATTGAATTCGGGGAATGCGATGGCGACGAGAGGCGGCCGCTGGTGCGAATTTAATTAACCCCTTGCCTGCTCGTTGAGGCGAATGCGTACGTATACGTACCAACTATTTGTACGGATATTGATTAACACTACGAATTTGTCCATCATAAAGGAACGTGGCAAAAAGGGGTTCGTTTTGGTACACTTTTTGCGATTCTGAAGTGTGTTTAAGGATGCGCTTACAAGGGCAGTGAAATAACGCAATTCTTGGCATTTGTACAAAACTATGACGTAGTTGTCTGTGTAAGTAAGTTGAACATGTTACTTTTGCGAGTGAATTTATGAACTTGCAATAAAATAAAGTTTCCCGCGTCTGTTATTGCCAATAATAACCTTCATTATAATATTCTGCATTGCGCCTTAAATACCGCGCTTCAACACTGTCTGCTACAAGATAAAAGCAATATCAGTTATTTTTATATTAAACTAGAATGAAAGCTTAGATCTCGAGAAGGAAACTCTTCAAGACTGTTAAGACAAACATTCTTGAAATTACTTCGAAATTATGGCACCGTCGTAAACTTTTCACGGCGGGTGTTAAGCTAAAATTAGTAAGTGCGGCCACTCTAACAAATTGCTGTTAGCACGAATTAGTAAAGTGTATATACACGTCGTATGTTATCCGTTGTGAACGTAACTTCCAGTTGTGACATACGCACCCGCGAATTGAGCATTAAGAGTGCTTTCACCCGAAACGTCGTGTGCATCCTTCTATAAATAGTGCGGTGCAGAGAAGGATCAAGTCGAAACGTTTCTATTCCACAGTGAATAGAAAAACAAGAGATCATTATTTATTAGTTCGTTAGTTGGCTAATTTGGTCCATTGCCAGCGCGACGCGGCCACGCTCTCGCGCACTCTGCGAGGAAATTGTGCGTGCACGCTCCAGCTACAGCTACACGATGAATATTAACTATTTTCTTTTTGAACAGGTATTTGTTGTTACTGTCGTACATTTATAATTACTTTCTTGTTTATTTACAAGTTTCACAATTGTATATTAAATTTCAGTTAGGTGTGACGATTTTTTTTCCCGGTCGTCTTACGGTCGGGGCGTTGTGAAAAGTAATTTATTCGACAACTGGGGAGATATTGGAGATCCATCAGAAATACATTAACGTCGTACCTGAGGCATGACTTCGCGATTGTTTTTGCTTATAGAGCTTTTGCCCACAAAATATATTTCCCTCAATAATATATCATCTAGGTACGGCGTGTGTCTGTGCGTGGAGTTCACACACTTTTGGAGAATAAATTGATCTCAATGTTTTGTTCCATTGTGCCTGTACCTCCGTAACTCGACTCGGTATGTGCCTACTTAATTTCCATCTATCCAAAACTCAGTTTCACTAACGCATTTAAGACCCTATTACTAACTTTAATGACCGGTATTAAATTAATATTATAACAAGGCCTATAATTTTATTTCAAAACGGCATAAGTATTTTAGGGCCATTTTCCATGTGATTTAAGCTAATTATCAACCACTACCCCACCGATCGACACCATGATTCGGTTATAATTAGATATTATCTAAGACAATTAGGGTGCCGCCAACAATGTGTTAATAGGGAACAACTGAGTATTTTAATAATAACTTGGAAATAAGGCTCGGCAGATTGGAAACAATATTGAAGTAACGAGGACAGTTCGTCAAAAATGAAGACCTTTGAATGACAAAGGCTCTGCGAAAGATATTGGACTTTGTAGAGTTACACGGGCGTTGTAGCAGAATTTCACGCTGACCCAAACAGGAGCTATGCGGAGCAAATCCTCACGGAAAGGGTTGAGTTGCGACAGGTCTAAGGAGGATTTCTTGGGAGACAATCGGGAGTTATGCCCAAAGCGGGCGGGGCGCTAAACAACGGGCGCGGGCGGCCCGCCCCTTCTTTATATTTTCTTACTGCGTTCGCCGCCTAGCGGCGCGGCCGGGCCCCTTACACGCTCGCTCGCTCACTAATTGCGCATTCTTCGCATAGTTTAGCCCTCCCGACAAACCCCTCGCCTGCCACCCCCGGACCACGTGAAGCCGTGCGCCGACGAAACTTTCATACTCCCAGGATATTGAGCGGTTTTGAATGTCTTAACTCACGAACGTGCCGCCAGCAAAGCTGAGCACTGGCTTTGTTGGCAAACTGTTCCCAACTAACAGTCTTCAACATCGCGTGACTCCTCCGCCACGTGGATGACACGCTGCTCTCGGCTCACTAATGTAATAACGAAGCTGATGGCTCAATACAGTGGCATACGACGAGACCTAGTATTGGATATCTAATAAACAGCAGGACGGTATCGCCTAGGATAACTTTTATCGGCACTTGACTTCAGTTGTCATAACTTTTAGATAAACGCGTGTGTGTTTATTCTGCTCTGTCTTTATTTGATCAAGGAGCTGAAGATTCTTGGTTTATTAGACGTCAAATAACATAAGCGTATATTTCACCGGTATAACTTGGCGACTTGTGTTGACATTATACTTTTTGCGTCACTCACAAATCAACTCAAGTAGATAGCCTACATCCACTCAAGCGAAACAAAACATCACAACGTAATTTTCCAACCGCTGAAATGAAAAATAATTTCCCCATTATTCTTTTAATAAACACACAATAATATCACCCTAAAAGAATGCGGGATTATTGCAGCACATGACGATCAAGCAAAACAGTGTCCCGTGGAACGTTACGGCGGCAAGGGAGAGGGTGGCAACGAAACGGACAAGGGTGACGCACTTTTACGTAGATTAAGCGGGAGGACACGTCCTCGAGTAATGTGGTCATATTATATTGTCCGGGCGACGCGACACGTGTCCGCAATTATTATCCACACAGATAGCCATTATCAACATCTTTTCACATAGTAATAACAGTTAGACATACTTGTTTACAAATAGAGTCTGCGTATTTGATGTGACAAAGTTTTCTGTGTTAATTTCAGGACTTTTTGTCATAGTTGTTTTGCTTTTTCATATGACATAACTACATTTGTTATTGTATGGAAGTTATGTTCTAGATGCTTGCCATAAAAAATAATTAACCTGAATTCCTACATCAAAGCATATCACAGTCCTAAAAGATGTTGGGCATTCCCCTAATTTCCCTTTCCGCAGTGTGAACCGTAAGATTTGAAGTAATTTAAACATCGCATTTCTTTACGCCTATTAAATCACTTAAGGTGGACACATCGCCTGTGGTAAATTTGTTTAGCAATTCCATTTGGCACCGCGACGAGGCTGAGCGGGCAGTCCTTTAATTAAAACCGGGACGTATAATGTTGGGCGCTTGACGCAAACTTAATGTGCGTCCGGCGGCGTTGTAATGGCACTGCCACCCTCTGATAATTGTCCTATGTCAATTCTGCTCCATGGCACCCGTAATATTACTTTTCGGAAAGCGTTATGGAACTATTCTCCTCGGGTTAAGCATGCAGGACTCACAAGTAACCCACTTCACAGACTGTTTTATTCAAACTATTATTTCTTCATAATACTTCGTAGGGAACTGCGAGACTACCCCTGACAAGTTGTCAACAGCCGGGCTTAACAAAAGCCACGCAGAAGAATACTTTACTTCAACTATAAAATACTGAAGCAACACAAACCGTTTCCTTCGGCAGTTAATTTACTGGAGGCAAAGCGTTGCTTTTATGTAGCAATCGTCACGTTCTTGTTAACGAGCTTTCTAAGTTAACAATGTAACGTGAAAAAATTCGCTCCTGCCTCCCTTTCATGAACAGAGCTTTCATTTTAATAATCGTGGCTTATTGAGAACCAGTTGGGGGTAATTTAGAAATATTTCTCTTGTGATGTTAATTTATGGGGCATAGCATACATTGCGGACTAATTACCACTCGTGTATTTATACAACTGAAATAAAAGACATGCGACAACATATGGGGTTCTTGGAATTGGCGACATGGTCTGATCGAGAGAGATAATAATTGTCGGTTCACGTCTTTCCGCGGAATCCTATTGCGCAAACCGCTTTGTCGGTCGACTTCAATAGGTACTACAGTGGCTTTTGTCTCGTGCCACTGCCATTGTTCATTTTCGGCGGAGTGGCCTTGATATCTCTCCATTATTTAACTTAAGGGACATGTAGGTAAATCGACGTGTAAGCGTTGACACTTTTAACAACATTATAAGATACATGTTTGTATTTTTTTAGACCTATCATGCGTGACAGGATCTAAATCACGAACACTATTCGGAAAACCATTAATTCTATCATTCTAAATGGCAGAATCTTCTTCCTTTGTCATTAGAAAATTTACTTCTAATTACATCTCCATCGTGATTATTCTCTGGCATCACGAATATTTTGGTTATTTTGGAAAAAAAAAACATAGCAGAAGCTAGTGCCTACAAAGACTTCTAGCATGTTTGGACTCACCGTACATCTTGCCCTCGTCGGAGAGAATAATTTTGCGTCGGCCACACGGTGGGTAGATGGCCAGAGCCTCTTGGAAGCTCTGCTCAATGTCTGGACTCCATACTCCCTCCGCATCGGCCGCGGACATATCCTGCGAACGCGCTTTGTTATAAAAAACAAAATTTATTTAAAAATCGAAACAATGTAGAATCGATAAATTTTCCCACAGCAGGTAAAACGACAAAGCAAACACGATTGCATAGGACATGAATGTTTTGAAAACTAAAAAAAAATAAAACGCAGTAAAACGGAAAGTATAATAATAATTAATAAGGCTTTTCTAGGATTCCAAGACAGTGAACCGATAAGTTTAGAAGTCAGGAAGTCCCATTATTACGGCAATAACGTAATGAGCTACATATCCACTAAGTTAGAGAACAATCGCTTTCCATGCAACCCTGATGCTCTAATGGAGATGTTAACAGTAATAGCATATTCACATACTGTAATAGTTGGCGGCAAGTGCAACTTTTGTATTAGTGCTACCAAATGTGAATGTTTTGAACCAAAAGTTTCCGCACTACGTGGGTGTCCTTAATTTGTACGAATGTTAGATATTGTGTTTATGTAATGAACAACAGTTGTAGATTTGATTACTTCTAATTTAATTGCAAGAAACATCTCCCTTATGAGTCTCGTCGCACCGCAGAACTTGTTCCCGAACGCACAGTCTTAGTAGCTTTAACTGTATCGAAAGCTTGTTACGCCCCAATGAATCGAATCTTACGATACGATCATTAATCTTATAAACTAAATACGTTTGGAAGATAAACGGTTACTATGTTAGCCTAGTCCACTTCCAGAGAAAACGAAACAAATTCAAGAAGCCTTATTACTAGAAACTAAGTAGGTACACTGAACAGATGTACTTATTATGAACATTTGTAAGGAGTTTGCTTACAGACTGTTACAACTCGGGGAGTGCGTCATTGTAATTAATAGACTCGCTTCTATTCTCAAAAGAAAATAAAAATAACGCGCTGCCCTCGACGTGGTCCAACAGGCCGGATCGAAAACATCGTGAATCACTGTTCCTTGAAACTACTTGAAACGTAGCTGTTTCTGGATTTGTTAACTACCAAGAGTCAATATTTACTTGCAATTTCTCACAACTGCGCTTACTAATATTGTTTTGTTTTAGTTATACAATTTATTTCGTTATCAATCAGCCGTAGTGATCTTTAAAAATCTATTAATGGTCTGTTTAATGTGATTGATAGTAGAGTAAATGCTATTGATAATGAAAAGCAGACGAAACTAGTAACGAACGAAATGAATGACTGGAAATCTTTTTTTTAGATCTAACATTTCTTGATCACGCATGGATGAGTCAGCTGAATGATTCGGTGGAAGTCTGTGAACACGAGATAACTAGCTTCATTTTATGTATCATTTTACATGATATGATAATGAAATGGCTACTGATGTTATTCTGGTGCGATCTGAAATCGCAAATGCGTGTGACTGTGAACTATACTTGTACTTTCTGTCCTATGCAAATTGTAGCTGTGTTACACGAGCGTACACGCTTAAGTACTCAATTCTAATCCGGACTTTACTATTTCTTCTACAAATAAAGCTCCCGCGGTTGATGACTTACAAAAGGGAACTAAGATTTACTAATAACCGCGCAATCAAATCGACAAATGTGAGTTGACTGTTTCGTTGAATGAAAGACTGGCAGTGATACATGAAATTGATGTTCAACCTTCATTTTAGAAGACATTGGATTTGGAGGTCTAATTCTAACCATGATGTACGAAAATACAGATGAAGATAGTTTAAGAAAGACACAAGGACATAAACAACACTATCTTACCCACTTCACTGGAAAAAACTAACGAACATCGAAATAAAATTCTAAGAACTTCAACTGCGAATAAAAATTTAGTATTTTCTTACAAGCCAGGGACGCGATGACGGCGTTCAGTCTAACCGTAAATAGCTGAAACCCGTGGGAAATACCCACCCATCTTAAGGTGAAGAACAGAGTAAATATGCGCTAATATTTACGAGCAGTTAAAATCGACACGTGTTCAGCGGCTCGGTTGGCTAGTGACCAGCAATGATCATTAAATTAATGGGATAGTTACGTCTGCGTGCTCTGGAGCTGTTTATGCTTTACACTGAATATAAGGTTTCCAAAAATGGTAGAGTTCATTAAGCTTCTTCAAGGGAATCGATTGGCCATAGGGCCAAAAGAGTCATTTTATCAGCAATAACTATCATAACGATTTTCAGGCCCTAATCTATAGAAATTAGGGCCTGGAAATCGTTATGATAGTTATTTCAATCTTGCTCCTTATCAGTCTTATCGGGCAGCTGACTAAGAGATACTTAAACTACATGCTTGATAGATAATGTTTAACGCTTCCCGCGTTATACGCTTCTTCCATTTGAAACTGGGTGTTTGTGCGAGTTCAAAATATGTGTATATAGTGTGTTTACGAGACAGAAATTATTTTTTTAAACAAGAAAGTTTTTCTTTCGGATGGCACTATAGACAACATTTATAAGTAAACTGTTGCAATCGATCAACGTCGGCTAGTCAATTTTTAATGTCTCAAATCATTATCCTGTCAAGATCAATAGGTCATCGATTGACGAGTCTATCGATAGAGAGATAGAATGGTGTAAAAGTTTCATTTGTGTTGGATTACCTTTGGCCAGACGTCTGGCAAATCAAGTCAGTTATTCTGATCGAAGACAGGTCCCCATATTTCAATGGAGTTGTATAAAATATAGAACATTGTTTGTGGATTAGTCTGAGGAAATAGATTTCTATTGCAGAACCAACGGACCACGAACTAACGGAACCATGTCGCACCAAGATCTTTGAAAAGAAGAAGTAAACAAATAGTCCTATTTGAAACTTGTTTTCAATTTCTGTTTTATAACCAACTTGGACTGAGCCCGCTTTGTAGATTCAGGAGCATTTCCTAACACAAGGAGGGTTATTTTGTCAAAATATTTGGCACGTAATAATGATGATTATTTGGATTCATCTAGACTAGTTGTTGGAGGGTTAGGAGAGAATGCCGTTCTGTCAGGGGATAATGGAAGAAGACCGTGTTGCACGGTTGCACCAACCCGAAATAGAATGAGATAAAATCAGAAAGTTGATGATGAATTCAGAAAATAAAAACTCTAAGTATGTTAACTTCGAACTTAATTCAAGTCACCACAAGGCATTTCTGGCTGTTTGTGAATGTGAGTTTAAAGTTTGTTAACGCAGAGTAGGTACAGGACAAGTTCCTAGTATTCTTTTCCCTTTTCTCCTTTCTCTAGGGTACGTAATCGTATTAAGTGTTTTGATGATTTATTTACCTTTTCATCGTCACTGGC